>OX344722.1:73724724-75137224 GCA_947034835.1 Ballota nigra
TTCCTCGAATTAGTTTACCATTTCCATAAAGGATATAATTGACAACTCGAAGTTTCACATTATCCCTTTCCTGCAACATATTCGGAGGGAAAAACGTTCCTAAAGGTATATCGTCCATTATTTCATATGTGACGACAGGACGAACCAAAATAAAATGCTTTTTCTTACTAGGTGTTATCCGTTGAACAAGAAATTAACTCAAAGTGGTGTAGAACTCAGGGTTGATAACACACCTACTAACTGCACCGAGTGCTTGTCAGTTGGCTAACTATCAACTTGAGTTCAGTGCGGAATGCGTGAGCCCTGAAAGTTTATAGGCTTGTTATAGTTTGCTTTCTGAAAACTTGATTACTCTTTTCTGAAGTAGTGATTAGAAGGGCAGTGCTCAGTTTAATGATTAGACTGATTGATTCAAGCCTGATAAACAATGCAATGAATGATCAGTTAAGAGCAATAATCAAAGCAACAAAGAACACAAGGAAGTAACGTGGTTCAGAGACTCAAGCTCCTACGTCCACGGTCCTGATTTAACAAGATAATCCACTAAGGATTGACTTGTTTTTAACGTGCCAAGGTGCACCAGAATTAGCTATACTCACTGACCCTTACTTCCTCCTTCTAACTCACTATCAACCTCAACCAACAAACCTGACTAGAGGGTTTTGGTTTCAGTTTTGTTTCCAACTAGAGTTGTGATTATCCTTACAAGGCTAAGCTATGCTAAGGATGGATAATCACTTCTAAGCTTAAGATATTACAATGAACACTCAGTGGAATACTGGAATACAGAATAACTCTCTTTGCTAAGAAACACTTGGGAAATTTATATTTTTCGAGTGCGTCTTCAACACGCTGAATGCTTTTGAACGCTTGAGAGTTTCAATAATTTATGGCTTGAAAATTTCCCGTAACCTTGAATGGGTTCAAGGCCTTCTGTATTTATAGGTGACTTTGAAAACTATCAGTTGGAAGAGATAGCCTTCTAGGTCATCTACGTAGGGTTTGTTCAACGGATATATCTCCCATGCAGCACCCGTCCTTGCATGGATTTGGTAATGCAATTAATGTTCCATTTAATACTTGCCCGTTGAAAAGTGCAGTCTGAACTCAATCTTCATGTTAGGTCCGTACGTGTGTGTCCTTCCTGGATTGGTCCACGTCATCAGGTTGGTGAGAATGTCAGAACTCATTCCTATGCTTCAGGCTTGTCTTATTCAGTTCTTTTTGTCTCGAGCACAACGGTCTTGTCCTGACACTGACATTCCTTTTGCATTGCTTGGCCCTACTCCAAGTCTTTTCCCATTACTCAGTGTCATCCTGTTTCCTACAGGACTGAGTTAGTAATGACCTCAGGGTCATTCTCTTCATCACTGGCACTTACTCAGCCAGCTTAGAGAGACTGCCGTAAGTTCAGGATGGTGCTCTTGTGTCTTCAGACTTCAGTCTTGATTGTCATCAATGAGTACTCCTCTCATTGAGTTCCTGTGAAGTGTAAAATAACTAAGTACAAATCTAACCAAGACTAGCCTGACCACTAAGGTAAGTCATCTTTTCAGGAGCTTTGGGATCTAATCAAAACTGACATTGTCCCAACAATTTCCCCTTTTTTTATGATGCCAAAACACTGAAAAGATCCTCAAAACACTTAGAGGAAAATAAAATCCTATCTATAAAATAAGTCAGTGTTAGAGCAATTCTTGATAAAGTACAAAATTTAAATAACGGCCAAAAAGACAATGTTTTTTATCTATGGGAAAATGTAATAGATTTCATTGATGATTTGGAATAAGTACAATGAACCTAATCTATTACAACAAAATAGTGAACGCCTAAACCAATCTCATTTCAGGCTCGAGTCCATAACCAGCATAGACTCTGACCTTCAGCTCTTGTACTCTCTTAGGTTGTATCACATACCCTTTTGCCTTGGCAATCTTCAATACTTCAGTCATGATTGCCTTCATATCATGCTTGCTCGTTCTAGGGATTAGAGGTGGTGGTCGTACAATGAACTCAGGAGCCCTCACTTGGACATTGGCTGCATCAGCTTCCTCCAAGATCTTCTGAGTCAGTTCAGGGTGATTGTCCATCATGTAGTCAGTGAAGTGGGCATCGATGTCTTTAGTGTCGCCCCATTTCTTCACTACGTACCAGAGTCTGACGAACTCATCCCTTGTATCAACCCAAAACTCTTTTAAAGTCTCTGAGACGAACTCATCGACAAGAGCTTCCCTCAGTGTCACCTCCGGCTTCCTAACTTGAAGAATTGTCGTCTTCCTCATTGTCGGCCTATTTCTGTACTTCCTCGGCTCAGGCTTCGCCTTCTTCCTCCATAATATGCTCATGATCCTATCATTCAGCTCTCTCTGTTGAAGTTCAGTCAGCTCTGAAAGCTTTTCAACTTTCTTCTCAAGGATGCATATCTTCTCCTTTTCAACAATCTTTGTCCTGCGTTGAGCCTCACTCTTCTCATGGGGCAAACCCCAAGCCTCTTAGCACAAGGATGCCACTTCATTGGTATCTATGGAAATTGGGTTCTTCCTTGTGTTAAGTGGTGAGCGCTCTGAGCTTCCTTTAAGGATGGATGGGAGTTGAACTTGAACTTGTTCCTCCGAAGGTTCACTAGCCTTTGCCACAGCCGCCAATCTCGCTGATTTCCTTGGAGTAGACTGAGCCTCCGATGCCTCAGGGAGGGATCTATTCTTCTTCTTTTCCCCCTTTTTGGCATCATCCTTGGCCTGAGGCAGAGCCTCCCTGAGGACCTCCTGCCCACTATTGATGATGAAAGAAGTTAAGGACTGAACCTCCATTACTCCCTTCTTCAACATATCCACTCCAGTTGCAATCCCAGTCCCTGCGAAAGAAACACTGGCGAGGCTGGCCTCCAAATTCTTCCCAAAAATCTCCATATTGGTGTGAAGATTTTGTTCAGCCCGAGTAATCCTGGCCTCCACCTTCCCAGTTTCCTCGCTGATTCGATTGGCCTCTGAAGAAATCCTAGTAGACTCCTGAGCGGCTTTGGCTTACCCCTGAGTGACGCTCTCAGAGATCTGAGTGATCTTCCCTGACTCCAGTGCCAGCTTGGCCACTGAGTCGTTTAGGGCCTGAGTGAAGAGCTCTCCAACCTTACTCGCCAGATGCTCCACTGCCTTAGTTAATCTCTGCTCATGCTTCTCTTCGAGCAGGGTCAGGGTCTGCTTGAATTGCTTCTTCATCTTCCTCCTCTCTTGCCTCACGGACTTTGCAGTACCAACCATCGTCTTCTTTAGCGTGATACGCTCCTTGTTGGCAAACGTATTGTAGGCTGACTTGGTCCACCGGATATGCTTATGGAGAGCCTTGGCTGCTTCCTCCTTTTCCTCCCTGATCCTCTGGATCTCTTCTTGAAGCTCAGCCAAGTTCTCGGTTGTCTTTTCTTTCTTTACCTCAATGATGCTGGTAAAGTTGCCTTGCCGGATGTCAGTGATGACCACTTCATGATCAGCCTTCTCTTCCTCATTGAGTGGCTGCTTTCCCTTGGCAGCCCCTGCAGCATCAGTCCCCTCTTCAGGGTGTACTGATGGCAGTTGTTGAGTGGTCAAAGCTGCCTGCTCAGGCACAGCTGAGCCATCTCGAACTTCGGGTAAGATACCCTCAGAACTAGGAGTCTCCTTAGGTGTCTCCACATCATTCTCCTTTGCCTCAGGGCAGGGAATCCCTTCACAGACAGATGTGTCATTGGCAGCTGAACCAGCCTTGCTGGTCTCAGTGACTATTCCACCCTTGGATGCAGTCCCAGTCGCACCTTCCCCCTGAGCACTAGGCTCAGAGACCATCTCATCCAACTCCTTTGCAGTCTCCTCCACCATCTTCTCATTTGCTCCGCCCTGAGCATCATCATCATCCTTGGGCTCATCCTCGTAATCCTGCTTCCTGGCTATCTTCATGCTCTCCACCAGCTGCTTTAGATTGTCGAAGTTAAGCAGATGCAGCCAGCTGGTGATCTTAAAGTAAGAGCATAGCCTTGACTCCTCCATCTCCCAATGCTCCCAGCCTCTGACATCGACAAGCATATGCTGCTCTTGCATGTTTGATTGCTTGAAGTCGAGCCAGACTTTAAGTTCAATGACATTTGAGCACAACTCCCTATATCTGTGTAATTTGGGCCAACACTTGGAAGCCCATTCACAAGCGTTCCCCCTGATTGTGTTCTCGTACACTCCACCCATTAACCCAGTATCCAGCCCCTCTTCTTCAGCCAGGTCAAGAAATTCATCAGCTGAATCTCCTGCGGTAGTGGTTTTGGAGCAGTCCTTTGGGTTGGGATAGGACGGGAAGTCTTCAGGGTTGGGTAGGGAAGTGTTTGGTTCTGGGTTATGGTCAGGCTCAGTAATGGGTGATTTTGTAAGCACTGGCTCATTTTGGGATGAAGTGAGGTCAGAGTTTGATGAGGGTGGGATGGGTTTAGTTGGGTGAGAGGGTTGATCAGGGTGGGATGGGGTAGGCTGAGAGATAGGTGAGATTGAGGGTTGTGGTTCAGTTGGGTTGGATTCAGGTTGCAACATCTCAGTAGTGTTGATCGTCTCCCTGACCTGCTCCAATTCAAAGGCTCTTGGAGAGCTTGACTCTTCTCGAACTGGACTTATCTCCCTCAGCTTCTTAGCTGGAGATTTCTTAGGCCCCTTCCTCAGCCTCTTCAGTGGTCTCACCACTGTCTCATCTTCACCTTTACTGGCTTCATCGGCAGTCTCCTCAGCCTCTGAACTGACCTTCTTAGAGACTTTCTCAGCCCCATTTGACGTACTTTTCCCCGTGGCCTTCTTCTTCAGCACCACTTTCGAACTAGCCCTCTCCTCTTCCTGGGCTTTTTCCTCTTTTTCCTTCTCAGCCTCAGCTTTCTCTGACCACTCAGCTGCTACCTCAGCCTGAGCCTCCTTGCTCTTCTCAAAGAGCTCATCCACTCTCTCTAGAAGGTCGGCCACAACCTTTTTGCTCTAGGCAGCCTGCTTCTTCCTCTGACCCTTGGGATGAGCATTAGGGTCAGTCATGCCAAGAATGGAATATGTGTCAGCATCAGTGGAGAACATGACCTTGGGAGAGAGGTCGTCCTCCATGTCAAAAATACACCCATGATAGGCGTGGGTGATCAGTAGAGAGAGTCTTGTGCCAAAAGGCAGGATAACACCTACTGAGATATGCTTTATATCCAAGTTCTTCTTCAGTTTGTCCAAATCAGCCTGACTGATTTGATCCAGAAAGAACTGCTCCCAGTTGGCCTGAACACCATCCACCAGTGCGCCCATGATCCTCAGCTTGGGTAGGCTCAGTTGCTCATGAGAACCAACCATGCCCATCACCATTTTTGACACAATGTCCACCATCGCACGATACTCTGGCTTCAGAGTATCCTTGTGTTGCCTCACTTTGAACTCAGAAGAGCCTAACTTCATCCACTCCTTTAGTAGCTCTCCTTCCTTGTTCTCCATGTAAGTCTTGGGATTGATCCCAGTACACGGCAACCCATATACCTTCTTCACCGTCTTCCGGAGGTCAATATCGCGATGTTCCTCATTGTATAGATTCCCCCCTCCTCATTTTACTTCCCCGTCAGCACCAGTACCATAACTCTTGTGAATAGTTCATCCTTTCTGGATAACATGTTCAGATAAGCCTCTACCACCATCTTTGGAAGAACAAATGAGGGTTTCTTGGAGAGATATTTGTCGAGAAATGCCTTAGAGATCCAGTCAAATACTGGTTGAATCTCCTTTACTCTGAGATATGGACCATCCATGGTGATTACATGTTCCATGTTGACAAGCTTGTTCTTGACAACATCGTTGATGTCATCAGTTGTCCAAGAATCGTCAAGAAAGGCCATTTGTGATTTTTGGAAGGTTTGAGAAATTTGCAAGAGAAGGATTTGAACGAGAGAATGTTCAGTGTGCAGTGTGAGTTTTGTGTTTGCGTAAATTTCTCAAATGGCTTCTCTAATTGATATGACAAGGTCAGTTACTCAGATGTGGGATTGAGATTAATCCTGAATTTGAAAGAATTTTGAAATGAAGGGCCAAGATTAATCCCAAGTACAATCATTTACCCAACTCAGTCATATTCTGTATAAAACGGACACGTATATGAAAAAGTAACTGAACGCATTAAATGCTCCGACACGCATGGGTTTAGATATAAAAAGGTGTGTTTTAATGAAAACGGTCAGCATTTAATGAAGATTTTCAGGACGAAGGATTCAGTGAGACTCTTCAAATTCACAAGAGTCATGATTGAACACATACCTGTCAGGGAGACATTGTATCACCCTGATACCTCGCTGAGTCAAGTCTGGCCTGAGTTCCCCCTAGATCCTACACTGACTGCTCTCCCGGATCTAAGAGACCTAACTCCACTGACAGTTCCATAAACCTTGCTTCAGCCAAAGGCTTAGTCAAGATGTCAGCTCTCTGCCTGTCAGTGTGAATTTTCTCCATCCTAATATCCTTCTTCTCTACATGATCTCGAATGAAGTGATGCCTAATATCCACATGCTTGCACCTTGTGTGAAGCACTGGGTTTTGAGTGATTGCTATAACATTATTATTGTCGCAATAGATTGGAACTTCATTTGTAAATACATGGTAGTCTCTCAATTGTTGCCTCAACCATAAAACCTGAGCACAACAACTATCTGCAGCCATATACTCAGCCTCAGTTGTGGATGTCACCACTGAATTATGTTTCTTACTAAACCACGAGATCAACTTGCTCCCCAAAAACTGACATGTCCCTGAGGTTGATTTCCTATCAATCCTACAACCTCCATAATCAGCGTCCGAGTACCCTGTCAGCTCTAAATTATCATCAGAGGGATACCATAGTCCCATATTGACTGTCTTTTTTTCAAATAATTAAGTATCCTCTTGGCAGCCTCCAAATGACTTCTCTTGGGGTTAGACTAATACCTAACACACACATCAACTGCAAAAGTAATGTCAAGTCTACTTGCAGTCAGGTACAATAATGATCCAATCAGCCCTCGGTACTCAGTCTGATTCACTGAAGCTCCTTCAGTGTCAGGACCCATCTTCCAATTGTTGTTCATTGGGATCCTGGCAGGATTGCAATTCTGAACTCCAAACTTCTGAATCAGGTCTCTTGTATACTTGGCCTGATTAATGAAAATCCCTTGACCAGTCTGTTTAACCTGCAATCCTAAACAGAAGTTCATCTCTCCCATCATTGACATCTCAAATTTACCAGTCATCAACTTAGAGAATTTCTCACAGAGCTGATGATTTGGTGATCCAAATATTATGTCATCCACATAAATCTGGACCAAGAGAATGTCATCACCTTCAGTGATCCTGAACAAATTCCTATCCATGGTTCCCTTCCTGAACCCATGGCCAGACAGAAATTGAGAGAGGGTATCATACCAAGCTCTAGGAGCTTGCTTAAGTCCATAGAGTGCTTTCTTCAAATGGTATACTCTATCTCCAACCTCAAACCCGGGAGGTTGTTCAACATATACCTCTGTATTGAGTACACCATTCAGGAAGGCACTCTTGACGTCCATTTGATACACCTTAAACTTCTTGTATGTTGCATATGCAAGGAACAACCTGATAGCTTCCAACCTAGTCACTGGAGCAAAGGTCTCATCATAGTATATGCCTTGTTCCTCACTACAACACCATTCTCATCCTTCTTGTTCTTGAAGACCCACTTGGTACCAATAACACCTTGATGCCTAGGTCTATCTAACAGTTCCCAAACCTGATTTCTTGTGAACTGATTCAACTCCTCTTACATGGCTATGATCCAGTTCAAGTCAGTGAGAGCTTCTTCAATGTTCTGAGGCTCTTGCTCAGAGAGAAAGCAACAGAACAGTGCACTCTCATCATGGAACCGTCTGGTCCTGACTCCCTCACTTGGATCACCAATGACTTGGTCAATGGGATGACTTTCTAGCCATCTTCTCTTGCCTGGAGTTGTTCCTGAAGTTCCTGCAATGTTAGTGTCTACAGGTTCATAGAATTCAGGATAATGAACAGAAGGAGATGATCCTGAGTCTATACCAAAGGGATTTACCAACTCAATGTCAGGGACATTGATTCCCCCTTGATGAGGTGACTCAGGAACCGTCTCAGCTGCAACCGCATCTTCATAGACGGTACTTACCTCAGGTTGAGCCTGTTCCTCAGTCTGAGGCTCAACTATCCCTGATGCGCTTGGCTTAGGAGTGACTCTTGAGTCATCTTTCTGATCGTCGTCATCATCCAATCTTATCACTCTTCTTGTGACTTTCTCAGTGTTAGGATCCAGCACTCTTATCCTAGACTCAGTGACAGATTCATCAAACACAACATGTGGTGATTCTTCCACAACAAGGGTCCTACAGTTGTAAACCCTGAAGGCTTTACTGACTTCAGACTATCCTAAAAATATTCCTTCATCAGATTTGCTATCAAAAGCTTTCAACTGGGTATTCTCATTGTTGAGGATGAAGCACTTGCAACAAAAAATATGGAAATGAGAGATACGAGGCTTCCTCTTGTTCCATGTCTCATATGGGGTCTGTGCACGTTGTTTGTTCAGCATGGATCTATTCTGAATGTAGCATGCAGTGTTGATTGCCTCATCCCAGAACTTCTTGGGCAATCCTAACTCAGCCAACATGGTCCTGGCAGCTTCCTTCAGTGTCATGTTCCTTCTTTCAGCAACACCGTTTTGTTGTGGGGTTCTAGCTGCAGAAGTCTCATGAGCAATACCAAGTTCATTACAGAAATTAGAAATATATGAATTTATAAACTCAGTGCCCTTGTCAGATCTAATATTAGTAATGGACTGATTCTTCTTATTGCTGAGTCTTCTGAGCAACTCTGGAAGCTTCACCTGTGTTTCCTTTTTATTTAACAAGAAAATAACCCAAGTATATCTAGAATAGTCATCAATAACCACAAGGGTGTACTTCCTGTCATTCATACTCACATGTGTTACAGGGCCAAACAAACCCATGAGCAAAAGCTGAAGAACTATGTCAGTGGAGAAGGAAGCTTTCTCTTTGAATGATGCTCTGACTGTTGGATTTTAGAGGCACGAACACCATGTTCGGCGCAGCGGAAGAATACGATTCACCAACAACGAATCTCAAACATGGTTGTATAACATAAAATAGAAAGAATAAATTAACATAATAAATCCTTACAGCGATTTGTACGCGGAATCCTCCACTATGGTATCCACGTAACAGCTTTCTACCAACCCGCACCAATATGCCAGCGTTGAATCTCGAGACGAATTTTCTAGGAAAATTCCGACTGGAGATTTTATGGAGAAATTATATTTTTGTGTCACATTCTGAATTCCCATAAGACTCATATTTATAGGGATTAACTTAGCTTAATTCCTAAGCAAGATATCGGGCCTAGCCCGTAATATAATCTCTACGGATTATATTTCCCTATATATGTTCCTACGAATAATATCTTTACCATATCTATTATTCTTGTATAATAATATTCCAAATATTATTATTGGGATTTCATATTTAATTAAATCCAATTTAATTAAATAATAATAATAATTAATTCCAAATATAATTATTATTATATTCTCCATAAATTAAATATTATATCCAATACAATATTTAATCAACCAACTATAATTGGTAAATTGCCATTACTTGTTGTGTGACCCATAGGCCCTCGTATATCGAGCGATTAGTCAAACTAACGGTCTTAATTGAACCCTAGACAATAAATCAGACATTCTCAATATACGAGGTACGTTGCGAGGAAATCTGCAACTACCTGTAATAATGTAGGCTATTGTGATATCTTCCTTTCATTCACGAATACTCGATTAAGCCTTGAACATGATGAAGTGTCTATTCAAATAGCTTAATCATATTATCTCAAATCACTAATTGATCAAGTATATCACACTTAGCCACAAAGTCTAAGTTGATGTGCATCGGCCGACGACTTAGATCCAATTATGATGAGAAGACGAGTATTCTCTCTAAATCCACATTGAGGAATGAATCCTATTCTTGGCTCAACTACCACGCACATGCATTTCGTGATGAACCCAATCCATGCCATATCTACCCGTGGAAGGGTGCAAACGTCGGTCATGGTCAAAGTTCACAACTCCACACATGTCGTGCGTATTGACCTCAAGTCAGAGGAGTATCACATCGCTCCCACTAACCGAGATACCCGTAGACACATTATGTGGAATTAAATCAAACGGTTTCTCGGATGGGTATACCAATACCCTCTAAGGTATCTGTGCATCCATCATGAGATACCCGGTATCTCGTAGTAAGTGAGATCTTACTACACTCTCTAAGAGTATGATGCAGATCGCACACCAATCTCAATTGCATCATCAATATCCCATTCTTGATGATCCTTGATCGGGGCTATTTGAGAATCATACTTAGGTCATCTGAGTTCTCACTCACTCAATGACAGTAGTGATTCATGGGAACACAAATAAGAATATATGCAAACAATCAAACATCATATTCAGATAAGTGTAACGCCATACATTTAATATTAAACCAATAATAATATTAAACCAAATCTGAATATTATCTTAGTATTATGTCCTTTCGATGGATTGTCTCTAGGACACTAACACTAACAATCTCCCACTTGGACTAGAGCCAATCACCTACATGTCTAACCCCTAGACCATCAAATGTCTAGTGTGTACATGATCAGTGAAAAGGATTTGCAAGATTATCCTTTATGGGAAATGTTTTAATTTCACTTCTCCTATCGATATGATCTCTCGGATCAAATGATAATGCCTCCGTACATGCTTATTTCTGTTATCAGATCTCGGTTCCTTTGCTCATGCAATCGCACCAATGTTGTCACAATACTACTCTATTTGACAACCGGCACTCGGAACTACCCCTAGTTCTCTCAAGAACCTCAAAATCCAGAAAGCCTCTAAGGCTTCTGATACAGCAATGTACTTAGCTTCGGTTGTTGAATATGCGGTCAGATCTTGCTTGGAACTATTCCAACTTACCGCCTCATCGTTGAGATTTAAAATATAACTTGACTGTGATTTGTAATCTTCACAGTCTGACTGGAAACTCGCATCAGCATAGCCCATAACGACTAGCTGTAGCTGCCTACCGTAGACAAGAAAATGTTATTTAGTACGCCTGAGGTACTTCATAACATTCTTGATAGCAATCCGGTGAGGCTCACCTGGATTTCGCTGGTAAGTACCAGTGATGTTGACAGCGTAGGCCACATCTGGCCTCGTGCAAGTCATGGCGTACATGATGGAGCCCAACTGCAGATGCGTATGGAACGTCCTTCATGTGCTTGACATCAGCTTCGCTAGAAGGACCATCCTTCTTCGACAGCTTTATCCCATAATTTGCCGGTAGAGATCCTCTCTTAGAGTTCTCTATCGCAAAACGCTTCAACACCTTATGTACGTAGGTGGATTGTAACAATCCTACCATCTTCTTGGATCTATCCCTATGGATCTTGATCCCTAAGATGTAGCATGTCTCACCAAGATCCTTCATCATGAAGGTCTTTGATAACCAATCTTTCTCGGACTGCATTGGCGGGATGTTATTTCCTATAATCAATATGTCATTGACATATGCGACTATAAAGACAATACTCTTCCCGCTGCGTTTACGATAAATGCAAGGATCTTCCAAATTTCAGATGAAGTCAAGGATTTGACAGCTTCATCAAATCGGATATTCCAACTCCTAGAAGCTTGCTTCGATCCATAAATGGATCGTTTAAGCTTGCACACAAGATTAGATTTTAGCTTAGATATAAAACCCTCTGGTTGAGTCACAAACACTCCCTTATCAATGTTACCATTGGGGAGAGCTGTTTTGACGTCCATCTACCAAAACTCATAATCGCGGTGTGCTGCTATCGCAAGTAAAATTCAAATGGACTTGATCTTAGCAACTAGCGAAAAAGTCTAACCCCTTTCTGGCAACTCAATTAAGTCCTAGACTTAATTGGTGTACATCGAGTCCATCTCGGATTTCATGGCTTCATGCCACTTCTCTGAGTCAACATCTAATGTTGCTTCAGTATAAGTTCTAGGTTCGTCTTTATCCGGGATCTCCACATCATCATGTTCCTCCACGAGGAACCTATAATACCTAGTGGGTGGATTACGAATCCTAGTCGACTTATGGAGTTGTGGTTGTGCAGGCTGTACATTCTGATTGTGAAAAATTTTGTGGTGCAACGACTTCATCGTTGACCGGAGAGTCCTCAAGAGCGACACTTTCAAATGCCTCTTGGGCGGGAGTTTGAACTATGTTATTCTCATTCAGCCCACTTGGAGGTTGTTCCGAAGACAATGCAACTCAAATTACGCTCCCACTGGCTGAAAGAGGATCACCTAGTGATAAACTTCCACCATGAGAGTCGTTGAATGCTCCCACTGATTCTTTGTCATGTTGCTATTGACAAATTATCAGTCTCTATGTTAATTCGTGGTTCTTGAATCTCTTCAAGTTCTATCTTCTTACGGCTTTGTTCCTTGAAGACGTACTCGTCTTTTAGGAACTTAGCTTGCCTAGAAACAATCACTGTTTGTTTCTCCGGTAGATAGAAGTGATATCCTCTTGTCTCCTTAGGATATCCCACAAAATAACTATTTTCACCTTCGGATTCCAACTTATCAGTTAGCATTTTCTTCACAGCTGCGAGGCAACCCCACATTCTAATGTGTGAAAAAGATGGCATCTTATCGTGCCATGGCTCGTATGGAGTCTGCTCAACTGATTTGGACGGAATCCTATTCAGAATGTAGATTGAGGTTTGTAATGCGTATCCCCACAAGAATGTTGGAAGAGAAGGAAAAACTCATCATGGACCTTACCATGTCTAACAAGGTTTGGTTTCTCCTTTCGGACACACCGTCCATCTGAGGTGTTCCGGGAGGAGTCCATTGTGACTGGATCCCATGAAGCTTCAAGTAATCCATGAATTCATGGCTAAGGTACTCACCTCTTCGATCCAATCGAAGAGTCTTGATACTCTTACCAAGTTGTTTCTCTGCTTTGTATATTAAGAACATCACGTCCATAACTTAACAAATGCCTAGCAGTTTGAACTATTAGTGAACATGTTTATCTTAACAACAACCATACTTGTTCTAGCAGCTAAAACACCTTGTGTTTTCTTCTCGGTTGCTAGAACCTTATAGTCTTTCTTCCAATGCCCCTTTCTATTGCAGTGGGGCACACATCCTTGTCTACCCGCTCTTACTTTTGAACTTCACATTTTGCCTTCAGAAAGTTGGGCTTGGAGCCCTCTTAGCCTTACTCCTTCGCTTCTTCTCGCCTTTCGGGTCAGAAGAAGTAGAATCACTCACCATGAGCACAGGCTTTTCCTCAGCAGTGGAAGACTCAAAAGTCTTAAGCATGTTATGAGGCTCCGACATTGTCGCTTCCGTCTTCTTCATATTAAATTTACTACGAAACTAGAATATGAATCAGGGAGCGACTTGAGGATTGCACATGAGGTGAAATCTTCCCTCCTTTCGCTAATCGACATCTGAACAGATCTCTCATCACTTCATAAATCTCAAACGAGATATAGAATCAAAGAAATCCCTCAGACACTTAAGCATCTCGAAGGTATCCATTTTCTCATGTTGCCTTGCAATTCTGGAGTCATGCCGAGCAATCATAACATAGAGCTGGGAAACATCATCTTGATGCTTCTTCTGAGCTGTAACGTCAAACGATGCAGCCTCAACTGAACTAGCCTCAGGGGTAAAGGGATTGTCGTGTCTAACACGTACTCAATCTCTTCTTGCCTTAGCACCAAACACACGTTTCAGTGCTAGTCCAGAAAAATTTGGCCCAGCCAATTTGTTTGTTTCCAAAACATTTCTCAATGACAAGTTCTTCATTTCAACAATTTTTAGAGAAATAAATTAAAACGGAAATTAAACACAAAATTCCTATGATCAATATTCGGCAATCAAAATAAACATGGCCTTTTAATTTATTTTGTCTCCATTATTTTCACATACTCAACGACCTCATCGGAAGAGTACGAATTTATATCTAATATAAATTGTAATGGACTAGGATCCACATTCCTACTATTACAATGACTGCTAGGGCTGAACATTGCAACAGCATAACTGGTAGGTCTCTAAACCAATTGCCTCACGCAATTCCTAGTTGATTGAACCTAGTTCAATCGGATGTCACCTAATTCTCGTTTCCCTGCTAGGGCTGGTGAAACAGAATTAAGTTGGTTTACAACCATTAAGCGGCGACAAACGTATCCCTATAAAAGTCCCGTTAGATGTAGATCCGAGCAAAAGACTAGGGCCTTAAATACTCATTGGAACGAAATCTGCGGTTTACTTTTAATTTTAATGGAAGACATCTTTCAATCTAATGAAAAACCATATTTTAGTGAGGATCATTTTAAAGGCGGGGTATTAAATGCTTAATCGAGATTCAACATGATAACTACGTCACATTTGAGCAATTATTGGGTGCCGCCTACCCAAACATGTCACTTGCGGACAAACATATATAGGGCGCCGTCTACCCAAACATATAATACGGTCCGACAAATATTGGGTGCCGCCTACCCAAACAATTTAATGCGGGCTATAACTAATAATGTAAATATCGATTCACATAAGCAGTTATACAAGTGGGGAGCAACTAATCAAGTTCTCATGCTTTATTTCAAAATTAAATTTGCATAAATAAAACATCTAATAAATATTTAGCACATAAATCAAATAAACATGCAAAATATTTAATATTTATAAATAACACGTAAATCAAATAAACGTGCTTAACAATTAATTATCCGTAGGTAAAATATTGTTAAAATTAGAAATACCAACAAGCTCCAAGCTTTCGGTAAATTTCTAAAGTCCTTTCAAAATTATTTTGCCCAAAATTTTAAATTATCAAATTTGGTCCAACCAAAACATGACTTATTCTCAATTTTCCAAAAATTAAAGAATTTTGGTCTAACCAAACAGCCCCCTATTTTAATTTTCCAAAAATCCAGAATTTGAGATTCAACAAACAGGCCCTTAGCCAGTTTTCAGTTTTTAATAAATCCATTTTGCCAAACATGGCCTTAAAAATCAGGATTTTAAATAATAATATTCAGGGGCTTAATTACAAAAATTCGTTATTTGCATTGAGGGGCCTGGGAAGAATCAAATTCTCAAACCCAGGCCCAACCTCTTTACACCAAACACGCAGAATTCGAGAGGCAGAATTCACATCGGCTAGAATACACAGCCATCAGCAGTCGTGCCTACACTACCGATAGTTTTCCCAGGCCTCGAATACTGGCACCGCCGCTCACCACGCAACGGGCGGTTGATCTTAGTTAGCAATTGATCGAAAACCAGACGGCGGCGCGACGCCAAATTCTGGCAGTCACTACGCGCGGGGTCTGATGCTCCAGGCCTTAGCATCCCAGACGCTTCCAGTCGACTCGATCGTTCGATGCCGTCGCTCCCGTCGATATGGATCGACCGTACGCGGCAAAAATCCCAGCGCGAAACACAATCGCCACCGGTCTTCTTCGATGCGCCGCCCTTTGCCCGGATATTACTCGCCTAGCGATGTTTCCCAGTTACCGACAAAATCGATGCACAATTTCGAACATCAGGAACAACTCACCTAGCAAGTATTGGCGGCGGTGCATCGCCACCTTTCCGGCGACCCCTGCGAGTCCCAGATACAGCGGTGGCGTGGTTCAAGATTCCCAAGGGGTAGTTGTATTGTGGTCGAAGAAGGGAATCCAATTCCCAGATATTTTTTTTTAATAAAAATTAAATTTTGTTTTGGTCAAATATTACGGCTGGGTACATAGTATATTAAGTTTTCCTAGAAAACTATATCATGTAGTACTTTTCACGTAATATGACTAATTTAAAAAAAAAATGGTTTCCTGGAAAATCAATTATCGTGTATATTTAATAATTTTCCCAGAAAATTTTAACTCTATACACGGTATCAATAATTTCGAATCAAATTCAAATTCTAGGGCAAAAATTAAATTGAAACGCACACAATAGTTTACTTACGAATATACATAATTACGTATACAACCGAGCCTGCAGCTCTGATACCACTGTTGGATTTTAGAGGCACGAACACCATGTTCGGCGCAGCGGAAGAATACGATTCACCAACAACGAATCTCAAACATGGTTGTATAACATAAAATAGAAAGAATAAATTAACATAATAAATCCTTACAGCGATTTGTACGCGGAATCCTCCACTATGGTATCCACGTAACAGCTTTCTACCAACCCGCACCAATATGCCAGCGTTGAATCTCGAGACGAATTTGCTAGGAAAATTCCGACTGGAGATTTTATGGAGAAATTATATTTTTGTGTCACATTCTGAATTCCCATAAGACTCATATTTATAGGGATTAACTTGGCTTAATTCCTAAGCAAGATATCGGGCCTAGCCCGTAATATAATCTATACGGATTATATTTCCCTATATATGTTCCTACGAATAATATCTTTATCATATCTATTATTCTTGTATAATAATATTCCAAATATTATTATTGGGATTTCATATTTAATTAAATCCAATTTAATTAAATAATAATAATAATTAATTCCAAATATAATTATTATTATATTCTCCATAAATTAAATATTATATCCAATACAATATTTAATCAACCAACTATAATTGGTAAATTGCCATTACTTGTTGTGTGACCCATAGGCCCTCGTATATCGAGCGATTAGTCAAACTAACGGTCTTAATTGAACCCTAGACAATAAATCAGACATTCTCAATATACGAGGTACGTTGCGAGGAAATCTGCAACTACCTGTAATAATGTAGGCTATTGTGATATCTTCCTTTCATTCACGAATACTCGATTAAGCCTTGAACATGATGAAGTGTCTATTCAAATAGCTTAATCATATTATCTCAAATCACTAATTGATCAAGTATATCACACTTAGCCACAAAGTCTAAGTTGATGTGCGTCGGCCGACGACTTAGATCCAATTATGATGAGAAAACGAGTATTCTCTCTAAATCCACATTGAGGAATGAATCATATTCTTGGCTCAACTACCACGCACATGCATTTCGTGATGAACCCAATCCATGCCATATCTACCCGTGGAAGGGTGCAAGCGTCGGTCATGGTCAAAGTTCACAACTCCACACATGTCGTGCGTATTGACCTCAAGTCAGAGGAGTATCACATCGCTCCCACTAACCGAGACACCCGTAGACACATTATGTGGAATTACATCAAACGGTTTCTCGGATGGGTATACCAATACCCTCTAAGGTATCTGTGCATCCATCATGAGATACCCGGTATCTCGTAGTAAGTGAGATCTTACTACACTCTCTAAGAGTATGATGCAGATCGCACACCAATCTCAATTGCATCATCAATATCCCATTCTTGATGATCCTTGATCGGGGCTATTTGAGAATCATACTTAGGTCATCTGAGTTCTCACTCACTCAATGACAGTAGTGATTCATGGGAACACAAATAAGAATATATGCAAACAATCAAACATCATATTCAGATAAGTGTAACGCCATATATTTAATATTAAACCAATAATAATATTAAACCAAATCTGAATATTATCTTAGTATTATGTCCTTTCGATGGATTGTCTCTAGGACACTAACACTAACACTGACCTACTTCTCTTCCTGACAAGCCTTGCACACATGATCCTTGCTAAAAACTTCATTAGGTAAACCTTCTACAAGAGAGAGTCTAGAAATTTTGTTAAGAATCTTGAAGTTCAGGTGGTTTAATCGTTTATGCCATAGCCAACTGAGCTCTGAAGAGCTTTTAGCAACAAAGAAATATTAGGAATAGTGCTGCTCTAATCAGCTAAATAAACATTACCTTTCCTAATACCTGATAGAAGTACTTGTGTTGATTTGTCCTTGACTGAACATATATTCGATGAGAACTCAACACTGAAACCTTTGTCACAGAACTGACTTACTGACAATAGGTTATGTTTTAGTCCTTCCACAAAGGACACATTCTCCACTCTGACTGTGCCTATTTTTAAAACACCAAAACCTTTAGTAAAACCTTTTGAGTTGTCACCAAAGGTTACATGTGGACCATCTTTAGCTTGATACTCTTGGAGAAACCTTGATTGGCAGTCATATGCCTCGAGCAACCACTGTCTAGGTACCAAACAACCTTGATTGAGTCTTCTCTCCTCTTGTTGTGATCCACAGCCGCCTGCAAACAGATCAGGCTTTAGGTACCCATTGGGTGTTGGGTCCTATGGTGTCAGCTGTACCTTTCGGGATCCAAACCTGCTTCACTACCCTGATTGCCTCAGAGTGGTAGATATGTTTTACTGAAATATCCACATACACTACTTTCTTCTTCTTAGCCTGAGAAGAAGATGGTGTATGAGTGTCAGGCTTAGGCTTCATTGGAGCTTGAATGGGTGACTTTTAGGCTGGCTTCCTGTTCTTCCTAGGCCTTGGTGCAGCTGGTCTTGAGGTCTGTCCCTGATGAGGGCCTTGCTTTTGGTTCCCCCTAGGCAAGTGGGGGAACTGAAGGCAGTTATAGGCTTCAGGATGCCAAAACCATGGAGGTGCTATCATGTCTGGCCTTCCCTGAGGGTATTGACATGCATGATTGACTTGGTCGGAGTTTTTCGAAAAATATTTTCCTACTCCCCCGCAAGAGTACAGGATCGTCGTAGTAGTGAAAGTAGACTTTGACCAAGTAGTTATCGAACCCAAAGGATTTAGGAATGCAGTGGAGCCCCAAAGTTGTGCGTCGGCATGGTACTATAGTAACGAGCAATTGAAGAAAATTAAACTAAAAACAAAAATTAAATCTAGAAAGCAATTAAACAACTAAACTAACTTTCAATTAAGAAAGTGCAAGAGAGAGAAATACTTCGAGTGTTTTCACTATGCAATCCACTAGTGTGTCTGATAAATCTACAACCTATCATTGCCTTTTTCTAGATGTTTGCTAAGAGCAATCACGAAAGTGTGTAGACCAATCCCTTTTGAGGCCTAGGTGAATAACGTGGACTAACTAGCTACTCCTAATTATGCCCCATGAGCTCCTAAGATCGTGAATATCTAGAAACACGCAATGCATCTCTAGAATTCTCCCTTCACTAAGTACCCGAATATTCAAATTAAGATACCTAATGTCTAATGATGAGAGATCTAGCAACCGACCCTCTCTCAGTTAAGCCGATTACTATTTAACTCAAATTAATTAGTCAAAGCTTTCACCTAAATACCAATCATGCATACCCAACTCTCGTTGCAATATACAAAATTAAATACATAAGCTAATAAAATCAACTAATTAATCGAGACATACAAAGCCCACCAATAGAAACATTCACATCTAGAATTAGACACAATCAAAGCTATAAATCCACCAACACACTAATTTCATACATTGATCCAACACTCAAAGCAAAGAGAATTAGCCCATGGCTAATCCAACAAAACCCAAGTATAAATAAACTAAAGAAAGTAATAAACTCATGGAAATCATCATAATAAAATTGCAATAAAATATAAATGAGAAAATTAAACCAATTACTTGAAAGATAAAGGATAGAAGTCACCTCAATGGAGTGATTACAACTAGAAATTGAAATTTGCTCTTCAAATCCTAAGCTAAATTACTCTAAAACTTGAAAGAAAATAAAAATCTAAGAATGAAGGTGAAATCTAACTAAAATGGTGTGTGGGGTGTGTGTCCCCTAAGGGGGTGTATGGTGATGTTTTAAATTCCCCAAAAGTCTGAAAAATGAGGGTATTTATAGTGTAGAATGAGGAGGTTAGGACGAAATTACAATTAAGTCCCTGAAAATCTTTAAAATCCCGCTTTTTTAGCTTGCCAGCATTTCACTCGGCCAAACCCTTTTCACTCGGCCGAGTGCTTACTCAACTCGGCCGAGTGCTTTCCATTATGCCCGAGTCATGCCTATTTTCACCTCACTCGGCCAAAACTCTCTTTGCTCGGCCGAGGGAAATCTCATTTTGGCCGAGTGGTCCTCCAGAGACTTTACTCGGCCAAAACCCCTTTGCTCGGCCGAGCATACATCCAATTTGGCCGAGTGAGCTCTGTTTTCTCTCCTTCTTGATCTTTCTTGTTCAATCTTCATTCCTTCTTCAATTCTTCATCTTTTAACACCTAAAACACTCAAATTTCCTGCAAAAATAGCAAACACACCTTTCTCGACAATTAAGCACAAATGGTCACGTTAATGTAAATAATTACAAGAAATCCAATTAAAATAGGCAAATTAAATGCATGAATTTCAAGCAATTTTCACACTAATCAATGATAATACCCCTGTTGAGCAGTCTGAGTACTCTTGGCCTGAGTCATCCTCGGCTTACGCTGAGGTTTCTTCTGGCCTGAGCTCTCAGGGGCCTCCTTTGGTTGCTTTGCCTTTCCCTTAGGTTTTGGCTTGGCAACTTTTGGGGCTACCCTGACTGTCTCAGCAGTTTCTTTACCCTTATCAGTCTTGCGGGCTTTGAATGCAACATTCTTTGTACCTTTACCTGCTTGGACAAACACTCTCTCAGTGTTGCTCCCTGAAGCAACATGAGACTGACCTTGTGAGGATTTCTTAGGGACATATCCAAGCCCCTTTTTCTCATTCCCTAGCATTTGGCTGATATTTATTTCCTCTCTTGCCACTGAGGATTTATTCATTGTTGTAACCTTTTGCTTGAGAGAGTCCTCACTCTTTTTTAGGATTTCATGTCTGGCAAAGAGGTCATCAAACTTACTCTTGAGTGATTTCAGTTCATCCTTCCTGACCAGCTCTTCATCAGCCAGTTCTTTCAGAATCTTCTCTCTTGGAAGACGCTCAGCATTGATCATGTCAATTTCCTGAGTTAGTCTCACAATCTGAGTTGATTCTTTCAGATCAGACTGAGTAAGTTGATCATTCAGGTTTGCAACCTCAGTACTCAATTTCGCGTTCTCCTCTACCTAAAAGACATTAGTCTCCTGCAGCCTGGAGAAATCAACCATCAATTGATCTAAACAGATCTGAAGGTTCATTTCTCTAGCTGACTCTGAGCTTGGCTCAGGATTTCTACAACTATGTGAACCACACATAGAATTTGAAGTTTTCTCAGGCTCATCCTTAGCCATAAGGCAAAGATCATCGTACTTATCGTCAGAAAAGAGTTCAAGCGACCTCTCCTCAGGACCATCCGAGTCTGTAGCTTCCTCAGCGAGCATAGCTCTCCAGTCAGCGTACCTCTGGTCTCTCTTGGCCCTCATGTCTTCTCTTTCTCGTGCACTCAGTTCTGGACAGTCGTACTGATAGTGCCCACCTTTGTTACAATTGTAACATGTAGCTTGCTCATCTCCTCTTTCCTTTCTTGGCTCAGGGTTCCTTCTTGAGTCAGGTTCCTTTTGTCTTGAGGAACTTTCATTCTTTCCTGAGTGTCTATCATCATGAGTACATCTCTGTTCATCTCTACGATCGGGCTTTGGATCTGATTGTCTCCTTTCATTGCCACGATCACGTCTTGGTTCAGTGTTTCTTCTTTCCTCATATCTCGGAGAACTTTGGTGGCTTCCTTCAGGTTTCCTGTCACGAGTATCCTAATAATATTTCTTATAACGACCAAACCTGAAATTAAGCTTTTCAAAACATCTGGCCATCAGGCTGTACTCCTCAGCGAGCTCTTCTTTGCTCATCTCCATCAGTGACTTTGATGAAGATTCGACAGGTTCTGACTTGGCTTTGAACGCCACACTTTTCTCAGGTGCTTTCTCTTCCTCTTCCGGCTGAACTTTCTTCTTTCTCTTGTTCAGATCATATTCCAAAGCCTTGAGCTCTCAAAAAAGTAAAGTTGAAGTTATATTACTCATATCCTGAGTGTTTTTTTTAACATAATGACACTGTTATCCCATCTCTCGGGAAGAACATTTAGGATTTTAGAAGCAACTTCTCTCTTGGGAACCTCTTTTCCCAACACCACCAACTCATTCATCATCTTGATGAATCTTGACTCCATCTGATCAATAGATTTGTCAGGCAGCATCTCGAACGCTTCAAATTTCTGAATGACAATATTCCTCTTGTTTTTCTTTATCTTTTATGAGCCCTCGTACATACTGGTCAGCTCATCCCAGACCTCCTTTGCCGTCTTTAAGTTCATTAGCCTTGCTGATTCCTCAAACGATACCGTGTGAAGAATGACGTTTCTTACCATGTTATCCAGTCCCACCATCTTGATCTCATCATTGGTCATATCCTTCCTCTCCTTAGGAATCTGTACGCCAATATCGAGATCATCATATCCCATTCCTCTGACATTTGGGATGGTGATCTTGATCGGTCCGTCCCTGATAACTCGCGGCATCTGGTCATGAATGGCATCTAGATGTGCCTCAAGTCTAAACTTCCAATAGACAAAGTTAGCAACAGAAAATTCAGGCAATGAAGCTTCAAGTCTCCTCGAAGTCATGATGATGCAAGTTTTATAAAAAGTCAGTGGTCTTTTGAACCACTGCTCTGATACCACTTGTTGGTCCCGGTACAAGACTGAGAGATACGTGTATGAGGGGAATACACATATACAAATTTTCTTTTCTTTCAAACTGATTGAGTCCCCTTAACTCAGAGTGGTGTAGAACTCAGGGTTGATAACATACCTACTAACTGCACTGAGTGCTTGTCAAATGGCTAACTATCAACTGGAGTTCAGTGCGGAATGCGTGAGCCCTGAAAGTTTATAATCTTGTTATAGTTTGCTTTCTGAAAACTTGATTACTCTTTTCTGAAGTAGTGATTAGAAGGGCAGTGCTCAGTTTAATGATCAGGCTGATTGATTCAAGCCTGATAAACAATGAAATGAATTACTTAATGAATGATCAGTTAAGAGCAATAATCAAAGCAATAAAGAACACAAGGAAGTAATATAGTTCAGAGACTCAAGCTCATACGTCCATGGTCCAGATTTAACAGGAGAATCCACTAAGGATTGGCTTATTTTTAACATGCCAAGGTGCACCAGAATCAGCTATACTCACTGACCCTTACTTCCTCCTTCTAACTCACTATCAACCTCAACCAACAAACCTGACTAGAGGGTTTTGGTTTCAGTTTTGTTTCCAACTAGAGTTGTGATTATCCTTACAAGGCTAAGCTATGCTAAGGATGGATAATCACTTCTAAGCTTAAGATATTAAAATGAACGCTCAGTGGAATACAGAATAACTCTCTTTGCTAAGAAACACTTGGGAAATTTATGTTTTTCGAGTGCTTCTTTGAACGCTGAATGCTTTTGAAAGCTTGAGAGTTTGAGTAATTTTTGGCTTGGAAATTTCCCATAACCTTGAATGGGTTCAAGGCCTTCTGTATTTATAGGTGACTTTGAAAACTATCCGTTGGAAGAGACAGCCTTCTAGGTCATCTACGTAGGGTTTGTTCAATGGATACATCTCCCATGCAGCAGCCGTCCTTGCATGGATTTGGTAATGCAATTAATGCTCCATTTAATGTTTGCCCGTTGAAAAGTGCAGTCTGAACTTAGTCTTCATGTCAGGTCCGTACGTGCGTGTCCTTCCTGGATTGTTCCACGTCATCAGGTTGGTGAGAATGTCAGAACTCATTTCTATGCTTCAGGCTTGTCTTATTCAGTTCTTTTTGTCTCAAGCACAACAGTCTTGTCCTGACGCTGACATTCCTTTTACATTGCTTGGCCTTACTCCAAGTCTTTTCCCATTACTCAATGTCATCATGTTCCCTACAGGACTGAGTTAGTAATGACCTCAGGGTTATTCTCTTCATCACTGATACTTACTTAACCAACTTAGAGAGGCTGCCGTAAGTTCATGATGGTGTTCTTGTGTCTTCAGGCTTCAGCCTTGATTGTCATCAAAGAGTACTTCTCTCATTGAGTTCCTGTGAAGTGTAAAATAACTAAGAACAAATCTAACCAAGACTAGCCTGACCACTAAGGCAAGTCATCTTTTCAGGGGCTTTGGGATCTAATCAAAACTGACATTGTCCCAACAAGATCTAATGGCTATCACATTGAAACTGAAACTGAGAATAATAATGAATACCTTGTGATGACTATTACTCGAGGTAGTCGTAAATAATTTATTGAAAAGCTTCACTCATTCTCTTCTGGATTGTACTATTCCTACATCTGGCAGTCCAATCTCCATCTAGACATGAGGATGAAATTCCATGACCCGAACTCTTTTAAATTATGGCATCAGCGGTTAGATCATCCAGGACAAACTATGATACGTAGGATTCTATCTAGTTCCATTGGTCATAATATTTCAAATAATAGAATCCCTCTTGTTGATGAATTTATATGTGATGCATGTTCTAGGTAAATTAATAGTGCGTCCGTCACGCACCAATGTGGGACTAGAGTCTTCGATTTTCCTTGAACGGATTCAGGGAGACATTTGTGGACCGATTCATCCAGCATCAGGACCATTCGGTATTTCATGGTCCTAATTGATGCCTCCACTAGGTGGATATATATATATATATATATATATATATATATATATATATGTTTGTTGTTTACCCGCAATCAAGCTTTTGCAAAGCTCATTGCGAAAACCATCGAGCTTTGAGCTCAGTTCCCAGATTATCCAATAAAATATATTTGCATGGATAATGCTGCTGAGTTTACCTCAAAAGCCTTTACATATTACTGTATGGCTCTGGGAATTAAAGTGGAGCATTCGGTCCCCTACGTCCACACCCAAAATGGTCTTGCTGAAGTGCTAATAAATTGTATCAAACTTATCGCTAGACCATTACTTATGAATTCTAAATTACCCACTTAATGCTGGGGGCATGCAGTACTACATGCATCACACCTGATACAAATCCGTCCAACTGCATATAATGATCATTCCCCCCTACACCTAATGCGTGGGAAAGAACCAAGCATTTCCCATCTGCATATTTTTGGATGTGCGGTGTATGTTACGATAACATTACCGAAGCGTACCTCTATGGGCCCACAAAGGAAGCTAGGTATTACGTTGGATTTAACTCTCCATCCATCCTAAAATACCTAGAACCTTTGTTCGGGGATCAATTAACGACTCAGTTCGCTGACTGCACGTTCGATGAAGATCACTTCCCGGCATTAGGGGGAGATCCGTATTCAAAATTGAATGAATGTCGGGAGCTTATGTAAAACGTAAGTAATCTTCAGTATCTAGATCCACGCATTAGTCAATCTGAACTAGAAGTTCAGAAGATCATTAACTTACAAATTTAGCAAACAATCTGTCAGACGCGTTCACTGACAATAGATGTGTAACTAAATCGCATATACCTGCAGTAAATGCACCCCAAAGGGTTGAGGTCCCAAGTAGATCAAGTATACATGCCCCCACACGCCAGAAGCGTAAAGGACCTACAAATGAAATAAGTACACCTAAAAGAAAGGATAGCAAAACTGGTCAGTCAAACGTGAAATCTCTAGAAGAGATTTGTCTAGAAAACTTAAAGTCTCCAGAAGAGATTCGTCTAGAAGACGAGCGTCCTAGTAATGAAGCACGTGCACAAAATATTCAACACACTAGGACCGCGGAACGACCAGGCCTAGATACACTGGAAAATGAAGAAGGTCTGGTTGACATAAACGTTGAAGTCTCTATGAATTCATAGATACGGGAGAAATATATAATAGAAATATTACTGTCGTCGACGATACATTTGCTGCGATAATTGCTCTTTCCGTTATAAATAATGATATAAATCTAGAACCCAACACTATCGCTGAGTGCCGGAAGCGCTCCGATTGGGTAAAATGGAAATAAACAATTGAAGCAGAGCTCGCATCGCTAAATAAAAGAAAAGTATTTGGCTCTATTGTTCGTACACCCGCGCGCGCTATCCCTGTAGGATATAAATGGGTTTTTATACGAAAATGAAATGAGAACAATACTGTGGAGAGATACAAAGCAAGGCTAGTAGCTCAAGGGTTTTCGCAGAGACCCGGTATTGATTTCGATCAAACCTATTCTCCCGTAATGGATGCAATAACGTTCCGCTACTTAATATCTTTGGCAATTAAATTAAATCTCCAAATGAGATTGATGGAAGTTGTAACCGTATATTTATACGGATCACTAGATGCCGACATCTATATGAAAATCCCTGATGGATTCAAGATTCCCCAGATGAGGAATGGGGAAAATCGCAGTATGTATAGCATAAAATTGTAGAAGTCGTTGTACGGCCTAAAGCAATCAAGTCTTATGTGGAACAACTGTCTTAGTGAATTCCTCCTAAAGAAGGGATACACAATTGATATAGCTTTCCCATGCGTATTCACGAAGAAATCGCAAAGTGGTTTTTGCATCATATCCGTATATGTTGATGATCTAAACATAATTGTAACATGTGAAGAGATTGAAGAAGCCAGGTCAATCTTGAAAGCTGAATTTGAAATGAAAATCTTGGGTAAAACCAAGTATTGCCTCGGTCTGCAGATCGAGCATCTCCTAAAAGGAATTTTTATACATCCGTCAACCTACGTGAAGAAGGTATTGGAGATATTTCACATGGAAAAATCTCATCCACTCAGCACACCTATGATTGTCCGATCCCTCGAAGTGGATAAGGACTCATTTAGACCAAGAGAAGATGCAGAAGAAATTCTGGGGCCAGAAGTTCCTTATCTTAGCGTTGTTGGAGCATTACTCTATCTCGCAAATTGCATTAGGCCGGACATTGCATTTGCAGTTAATTTACTTGTGAGATATATCGCTTCTCCTACAAGGAGACATTGGAAGGATGTTAAGCATGTTCTACGGTATCTCCAAGGGTCTCAAGATCTTGGATTGTTTTACCGAAGGAACCAAGACAAAACCTTGGTAGGTTATGCGGATGCTGGCTATTTGTCTGATCTCCACAATACCATATCCCAGACTGGTTACATTTTTCTCTGTGGTGGTACCGCGATCTCATGGAGATCGGTTAAACAAATCATGGTTACCACATCTTTAAACCACTCATAGATAATAGCTTTATTTTAAGTCGCACGAGAATGTGTTTGGTTAAGATACTTGGTAAAACACATTGGCGACTCGTGTAGTATCGCTAAAGGCAATACATCCCCTACTGTTATATTTGAAGACAACGCAGCTTGCATCGCACAAATGAGTAATGGGTACGTCAAGGGAAACCTGACGACACATATTTCACCAAAGTTTTTCTATCCATACGAACTCCAGAAGAGTGGCGTAATTATCATTCAAAGGTGCGATCTAGTGACAATCTAGCAGATCTGTTCACTAAGTCCCTACCTACATCTACTTTTGAAAAGTACGTTCATGGTATCGGGATGCGAAAGCTCAAAGGGTTGTTGTCTTCAGAGGGAGCGGTAACCTCGAAATAAATCCAAAAGATTAGGTCCGGAAGATCAATAAATTGCATTCCTCCCTAACTAAATAATTTGTTGCTACCTAGCATGTGGAGTTTCTATGATAAGACATATATGTTATGTCGTAATGTCCAAAGGGGAGTGTAATAAATCCAGCAGATTTATTATACCAAATCTAGAAGATTTGATGTGGACATTACTGGGCTTACAACCTAAACAACCTTTAGGTTTAGACTAGGTTTTCTCTATTATAAATAGACCTATGTACTCAGTATTGTATACACACATACACACAAATATTAGTGAAACTTCTGACTTGGTCCGCCCCCAGACGTAGTCGTTATCGATGAACTGAGTGAACAAACTCGCGTCTCTATTTTATGCTTACGTTTTACAACATATACAACACTATTTCAAAATATCAATTTATGATATGATTATAACGAACTTTGACAAAGTAATTAAAAGACACATATTAAACGAAATAGTGAAAATAAAAATATTAATTGAACTAATATAATTCCATAAAAGCTTTCACACCTTTATTTATTTGTCTCATAAAATTCTTTACACTCCTAAAATAAAAATATAAAAAAAACTTGCCATAAATGAGATCTGAAAACTTTTATGAGATGGAAGGAGCATGTATTTACTCTATATACATTCATCTTTTTAATGGGAAAAATGAATGAGTAAGTCTTGTGCATTACATGCATCGTGCAACTTAAGTATATTTTTAAACAGTTATTTTGTTTTTAGAATTAGTGTTGTTTATATTGAACAATTATGGTTGGACAGATGCAATTGTTAAGTATAAACTGTCCTAGTTGTTCGGCGAAAATAATTTAACTGTTTAAAAATACACTTGAATTGCATGATGCACCTTATGCAAACAAGAACTTGGCAAAATGAATATAATAAAAACGAAAATTGTTAAGCACGCCCCTTGCATTATTAACGAATAAAGAAAGGAGTAATATTGCAGCATCAAATAAGTTTTTCTCAAAGTCTTGAATTCCTGGTATGATTTGTAATAGGGACATGTTAAATACAATCTCATGTTTTGTGAATATACCCCACCTAAAAAAATATTCAATATTTTTTTCATAAAATGTAAAAAAATTCAGAATTTTTTTTTTAAATTTATTTTCATTTTTAGGAAAATATTCCAAAAATTATAAAAAAAAATCGAACAGTTTTCAAATAGAATGTATTAATAAAAGATAGGACTATATATAACCTTGGCCTTTGTAATATGCATACACGAGAATTAGAAAGCAGCCCAAAGTAGAGCCGAACCCAATAAGAGGTACAAGAAAAATTCATGAATGAACACTGCTTTACCTGATACTCCAGCGGTCTACCTATAAGCTTCCCATATATTTTTCTTATGAAAATTAAGGAGTATTAATATAAATTAAAATGTAGTACACATAATATGATTAAACAGAGAAAATAAAGTGAAGTGTGAAAATAAAAAAAAGTAAAATTAGGGTGGGTGAGTTATAAAAATGGTATAAAAAGCTTATTGAATGACGAAAAAGGAAAGATGGGAAGTTGAAGTTTGAAATAATGTATACCCATGATTTTATTTTATTTAATTTTGGTTTCCAATGTAAGAAAATATTATAAGTCAATTTAAAGTTCCTTTTTACCTGCATTCTTTTCCAAACTTATGATTTCTTGTTCGTTGAGATACTTTATCTTTCTTTTCTTTTTTTTTTTTATAATTTTTTGGGAACACTATTTCATATATAAGAATCTGCATTTTACTTTGTTATTTGGGCTACACTCTGGGTTGAGATCATAAACCCAATTACTGAAGGGATACAAACGAGTCGAATTTAAATAGGCCTAACCGTACTATTTTCTATAAGGCCAAGGTTATATACAGTCCTATCTTTTATTAATACAACTCCACCAAAAAGTGTTCGGAAAAAAAATTCAAAAATTTAACAATTTTTGGAAAAAAATTCCGAAAATGCAAAAAATAAAAAAAAAAACACTAAACATATGAATTTTCGGAAAAAAAATTCCGAACATTTTTTTTTGGGTGGGGTGTATTCATAGAATATGAGACTGTATTTAACCTGGGCCTTCCTATAAAGCTGGGTTTTCCCTCCAACGAAAAAGTACAAAACTGATGTAAGGCCCAATCCGAATGAACCCATTGAAAATAGACCAAAATCCAAAGGGCCAAGGTTATGTACTTTGTTAATACACTCCACACAAAAGTGGTTCGGGAAATCATTAAAAAAATCCGAAAATGCAAAAAAAAAAAAAAAAGGACACTAAATATATGAATTATTGGAATTCTTTTTTTCCAAAAATAGTTACATTATTCAGAAATCTTTCCGAACCTTTTTTTTATGGTGGAGTGTATTTATAAAACTGGTTCGTGTATTTAACCTTGGCCCAAGCAAAAAATTGTAGGTAATGAATTGGGTCAGGCCCAGTTAATAAAAGAGAGCAAAGTACGGCCCAAATTGAAAGTCAGCCTTTTCATTGCTATACTTACATCCAAAATAAAAGATGTTTTTTTAGCATATACGGTTGCAACCATTGGAAAATCATATATATACATCCTTGATGAGGATATAATTTGAGGTGAGTTACATTGTAAGGTTAAATTAAATGCAAGGTTGTGTTTTGATGTAGTCATTTTAAAATTCAAGGAATTTCAAAATGAATGGATTTCAAATGTTATAATTTTGCTAAGTATTTTAAATTCTTCCTATATGAATTGGAATTAAAATTAGTATTTGCTATCCATCAACCCATTTGAATATCCCCTCCCCAACACAAATTCTTGTATGCACCTAAGTGCATAGTATGCACATGAAATTTGAGTTCAATTTCAAATTAATTTTGATTTTTCAAAGCTCATTAAATAAATTGGATTTTGAAAAATCTAATTAATTTGAATTGAATTTAAAATTCAAATGCATGTTAAGCACTTGAATGAACACGAGAATTACTCCTTACTCAAACAAAAAAAAAAAGAATTTAGTTTGTGAATATAAAATTCATGAGTCAAATCCCTACTTAAAACACAGCATAAATGAATTTTCAAATCATAATCCTTGAAGATTGATTGGAGAGAACTTTTTGAGTAACCTTGGACGGTTTAGATTTGGACGTTGGTGATTAATGGGAAAAATATTATTTTTGATAACATTGCCACATAAAGTGATGACAAAGATTAAAGTAAATATGGTTGGTCATGATTATTATTACAAGTAAGTACATATCTTTAATAAGAGTATTACTATTCATGATTATTCCCTTCTCCACTTAATTCCACTTCCACCACTCGTATAATGGTCCTAATGGATCATTTTCATTTCGTTATATGATTTTTTGTTTTTGTTTTTTACACTTGGACAAAGAAAAATACAGAACAACAAAATAACTGAAAAACAATTGAAACACACACAATTTCCTTTTATATGTCTTTTCCTGATTATGTCTCCAATTCTATAATAACTTTACGCAAAAGAAATTAAAAAGATCCGTATTTGTAAGCACCACCATGCAATTCTTAAAGTTCCCACCTAATTAAGTTATTTGTTAATTCTACCTAGAGCATGAAAATGCATTTGGTAAAAAAGTTGAACACCTTAATTCCTTTCACTATTTCTGCATTTTATCATATTTCCCTTTTACTTTTTCATTTTCTTTGCCCTTAATAATTAGTGTGGAGTAACCACAAATTCTGTGGTAGCTTTATCTATCTTGATCTATTTATCATTATTAATAGAATATATGCATTCATTGTGTAAATAATGCATTCATTATGTAAATAAATAAAATATCTTTTGTATATGGTAGATGTATAATATCCCTTGATCATAGCCTAAATGATAGGAATTCTCTTGTATATCAATGACAGTTTATGGAATGAAAGAGTGAACATATTGCACTTTATTATGGTATCACGAGACTTCTGATCTTGGGATTTCTGCATATCTCTTTTCCGCTTCACCTAGCCAACCTCTAACTCACCATTTTCTTTCCTCTGTTCCGGCACAATGTCAACAAACAAATCCACTTTTCACCCTGCACTTGTTGTATTCAATATCAAAAATCACATCTCAATTACTCTTGAAATGGAAAATGTCCATTATGCTACATGGGCTGAATTATTTAAAATTCATGCTCGATCTCATCGTGTCATACATTATATCCTTCCCACAGAGGATCCTCCTGCGAAAGCCGACAACGAATGAGGAGAAGGAGATGTGGAAAACTCTTGATGCCACGGTTCTCCAATGGATCTACGCAATGATCTCCACGGATCTTCTTCATACAATTCTCGAACTTGATTCCACGGCTTTGGATGCATGAACTCGTTTACGGGAGATTTTTCAGGATAACAAAAATTCTCGTGCTGTGACACTGGAACAAGATTTCTCACGCACGGTAATGGAGGATTTTCCAAGCGCCTCCGCTTATTGTCAACGTCTCAAGGTGTTGTCCGATCAACTTAAAAAATGTTGGGGCTCATGTTTCTAATGATCGTCTGGTTCTACAAATGGTGGCAGGTCTCACAGACGCTTACAACAACGTGGGTACATTAATTCGCCGGTCAATCTTGTTCCTCCCTTTTATCAGGCTCGTTCCATGCTTGTGCTCGAAGAGGCCGGGTTATCGAAGAAAGTCATTGCTACTGCAGCGTTAATCACGACTACCAAAGGATCTGACCCTTCACTAGTCGACTTATCTAATCAACATTTCAATACCAGTACTAAGAAACAGCCAAAACGTAACAATTCCAAAGGCGGAAAGGGTCAACACTCTGGTACTGGAAATGGGGGTGGCCAACGGTTTCCCCAAACTCAATGGTCGAATCCATGGGTCAACAACAACCCAGCGTGGCCATGGCCGGCGCCTCCTTGTCCGTATCCCTTGGTTCCATGGGCTCATCCACATGCCAGCACTTGCCCCCCCCCACCTCAACCAGGCATTCTTGGCCCACATCCTCAGGCGTACTTGGCACATGACTCCCCAACCCCTACTGATATTGAGGCAGTCATGTACACTCTCGGGATAACACCACTGGACGCAAATTGGTACATTGACACAGGAGCTACCTCTCATATGACGTCCACACAAGGTACTCTCTCATCTTATTTTAATTTGAGCAAAACAGATGGCATTACTATTGGTAATGGTCAATCTATTCCAATTTTTGGTTATGGGCACACTCATTTATCCCTTCCTAACCCTTTCTTATCCTTATATAATGTTCTGCATGCCCCCAACATTATTAAAAATTTGGTCTCTGTTAGAAATTTTACAATAAATAATTTAGTTTTTGTCGAATTTGATCCGTTTGGGTTTTCTGTCAAGGATTTTCAGACGGGGACGCCTCTAATGCGATGTGAGAGTTAGGAAGCACTTTATCCCCTATCTAATTCCCGAGCTACTACTCCATCTATATTTGCTGCTTTGTCGCCCTCTTTGTGGCATGAACGGTTAGGTCGTCCGGGGTTCCTATTTTTGACTCCCTTAGAATAAATAGGTTTATTGAGTGTACTAGTCCACGTCCTTCACACTTGTGTCATTCCTGTTCACTTGGTAAACAAATAAAATAACTGTTTGTTGCATCGAATTCATTCACTTTGATGCCTTTTGATATCGTACACAGTGATTTATGGACATCTCATGTTTTAAGTACTATGGGACATCGTTAATATATGTTGCTTTTGGATGATTTTTCCAACTTTCTGTGGACGTTTCCTTTATCTAAAAAGTCACAAGTGTATTACACATTTTTGCCATTTCACGCTTTCATTCGTACACAATTTGACAGGGACATTAAATGTTTTCAATGTGATAATGGAATGGAATTTGATAATAAGTCCTTTTGGGATTTTTGTTCGGCGAATGGCATGGTGTTTCTTCTTTCGTATCCTCGCACGTCATCTCAAAATGCAAGGCCGAGAGGCAAATACGTACCATTAACAATATGATTTGTACTCTTCTCAACCATGCATCATTGCCAACTTCATTTTGGCATCACGCACTACAGATGACAACTTATCTTCTTAATATCCTTCCTAAAAAACATAAAGCATATCAGTCACCTCTTCAAATCCTATATCGCAAAGATCCATCATATTCTCATCTTCGAGTTTTTGGGTGTTTATGTTACCCTTTATTTCCTTCTACTATTATTCATAAGCTGCAACCTCGTTCCACTCCCTGTGTGTTTTTAGGGCACCCGTCGAACCATCGTGGGTATAAATGTTACGACATATCGTCTAAAAAAATTATTTGCCGACATACGGTTTTTTATGAGAACCGATTCCCGTTCTCATAAATGCAACACTTATCTCACCCAACATACGACATCTTTGATAATTATTCTTCACCATATACGATTCATCATATGTCCTCATCATACCCACATGCAGAACCAAATTCAATACTTCTTACATCTCCAGGCCTCACGCGCACCTTAAACTCCCCGCCATTATCTCTTGAGCCTATACAACCCCCTGGTGGAACAGACCTTACACCTCCTACTGTAGCGCCTCTTCCCATAAGATATGGGATTTTTAAACCCAAACAACGCTTCGGTCTTCATTCTTCTCACATAAAATCTCTCATTCCACGTAATCCTATCGCTGCCCTTAATGACCATAATTGGAAATTGGCTATAGATGAGGAATTTAATGCTCTTATTAATAATAAGACGTGGGAGTTGGTTCCCTGTCCTCCTGGTGTTAATATTATACGTTCTATATGGATTTTTACTCATAAAGAAATGGTTCCTTTGAGAGGCATAAAGCCCTTCTTGTAGGTGATGGTAAGACTCAACAGGTAGGGGTTGATTGTGGAGATACATTCAGTCCCGTGGTCAAACCAGCAACAATACGGACTGTTCGGAGTATTGCACTCTCTAAGAATTGGTCCATTCACCAACTAGACGTAAAAAATGCATTCTTACATGGAACTTTGGCTGATACAGTATACATGCATCAACCTCTTGGATTTCGGGACACCACATACCCAAATCATGTGTGTTTGCTAAAACAATCGTTATATGGACTCGAACAGGCTCCCCGTGCATGGAACAAACGATTTACGAATTATGTATACACACTTGGTTTTACTCGGAGTATCTCTGATCACTCCCTGTTTTTTTATCGCAAAGGGCAATACATGGCATACTTCCTTTTGTATGTTGACGATATAATCTTGACCGCATCTAGAAACACTCTTCGTTGATCAATTATATCTCATTTGAGCTCGGAGTTTGCTATGAAGGACTTGGGTACCTTGCAATATTTCTTAGGAATCACAATCACCCCACATGCTGGTGAATTGTTCCTCTCACAGCGAAAGTATGTTGCAGACATCATTGAACGTGTTGGCTTATCCTCATGCAAGCCATCTGCCACCCCTGTGGACATGAAACCAAAGTTGAGTGCAAGTACAAGTTCACCGTGTGTGTTGATCCGAAATTATACGGAAGCCTAGCAGGGGCATTGCAATATCTAACTTTCACTAGGCCCGATATTGCGTATGCGGTTTAACAAGTGTGTCTCTTCATGCATGGCCCTCGTGACATACACATGAACTCTCTTAAAAGGATTCTGAGATATATTCAAGGAACACTAAGTCATGGACTTCAACTCTATCCTTCATCCACGACATCTCTTGTGGCATATACTGATGTCGATTGGGCCGGGTGTTCGGATATACGACGCTCGACTTTGGGTTATGGTGTTTTCCTTGGGAATAATTTGATATCATGGTCCGCCAAGCGGCAAACGACACTATCTCGTTCTAGTGCTGAAGCCGAATACCGTGGTGTTGCAAATGTAGTGTCTAAAATATGTTGGCTACGGAATCTGCTTCTTGAACTACAATATCCGATATCAACAGCCACTTTGGTCTACTGTGACAATGTCAGTGCAGTTTACCTTTCAGGAAATCCGGTACAACATCAACAAACTAAACATATAGAGATGGACATCCATTTTGTACGGGATAAGGTCGCAAAAGGTGAGGTTCGAGTTCTCTATGTTCCATCCCGCCACCAGATTGCAGATATATTCACTAAAGGGCTTCCACTTGTATTGTTTGATGAATTTTGGGACAGTCTCAATGTCCGAGTTCCTCTCGCTTCGACTGCTGGGGAGTAATAGAATATGTTAGGATATTTTTTTCCTAAGGATTTTCTCACTTTGATTTTGATAATGTCAAAATATATATGTGTAGTGGAAACTAACATTGCAGGTACAAAGAGATATGAAGAGTTTAAAAGACAAAGTCTACATCTGTAAAGATGGATTCAGACCCTACAGTTAGCTCAAGACAAGTCTGCATCTGAAGAGTTGAAGACAAGTCTACAACCGAAGAGTCTACATCTGCAGAGTTAAAGACAATTAGCTGTAAACTTGAGATTAGTAGGATTAATTAAGTGTAGTACATTCTGTACACCCACTCACTTAGTTTGAAATATCTCAGTGTTTACCAGAGCTAATTACTAGCCAGTAGAAACAAGTATCTCAGTGATTAATAGTTATTTGAGCAGTCATCACTACAAGACAACTCGTACTACTCGAAGGACAATGTTATATGACAAGAAGCTTTAATTAAACTGAAGTCAAAGAAAGCTGGAGGTGAAATTATTTTGAAATTTCAATCCCTCCAACGGCTAGAGGACCCCTAAAGACTCCTATAGATAGGAGAGGAGACCTTAGAGGAAAACAACAACCCCAAGTTCTCAAGCGCATCTGCACAATATCTACAACTTTCAAAGTCTACAGTTCTTCAAAGATTAGAATTTTAGGACTTAGAAGCTAGAATTATTGTATTTGTCTTTGTTGTTATTCCCTCACTATACACACCCCTGTATTCTACCTAGAGTAGATATTTTTCTTAGTGAGTGTAGCTCTGTGTGAGATTAAGAGAGAGTATCTGAGTGAACCTGTGTTTCTGCCTAGACTAGAGTGATCTGTGTGAGAATTCTTAGTCTGGGGGGGGGGGGGGGAACTACTTTGTGACTTCTTAGTGAATTTGGCACCTTTGTGGTGTAACAGTGGACGTAGGAGGATTACAACACCTCTGAACCACTATAACTCTCCTTGCTCTTTTACATTTTGTTCATTTCTACTGCTTTACGTTATTTGTGTATCTATTATTTTTACTTATTTATTTCAGTTTATCTCATTCATATTCTATGCATGCTTAATATTCTTACAAAGACTACAGCTATAGATTCTTTGAATCATTTAGCTAAGACTTTGTTCATTTGATTTTTCACTTCACACACTTTACTTATTTCCGCTGCACAAGGTGTTGAAAATACTCTAAAGTATCACAACATCAACTTTAATAAGTGTTTGAATCTTTTTATACAGACTTTGCATTTTAAAAGTCTGCAGCTACAAACCTTTTTTTTTAAACTCTACAGCTGCAGAGTTTGATATGTATACTTAGAAAAAGTTTTTAAAGCGAAGTTTTAAAAACTCAAGGTCTATCCACCCCCTTCTAGACCTTGATACACCTTTGTGACCAACAGAATATATGCATTCATTGTGTAAATAATGCATTCATTATGTAAATAAATAGAATATCTTTTGTATATGGTGGATGTATAATATCCCTTGATCATAGCCTAGATGATAGGTATTCTCTTGATTACACGTAATTAATTATGTAATATACGACTTGAGCTAGCTTTTGAAATTCTTCAAAAATATTTCATTGACATAGAATTTCATTTCAAGGGAAACGAGACTCATTGTTCTTAAAATTATCAAAATAGAGTAGGCTTATCGGGCCAACCTCCACAACATCACCCAAAAGAAGATTTGGGTATAAGTAAAAGGCCCGTTTACAGGGTAGATTTAAACGGGCCAACTCATACGTACCACATGCTTAGGGTGGACAGGCGAGTGTGTATGTCCGTGAGCTCTTAACTTTAATATAAACAATACATTAGTGCTAAAACTATTTTTCTTCAAATTATAATTATATTGGGTCCCTGCATATAAGCAATGTATGTCCCTCATAAATATGATTTTCATGCTTCATTGATATTAAACTTGTTTGGAAGCATCTCATAATTTAATAATTAGTATCCATTAATTACATTCAATTCTTCATGAAAATACTAGCATGTTAAAAAGAGAGGGAAAAATCTTTTGCACAAGGTCAATCATCATCCATCACAAAGCAAAGCCTCCTAATTCCCTATAAGGCTGTTAATTTTTTCCACATACTACTTTCTTCCTTCTAAACTTCCACTTTGTGCACTTGGGATTTTGTTATGGAATAAAAATATCAAATCTAAAAGCATTCTACACTCTGCACAAGTTTACACCAATAAGGCCTCGATTCAGAAAGCCTGACCAAGATTCTCTCTCCATTTCATTCTACCTTTTTCAATTTAATTTGCACAACACAAAGAAAAACGAGTTACCTTTGAGTTTGACCACCAGATAATTTCACAGCATCGATAATTGTTAATTAATAATGGAATATAATGTTGAGTTCGACTACAACATAAATTATTGGCACTTGGCTACTATGCTCAAATAATTTATATTGGAATTGATTTCATGAGAGATCCAAATTTTAAGCTCAATACAAAAAAGACAAATCCTTTGTGTAAATAGGTTTTACCGTGCAATTAGTTTACATTTTTTTTTTTTTTTTGCATTTTTAACAGTATTATGTATTTTATTAAAATGTGTTGGTTATTTTAATTATAAAAAAACCATATATTAGTATATATGTAGCCATAATTAAGGAATCATTCATCGCTCTCAAATCATTGTTCTGTTTATATTCATCGCTCTAGATCATTTTTAGAAAATACAAATTTTTAAAGATCAAATAATAACTCAAACTCATTGACGACGATATAGCTAGTGGTGTCTAGTGATAAGTATTACCATTAAATAGTTTAAGTATATTAGTATATATACATATATACCCAATTAATTGATGAACAAAGAAAACTCGAGGTGGAGGGCAAATCAATTTTAGGGGGTGAAATGTCCATTTGTGTCTCAAAATCAAATAAACTTTAATTAATCGCGTATGTTCGAAGGACTAAAACCATGATTTTTGCCTTTCTAGTTTCTAGCTAGTGATATAACATTTTGCTTTCTGCAATATTCATAGTTTGCTTTTAAAATATTATATATTTTTTATTTTAATTATATATTTTTGAATATCAATTTTCATGGTTGCATATAAAATCCTTTATTACTTTCATATTATGATATTATATAATACGCAGGTGTATGCTTACTAAAAGATAAAATAAAAGTGCAATGTTCATAAATCATAGAAAAAATATAATTGTAGGCCATTTAAAATAACAAGGAAATTTCCTTTTGTACCGGGTAAAGAATCATTGTAGTATATACCCCAATCAACGACTGATAAGTCGAAATTCCCCCATATGATCATGAGATGTTCATTACCCCAATCAAAAGAAAAAACCTTAAATTTAAAAATAAATAATGTAGACAGATAATCCACTTTTCAGTCTTTTGAATTATTGGATGTGTTGTTGAGTAGGCTAATAATAATGCTACTTTTCGCATGTAAACTTGGACGTAAGAGGTGGGCCTTCAATATTGCATGGAATGATGATGTTTGAAGATTGTGGAGGGGCCCAAATTCTAAAATTATATTACAACCTTTTTTTTATCACTCATGTTTAAATTAAGTCTAAGAATTCAACCAAATCTAATTAATTATTGTTGGTGTGAGATGATTTTAACAATATTTCACTTAAACTTTTGAGTTATATTGTCCTGTTGGAGCTTCATATACACACGAGCCATGTTATTAATATTAGTAAATATGATATGGCTCATGTCATGTATATATGTGAAACTCTTCAGTACAATTTTTTTTTACATAATTCGCTGATATTCATGCTGATATGATATTGAATTTAATGTTTATTAATTATTACTCTATTGAATTCATGATATATCGTTATTATATATGTACATAATTAAAAAAATATTTATTGAATCCCAGATAGATGTACATATATAATTCTTGTAATTCGTAAAAAAAAATCATAAATAAATACTAAGTAATTCTTCATTTGTTGACATGTAATTTGTTTAACGGCAAAATATGCCATTCATATTAGTAAATATATAAATAAATTAATTTCACATCTTTTTACAATTTTAAATTTTTAGATGAAACAAGATGATTTCATGGTATTAGAGCCAATAGACCCACGCCACCCACAGGTCCTGAATTATATGAACCAAAAAAAAAAAAAAAAATTACCTAGTGAGTAATCGACCTTTTTTTTATCACTACATGGAAATATATTTTATTGCTTTTAATGTTTCTCTTCAATAATTATTATTTTATACTTTTTATACATAATTTCATTGAACGAATAACTAATTACTCCATGAATAGACGTAGCATTATCCGTTGAAACCCTGCTGGCAGTGGTTGTGCATTTAAATAAGTTTGGCAAAATTAAGACTGAACAAGAAATTGATAACATCATAACGTTGGACTGTGGGCTACAAAAAATTGTAATTTCAACTTTTCTTTTTCTTTTATTCCATTTTCTTTAAAAGGTTTAATAATCAGGCCGATCGAGTATAAAAAGAAGAGAAATATAATAGTAGGGAAAAGGAAGTGGTGATATGCATGTGATCCAACAGCCTTTTTGTTCCCCCTCATATATATGATTTTGATAATCAAATTTCTAGGTTTCTTTCTTGGCATTTAGTGACTAATTAATCTCATACCATCCTTCTTTTTTACTAATTTGATAATCACGTCTGCTTTATAGACAAAATTATTACCCACAAAAAAATGGATAAAAAAAATCTGCAACCGCTATTTTAAGATGGTGCTATTCAAATGCTTATAAAAAAAATTTACATTAAAACTTGTGGCGTAAATAGTAAATTAGCAATTGAGTCGGAAAATTTTATTTTTAAAGATAAAGAGTGAAAATTTTCAAAATAATATTTACAAGATAAAATAATTAAGTAGCATTATTTTATAGGTAAATAAAAAACTTAATTTATTTGTTCCGATGTCGTGAGCATTACAAGTTTTTGCAGACAAGAATAAAACACGGCATTCTACAAAATCTAGGATAGATACATAAATTGGGGAGGCGAATCATTAATGTATAATTGCTGCAACATGAAAATACATAATTGATGCATCAGTGCAGAATCATTAATGCAACTGAAATAAAGGTACATCCTACAGATATGTCTCTACTACTCAATCAATCTCAATTTTTGCAGTTACAAAATTTAAAAACCATCTACGCGACAAATGCATCTCATAACACTATTTGGTAGGAGTTAATATAAATGAAAGCGAAGTCTTGCGTGAGCAAAATTTTAATAGTATTAATTGTTTTATTAAAAATATAAATTATTTTTATTATATAATCTTTCCGTTTTATAAAAGTAGATTTACTTTTCATTTTAATTTGTCACGCAAATATAGACATGTTATTATATATAACATATCATTAAATTTTTTATGTATTTTGCTATTAATAATTCTTGAAAAATTAATAGTAATATTAATGTTATAATTATAATAATTTTCATTGCTTAATGTTGCTACTCGAAATATGTAACTTAATACGGTTAATGTGGCTTTTGGGTCGAGTAACGAACTTAGAGATTTAAATGAGAAAAAGATATTAGTGGCTTGAGGCCTTTAGTAATAAATGATAACAGAAAGCAATAATATGCAAGAAGATTTGCCAAGTCTTTATGTAGACTTAAGCTTGAAGTGGTAGGTCTGTATTTATTATTAATGAACAAGTATTTATAGGCCAAGGGCATGCCTTTGGGCTGACCTAGCTTAATTTGGGCAGCCCAGCATTAAATGCTCGGGCTGGCCCTAGTTTCGATGCATGGGCCGATGCCCTTTGAGTAGGTGAGCTCGGCCCAATGGAAAACGGTCACGTGGAAAGCTGCTTGTACTTCTTCCTATGATCGTGGGATTTTCTGCCATAAGTATGACTTGTCCCTCTAGAGTAGGTGTCGATTTACTGTTCCTCGTACTTGAAGGGGAATGATTGTCTGATGGCGTCTGGATTTGGCTCTTCTTAAGATAAGACCAAACACGTGACCTCCTCGTCGACCCTTATGCCTAGGTGGATCACTTTCTGCTCGTGTGCCTTGCCAGACTCTTCACTTGACTTTACCCCAGATGAACACTAGTAGGTGGGACCGTACCTGCCTTTGGGGTTGGCCGAGGTTGGCCAGCTCTTCTGACCTCGGCCTTCATGCCGAGGTGGAGTCATATACACTGCTCGAGATCCTCACCATTGGCTAAGGCCGAGGCTTGACGGGCAACAGTCCTTCTCCGGCCAGGATCTGGATGCCGAGGCGGAGCTTAAGTGAGTAGGCCCTTGAGACATATGTTATCTTCCCTTTGGCTATTTTGCTACGACCTCAGACACCTTCCTTTGGTCTAGCCTCGTGAAATGGGGATTATTCGTTACACAACAATTGCCCCTCGACTTGTTCCGAGGTACACTTGGGGCGAGTCGAAACATGTGTGAGCGTCGAGGTGGGCTGGATGGATGGACATTTGCCCTCGTCATGGAATGTTAATGGTCGGACAAGAGTGATGGAAAATCCCCTAGGGAAGGGGCGTTTCGTCTGCCCCAAACGGGCCACCCTATTTATATGCAATGATTATGCCCTTCTTGGGAACGTGCGCGTTGGGGCTGAACGCCCAAGGGTTGCGCTTGGTCCCGACGCGTCGATGTGCCTGGGATGCGTTTATTTCGTAGTCCCTGAACTTTTGTTATCTCTCACCTCGACCCCCGCGGCTGGGGGTGGATAATTGCTTACTGACCCCTCTATTTTCTATAAAAGGGGGTGAAGCTCTTCATTTAAAAAATCTTGCTTCCCGCTTAGAATTCTCCTAATATCTCGAGCATCTTTCCTGCGCAATTTTTACGGCAATTTCGTTCGTGCGACCACCAGACTTCTTTTTGGTAAGTTTCGAATCATTTCCTTTCTTTCATTCTCTTTCTAAAGCACAAAATGGATCAAGGAGCTTCCTTCTCCAGTGCCGGACATGGGGTCGGCGAGCTCCGGCAGCGTTTGTAGAGGGGGCTTGGTGGGAGGAATCTCTTTTCTTTGTCTGACGACGATGGGCTAGATGGGGTTTTTGGTAGTGCGCCCGCTGCAGCAGGGGCGCCGTCGCATGCCCCTGGCGGAAGGTCGTCCTCCTCCGGTGACATCCCCGCCCGCGACGGCGGGACAAACGATCCTTCCGGCCAAGACCTTCCCGCCGAGGCGAGCCGTATCTTTCAAGACCTTGAGGCCCGTGATCGGACCGAGAGGGAAGAGGCTGAAGTTGTGGCAAAGCGGGCGGAGGACTTAACCTTCTGGAAAAGGAGGGTAGAGGATATTGGGAAGGGCTACAAGTTGTGGGCGGCCTTCATGGATAGGCGGTCGGGACCGGGGCTAGATTTTATATACAATTACTACATGGCGTCGCACCCCTATGATCGCCCGAGGCGCGAGGCGTTCCAATTCTTAACCCCTACCAAGACGAGGTTCTACTGGAATGGGATTCAAAGTACGGTCGCCGAGAGGAATCTCAAAGACTGGTGAAGGACCTTTCAAGTCCCCATTGACGTGCACTTCTATGTCCCGGGTAAGGATGAGAGGGCCGACCAGCCTCCACCGGGCATGGTGGTTGTGTCTTACGACATCATGGATGCGGGTCTCCGCTTCCCGCTCTACTCGGCTGTCACCAACCTCCTGAACGCCTGGGGATTGGCTCCACTCCAGTTTAGCATCAACTCGTGGTGCGCCTTGATCGGGACCTACGTCCTCTTCGGCCTTCATCGTCTGTAGCGTATGCCGATGGCCGGAGAGATGAAATACTTGTACAACTTGGCAAAGGAGCCCCAAAAACATAGAATCGTCCACGTCAAGCATCGCCGTGAGAAACTTATCTTTGATTTGCCGACCAAAGTGCACATCAAGGATGCACATTGATTCTAGGTGTCGGGAAGGTGGAAGTTAGGCCGGGGCAATGTTGATGTGGACATCCCCAGCAAATTTGCGAACAAACAAGACAGTAAGTCCTTATAAATTAACTTGTTCGTCTTGTACTGATCTAATATTTTACTTGCTTGCAGGTTACTTGGTGCCTAGGCGGGAGGAGCTGTCGTTCGATTTATGTCTCGTCCTTGCCAAAGTCGATCTCGTGGACCATCGGGAAAGGCATTATCGGACCTTGCTTGCCGAGAAGAAACGGCTTGAGTCTCGGCTTTTCTGCTATCCCCGGCACCTCCAGCAACCTTCTTGTAAGTGTTCGTCTTTACTCTTGTTTATTTTGTTAGAGTTGACTTTTCTAAATACTTTCACCATGGCTTGTAGGCGACTATCCCGTCTACCCCGCCTGTCCACCTGAGCATATCATGGAGATGCCGGATCCCTTGGCTCGAATGAAAGCCCTTATCGACAAGAAGAAGAAAGGGTCAAAGAAATCCTTGCCAATCCTTGCCCCGCCCATGGAGCAAGCCGAGATCCCCACTGCCCTGGCTATGCCGACAGTGGCCGTCGCCTCCCCGGCCGAGGGTGTGACTCCTCCCCAGCCTCCGACGAAATGGGGACGAGGCCCTACCGATCCGGAGGTCGTCGAGGTGGCCGATTCTTCTCCAATAAAAAAGTCTTATCTCGGCGAAGGGGTTTCGGAGGTTGGAGCCAGAAGCCCCCAATGGCAGTTAGGTGTGATGCCAAATCGTTCCTATTTGGGATGAGATCATGACCGAGTCACCAGGTTCGTCTCGACGCATTAAATCTTTTTGTTGTTTGCCAAATGTTTCGAAAATGCTAAATGTTTCTTTCTTTTTCCAGTAGCATGAAGGACGATCCCCAACCCTCGGCGCATGTTCTATACTTTGTCGAGTTGAAATTTGCCGAGAGTTTCGAGATGCTTCCCGCCTATCTTCACCGGACTATATGGGATGTGCCCCGGGCGTGGGATATCGAGCTGGAGTCTGCCGCCGTGCATAACACTGGGAACTCCAATTTGTACCTTGCTCAGGCCCTCCAGTTGAAAGCCACCTCGGTGATGAGCCAGGCCCTTACCCAAAAAAAAGTGTGAAGCCACCCGTGCCTTCCTTGATGCCATGGAGAAGAGGAAAGCTCTCGAGACGCTGAAGGGTCGGGTTATTTTTCTTGAGGCTGGGGCTGAAGCCGGCAAGAAAGCAACTACCGAGGTGGCTGTTCTTTCCGCCAAGATACGGTCGCATGATGAGAAGACTTCTCTCCTTGAGAAGTTGCACTGGGAGGCAGAGTCCGCAGCCAAGCTGGCTGACGAAAAAACGGAGGCGAACCTGAGGAGGGCTGAGGCCGAGGAAAAGGCTAAAACTCTGGAGGCCGAGGTGAGGCAGACCAATCGTGAGGTAGCCCGGTTGCAAGGGGAGCTAACCTCGGCCATGGAGATGGTGGAGGCCTTCAAGAAGAAATTGGATGCGTCCCCGAAGGAGTACGATGCCATGAGCAACATTCAGCAAACGTGCAATTATTCTTACTATTTGGCGATATCAGACTCCATCTGGGTGCTGCACAAAGTTGGTCGGCCATTTAGGGAATTGGCACAGTTTTTCAAGGAGTATGTCTTGAGCCATCCCATCCACCGTGATATCTATGTCGGTTATTTGAACCTCGAGCGGGAGATGGGCATCGACCTTAGTTGGTGGCCGGATCGCTCCCGTCTCTTGATGCCGGGAGAGGGTCTGCCTGAGTCTCCTGAGGAACTGGACGAAGAAAAAGATCCATCCATCCCAGCCGATGAGAATGCTCCTGCCGATACCCCGCCTGCTTCTACCAACCCCGAGATTGTTACGTCCGATGCTCCGATTGCCTCAGCTGCCGAGGAGGTCGCTCCTGCTGTTGAGTAGGATAACCTTTAGAAGTTTTCTTTTGCTTTATTTCCATGATGTAATTGCCCATTGGGGCCACCTCATGTACTTTTTTATATTTCTTCGAATGATAAAGTATTTTCCGATCTTTCATCATCACTTGTGTTATTTGAGTTCTCCACTTGTATTTCCTTTCTTTGTCTCGGCCAATTTAAAACTGGATAATGAGAAAGGTAAGATAAACCAACTTAATTGGCCCCGATTTTGAAATGGATATCTCGACTACTTTCTCATTTATCGTATTTAAATTGACGAGATGGAAAGTACCTAAGACCCATTTCTTGCCAATCCCCGCCGAAGTCTTACCTCGTCAAGGGTTGGGACTAATAGCGAGGTTTGACCTCATCCTTTACTTTCATCTTTAACTATACCGCCTTAGAGGGCTTGTATGTTAGCATTCGCCTATGAGTTTGACCTCGTCGAGAGTCTTTTGCCCCTTTGAGATCTAGTCTCGTCCAGGGACTTTTATGCCATTACGAAGCGTGACCTCGTAATTGGTCTTAGTGCTCTAGGGAGGCATGGCCCCTTAAAGAGTCTGGGTGTAACATGATTGTCTTAAAAGTTCTTGTTGTTAATGTTTGCCTCGGATCTCTAGAACCTTTTGGAAGACTTTTGCTCGATGAGACTTTTTGCCCCTTCGAGATCTCATCTCGTCCGTGGACTTTATGCCATCGCGACGTATGTTGTCGTGATTAGTCTTGTGCTCTAGGGAGGCTTGGCCCCTTAAAGAGTCTTACGTGCCTAGGTCGAGAGTCTGAGGTGTTTTTGCCCTCTGAGGTGTTTCCTCGGTGAGGGTCTTTTATCCCCCCAGGTATGGCCCTTGGATGGGGTTAAATCTTGGACGAGCACGGGTCTCGTTTCAGGACTCTGTACCCCAAAAGAAGCATGACCTCCTATAGGGATTTTTTTTGCTTCGGCCAAGGGTTAGACCTCGACCTCGGCTTTGTGCCCTATTCCAGGCATGACCTAGAGAAGGGGCTTTGTGCCGCAATCGGAGAGTTGGGTTGGAAAAAGAAAGACCAAACTTTATTTAATCCAATAATTGAGTTACAAAACTGGTTTATTGGTAGTATTTTTTGAGGTTGATGGCGTTCCAGGGGTATTGATCTGGGACGCCGTCTAGGCATTCTAGCTCGTATGCCCCATTTGCCAAGAATTTTGCGACTCGGAATGGGCCCTCCCAATTTGGGCCAAGGGGGACTTTTGAGTTGGGTTGGATCTTCTTTAGGACGAGGTCGCCGATGGAGAATTACCAGACCCTGACTTTAGAGTTGAAGAATTTTTCTGACTTCCCCTTGTAATCTTCGTTCCTCAGAGCAGATGAAAGTCTTATTTCTTCTAGCACATCTAGGTCGGCCCTTCTGACCTCGTCATTTTCTTCCATGATGACTTGCGATGTTTGATGGCTTGGTACTATGATCTCGGAAGGGATGACGGCTTCAGTTCTGAAAGCTAGAGCGAAAGGGGACTCGCCCGTCGAGTTCTTTGATGTCGTCCTGTAGGACCAAAGGACTTCTGGTAAGCAGTCTGCCCATTTCCCCCTGGCCTCGTCCAACTTCGCTTTGATCGTATGTTTGAGGATTTTGTTGATCACCTCGACTTGCCTGTTGGATTGCAGATGGTACGGTGTGGAGAAATTTCTTTTGATATTCCACTTTTCACAGAATTCCATCACTTCCAAACCGTCAAACTATTTTCTGTTGTCGAAAATGATTATTTGAGGAAGACCAAACCGGTATATGATGTTTCTTCATATGAACTTGATGATCTGGACCTGGTCAATGGTGGTCAGAGCCTTTGCCTCGACCCATTTAGTGAAGTAATCCACCGCGACCACGGCAAACCTCCTCCCTCCGGCGCTGTGGGCATTGGGCCTATGAGGTATATTCCCTATTAGGCGAATGGCCAAAGGCTAAACATAGACGTGAGGTTCTCAGGTGAAATCTTGATGTTCGGTGCCACGGTTTGGCATTGATGATAGGATTTGGCGTAGGCGATCGCGTCTTGACGCATGCTGATCCAAAAGTATCCCTGTCTTAAGGTTTTGTGGTACAAGGACTGCACCCGGGCGTGATTTCCACAGATTCCACTGTGGATCACGTCGAAAATGAGCTTCCCTTGCTCCGGGGTGATACACTTAAGGAGGGATAAGGTGAAACTTCTCTTGCATAGCTGGTTATTTACGATCGTGTACCTTGTTGCCCTAAGTTCCAGCTGTCGAGATTGAACGCGGTCTCTTGGTAAGGTGCCATAGTTCAGGTATGCTAGTATTGGCGTCATCCAGTTTGGTAGCTCGTCCTCGACTGGGGCAACTAGTTGCTGGCCTATGGAGGGGGCATGGAGCTTAGTTAGATTGATGTTGGAGAGGTCGACTGCGGCCTCCGAGGTGGCTAGCTTTGATAGAGCGTCGATCTACGAATTTTGTTCTCTTGGGATCTGCTCGATGTAGACCTGGTGGAACTTCTTGCATAGCTTGATGGCGTGCTCGTGTTATTTGATTATCTGCTCACCTCGTGCCTCGTAATCCCCCGTTAATTGGTTCACCACAAAGAGTGAGTCTATAAAGATGTTAAATCTTCGGACCCCGACGGCGATGGCTAGATCAAGACCGCCGATGAGAGACTCATACTCCGCCTCGTTGTTCGTAGCCTGGAATGAGAATCTGGCAGCGTTGGTGAAATATTGGTCATCTGGCCCTGTCAGTATGATCCATGCCCCGGCGCATGAGCTTGTCGAGGAGCCGTCCTCGTATAGCTTCCAAGTCGGGTGGTTTACGTTGGATGGGTGTGGAGGATAGGTCAATTCCACAACAAAGTCGGCGAGTGCCTGGCCCTTGATGACAGTTCTGGGTACATAAGTGACCCCGTACTGAGATACCTCCAAGGACCATTTGACCAGGCGCCCACTAGTGTCTGGGCGATGTAGCACTTGCCGAAGAGGGAGGGTTGTCAAGACCTCGACTTGATGATCGAAGAAATAAGGCCCCAACTTCCTAACGCTCATTACTAGAGCATAGGCAATCTTCTCCAACGGGGAGTATCTGACCTCGGCCTCATGCAGAACTTGGCTTACGTAGTATATTAGCAAGTGGTCTTGCCCCTCGGCCCGTACCAACACAGCGTTCAGAGCGCTGTCGGATGCGGCTAGATAGAGGAAGAGCTTCCCGCCTAGTATTGGTTTGGGCAAGATCTTGGGATTGGCCAGGTACTCCTTTAGCTTGATGAACGCCAATTGACTCTCTCTATTCCAAGAGAACTTTTTGTCTTTGATGGTGGAAAAGAATGGATTGCTCTTATCGTCTAGCCTTGAAATAAACCTGTTTAGCACGGCCAATCATCCAGTCAGCACCTGAACTTGGCGTACCGTCCTTGGCTCCATCATGTGAATGATCGCCTTGATTTTAGACAGGTTAGCTTCGATGCCTCTCTGGCTGACGATGTGGCCAAGAAATTTTCCCTTGCTGACGCCGAAGTGGCATTTCTTCGAGTTGAGCTTCATATTGTAAGCTCTCAGGATTGTGAAAGCCTAGCGAGGTCCCGGAGGTGGTCTTCCTTCTTCATGCTTGACCACGGTGTCGTCGATATAGACCTCCATTATTTTCCCTATTTGGTCGGCGAACATGGTGTTCACTAACCTTTGGTAGGTTGCCCCGGCATTCTTCAATCCGAAAGGCATCCTCGTCCATGAGTACATGTTTTTTCCGTGTGAAAAGAAGTGTATTTGATATCCTCGGCGGCCATTGGGATCTGGTGGTAGCCAGCAAAGGCATCCATGAAGGACATCATCTCATGGCCCGCCGCGCTATCCACTAAATGGTCGATATACGGCATCGGGAAGTGATCCTTAGGGCATGCCGAGTTTAAATCAGTGAAGTCGATATAAAGCCTCCAGGGGCCGTTCACCTTCTTGACGAGAATGGGGTTTGAGACCCATGGTGGCTCGTCTTGTGCCGGCTCGATCAATTTGTTCTTGAGAAGCTTTCTGACCTCGTCGCCTAGGGCTTCGTACTTCTCAGGTCCGAACTTTCTTCTCTTTTGAGCGTCTGACTTTCTTTTGGGGTTAATCTTTAAGTGGTGGCAGGCATGCTTTGGGTCAATGCAGACCATGTCGCTATGATCCCAAGCAAAGACGTCGCTGCTCTTCTTCATGAATTCAAGGATCTCGATCCTTAATTATGATGGGATGTTGGTCCCCATTGATACTTCGAGACTAGGCAGGGCCAGGTCCATGAAGACTCTTTCCAACTTCTCTATGGGGGCAGTCTCTCTGGGATCCGAGTATTCACCTCGTGGGTCGAATTCGACCACTATTGGCTTGAAGCCGATTTTGGGTTCCATAGGGTCGTTAAGAACTTGGATGAGGTCAAGATCTATTTCCATTGGGGTCTCGGCCTCGGCTTCTTGGATTGGCGCTGAGTCGAGGCTCTAGATTACATAACGTTGAAACTAAGTGCGGGATTTAAAAAAATATGGTAGTTCACACATTTTCTAGCCATTTTCTGGTCCCTTTTTACCGTGCCAACTAAGCCCTCAGTAGTGGAGAACTTGATACGGTAAAAGTAGGATGAGGCAACTGCCTCAAAATTTTCAAGGAATGGACGACCTAGGAAATCATTATAGATGTTTGGCTAATCAACTATTACAAAGTCTAACTGCCTAGTTATCTTCGTCTCTTCCTTCTCGTGGCTGACAAGCTCCACGGATAGCTTGATTCTCCCATAGGCTTGGACGGTGATATCTCCGAAGCTCTGGAGCACGATGTCGAATGGCTTGATGTATGCTGCGAAACTACCCATCTTGTCGAGGGCCGACTTGAAGATGATATTGCAGAAGCAACCATTGTCCACCAACAGACGATCTACGGTGATGCTGAGGATCTTGGTGGAGATGACGAGGGTGTCATTCTTTGGGCAGAGAGCCTCTTCCCAATCAGCATTAGTGAAGATGATCATGGAAGTTTTGGATATGGTTGGCTCCGGAGGGGAGATTGCGTGGACATTCTCAAATGCCCTGATATTGGCCTTCCTTTTGCGGTTCGACATAGTCGAGACCAGGATAAGGCCTCCAAGGGCTCCTCCCCTCTGGAGCATGTTCACGCGCCCCCAGTCCGGAGTGGAGGGACATCATCATCATCATCATCGTCCTCTTCGTCTTTGACATGTGCAATAGGAGGGGCTTGTCTCGGTACTGGTGGCCTTTGTTGATGGGGCTGCCCCCTATTCTGATCAGGGTTGTGGGGGGCTGGGTGTGCCGGCTTCTTGACGAAGTTGTTGAGCTTCCCGTCCTCGAACAACTTCCATAGTTGTCGGAGGAGGTCTCGACATTCGCTGGTATTGTGCTCCGCAGCGTCATGGTAGGCGCACCATTTTGCCCTGTCGACACGTCCTCTGTTGTGGACGGCCTTCGGCTTAGCCAGCAAGTCGTCGTGCTGAATGGTGTTAAAAATGTATGTCGGGGTTTGGGTGAAAACTTGGAGCAGCTGCTCGTCCGTCTCATTGGCCCATCTCTTGAATGTGCCCGACACCTTGCCCCCTGTCTGGCGTGGTGCAGACGGGTTCCTCCTGTGTTGGGGGGAGGCTTTGGGCTTTTCCCCTACTCCAGCTTTTGGGGCCGGGGTCGTAGCCTCGGCCTTTGGAGTTCCCATCCTTTGTGCCAGAAGCTTATGGCGGGTGATCATTTCTTCGGCTCTCCCCTTGAATTCGGCATATGTCGTTGTGAGTTTCTTGGACAAGTGCCTGAACATGGGGGAGAGCGCGGCAAAACCATTGAGAGTAGAGTGAAGGGCGAACTCGTCACTGACGGGTTCCCCTGTGAGGATTGTTGATAGGCGAGCAGAATCGTCATTTGGGCGATCAGGATTAGCTCAAAATACTCGTGGTTAAGATAAAGTTAAGTCAAGATTAAATAAGGTATCTGGCGAGCAGAACCTGTACGCTGAACAAGATTAACCAAGCGAGCAAATTTAGCTTGAAGACCATGTGGATCCAGGTGAGGTCCTAGCGAGCATAATCAGCACCTCGTCGAACAGATCTAGCTACAATACCAAGACTGCAATTTATCAAGACCAAAGACATTCAGAATCAAACTAAAGACCCCACGAGGACAAGTCCAACAGGACGAGCAACTTCTGACTGCGAGCAAGTCCGGCATAGAAGGATAGACTTTAGTTTAGATAAGGTCAAAATAGGCAAAGCCTAAGTGTCACACATGCACACTAGGGAGGCCAAAGGTCATGCACACCTCCTGCTAGGCAGATTTCTATAAATACTTAGATTTTTTCAGCTAATAAAATAAGCACAAATTGATATACACGTCCAAACTTCGATTATATACCTAAAGCAGCTCGATTCTCTTATATACGAATTAAATACGTAATTAGTACACGTGTTAATTCTATCTCATCTAAATTTTCGTATTCACTAATTACGTTAGTGATCAATCACACGTAATTGTTTGGTGATCTAATTAACGATTAAAAACAGCCACTAATCCTTGTGATTAGAATCGATCATCAACAAGGATAATTTCATCGACGCGGTCGACGTACGCCTCATCGGACTCGTTGTCCACTTGCTTGATGTTCATCAACCTATGGCATCCTTCGGGCCTGGCTATCTTGGCCGCAAAGTAGGTGATGAATGTATCGCTCAGGCCGGCGAAGATTATGATGGAACGGGAGGGCAAGTTGACGTACCACTTGTGCGTTAACTTGGCCAATGTAAGGGGGAATAAGCGACACTTCGTGTCGTCAGTTGCGCCTCGGCCCGTCATGTAAATCCGGTATTTACTCAGATGAGTCTTCGGATCCGTCCTCCCCTTGTATAGGGGATTTGTGGAGGAGTGACCTTCGTCTGGACATAGGCCTCCTCAATTTCCACAGACAGGGGTTCCCTGCCGAGGTTGGATCTCTTAGACGGAGAGTCCTTGCTCTCCATCTTATTCTCCATTTCACTTAAGCATCGCTGGAGAGCGGGGATGACGGTCGCCTGGCTGCCCTCGGCACGGAGGGTGACCTCGAGGCCTAAGTGCCCCCTCGAGCTGCCTGCGTGCTGGTGGGCGGCGTGCCTCAGTGGCCTCGGCATGTGCCCCCTTCGTTGGGGCTGGATATTTTGAAGACCTTGTGAAGGTCTCCGACTCGGACTTAGGGGCGGACTGCGCCCATGATTCACCTCCCAGACGGCTAAAAACGGATCAGGTGTTCGATCCTGCCGACCTCTCTGGTAAGCGAGTTCCTTCGTGGCTCTCGCTCAGAACCACGTAGGTCTTTTTCCGGGGTAGTTTGCCCCGGGGTAGGTTTTTTCTCTTTGGGACAGGAGTGGCATGTATGCCGAGCTCCTGTCTCATCTCTCGAGCCTTTTGCTAGAGTTCCTCAATGAAGGTCTCTACCTGCTCGGGGGTCTGGAAGTTGTTGGGGACGATAGGATTGTTCCGTGTTTGCCTTATGGGCGTGGTGGTGGCCGCAGTGGCCTCGTTTTGAGGGACCGGGTTAGAGGTGCCCTCTCCAGCATTCTGATCGGCTATTTTCAAGATTTTTGGGAATCTTGCAAACTTTAGTTTGGATGACTTTTTTAAACAAAGAACAGTGAGTGTTCTCCGAATATTTTAACTTGGGTATAAGGGTTGACACTCCCTTCTTCTAGCGCCAATTATTGCTACTCAAAATATATAACTTAATACGGTTAACATGGCTTTTGGGTCGAGTAATGAACTTAGAGATTTAAACGAGAAAAAGATATTAGTAGCTTGAGGCCTTTAGTAATAAATGATAACAAAAACCAATAACTGCAAGAAGATTTGCCAAGTCTTTGTGTAAACTTGTGCTTGAAGTGGTAGGTGTGTATTTATTACTAATGAGCAAGTATTTATAGCCCAAGGGCATGACCTAGCTTAATTTGGGCAGCCCAGCATTAAATGCTCGGGCTGGCCCTAGTTTTGATGCATGGGCCGAGGCCCTTTGAGTAGGTGAGCTCGGCCCAATGGAAAACGGCCACGTGGAAAACTGCTTGTACTTTTTTCTATGATCGTGGGATTTCCTGTCATAAGTATGGTTTGTCCCTCTGGAGTAGGTGCCGATTTACTGTTCCTCGTACCTGAAGGGGAATGATTGTCTAATGGCGTCTGAATTTGACTCTTCTTAAGATAAGACCAAACTCGTGGCCTCCTCGTCGGCCCTTATGCCGAGGTGGATCACTTTCTGCTCTTGTGCCTTGCCAGACCCTTCACTTGACTTCACCCCAGATGAACACTGGTAGGTGGGACCGTACCTGCCTTTGGGGTTGGCCGAGGCTGGCCAGCTCTTCTGACCTCGGCCTTCATGCCGAGGTGGAGTCATATACACTGCCCGGAATCCTCACCATTGGCCGAGGCCGAGGCTTGACGGACAACAGTCCTTCTCCGACCAGGATCTGGATGCCGAGGCGGAGATTGAGTGAGTAGGCCCTTGGGACATCTGTTATCTTCCCTTTGGTTGTTTGGTTACGACCTTTGACACCTTCCTTTGGTCTAGCCTCACAAACGAGGATTATTCGCGACACAACACTTAATATGTTTGTAAAAATATGTAAACTTATCTTTGTGGATGGGTGAAAATATAAGGTACTCTATACTTAATTGAACATTTGCCCAAAATGGTCCATTCTGACTGTCCTTTAACTACTCATTTCCTAAAATTGTACTTCCACCATCCAGAAGGAACTTGCACACTTTTTTTTGTCAATCCCAAAAGAACTTGAACACTTTATAAAAGGAAACATTAATTTGTGTGCACACTCATAAACTATACACATATTTACTCATATGTCACTACTTTATTCAAAAAGCTAATATTTTTTTAAAAAGTGCATCCAATGAGGTGTGCAAGTTCCTACAGGGTGAAGGAAGTATAAAACAACTCAATCTCTTTACTTTCTCTGTCCACCAAACATATTCTCATCTTCCTTTTTTAATTTTCCACCAAATTTATTCTCATTCTCTTTTTAGAAATAAACAACACTCACAAATGAATAAATGAGTCCCACAATATTCAAATACTATAGTTTTATTAAATCTTGTGTCTAATAATAAATGAGAATAAGCTTCATGACGAAGGGAATAACTATCTTCTTCAAACATTTCAAAATTAAACCCCATGTCATAACTTTTCTCTCACAAACAATGACATTATTTCAAAATAAAGTAGAAAAGATCATTCAACTCCTCCAAAAAAATATTTATTATCACGTAGTTTTAATTTTTGATAAGTCGGGTTTAGTGTAATTGTTTATTTTAATAATCTTTTGAATTTGTATTTGCTTGGTCTTGTTTACCTTTATTTTGTGTTGTTTATGAATTTTAGGATGTTTATCAACTTTTTGATGAAGCTTGTGACAAATTACATATGGAGATGTGAGTGAGTGCAAATGAATCGGACAGAAAGTGAATACATAATCCAACATGGGATCTCAGTATTGAGTTCCATCACATATTTCTTATGGGATTAAGATTGCATGCAAGAAGACATATATTCAAGCCTTAGAAGGTGTCAATTTATCGTACCTAAAGAGTTACCTATGATCAAGCCTTAAAAATTCTCTCATGTTGATTCAACCCCTTACTTGACTAAAGACTTTAATTGTATTTAAGTTTTATATATATATAAGAATAATTGCATTTAAGTTTGATCCTCTGTATAAAGGCATGGTGTGGACCTATGGATGTGAGCAACTTTGGGGAGAGAAACAAACACACAATAATCTTGGCTCATGTTTAGGGCTAAGTTTTATTCTAGTTCGAGGATTCGTGAAACGCTGAAATGATTTAATTATCTTTTATTTAGTTATGATTTTCATGCTTTAACTCGATTTCTTTGCTATTGGGATATATGTTATGCATGTTCAATTAATTAATTAATTTTGTTTGGTCACCCGAGTTAGTTAGTTAATTGGTTTTAGTTAAATTATTGTTATAATGTGTAATTGAAGTGGCAAATAAGACAAAATTGTTAGTGTTAGTGTCCTAGAGACAATCCTTTGTAAGGACATAATACTAAGATGATATTCAGTTTATGGTTTAATATTATTGATTGTTTTAATATTAATTATATGACATTACACTATCTGAATATTGTGTTTGATTGTTTGCATTTATTCATATATGTGTTCCCATGAATCAGTACTGTCATTAAGTGAGTGAGAAATCAGATGATTTAAGTATGATTCTCAAATAGACCCAATCAAGGATCATCAAAAATGAGATATTGATGATGCAATTGAGATTGGTGTGCGATATGCATTATACTCTATGTGAGAGTGAAGTAAGATCTCACTTACTACGAGATACTAGGTATCTCATAATGGATGCACAAATACCTTAGCGGGTATTGGTATACCCATCCGAGAAACCGTTTAATGTAACTCCACATAAAGTGTCTACAAGTGTCTCGATTAGTGGGAGCGATAAGATACTCCTCTGACTTGAGGTCAATACGCACGACATGTGCGAAGTGATGGACTTTGACCATGACCGACGCTTGCACCCGCCAAGGGTAGATATAACATGGATTGAGTTCATCACAAAGTGCATGTGCGTGGTAGTTGAGACAAGAATATGATTCATTCCTCAATGTGGATTTAAGAGAGAATACTCGTCTTCTCATCATAATTGGATCTAAGACATCGGCCGATGCACGTCAACTTGGACTTTGTGGCCAAATGTGACACGAGTGATCAATTAGTGATTCGAGATAATATGATTAAATTATTTGAATAGACACTTCATCATGTTCAAGGCTTGATCAAGTATTCGCGAATGAAAGGAAGATATCACAATAGCCTATAGTATTACAGGTAGTTGCAAATTTCCTCGCAACGTATCTCGTATATTGAAAATGTCTGATTTATTGTCTAGGGTTCAATTAAGACAGTTAGTTTGACTAATCGCTCGATATACGAGGGCTTATGGATCACATAACAAGCAATGACAGTTCACCAAATATAGTTGGTTGATTAAATATTATATTATATATAATATTTAATTAATGGAGAATAATGATAATTATATTTAGAATTAATTATTATTAATATTTAATTAGATTAGATTTAATTAAATATGAAATCTCAATAATAATATTTGAAATATTATTAATATTATACAAGAATAATATATGGTCAAGATATTATTCGTTATATTATTCGTAGGAAAATATCTATAAAGAAATATAATCCGTAGAGATAATATTTACGGGCTAGGTCTATTATCTTGCTTAGGAATTAAGTAAAGATAATCCCTATAAATATGAGTCTTATTAGAATTCCGATAAACACATAAGAAATATAATTTCTCCATAAAATCTTTAGCTCAAATTTTCCTAGCAAGTTCATCTCGAAATTCAACGCTGGCAAGTCGGTGCGGATTGGTGAATAGCTGTTGCGTGGATACTATAGTGGAGGATTCCGCGTACGAAGCGCTGTAAGATTTCTTGTTTAAGATTTCATGTATTTAATTATGCAATTAATTCTTCGTTGTTGGTGAACTGATTATTTCGCTGCGCATGTATTACGTGCCTCTAAAATCCAATAAAAATACCTTATGGGTAGCGAAATCTAGATTGTATGAAACTAGCTTCTCGTGTTTATAGTCTAGTTTGTGCTACTCCCTCCGTCCAAATTTGATAATCCTGTTTTTTTGCATGTTATTTTTTTCCATATGTTGGAGGGTATTATGGGGTATTGTGAGTCCATTTATAAACAAAGTGATTATATTATAAAAAATATGATACTTATATTTTTCATTTACAATCACTTTATTCATGAATGAACTCACACTAATATCCTATAACACCCTCCAATATATGACAAAAAATAACATACCAAAAATAGTAAAATTGGACAGAGGAGGAAGTATTATTTTAATTAGTTCGTTAACGCATTCAATAAATTGAATTTTGAATACATATTTTGGAGTTATTATTACTATAAAATAGTAACTTTTATTTTTACTGAAAAATAACTCATATTAGGATTTAACAAGTACCCCTCCATGCACCCCACCCCACTCCACTTCCTATGTTTCAATGAGAAACCAAGCAATGCAGCATGGTGGGACTTTCAGAAAACCATCTTTGACCATCAATCAAGATTCTGTATTTACATCTGTGCACACACATGCATGTGTATATGCCTTTTTAATTATAATGAGATCGAATTGCAAATGGGGAATGCACATATATACTTAATGTATTTTTGAGTTAAAGTTTGTGCATATATTTTGGTATTAAAATGCTGAAGATAGGGTCCATTAGAATGGACAAAATAGAGTGTAAGAAGAGACACACCATGGAACCTTGTAGCTTGCCCTACAATACTCATCATCCCCTTTGTTTTTTTCCTCTTGTTTTCTACTTCTAATTACTCGTTTATCAAGGCAAACAAACCACGCCTTGGCTTCATTTCTTATTTTAGTTAATCCTTTATATTTTAATGAAAATTAATTAAGCTTCAAATTTTAGCTCAATTGAATTGAAGTGCGACTGGAACCCGATGACAAACTTAATAAATTAAATTATTTAAATGTAAAGAAATGGGCGTAAATTACCTTAAAAAAATAGTGCAGATATCTTGATTAAGCTAAATAACAAAAATATTAGATATCCTTGATTGAAGGATAACATAAGTAACGCTAGCTCGAATCGATTAAAGTTTAAACCATTCACTTTTGACTTTCGAGTACTCAAACTAATTAGTAGTAAATCAGGAAATTTGTATCCTATATATAATCACAATCAAATAAATATAGAAATATATATTATTCATAGATCAAAGTAAAGCATCAAACCAATATTCTCCTTGAGTCGAGCAAAGGTCGAATAAAAAATACACAGGATTGCAGTTTTACATGAATCTAATACAACAACTCACTTCCGTAAAAAAAATTAAAAATTAAAAATTAAAATACAACAGCTCACCACATTTTTATTATAGCATGCATGTCCATGTGTGAGGGAGAGGGTGACGTGGGACTAGAGTTATAGCCTTATAGGTTTATGGGCAAGTTTGCATCAATATTATACTTTTAATTCGTCCTATATTTTAGTCTGTCTCTCCTAGAAATTCTCATAGTGCAAATTATAAAACTATACATTTGATTATTACTATTATAATGCCATTTTGGGAGAGAGTATCACGCTCAACGATGGTCATTAATATTATTCCTTATAAAAATTTGTCAGGTTTCGCGAGCTAGAATACACTCTTGAATAGGGTTGAATTAAACAAGATCAGCAGACTTTGGAATCAGTAGACTTTTGGAATCAGCGGACCTTAAGATCAGTAGACCTTAAGAGCTATCAGACGAGTTCAAAAACGAAAGCAACTCAACTGATGAGAATTTCAGTAGAGTTCAAAAGCACAAGACTCAGAAATTTATAGTGGTTCGATCCAATAGATCTACATCCACTTTGTGAGGCCTTTCACTATGTTGAAGAAGAGATTACAGAACTACAATGATATCCTCCAGAGTATAAGCTAAGAAAATAGAATCTAGCACTCAAAATATCACTCTAGCTAACAAGTTGAAAAATCTGCTTTCACCTAACAATGAGCTAGTTTATATATCAGCAACTGAGACACCCTTGAGCAGTTATGAGTTGAGAGTGATAGCCTGCCACGTGCTCTTCATCTTGCAACTCGAGTCAGTTATAACCTCCAAGCAGTTAGGAAGTTATGACCTCTTGAAGTTGGCACCAGATGACACTTGTAACTGTAACAGCTTTGCGTAACTACCATTCGTAACCGAATAACTGTCAACTCTCTTTGCTTTTCCAGCTGTTAGGGTTCAAGAACGGATCTTCAAACTTCACACTTTCATATGACTAGAAAGATATTTACCAGATTTAGAGATAACACCTCTCAAATCTCCACCTTTAGCTCTAAATCAACAATAGCACCTTTAACAAAAGACCCTCACCACTGCTCCCTCAAGAGCAGCACCATCCAATGCTTTAATGCATTCCAATAAGCCTGAGACAAAGTTCAAACTTTGCCTTGGGCAATGCCTTTGTGAATCCATCTGCAGGATTGTCTTCAGTAGCTATTTTAGCTACATGCACCATCTCTTTCTCTACCATATCCCGTACAAAGTAGTACTTTACGTCAATGTGTTTTGTTCTTTCATGGTAGCCTTGATGTTTTGCCAAATGTATGGCACTCTGATTGTCACAGTACACTGTGACCTTTCTCTGATAAAGTCCCAACTCCTTCAGAATCCCTTTTAACCAAAGACTTTCTTTAACAGCCTCTGTAAGTGCTACAAACTCAGCTTCTGTAGTGGATAGAGCAACATTTGACTGGTGTGTTGATCTCCAAGACACTGCTGTTCCAAACAAAGTGAACACATATCCAGTTAAGGACTTCCTAGTATCAACATTAGCTGCATAATCTGAGTCAACATATCCAACTAATGCTTCTACATTTCCTGTGCACTTCTGAAACTTCAATCCCTTGTCAACAGAGCTAACAATGTACCTCATAATCCACTTCACAGCTTCCCAGTGTCCTATTCCAGGATCACTCATGTATCTACTAACTACACTCATGGAGTGAGTAAGATCAGGTCTGCAGCATACCATGGAATACATTAGGCTTCCCACTGAGTTTGCATAAGGAACCTTACTCATATGAGATCTTTCTTTGATATCCTTTGGTCTTTGCTGAATTGACAGCTTTATATGCTGTCCAAGGGGAGTTGTTACTGGTTTAGCTTGATTCATTCTAAACCTGTCAAGCACCTTCTTCAAGTATGAGCTTTGACTGAGATGAATGGTATTCATGTCCCTCTTTATTTCCATTCCCAGAATCATCTTTGCTATCCCAAGGTCTTTCATTTCAAACTCTGATTTGAGCAGTTCTTTTACCTTGTTGATTCCTTCTTCATCTTCACTTGCTATAAGCATATCATCCACATAGAGCAGTAAGTAAGTCTTCAATCTGAGACCATCCTTGAAATAAACACAGCTGTCATACTTGCTCCTTGTGAACCCTACCGATGTGATAAACTCATCAAACCTGAGATACCACTGTCTTGGACTTTGCTTAAGTCCATATAGTGACTTCTTAATCAAACAAACCTTGTTAGCAGAATCAGGTATGTTCACTCCCTCAGGAATTTTCATATGGATGGGTTTATCTATCTTTCCATGAAGAAAGGCTGTGGTGACATCCATCTGGTGTAACTCCAGATTGTATTGAGCTACTAAGGCCAAAAGAATCCTTATGCTGCAATGCTTCACTACTGGGGAAAATATCTCATTAAAATCCACCCCTTCTCTCTGAGTAAAGCCCTTTGCTACAAGCCTTGCTTTGTATCTTATGGATCCCCCTTTCATAGCTTCCACTTTCTTTCTGTATATCCATTTGCACCCAACTAGTTTCTTATTCACAGGTTTATCCACTATCTCCCAAGTTTGGTTCTTCTCAAGAGAAAGTAACTCCTGCTCCATAGCTACAATCCATTTATCTCTTTCACTGCAGCTAATAGCCTGTGTATAAGTCTTAGGTTCCTGTTGCTCCACATCTTGAGCAACATACAGTGCATATGAGATTACATCAGCATGTCCAAATCTCTGTGGTGGATGAGTCTGTCTCCTGACCCTGTCCCTTGCTAATTGATAATCCTGGTATTCAGTCTCACTGCCTTGATCACTCTCATGATCACCTTGATTCTCATGAGCATAGTTTCTTATATCCTGTGGCTCCACCTCAAGATGTGTAGTACTATCTTGATTCTCTCCAGAGCCTGCATTTTCAGTCACCTTAAGAGGTAAACTGTTTTCATCAAAGGTTACATCTCTGCTTATGATGCACCTTTCACTTCCCTTCACAATACACCACAGTTTGTATCCCTTTACCCCTGTTGGATATCCAATCAGTACACACTTGAGAGCTCTTGGTTCCAGCTTGTCTTGCCTTATATGAGCAAAGGCCTTGCATCCATAGACTCTTAAGTTGGAGAAGTCAGGTTTATGTCCTGACCAGGCTTCCTCTGGTGTCTTGAACTTCAGTGGAGTAGATGGACTTCTATTTATGAGATAAGCTGCTGTAGTTACCACTTCTCCCCAGAAAGACTTGGGTAATCCAGAGCTACTCAACATACACCTCACTCTTTCTAGCAAGGTTTGATTCATCCTTTCAGCAACTCCATTTTGTTGAGGAGTTCCAGGTACAGTTCTGTGCCTTACAATGCCTCTCTCCTTGCAGAAAGTTGTGAATTCTTCAGATAGATACTCCAACCCGTTGTCAGTTCTTAGAACTTTTAACTTCTTACCACTGATGTTCTCCACCTCAGCTAACCAATTCTTGAAACTACTGAATGCTTCAGATTTAGTTTTCAATACAGATATCCATACCTTCCTCGAGTAATCATCTATGAAGGTAATGAAGTATCTTCCTCCATTCCTTGTGGGATTCTTTGATGGTCCCCACAAGTCTGAGTGTACATAGTCAAGGATTCCTTTTGTGGTATGAGAAGCAGTGCTGAATTTCATCCTCTTAGACTTCCCATATATGCAGTGTTCACATATATTTATCTTTGAGATTCTGTCTCCACCTAGGAGATCTTGTTTGGCTAACTCTTGCAAGCCCTTTTCACTCACATGAGCTAGCCTGTTGTGCCACAACAGTGTGTTGTCCTTTTCATTTACAGAATTAGTACCACCAGTAACAGTCTTTCCCAGTAAGAAATAGAGATCATTCCTTCTAGTTCCTTTCATAACAGTATGATTATCTCTGGTGACTACTAATTCCCCATTTTCAGAAGTAAACTTGTACCCCATGTTATCTAACATGCCAAGAGATATGAGATTCCTTCTAAGATCAGGTACATACCTCACATTTCTCAGAGTTCTGACAGCTCCATCAAACATCTTCAAGTTTACAGAGCCAGTTCCTCTTACTTTACAGGTGTGGTCATTTCCAAGTAAGACTGATCCACCATTCTGGTGTTTGAACTCAGTGAACCATTCCTTCACAGGGCACATGTGAAATGAACAACCTGAATCCAGAATCCACTCATTCTTCTCCTCTGATGTGGTGATGGAAAGTACTTCAGCTAGTTCAAAGCTTGTGGAGTCTTCAGTTTCTACTGCTTGATTTGCTTGTTTCTTGTCCTTCCCCGATTCAGCAACTCCTTTAAACTTTGATGACTTCTTCCACTTAGGGCAGTTTCTCTTGAAATGTCCTGTCTCATGGCAGTGATAACACTTCCTTCCTTCTCCATCATTAGAGGTTTCTGATGATTTCTTCTCAGGTTTCTTGCCTTTATCTTTAGGCCACTTCTTGAAGTTCTTCTTTGAATGGTTTTCCTTCACTGTCAGACTCTCATTCACCTTGGAACTACTACTAGCTTCAGATGTTTTCTGCAGTTCCTTAGACTTAAGGGCCAACTGCACATCTTCAAGGCTAATTGTATCTTGCCTTCCAAATAGTATAGTGTCCTTCAGGTTTTCATAAGACTTTGGTAAAGCACTTAACAGGATAAGGGCCTTATCCTCCTCTTCCAGCATGATTTCAATATTCTCTAAGTCATCCAGAATTTTATTGAAATCATCCAACTGCTCCAGGATGGGTTTGTCATCTGCCATCTTGAATGCATAGAGTTTCTGCTTCATGTACAACCTGTTAGCCAAGGTCTTCACCATGTACAAGCTTGAAAGCTTGTCCCAGACCTCCTTTGCAGTTTTCTCCTTAGCAACCTCCCTCAGAACTTTATCACCAAGGCACAGAATGATAGTACTGTGTGCCTTTTCTCTGATCTTGGCCCTTTCTGCCACTTTCTTACTCGTTTCTTCTTCCTCGGGTTTTCCAGGTTCTTCAATGGCTTCAGCCAATCCTTGCTGAACCAGAAGGGCCTTCATCTTGATTCTCCAAAGCCCAAAGTCAGATTTCCCAGAGAACTTTTCAATGTCAAACTTTGTGGAGCTACTCATCCTTGCTTCTTGCCTTGTTTAGCTTCTTCCCACAGACGGCGCCAATTTGTCAGGTTTCGCGAGCTAGAATACACTCTTGAATAGGGTTGAATTAAACAAGATCAGCAGACTTTGGAATCAGTAGACTTTTGGAATCAGCGGACCTTAAGATCAGTAGACCTTAAGAGCTATCAGACGAGTTCAAAAACGAAAGCAACTCAACTGATGAGAATTTCAGTAGAGTTCAAAAGCACAAGACTCAGAAATTTATAGTGGTTCGATCCAATAGATCTACATCCACTTTGTGAGGCCTTTCACTATGTTGAAGAAGAGATTACAGAACTACAATGATATCCTCCAGAGTATAAGCTAAGAAAATAGAATCTAGCACTCAAAATATCACTCTAGCTAACAAGTTGAAAAATCTGCTTTCACCTAACAATGAGCTAGTTTATATATCAGCAACTGAGACACCCTTGAGCAGTTATGAGTTGAGAGTGATAGCCTGCCACGTGCTCTTCATCTTGCAACTCGAGTCAGTTATAACCTCCAAGCAGTTAGGAAGTTATGACCTCTTGAAGTTGGCACCAGATGACACTTGTAACTGTAACAGCTTTGCGTAACTACCATTCGTAACCGAATAACTGTCAACTCTCTTTGCTTTTCCAGCTGTTAGGGTTCAAGAACGGATCTTCAAACTTCACACTTTCATATGACTAGAAAGATATTTACCAGATTTAGAGATAACACCTCTCAAAATTAATATCATTTAATAAAACAACCGACATATTTCAGTAATAATAATTAATATTGTTTAATAAAAATAACTAATATCATTAAAAACAACTAGTAATGTGCAGTGCAATGTTCATGTTTTTAAGGGATTTAAACCAAATTCATCCTCTATCATTTCACTTTTATCTAAATGATCCTCTATTTATTTGTTTTATCAATTTAGTCCTATATTTGTTCAAATTTCGCCAAAATGGTCCTAATTAATTTTTTTTTATTTTATTTCAAGTTTTTTTTATTTGGCAAAGATTGTCACCTGGCGTGCCACATTGAAGAAAAAAAGACAAACCCACATCATATACTTACCCTGAAAAACTAGTACACATGACTAAAACTGTGGTATTTTATGCCTTTTGCATTCAATTAGGATCTAATTGGAGAAATGTAAATTTATACGGGACTAAATTGGTAAAGAAAATAAACAGAGGACTGAAACGGTGAGATTGTGTAGTTTTTTAGGCCAATTAGGATCATTTTGGCGAAACTTGAATAAATACAGGATTAAATTAATAAAACAAATAAACAGAGGACCATTTTGATAAAGGTGAAAAGATAGAGGACGAATTTGGTTTAAATCCCTGATTTTAATATATATTTTACTTAGTCACGTAATAATTGATGACAGTTGATGCATAATTTTATCACCAAATTATAAAAAATACCCAAAATTTAACATACAAACTCTTTTTTACCAAACAATTTATAAAAACTCTTTTTTACCCATTTTACTAGATGAAATGTCTCATATACCCTTTAATTTATATTCCTACTTTCCTATTCCTTTCCCTATTCCCACTCCTATTCCTTTCCCTATTCTTACTCCTATTCCTTTCCATAATATTATATTAATTCCAAAAATAAAAAAAATAAAAAATATAATATTATATTAATTCCAAAAAGAAATAAATTTAGAAGTATAATATTATATAATTTTACCATTGATAGTGAAAATAATTTTTTTCAATATATATGTTTCGCAATAAATATTAGTTATTAATATTTTAATGAAATATAATATTATTTTTATTATAATAAAATAAAATATTTTTTGTGATATTATAAACACCGATCAAAAATACTTTATATTATTAATATTAATTAATAAATTGATATTGTCTATTTTTTAATTTTTATTGAATTTCAACAAGTATTCTTGAAATATCGGAGACTTGACAGAAATTTACTAAAATGACATCTCAAACATAAATTCGTGACGGAGTCGGGTCGTAACCACTTTTTAAGTCGTTTTACACTAGAAAAGACAAAAAAAATTAATTTAAGTGATATTCAAATATTTAATTTCTAATAAGTTTCAACAAATACTATTGAAAGGTCGGAACAAGTTGGAGACAGGACAGAGATTTGCTAAAATGGAATTTTCATTCAAATTTTTACGACGGAGCTGTGTTGGAATCGATTTTTAGGTCGTTTTACCCTAGGAACGACTAAAATGATACATGAATTTGAGTTAAATCTATTTATTAAATTTTAATCGAGTTTTAACAAGTACTCTAGAAGAGTCGGAGCATGGTAGGAGATAATACAGAGATTTGCTAAAATGATATTTTCAATCATAATTTTGTGATGGAGCTGTGTCAGATTCTTTTTTTTTTATCGTTTTACCTTATGAACGACGAAAAAGATACATGGATTGAGTGGCATGAACTATTTAAATTTTATATAGCTTAGAAAAGTACTATTGAAAGGTCGGAGCATGGTTGGAGACAGGACGGAGATTTGCTAAAATAGAATTTTCATTCAAATTTTTGCGGCGGAGCTCTGCCAGAATCGATTTTTAGGAAGTTTTACCCTAGAAATGATTAAACAAATTCATGAATTTGAGTGACATCTATTTTTCAAAATTTAATCAAAGTTTAACTAGTAATCTACAAGAGTCGGAGCATGGTTGGAGACATGATGGAGATTTACTAAAATAATATATTTAATCATATTTTTGTGACGGAGTAGTTGCGGAATCGCTTTTTAGGTCGTTTTACCTAAAGAATGACAATAATTATACATGAATTGAGTGACGTCCATTTTTCAAATTCTTATTGAGCTTTAACCAGTACTATTGAAATGTCGGAGCACGGTCGGAGACAGGACGAAGATTTGCTTAAATGAAATTTCATTCAAAATTTTGCGACGGAGCTGTGTCAGAATCATTTTTAGGTTGTTTTATCCTAGGAACGACTAAACAAATACATGAATTTGAGTGACATCTATTTTTAAAATTTTAATCGAGTTTCAACAAGTAATCTAGAATTGTCGAAGTATGGTTGGAGATAATACGGAGATTTGCTAAGCCGACATTTTAATCATAATTTTGTGACGGAGCAGTAGCGGAATCACTTTTTTGGTCGTTTTACCTTAAGTACGATGAAAATTATAAATGAATTGAGTGACTTTCATTTTTCAAACTTTTATTGATTTTTGACAAATATTATTGAAATGTCGGAGCACGGTCGGAGACAGGACGGAGATATGCTAAAATGGAATTTTCATTCAAATTTTTGCGACAGAGCTGTCTTAGAATCGATTTTTAGCCTAGGAACGACTAAACAAATACATGAATTTGAGCCACATCAATTTTTTAAATTTTAATCGAGTTTTAACAAGTAATCTAGAAGAGTCGGAGCATGGTCGGAGATATGATGGAGATTTTTTAAAATAATATTTTTAATCATAATATTGCGACGGAGCTGTGTCAGAATCGATTTTTAGGCCGTTTTAGCCTAGGAATGACTAAACAAATACAAGATTTTGAGTGATATCTATTTTTTAAATTTTAATCGCGTTTTAACACGTAATCTTGAAGAGTCGGAGCATGATTTAATACTTGTATAATATTCATTTAATTAATACTTATCAGAACTCAATAAAAGTTTAAAAAATGGACGACATTCAATTCATGTATAATATTCATCGTTCTTAAGGTAAACGGCCTAAAAAGCGATTCCGCTACAGCTCCGTCAAAAAATTATGATGAAAATGTCATTTTAGCAACTCTCCCACCCGTCTGCAACCATGTTCCGCCTCTTCTATGTTACTTGTTAAAACTCGATTAAAACTAAAAAATGTCACTCAAATTCATTTATTTTTTTAGTCGTTCCTAGGGTAAAAAGACCTAAAAATCGATCAGGCACAACTCCGTCGCAAATATTTGAATGAAAATCTCTTTTTAACAAATCTCCATCCTGTCTCCGACCGTGCTGCAACATTTTAATAGTACTTGTCAAAGCTCAATAAAAGTTTGAAAAATGGACGTCAATCAATTCGTGTATAATTTACTTCATTCTCAAGGTAAAACGGACTAAAAAGTTATTCCGCTACAGCTCTGTCACAAAATTATGATTAAAAATATTATTTTAGCAAGTCTTCATCCTGTCTCCAACCATGCTCTGACTATTCTAGATTACTTGTTAAAACTCGATTAAAAGTTAAAAAATAGATGTCACTCAAATTCATGTATTTATTTAGTTGTTCCTATGGTAAAAGGACCTAAAGATCGACTCTAACATAGCTCCGTCGCAAAAATTTGAATGAAATTTCCATTTTAGCAAATGTCCGTCCTATCTCCGACCGTGCTTCGACATTTCAATAGTACTTGTTAAAGCTCAATAGAAGTTTGAAAAATGGACGTCACTCAATTTCGTCGTTCTTAAGGTAAAACGACCTAAAAAGGGATTTCGCAATAGCTCCGTCACAAAATTATGATTAAAAATATTATTTTAGAAAATCTCCATCATGTCTTCAACCATGCTCCGACTCTTCTAGATTACTTGTTAAAACTCGATTAAAATTTTAAAAAATTGATGTGGCTCAAATTCATGTATTTGTTTAGTCGTTCCTAGGGTAAAATGACCTAAAAATCGATTCTAAGACAGCTCCGTCGTAAAAATTTGAATAAAAATTTCATTTTAGCATATCTCCGTCCTGTCTCTAACCGTGCTCCGATATTTCAATAATATTTGTCAAAAATTAATAAAAGTTTGAAAAATGTAAGTCACTCAATTCATTTATAATTTTCGTCGTACTTAAGGTAAAACGACCAAAAAAGTGATTCCGCTACTGCTCCGTCACAAAATTATGATTAAAATATCGGCTTAGCAAATCTCCGTATTATCTCCAACCATACTCCGACACTTCTAGATTACTTATTGAAACTCGATTAAAATTTTAAAAATAGATGTCACTAAAATTTATGTATTTGTTTAGTCGTTCCTAGGATAAAACAACCTAAAAATGATTCTGACACAGCTCCGTCGCAAAATTTTGAATGAAATTTTATTTCAGCAAATCTTTGTCCTGTCTCCGACCGTGCTCCGACATTTCAATAGTACTGGTTGAAGCTCAATAAGAGTTTGAAAAATGGACGTCACTCAATTCATGTATAATTTTTATCGTTCTTTAGGTAAAACGACCTAAAAAGCGATTCCGCAACAGCTCTGTCACAAAAATATGATTAAATATATTATTTTAATAAATCTCCATCATGTCTCCAACCATGCTCCGACTCTTGTAGATTACTAGTTAAACCTTGATTAAAATTTGAAAAATAGATGTCACTCAAATTCATGAATTTTTTTAGTCATTTCTAGGGTAAAACGTCCTAAAAATCGATTCTGGCCCAGCTCCGTAATTAGGCGTGAAATTGTTATGTTTTGGTGTCCGATTTGCCCATGTTTTGAGTGTTTTTATGAGTATTTGGAGTCAATTGAGTATCATTTTTATAAACTCATTAATTTGTCTCTTTGGTTTTCATAGATGGATAGAGGGCGAAAAGAGGAGTTCGTAGGACTTTGAATCGGCCAAAATGGACTCCTGGTTGAGAAGATATGAAGATTTTACGAACAAGTGTACAGCAGCCGAAAACCACTCGAGCGAGAGCACTCGAGCGCCAGCGCTCGACCGATTGCACCGCTCGAGCTACATGCTCGAGCACTTTCCTATTTTTTGCCTCCGAATTCGTTTTTCGGCCCATGAGTTTCCGGTTCGCCCCGACGCTTATATATACTCATTCCAAACTCGTTTTGGAGGATAACAACACACCAACACATATTTTTACATACTTTGAGCGAGGAGAAAGCTTGGGGAGGAGTTTTGAAGGATTTTATACGTTGTAATCGAGGTTTTAATTTACGAATTCTTAGTTTTAGTATTTCTTTTGAACGTATTCTTTCTTTCTTTACTCTTTGAGACGATTAAACCTAGTTTTTCAGATTTATATAGATTTCTTTGGAGACTTTAATTTGTTCTTTCGTTTATGTTCTTGATTTTATTAGTTAATTCAATTATGCATATGTTTATTGTTCTTGTGATTGCTTTGATTATTCAAACCACCATGTTAGGCTAGAACCCTTGCATGCTTAGGGTAGGATGAACTCGTAGAAGTAGGACGTGGGTACGTAATTAGGATAATTCGTGACGTTTAGTTTTAATTCTCTTAAATAATGAATTCTTAAAATTAGTCTTAACTTTACTCTTGAATTTCGTTCGAAAAGTGTTAGAGAGAGGACGACCATATCACTCTTTAACAACTAGTAGACTTAACGAGAGGGTTTAGAAAGAGTTAGTTAATCTACCAGTTTATCTAAGGAGGACGACCGCATCACCTTAGTTTAAATTAGGGTCTCGTTAATTAAGCACAATCTATTAACTCGTTAGTGGATTAGTGAAGTCGATTGTTAGGATAAAGTATTAGGGTTTTTAATCTTGAGCTTTCATCTTACGATCTTTTACTTAGGTTATTTCTTGCACGTCACGATTATCTTGATTATGTACAGGCTCCGTTAGTATACGTAGGGATTCCTATCCAGAGCATCACCATCCCTTATTTGAAAACACATCTTAAATTCTTAGTTTAATTTCCTGTTTGCATTCGTAGGATAGTTTAGTTTATTTTAATTATTTTTTCTCAAAAATCCAAAAACATTTCACTCATATTAACTACGACGCGTAGATCTTCAGGGATCTATTCGCATACACTCCATCTCGTGGGTTCGATAATACTTGGTCATTATACTTGCTCATACTACAGTGAACCTAGTAGAAGTTAGTACATCGCCTTCAACCCGTAAAAATTTGAATGAAAATTCCATTTTAGTAAATCTCCGTCATGTCTCCAACCATGCTCCAACCTTTCAATAGTACTTTTCAAAGCTGTATAAAATTTAAATAGTTCATGCCACTCAATACATGTATCTTTTTCATCATTCATAAGGTAAAACGATAAAAAAACGAATCTGACACAGCTCCGTCACAAAATTATGATTGAAAATATCATTTTAGCAAATCTCCGTATTATCTCCTACCATTCTCCGACTCTTCTAAAGTACTTGTTAAAACTCGATTAAAATTTAAAAAATAAATTTAACTCAAATTCATGTATCATTTTAGTTGTTCCTAGGGTAAAACGACCTAAAAATCGATTCCGACACAGCTCCGTCGCAAAAATTTGAATGAAAATTTCATTTTAGCAAATCTTTGTCCTGTCTCCAACCTTGCTCCGACCTTTCAATAGTATTTGTTGAAACTTATTAGAAATTAAATATTTGAATATCACTTAAATTAATATTTTTTTTCATCTTTTCTTGTGTAAAACGACTTAAAAAGTGGTTTCGACCCGACTCCGTCACGAATTTATGTTTGAGAATGTCGTTTTAGTAAATCTCCGTCAGGTCTCCGATATTTCAAGAATACTTGTTGAAATTCAATAAAAATTAAAAAATGGACAATATCAATTTATTAATTAATATTAATAATATAAAGTGTTTTTTATCGATGTTTATAATAACACGAAAAATATTTTATTTTATTATATTAAAGTAATATTATATTTCATAAAAATATTAATAACTAATATTTATTGCGAAACATATATATTGAAAAAAAATTATTTTCATTATCAATGGTAAAATTATATAATATTATATTTCTAATTTTTTTTTATTTTTGGAATTAATATAATATTATTTATAGGAATAATATTATGGAAAGGAATAGGAGTAGGAATAGAGAAAGGAATATGAGTGGGAATAGGAAAAGGAATAACAAAGTAGGAATATAAATTAAAAGGTATATGAGACATTTCATCTAGTAAAATAGGTAAAAAAGAATTTTTATAAATTGTTAGGTAAAAAAGAGTTTGTATATTAAATTAAGGGTAAAAAAGATTTTGTCCCTTTTATTTATACATGACATGTGTACATTAAAGGTAATATCGTAATAGAGTTTAAACCAAATTAGATCTGATATTTTTCTTTTCTGATATTTATATGGCTTCAAAAAATTTAAGCTTAACTTGCACTTGTGCATTGTATTTAAATTTGACAGACTTAGTGGTCAGTCCAAATGTCAATTAATCTGTATTCTGATTGACAGGTTTGTTCTTGTACCCCCACATGAGACAATTGCATCAATTTATTTATGTTTAATTGGACAAATTTTGTCACATTTAGAGTAAAATGGACCTTTTGAGAATAAGCACCAAAGCTGATACGAGAAAAATGATAGCTGTACTACTGCACTCTTTATTTTTATTATCAAATTTCTATTTTTATTTGTTTAATAATATTTATAAGTATACTATTATTATATGCCGCAAATGCAATTATACTCATACGAAATATAATATTTTTAATTAGAACAAATCTCAACAACTAAAAGTTGTTGGTTGTACAACAAACACACGGATCCAAGAGAAAAAAACGTCAAAAAATTGAATGGGTAATTTTCTGTATAAGAGATAGAGAAAATAGAGCCTTCCGAATTAAATATTTAATGGTGGAGAAAAATCCAGAACAGTGTCATGCGTGAGAATAGCACCAGAGCTGTACCGATTCTTCTACGAGGCCAATAATTTTTTTAAAAATTTAAGCTTACAAATTTACAATTTTTTATGAACTTATTATTCAAAATAGTTGTATTATATATACATATAGAATTAATGAAATATGAACAAATTAATACAGAAAAAAAAAATTGAAGGGGCACTAATACTATTAAGACCAACTCTGCATGATGTATATAATTAAATAAGAAAAGAATTATTTAAAAGGAAAGTCTTAAATAATAATCGAATAGAGAAGGTAGAGGGCCCTATCTCCATATCACCCGCTGAAACTTATGGAGAAAATGCAGAAGTGACAGTGTATGTGATATGAGAAAACGATGGTTGTATATATACCCTCTATAATTTTTTATTTTTTATTTTTAAATTGAAGAGGGAGAAACATATAACGAAGGAATTGGTTGTTGCGAAAATTAAATAAAAAAATAAAACACCCTCAAAATTGAAAATCCCTATCAATCTTGTAAGGTCAATCGAAGGAAGACATTAAAGAAATACTTAAAATACTTAATGAAATTAGAAGTGCGAGTATCGATCGATGGTAAAATTGAAAACTCTGAATTTATTCGGGAAAAAAATTACCTTTATTTTTGTTTCCAAAATATTTATATAAAACTCTTATGTTATAAAAATTATAGAAAATGCGAATTCAAGAGGGAGAAAGTAGAGATGAGGAGAAAATTTCGGAAACCTTTTGAACTTTTTTTTTTCTGAAACGCAAGAAATCATTTTTCTATATCGGAATATATTGGATTCTGGGAATTGAAGCTGACATTGCTGTTTGTTTCTAGGAAATTTCTAGATACCACGTTAATTTGAAGATTCTCATCAAGATTTAAAAGACTTTGGTCTTTGCGTGTAAAATTTCCAAACAGGGATATAAGTGTGAATATATAGATTTCACTATAGGTTTTTTTTTTATAATTTGTCATTATGTTAAAACTCTGAAGGTAGGTCCCAGAAGGTTTAATGTGAATCTTGTTAGTAATATGAAATTAGTACATGATGCATTTGTTATTTGTTAATATCATAACAATTTATATTTAATTTTAATTTATTAATTAATTTAATGGTATCAATAAATGCATGTAATGATAAAACTAATACTCATGGACTCCTTTATTCTATGATTCGCGAAATAAAAAAATTGTTTGGTTGTGAATTTTTGGTTAAAAGATTTAAATTAATATCTCGAATTCCCCTTATCACGTGATTATAAATTGTAATTTTTGTTTTCAAATGCGCCCTGTCACAGCCCTATATATACACAGTGAATTAACCACCTATACTTTTATAAGTGGTGACAACATAATTAGCAAACTCTACCAGCTAGCTACACCGAAAAAAAGTTTATAAGCTTGTGAGGCAAGTTTTATAATTGCAAATTCAAGAAAGTACTTTTTGGAAAGTCCCACTAAATTAGGTAACATAGTATAGACTACACTATAGAGATAGATGAATATGGAGAACAGCCCGAAGAACAATTGAAAAAGGATGCAATAGTCATAGGCGTGGAAACCACAACAGTTTCACTCCCTTTTTCAATGTTAATAAATTTTGTAGCAGTAATACAAGTATACAAACCTGAGGGTAAAAAACAAAAAAAGACATGTAATTAGAGGGTAACAAAATGAGGATCGTAACTTATAGGACTAGCGATGTAAGAATAACAGTAACTTTCAAAAATTGTGAATTTATGAGACAAATTAGCCCGAATCAACCAAAATCGAGCTAATTGGCCTGACTTGCATGGAATTAAACTTTGGGATAATTGATCCGAGTTGAGACCAAATCAGTCTGAAATGTTATGATACCCATTTGTTGGCCCATAACTCATGTGAATTCTTTCTTCAAGTATCATTGTTGTGCATATAAAGTGTCACAGTTTAAAATCAACTTTTCTTAAAAAAGAAATAGTTACACTTTATATACATAAGAGTAGTACTTTGAATGCATAATAATGACACTCTGAAAAGAGAATTTACGTGGATTAATTAAGTTCAAAGATTTAAATTAATTGTTCTGCAGTTTCCCAACGAACTCAGTTGAAGTGTAGATAAGAGAATTTTAAATCGTGACTATTTGCTCCACCAACAACAGTCTCAACTTTTTCACCCTATAATAAGTGTTTTAAAGGCTCGATCCCATTCAATCTGTTGTGCATCTTAACTCATATTATTACTCATCATGATCTTCTTATTTTTGTGCTATCTAGTAATTGTCGACCCTGCTACTATTATGCCTCATAAAAAATTAATCAATTGCTTAACTTTCCTTTTTTTAATTATTTTATTTTATGCCACATTGTATAATTTAACGATTAAATTATAAAATTTTCATGCAACCATGCACGTCAAATTCCGGTTACTTTAATTAAGATCTTAATTAACCCTTATGCCTTATGATATTAAAGATGGACAAAAGACATCCTCCTCCCAACCCATTCTATTTGTCGTTGAGAATATTTCACATAAATTAAAAAAAAAAAAAGCCTTAAATAGCAATAAACACTACTACACATTTGGACTTGGAGAGCTATTAAAAAAACCACTCTCCAAAACAAAGCTTGGAGAGCGGTTTTACATAATTATATTAAAAAAAAAAAACTAAGACAGCGGTTATTAACCGCTCTCTTAGGGTTAGTCTAAGAGAGCGGTTTAAAACTGCTGTGTAAGATGTGAAGTGCAAGAAAGCGGTTATAAACCGCGGTCTAAGTGAGGACTTAAAGAGCGGTTTAAAACCGTTGTCCAAGTGAAGACTTAAAGAGCGGTTTTTAACCGCTGTCTTAGGATTTTACTTGCATAGCGGTTATTAACCGCTGTCTTAGCGTTTGACCCTATTTACCCCCTTTGACCACTAAAATCCCTAACAGACGCGTAATTTTCTTCCTCCCCCACACGATGCGGTTCCCCCACCCCCACCGCCGCCGTCGACCTTCCTCCACCACCGCACCAGTAGCCTCTTCCTCCCCTGCCGCCGTGACGCTGCCCAGCCACCGCCGCTCTCTCCGCCGCCGCTCAGCCCTCCCCCGACGCGGCGAGCCCCCGACGCGACGAGCCACTGCCGCTGCCCCTCCACTGCCGCCCTCTCCGCCGCCTCCTCCAGGTATGTATATAATACGTATTTTAAATGTATTAAAATGTATATGTATGTATATGTGTATATATATGAATATGTATATATATGAAAATGTAATGTATGAATTTGTATATATATATGAATATGTATATATATATATATATGAATATGTATGAATATGTATATATATATATATATATATATATATATGTATGTTATTGGTGAAACATTGGTTAATTGAAGGCTTTTGGATTAATTTTAGATGAAATTGTTGCAAGTTATATAGGTTTAATATGTTAAAATTATTTTAGATGAAATTGTTAGAATTTGTTAGAATTTTAGATGGACATATTATAATTTTTTAGAATTTTAGATGTATATATGTTAATTAGTATTAAAATGTTAGACTTTATTTCAAGAGGTTTATAGATATGAAATATTGAAGGCTTTAGGAATAATTTTAGATGGAATTGTTAGAATGCATGTTAGGATTAATATGTTAGAATTTTAGATGAAATTATTTTAGTGTGCATGTTAATTAGTATTAAAATGTTAGAATTTATTTCAAGAGGTTTATAGATGGGAAATATTGAAGGCTTTAAGAATATTTTTAGATGAAATTGTTAGAATGCATGTTAGGATTCATATGTTGAAATTGTAGATGAAATTGTTTTAGGGTGCATGTTAGGATTAATATGTTAGACTCAACACGTGTACTTTTCGGTTAATCTATATAGGCATCTCTAGTTCTATATGGATCGAAAGTGGGTTCGGGCAGATAGATTATCAGAGGAGTATAGGAATGGGGTGGAAGAGTTTTGTAATCATGCAATTAGACACTGTACCGACCATCGATACATTCTATGTCCGTGTTGGAAATGTATGAATGGAAAAACTGTTAGTGGTCGAGAAAGTTTGTTTGACCGCTTGATGTGTCACGGTATTGATAAAACATATACCGTTTGGACATTTCATGGTGAGAGAAGAGATGGATGTAGCTCTAGCAACATAAGAACTGACTTTAGGTTTGAAGATACAGTGGATGAGGATAGTTTCAGAGATGTACCGAATGTTGATACATCGAGTGGGGATGACACAAATCTGCGAGATCACCCTTATATGTCTGAAAAATTAAGGGATGACGCTGGATTGCCCCTTTGGCCCAGGTGTAAGAAGGCAACAAATGTGTCAGCTGTGTTGATATTGTTCAACCTAAAAGCAGCACACGAGTTATCCGATGTGTGCTTCTCAAGTATGCTGGAAGCAATTAGTGGTCTATTGCCCGATGGAAATGTACTGCCTACGAAAGCATATGAGGCTAAGCAAATGCTTAAGTCCATCGGGTTAACACATCAGAAAATTCATGCTTGCCCGGGTGATTGTATCTTATTTCGGAAGGAGTATGAAGACCTCGATGAATGTCCCAAGTGTGGGAAGAAGAGATATCTGAAGAATAAATCTCCAGCGAAGGTGATGTGGTACTTCCCAATAATACCAAGATTCAGGAGAATGTATAGTAGCGGTGTGGATGCTAGAAATTTAACTTGGCATCATGATGATAGGATCGATGATGGAATGCTAAGACACCCTGCTGATTCACCCCAGTGGAAGACATTCGATACCAGACATCCAGAATTTGGTGACGAGCCACGACACTTGCGTCTTGCACTCTCAACTGACGGAATGAATCCGTTCGGTATCCAAAGTACCAACCACAGTACATGGCCAGTGATTCTGATGGTTTATAATCTTTCACCGGAGTTGTGCATGAAGCGCACTTATATGATGTTGTCTATATTGATATCAGGACCCAAACAACCTGGTAACGACATAGATGTATATCTGGCTCCTTTGATAGAGGACTTGAAGCTCTTGTGGAATGAGGGGGTCGATGTGTATGATGCTTATAGAAAGGAGAATTTCAAGTTGAAGGCCATGTTGTTTGGGACTATCAATGACTTCCCCGCTTATGGGAATGTATCTGGATATAGTGTGAAGGGGGTCGATGCATGTCCTTGGTGTACCACGAACACAGATCACATTCGTTTATGTAATTGTAGGAAGACTGTTTATATGGGGCATAGAAGGTGGTTGGAGCCAACACATGAGTACAGAAGAATGGCCGATGCATTCGATGGCACAATCGAGGAACGTGGAGCACCACGTTTATTGTCAGGTACAGATGTATTGAACGAGATGAAGAATATCAACACACAATACGGAAAACGCTTTGCAAAGAGTCTCCCAACTAGAGGCTGGAAGAAGGAATCAATTTTCTTTCAATTGCCCTATTGGAAAGAGTTGTATGTTAGACACTTCATTGATCTAATGCATGTTGAGAAGAATGTTTGTGCTAGTTTGCTCAATACTCTGCTAGCTGATAACAAGTCTAAGGATGGTTACAATGCAAGAATGGATATGGTTGATATGGGTATAAGAGCTGAACTGGCACCTGTGTATGAAGAAGGTAAACCACCGAAATTACCTCCTGCTGCACACACCTTGTCCAAGAGTGAGAGAAAAATTCTTCTTCAAACACTAAAGGATGTGAAAGTACCAGAGGGTTATTCGTCCAATATACATAGACTTGTTTCAGATGATGGCGTGAAGTTGATGAATCTGAAATCACATGACTATCATGTCATCATGGAGAATTTCTTGTCCATTGCAATACGTTCTATCTTGCCTGAAAATGTGCGCATAACCATAACAAAGCTTTGTTGGTTCTTCAAGGCAATGAGTAGTAAAGTTATTGATCCTAGAAAATTGCTTGGTTTTCAGAGACAGATTGTGGGGACGCTTTGTGAGCTTGAAATGTATTTTCCTCCTTCATTTTTTGATATAATGGTTCACTTAACCTTTCATTTGGTACACGAGGCAAGGATGTGTGGTCCTGCTCGTATGCGATGGATGTATGGTGTAGAGAGATATATGAAAGTGTTGAAAGGGTATGTGATGAATATGTACAGGCGGGAGGGATGCATTGCAGAACGCTATTTAGTAGAAGAAGCAGTCGAGTACTGGTCTGAATTTATTCCGAATGTCGATGCAATTGGACTTCCAAGTACCCGATACACCAATAAAATGGATGGTGAAGGCATTACCGGTGGCCAACCTGTAAGTGTTAGTATGAAGGAGCTAACACGGATGCACTTGTGTGTACTTCACAACACGGTCGACGTACTTCCTTTTATTGACCTGCACATGCAGGCACTTTCTGAGTCTTTTCCCACCAGAGCTAGATCATGGATTGAAATTGAGCACAATCGCACGTTTGTTGACTGGTTCAATGGTTATGTTGCAAATATGTTGTCACAGGATAAAGACTCGATGAAAGAAAGAGTTAAGTGGTTATCCAGATTGCCCGATAGACATGTGTATTCATACAAGTGTTATCTTATTAATGGATACATGTTTTATACCAGAGATCATGATGCCACAAGTACAATGCAGAATAGTGGGGTGTCTATTACTGCAACTGCATGGAATCAGTCGAATACCACTTACTTTGGACAGATTGTCAACATTTGGGAACTCAACTATGTTGGTCACCGTGAGCCAATTTTCTATTGTAGTTGGGTGAGGATCCCAAATGGGGTCCAAGTTGAACGTTCTGGGTTCGTACGCGTTGATTTGAAGAATGTGGGATACAGAGATGACTCTTACATAATGGCTAGTCAAGCTCAACAAATTTTCTATGTCCCCGACCCAGTTAACAAGAAATGGTCAATTGTTCTTCTGTCAAACAAATTTAACCATAGTTACCAGATCAGCGATCACATCGATGAAGATGTTGACATGATTGATGATCCTTTCCAGAACTTCACTCATTCTGTACCCTCTTTCGATGATCCTGCAAATCCCCATCCGTACCAGAGAAAACTTACAAGTGATGATGAGTATATCAATTCGGATCTCGTCAACATTCATGGTCATGAACAAGAAAAGTCAACCAAAAAACGAAAAAGAAAAATCAGTGCTAAAAAGAAATGTATGACTTTATTGAATGTTATTGTTTGTGCTTTATTAAATGTTGTTTCTTTATAACTCTTACATATTTTTTATTTTATTTCGCAGGATCATGAATTATTTGCCCTATGATAGAGATGATGGAGATGATCCAGCTTATTTTCCATATGCTGGAGATGAGCCAGATGATGGAGATGATCCAGATGACGGAGATGATGACACAAGACAGGATAACACTGATGCTCCCACCTCTAGTAGCTCTGGAGAGAAGCGCAAGAGGGGTATAGTCACGATGACTTCACTGAAAAAAGACTGTAGCAAAGGAAAATTACTGAAGGTAATTTTAATACAATTGAACAGTTTAATTATTATTATATTAATTAATTGTCTGTTGACCTAATGATATCATTGAATTGCAGTTATCATTCAATGAGTATGGGCAGCCGATAGGACCAGAGAGTGCGAAGTTGGCGTACTTCATTGGGTCTGCAGTCAGGAGAGTTGTCCCTATCGTGCTGCCATGCAATGACTGGCGTATGCCTGAGATGACTCCTTTCAAGGAAGCGATATGGGATGAGCTCGTGGTATGTTAATTAATTGTAGTGCATATTAAAATTGTTGTATAATTTATTTTTATATGTGAAATTACTAAATATAAATTATTATATTCTATATGTATATGCAGACTACATTCATCGGCCTTGATCACACAAAGAAGCATGATATACTTAAACAAGCTGGAAATAAGGTAAAAAAAAATCAGACTTTTATGAGGAATAAGGCACGAGACCCGAAGACTGGTTTGTATTCGTCTACGCCGCCTAAAGACTATGCGGAATCCCCTACGGTGGCTCCATATTGGCGGGAGTTTGTGCGTAGATCTATGCTTGATGATTTCAAGGTAAAATTGATTAATGTTATTTCACCTATTCTTTGTTTTTCCAGTATTTATCGTATTTATATTACACTGTAGGAAAAAAGTAACAGAAATAGCATACAAGCTAAGAATATGGAGGCGCGATATCGTGGATCTTCCAGAGGTTATGCACGCATTAGGGAAGATTTGGTGAGATTTGCTAACTTTTAATTTTTTTTATGATCATTCACTTCATTAATATATATTCACTTTTAATGATTTTTTACATGTTTATTATTATCGTAGAAAGAAGAAAAAAGGAAAGGTGGAGAGAGTGCACCTGTTGTTACCCTTTATGAGTTTTTTCAGACTACAAGAAAGACTCGAGATAGGAATGTTCCCGATCCCAAAACACAACGTATCATTGATGAAGCGGTAATTCATTCATTATTTTATCTTTAACATTATAAACTATTATTTAATTTGAAATGATTTAATAATATTTGTTTGTTATTTAGGAGCGCATATCTCAGAGCATGACGCCCGACGAGACCCGCACTGTGGGGACTGATGACCTGTTTGCACGGGCAATAAATTGTCAGGAGCATCCCGGACGCATACGGGGACTTGGATTTGGCGTCACGAAGTAATCATTGAGTATGGCACCTGGTATGGCGGCTATATCTGAGGTGGAACAACTTTCAGCCCAGGTTGCCGACTTAGCTAAACAAGTTTCGATGATATCAAACCATCAAATGAGATACGTGATGTCATCTAGTGGTGCTAGCTGTGAAAACAGTGCTCCCATGTTTTCCGTTGAGGCTAGAGAGAGTGCTGTTAGAAATAATGCTTCAGACGACTTCCATGATGCACTTCAAAACGTCTCCAAGGTATCAGATGTATCTCGTATTTGTTTTAATTAAATACTAGTATAAATTTTCTAACTGAATATCCTCTTCGAACAGACGACCCCTTGTTACCTTTATTTGGATTATCCTCTGTTGGTGGCCACTGGAATGTTGTTCGATAGCTCCAGTGGAGTGATCCATGGTCGCCCAATCACTCCTGGTTTTGTGAAAGTCACCCTCACTGTACCTGAAATTGGACAAGAGACTTCACTGTTGCCAAAACCAGAAGATGTGGCCACCACAGTCGGAGACGCGGTCGGGCACTTCCTCGAATGGCCGCAAAACTTGGTTTCTCTCACAAAAAAGGTAAAATACATGTTATTAAAGTAATTAATAAGTCAATTTATTTTAAATAATATTACAAATATTGATTGTAGATACTCCCGACTCCACAAAAGACTACACAGAGGGAGAGACCAGGGGAACCAACTGTTGGTGTGCGCAGACGGCGATTAGGGTACCCCTGTTGGGAAAATTGGGGTGCCCAGAATCTATTCGGGATGAAATTTAAATACAATTATTACTAGCATGAATTAATCCTAATTAATTCAAATAATAATTCCAACAACTAATTTTCATCATGCATGTTAAATTAATTTCACATATTAACTAGGCGGAATAAACAAGTAAATATGCGATTAACGTACCTCTTGTAGTATTGGCCTTTGGATATACGGGACAATTGTAATCTCGCTCTATCAACCCAAAGCCTTCTCAGGTATTTCCCTTTTCACCTCACTTGATCGCCGGTGGGAGACGCTTTCAAGTAATTTAATAAACTAAGGAAAAAGAAAAATATCTATGCTTCTTGATTTTTCCAACACATGGAATTATGTACTTGGGGATGAAATAATCATCTCCTATTTATAAAGAGTAATGGCCGAAAATTGTAATATTTTATGGGCCTGGAGAAAATCTTTTCTTAGACTCTAAGAAATCTTGAATATATCCCATATATTCTTTTCTCTATAATAAAATATTCCACAAAAATCTCACTCTCCTAAATATAGGGTGTAATTTTCGAAATTAATTAAGAGTGAATCCAAGATTTGGATCTTCTTGAATATATGAGATAATCTTGTATTCCAAGAATACTTATCCTCCATAATATCTTTCCAAGAAAATCAACAAAATCTAATCTCTCCTATTACCTTAATTTTCGAAAATTATAGAATAAAATCAGCAAGATATAATCTTTTTATTTTAATCACCTTATCATTATTGGGCTACTTAATGGGCTACTTGAGGGGCCTTAAGGAGAATTAAGATTGGACCTCCTAATGGACTTCTGAATTTCAATATTGAGCCCCAATATAATTCAGCCCATTAATATTAATTATTACCACTAATAAATTAATATTGCACTATCCATCTTAATCCATATTACGATAATATGGGCTCCCGGTTATTATTTCCCGCGTTTAAGATTATCAAGTCCATTAATTAATTAAGCTTATGAATAGCTCTAAATTAATTAACATCTTTCACCTTGGAGTAAAGACAGCTCAACATTATTATTCGTACCGAAGAAACTAATTCTTCACTTGCAAGATTTGGTACAATAAAACTTCTGAGCCCACCAAGGGGACTAATCACACGAGCCGTACTCGCACGCATTTCTCCGTATTAAATCTTAGCAACCGTCGTATGATTAATATTACTGCCCAAGACACAAAGTTCGAAGTCGCAATGATTCTCACCCAACATGAATCAAAGCAGTAACTATTAAGCACACACGGTCCTATTTAAGTGACGGAGATTAAGAAATCAACAACCACTGAGGTCTAATTCTTCACCTTTCAGAACAAAAGAATTTCTCCTCGTTGTAGGACCTCTTCAACACATACTAAATGTGCTAGTGCAATCTCTTAGTCAAGACAGACCAATCTAAGCCTTACACATCGACCTTTCACGGCTGATTGTTCAATTCCACCTAGGTCGTGAAAATGTACGTTTAGTTACAAGTAAACTGTTAATGTTGTCTTCCGTGATTGGGTATCACCACATTAACTACAATGTAACACGTACTATATATTGAACGGTTTGCAGTAGAAATTTAACATTCATTCATAACTAAAGCAAATGCGATAAAAGAATTATTCTCATAAAACGAGTGTTTGATACACCAGTTATACAAAATAAAAGCATACTTTCACGTATAACTCCAACAATCTCCCACTTATACTTAAAGTCTGCTTTTAGTATACATCACGCATGTCTTAGTGTAGTAGCTCTCCGTGACATCTCATGTCAACCTACACTAACCTAATAATTCCTCCCACTTATACTTAAAGCAGATTGGCAATAGTCTTGACTCCCATTCCATCCACATGTCTCTCGAATGTACTCTGAGGCAGACCCTTTGTGAATGGATCCGCTAGGTTGTCACCCGACGCTATCTTTGCCACCTCTATATCTCCTCTCTTAACGATTTCTCGTATCAGATGGTATTTTCTTTCTATGTGTTTGTTGGCCTTGTGGGCTCTCGGTTCCTTTGAATTTGCAACTGCTCCGGCATTGTCACAAAAGACAGTTATCTTGTCGGGCAAATTCGGAACAACGTCCAAGTCAACTAAGAAGTTCTTGAGCCAAACTGCCTCTTTCGCTGCTTCACAAACAGCTACATACTCGGCTTCCATGGTCGAATCGGCGATGCATTTCTGCTTAACGCTTCTCCATGAAATGACTCCTCCTCCCATGCAAAACACACTACCCGAGGTTGATTTTCTTGAGTCTATGTCTGATTGGAAATCCGAGTCCGTGTATCCTACGGGAACTAGACTATCTGACTGGTAAATCAGCATCCGCTCCCGAGTTCTTTTCAGATACCTCAAGATGCACTTCACGGCAGTCCAATGGTCTTTCCCGGGATTACTTTGATATCTTGCCACCATGTCCACGGTAAAGCAGATATCCGGTCTCGTACACAGCATTGCATACATAAGGCTTCCTACGGCCGAAGCGTATGGAACACCTTTCATGTCATCTATCTCCGCTTGCGTCTTAGGGCTCATTTTTTTTCGATAGATGGATTCCGTGCCTAAAAGGTACAAAACCTTTCTTGGAATCTTGCATGCTGAAACGCTTCAAAACAGTGTCAATGTATGAAGCTTGCGATAAGCCCAACATCCTCTTCTTGCGATCGCGAGTGATTTTGATCCCAAGGATGTGACCGGCTTCCCCTAAGTCCTTCATATCAAATTGTTTTGACAGCCATACCTTTACGTCTGACAATACCTTTACATTGTTTCCAATGAGCAGAATATCGTCTACGTATAATACTAAGAATACCACCGCAGTTCCGTCACGCTTCTTATACACACAACTTTCGAACTCGTTTTGATCAAACCCATAAGACTTAATCACTTGATCAAAATACTGGTTCCAAGTACGCGATGCTTGCTTAAGTCCGTAAATGGATCTCTTGAGCTTGCATACGAGATTCTCTTGGCCTTTTTCAATGAAACCTTTGGGTTGTTGCATATAGATATCTATCCCGTCAAGACTTCCGTTGAGGAAAGCCGTCTTGACATCCATTTGCCAGATCTCGTAATCTAGGTACGCAGCGATCGACAAGAGAATATGGATGGACTTAAGCATAGCTACAGGCGAAAAGGTTTCCTCATAATCGATCCCTTCTTTCTGAGTATACCCTTTGGCCACAAGCCTTGCTTTGAAGGTTTCAACCCTTCCGTCCGGTCCTCTTTTCCTCTTGTACACCCACTTGCATCCAATGGGTTCTACCCCACTGGGTGGCTCGACCAACTCCCACACTTGATTACGATCCATCGAACCCATCTCGGCTTCCATTGCCGTTTGCCATGACTCCGCGTCTTTGTCTTGGATTGCCTCATCGTACGTCCATGGGTCTGATTCAACACCGGGAACCAAATCCGAAGATTCTCCTATCCCCATGAATCTCTCGGGTTGCCTAGGAACCCTCCCACTACGACGGGGTTCCGGTTGTGAAGATGTGACGTGTGGTACATCATCTTGTATACTTGGTATCGAGGTTTGACCTCTCAATTCTTCTAAGGTAATTTCACTTTTAGGTTTCCGATTGTTCATATAGTCTTCCTCCAAGAATTTAAAGTGTGTACTAATCACGGTCTTTTGATCCTTCGGACTATAGAACATACACCCTTTCGTTCCCGCAGGGTATCCTATAAACAGCCTTAATTCCGAATGTGGATCCAACTTACCGGCTTCCTTATCTAGCACGTATGCCGGATAACCCCAAATCTGCAAGTATCTTAGACTGGGCTTGCGCCCGGTCCACAATTCCATTAGGGTTTTAGGAACCGATTTGGATGGCACCAAGTTTAGAATATAAGCCGCCGTTTCCAAGGTGTTACCCCAAAACGACTTGGGTAAATCCGAATAACTCATCATGGATCTGACCATTTCTAAAAGAGTCCGGTTCCTTCGTTCCGCCACACCGTTCTGTTGAGGGGTTCCCGGTGCGGTCAACTGGGATACGATCCCTTCGTCCGATAGGTAGTTCAAAAATTCATCGCTGAGGTATTCGCCTCCACGATCTGATCGTAGAAACTTCATACTCTTTTCCCTATGTTTCTCGGCTTCGGCCTTAAACTCTTTAAACTTTTCAAAAGTTTCAGACTTATGCCGCATAAGGTAAATGTACCCATATCTTGAGTAATCGTCAATGAAGGTAACGAAATACTCATACCCCATTCTCGTTTTGATCGTCATTGGACCACACACATCGGTATGAATGAGTTCTAACACTTCCGTGGCTCTATTCCCCTTGGCTCCAAATGCCCTCTTGGTCATCTTACCCTCTAAACAGGATTCACAAGTTGGAAACGGCTCGACTTGGAGCGATTCCAAGGACCCGTCTTTCACCAATCTCTCTATCCGCTTTAGATTAATATGACCTAGTCTAAGATGCCATAGAAGTGTTTCGTTCATCTTCGAAGAACGCTTTTTTTATTACTCGAAATGATCGACGTGTTATTATATTCATTATTTGAGTGGTGTGCACACTTAATCGTATAGAGATTGTTTACCAACGTTCCATGACAGATAACATCATTCTTAAATGAAACAGTAACAACTTTATTAAAAGTAACTGAATATCCATCAAAAAACAACTTAGAAACCGAAATTAAATTCTTCCTAAAGTTCGGAACGTATAAAACATCTCTTAAAATTAAAACTCTATCTTCAAAAGATAGGTGCACGACTCCCACTGCTTCGGCTGCCACTCTCGTAGCATCCCCCAAAGTGATTGTGATCTCATTCTTGCTAAGTCGCCGGGTTAGCTGGAACCCCTGAAGAGTGAAACAAATATGATCAGTTGCCCCGGTATCCACTACCCAAACGTGGGCAGCATACGCCGCAACATATATTTCAACGACTAAAGCATGAGACTTGCCTTTCTTTCCACCCTTCTTAGGCTTAGAACAGGTCGCCCTCCAATGTCCCTTCTCACCACAATTAAAACACTTACCCTTAGCAGCTTTCTTTCCACCTCCTTCTCCTTTTGCCTTGGGTTTCGCAACAGTTGGATTTGCTTGGGTCTGGCCCTTCGTCCTCTTCCTCTTCTTTCCTCCCTTGGGACCCGAAGAGGAAGACGGACCGTTTGCCACCATAGCAACGGTTTGGTGATCCATTAGAGTCTCCGCCGATACCAAAGCTTGCAACAGCTCGGGCAAACTATTTGCCCGGTCATTCATTTGATAGTTCAACTGAAACTGCTCAAAGCTCTTTGGCAGAGAATGGAGAACGAAATCGACCTTAGTAGGGAGGTCAAATTCCGCACCAAGTACTTCCAACTTGTTGAGATAACCCATCATCTCGATTACGTGATCCCTTACGGGCGTACCTTCCACCATTTTCAACGAAAGCATCTTTCGCATGGTGATTTGCCTAGCCGTACGGTTCTGATGTTGAAACATCGCTTCAAGATTTTGCATTATCTCAGAGGCGGTCTCCATGTGTTGGTGTTGGTGTTGCAACACATCTGACATTGAAGCCAGAATAGTACACCTATCCATCTCATCGGAGTCAAACCAACTCTTATGCTCTTTCTTGTCCGCTTTCGTGGCATCTTCGGCAGGCTCTTGGGGCTTAGGAGTAGTAAGTACCCACTTGTGGTGTTGAGCAGTTAGGACAATATTGAGGTTACGTTTCCAATCAACATAGTTCTCACCAACAAGTTTGTTATCTTTAAGTATACTAAACAGTGGATTAAAAGGTTGCGACATGATGAACTGAGAATAAAACATACATTCATATCAATATCTAGAAAAATACGAAATTATCACATAATTCGATCACATCAATTATATTGAAACCTTAAAATAATATAATCATGCATCAGCCAACATCTCGAAACAATTTAAATGCGCCACGAGGGGTGGTCTATACATTTAAACACATTCAAGCGGATTACAAACTTAAAAGTTACAAATCCTTAATTCAAAATTAATAGTTGGCTCCCACTTAAACCACATAGAAACTGACAGGGACTCCGAGGGGAGTAAGTTAATATCAATTTCCTATGCCTAAGTAATAACCATAATTAAATACAGGATTATTATTTCGCTTTGAGCAAGCCACTCGTGGTGAGGGTCAATACCGCCACTAGTAATAATCCACAATCATCCTTTCGGAATTTATTCATGTGAAATCCGTTCTTTTGGCCGATCCGAGGGGGAAATGTATTCCAAAAGAACTTCACAAATAAATAAATTATGGAGGTCAAAATAATCCAATTTTAATATCCGGAATAAAATTGCGATTATAAAAAAACATACTTAGTAATTTTCGAAAGTAAGGTTTTTCTTGGACAATTAAATTCATGCAAACACATATTAACAAATAATAATAAGTGCACGAAATAAAACATCCATCAAAACAAAATTAAACACATTGGAGCACTCGAATCCAATTGTCACAGTTTAATTTCTTCACGTCTTGATGTGAAAATCGTCCTTGTTGCTTTCCGATGTTCGTCTCGACGTGCTCCCACTCGAACAGCAACACTTCATCAAAAACAACATCGTTTGGGGTTCGAGACGACGTTTAAAATCACACGAAAAAAAACACGAACCGAAAAAATTCCATGGCCCGAGATACAGCGCGCGTCGGCCCACGAAGTGGGCCCGCGCGCTTCCCGGCCCAAAAGGCGCCGAAACGCTGCCCGAAGCGCAGCCCCGAGGCGCGGCCGAGGTGCTGCATGGAGGCGCGCCGAGGCGCCGCCCGGAGCGCCCCGAGGCGCTGCAGCCTCGCGCCCGAGGCGCGCGCGCGGCGCCGGCCACCCGTCGCGCACGGCGTGCGCCGTGCACCCCCGTGTGCCGTTTTTTTTGCCCTTCGTCCTCGTTTTCTTCACCCCTTGCATGATTTTACGTCCATACACGCGCCACGCTTGTATGCGTTGTCTGGGTACGCCGTTTTTAATTCTTCGTTCTTCGTCACGATCCGGTTACAATTTATTTTTACAAAAAAAATAATACTAGATCTAGACTAGTCTATTACAATGATCGAATCAAAATAAAAACAACTAATCTACTCGTGGATTTTCTCACGAGAAAAATGAATTCGAACGAATCGAATTAAAAAACAATTAATTCACACGCATGAAATTAACAACATTAAAACCATGACAATTGGATACCTGCAAAAAAGATCTAACAATTCTACTATCCAATTTCAATTTAATGTTTAACAATTTAAATTCCAATTTAAAATTCAGAGCCCGAAACCGTGGCTCTGATACCAGTTGTTGGGAAAATTGGGGTGCCCGAAATCTATTCGGGATGAAATTTAAATACAAATTTAAATACAATTATTACTAGCATGAATTAATCCTAATTAATTCAAATAATAATTCCAACAACTAATTTTCATCATGCATGTTAAATTAATTTCACATATTAACTAGGCGGAATAAACAAGTAAATATGCGATTAACGTACCTCTTGTAGTATTGGCCTTTGGATATACGGGACAATTGTAATCTTGCTCTATCAACCCAAAGCCTTCTCAGGTATTTCCCTTTTCACCTCACTTGATCGCCGGTGGGAGACGCTTTCAAGTAATTTAATAAACTAAGGAAAAAGAAAAATATCTATGCTTCTTGATTTTTCCAACACATGGAATTATGTACTTGGGGATGAAATAATCATCCCCTATTTATAAAGAGTAATGGCCGAAAATTGTAATATTTTATGGGCCTGGAGAAAATCTTTTCTTAGACTCTAAGAAATCTTGAATATATCCCATATATTCTTTTCTCTATAATAAAATATTCCACAAAAATCTCACTCTCCTAAATATAGGGTGTAATTTTCGAAATTAATTAAGAGTGAATCCAAGATTTGGATCTTCTTGAATATATGAGATAATCTTGTATTCCAAGAATACTTATCCTCCATAATATCTTTCCAAGAAAATCAACAAAATCTAATATCTCCTATTACCTTAATTTTCGAAAATTATAGAATAAGATCAGCAAGATATAATCTTTTTATTTTAATCACCTTATCATTATTGGGCTACTTAATGGGCTACTTGAGGGGCCTTAAGGAGAATTAAGATTGGACCTCCTAATGGACTTCTGAATTTCAATATTGAGCCCCAATATAATTCAGCCCATTAATATTAATTATTACCACTAATAAATTAATATTGCACTATCCATCTTAATCCATATTACGATAATATGGGCTCCCGGTTATTATTTCCCGCGTTTAAGATTATCAAGTCCATTAATTAATTAAGCTTTTGAATAGCTCTAAATTAATTAACATCTTTCACCTTGGAGTAAAGACAGCTCAACATTATTAATCGTACCGAAGAAACTAATTCTTCACTTGCAAGATTTGGTACAATAAAAATTCTGAGCCCACCAAGGGGACTAATCACACGAGCCGTACTCGCACGCGTTTCTCCGTATTAAATCTTAGCAACCGTCGTATGATTAATATTACTGCCCAAGATACAAAGTTCGAAGTCGCAATGATTCTCACCCAACATGAATCAAAGCAGTAACTATTAAGCACACACGGTCCTATTTAAGTGACGGAGATTAAGAAATCAACAACCACTGAGGTCTAATTCTTCACCTTTCAGAACAGAAGAATTTCTCCTCGCTGTAGGACCTCTTCAACACATACTAAATGTGCTAGTGCAATCTCTTAGTCAAGACAGACCAATCTGAGCCTTACACATCGACCTTTCACGGCGGATTGTTCAATTCCACCTAGGTCGTGAAAATGTACGTTTAGTTACAAGTAAACTGTTAATGTTGTCTTCCGTGATCGGGTATCACCACATTAACTACAATGTAACACGTACTATATATTGAACGGTTTGCAATAGAAATTTAACATTCATTCATAACTAAAGCAAATGCGATAAAAGAATTATTCTCATAAAACGAGTGTTTGATACACGAGTTATACAAAGTAAAAGCATACTTTCACGTATAACTCCAACAACCCCCTGCCCGGAGACGTACCCCACGATGTCACTGTAATGAGTACGGTGCACTACATGGTGTCATCCAGCTTCAATACAGTCACAGTGCCCATTAATGCTTACTTTAACTATGTTGGATATGAGGAGTTCATCATACGAGATCATGTCGAAGAAGTCTTCGATGACAAGTGGTTGAGTGCAACTACCATGACTTTTTACCTCAGGTGTGTTTACTTAATTCTCAACATTTACTTCATTTATAGTTTAACTTACTTATTAAATATTAATATTAGCGTATGTTGGTTAAAGGTATTTGGGCGAGGTGTATTCAACCGTAGATGTCGTTGCAAGTGCAAAATATTCCTTCATCTGCCCCCAAGTGTGTAGCATTTTTGGTAATAGGACACAGTATATGAACGACATTCTTCAACATATGTTGAAATATAGAGAGAGAGACCATCTAATTTTTCGGCCAACAAATGTGGGGTAAGTATAATAAATATTTCATAAAAAAAATTATTTATACGAACAAGCGATTAATTTTAATATTGTTAATATAATGTAGTAATCATTGGGTGATGTTGGCCATAAGAATGGAGGATCTTACTGTGTATTATTTGGATCCAGCTACAGATGGGGTGTATACACGTCGTCCCGATCTTATAGCATTTATGGAAGGGTACGAAGTTAACTTTTAATATTCTCATATTATGATTTGTTTTACTTTTAAGATTATAAATATCTAATGTATATTTATTTTTTAAAATAATTATATAGTGTGATGGCAATGTATCAGACTAGCCTTCCAGGTAAAAAATCAGATACCACCAATATTAGTAAAGTGCTGTGGAAAAACATTAAGGTAAGTTACTTTAGAAAATTATAAAATCAATAGAAAATAATCATAGTTATAGTATATGATTGTAATTGTTAATCAATAGGTTCCGAGGCAGCAAGATGACAATCACTGTGGACATTTTGTGTGTTGCTACATTGAAGATATAATTTTGACTTCTCGGACCACCATTCCTGAAGAAGTAAGTCGATTATCGATTTATTTTAAATATTATTGATTGAATAAAAAAATGTTTATTATTTAATTAAATTTTCTATGTAATTTGCAGTTTGTGCATAGGCCTCAGATCCCTTTTTACAACAACGCTCGAATGGAGAAATGGAAGATGGATTGGATTGGGTATCTTTACAATCGATTCTTGTAAAACATTAATTATTATAACTTTTCGATAGCATGTAGATTATATATTAATTTGTGATCAAATATAATATTTCATGTTTTTGGTATATTTTTATTATATTTATTTGATATTACGAATTTTTTAATTGTATTAGCAGGTTTATTAAATATATATATATATATATATATATATAATATTGAAAAAAATCGGACAAAAACCGCTCTCCAAGAGAAAAATAAAATAAAAAAAAGATGTAAGACAACGGTTTATAACCGCTGTCCAAGACTAACCACTTAGAGAGCGGTTTAAAACCGATGTCTTAGTTAAAAGTAGGATAGCGGGTTTTAACCGCTGTCTTAGTGTTTTCTCTTGGATAGCGGTTTTAAACCGCTGTCTAAGTGGTTAGTCTTGAACAGCGGTTATAAACCGCTGTCTTAGTGCTTCTCTTGGACAGCGGTTACAAACCGCTCTCTTAGCCTTAGATAGCTGTTTCTTGGAGAACGTTTATAACCGCTTTCTTAGTTGAAATTTAACCGCTCTCTTAGACCATTTTTTGTACTAGTGAAATTAATTATATATTTGTAATGTTACATTTTTATATATTCTTTTATTTACTCACAATATCATTTAATCATAATATTACAAAGAACAAGAACCAATTAGAATATTATGACAATTTAATTCTCCTTAGATTATGTACAGAAATGACAATATTTACTTTGGATCAAAAATATTTTCTATAGGAATCATTTTGTTTCATTTTAATTGTCCTTTTAATTTTTTTATATAGATTAAGAAAATTAGTTAATACTATTATATACACAAAAAGACCAATATACCCTGTCGTGGGTTATAAATAAATCATTTATGATCATTCATCCTACCTCTCACAAAAAATAAGAAAGGAGTTAGAAAAAAAAATTAAAATCTCTTGAAAATTAAAACTAAAAACAACATATATTTTGAAATAATTTTTTCTCTAAAACGATGGTTAGTATAATTTAAACGAAGGAAGTATTATATTTTATTTCATCGGTATACATGAAGTGTAGATATTTCTGATTTTCTTATGATCATCAGAAAATTAATCAATGAAAAAAGTTAGGGTAATAATTCAAAATGCAAACTGAAAAGCCCTGATTTTTTTTTTTTTTTACCGAATTAAAAAAAATTAAATTAAAAGGAATGAATGAGATCCACATGGAAGTGGTCCATGAGAGTGTGTGTGAATGTGTAAAAAAACAGGAAGACAGCAAGAAAGATGGAGGGAGCAGAGAGTATATATGTCTGTATGCATGAAGTTGTATTGAAGTTTGAAATGTAAATGAAAGAGAAAGCTGAAGCAATGGAAGAAGAGTAGAAGAAGAAGATAAATACTAAAAATATTATTTAATTTTTTGTATATTATAAGTCCCAACAGGCTTTAAATCCCATCACATAATCCGAGGTGTGGCTTTTCCTTATATAAATCTGCAAAAGAAGCAGAAGCAGTAGGAGTAGAAAATGATGGGGATTCCAAAATGTGTGTTTGTGTGTGAGAGAGGTTTGGTGCCATTTAATTAAACAACAAAAGGAAAGATACAAAATGGAAAGAAGAAACTCGTTTAACGTGAAGTAAAGTGAAACCACCTCCTTCTTATTCTACTTCATCTTCCTTTTCTTGAATTATTACTGTAGTAATTGACTTCTCATCTTTGCAGGGTATATATTGCTCTAATGACTAAACTGCCCCTTATGTAGTTCGTAAATAATTCTATAGGCACCGTCTCGCGTAAAACTTAGGCGATGTATGGATGGAAAATTTTGATTTGAAGATAAATTTGAAATGAATGGATTTAATTGATTTGGTAATCACAATGAGATAATGAGAGTATGAAAAAAAAAAAAAAAGTCCATTAATTATGATTAGATCCATACAAATTTTCATAAAAGTGCTTTTTGATTCTGACGTTGAAATTTTTATAAAGACCGACTTTAACCCAAGTTATTCTTGATATAGGGGGTGAGATGTCCATCAATTTACAAAAGTATTAACTTTCATAAAGTACTGGTGCTTCACACTATTTTTCTGAAGAAAATGTATTATATACTCTATTCTCTCCCCAGCAACACTCTTCACACTTTATAAAAAAAATTGTAATAAATGAGTAGGTCTTGTATGAAACCATCTTATGGTATAAGATAATGAGAATTGGTGTAATTAGGACATTAACTCATTAATATTTTAATATAAATATGTGTTAATTTGTGTTGTCTCATGCCATAAAATAGTCTCATACAATTTTTTACCGTAATAAATAGAATATTGAGAGTGATGTATAAAATTAAAAACTAGAAATAATGAAATTATAGTGAGTGTATAAAAAATGACATTTTATGCATATATTTAAGCATTGTGAAGATAAAATTATATAAAAAAAATCATTTATAAAATGTGCAAAGTATTCGAAAACGATTGCTGATATAGTATGCATCACTAACTTTTACAAATAATAGCATTAGTCTTTTTTTCTTTTTAAGCCAAAAGCAATAATAGCATTAGTCTTACAAATAACGAGATAAATAGTTTTTTGGTCCCACAACTTGTCTAGTGTCCAATTTCGGTCCCAAAAATATTAACTTTTTAATTTTGGTCCCATAACTTATTGAATCGTCCAAATTTGGTCCCAAATGGGACCAAAATTGGACAATTCAATAAGTTACGGGACCAAAATTGAATAATTAAAATTTTTGGGACCAAAATTGAATAATTAAAAATTTTGGGACCAAAATTGGACACCAAACAAGTTAGGGACAAAAAATTATTTTTTCGTATTCATTATTTTTTTTTCTTTTCTCACCTTATATATATATATATATATATATATATATACATACACACACATACACATATATCAAACATTATTTAATTAATTATACTCTAAAATAATCTTTGTAATAATCATGTATATATTATTGGTGGAGACGAGATCACGATAGCAATTTGGAATTAATTTATTATTTTATTTACTCTATCGCAATTTAAATTCTTAGTTAGTAATTAAAATTTCATTATTAGTATTTTATGGGAGCTTTGTAATTCATCTTAAATAATAATTATTGGAATTGAAAAATAATGGGTTTTTATTTTTCATGTTTTATAGATGTTTTTCAAATATTTGTATTTATATTCATGAAAAATAAATTCATTGATGTATATATATATATATATATATATATATATAAGGTGAGAAAAGAAAAAAAATTAATGAATACGAAAAAATAATTTTTTGTCCCTAACTTGTTTGGTGTCCAATTTTGGTCCCAAAAATTTTAATTATTCAATTTTGGTCCCAAAAATTTTAATTATTCAATTTTGGTCCCGTAACTTATTGAATTGTCCAATTTTGGTCCCATTTGGGACCAAATTTGGACGATTCAATAAGTTATGGGACCAAAATTGAAAAGTTAATATTTTTGGGACCAAAATTGGACACTAGACAAGTTGCGGGACCAAAAAACTATTTATCTCTACAAATAACAGTGTAAATGATACGAATAATATTCACATTGTTAGGAAAATAATTAAATGAATTAATTTTTCAACTCTCTACAAGTTTGGACTTTTAGATGTGACGGAATTCTTTCATGATATCAGATGAAAGTTCGGCCCATTAGTGAGGGGAGTGTAGGGGAAATAATTAAATGAATTAATTATACAACTCTCTACAAGTTCAGATTTTTAGATGGGGCGGAATTCTTTGACACATAATACTATATATGCCTTTTCTTTTTACACCATCAAATTGTAATACATAATCTATAATTCTATATATACTGAGCATATATAAAATTTCTTAAGAAATTCCAAGTTATGATGCGTAACATTAATAAAAAGATATATATATCGAGAGGAAAAAAGAGATTGTGGTGGTCACGGGTTTGTCTTGAAAGGCCCTTATTTCCACAGTTGTAGACGACACTCAGACACATATTCCTCTCTCACTACATACCCGAGGCCTACTCTCTCTACTTTTCTGTTTGCTTAAAAAACAAATTAAATAAATTCACCCTACCCAACAAAATTACTACTACTTCACTCATCAAAGCCCACATTTTCACATAAAATCCTAGTCTACCAAGAAAAAACCCTGATACAAAGATATTCCATGGCGTTGATGCTTGACAATTATGAAGGCACATTATTATCCTTAGATTCACAAAAATCAGTCCCGGCTCCATTCTTAACCAAAACATACCAACTTGTGGACGATCCCGCCACCGACCACATTGTCTCTTGGGGCGAGGACGCCTCCACCTTCGTCGTGTGGCGGCCGCCGGAGTTCTCCCGCGACCTCCTCCCTAACTACTTCAAGCACAACAACTTCTCCAGCTTCGTCCGCCAACTCAACACCTATGTATACTTTCTTTCTCACACACTACCCACATTATCATTCCGCTATTATAACAATGCTATTTTCTATTTTTTTTCAAAATTTTCCTTACTATATATATATATGTTGGGAGCATTTTTTTAAATTGGGTGCTTAAAATTAGGCAATTTAACATTTTACATGCATCCAGAATATAAAAAACACTTAAATTACAAATAATATCATTGGACTGATTATGCATGTAGTAATATATTTCCTAATTTTGTTTAATGTTTGATGAAACTAGGGTTTCAGAAAGATTGTGCCGGATAGATGGGAGTTCGCCAACGAGTTCTTCAAAAAAGGCGAGAAAAACTTGCTGTGCGAGATCCACCGGAGAAAAACCGCTCCGCCGCAAATGGGCCTCCACCACCATCACCACCACCCGGGTTTCTTCCCCAGGGTCAGCATCTCCCCACCCGACTCGGACGAGGCGTCACAACTACAACACGGAAACCCCTGGCCGAGTCACGACTCACCCCCACCTCCCCAAAACGGCGTCGTTCACAGCTCGTTAACCGCGCTCTCTGAAGACAACGAAAGGCTCAGAAGAAACAATAACATGCTGGTTTCCGAATTAGCCCACATGAGAAAACTGTACAATGATATTATCTACTTCGTCCAGAATCACGTGAAGCCCGTGTCTCCCAGCAATTCCTACAGTTCGTCTTTGTTCCTCCCGTCGCCGCCGTCCTCCGCCGCCGTCAACGGATCTTCGGCGGCGGTCAACGAGCCTAGGCTCTTCGGCGTGGCGCTTCCGTCGAAGAAAAGATTGCACTCGGAGTATAATTCGGCGATGGATGCGAAGAGATCGATAATCGAAAAGGATGATTTGAGGTTGATGTTAGCTTGATCGATCACCACATTCTTGAAGAAAAGCTTCTTCTTCTTCTTTTTTCAATTTTTTTTAATGTTTTAGTCGTATTTAATTATGAGTTATGTGGTAGAAATTAATTAATGATACCTTGGAAAGACGTGTCTCATGTGATGTGGTAATTTGTGACTTGATTTTGTGTAAATAGAAGTGTAACGCGCCTCTATTATGATCTTGTTCTCGTGAGATTAAAATTTGGATGATAAATCAAGGAATAATGCTCTATAAAAATGTGTAATCATTTTTTTAAAAATGTAGTAAAGAGTTTAAGATAAATATTCAAAAAATAATACACTTTACGTCAAATAAATAGTTTCACTTTTATAAATATACATACCCTCTTTGTTCCAAGATAGTCTTCACATGTAGATGGACACACAAATTAAGAAAAGTTGTTGAAAAATGATTTTTAATTTGAAAGTAATATTTGAATGTAATTAAAATAGTATTGTGAGGATGTAATAATTGAGTTTTCTTTCTATTTTAGAGATATGAAGATTATTGTAAAATGAACGAAAAATAAAATGTGAAGTTCATTGCATTGTAAGACGGGGAAAGTACGTACAAAATGTATCATTTTAAGACAAGAATTTATAAAGTGAGAACATTATATTGAAAAATGATAGTAATGATTTCACAATAATAATCTCTCGGTGTCACATAATTTTTTTGCCAAAATCAAGTTTCCAATCTTAAAAAAAAAGGTTTCTTTAGTTAATAATTATTTGATATTCTTGTCTTTATTCCTCTCTTTCTTTCTGGTGTGTTATCTGGGATTTTAAGTTAAATAAGGTCACTAGAGAGTGAGAGGCCTGGAGCTAAACTGAGAAGAGGTTGCAGCCTGACGCCTGTCTCAAGGGCAAAACTTTCTTGTTTTTTGTTCTTTCGGACATGTCTGATCAATGAATTAATGTATCATACGTACATCTATGACCAAATCTTGTATTTAAAGTTAGTCCTATAAAATCTTTTATTTTTAATAATAAAAATAAAAATGTATGTACATATAAGCAGATGGGTAGGTGTGCATGTAAATAAGGTTAATTATTAACAGAGAGAAATTCCAATATTATTGTGGTAATAATCACAATTATCACTATCTTGTACAAAAGCCCACAATTATTTAAGGAAAAAGGTCATAACGTGTACTTAAGATCTACACATCTCGATAATCTGAAAACTGCACATTTCAGTCGCTCAAAAGTGAGGAAAAAAACACAGAGAAGAGAACAAATAAAAATTGAGTAGTTATTATTTTTTAAATAATTAAGTGAAAGAAACGGGGTGGGTTATTCTATGAAAGCGAAATGTGGTAAGAAACTGACTAAAAATGTTGTTTGAAATGTTACAATCAAAGCTTCTATACTTCTTCTGATGACCAGAAAACCTTTTCCTTTTCCTACTTTAAGTATCTGATCAATCTCTTTATCACCTTCTTTGGATCCCCCCCTCCCCTTCTTTCGTCACCCACCCACCCCCACCTCATAATGCTATGCAAGTACTAAAAATACTATATATTTATATGGAAATAAGATAGAGATACACATTGTTGACTGCTAGGTATAATAGGTCACTGTGTGTAGTGTGTGTGTATTTCTTGAATGATTACAAACAACCTTTGTTGAAGATCCCATCCTTCTTTGTCCAAAATTGCATAAAGGTAAAGTTTCAATGGAAAGTTTGACTACCCATTTTTCTGCTTGCTTTTCTTGACTAGTAGTATAAATTAAACTTAGTACTTTATTACCAAAAGATATAAAATAGATTAAGAAGGAATTTAAATATTAGGGAATTACTATAAGGGCTTGTTTGTTTCGGAATTTAGGTGGGCGTGTGAAGTCATGACTTTACGTCCAAGATGTAAAGTCTTGGATGATAATAAAAGTGTGTGTTTGTTTTGGGATTTTAGTAGTGTGAGATTTTATTTTATGTCAAATTATGTGTAAAAGTAAAGTAGGATGTGTAATAGAAAAGTAGGAAAGAGAGTGTAAGTGAGAGAAAAATATGAAAGAAAAAAGTAGGAAAGAGAGTGTAAGTGAGAGAAAAGCAGGAAATAGAGTGTAAGTGGGAGAAAATAGGTATTATAGGTGTGAATGAAGAATGAGATGTAAAAACGGGATGTTACATCTCTAACTAGAATGGGGCGAGGGCCGAAAAGTCCTAGTCCTGTCTGTGTGAATCTCAAAACAAACAAGCCCTAAATGAATTAAGTTAGCGTGTCTTTACAAATTAATTAATATATATTAATTGAATCTACACATCTCTAATTACATTTTCGAATTTTTAGATTAGATGAAATATTTTCATGATATCAGAGTTTTTGGCTTACGACCACATGCATTCTAATTTTAAATCCCACAACAAACAACTCCACTTGCATTAAAACTATCCAATCGATAAGCTTCCACTCAGAGGGTAGAGTTGATAATTCTGTTCACGGTAAGAGGAAGTGTTAACATAAATTAATTATATTCACATATATATACCGATTGCGATTTTTTTTAGATGATATCATATAATTTTCAATGAAACAAGTGTAGGAATGTTACTACTATATATTAGAAAATCTTGGTCGTGTAATGATTTGGTTTTTATACAGTACTATACATAATTAAACAAGCCCTAACCCTAGTTCTGAGTAGTGAGTACACACCTAAATAAGTGCTTCCTATTCTTGTCTTGTTTTGAGGACCCACTGAACTGCACGTGCTCTGTAGATGGGTGCAAGATAAGGGTGTAATAAATTAAATTTGAGAAAAGGAAAAAGAAAAGAACAAAAAACAAAGTGTGGGAAATTGATTTTTGTGTATTCAAAAAGTGAATAGTGGAAGGATCATCTGGGATAAAAGATGCTTTAGAAGAGAGGGTTTGCATGTTGCTTAACAGCCCAGTTTTTTGAAAGTTGGGAAAGGGAAGAAAAAGGGGGGGATTTTTTTTATTGATAGATTTTTCTTTGTTTAGTCTTTTTAGTGAGCTTTATTGACATATTATTGGTGTTACACTTTATTGATAATTTCGATTATTATTAGGTGTGTGTATTTGTGTGTGTCTGTAGTACAACTCCTGTTACATGCATGTATGCCAAAGTCTTACTAAGACCTTGATTTCATTAAAAGTTTTAATGGGTTTCTTGGTTTCACATTTAGAATGATCTCCCCTCCCATAATAAACGTGACACTTTTTTTTTTCATTCCATAATAATCTTCACACCCCTAAAATAAATATAACTCTTTCATAACTTCATTTTATATTCAAATAAAACTCTTAAAAAATTATCTTTCAACAACTTTTCTAAAAAAAATATGTCCAACAACATATGAAGATTATAGGGGTGAAGGGGACTTTCAAAATTGGGTTGGGTGTTTGCAAAATAGTTTTATTGTACAACTAATTTGTACACTACAAAAAAAACATTCGACGGTGAGGGCTCTAACGAGGGTATTTTCACGCCAAACCCTATTGGTCAAATCTTGGTAAGTAAAGTATTGTCTCACCAACTACCTACATCATTCAAAAGAAAATTCTTCACAAAATGTGCGCTCGTCGTCGACCACTTGTGGCCAAGCTGTTTGCGACTTTTTATCCTACTAGATCGTCCTATTTATGTGCGACCTAAGCGAGGGTGTGCTTGTTGTCGATCACTTGTGACCGAGTTATTTGCAACTTTTACCCTACTAGATCGTCTTATTTAGGGAGAAAATATCAAGAATAGTCCTGTAACTTATTAGGCCTAGTCCAAAATTAGTCCTATAACTCTTAATTTGATCAATTTTAGTCTTTTTGTTATCAATTTTAGTCATTTCCGTCGGAAAGTACATGTAAATTACACTACAAGAAAACACGAAAATAACAACGGAAAAAAGTCGTTGCTAATTAAGAAAATCCGTTGGTAAATATGTTTACCAACAGATTAGTGACGACTTATCATTTGTTGGAAAACCCCTCGTTGGTAAATTTTACCAACACAATATTTTAGTCCGTTGAGAAATTACAAACGGAATGTCAATGAAAGGACTACGTCGTCGTTAAATTATCAACCAACTTATAATTGCTAAATTCGTTGGTATTCCTACGGTCGTTGGTAAAGTTCTTTTAGTGATGGACGAAAAGCAAACGAAAGAATGGCATCGTTGGTAAATCATCCGTTGGAATAGTCGTTGGTAAATCTTTTTTCGTTAGTATTTCTAATTCCTTGTGGACAGAATGCCAATGAAAGGACATTGTAGTTGCTAATTTACCAACCAAGTCACAGTTGGAAAAACCGTAAGTAAATCTATTTTCGTTAGTATTTTTTATTTTTTTATTGACGGAATATCAATGGAAGGACATTATTGTTGCTAAATTGCCAACCAAGTGGAAAGTTGACAATGTTGTTGGTAATTTTTTTTAGTTATGGCTAAAATATTATTGGTAATCCGTACATAATAATTTACTAATGACTAAAAAGTCATAGGTAATTTTGATGGTACTGATATATATTTTACTAACGAATTGAACTCCATTACTAATTTTGTTTATATAAATTGATTGCTAATATGTTAATAAAATATCAATAGAATGATATTTTGGTTGGTAATATTCATTTGGATCAACTAATACCAATTAAAAAGAAAATAATATTATGATTTTTCAATAAACAATAAGATATATAAACATATTGTATATAACTGGCGATCTATTATCATCTTGAAAGTGTCTAATGAAACAAGATATGTAAAACTAATAAAAGATAACTCATGTAATCTAAAATACCTAAACAAGTACAAAAAAGGAATGTAAATCCAATCACGAAAAAAAGTACCAAAGTTAAGTAAAAAGTCTAAAACTACATAAAATATACCTAATGAAATCAGAATATGATATATAATCCTCAGTTGACTATGGTCAACCAATTTTTTTATGCTTTCTCAAACTTGCTTCTCGAGCAGCCCAATGTTTCTGCCAACTCTCCCAAATGTCTTGTGGAACATATGCAGGTGGCTCCCTTGATCTTCTTAATTTAAAAAGCATGTCAAAATAACACTTTGCAGCCTGACGCTCCCAAATAACTCTCACCACCGACAAGTCCCGATCAAATGTAAATTGGTTCTACAATACATAAATTAAAATAAATAGTTCATAATCACTCATCTGGATGAACCAAACATATAAATAAATTTATTAAATTAAATATTTTAAAATCTTAAAAGACAGCAAAAAATAGTAGCTAAATAATAAATAAATTAATAAATTTTGATGTCTATGATGACGCATCAAATGATACTAATAAATTGAAATTCAAAATAACAAATTCAAAGCTAAAGCTTCACTGCAGCTAGTATAATTAAAGCATGTCACTCAATTAAACATTGATTATAACCTACCAGTAAATTACTATAATATACACCATTGATGAACAATTGTTATTCTTAAATCCTAAACATTCACAAGATTTGATACCCAAAAATTAAACAAAAAATAAAATTAAAAATATATCCTGGGATAATACTGAGTGTAATTGTTCAAGCAGAGCACATTGGACATGGTATTTTGTTAAATGGTGTACTGAGTTTTATAAATGCTGAAATAGATTACCCCATATGTATATTAAGAAAATGAAGATCTCATATTTAAAAAAATTCTTGAGAAATTCTAATTATCTAAAAAGTTCTTTATTTTATTTTTTATTTGGTTGTTTAATATTATTGTCATTATTATTATTTCAAATTATGTCAGGTTTTTTGTTGCAAATGGAACGATTTTATAAAACATTATTACCTACTACTACTACATATTAAATGTTGAAATGCGATTGAATTAATTATTCTAATTTAAATAAGTAAAAAAAGTCAATATTTTAGTTTTATAATGATTGGTAATAATTAATACTTATAGTTTTATAATACTCTTTTTTTTATGTTGCAGCTACATGAAATTCTGGCTTTCCTCACGATAGGGATGTCTCACGACCTCAATGTATGCATTGATATATTTCAATATGTACACCAATTGATTTATTCTATACATATGTATATTTCTACAAAATTATTATTTTTTAGAAAATTATGTTGTCATTTTAAGAAGTGAGAATTCAAACTTTCATAATATGTGGTGACTGAAAGAGAGGATATAGCATACATACAGTTTGAGCGCATAACTTAAAAACATGTATGAAGCATATTTATTAATTAAGATAAATTTTTTATTATAGTTATAACAAGAAAATATACCTTAAAATTTTCCCAATAAAACTCTTTTGTGTCTTTGGGTACTTTTGATCAAGTATACCCTTCTTTGTGAAGACAGTGCTTCAGGCATTTGTTGATCGTTGTCGAAGCAACATATGAGGGAGTGAAGCTACTTGCAAAAAATAACATAAATATATAAATCAAGGTTAATGAGACATGTAAAAGTAAATAATTAACAATGTGCTAATTGATAGTTAGAAATGGTCGCATACTTACACATTGTAAGCTATCTGGAGTAGTGGTTTTGGATTGCTATTGCGAGTTGGAGCTGCCACTTGATCTTGGAGAATTGGTCTAGATATAGTACTATGATAAAATTATGAATAAAACAAACTTAATTAGTTGTGCAATAAATGAAAAAAAAATTGATTCAATATACAATAGCAAAATATTAGTCATATAATATCTTACACATTGATAAACATTTTATGATAACAAATAAATATTGTACACATGAATAGTCATCGACTCAATAAAGAGTAGAATTCGTCGGGCCTTACCATTATTAATTATTAAATCATCTTATAATTCAATTTATAATCAAATTATAATTTAGCACGTGCCCCATTTCTAAATCAATCAACCCCTGTAAATGCGGCTCGGATCCCCTGTTCTACTTTAGTGTTTTATCTACTATTCCATGTTTTAGATAAGCGACAAGTGTCCAATTATTAATTGTCAAATTAATTGCATAATCAGAATTCCTAAAATAATGTTGGAACATATATATATATATATATATATATATATATATATATATATATATATATATATACAAAAATTGAGAATTCTATACTATGATTTTTTTAAATTTATATTTAAATTTTAGATCAGTTAATATATATTATTTGAATAATATTTTGAATTTTGCTGGCATTTTTTTTATATTTATTTTTATATTCACTTTTATTATTTAGTTAAGTATTATATTAATAAAATATCTTTAGATTTATTTGTTGGTTAATGATTTTTTTTAAAATTATCTTTTAAAAAATCGACCTTATATACACGACTCTTCAATTTTTAAAAAACTTATAATTAGATTTTTAATCCAATAGAAATTTTAGAAAAAAAGGGGGGGAATTAACATGTATGTAGTAATTAAATTTTCATTCAGGAGTTTTAATTCTTTTTATCTAATATTAAAAAAAAAATCAGCTAACATGTATGAGGTATTAAAGCAGATTATGTAAAAAATAGAAAAAAGTTAAAAGGTAAAATAAATATTAATCAACCAAAAAAAATATGAAGTTTTATTTACTAATATAAAATCGATAAAAAGTGATTTTTAAAAAATCAGTAAGTTAAAATCAAAATAAAAAATAAAATAAAAGATGTCATTAAAATTTAAAATGTTATTCGAATACTATATATTTACTGATTTAAGTTATATATATATATAAATTTAATTTAATAATTATTGAATGCAGGATAACATGTTTTTCCTTAATTTATAAATTATAATAAAAATAACTATCAATATAAATAGAATCCTCAGATTTGGTATATATATGCACTAACATTATTTTAGGGATTTTGATTTTACAATTAAGTTGATTTTTAATAATTGAACACTTGTGGCTAATTTAAAACATGAAATAGTAGATAAAACACGAAAGTGAAACAGTGGAACCAAGCCGCTGTAAACGAAAACACATATGGAAGCAAAAATCAAGAGTCACAATAACCTTAAAAATGGAACTTGATTTTTATTTTTAAAGAATATTACCAAAAATTGAACTAAAAAAAAAATTAAGAACTCAAATATTAATTTAATAAAAGTAATATGCTGAAAAAAGAAAAAAAAAGGAAAACCAAGAACAACCAAGCAATTGATACAATATAAATGATAAACAATCAATATTAACAAGTTTTCTATTTGTATAAAACATATAAAACCATCAAATTACCATAAATGTATATATTATGAGAAAGTATCAAATTAACCTAAAATTTTGATTCTAGGATTTTAACCATAAAACAAAGAATATTATAAGAAGATGTTTGAGGAACAAAACAAATCAACAAATAAAAAATTAATTAAGAAAACTAACCCTGACTATTTATGGATTATCCTTCTTCTTTCTGTCCGATCTCTTACCAATATGCACCATATATGCTTGCATCTACTGGTTAAAAGTTACAGTTATTGGAATAATTTTTTCTACCAATTTTGCGAAGGAGAAGGACGTGATGAGCGGAGGAGGATAAGTTTAAGTGAGATTTATAAATTTTTCTTCCAATTTTGCGAAGGAGAAAAACGTGATGAGTGGAGGGGGATAAGTTAATGTGAAATTTATTTTGAGTGGGAAGGAAGCACGTAACTATCATGGGAAGTTTCTGCATTTTTTTTAATGAGATAAAAAAAGTTTTTTTTTTTCTTAATTGAAGGTATATATCCTAACTTAACTACCTACAAGATTTACACGTACGACTAAATCTTATTAACAAGATTTTTCATACATAATTTCATACGACTAAATCTCACGTGTGTGTATATATATCTGAAAAGTTAGAATATACATTGAGAATAGAAAAGATCATTTTTTTTAGACAAAATCAATTATCAAATTATAGTAGATGATATAAAGAATAATCATTTAATTAAATTGTAATTCAATTTTAACTCATCTAAATAAGATAGACTCAATAAATCAAATTTAAATTATTAATAATTAAAAGAAGATCATGTATAACTCAAACTCATATAAATTTAAGAATTCAAATAGAAGCTTTAGAGAAGTATAGGGTGATTCAAAAATAGATAATAAAATTATTTTAAAAACCAATAGGTCTTCTTGATAATTCTTATAGGAGTTAGAATGATGGTTTTCTGTAGTAATTTTAAATGGTCGGTTCCTCTTACATAGGAGAATTATATATAGGAATTAGTCAATGTACAAAATATGAAAAGTTACAACAAATCTTTCTCATATACAAAATTATTTTATTTGATTGAATCATTCCTTATAATTCCAACCCTATTAATTAATTATTAGATAGTTTGGTTAATTAATAATGCGTATTTAAGAAAAAATACATAAATTATTGAAGAGTATCAGTTGTTTTCATTAAAGAGTCTTAGTTGTTTACTGAAAATAAACTAAGACTTTTTAATGAAGAAAACTAATACCCTTTATTAAAAATAACTAATACTCTTTAAGGAAAACAACTAATATTCTTCAATGATTTATGTATAAACTATTTTCATTCTATACTTTGTCCTTTATTTATATATAAATTAATTTATTTCCTCTACCAATATTTGGTTTACACATGACAAAATGATACATTAGTTAGTGAAATTTATTTTAGTAGAATATCATATATATTTTTTAATTAATTAATTTTTTACCCTCCATCCCAAAACTTTCGTAGTGGAGAATGACACTTTTTTTTTAAGAAAAATGGAATATGTGAATGAGTGGTTAAATAAAATAATAACAATTTTTTACATTATTGACTTTTGTAAGAGAAAATTATTTCATTTTTAAAAGTGTGAAAGTAGTTGTGGAACGTTCAAATAAAAAAAATGTGTAAAAGTACATGTGGGATGGAGATAGTATGTTAACAATTAATGCAATGATATAATATCAAACACATCAATTTTTAGTGAAGTGTTCTGACCCATTTATATTTACTCTTTCGTATCTTAAAATTATTCATAATCATATAATTTTCAAGTCATTATATTGATTAAATTTTTTTATCATCGATTATAATGATGTGGTAGTTGGGTGGGGCCATTTCAGTTAGATTTGACATGTTTATATTATTTTACAATTAATATATATATACTTCCTAATTATAAATAAATATTTGTTAATAAATTGAATCAGGACGAACTTCAAGTTATATAAGTTATCGAATTGCATTAGTTATTAAGTCGTAGAGGCACGACTCAAGATCGACAGCACCTAGTTCTGCTTTGGGTCGAGCTCCAACTACAAAGTGCTAAACTTGATCGAGTTGAGTTAGAGCTTGACATTATCTAACCCGACATTATACAAGCTAATTACTTTGAATTTGAACTTTAGAAAAGCTTATTACTTGGCATTAGGCTCCTTAATTGTAGAATTGTGGTATTGTATCTTGATGAGCTCGAAATTAATAATATTTGAAAGATAAAGTATAGAGTGAAAATAGTTTGTACATGAACCATTGAAAGATATTTGTTGTTTTCACTGAAAAATATTAGTGGTTTCACTAAAGAATATTAGTTGTTTAGTGAAAATAAACTAATACTCTTCAATATAAACAACTAACACTCTTCAGTGAAAACAATTAATACTTCTTTAGTGCAAACAACTAATACCCTTTAATAATTCATGTTTAATTTTACTTTGTAAATACTCGATTTGAAGTGAATAAATATGATCACTCGCTACCATGAATATCGATTAACTGAATTTATTTTGACATAATATGTTAATAAAATTTGAGAGACGGTTTAATGAAATTAGATAAAAAAAATCAAATAATATTTTTTCATATATACACAGATGAAATTATATGAATTAAACTTTCGACAAGAAAATGAGAGATTTAAAGTGTGCTTTTTTTTTTTTTTTAATATGACCCATTCAAAGAAATATAATATAAATGAAGAATATTTTTTTTATAAAGAAAATAAATTTAGATAAGCATGAAAGTTCACCTTGTTTAAACACGCAAGCTATAATATTTTATATAAATAAAAATTTAAATTATTTTTAATGCTTTTCAATATTTATTGTATATTTTACCATTTTTTTTATTTAATAATATTTGGTATATGTGATAAGTTTTAAGAATAATCAAAATAATTTTAGATTTCATTTAATTATTTCACATTTTATTTTAGTTTAGAGTGTGTATAGAGTGAAATTGGTTTATACATGAATAATTAAAGGGATTTAGTTGTTTTCATTGAAGAGTATTAGTTGTTTTTACTGAAGGGTATTAGTTGTTTCCTCTGAACAACTAAGACTCTTAAATGTAAACCAGTAATATTTTTCAGTGAAAACAACTAATACTCTTTAGTGAAAACAATTACTGCTCTTCAATGATCTATATATGAACCATTTTCACTCCATACTTTATCTTTAGTTTATTATCGAATTTATTTATGTTACTTTTATAATTTATTTTCCAATTAAAGAAAATAAATGACAATAAATACAATTACATGTATTTGATATAAAATATAATTAATCTATCATAAAAGTATTTGCATATATATATATATATATATATATATATATATATATATATATACATATATGATATTGATAGCCAAATCTATGATGTGGCACTACACATCATTATATTTAACTTATTTAATTAAAATACTAATTCAAGATAATTATGTGCATATTTGAAAAATATATCTCGAACTATATATCCTGCCAACAAAATCTCACATTTGGTACCTTCCAAACTAACTAAATTCATGGCCACGGATCATAATTATTTTTTAAAAAATATTATAGAAAAAATTATATTTTTAGTCCCATAAAATATTCTCAAAGCACTTTTGACCCCTATATTTTCAAAGTACTCACTTTATTTGCAAAATTTGTTCCAATCATTAAATATTTAACATATTTGGTCCCAAAATTTGTCCAAAATTGTAAAATTGGTTATTTAATATTTAGTTGTTAGGACTATTTTTGCATAAAAAAAAAGGTAACACTTTTAAACATAGAGACCAAAAATGTTTTGCAAATATTCTCATGGGACAATAATTGCAAATTTCCCTATATTATTCTAATATTAGATTAAAAATATTACATATAGTTTTTTTAACTTATTTTTTAGAACTAAATAGAAAAAGACAAAGTATAGAGTGAGAGTGGTTCATGCATGAACCATTGAAGGGTTAATTATTTTCGTTTAAAAAGTAATAGTTAATTTCACTAAAGAGTATTAATACACTGAAAACAAATTAATATTGTTCAGTGAAAATAACTAATACTTTTCAATTAAAATAAAGAACACTTTTTAATGAGAACAACTAATACCCTTCAATAATTTATGTAAACTAATTTTACTCTATAAATACTCAAAGAAAAAATATAAATCAATCTGAGGCACCATCCTCAACAATTCAATAATGTTAGTCAATTGCTAATACACGTATAACTAGTTTTATAATTTGTCTGTCAGTTAGTAATAGAGCATGCATGTATATATAAAGTGAAATTTATTCATACATGAATCAATGAAGAGTAGTAGTTGTTTTTCAGTGAAGAGTATACTTGTTTCTACTAAAGAATCTTAGTTTATTTTCAGTATACAACTAATATTTTTCAGTGAAAACAACTAATACTATTCAATGGTTCATGTACGAACCATATTCACTCTATACTTTGCCTTAATAATATATTATGTAATTGTTACTACAATGTAAATATATTGATGATTGACAACAACACGAAATTCAAAAGTAATTAATTGTGTTTACCAACACTTTATGTGCATTAATAATTACAAAGCAAAATATTCATTACAATTAATTGAATATGTTGGTAATTACCAATGGATGATAAATTTAATAGCACATACCAACACATGACAATCTTATTTGAAAATACTAATATACTTTTTAGTTGAGGATGCAAACAAATATTACCAACGACAAACATTAATTAGTAAATTCCGTTAATAATTTGTTGTTAAGTAGTTTCTAAAGTTGAAGTAAAAAAGAGTGTGTCATAATTACCAACAAATTAAGTCCATTTGTAAACTTTTGTTGCTAAATTGTTGGAAAATTTATTATTGAACTTAAAATATAAATTCCATTTCTAATCTGTTGTTATTCTGTTTGTATTCACCAACTGATAATCAAGTGGTATTTTACCAACATATTTATGTTTATTAGTATTTATAAACCGATATATCTATTAGTAATTACCAACTAATTGATAATTCGTTGGTAATTAATAATGGATGACACATCTGTTAGCACATACCAACACACGACAAACTCGTTGAAAATTACTAATAGATATTTTGGTTGGTGATGCAATGTTTTTTTTCCCCAACAAATATTACCAACGACAAACATCAGTAAGTAAAATCTGTTAATATTTTGTTGTTAAGTAGTTGGTAAAGTTGGCGCAAAAAAGTGCGCCACAATTACCAACAAATTAAGTCCGTTTATAAACTTTTGTTGCCAACTTGTTGGTAAATCGATATATTTATTAGTAATTACCAACTAACTGATAATTCATTGGTAATTAACAATGGATGACACATCTGTTAGCACATACCAACACACGACAAACTCGTTGAAAATTACTAATAGATATTTTGGTTGGTGATGCAATGTTTTTTTCCCAAACAAATATTACCAACGACAAACATCAGTAAGTAAAATCCGTTAATATTTTGTTGTTAAGTAGTTGGTAAAGTTGGCGCAAAAAAAGTGTGCCACAATTACCAACAAATTAAGTTCGTTTATATTGTTACCAACTTGTTGTTAAATCTGTTTTAGAAATTAAAATATGAATTCTGTTTTAAATCTGTTGCTATTCGGTTTGTATTTACCAACTAATGATATCAGTTGGTAAAATCAGTTGGTAAAATTGGGTTTTCTTGTAGTGTTAGGGATTTATGTATTTCCGGCCAACTGAATGATTTTGTCATTTTTTGCATGGCCGATGAATGGTGGAGCTGCAAACTAAACAAATATGGATTATGCTAATCCACATAAAAAATGGAGTAATGTTAGAGATTCATGGTCAGATGAGTTGGGATTTCTCATTTTGACATTTTTTAAGAGATTAATTTTCCCAATTAAAGCTTTGAATGTGAGCGGGGAAATTATTGAGGGGTATTTGATTCACTATGCGAATAAGTACATTCTCGGAAATATACGTACAACTCGAGAGTCGTTGAGGATTCATTCTAGCACTATTCCAACGGAGAATGAGCAGAGAGCGCTTCTGGAGACGATTATTTTGTATCTCCCCAAGAAAAATACGTTGCGATCTGGTTCGAATGCTACGAGATTTTTGTTCGGATTATTGGAACATATATTTTGAATGCTTGAGGGTTGCATATTAACATTGGATCGAAGAAAATTGGATTACAATTAGAATAAACCACTATTGATGAGCTGCTTGTTCGCGATTATGATTTTGGATCGTGAATTTAGTTCTGTTTGGGCATGGAGTATGATTTATTTAGGGTCGAGTTAAGATTTGAGAAGATGGGTATTTAGCTGAGGTGGATTTATTTCTTGACACGTGTTCCACATCATTCAGTTGGCCGGAAATACATAACTCCCTAATTCACATGCACTTTCCGGCGGAAAGGACTAAAATTGATAACAAAAGGACTAAAATTGATAAAGTTAAGAGTTATAGGACTAATTTTGGACTAGGCCTAAGTTACAGGACTACCTTTGATATTTTCCCCTTATTTAGGTGTGCCTTAGGCGAGTGTGTGCTCGTTGTTGACCAGTTGTGGCAGAGTTGTTCGCGACTATGTATTTTGTTCGTAATCGAGACATGCACCTCTATCGCATGAGTCTTACCGTGCTTGTGATTGGATGGTCAACGCCGAAGAGACAAAAAGTCGACGCCAATAATGCAGATGGGTCAACACCAAGAAGGCGAACAAGTCAATGCCGATAAGACAGAGGGATCGATGCTGAGAAGACAAACAAGTCAACGCTAATAAGGCGGACGAGATCTCGCCAAAGAGGCTGAAAGTCGATGTCGAAAATGCTGGCGGGTCAACGCCGAGAAGACGGACAATATCCCGCCAATAAAGCGGCAGTGCTTTGACCGTTGCTCAACGATTTGAGGATTATGCCTCTCCAGCGCGAGTTTTATCATGCTCGTGATTGAGGGTTGTGCCCCTTCACACTAGACTCATCTTATGTGCTCATACTATGAGGCGAACCTCTTTATACGAGTCTTTTTGTGCTCATACTCTAAGGTGAGCCTCTTTGTACGAGTCTTTTCTGTGCTCTTACTCTGAAGTGAGTCTCTTTGTATAAGTCTTTTAATTATATGCCCGTACTCCGAGGTGAGCCTCTTTGTACGAGTCTTTTCTGTGTCCGTAGGTGAATGATATGATAATCTCTGAGTTATTCAATTGGTGAACAAGCTCAAATATTTGCTTAAAAAATGTACCGAAAATTCTCAATAACCCTCACCTTTGAAAGAGTTCTTGTCATTTCTCGAAGCCCTCGCCTTTTTAAATAAAAATGAATTTTCTCGCCTTGCGTTGACCTTTTTTTTTCTTGTCTAATACTTTAATAATATATAGTCAAGGCATCATATGCATGTGGTGTACTCAATCAACAGTTACACTAAAAAATGTGGACTGGTTACACTGAAAATTTTATACTGAAAACTGCCACATTTTTCGGTGTAATCAACCCACACTTTATAGTGTAAATAATTTCAACTGTTAAGTGCACAAAAAACTTACTCTAATCTATAAAGTAGCTAAAGTTACATATTATAAACTTTTAAAAATACTTATAAAATATTAAAATAAAATTAGTCAAACTGCCTAAGCTTTTGAAACCTGCTTAAACTAATATTTTTATAAAAAATACTTTTTAAAACAATTTAACTTTCATATAGTAAAAATATTGTGACATAGATAGCATACGTTATGTAATTAATTCTGTTGCTTCCAAAATAATATATAGACCTGAGCCCAAATCTATACTACTACTTTAATTTGAGAACCCAATGAGCTACTTACAAGTGGGCTGAAAAGCCCAATTCTACATTTGAGGCAGTGGCCCCTAAAACCCCGCCGTTTCTTCTTCAGCCTAAAAGTAAAACCCCAGTGCTGAAAATGGAACCTGAAGTAGTAATTGCTTCATCTCCGATCGATGCCGGCATCACCTGCTGGGACCTCCACACTGGCGCCGAGCACCTCCGCTACAAATCCTGCGCCTCCACTCCCCACGGCCTTACCTCCGTCGCCGGTCGCTTCCTAGCCTCTTCCCAAGTCCGAGACGCCAAGTCTTCTGCTTCTGGTTCCATTCTCTATTGGTCCTGGAACAAGGTACGCTGATTTTGAATTCCATACAAGCATATTCAATTATGTGGCGGACGAGATTCTCTGTAAATATTGATTCGTTTTCCCTTCTCATGAATTAGTTTCATACCATTTGCAGTAGAAAAATCTGAGATATATTTGTAGTTGTTTAGGATTATTGAAATCTAATTGGAAATTGTGTTTTGGGAGGAATGAGTGTCAATATAGGGTGTCTGTTTGAAATGTTGGAATACGAGATGTAATACCCTTGGCAGTAGAAAAACCTGAGATATATTTCTATTTGTTTAGGATTATTGAATTCTAATTGGAAATTGTGTTTTGGGAAGAATGAGAAATATTAGAGTTTGTTTGTTCTGAATTTTGCAGCCTCAAGTGGAAGTGAGGAGCTTCCCTGCAGAGCCGATAAGGCCTCTTGCCTGTAACAGCCAAGGGACTTATATTGCCGGAGGAGGTGTTTCAGGGAATATATACTTTTGGGAGGTGAATTTCATTAAATAGTAGATCCTATTAGTGCCTTTATTAATTGCTTAATGGAATGTAATGAATGGTTATGTTACAAATCCTTTATTATATTAGGTCGCGACTGGAAAATTGCTTAAGAAGTGGCATGCACATTACAGGGCAGTTAGTTGCTTGACTTTTAATGATGATCAATCCCTTTTAATTTCTGGGTCAGATGATGGATCCGTTCGTGTGTGGTCTCTTTTCCTGTATGTTCCGCTTGTGTCTGTATAATTATGTTGCAATTTTTTTTCTCTTAATTTGTCATTAATGGATGTTCTTGCTCTACTCTAGGATATTTGATGATGCAAGGAGAGAAGAAGCAAAACATCTGTTTGAGTACAGTTTTGATGATCATTCTTTGAGAGTGACTGATGTTAAAACTGGCTATGGTGGATGTAATGCAATCATTGTGTCTGCTTCTGAGGATCGTACATGCAAGGTTCATCAGTAAATTTGATGCTTTAGCGTTTGTATTATTTTTTTGGAAATTTAATATTTTGACATAGAAGCTAAATGCCACGAGAAAAATCAGGTCATGGAAGAAGATATGAGCATATTTTTGGAAAAGCTAATATGCTAGACAGAAAGTTTCCTTAAAATGCACTCTTCTTTGTTTGAGTTTAAGAAAATGATTCCATGTTCCGGTGAAGTTATTTTCTAATTACTAAAATTGGAATGTGATTAAAGAAATGTCTTCTTAACATTCAGGTGTTCCTGAGTTCATTGCTTAATGCTAAGTATCATATATGATTATGATACCAGTTATATTGATTCAAATTAATCTTACTCTTACCTACCTCAGGTTTGGAGCTTATCTAATGGGAATCTACTACGAAATATTGTATTCCCTTCAGTAATTGATGCAATTTCCCTGGACCCTGGGGAGCATGTTTTTTATGCTGGTGGTAGAGATGGCAAGATATACATTGCTGGATTGAATTCTCCAGTTACCACCACCAACAACTATGGATTACACATAATCGGTGCACTATCAGAGCACAGGTTAGTTGACTTTCAAGTATATTCAAGCTTCAGCTATTTGAAATCTATGATGTCTAGAATCCATAAGTTTTACCCATTTATTCTTATGTATATTTTCCTGGCCATAGTTTTGATTTTATGGATGTCTGACTGAATGTTGTTGCACAACTATAGCCTTTCAGATTTCGCGTACTGGCTAGTCATAATTAGTAGTTAGTACAACAAATTCTTCTGCTACATCATGATTTCCTTTCTGCGTGTGCATTTGACATTGACAACACTTCTGTTTAATGTTTTCTGAATTTCTTTATATGTGCTTCCTTGATCTGTGAAATAGCAAAGCTGTAACCTGTTTGGCTTCTAGTGCCGATGGATATCTGTTAGTTTCTGGATCAGAAGATGGTATGGTTAGAGTGTGGGATACTAGAACTCGGAACATTACACGTGTACTCAGACACACAAAAGGTATGAAATATTGACCATAGAAATACCTCTTATATAGAACTTTCTGCTCATTTTGTCTTGCTACCTATTCTGCGTATTTATCATTTGGCATAAATTTACCACATTCTTGAGTATAAATATAATTGAAAATTAGTTGTGTTATAAACAATATGGTTTGTTGGGCCGATCAATACAGCTCGCATAGTTGTTAAAGGCGCGCCTAAGGCGCTAGGCGCACCAGAAGCGCCTCATGCCTTAAAATCCGGGCACATATATATGTTAAAAATTTTTTTTGCTTAAAAACGTGTTTTAGCTTTAACTCTTTTTTTAAATAGCAGTTTTAAGGACCTAGGGTTTACAAACAATTTAAAAAAAACCCAAAACCCTGCCTTTCTCTTTCCCTCCTCCCAAGTCCCGCCTACTGCCGCTGCTTTCGCACCCTTCACTTCGAAGTTTATGTCCATAATTTGTGTCAATTACTCTTTTATGTGCTTATGAACTTCAATCTAATATTTATTTGTGTTGTTACCGATTTTACCGGATCTAGGTGACGAATTTATGTGGCTATAGGGGTAGTCCCGATTAACCGATAACGAACATATAAAATAATATGAACACGAAGAACACAAGAATGGGGGAAGAACCGATGGGTTCTTCCCTTGAAGATGGCTTTTGGGAGTCCCTCAAGAGGGCCTCCCCTGCCTAGCATTTTTATTTATGTGGGGAGAATTTTTTGGGGAGGAGAAAGCTTATGAGCCCTCTTTTACAATGGGTTGGGGCCCCTATTTATAGAGCCCCAAGCTTCTAACTAAGGAAGTCATCCTGACCCTTTATTTTAGGGTATTTATTACAGTCGTAGATCTAATAAACAATTATGAAAAACAATAAATCTATTATTACAATATCTTGTCAGTACTTCAATATCTTTACTAATGTTGACCTTTGATTCTGTCGGACTATTTGATGCCGAAATTCTGTTGTCGGGGCCTAAACCCCGGTTCCGGTATACCCTGGTTCTGAGATAGTATTTAGGCCAAATATGGGATTATTTGTGCCACAACAATTGCCCCCAAGATCGGGCTTTGACTTTGGTCAGAGTTCGATCTTGATTCGTGCTCCGAACAAATTTTGCTCCTTACTGAAGTTGAGGTTTCCAACTTATGCCCCCGAGCCTGTTGATAAGATAGCTCGGGTGTCCCATGGGGACTTTGGTGGTAGAGACCTTGATGAAAAGATCTTCAGTGTTACCTGTGGCTTGGTGTATTTTGAATCGGACTGAGTCAGGCGGGAATCGATCTTCTGTCGTGCCCCCGAGTCATCAGTCTTTAGGCGCTCGTAATTCGGGGGATATAGCTTCCTTGTTGTGCAATTATGTGCTCGTACTTCGAGGCTAGGCTCTTCGTACGAGGCTTTTTTTGTGCTCGTACTCGAGGCTAGGCTCTTCGTACGAGGCTTTTTCTGTGCTCGTACTCGAGGCTAGGCTCTTCGTACGAGGCTTTTTCTGTGCTTGTACTCGAGGCTAGGCTCTTCGTACGAGGCTTTCTCTGTGCTCGTACTCGAGGCTAGGCTCTTCGTACGAGGCTTTCTCTGTGCTCGTACTCGAGGCTAGGCTCTTCGTACGAGGCTTTTTCTGTTTGCACAGCTGGTGGCACTATGGCCTATGTGATAGGTCGGCTGCTTTGGGGTCGGCCTATTTTTGTACTAAGTGTGGAGGGTCGACCGCTTGGGGGCGGGCCCCCGCTTTTGAACTTAGATTTTGATTTTATTCTTGACCGATTGTAATCGGGTGGTCATCGCCGGTGAAGGCAGACAAAAAACGAGACGTCGACGCCACGGAGGCGGACGGATCAACGCCGATGAGGGCGGATAAAACACGTCAACGCCTAAGAAGGCGGACGAGATGTCGGCACCACGGAAGGCGGACGAGATGTCGACGCCACGGAGGCGGACGGATCAACGCCGATGAGGGCGGATAAAACACGTCAACGCCTAAGAAGGCGGACGAGACGTCGACGCCACGGAGGCGGACGGAATGTCGACGCCACGGAGGCGGACGGATCAACGCCGATGAGGGCGGATAAAACACGTCAACGCCTAAGAAGGCGGACGAGACGTCGACGCCACGGAGGCGGACGGAATGTCGACGCCACGGAGGCGGACGGATCAACGCCGATGAGGGCGGATGAGATGTCGACGCCACGGAGACGGACGGAATGTCGACGCCACGGAGGCGGACGGATCAACGCCGATGAGGGCGGATAAAACACGTCAACGCCTAAGAAGGCGGACGAGATGTCGACGCCACGGAGGCGGACGGATCAACGCCGATGAAGGCGGATAAAAAACAAGACGTCGACGCCATGGAGGCGGACGGGTCAACACCGGTGAAGGCGGATAACATTACTGAATTTTCGAGATTCAATAAATTTTGTTTTGGATTACCCAAAATTATCCCCGGAGCTGGGTACTCATGCCCCCGGCTTTTAATGTATTGTAAATATATTCGAGTTGCAATACATTAAAAGGAAGTGAATGGAGAAAAACCTGATACCAAATGGGCAAAAGGACTGCCCGTAGATTCTTTGAAGTCGTTGCAGTAGCTCTTGAGGTTCGTGTTAATTTTTCGGCTCGGTAGAGGCATCTGGCTTGGAACCTTAAATGGTTGGAACCGAAAAATTCTCCAAGATAGAAAATCCGGACCCATCACTTAGTATAAAGGTGGCCCAGCAACATTTTGTATAACTACTCAGGCCCAGCTGCTCTTGAATCAGAACTCCGAAGTTAAACGTGCTTGGGCGAGAGTAGTACTAGGATGGGTGAGCTGGGTGCTTAAGATGGCCCGGAGATTGAATGGCCTAGAATGGCCTTCCCGAGCTCAAGTGTGATATGCCGACCTCGATCCGGTTGGCATATGCTTTTGAACTGAGCTTGGTGATTGAATGGCCTAGAATGGCCTTTTCCCGAGCTCAAGTGTGATATGCCGACCTCGATCCGGTCGGCATACGCTTTTGAACTGAGCTTGGTGATTGAATGGCCTAGAATGACCTTCCCGAGCTCAAGTGTGATATGCCGACCTCGATCCGGTCGGCATACGCTTTTGAACTGAGCTTGGTGATTGAATGGCCTAGAATGGCCTTCCCGAGCTCAAGTGTGATATGCCGACCTCGATCCGGTCGGCATACGCTTTTGAACTGAGCTTGGTGATTGAATGGCCTAGAATGGCCTTCCCGAGCTCAAGTGTGATATGCCGACCTCGATCCGGTCGGCATACGCTTTTGAACTGAGCTTGGTGATTGAATGGCCTTCCCGAGCTCAAGTGTGATATGCCGACCTCGATCCGGTCGGCATACGCTTTTGAACTGAGCTTGGTGATTGAATGGCCTAGAATGGCCTTCCCGAGCTCAAGTGTGATATGCCGACCTCGATCCGGTCGGCATACGCTTTTGAACTGAGCTTGGTGATTGAATGGCCTTCCCGAGCTCAAGTGTGATATGCCGACCTCGATCCGGTCGGCATACGCTTTTGAACTGAGCTTGGCCTAGAATGGCCTTCCCGAGCTCAAGTGTGATATGCTGACCTCGATCCGGTCGGCATACGCTTTTGAACTGAGCTTGGTGATTGAATGGCCTAGAATGGCCTTCCCGAGCTCAAGTGTGATATGCCGACCTTGATCCGATCGGCATACACTTTTGAACTGAGCTTGGTGATTGAATGTAGATTGGACTGTTTGTACGTAGAACTTGTATTGATAGATTTCATCGAGTCGTGGTAGCGGATCCGGGTTGTGAGGACTTTTTGTTATGGTGGAGCAGCTGGTACTCCCTCCGAACTGGACTAGCAGCTTCCTGACGATATGAAGGCCCAAGAGAGCCCTTTAAATAAGTGATAGGCCCACTTATTTTTTTTTTAATAAGTAATAGTAAGGCCCATCTGCTTCTTGAGAATATATAGGCCCATCTGCTTATAAGCCCACCGACCTCTCTTTGAATTGGATAACACTTGTTATTCATTGAGATAAATCTCGTATATATCAATCATCTTCCAGAATCTTCATTCAATACCCCTAATAATTTCCATCAGCTTCACGCGACCGTGGAACAGAATTCATCCGTCGTAAAAAATTCATAGAGATCGGCGATTGATATGCGGTGGTGCTGATACGGCAGTTGATTCGAGGTCGGCGCTTGGCGGCGTGAACTCCTGTTGTGGTCGAGATCAGACGGCGACGGCTAGGTGGAATATTGGCAGCGTTGATTGGAGGTCGGCAAGGCAGGGGTGTGTCGACTGGGTTCCTAATCGCGGTCGCGTTCGACGGCGGTGGTCGCTGTGACTGGGGTAGAGGTCGGCAGCTCGCCCCTGGTGGCGACGGGGGTTCGAGCGCTCGGCAATGGCGATCGGTTATAGCGACGATCCTGTTCGTTGAGGCAGTGGCTTAGAGGCCGGCGTCCGACCATGACCGGAGTGGAGCGGGCTCTAGATTGGCGCGGGCAGCGCTGAACTAGTCGGCCCGTTGGATGGAATTTGGGGCCGGTGACCGAGGTCGGGGATTGGCTCGGGCTCGGACTTAGACAGGTCGTATTGCCGAGAGGTCGGCAATTGTCGCGCTATGCTCGGGATTGCGGACTGAGGTCGGCCGTTGCGGTGCGAGGCCGGGGGTCGGCCGCTGCGGAACAAGGCCGGGGGTCGGCCGCTGCGGAACAAGGCCGGCGGTCGGCCGCTGCGGAATAAGGCCGGAGGTCGGTAGCTGCAGAACGAGGCCGAGGTCGGTAGCTGCAGAACGAGGCCGGCGGTCGGCCGCTGCGGAATAAGGCCGGAGGTCGGCCGTTGCGGTGCGAGGCCGAGGTCGAGGTCGGTAGCTGCGGAACGAGGCCGGAGGTCGGCCGCTGCGGAATAAGGCCGGAGGTCGGCTTACTCGGTCAAAAGGCCCAAATAATCTCAGATTTCACGTAATTTTTTGAAATAGAAATCCTCCATCTCAATTTATTTCTTCAGATCGGCGCGACGATTAGTGCTCGGTATTGATAGGCAGGGATCGGGGCCGGCTAGTGGAGGTTGCCTGACGTTAATTGAAACGCCGCGAGCGCCAGTGACTGATGTTTTGCTCGACGCCAATGGGATTGCGATCGGTGATGATTGCGGCCGAGATTGATGGCCGGCGGTGGTTGGGCTGAAGATCGGCATTTGGCGTGTGGTGTATGGAGTGATCGGTGATGGGAGCATTCGGGTCTTCGTTTGGTGCGAGATCGGAAATCGGAAGAGATGGTACTGCGATCGGCGATGACTCGGTTGTTGATGGGAAGTCGACCTCGGAGAGGGAGGTCGGCCTGTGCGAGTGACCCCGAGTTCAGTGTAGATTCGCAGGTAAGAGCCATAGGAATGGGGTGCTTTCAATTTCCGGTGAAAGCATAGTGAAACCATAAGTGCAACAAGTATTCTCTAGAGAGAGAAAAAATGATCCGATGCTCTAGCTATAACTTCATTTTCTTAGAAGCTTTGGGAAGAAACTTTGAAAAGAATTTTTGAGTTCGGTTTCATAGCTTTGCAATTACGAACATGGTTTTTTTTTTTTTTTTTTTAGCTTTGCTATTGTCGATTTGAGACAATAGATGTAATTTTAGGGTGATTTGTATATACATGTATGTATAGGTAGAGAGAGAGAGTATGGAAATAAAATGTCTGGTTTTCTCTAGTTATGATGTATAGATCTGGATAGAGGTCATGGAAATTTATGAGGATTGGGGAGTTTGGATTTAAATGGGTGTGGTATCAAATTTGAGTTTAAAATTCTTCGTGTAAAGGACAAAGAAATAAACCAATTGTAAATCATGAAATTCGCCATTGTTGCCTCAAAAAGCTTCGAAAGGAGAACTACGAACATGAAATGGTAGGATCCCAAAAAGAGAAAATCTAAGATGTGAGTCCTCACACTGACAATGTAGTGCTAGGACTCAATTTTTAAATAATATAACATGGAATTAAAAATAATTTTTCTGGAAAAGATACTTGAAGATTTGAAGATACCCTTAAAAAATGTTGAGATTTCTTCAAGCTTTTTTCCAGCTGTGTTGGATCTGTCGTGGATTAGGGACGAAAGTACCCTCCTTCTAGCGCCATTTGTTGTTACCGATTTTACCGGATCTAGGTGACGAATTTATGTGGCTATAGGGGTAGTCCCGATTAACCGATAACGAACATATAAAATAATATGAACACGAAGAACACAAGAATGGGGGAAGAACCGATGGGTTCTTCCCTTGAAGATGGCTTTTGGGAGTCCCTCAAGAGGGCCTCCCTTGCCTAGCATTTTTATTTACGTGGGGAGAATTTTTTGGGGAGGAGAAAGCTTATGAGCCCTCTTTTACAATGGGTTGGGGCCCCTATTTATAGAGCCCCAAGCTTCTAACTAAGGAAGTCATCCTGACCCTTTATTTTAGGGTATTTATTACAGTCGTAGATCTAATAAACAATTATGAAAAGCAATAAATCTATTATTACAATATCTTGTCAGTACTTCAATATCTTTACTAATGTTGACCTTTGATTCTGTCGGACTATTTGATGCCGAAATTCTGTTGTCGGGGCCTAAACCCCGGTTCCGGTATACCCCGGTTCTGAGATAGTATTTAGGCCAAATATGGGATTATTTGTGCCACAACAATTTGCATGCAAATATGTTTAAATTAAGCTTATGTACTATATTTTCTATGTTTTTGCGCAATGGTCGAAAGGCGCGCGCCTTAGCCACTAGGCGCACCCTTGCGCCTAGATGCGCCTTATCGCCTTAACAACTATGACAGCTCGGACACATTTTCATTTCATTTCATTGCCATTTTAAGTGTTTGGTCAGGTGTTCTTTTATTTCCTTTTCCTGCTTGATACTGTTAATATTCTTGTTTAAAGCAATAGATGATCTCAAATTGCTAATAATTCTATTATTGCTTATAAGAAATGGCTGTTCCAACTTAAATTATTTCAATAGTTGCCCCATGCATTAACGAAACTGGAACCATGCTCTCCTCCAAGAAAATCCAATGTTTTGGTATAACATTTTCGTCAGGGGGCTTGATGACTATCATGAATGATCATAAAGGACGTAGAATAGGCTAGAGTGTAAAAAACTTACCTTGAGATTTTCTTGCTATACAAGCATAACATTGAACCTGGACCACATTCAGTGAGCCTGTATCTTTCGAGTGAACTATTTCGATGGTTTTGATGTACCATATTAGAATTTTCATTGCATAATTCACATGAGAATATTTTATTTGCTAATTGGAGGTGTATGACTCTCACAAGGGATACAAATACAATGTCGTGCTGTATTCTGTATGCTGCTCCTTTTAACCTTTTGCCGCAATCTTAGCGAGATGGCCTCTCTAATATCATATTTAAAAGCCTCCTAATGCAGCCCATAATTTCTGGTGACGATACCTCAGTTTGCATATCAAAATTATTACCATGAGACCATGAGAAATAGCAGAGTACTTATATTAGATATCAGTTGAAACTGTGTTCAGGATTCATTTAATCCATATTATTTGTCTCCTTATAATGAGATTGCTGACATCATTATTCCATAATGTGTTTCAACATATATTTGTTATCTGTCTTCATTAAAATGGATTGCGGGGACATTATGAAGTGGTAATTGATTTTCACTGGCCTTCGTCATTTTACAGGTCCGATTAACAATGTTATTGTCATCAGACGGCCACAATCTATAAATCCTCAGACATCTGAACAAGCTTCCCATTTAAAGAGGCGTGTTTTGGCATTACCACCTCCACTTGAAAAAATTGCTAATTCACCTGATGAGAATATATGTGTTAAAGCACATATTGGTAATCAAACCACATCCGATGAAGTCTTAGGCTCCTCCTACATTAGTGTACAAACTATGGAGGCCCAAATTAAAGAACTGCAGGTTCATATTTTTTTCTTTATTCAAAGTGTCTTAAATTTTTCCATATGATTCTTATCATTTGAGCCTATGGATGCTTTCTATGTGATTGATCGTGTTGCATATGTTCATGGTGTAGAAATTTGTTAGTATTCAAAGAAAATTCTGCTTCTGTTCTGTGAAATCTTTCGAATATTTTGATAAATGCAAACTCGCTTGAGAACATATATATGGTTTTAGATAGGGTTAATATCATATTTGTCCCAAAAATTTATATTCTTTGAGTTTTGGTCTCACTAATCAAATTTGGTTCTAAAAGTACACTCTACTTTCACATTTGGTAACACCGTTAGTTGACTGACAACGGAATCAACTATTTGAGGGGTGTTAAATGTAATTACTTAAAAGTTTTGTACTTGAATATAATTAGCAAAAAACGAAAAACTTTTAAATATTACATTTAGCACCCAAAAATAGTTAAATCCGTCTGTGAAAGAGGGGTCGAAAACTGGAAAAAGAATTTAGGGATCAAAATGATAGGATCCCTATTAGATATGAACTTCCATGTCAAGTATCTTGTCCTTAATAATAACCTTTGTAAGTTGCTAAATTTGTGGTTTAATGACCTCTCTACTCTACAGCAACAAGGTTCGTCTGCAGCAGCTGAAGTGGATATTGAACGGCTGAAAAATGAAAAGGAAAGATCTTTGCAAATGGTCCAACAATGGAAGAAGATGTACGAAAATCTGCATGAGTTCTGCGTTAATGAGCTTTTGGATGAAAATCATGTAAAGAGCCAATGATCGTAATATGCGAGCTAAAATGGTCATCTTTTTGCAACGTACGTACCCACTGTTCGATTCTCTTGCTTCATTCTTATTTGACTGAAGCCTAACCAATGCTCTGGTTTCCTTCAGTTCGATTTTGTTAAGAGAGGTTCTTTTGTAATTTTTTTAATATGAATCAGACAGATTCTGTGTACTTCATAATTTTAATTGATATGAAGCAACCTCGAGGTCTCATTTGTCTTTCATGATTTTTTTTTCCATCAGTTGATACATAATGGGTTGGGTCTCAAATACCTTTGGATCAATTTTATCCGGCCCATACCAAAAAGCTGGATCAATTAGATCATCGGGTTGGTCCAATTTGGATCTTTTCTAATTTGCAAATGAGATGCCCAATTTTTTTTGGTTGATCTGGTGATAAAATTTCTGGTCGTCGTCCATGTTTATATGATAGTAATAAATACTATTATTATAAAATTTTAAAATATTTACTTTGGACAATAATTTTTCCACTACCGATGGCCCCCTTGTCCAAGACAGGTGCATGTATTATTTCATGGGATTTTCTGTTTTGTCGATTCCTCCCCTATAAATAAATGTCGATTTAGAAGTTCTATTATTTTGATTTTGTGAGATGTGTCCTTTTCACACTTTCAATGTTGAGGAGTAATGTTTTCCGTTGCCTCTTTATCTCAATCGTTTATTAAGTAAATTATTACATTCTTTATTGATTATTTTCCCATTAATCAAGAAATATAAATTAACTGTGCAAAAAGTATTTTGATTTATTCTTAATGTGAGCTTGAAAAAAGTACTACCAACTAATTATTAGTTGAGATTTTTAGACAATCAAGTTATATGTATGTGATTGAATAATAAATTAAGCCAACAAAGTAATGATCTTTTTAAGCCAAAGGAATGAAATTATATAAGTGAGAATTAATGGTTTAAAAAACAATGGTAACTTCATCTTAGTTGATAAAAAAAAAATTGTGTGTTAGACAAACATATATATATTTTTTCTTATAACAGACGGAGTACTTATATTTTATTAGAGTGTGTATATAGTGAAATTGATACATACATGAATTATTAAACGATACTAGTTGTTATTATTAAAGAGTATTAGTTGTTTATACTGAAGAGTATTAGTTGTTTTCACTGAAGAGTCTTAGTTTGTTTTCTCTGAACAACTAATACTCTTTAGCGAAAACAACTAATACCCTTCGGTGGTTCATGTATAAACCAATTTCACTCTATATTTTGTCATTTTATTAATATGCATAAAATAGTGATGTCATTTAATATGCATAATGTATGAAGATAAAATATAATATACAATTTTAATTAAAGTATAAATAATAAACAACCAAACTGCTACGAGACAGTGAAATCACAAGATTTGTAACCAAACAACAAACATAATAAATTAATAATTAATCCTTCCATTTCCAACTTGAACATCAGAAAAAGATTGTAATTACAGAAAAGGGACCACTCAATGTAATAAAAATTTATTTCCTCCAATTTTCCCAAAGAAGGACGCTTCTGAAAAGTGAGCACATTTTATTTTATTTTCTCAAGTGGGAATAAAATAAAAATAGTCAGTCTATAGATATATTTGTTTGTATTAATAATTAATCACAAGCTCGAAATAAATATATAATAGAGGTAGGTATCTGAAAAATTAAAAAGTGGGGACAGAAGATAAGGTGATAATGCAATTATTTTATTAAATAAATGCCAAACAACAAATTCTCTCTTCTGGAATTGTTTTATTCAAATCGACCTCTTCTTACAGAGGAACTTCTGCTTTTAATAAAGAGATGGTGTCTTGTTTCCAATTTCATTGTTTCAAATTTAGCGGGTCACTCTCAGGCTATTTTTTTTTAAAAATATTGTAATTTATAAAACAACTTATGAAATTATGGTAATTTTGAAAATTATTTTCAAATTAAGTGCAAACATAACTGGAAGTGGAGACTAGTGGAAAAACTGAAATCTTTTGCAGTCTCCACTGGGAGTGGAGACTGCCCGAATTTTTTTTTTAACAGAATCTGTCACTTAAAATTAATTATGCGGGTGGTGCAGATTATTTATCATAATTATAAAATAATGATGTTTTCAATAATAAAATGATTGGTTTTAATAATGAGATTATTAAATAATAATTAAATAATTTGTAATATATTGCATTTGGTTATAATAATATTTTATGGATACATTTTGAAAATATAATTTTTCTTAAATAATTTTTTTAATTTCAAGTTTAATCGATTTTCATACATGTAAAAATTTAAAATTGAATGCACAAAATAAACTTCAAACTAAAGATATAGATTAGTTCATTATTTTATACAATCATTATTTATAACCTCCCGTGCCACACTGTGTCGGATGTCTACTTCTAATACTTCGACTAGACATATTAATTTGAGTGTGACATATCAAGATGAAATAATCATATATTCCCTCCGTTCCAGATGAACTTGCACAATTTCCTTTTTAGTCCGTTTCAAAGGAATTTGCACACCATTTAAAAGGATTGATTTGCGTGCACACTAAAAAAATTTAAATATTTATCCGTATGTCACTACTTTATTCAAAAAGTGACTTTTTAAGAAAAAGTGTGTCCCCTGAGGTGTGCAAGTTCCTTCGGGGCGGAGGTAGTATAATATGACAAGATGAATCTTGATATGCCAAACTCAAAGTAATATGCCTCGTCGAAATTTTAGAAGTAGACATCAACCACAGTGTGACACAGGAGATTATAAATAGTGATTGTATAAAATAACAAACTAATCTATTAATTTTAGTTGGTAGTTTATTTTGTGCATGTAATTTTCAATTTTTAAATGTATGAAAATCGATTAAACTTGAAATTAAAAAAATATTTAAAAAAATTATATATTCAAAATGTATCCATAAAATATTTTTATAACCAAATGCAATATATTTACATATTATTAAATTATTATCTCATTATTAAAACCAATCATTTAATTATTGAAAGCATCATTATTTTATAATTATGAGAAATGATTTGCATCACCTGCATAATTAATTTTGAGTGATAGATTTCGTTAAAAAAAAAAAAATCGGCCAGTCTCCACTTCCAGTGGAGACTGCAAAAGATGTCAGCTTTTTCACTAGTCTCCACTTCCAGTGGTGTTTGCACTTAATTTGAAAATAGTTTTCAAAACCACCATAATTTCATAAACTATTTTAAAAATTACAATAATTAAAAAAATTAGCCGTCACTCTCACGGTCGATAATTAAGATCATTTATTATAATTTGTTAATTAAAAGTAAATTTTTAATTCTACCTTATTAAATGTTTAATTGCAAATAAAATCACAATTTTTTCGCAAATTGCAATATAAGCTAAACTTTTGAATTTTAGCAAACTAAATTATCACTTTCATATTTGTTTGCAATTTAAACTTCGGGCAGTTTTGTCATTGCCCTAAGCTTGATGTGTACAAATATATATACCATCGTCATCTCAGTATGCAAACACATCATTAATTATTTATAGAATAATAAATAAAATTTAACTTGCAAATGGATATTATAAAGCTATAAATAAATTTAAAATACATATAAATATAAAAATGGTTTGTCATATTTAAAACTTAAAATATTTAATTATATTTATAAAATTCAAGAGTTTATAATATATTTAAAATAAATAAAAATTTAAAACCAATTTAAAATATTGTCAAACAAAAATAAAAAATTTAAACTAAACACTTTCTTAATTAAAGAATAAAATAATTCTCTTCTTCAATTACCAAATCCAAAATTCCACAAAAAATCATTTTGCAATTACCAAACCCAACTTCCTCATTTCTTATTTTCACCATTCGACCGCCACACCCCTCCAATGCTGACACAACATCATCAGACATGGATTAAATTATTTTCTCTTAAACAATTATAATTTCAATCTATTAATAAATCGAACAAATTTTTCTCCACATTATTTTTAAGATTGATACCTTCAATATTGCACATCTCTGACATTTACACCAGTATCTTGAACTCGAGATTTGTAAGGAATGAGTGGGGAATGGAGATAGGCATGGAAAAGACTATTTGCAGAGTTATCAGATATACCGTATTCTTGGGGATGAAGAATTGGAAGGAATTGTGGGTTACTTTAATTTATTTTTTTCAATTAATTATAGGATATTCTAATTGGAGTTGAGATATTTTGAACGTGTATTGTGGACTTGAGTTAGGAAATTTTGATTTTTTCTTTAATTTAGAATTTGATTTTAAAATTCTTCCAAATGTATTCGAAATATTCATTCACTACAAAAATAAGATGATTTAAAGAGGGTTTTGGAGAGGGAATTGAAGATAGAGAGGGTATTGAAGAGGGATTTATTCCCTCTCCAAAATGCTCGTCGCCAATCTGTACACGAGGGAAAAATGAATCCCTCGAAAAATGGAGAGGGTTTTAACGAGGGAATTCGCGTGGGAAGAGAAGAGGGAAAAAATCCCTCGACAAAGTTTCCCTCGGCTAAACCCTCGTGAAAGGCGAGGGAATTAAACCCTCGGGAATGGGGCACGAGGGAATTTTCCCTCTTTAAAGCCCTCGGGAAACGTGGGCGAGGGAATTAAAACCCTCTTCAAGCCTGACGTGACAGGCGGCAGTTGGCGAGGGAATTTTCCCTCGGCTGACGTGGCGAGGGAAATTCCCTCGTTTACTTCCCTCGTCTAGTTCCCTCCGAAAAAAATGCAATTTCGTGGGTATCGAACCCACGACCTCTAACACAACCCCTCCCCCGCGGATCCGCTAGGCTACCACCCTCCAACCTCACTCTCAGCTTTAATTGGGAGAAATTCGCCCCCCTCAAGTTTCGAACACGCGACCTCTATGTACGGAGAGGTCTTGCGTGTTTTGCCGTGCCGCTTGGACAAGGCAATTTAGTTGTTTTGTTTTAGGGTGTAATATATATATCATATATTTTTGTGTTATATATTTTAAATATCATACTAATTAATATTAATTGTTTGTTATACTTTATATGTAAATTATTATTACATATAAAATTAAACTATCACTTATATATATTATTTTTATTATTTATAATATTAAAATATTTTTAATGAATACATCAATAAATTCTTTTTCACTACTTATATATTTGTGTACATTTATATTTAGCTTTTTAAATTCTTTTTCACTAATTACTAATATGTGTGTATATATATATATATATATATATATATATTGATTTTTTTTTAAATCAATAAAATTATAAAATACATACTTTTTAAATTATTTTTCACTACTTACTAATATGTGTCCATATATACACATATATTGATCGTTTTTTTTAAATCAATAAAATTTAAAATACATACTTTTTAAATTCTCTTCACTAATTACTAATATGTGTACACATATACACATATACACTTATATTGATGAATATATTTTTTAAAAATCAATAAAATTTTAATATTCAACAATATTCATAACTAATAATCAATAATAATGATAATAACAAACTCACATGCTCAAATATCCAGACATATAAATCCAAATAAACAGTAAAATATCAAACCAACAAATATAGTTCCAAAACATGTTCAAATATTTATGACATCCTAACTCTCATCATCATCATCATCATCATCATCACCTCTTTCATTTCCGGAATAATTACCCCTCGAGGGGTAACTAGAATATGTACCTCTTTCAAGTAGGTCTATAAACCCAGTTGGAGAGATGGAATTGCGACGAGACGATGAAGGACCGGAAGCAGGAGGACGAGCATGAGAGACCTGAGGATTAGGGGCGGTGGGAAAACCAGTAGGAGGAACAGGAGGAATACCAGTAGAAGGACCGGCCGAGGGATAAGGGGCGGGGGGAGGATAAGGGGCGTAACCAGATGCGGAAGGGGCGGGAGGATATGAAGGATAAGCTGGGTAAGGAGGATATGCACTAGCTGGTTGGGAAAACCCACTAGGTAGGTTTCCCTGTTGGCCTTGAAACCATGCCATCATCTGATTGTGTACTTCCTGGCGCACAAATTCGTTTTGCTGTCTTTGTTGCTCGGCCAGCAATCTTTCGTATCTCGCGCGCTCCTCAGCCAGCAAACGATCAACATCTCTTTGATCATAACCGCCAATGTGTGTGCCAGCTGATGTCCCGCCTGGGCCAGATTGTATACGCATCGTCTTCATTTGACCGAGGCCCCTAACTTTTCCGTGGCCTGGCCTCACTGTCTCAGCATACACTTGACTCAGTCGGTTCAAGCGCTCAGTATCGTCTACTGGAGGCGGTAATTGCGAGACTCGTTCCTCCACAGAGTCCTAGACATACAAATTTTTTGACATCATCTCAAATATACAAACGTGTTACCTTACTATTCAATTTATAATGTTAATGTAAAACACTTACAATTATGTCAGCAATTCCTCCATACGTGTACTCCCCTTCCCCACAGTTGTGGAAATGTTGCACAATTTCCCATTCAGTTGGGAGACGGTTATATTTCTTCTCCTGTATTCCAAAAAATAAAGATATGTGTAATCAAGTAATTAAAATCTCCCTATGTTGTAGTGTAGGAATTACTTACGTATTCCTGAGTCCATTGTGCGGCTCCCTTTGCCCCTCCTTTGTGTTTTGAGGGGCCTCTTCCTCCGGCCGCAGACAAGCGGTTTGCTCTGCACTGGTTGCTTTTTTTAATGACCTCTGGCAATTGCCAGTACTGAAGTAATGCAGTCCAGAATCTCATGTCCCACGGAGGTATTTTCCCTTCCCTTCTATTGATCCTCTTCCAAAGACTGAGCAGATCAGAAAATCGTTCTCTAGACCTCCGGATAAACAACTCTTTGATGAACACAGTATTTTCCGTCCGAGGATCCCAGTACGTCTCCCTCTGAAGAAAATATATACAATCATATTGATTTTAATTAAGTAAAAATATATACATACATATAATTCTACACAATATTAACAAAATGAATGTATACCTGGAATGTTTCCCACCATTCATTTTTCCTTTCTTTTGACACCAACTTATATGTGAACCCGCCCATCTCCATTCGACGGGACATTATATTTCGAATCAACCTCGAAACAACATTCGAGGGCATCAATCTGTATATTTTTCAAGCGTATATGTAAAAAAATCAAATAAAATCAAATAAAAAAGACTAAGTGATATTTAACATACACATTGTGATACGTGTAGATGCGTAGCACATTAGGACGAGGTTCATGGTTGGTGAGTTCTTCTGCAGTTTCTGGAATCTCAGGGTCATCCTCAAGCGTTTCTGGAGATGTTCCACCGTGTTGAGTTAGATCATCTTCCTGATTCTGCAAATCAGGAACCGGTACTGTTCCGGTTTGAGAGGACGATCTCCAATCCCTACGTCGATCCGTATTTTCTTCAGACGTTTCCATCTGTATTTAATAATTACAGTTATAACATGTGTATAAGATATTATATATAACAACTAAAAAGAGTTGTACCGGTTCACGGTCTGACTCTGGTGTACGGGAGGACGATCGCCGGCCACCGAAAAGGTTACGAATACTTCTACCTCCAGCCATTTGTATACATATCATTTAATAAACACATTAATAATTAATATAAAATTATATCATGTATACATAACAAATAATGAACACATCAATAGTTAATATAAAATTGTAACATGTATACATAACAAATAATGAACACATCAATAATTAATATAAAATTGTAACATGTATACATAACAAATAATGGTCCAATTAATTAACAATATCAATCATCGTCATCATAATCATCATGTTCATCTTCTTGATCATCATCTTCATCCTCGTCATCATCATCCTCATCATCATTGTCGTCTTCTTGATCTTCTTGATCTTCTTCATTTTGTACCTAAATTAGTGCAGCGTCCAAATCAGCCAAAATGACAGGATCATCATCCATTCGCACATTCATCTGGGACACTATATCGTCCTCTTGAAATGGAGGAAGCTCTGGTTCACTCTTTCTATCCATTTCCACTAAGGATCGTGCCTTGGTTGTGCAAACTGCCCACCACTCTTGACCCGGTTGGACAGATGCACCGGGGTACTTGCAATAGTAAACTTGTGTAGCTTGACTTGCTAGTACAAATGGATCATAACGACCGTATCGACCTCTTGGATTAATATCCACGAGTTTATAATCAGGATGTATTCTTGTTCCACCCGGTACAGTAGGATCAAACCACTGGCATTTGAACAGGACAACTTCTTTTTCAGTAAGTCCAGGGTATTCCAAAACCACTACTTCCTCGAGTATCCCATAGAAATTATTTTAATTGGAATCATAGTTTGTTCCTCTAATGCAAACTCCACTATTCATGGTTGCTTTAGAGGCACCATAATCTCATGTGTGAAATTTGAAACCATTAACGTAATACCCAGGGTATGTGGTGGCACTACTGCTAGGACCGCCAGCGAGAGCACGTAAAAACTGATCCTGAATACGATTTCTCCTCACCTATATGTACATAAGTTACGATATATTCCATTAAGTTCATACTTTATATATAAACATTAGTAATAAAAAATCCTAAATATATATCACTTACAAGTTGTTCAAACCACGATGCAAATTCCATTTGAAGCACATTGTCTTTCTCAGCACCTGATAGATTCGGTTGAACAAGCAGTAGTTGCTCGAAAAATACACTACGTACAATTGGCACAAATTAGAAGATCGCAAAAATGTTAAGTTTCCACTAAGAGGTAGGTTAACTTACTCAATATACGGCTGGACCTCATTGCAATTTAGTAACACGTACGTGTGAGCAACTTGCTTCTCCAAGTCTACAATCCATCTTTTACCCTTTTTTCCAAGATGCGTACCAGGAGGCACAAATATCGAAAGATTACCTTCCACTGCTTCGGGTACTCCACGACCAGTAAAATTGCGAGGTACATTGTGTCGCCTCGTCAGTACATGATCCTCAAAATAATTGGAACAAAACATTGATGCTTCTTTTGTTAAATAAGCATTTGCAATTGAAGCTTCCACATGTGCCTTGTTACCCACACTTAACTTTAAATTGTGAAGATACCTAATTCAAGGTCCACGGATGAGCTACTATAATTCCCAAACGAGATTATATATTAAAAATAAACAGGTAAATTAATAGATTACCTCTCAAATGGGTACATCCATCTGTATTGTACTGGACCAGCGATCTTTGCCTCATATGCAAGATGGACAGGTAGATGCTCCATTGAATTAAAGAAGCTGGGTGGAAATATTCGTTCCAACTTGCACAAGATGTTTGGGATATCATGGTCCAAGCGAGTCATGTTTTCCACTGTAATAGTCCTAGATGTTAACTCCTTGAAAAACAAACTAATTTCAGTGATAGCTTTCCAAATGTTGGCCGGCAGTAATTCATGGAAAGCAATTGGAAGCAGTCTCTGCATAAACACGTGACAATCATGACTCTTCATCCCAAACATCTTCAATTTGCTCCAGTCTACACAACGAGACATGTTGGACACATAATCATCAGGGAATTTCAACTCATCTACCCACTTGCAAACAATATCTCTCTGTCTCTTATCAAGTGAATAAGCAGCTTTGGGGTACTTTCCCGTATGTGGGCATTTCTGTAACGAGGGTCGACGACAGTATTCATTGAGCTCATCCCTAGATTTATTTGTGTCCTTCGTTTTCCCTTCCACATTCATCACCGTGTAGAAGAGATTGTCAAACACATTTTTTTCGATGTGCATCACATCCAAATTGTGTCGGATCAACAGGGTACTCCAGTACGGCAAATCCCAGAAAATGCTCTTCTTCTTCCAACCCCCATCTAGAACTTTGTTGTGAGCATCAGCACCCTCTTCCGTAACTTTCATAAATCCAATCCAATTAATTTCCTCAAGGATTGAAACACCTGTACGGATGGGCGGTGGATCATCATCAACTGTTTTGTTCTTTCTGAATGCAGTCTTGTTCCTTCGATACAGATGATATCTGGGTAAGAACTTACGATGGTTGTCAAACCACGACTGCTTTCGACTGAGCTTCAAAGTGAAAGCATCCGTGTTTTCTGCACAATATGGACAAGCAAGCCTTCCAGATGTGCTCCATCCAGACAACATCGAGTAGGCTGGAAAGTCACTTATTGTCCAGATTAGTGCAGCCCGCATCAAAAAATTCTGCTTTGTAGCAATATCGTACGTTACCACTCCATATTCCCATAAAATCATCAAATCACGGATCAATGGTTGTAAAAATACATCCAATTTATCCTTTGGATTTTTAGGACCAGGCACCAGAACCGTAAGAAACATGAATTGATCCTTCATGCACATCCATGGTGGTAGATTGTACGGCGTCAGTATCACCGGCCATGAGGAGTATTGTTTCCCCGACTGCCCAAACGACTGAAAACCGTCGGTGCTCAAGCCCAACCTCACGTTCCGAATTTCTGATGCAAATTCAGGATACGACTGGTCCAAGTGTTTCCAAGCCTGCGAGTCTGCAGGGTGACGCATAACACCGGACTGATCATTATTAGAGCAACTTGTATGCCATGTCATATCCTTCGCAGTTGCATTGGACTGATACAATCTTTGCAGTCTAGGGATGATGGGAAAGTAGAACATCTCCTTGAAAGGGCTCTTCTTTTTCAGTCGACCATTCACATCGCGTCTAGCGGGTTTGAACCGTGGCCGACCGCAAAACTTACAATATTCAAGATCGCTGTCTGCACCCCAATATAACATACAATTCCCTGCACAACAGTCGATCCTTTCCACAGGAAGCCCCATCTCACCCATCAACTGTTTGCTATCGGAAAACTTTCTGGGCACCAAATTATCCGGAGGACATATCTCACGAACCAAGTCAACAATTTGATTATAACCCCTTTCAGATAGTCTGTTTTCAGTTTTAATGTTCAGCATACGGGCATTGAATGACAGTTGCGAGTGTGATTCGCACCCAGGATACAAATCCCAATCCGCTGCACGAAGCATATCATAAAACTGTGCAGCATACTGATTAGGGGGTTCCTCAACAATCGACTCGTTATCCACATTTTCAAAGTGGGGCCCGGAAGTTAAGTCCATGATCATATCGTGGTACGAGCTAGATCCTGCGGTCTCATCAACCGGTCCGTAAGAAGACGACGCCTGATTATTGTATTGATGCGGAATTTGACCCCAATTTTCCTCACCATGAAAAACCCAATTGTAATAATTTGGCATAAAACCATTTCTATTCAAATGAGCTTTCACATCATCGGGGTACTGAAACGTTTTGTTCCTGCATCTAAATTTATTACAGGGACACCTAATCTTTCCTCGATTCATCCAATTTGGGTTACTAGTGGCGAAGTCTATGAATGAATCGAGTCCACTAATAAATTCAGGAGCTAACATGCCATTAATCGATCTTGGACCATACATCCAACATAAACGACTTGAGTAATCCATATCAATCTGTTTCATATCAATGAATTAAACCCTACAATTAATAATTTGTATTCTACTATTAATTTATTATTACATTATAATTAATTAATTAATTAATATTTTCTAAAAATTTCGGCAGAGTTTCGTTTAGTGTTTTTGTATTCCCCAGTTAATCAAAATTCCTACGTGCATCCATTTCCGACTTAATTATAATTAATCAAGTCGGAGCGCACATATTCTACAACAAACAATATCAATAACCCCTCCTTCAACTTCATCCATGAATACATCATGAATAATATTACATACACAAATATATACGCACATTAAGAAATTAATTAGCAACTAAATTAATAATTAAATATATATATACATATCAAATTAAATTCTACTAATTAATTATTTATATTAATTGCAAAAATATAGTAATTTATAATTACCAACAAATTAAATATTATACCTATATTTATGCATGCATAATTAACAACTAATACTAAATAAATTAAATATATAACTAATTACCTACATATATACTTGAGTATATGCACACACACATATATATATACATATATATATATATATATATATATATATATATATCATGATGAGAAATATAAAAATGCAATAATTATATCATTTAATTTAACCGATTTAAAATATAAAAAACTTACCGTATAAACGTTTTTGCGAATGTATAGCAAGTGTAGACAAGTTTTTTACGTCGGTGGTGGTGGAAAACGGCGGCCGAAGCTCCTCTCCTTTCTTCCTCTCCTCTCCTTTCTTCTTCTCCTCTCTTCTGTGTACTGAGTATGGTAACTCACGGCTGGTAGATATGTGGAATTCATGACATCTTGGACGAGGGTTTTGAAGAGGGAATAACCCTCGTCCAATAGGTTCCCGCGGCCCCACCTGCAACCTGCATGTTTGAATTCAAACCTGCAAAAGTTGAAGAGGGATGTGATTCCCTCGTGAATGGAATCCAAGGTGGAGAAGAGGGTTTTTCCCTCGTGAAGAAGCCGAGGGAATACAAATCCCTCGTGGTACCTGCCATGTCAGTGGTTGTCGAGGGAAACAACCCTCGTGAAGTTGCAGAGTGAAATTCCCTCGTGAAAGCCCTCGTCTAAGGTAGGTGGGCCCCCTGTTCGCTCGTCAATTCCCTCGTGACAGACGAGGGAAATTGAACCCTAGTAAAAACCCTCGTCTAGAAAACTTGCTCGTTAAAACCCTCTTCAAAGTCGAGGGCTTGATTTCCCTCCTTAAAAGCCCTCGTCTAAGAAGGTTATTTTTGTAGTGATTTTAAAAAATATTAATAAATTTTTAAAGTTTCAAAGCATAAATAAGTATTTTAATTTTAAGAAATATAATTAATTCTTTTATGTTTAAACTAATTTATAATATACATTTGTTTTTAATTTTTTTTTAAAATTTAATAATGTGGATGCTTACTAAGACAATGATTGTTTATTTATTTGTACACATCAATTTTCGGGCAAGAGACAAACTGTTCAAAATTTAAATTGCAAACAAATATAAAAGTTATGATATTTTTTTGTCAAAATTCAAAAGTTTAGTTTATATTGCAATTTGTGCAAAAATGGTGATTTTATTTACAACTAAGCCTTTAATAAATAATAGAATTTGACGCTCCTTCTCACAATATTTATTTTGTTGATTAATTTATATGTTCTCTACTTTCTACTAAATACAACCCTCGATTATCCATTTGCTGATCTTTATTACCAAATTTCAGCATTCCTTTTATTAGTTAAACCATGTACCCCAAAACCAAAATAAAGTAGAATACAATTAAGCAAGAGAAACTAACATCACTATATATATATCCCTTTAGAAAACATCATTGTATAAATACAAGTTGGTCACTAAATTGTAAGAAAGTATTTCCACCTATAAAATTTAAGAAATATATTTTCCTCTTACTACTAATCAACTTTTTCAATGGATCTAACTCGCTTAATAATACCGCCTATTAAGCTTAACGGATTATTGGATCATAAACTTTTAAAGCTCAAACATTTATTTCTCTAGTTCGAAATCAACTTCTTGTGGTTAATGTATTCTTTGATTAGAACCTCTAAAAATCTCTTGGTACCATAATATTAAATATATATATATATTATGAATTTATGTAGGCTAAAATTCTGAATATATGGCGTTTGACGAAAGCTGGATCTTGATATCGGGAGCAAACTATAGCAACATCAAAATACATAATATTAGTTTAAGCACAAATGCATAGCATGCACTTAAATTTTAAGCTCAATTTTAACTTTAATTTTGATTTTTTTTTTAAACACAAACAAACACACCAAATTTTGTATTTTTTGTAGTTGAGGTATTATTGATTACTTTTTGGGATATTACTAATTGCTTCTTGGGGTATCACTTGTTAACTCTTGGGTATTGCTAAAATCTGTTTGGAGTATTTTTTTTTTTAAAAATCCAAGTGCATATCATGCATTTAAGTGCACACTAAAACTGCTCTGAGTTTAGAGGTCTTATGAAACAAAAAATTATATAATTTAAGAATTTTAAAACAAAATTTAGTTTATGGGTCTTTCAAAATAAAATTTGATATTTCAGGAGTCTTATAATATATTATGTCTAAAATAAAATACAAAACAAAAACACATCTTTGTATCAGTAATTAAAATATAAGAATGCACAACTATATTATAATTTGTGTTGTAATTTTCTAATATTTTTAATAGTAAGTCTGTGTGAGATGAATATAAGTTGGTCATTTAACACTTTGAAGAAAATGAGTATTAATTTGTACTAATTTATAAACCGTTTCACATAAATTTCACATTTTAAATTAGTTAATATATTACTTTATGAATGAGGACAAGGAAAAAAAAAATCGGTGATTGATGCAATTAATATGAATAGAATTTGTCGCTTGTAAAGAGTTTTAGAAGGTGGTGTATTTAGGTTTATGAGGAGTATTTATTACATACCCGTTGCAAGTTCCTTTCGACGTCTTCATCAATTCATCTCAATATGTTAATTAGATTAGTTCACAGGACTCCAAATACTCCAAAAAATTTCCAAACCACCTTATAACTCCCATAATTAGTTCTCAAAGGGAATTGAACCCAAGTCACTCACTAGACTGGGGAACCCGATGACCAAGTGGGCTAAGCCACCTGGTTTCTCAATTGCCTTCCTTTACCCCTATACACACCCATATGCATATACATATCTAAAAGTTTAATTGCTGATAAAATTATAATATTTTTACAAATTTCAATCTAATAAAAAAAATCCAATTTTGATAAATAACATCTCAATTTAATTATTTTTGTGATTCAAACCAATATGTTGATTTGATTCTGTTTAAAAATAATGTATGCGACACCTATCTGATAATAAATAATTAATTATATTATCATATTTATATTTGTTATAATGATAACACGTAATTAATTAATTGTCATTTTTGGGTAGGAGCGATTTTTCACGTTGTTCGAATTAGATTATTTATATCGACATTTGTTTACTAAGACTCAAAAGTATAAAGTATATATTGTAGGGTTAGTTATTAAAAAGATAGTTATCATTTCATGTTTATTTTAATTCTATCACAAATTTTTATTCTTACAAGATACTATTTTTTAAAATTTTGTAATTCTACCACGAGGCGTTTTTATTACACTTTTTATAGGTAAAATTGTAATTTAAATTCATGGTCTTTTGCTTATAACTAATGAAGCTCTAACCACTTAATCGGTACAAGTTGATCATTTTTAGTACTTGTTTGACATTGTTTCAATTAATGTCTAGAAATAAGATATAATTGTGACAATTAAAACTAAAAAAAAAACACAGAAAATCGTGATAGATTAAAAAAAAAAAAAAAGAAAGAAGGTTTTGGTTTCATTTTTACTTTTTTTTTTTTTCTGAATTACACATACATAACCGTGCTTGCACTTAAAAAGAGTTTCTGAAAAATAGATATTGTTGCAACAATTAAATAAGTATGGAGCTAGAAAAAAAAACCCGCTAATCATGTAGAATTTTACCCCCCGAAAACAATCATATATGAAAGTTGTTGCATTTTCTTTTTCAATTAATATTATATATATGCAGTAAAGAGATGGGTTTTTTTATTTATTTTTTAAATTTGTCAATAATATAAAGACAGGCGTCTAAACTCCCTTGAATTAAATATGTAAATACACGTAGAATTATTATAACAACTAATATTTCTGAAATGGATCAAACTAAGATATAAAAAACTAGGGCGATCGATGTTGCAGATTTTAGTACAAGATCAATGATGAGGACTGTTGTAAATTTAGAAGATTTATTATTTCAAATTTAGAAGATTAGATGTGGACATTATTAATGGACCAATAACCCAATGAGATTCATATCTTAGACTAGAGTTTTATTCTTATAAATAGACTATTGTACTCATAATTGTAATCACTCATACACAAAAATATTAGTGAAACTTCTGGCTTGGCTCGCCCCCAGACGTAGTCGTTCCCGACGAACTGGGTGAACAAATCTCGCGCCTTTATTTTACGCTCTCGATTTACAACACGTTATCAGCACGAATGTTCTACCCAACTAAAAATTTTGGCGTTGAGACAGCAAATACGTTATCACGACGACGGGTACGTTTATGAGAGAAATATTCTTCAATTGAAAAGGTAAATTAGATTAATATATATATATATATATATATATATATATATATATATATATATATATATATATATATCGCGTATGTATACGTTGGTTAAATTAGTGTGGATATTGACTCAACCATGTATGTTTTGCTTATTTGCATAAGGTGTGCTATATATTAATTGGTTTAATATGTGTGTTTGCAACACTTGTTTCTAAAAAAAATAAAATTAACCGGTACGCTATAAAATTAATTTTCTCCAAATCATATGAATTAATTGTCGTATCGAATTCTTTGATCCATGCGTTATATGCTTTATATGCACTAGAATTATTGCTTCGATTTTATTTTCGTATTTGCGATAATTGGATCAAATTGTTTAACAAATTAAATTAAAATTGAAAAAAAAAATTAATTAAACAATCGAGCGAACGACCGCCGCCCAGCGCGACGCCCGCGTCCCAACGTCCGCCGCCGCCCAGCGCGGCGCTCCCCATGCACCGTCCGCACGACGCTACCCGTGCGCTGCCGGTTGCCCCTTCGCCGCCTCCGTGCGCGACGTCGAGGTGGCGCATATCCTCCGCACGTGGCGCTTTCCCCCCCGAAATTTTGTGAAATTCTAATCTAATTTCGGATTCGTTTTAGGATAACGCAAAATTCTAATTAATTTATTTTAAAATCATGAAAATATTTCGTTAAATTTCATTAATATACATGAAATATTTAGCCTCATGAATATGCATGTTTATTAAGTCGTAAATTTTCCTTGAAATTATTTTCATGTGATTATCGTTCATAATAAATTATTTTGCTTGTATCTATGATTTAATTATCTTACGTGCATAATTTTTCTCGCACATAGTTTATTTCTTTATAGTCCACATATTATGCCCGGGTAGGCGGCGCCCGGTACTTGCCGGACAGTAATTTATGTTTTGGGTAGACGACGTCCAATTCTTGCTTCTATGTGCTCTAGAATAATCAAATAAATCCTTGTTTCTCCGTTGTCAATAAATTGGTCACAACTCTTACCATGTCACTTTAAAATCGTAGTGAAAAAATGTCTAATATTACAATGAAAGAATTCGAGGAGCTTGCTCTCGATGGTAATAACTACCTGACATGGGCGCTAGATGTTGAGATCCATCTAGCCTTAAATGAGTTGAGCGAAACAATTCTCGAAGGTTCGAAATCTACTAACGCCCTGAAGGCGAAAGCATTGATTTTTCTCATGAATCACCTGAGTGAGGGATTCAATTTTCAGATCCTCATTCAGGGATCCCGAAATGTTGTGGAACTCCCTGTAGGACCGTTTCCAACAACAAAATGATATACTCCTCCCTCCGGTACAATACGATTGATTGAGACTCCGTTTCCAAGACCTTAAGTCTATAATGGAGTACAACTCTGCTTTGCACCGTATTGTAACCCAGTTGATGCAGAACAATCTGTCAACATTCCACGCTAGCAACCTTATACTCCGACAACAGTATATGGACAATTATATGATTGCTTGCTAACGTAGAAGGGGGAGAGAAAGTAAGATGATCTGGGCAAAAGGCCGAGGTCGTAGTACATTCGGTGGTCACAGAACCTCGAATTTCGCTCTTCAAAATCTGGCAATCAAGATAAGATTGAGCATTCCTGCTACAGATGCGGATGCAGAGACCATTAGTCTCGCACGTATCGCACTCACAAGCACTTGGTTGAGGCTTATCAAAAGCAGCAGAAGGACGACAAAGAGTAAGCCCCTAGAGTCGAATCTCACCATGCCAGCCTGCCTGAAGCAGACTTTGACCAAGACAACGTCGATCCTCTGGGCATCGAGCTCAAGGACTTTGGAAATGGTGAGTGATTTGCGTATTTGATTGTTTTAGTACTTTATTTTTGGATAAAATAATTTATGTTTTTGGATCCTTTCTTTCAGATATTTTATTTTATGGTAGATATTATATTTTAGCTTCGATGTGTTTACCTTAACGCTGTCCATTAAATTTACTTGGATATTTTGTTGTACATGGCTTGTAAACATATCAGCTATTAGGTTTGGGTTATTTCCTCTGGCATGATGGATTAAGATTGTGATTTATGTTTGGTAGATAGCGCCACCACTCATACAACCTTAAGAGATAGAAAGTATTTTCATAACTTGGTAGAATGTTAGGGGAGTATAACTACAATAACCGATGATAGTATGTTGATAATGGGCTCCGAAAGAGCTTCCATTGACCTCCCCGTGGGTACCGAACTCATAATCGATAATGCTTTATTGTTTCCACAATCTAAGCGTACCCTACTCAGTTTTAGAGACATTAGGATAAACGAATATCACATTGAAACTGAAACTGAGAACAATAACGAATACCTTTTGATGACTATTACTTGAGGTAACCGTAAACAAGTTATAGAAAAACTTCCTTCCTTCTCTTCCGGATTGTACTATTCTTACATCCGGTCATCTAGTTCCCATCTAGCTATGAGTATGAAATCCCATGACCCGAACTTCTTTAAATTATGGCATCAGCGGTTAAGTCATCCAGGACAATCTATGATACGTAGGATTCTATCTAATTCAAATTAGTCATAATATTTCAAATAATAGAATCCTTCCTGTTTATAAATTTATTTGTGATGCATGTTCTAAGGGTAAGTTAATAGTACGCCCGTCGCGCACTAAGGTTGGACTAGAGTCTCCGATTTTTCTTGAGCGAATTCAAGGAGATATTTGCGGATCGATTCACCCAGCATCAGGACCATTTCGTTATTTCATGATCCTTATTGATGCCTCCACTAGGTGGACATATGCCTGTTTGTTGTCCACCCGCAATCAAGCTTTTGCGAAACTCATTGCGAAAACTATCTAGCTTAGAGCTCAATTCCCGGATTATCCAATTAAGTCGATTCACATGGATAATGCTGCTGAATTCAGCTCAAAGGCTTTACAGATTACTGTATGGCCCTGGGAATTAAAGTGGAGCATTCAGTCTCCTATGTCCATACCCAAAATGGTCTTGCTGAGGGACTAATAAAACGTATCAAATTTATCGCGAGACCATTGCTTATGAACTCTAAACTACCCACTTTATGCTGGGGGCATGCAGTCCTACATGCATCGCACTTAATATAAATCCGTCCAACTGCATATAATGATCATTCCCCCCTACAGTTAGTGCGTGGAAAAGAACCTAGCATTTCCCATCTGCGTATTTTCGGATGTGCGGTATATGTTCCGATAATATTACCAAAGCGGACCTCTATGGGCCCACAAAGGAAACTCGGTATTTACGTTGGATTTGACTCTCCATCCATGGTGAAATACCTCGAGCCTTTGTCCGGGATCAATTAACGGTCCGGTTTGCTGATTGCACCTTCGATGAAGATTACTTCCCGGCATTAGGGGGAGATCTGAATTCAAAATTGAATGAATGTCGGGAGCTTACATGGAACGTAAGTAATCTTCAGTATCTAGATCCGCGCACTAATCAATCTAAATTAGAAGTTCAGAAGATCATCAATCTAGTATTTTTTTTTGTAAAATAAATTGTAACCGGATCGTGACGAAGAATGAAGAATTAAAAATGGCGTACCCGGACGACGCATACAAGCGTGGCGCGTGTATGGACGTAAAATCATGCAAGGGGTGAAGAAAACGAGGACGAACGGTGAAAAACGGTGCATGGGGTGCACGGCGCACGACCCAGGCGCGACGGGAGGCCGGCGCCGCGAGCAAGCACGCGCGCGCCTCGGGCGCGTCCTGCGGCCCTCAGTGCGGCGCCTCGGCGCGCCTCCGTGCAGCGCCTCGGGTGCGCCTCTGGTGCGCCTCGGGTGCACCTCTGTGTTGCGCCTCGGCGCACCTCCTGCAGCGCTTCGGTGCCTTTTGGGCCGGGAGGCGCGCGGGCCCACTTCGTGGGCCGACGCGCGCCGTATCTCGGGCCGTGGAATTTTTTGGTTCGTGTTTTTTTTTTTTCGTGTGACTTTAAACGTTGTCCCGAACCCCAAACGATGCTGTTTTTTATGAAGTGTTGTTGTTCGAGTGGGAGCGTGTCGAGACGAACGTCGGAAAGCAACAATGACGATTTTTCGCATCAAGACGTGAAGAAATTAAACCGTGACAATTGGATTTGAGTGCTCCAATGTGTTTAATTTTGTTTTGATGGATGTTTTATTTCGTGCACCTATTATTATTTGTTAATATGTGTTTGCATGAATTTAATTGTCCAAGAAAAACCTTACTTTCAAAAATTACTAAGTATGTTTATTTAATCGCAATTTTATTCTGGATATTAAAATTGGATTAATTTGGCCTCCATAATATATTTATTTGTGAAGTTCTTTTGGAATACATTTCCCCCTCGGATCGGCCAAAAGAACGGATTTCACATGAATAAATTCCGAAAGGATGATTGTGAATTATTACTAGTGGCGGTATTGACCCTCACCACGAGTGGCTTGCTCAAAGCGAAATAATAATCCTGTATTTAATTATGGTTATTACTTAGACATAGGGAATTGATATTAACTTACTCCCCTCGGAGTCCCTGTCAGTTTCTATGTGGTCAAAGTGGGAGTCAACTATTAATTTTGAATTAAGGATTTGTAACTTTTAAGTTTGTAATCCGCTTGAATGTGTTTAAATGTATAGACCACCTCTCGTGGCGCATTTAAATTATTTCGAGATGTTGGCTGATGCATGATTATATTGTTTTAAGGTTTCAATATAATTGATGTGATCGAATTATGTGATAATTTCATATTTTTCTAGATATTGATATGAATGTATGTTTTATTCTCATTTCATCATGTCGCAACCTTTTAATCCACTGTTTAATATGCTTAAAGTTAATAAACTTTTTGGAGTGATTTATATCGATTGGAAATGTTTTTTTAAAAATTTGTCCTTACTGCACGAAAACACAATTGGGTTATTTATGTTAATATACCCGGCAAGCCTAATGATAAGTCAAGCAATGGGAAGAGGCAGTTTATGATTGGAAGCGTGACAATGAACACATGAAGTGCATTATCTTGACATCTCTGTCTGAGGATTTGAGGCGCGTTCATGGAGACATTGTATCTGCTGTTGAAATCATAGAACACCTTGAAGAGATGTCTTCACATCAAACCCATGACTAATCAGTTCACCAAACATGACTCGGTCAAGTTGGAAATGGTGGAGGGAACGCCCGTGAGGGAGCACGTTCTCAAGATAATGGCATACCTTAACAAGTTGGAAGTACTTGGTGCGGATTTTGATTGATTTCATATACCATTCTCTACCGAGAAGCTTTGAGCAGTTTCGTCTGAACTGTCAGATGAATGAACGGACAAATCGTTTGCCCGAGCTCTTGCAAGCTTTAGTTTCGGCGGAGGTGAAAATGGAGCGCCAGTCTAGCGCTATGGTGGCTAATGGTCCGTCTACCTCTTTTGGTCCCAAGGGAGGAAAAAAGAGGAAGAGAACCAAAGGCCGAATCCAAGCAAATCCAATTGTTGCGAAAGACAAATGCAAAGGCTAGCATCGAAGGGGAAGTGTTTTAGTTGCGGTGAGAGAGGATAATGGAGGTCTGCCTGTTCCAAGCCTAAGAGGCTAGGAAAGTTAGGTAATTAACACACCTTAGTCGTCGAAACTTGTGAAGTGGCGTATGCTGTCTATTCGTGGATGGTGGATACGAGAGCTACTGATCACATTTGTTTCATGGGTTTAAGCTAACCCGACGACTTAACGGAAGTGAGATCCCCATCACATCGGGCGATGCTACGAGAGTGGCAGCTGAAGCAGTGGGAGAAGTGCGCCTATCTTGTGAAGATAGAGTTATGGTCTTGAGAGACGTCCCTCATGTTCCTAGTTTAGAAAGAACTCAACCTTCAGTTTCTAAACTGTTTAAATAGATACTCAGTTTCTTTTAATAAGGATGTTATTATTTCTTGAAACGATGAGTTTATCTGTTCCGGAATTTCAATGGATGATCTTTATACCATTTTTTGGGCACACCACTCACAAAATTGAATCTAATAACACATCGATTATTTCGAGTAATAAAAGAAAGCGTTCTTCGGAGATGAACGAAACACTTCTATGGCATCTTAGACTAGGTCATATTAATCTAGAGCGGATAGAGAGATTGGTGAAAAACGGATCCTTGGAATCATTCCAAGTCGAACCGTTTCCAACTTGTGAATCCTGTTTAGAGGGTAAAATGACCAAGAGGGCATTTGGAGACAAGGGGAATAGAACCACGGAAGTGTTAGAACTCGTTCATACCGATATGTGTGGTTCAATGACGATCATAACAAGAAGGGGTATGAGTAAATTGTCTTTTTCAATGATTACTCGAGATATGGATACATCTACCTTATGATGCATAGGGAAAGAAGTATCAAGTTTCTACGATTTGATCGTAGAGACGAATACCTTAGCGATGAATTCTTGAACTAGCTATCAGACGAAGGGATTGTATCCCTGTTGACCGCACCGGAAACCCCTCAATAGAACGGTGTGGCGGAACGAAGGAGCCAGACTCTTTTAGAAATAGTCAGATCCATGATGAGTTATTCGGATTTACCCAAGTCGTTTTGGGGTAACGCCTTGGAAACGGCAGCTTATATTCTAAACTTGGTGCCATCCAAATCGGTTCCTAAAACCCCAATGGAATTGTGGACCGGGCGCAAGCCCAGTCTAAGACATTTGCGGATTTGGGGTTGTCCGGCATACGTGCTAGACAAGGAAGCCGGTAAGTTGGATCCACGTTCGGAATTAAGGCTGTTTATAGGGTACCCTGCGGGAACGAAAGGGTGTATGTTCTATAGTCTCAAGGATTAAAAGACTGTGATTAGTTCGCACTTTAAATTTTTGGAGGAAGACTATATGAACAAATGAAAGTCCAGAAGTGAGATTACCTTAGACGAGTTAAGAGGGCAAACTCCTATACCAAGTATACAAGATGATATACCACACGTCACACCTTCACAACCGGAACCCCGTCGTAGTGGGAGGATTGCAAGGCAACTCGAGAGATTCATGGGAATTGGAGGATCTTCGGATTTGATTCCCGGCGATGAATCAGACCTATGGACGTACGATGAGGCAATCCAAGACAAAGACGCGGAGGCGTGACAAACCGCAATGGAAATCGAGATGGGTTCGATGAATTATAAAATGGCCGAGAGAGGGGGAAATAAGTGGGGTGGGGGTTTGGTTGCGTGAGGGAGAAATAGGTTGGGGGGTGGGGGGTGTGCTAGTGGGGTGGGAAGGGGCGTAGGAAATATAGGTTTTACACTGAATTGGTATTTTAAAAAAGTTTTACACCAAAGGATAATTTAAAGTCTATAAGTATACCTATTTGTAATTATTTCTAAAAAAATTGTTGATACTTTAGTATAATTTTTAAATTATTTTTTATGATCGATTGTTTTATTCACTTCCCCCCTTTTTTTGTCCAATTGCTTTCAAGCTTCCATTTTTCCAATTTTAAAATTATTGATGTCATTTGGCAGAAATAAGTTTTGTCTTCCATTCAAATTCTAATTAAAAAAAAAACTCTCATATAATCCATTAAAACTCAATTTTAGATAACGTTCTTGTGGGAAAGATGTAAATAAATTCATTTATATCCATTCCTTAACAATTTCTCTCATTATGGAGGTTTCTCTACTTTACATTTTCGGAAAGAATACCCATCCAGTGGATATTTCAATATAGGTGGAATTGTTATAAGGGTTTAATTTCAAATATTTAACTTTGATACTATAAAATAATTTTATCTCTAAAAATTTAAATTTCTAGATATGGATGAAATTAATCTATTTATATTAATTTCCCAAACAATTTGCAATACAAATTTAGTTAATATAAACCTGATTAATTGTAGTTTATTTTGTGATATGCAAGAGTAGTTTAGCTAAGCTTATTTGAAACATCTTATAAGCTCTAATATTTTATAAGTTGTTTTAAGAACATATGAGATGTAAACTTTAAACAATTTATAATTTGTTAAAGTGTTTGGATAATACAATTTATAAGATCTTTGAGAATTTTAAATATTATTTAAATTATAATTGTAATATATAAAAAAAAAATTATGTTGAGATCGAGGCAGGGGAGGGAAGTTGGTTCCAGATTATGGTGGGTGGTTGGAGTTGGAGGTGGTAAACAAAATAAGTTGGGAAATCCCAACTTATTTTATTTTTTTATTTTATGATCTTATAAAGCTGTTAAACATCTTGTTTTGTCAAACACATTAATAGTGGTTATAAGTTCTTAAACAACTTATAAGTTGTTTTAAAGAGAGCTTATAAGCTTAGCAAAGCACATAAACTCTTTAAAACAACTTATAAGTTGTTTAAGAGCTTATAAACACTATCAATGTGTTTGACAAATAAAATGTTTAACAGTTTATAAGATCATAAAATAAGCTTCTAAAAACTTATAAGTTGAAATTTCCCAACTTATTTTCCTAACCACCGCCACCCCAACCATCCACCCCAACCATCCACCCCACCCCTTCCATACCTTCACCCACCTCCACCTCAACATAAAATATAAATAATAAATTATTTTATATTAAAATTTAAAAAATATTCCATATAAATTATCAAATATTTTATAAGTTGTATTTAATAAAATACTTTAACAACTTATAAGCTACTTAAAATTAACATTTTATAAGTTCTAAAACAACTTATAAAATTGTTAATAGGCTAGCAACTGATTAAGATAAACAAGCAATTGAGGAACATCTAACAAGTAATAAGTGGTCAAATCCAGTCAGCAAAGACTTGGGTGAACAACCATTATGTGGGCAAACAATTTACATGAACAACTTTACCTAGCAGTGGTCACCCAGGAGTCAGGCGAACAAGTGATCAAGGGTTAATACATTAATCAAGCAACAAAGGGGAATAGCAGAGATGGAATTTCCACATAATAGCACCGGGACGAACAACTATTCACCACAGATTATATAAAGATAACTTCAGAATTAAGCATTGTATTAGATGATGACAAGTGTCTCAACACTTATCATATATACAAATATAATAGTTAGAAAATTAACTAGTGTTTTAACACTCGTCAAATATGTAAGATAAGTGACTAGGAAGATGTCACCTCCTACTTGCTTGTAACTGTATGAAAGAATTCTGCATCACCTAAAAGTCCGAACTTGTAGAGAGTTGTAGAATTAATTAATTTAATTATCTCCCTTACACTCCCCCTCACTCATGGGCTGAACTCAATTTTTCCTCTTTGGGCAGGCCTAATGAGTGGATAATTTAATATAAGTGGAGTTACTCTCAGCGGGAATCAAACTCAGGATTATTGTCCGGGCGTGAGCCTATTAGCTCTGATACCATGAAAGAATTCTGACTTATCTAAAAATCCGAACTTATAAAAAATTGTAGAATTAATTCATTTAATTATCTCCCTTACATTGTATAAATACCCCAAATTTGATAATAAAAGATATAAAAAAAATTCTCAAACATACTATTATGCTTTCAAATTTCTTCCCAAAAGTCATTATTCGTACAAGTCCGTTCAAAACATCATTACATGTTTGTTTGTTGATCTTACTCAAGATAAACAACAACCAATTCCTTTAATTAATGAGAGATCATCAATAGAGTTTATACAATATTTTAAATAAGTTTAGTCAAACGAACTACAATTTATAAGATGTTTTAAATAAATTTAGTCAAACGGGCTCTAATTTTTAGTAGATTAGGGACACAATAACTTGCACATTTGAGATGTTCAATGATAAATATTAATGTATGTTTTTAATGGAAATAAATTAATTTAATGTTATAACACCAAAATTTTGTTAAATTTAACAATGTTATTGACGCAGTGAGAACGTAGTGAGACAAAGGGGTTTGGGATAATTCCTGGAAATTTCAATAATATCAAAACGTACGTATTACATCCCAAGAAAATGATATAAATACTAATATACTAGGATTTTTTGGCCAAAGCCCATAACATAATTAAGTCCAAGAAATAGAAATACTGATCAAATCTTCAATTTACGATCTTTTCTCCATCATTCCCTCCCCCATCGGAACGATTCACCCTCGAATCGGGAAGGATCTTTTCTCCAGCAGTGTAAGGAATCAGGTGCTTGATGTTGAAGGTATCAGAGGTGCGGAGGCCCGGAGGAAGGCAGAGACGGTAGGCATTAAGATTAATCTTTGCAACAGTCTCGACCGGTCCAATCTTTCGGAAAGCCAACTTGTTGTACTCGTGGGCGGGAAAATGGTCCTTGGTAAGGACAGCCCACACCAAATCACCAACCTCAAACTCAATGTGGTGTCTCTTCTCATCGGCCAGACGCTTGTACGAAGCATTACTGGTCTCCAGACGGGCACGAGTATCTGTATGGACTCGAACTATCTCCTCTCAATAAGCAGTAGCACGACCCTCAGTGGGGGCGCCGGGCAGTAGATTAGAAGGGCCACGAGGAACAAGACCATAGATAATGTGGAACGGACAAAACCCAGTGCTACGGTTGACAACGGAGTTATGAACAAACTCAGCTTGGGCAAGCTTAGTATCCCAAGATTTAATGTTATCCCTAACAAGACAATGAAGCAAGTGAGTGATTAACCACCTCCGTCTGGCCATCAGTCTGCGGATGATATGCGCTGCTAAAGTGAAGGTCGGTGTTAGCCTGACGCCACAAGCATCGCCAAAAGTGGCTCAGAAAATGAGTATCCCAATTAGAGACAATAGAGAAAGAAAAACCGTGAAGACTCCCGAAAGTAGAGTTGTGCCACGTGAAAAGTGTCAGAATTACGCTTGCAAGGAATGGAGTGCACCATCTTGCTGAAGCGATCAACACCAACGAAGATGGAGTCAAAACCGCGCTGAATTCGCGAAAGGCCAAGGATGAAATCCATACTGACACATAGCCAAGGGGCATCCGGGACAGGTAATGGGCGATATAAACCCGCATTAATGGCGGTGCCTTTCGACACTTGGCAAATGTGACAACGTTCCAAAAAATAAGCCACATCACGTCTCAAAGACGGCCAAAAGTAACGGTGCTAGAGAATGGCAAGTGTGCGATCTCGACCCACATGCCCAATATTATGTAACTCAGTGATAAGCTGAAGGCGAAGACTACACGACGGAATACAGAGGCGAACACCTAAGAAAATGAAGCCATCAATTAGGGAGAAAGAAGTAGCCTCTCCGGACGCCAACTGAGCAAGTACCCGAGTAAAATACGGATCATCAGAATATAGACTAGTGAAATTATCAAGCTAGGGGACCGAGACACACATGTCAACAAGGAGGGAATATCGGATGTTCAGAGCATCCGCTACCTTGTTTTCTGACCCGGATTTATGCCGAAAACCAAAATTGAACTGTTGGAGGTAAGCAGCCCAAGATGCATGTCGTGTAGAGATATTATCTTGGCTTGCCAAATACTTCAAAGAGTCTTGGTCTGTAAAGAGCACACACTCTCGCTGAAACAAATAATGATGCTAGTGGCGAACAACACGAACCACCGCATAGAACTCCGCATCATAGGCACAATAATGGGAACGCGGACTTGTGAGCTTCTCACTGAAATAAGCAACAGGCCATCCATCCTGGCTGAGGACTGCACCAATCCCAACCTTTGAGGCATCACAGTGTAACTCGAAGGGAATCGTGAAGTCCGAAAGGACTAAGATAGGTGCCGAAATTAGTTTCTCCTTAATGAAAGTGAAAGCAGAGGCAGCAGCATCAGTCCAATGGAATATTTTCCCTTTCATACAATCAGTGATAGGAGCCATAATCGAACTGAAATGAGAAATAAAACGTCTGTAAAAAGAGGCTAACCCGTGAAAGTTGCGTATTGCCGTGATGGAGGTAAGGGCAGGCCAATCATGAAGCATAATGATCTTAACATCGTTGACGCTAACCCCCACGGAAGAAATACGAAATCCCAAGAAGAGGACTGAATCAGTGAAGAACACACACTTCTGAGGCGCCCCATAAAATCGTTCTGCCCAAAGGATGGTAAGAACAACTTGAAAATGTCCCTCATGGTCCGAAACCGACTTGTTGTAGATAAGGATGTCATCGAAATAAACGACGACACAAGTGCCAATGAAAGGTCGTAGGGCCTGGTTCATGACACGCATGAAAGTACTAGGTGCTTTGGAAAGGCCAAACGACATCACTAACCACTCAAAGAGGCCTACACGAGTCTTGAAAGCTGTCTTCCATTCATCCCTAGGACGGATGCGAATCTGATGATAGACCGATGAGCCACTAAGCTGGTCCAGGAGATCATCAAGGCGAAGAATAGGGAACCTGTAGCGGATTGTGATTTTGTTGATGGCCCTGTTGTCAACACACATACGCCACAAACTGTCTTTCTTCGGAGTGAGAAGTGCTGGAACGGCACAAGGACTCAGGCTCTCACGAACCATACCACGAGTGAGTAAGTCTTCAACCTGACGATAAAGCTCGACATGTTCAGTAGGGCTCATGTAATAGTGAGGCCTGTTGGGCAAAGAAGCCCTCGGAACCAGATCAATCTGATGTTGTATATCCCGTAAAGGAGGGAGCTCAGAAGGTAGTTCTGAGGGGAACACGTCAGAGAAGTCCTGCAAAATAGAGTGAGCCACAAGAGGAATACCATACACCGTAGAAATATCATGTGCAACTAAAAGATACCCCTGTGAACCCGACAATAATTCCTGCTCAAAAGTGGAACGAGATAGCAGTGTGATCGTTGGAGGTGGAACGGGGTCCGAAATGAGCGGGCCGGATAGATGGAGCACAAGAGTGGCCCCATTCACAGAGAGAGTATATGTGTTGTGGAAACCGTCATGGGAAACCCGGCGGTCAAACTGCCAAGGGCGACCCAACAAAAGGTGATAGGCATCCATGGGTCCCACGTCACACCAAACAGAAACACAATAATGACCAGCACCAATAGAGAAAGAAACACGCACACGATCAGTAACAGTAATGACAACATCACGAAATATCCACCCAAGATTATACGGTTTAGAATGTGAAACAGTAGTAAGGGATAATTTGGCAACAACAACAACAGATATAACATTTTCATAAGCGCCAGAGTCAATGATGTACGTACAGACTTTTTCATTGATCGTGCATGTAGACAGGAAAATAGCATTCTGTTGCGTCTGGGCAAAGTCATCCTTAGTCGAGCAGCACACACGATGGAGGATGAGTAACGGGCCCGTATTGCCGAAAATGTGGGTCTCGGCTTGGTCCTCCACGGGATCAACATCAAAACTGGGTTGTTGGTCATCATATTCAATATCATCACCCTCCAACAGGAAGGCACGCGAACTATGGGGTTGGGGGCAAGAGTTCATACGATGCCTAGGATCCCCGCAGTTAAAACAACGCTCGTTGAAAGCTGGTGGAGTGGTCTCAGAGGGGGTAGTAGCGCAGGTGGCCGCGGACCAGACAGGGGTCTGGAGGCGCTGGAATGGGGCGCCGATCACGAACCAGTGGCGCTGTGGGCGTGCGCCAATTCTGTTGAGACTCAAGGGCCAAAGCATGGTGATGTGCGTCGGCTAGTGTCGATGGTCGGAGGAGGTTGAGGGTATTCTGGAAGGTGACGCGGAGACCACTGACGTATCGGGAAACAAGTTGAGGGGGGTTTCACGACTATCAATTCGGGACAAAAATTGATAGAAATCCCTCGTATACGCATCAACCGACTCAAGGCCTTGACGAAGATGTTGGAAGCGCTGGTATAGAGTGGAGGCGTAATCAGCAGGAACGAATTCTGTCGACATAACCTCACAGAGAACCTCCCAATGGATGATTTCCGCTCGGCTATCTTGGCGGCGAGCGGACTTGGTGAAGTGCCACCTCTCTGCGGTGCGGCCTTGGAACTGCGTGACTACTAACGCGACACGTCGTTCAAGCGAGATGGACTTGAAATCGAGTAGATCGCCAACCGTGTGGAACCATTCGTCGGGTGTGCCATCTCCCGTGAATTCAAGGATGTTGAGTTTGAACCCTAACTCCCAGCGGTTGTCCGGCGGCTGTTGCGGTCTCGCGAGCGGCGCAAAGGGGTTGTCAAGGGTTACAGTTTCTTCTTCATCAGTGGCGTGGGTTTCTGAAGTTCCATCATGGGGCTGTTGGGTTTGAAAAAGGCGGTTGTCGGCAAGAGTTTGAACTTTGGTGCTAAGGTCAACAATAGTGGCTTGCATCGTGGATATGACAGTCACGAGCGATGCGATGTGATCGCGTAGGCACACGATTTTCTTTGACTCGTTCTGTTTAGGCGGCAACGTGGTCCAGGAACTGACTCCGAGTACCAACTGACACAGTGAGAACGTAGTGAGACAAATGGGTTTGGGATAGTTCCCGGAAATTTCAATAATATCAAAACGTACAATTACATCCCAAGAGAAGGATATAAATAATAACATACTAGTGTTTTTCGGCCAAAGCCCATAACATAATTAAGTCCAAGAAATAGAAATACTGAAAGTCCAAACGAAATAATAAGCAAATAATAATCAAATCTTCAATTTGCGATCTTTTCTCCATCAATTATATATTGTGTAATATAAATAAGAAAGACAAAATAGATTTTCGACAGTCAAATGAAATAAATTATAGAAAAAAACTTGTGTGAGACTATTTTATGACACGAGACAATACAATTTAATACTCACCCCTATTAAATTATAAATATATCATGCTTAATTTACACTTCATCCCACCGTCAACATGAGACGGTCTCACAGATCTACTTTAAATTATAAACTATCATTAACTCCCTATTATTTAACTGTAAGTCAAATCATTCTATCAAATTGTAGCAATTTTTTTTTTTTGGAACTAATGTTTCGGAATAATGTGGATTAAGGGTACGTTTGTTTTGAGCCGTTGTGTTGATGTAAGAAAAAGGGCAGGAGAAGTAAATATGAAAATTAGATTAGTTTACTGGTCTGGTTGTAACTGTTGAAAAATTAATAACATTCACATGAACAGTTGTTGCACTCATAACCTAATCCTCCTCGAATAGTGTGCCACCCAATTTGTATTCAAACCTATTTAGGCCCGAGGCGGGGACCTTTCACATATTCTTGGTTTTATTAGTATAAATATTTATATCTACTCCAAATATATAACTAATTAATTATTCAAGAAATCAAAAGTTGGTTGTCTTATAGTTTTAAAATTAAATTATGAGTATCTATGCAATGTTTGTTCCTATTGGCAAATTGGACGTTTTGAGTGTATATGTAAAATAAAGACAAACACTAAAATGCTAAAGATATTTGCCATTTAAAAAAAATTAAAACCTTGAAGGGTACTTTCTATTAGACTTCAAAGAGTTTCTACAAACCCCTATAAAAATAAAAGAAGATATTCTTTTTACAAATTATTTTAAATTCAACAAAGGTTATTTTAAAATGGCAAAAGTTTATGTGAATTTGTGTTTACATGAATTCGATTTCTTGAAATATCACTGTTAAGTATACATATATGAATACACATTAATATCAATGTTTAAAAATTAAACACTTTTATAAATAGTGATGATAATGTACATAGGTAACAATGATATTTGAAAAAAGGAGGTGATAATGTAAACATGGGTTGTTTGATAAGTATAAAATGCATACCACAATATATGATATAAGTGTAAAAATAAAATAAAATTTGAAATTAGCATGCGGAAAGAAGATCATACAATTTGCAATTAATTATTTGTAATCATGAATATGACCCTATGACTATTAATAAGTAAATATATGCATGTATGTATAAGAACATATACATGTAAGAAAATGTCAGAATTGTTGTTAAACGAATTAAAAAGAAAAACGTATAATGAGTCCCCGGCCCCGGTAGCGGAACTCCGAGTGGCAGCCGGCCCCCACCGGGTGGTGGTGAATGGCTGATTAAGCCTCTGACGCTTCTCATGTGCAGTGGGGTTTTAGCAGCTTCTTTAAAGTTACTAAATTTAACCAAACTAATTTGATGGAGCATATTTTATTACGGATTTTTTCTAATTCTATAAATTACCCTTATTTGGATTTTAGTCTTGTCCCTTTCACATATTAAAAATGGACAAATTACATTTTTTGCACCATGAGAATATGTGATTTGCAAAAATAATATTTTCTTCGACATTTTTGGTCCCATAGTTTTACTTCCACATTTTTGTCCCAAGTGAAGTACAAATTTGGTCTCAAAAGAATTTATAAATTGCAATTTTAGTCCTAAAAATACAACTTTGGTCCCCAAAATTAACGGAAATGACCAAATTGCAAAAAAATGGGACCAAAAAAGAACGTGAGACCAAAATTGTATCAAATCTGCAATTTTCCCGATTAAAAATTATAACTTTCAAATTATGAAGTTTCTTATAATCAATTACCGAACCAAAATGTCATAAAAATGAAAGGAATAAGTGTATGATAATAATACAATACCAAACAATTTTTTACAAATTGCTACAAAACAATTGAACAGATACATAAAAAAAAAAGAACATATATAAGAACATATTTTTTGAATATTGTACATTCTTGTAAATATTGATTTGGAATTGTACCATTTTTTAAACGCCCCAAAATTCATTATACGACTATTTTCGTGAAAAAAGATAGGAATAGAGAATACAAAAAATAATGCCCCAATTTTTATCCCACTTTGCATTCAAATATACATAATAGATTATATATACACACTTATGGCCAACTCCTGCAACATGAGTTGGTAGATTAGATCTCTTCCATTCCCACTTGCCCAATGTCTTCATGCATTATCATTGAACACTACCCGTTTCTTCTCGTATTTATTTTGTGTCTTGACAGTATTAATAATTTCAAAGAGTGATAAGCTTTTTTACTAAAAGAGGCCCAAGCAAAATAATGAAAATTTGCAGAGGTACAAATTATAACCCCCACAATCACATATAATAAGTAAAAAATAACCAGCTCAAATTGTGGTAGAGAAAAAGAAAGAAAGTTTAAATAAAAAAAAAAAAAAGATAATTAAGTTCAAAATTCCTTTTTTTTTAATTTAGAAAAACCAATGTAGATTACTAAAATACCCTTAAGTATTTAAAATCTCATTTAGAACCGGTGCCCCCTAGGCCCTAGCCCCTGCTTCCGTCTTCATAGCAACTGTAATTTTACGCGTTCTATTTTCTTCGAATTACGATTACCAATTTGTATTTTATATTCATTTCTATATTTTCCTAATATTTCCCATACTGGTAGGTTAGATAATTTTCTGAACTCATACTGGTAGGTTAGATAATTTTCTAAACTTGTACTCTATCACGTAGAGGACTCAGAGACCCAACAAATATACCATTTAAAGATGGTGAAATTGCAGTCAGCGGTATTTTAATCCATGATGTGGGAGAGTTTAAGCACTGATACCATAAAAGAATTTCGTCTTATCTAAAAGTCTAAACTTATTGAGAGGTGTGAAATCAATTAATTTATGTTAGGTCAAATGACCAAATCTAGCCCATACTTTTCATTTATCATCAATTTCGGCACATAGTTTTCTCTCTCCAAATCTAATACTCCCTCCGTTCCTTATTATCTGTCTCATTTTATCCATTCACACAAACCAATTTTTTCATTTATTGAGGTATCAAAAGACACTTACACCCTTATTTATTGCTTCTATTTATTACAAGATGTTGATTACTTCTACTATTTATTAGGGGCATTGTTGGAAAAATTAGCTAAAATATGCATTGGTATTGCAAAAGTGACAATTAAAGAGGGACACCATTTTGGATAAAATGAGACAGTTATTAAGGGACGGAGGGAGTACATACTTTCACTTAATACTTAAAAACATTCCCGATCACCATTTTTGGCAAAGACCCATCTTATATGGATAAGAATCCACGTACGTGTCTTTCTTACGTATAAATATTAAAATTTAAAAAAGAAAAAAAAAATTCTCCACATAAGAAGGATGAAGAAAGGTTTTATTTCTTAACTTTAACCCGTCCAATTTAATTTTACGTGGAGATTTTTTTTATATAATTTTAATATTTACACGTAAGCTAGATACATGGATTTCGGCATCCACATAAGATGAGTGTTGCTGGAAATGATGATCGGGATTTTTTAAGTATTAAGTGAAAGTATGTGCTAGATTTAGAGAGAAAAAAAAAAGGTATGTGCCAGAATTGATGATAAATGAAAAGTATGGGCTAGATTTTGATTATTTGACCTTTATATTAACTTCTCTAACACCTCCATCACTCATGAGCTAAATTTTTCAACTTTTTTCCTATAGGGAGGAGACTCATTGATTGGACAATTTATTATGAATGAAGTTGCTTACAATTGGAATTGAACTCAGGATCTTTAATTTGTCATGAACCTTTTTTTACTATGATACCATGAAAGAATTTCAAGCTCATCTGAAAATCATAATTGTAGAATGTTGTAAAATTAATTCATTTGTATAGTTCACTAAATATGTAATAACCCATGATGATAAAATATACTCCCTTCGTCCCTGGGTAAATTTCTCACTTTCCTTTTCGGGCCGTCCCCCAGTAAACTTCTTATTCCATAAATGATAAAAATAACATTTTATTACATAATAACATTTAACCTTCAAATTCACACAATATTACCAAAGTGTCACTCATTCAATTCACTTTTCAACACTATTCATTACTTTATCCCAAAAGTCAACATGTGACCCATCATATATTAATAAACAAATACACTTTCTTAAACCATTCAACAAAAAGAAGTGGAAAGAAAGCTTGGGGACGGAGGGAGTACTTTACAAAAAAACATAGTATCATGTGAATATTGTTTATCATACACTATTTATACTATTATTTGTAAATATTAATACTCCCTCCGTTCCATATAAATAAACGTTTTTTTGTCCATCTAATATAAGTAGATACGGACAAAGAAAAGAAGTTTTATTTTAATTTTTAGACTATCAAACAAGCACTATATATATTAATAAATAAATTCAACAATACTCTCCAACTTATCAACTATATACATAAATAACTAGTATTTCTTAGAATCCATGTAAAAAATTCTTTGCTCACTTATTTATGATGCACAATACACAAAATGTAGATAATAACTCTAGTAAAAGAAAAAAAATCTTTTAACATATATCATAGGTGGGATTCTCTCTCTCTCTCTCTCTCATAATAATGAATCACTTTGTTATATATATAACTTTCCCCACTGCCCCAATGAGCCTGTTCCCCATATCACTCTTTTATTCATCCCTTCTCTCACATAAAACACACTCTCTTTCCCTTGTAACATTTTCCACGTCTTCTTAGCTTTCACATTTCACATTTCCCATTTGTTTTTTGATTAATCATATATACAAATGGATATTGATTTCATGAAATCCGCGGCAGAAGACCAGCTAGACATGATGCTGATGCAAATGGAGAAGCTCCCCGATTTCTCCTACCCGGAATTCAACGGCGACCACAATTACGATTCTACCCTCCTCGCCCCCACGACGTCGTTTATCCAGGACTCATCCAGCGGGGGGTGGGACCCGGACGGCCTCAAGGCCGGGAAGCGGAGCTCGATGGCGGCGATGCGGGAGATGATCTTCCGGATTGCGGCAATGCAGCCGGTCAACATCGACCCGGAGACGGTCAAGCCGCCCAAGCGGAAGAACGTCAAGATTTCCACCGACCCCCAGAGCGTGGCGGCGCGCCACCGCCGCGAGAGGATCAGCGAGCGCATCAGGATCCTGCAGCGCCTCGTCCCCGGCGGCACCAAGATGGACACCGCCTCCATGCTGGACGAGGCCATTCATTATGTCAAGTTCTTGAAGAATCAGGTGCAGTCGCTCGAGAGGGTGGCCGCCACCCGCCCCGATACGGGGGCCGGGTTTCCGGTGCCCATGTCGAGCGGTTACTTTCCGCCGCCGGGGAAAGGGTATCATCAGTATCCGATGCCTAATTATAATGATGATTGATGATTAATTAATTACTTATTGGTTAATTGTAGAGGTTTTTTTTTGTAAAGAAAGGGGGGATTTATATATATGTCTCTCATTATTATTGCCAAATTGTGTCATGCATGCGTTTTCTGGAAGAAAAGAAATAATATTAACACTCGTCTGAATTTGGTCACTTTCCAGTTCAGCATCTCTCTCTCATGCAGCAAATCTTGGCCGGAGTTATATTCAAATTAGAAAAATTAATTCTATGATGTTATCTGTGAAATTTGTTCTATCATATGAAATTTTAATTTAGTAATATCATGATATTAATTCAAAAATATTATTATATTTATAAAATAATACCACACACAATTCAGACATGTTTTGTGTGTTTAAAATGTTATTAGTATTATTTATGGTATTATTAAATATGAAGTCAATTTCATACTATAAAATTTACTTCTGGAAGAATTTGCATTAGATAATTTACATGATATAATTAGAGTTGTGTTTCTGACTTCAAATTTACTTGTAAGTTGTAATTATACCTCTAGTGAATAGTTTTGACTTCACATTGCTTCCAGATATATATAGTCAATTCTTTAATGTTTTGAGCCTATTATTTTACAATTTTCATTGTTGTGTTTCAATTTTGTTTTCTCTAGATTACTGCATTTTTTCCCCAAACTATCTAGTGATACTATTTCTTATGATCAAATCGATCAATATAATATACACTTATAATAAAAAAGGATCGTGAAAGATATTTACTCACATAATTAGATCACCCCAACAAAGAGGACCAATCTGGTTGGGGAATTTAGATGTCAATAAAAGAAGTTTAAGAACACATGCTCCTTAAGCAAGTAACTTGTAGGTCCTGTTGCAAACACACATGTTCATACTCTTAGGAGCATATAGGTCAGTTTCTTGGGACACAAATGTCATTTCATCCTACATTATATAACTCTCTATGATTTGGGGATTTTGAGGTGGTTTGGCTAGCTGACTTGCTCCAGTTTCTCTATTTTAAGTAGTATTTTAAGATTTTATATTATTAATATACATTAAACATGTGTTAATATCTATCATGTTTCCTCTTGTACTTGACATACAATGATTGATATAGGAAATGAAACAACAATTTCCATGACAAAAATGTACAATTTGTTGTGTTCATCATGGTAAGGTCATACCATTAACACTTTATTAATTTTTTTTGTTTTTCATTTATATATATATTAATACCTTACTGATCCACACACACACACACACATATATATATATATATATATATATATATATATATATTACGGTATAAGAGAAAATTGATTTTACACAACTATATATGCTTTTGCGACACAATAATTTTTCTATTCAGGTTATTTTGGTATTTTAATATATTTTTAATACACGTCATGTGTATTAAATGATATTCATGTGTATTAAATGATATTATCAGACACCAATCATCATCAATTAATAAGCACACGAAGAAGAAACAGGAAAATAAAACTTGAAGAAGGATCGCTGCAATATATTCCTAAGGTGGCGTGTATATGGAGTATTAGTTGTTTAAAATTTTGAATCCTTAAAAATATAAGTTATTTCATTATTACACAAATATTAGAAATTCAGGGGAGGTGTATCTCCTACGTAACGGGGCTGGGCCCTTATAATATTAATTAATCCTTTAAAAAAATCTTAGTATTTTTATAGGGAGTTACGGAGTTACATTTTGGTTTGAGAAAATCGGTTAACCGAAATATGAGAACTCGAGATTTTTATTTTTATTTTTATTCAGTATACAATTTTAATTGATTAATTTGTAAATTACATAGTTTTGGTCATCCAAAAATTCATTTCAGCTCATTTTGTCGTGAATATATATGAATAGTAATATTTATGTTTAACGTTTCATAATCTAATTATTTGATGATATTAAATGAGTTGGTTGGATTGTATGAAACATTATATAATTGTGATAGATTAATTAAAGCACGAGAAGTTCACGTGATGCACTGATCATGAAATTGCAAAGCCATGTGAATCCTACCTGCGTGGTCGTTATATCATTACCACGTCAAATTAAATATAACTCGGTTATTGTTCAAGACTATTAATTTACACAACATTTTTTTTATTTTTTTTCTCGAATAGTATTGTCAAAATGACTTGGTAAATGAGATCCCATGGAACATTCAAAATTAATGTGTTTGAATCAAAAGAGGTATTTAGAGAAATTGTTGGATTGAAAATTAAATGATGTAATTAATATTTAATTGGAGTTGGTGTTTAAATTTGAGCTAACAATTTAAACAAATACTCCATTCATCCCATAGAAAATTTTCCATCTTTCTATTTTGAACATTTAAAAGCTTCTCAAAATTCTAAACTATTGCAAACTATATTTTGATTCAAATAAACCTTTAAACTTTTATATTAGCTAGGAACAATGAAGTCCTTTAAATTTTTTAATTTGGCCAAGTATGCTCTTCAAGTATTTATTTGACATAAATTTTAAAATTAAATAAAAAATGCACCTTAACTTATCTAAAAATTAAAATAGATTTTCTTATTTGCACACCACCAAATTTGGCATTATTTTTTTTCAATTTAATATTTTTTTTATAAATTAATAATTGTGTTCCATTAATTTTTTCTTCTTCTAATAGAAAAATATGAAATTTGTATTTAATAATTATGTTTTTTTGTTGGCATAATCTTGTGAAATAAAAATTTATTATATTTTCTTCTTAAAATTAGAATATTTATCATAAAATTACATTATTTGAAAAAAAAAAAATTGTTCATGAAAGTGTTTTATTTGGAAAGAAGAAAAAATTATAATAAAGTTTTACTTCACAAAATCATGCCAAAATAATAAAAATAAAAAATAATAATTACAAATTTCATAATTTTCTATTAAAAGTAAAATAAAAAATTGATGAAAATTATTAATTTACAAGAAAATACTAAATTAAAAAATAAAAGTCATATTTGGTTGTATGCAAATAAGAAAATCTAATTTAATTTTTAGATTAGTTGAAATGCATTTTTATTTATTTTTAAGAAAAAATATTTATACCAATAAATACTTGAAGTGTATAGTTGTTCCTAAAATAAAAGTCCAAGGGCTTAGTTGAACCAACAAATAGCTTAGGATCCTAGTTGTAAACAGAGCAATAGTTTAAGATTCTGGTTGTACATTTTTCCTTCCTTATTTGAAAAGAAAGTTACCCCACTCCATCGAATAATTGTCCTTACACTTTATTTAATTTACATCAATTGCCACTCAGTTTACTCCTCATTTTTTCACACTTCACTTTATTTTTCCTCTTCAATCACATCAATTGTACTACATCACATATGAAGAAAAGAAAAGAAATAAACGAAACACAAGATGATGACACAGAAACCCCTATGAATTAAGAGAAAAATTATGGATAATCTCGTAGCCAACATGAATCTACTAAATTAACGTTCTCGAGTACAAGTTACAATGTCGTCAAATCAAGCGAGGTTAATCTTATGTGCAAGAAAAGTAAATGGACAATCAAAGGAAATATTCACTATTTCTCTTGTTATGAGCTTGAAGTAGGCTGATGTGTATCTTTCGCTTTCGCAACTTTTCATTATTTATAAGGTCGTTATTATTGTGCTTTTGGCATTCGTTGTGATTTTATAGAGCGGATATTCTTCAATCTTCCTTCTCACTGATCGAGCCTTCTCTTTTCAAAATGAGTATCTAGCCTGATAAGCTTCATTGAAATCCACTTGAATATCAAAACTAGTTTGGTTATCATCTCCTCAATTCTCGGCTTGTTTTGCTCAGTGCTTCCATTAGTGTGATTACTTGTAATGGTTGATGTCGGACGTCCACCCAGTGCTGGATGTCAACACGATGTTAATGATAAGGTGGCGCCAAATGCAAGTGTGATGTTCGGTCGTCAAGGTGATGTCAGACGGCAGTGTGTCGTCGTAGGGGATGGGATTTATAGCCCTCAACATGTATTATTTGATTGGTGAGATGAGGATCGATGTTTATGAAATGGTTGTGCGAATGAATTGTTGGTTATTATTTATCATAGAATGTGTGTTCTGACTTAAATTAATTTTAAGTCGGATCACACCAGGATCTTGAAATACTTAATTTTAGCAAGTAATTCTTATATATTAATTGAAGAATACATCAGGATTAAATGAAAACCTGTCGCATTCTTTAACAAATATTAATGTGGAGTGAAAAATGTAATTGGATAAGATAGGATTTGATGTGAAGCCAGACATGGCTCTCAACCAATAAACTCATATCACGGGATAAATATTAGAGTCAGATTTCTCTAAACCAGTATTTTCATAACCGGACCGGAGACCAAATTGGTCTGGCCACCGGGACTGTCCGGTTAGACCAGCGGTACAACCGCTAAAAATGATCCCTGATTAATTTTATTTAATATTTTCTATGTTATATTACAAAAAAAAATATATAAATACATATATATATACACACATACACTCATAAAATATTTTTCATATTGAATAATAGAAATAAACACATATGACTCATAACATAACACAATATAAAATTCTAATAGAATCATAGACAACAAAACACAATAGAGTCATAAAGTGAGAGGTCACAAATCGTATTACAATTTAAAAATTAAAATCTAAAATAAGTAAATTGTTCATATCACATCATCTCTTTCATCTGAAACAATAAGACATTCTTCAACCATCCTTGCCACAATGCGATCTTCTTCACCTTCCTCAATCTCTTCCAAAGGATGCACTTCATTCCCAACTTTATCAACATCTATAAAAGAAACAAAGTAGGTTTAGAAAGATAAAATCGAATCATTAAAATGAATTAATTATTTAACATATCAAAAGTAATACCTTCATCAGGAGCAATTATTGGAATGTTATTTTCACCATATAACATGTTATTTAATTCATCAACATCTATAATAGGTGGATGGTTTTCCTCTTCTTCTTCCACAACCCAAAAGTTAGTTTTGTCAACACTTTTGTAGTCAATAGGATCATAACAAATCCTTTTATGCTCAAGCCTTACATATAAATAAATGTGTTAATGACAAAAGGCAAAACTAAGCTGCATAAATAAGTTATAACACTAAAGAATAAATTTGAAAGTCTTTGGTGTTCCAATTTATTTCTCTTCTTTGTGTGTATTCTTTCGAACACGCTCCAGTTCCTTTCACATCCGGAAGAAGAAGTTTGACTCAAGATCTTCATGACCAAATTTTGCAAGTTTGGAGCACTACATCCAAAGAATTTCCACCATTCATCTAAAAAAAAAAAATAGAAAGTTAAAATAGAGCTGGTCACAATAATAATAAAATTATAAACTTGAAATGTGTTAACAATTAACATATACCGGGTTGCATTGTCTTTAATGATTCTAGGGCAAGTGATCGGTCAAAGCTTCCTAATTTATCTTGAAAAATATTCACTTCATCAATGCACTTCCTTTGAATACTTTTGTCTCCAACCAAGGTTGTGACCATCTCAACAAAACCATCCATGATTTCTTTTTTCTTGCACATGTTTTCCCTTTCATATGCAAAAGCAAGGTTCAAAAGATAAGCTGCTGCATGAATGTCTCGTCGAAGTTGTTTGTCCCATCAAGCCTTGATGATAACCGTGAAGGGCTTATACAATCTTTCTTATGCCTAAATACATCCTTAATTGCCTTTTTTGCCCGATATATTCCATCATAGACGTAACCAATAGAAGGCCTCCGATCAGTATCCATTATACGCAATACACGTATAAGTGGAGCAACAACACCTACTACAATAGTACAATCACTCCAAAATTTTGTATCAAGAACTACTACTAACACTGCATTTGCCTTTTTATCTTTATAGTATCGAGAATCCCTTAATGTTCTACTTGTAAAAAAGGCTTGCAAATCATGTTGATGTTCAAGGATACTCTTCAACGCAATGAACGTTGTAGCAAATCGAGTTGGTCCTGGACGTACAATTTCTGTCCACCCTTTTCTTTTCCTCAACCAAGCAAGTAAAAATGCATGATTGTACACAAACTTTGTCACTAGAGATGCCCTTTTTGCAAGACTACTAACAAGCTCCATCTTTCCAATATCACCAAGAAGCAAATTTAAACAATGTGCAACACAAGGAGGCCACTTGATGGAAGGATATTTATCATTAAGCAAGACACCAACAACTTTATAGTTAGATCCATTGTTAGTAAAAAAATAAACAATATTCTTTGCTCCAACCCAATCAACTAACTCAACAAATAAATTACAAAGTGTGCTTGCATCTTTCATAATATTAGAAGCATCAACTGATTTCACAAATATTGTTCCTCTCTTACAATAAACCATGAATTGTACAATAAGTTGTCTATTTGATCTATCTTGCCAACCATCAGCCATAATTGTACAACCCCATTCTTCCCAAACAGTTCAGTTATTATCAACAAACAACTGGACCTCCTTCTTTGCATCCCCCATTAAATTTATTCTTAGTTGATTATATTTAGGCAATTTATAACCAGGACCAACAGAAGCAATAACATCAACCATTTGTTAAAAATAAGAAGAATTCACAACATTTAGAGGAATGCATTCATTGTAAACAAATCTAGCAACAACCATATCAACATTATGCAAAGCTTCTTTACTTACAAAGACACTTTTGATTGAAGGTTGTGCACCTGGAGTTGTCCTTGGAGCAACATAGCTTCCCATTTTCTGATCTCGTTTCCTTTTTCCATTTTCCAGTTAATATTGTCTTTTTTTGAGCTTGTGAATTCAGTTGTAGAGTATCCAACTCTTCCTCAACATCAACCAAATCAATATCATCTCTCACTGATTTTGCAGCTTGCCCTTTTCTTCAAGCAACTTCAGTGATTCTTCCATCTTGTATCTTACATCATGAGATACTTTTTTATACGGAGCAATATCCCCCTTGCGACCTGCTAAATGCTTTTTCATCTTGTTGATCCCCCCTCCTTTCCAAGTATTGTTGCAGTGCAAACAAGCCCAACTTTTCTTTCCATCAATGAGATTCTCTTTAAAATGAGCCCAGACTGGATCCTTTTTTCCTCGAATCGAAACTGATGATTAGGTTGAGCTAATTGTAGTATTAGATTGTTGACCACTTGATGATGAATCCATCTAAAATAAGTAAAAGAAAATAATTCAAGAAGCTTTACATTAGATAATTGCATCCTAATCAATAACTGTAAACCAAATCGTACTTTCAACCTACTAAATACGTTACATTAATTTTATATAGGATTATTCATTATATTCTGGATCCTAATGCCATGATCAGACAAGACATTTGCAGCATTCCTATTTTATTCATAGTACGTATTGAGGTTTTAAGCTTCCTTATACAAATGTAACTAATGTACACATTAGAAATTTTTTACTCCAAATTCCTACTAAATCCTAATTATTAACAAACTAGTGTTAGACCCGCGATTGTCGCGGGTTTATAAACCTTTATAAGACATTCGCACCAATTTCTGAAAAATTATTTTTCTCATCACTGTTTAAGTTTTTATTTCATAACAACAATATATCGTTAAATTATAAATGACGAAAAATATAGATAAGATATTTATCTTCATCCACACCTAGAAAATAAATATTGAATCTCACATAAAAAAATTACAGATTCCTAAAAATTTCTTTATACGCAACATTTGTTGTATATTTTGACTGTTTGCCCTCAGCATCAAGACTTAGAACTTTCAGTCCCCTCTTGTTTTCAACTCTCGAGACCGCCACATACAATTGTCCATGTGTGAAAACTGGTTTGGGAAGATACAACCATACAGTCAAAAGGGACTGACCTTGACTCTTATTCATCGTCATGGCAAAACAGAGCATCACTGACAATTGACGCCGAGTAAAATTCATAGGCATCATTTGATCTGAATTTGTCAAAGTTATTTTTGGTGGATATATACTATACTGCCAATATTTCTTCCAGAAATAATCTTAGCCTCAAGTGTGCGATTTCCAAGCCTAGTGACAACCAATTTCGTTCCATTACACAAACCGCACTTTAGATCAATATTCCTAAAAAGAATTATCGGCACACCTTCCTTCAAAGGCAAATAATGATTTGGCATCCCCGAACATTTAACTGAATTCAAGAATTCAATAGACACCGCGTCCCCATGACCTTCCTCTCGAAACTCAGTCTTACAAACACTATCAGAACTCAAGTACACACTATTCTCTCCAGGAAGCATTGGCAGAATCTTCTCGTTAATAGTCTCCACATCACGATGTGTAGGCGCAAGTATTGCTCTATCCTCAAACTATTTACGACTATGAAGATTATCAACTATTGATGGATAAATACTCTGAATCATAGATGCAATTGGATCACTCACATTAGAAATTAAAATATCATCCGGAATCTCAATTTCAACGTAGCCGTCAATACTATCACCAAGATTTCCATCGCCTATTTTCAAAATCCATTGCAAGAACTCAGCAACATCATTAACATTGGAGTTGTCTTCAGCACTTCCACATTGCAATCCCACGTTTTGGTCAAGGTCAGAACCTACCAAATACAAGAAAAAAAATGCATCATTATATTATATAATTTAATTAAACAAATGAATTAGAAAGTTCATGGGTAATACCTTGTAATAATTCCACAAATATGATGCATCGATAGTTGCGTGTACAATGTCCTCAAATAATTTTTTGCAAAAATTGGACACTATCTTTTCGGGCTTACAAATATAGGAAAATATCTTTATGAGCTTATAAAATTAGAACATAACCTTAACAATCATTCAAAATAAGAACATTATCTTTTAGGTTGGGCAAAATTAGGCCAAATTTTATAAAATGTGAAACAAATAAATTCCGATTATGATATGTCCAGTTGACCGTATTTTATAAAATTTGGCCTAAATTGGCCTAAATTAAAAGAGAGTGTCCTAGTTTTGGCCAATTGTAAAGAAACTTTCCCAATTTTGCATGTTCGTAAAAATATTTTCTCAATTTTGCAAGCCCTTAAAGAAGTGGCCTAATTTTACAAACACTCATAAAGCCGTGTCCTAAAATAATATTTATTTTCCCAATAACCAATATATTAAAGAAAGGCAAGATTGAGAAACAAACAAATTAGGACAATTTTAATGGAGAAAAGTATGGAACTTTTTCAAAAACTATATTCTTATGTAACCGCTTTAGAGAAGAGTTGAAAGAGTTTACTGGATCTCTAGTTGTTGTTTCCTAGTATAATCAAAACCATAATTAATTAATCCATTAGAAATTATGTCATTCATTTTTGTAAACAAACTTTTTAATATGTGAAAATCATCTTCAAGTTAATTATCTAGGTAGTTGTAGAAGTTGTGATTTATGACCGCACTTCCGCTTAAATGAAATTTAGGTCAAATATTATAAAATGTGGGTCAAATAAAGTTCGATTATGATATGCTCAGTTGGTCGCATTCTATAAATATTTTGGCCTAAAAGATAATTTTCTAGTTTTGCAAGTTTGTAAAGATACTTTCCTAATTTTGCATGTTTGTGAAGACATTTTCTTAATTTTGCAAGCTCGTAAAGATAGTGTCCTAATTTTACAAACATTCCTAGTATCCTAAAATAACTAATTTCTCTTATAACCAATTTAGTTAATGATAACGAAGAAAATTAATTTTTTATTTAAAGAATATTAATTGGTAAAAGTAAAGTGCATCTAAAAATAATTAAGTAGTGGTTCATATATGAAAGAATTTAATTCCAAAACATACTCTCAATAGTAATATTTTATGATTAAAATATGTAATACCACTATGAGGTTAATTATTTTTCTAATCTATCACCAATTTTGTCTGAGTTGCGAATTGATATGTATACAATAAGTCATACCTTATAATTTATCACTAAATTAACTCTTATACGCAAGAAAAAAAACTTTTTTTTGGGCATTATCTCACGGGTGTTTGTAAAATTGGGACACTCTCTTTTCACGCTTACAAAATTAGAAAACTATCTTCATGACTTATAAAATTAGAACACTGTCTTTATAATCTTGCAAAATAAGTACACTATCTTTTATGTTGGGCAAATTTAGGCAATTTTTTATAAAATATCGGTCAAATAAAGCCAGATTCTGATATGCCCAATTGGTCGTATTTAATATTTGGCCTGAATTGGTTAAAATTAAAAAATAATGTTCTAGTTTTGCAAGTTTGTAAAGATATTGTACTAATTTTGCAAGTTCATAAATATACTGTCTCAATTTTGCAAGCCCGTAAAAATAGTGTCATAATCCTACATACACTCATAAGGTAGTGTCCTAAAATAAAATAAAAAATCCTTATAACCAATTTAGTTAATGGTAGCAAAGAGATGTTAATTGATTACTTAAATAACATTATTTGGTAAAAGTAAAGTGTGTCTAAAAATAATTATAAAGTGGATCGTATATAAAACAATTTAATTCTAAAACTTACTCTCAATAGTAATATTTTATAATTAAAGTATGTTATACCACATTGAGGTTAATTATGTTTCTAATCTATCACCAATGTTGTCTGAAATACGAATTGATATGTATACAATAAGTCGTACCTTATAATTTGTCATTAAATTAACTCATATACGCAAGTAAAAAGAATCTTTATTAGGACATTATATTATAAGTTATTTGCAAAATTAGGATACTATCTTTTTGGGCTTCAAATACAGGAAACTATCTTTATGGGCTTATAAAATTAGAATGCTATCATTACAATCTTGCAAAATAAGGATACTATCTTTTGCATTGAACAAATTTATGCCAAATTTTATAAAATGTGGGTCAAATAAAGCCCGATTACGATATGCTCAGCACGCCGTATTTTATAAAATTTGGTCTAATGTCCCAGTTTTGCAAGTTTCTAAAGACATATCCTAATTTTGCAAGTTTGCAAAGTTGTTGTCTCAATTTTGCAAACTCGTAGAAATAGTATCCTAGTTTTACAAACACTCATAAGGTAGTGTCCTAAAATACCAGTTTTCCCCTTATAACCAATTTAGTTAAGATTAACAAAGAGTATTAATTATTTATTTAAAGAAAATTAATTGGTTAAAGTAATGTGTATCTAAAAATAATTATAAAGTGGTTCATGTATGAAACAATTTAATTCTAAAACATACTCTCAATAGTATTATTTTATGATTAAAATGTGTAATACCACAATGAAGTTAATTATGTTTCTAATCTATCACTAATATTATCTGAACTACAAATTAATAGTCATACATTATAATTTAATCACTATATTAACTCATGTGCGCAGGGAAAATTTTCTTTAGGACATTATCTTATAGATTTTTGCAAAAATAGGATACTATATTTTCAGCATTACAAATTTAGGAAACTATCTATATGGACTTATAAAATTAGAAGACTATCTTTACAATCTTGCAAAATAAGGGCACTGTCTTTTATGTCGGGCAAATTTAGGTAAAATTTTATAAAATGTGGGTAAAATAAAATATGATATGATTTGTCAAGTTGGTCATATTTTATAAACTTTGGCTTAAATTAGCCAAAATTAAAAGATAATGTCCTAGTTTTTCAAGTTCGTAAAGATATTGTCTCAAATTTGCAAACCCGTAAAGATAGTGTCATAATTTTACAAACACACATAAGATAGTGTACTAAAATAACAAATTTTGATAGTGTACTAAAATAACAAATTTTCCCCTATAACTAATTTAGTTAATGGTAACGAAGAATATTAATTCTTTATATAAATAACATTAATTGGTTAAGTAATGTGTATAAAAAACTAAATATAGAGTGGTTTATATATGAAACAAATTTATTCTAAGATATTCTCTCAATAGTAATATTCTATTATTAAAATATATAATACACCATTGAGGTTAATTATTTTTCTAATTTATTACTAATATTGTCTGAACTACGTGTTGATATCTATACAATAAATCATACCTTGTAATTTATCACTAAATTAACTCATATAAGCAAGGAAAACTTTATTTTTTTAGGATACTATCTTATGGGTGTTTGCAAAATTAGGACACTGTCTTTTGTAGTTTGTGTAAATAGTAGAAGATTGCTTTGTTTAAATATTCATATTTTAGAGAAAGAATTATAAGTGGTCCTCTAAATTTGTCTGAGTTTATAAATGATCATGTAACTTTTTTATTCTAACAATTTTAGTCCTGTTGGTATCAATTTTGGTCATTTTCGTCGAAAAATTCAAGGTCAGCAAAAACAAACTAATAAAGAAATAGTAAAATCCACATGCACACTAAATACTCCCTCCGTCCATGAAATTTTTACCCGTTTACTGTTGAGCACAATTTTTAATAAAAAATGGTATTTTATTGAAAAAGTGGATATTGTAGATAAAGTAAGAGTATTGTGATGGGTATAGTGGGACCCATTTATTTGTTTGTGAGTGTAGTTTATTTCCAAAAGAGGAATGGGTAAAAATTTGATAGACAGACAAAAAAGAAAAGCGGGTAAAAAATTCGTGGACGGAGGGAGTACCAATTATTGAAAAGTTGTGGCCTAAATTTTCTCAAAACAAACATCTATTATGACAAATTCCACCAAATTAGACCGACACAATCAAAGTAAACCTCTAATCACCAAGGATGACAATTTAACACTAAATAGTCATCAATAATTAGAGGCCCAAAAAAAATGTAGCTTATCAATTAATTAGAATTTGGACTTGGTAGGAGTATAACTTTTACATAAAATCCACATTGCAATGTACTTTGAACATACACTAAATACTAATTATTTAAGATGAATGAGCAAGACTACAACACAATAATTTTCACATACCTGTGAAGTAAATTTTCTCCGAACAAAGATCTATTATGGAAAATTACACAAACTTAGACCAACACAATCAAAATAAACCTTTGATCCATGATTATATTTCAGGGATTTGTTATTTACAAACTTATGGTATATTATTTTAACAATCTAACACATCCATATGTCTCAGGCAAATAATAACTAATAACCTGGCCTATTTATTTAATAGAAATGAGAATTATATTTACTAAAGTTATCAACAATTAGAGGTCAAAAACAAAAATATAGCCCACTAATTAATTACCAAATTTGGATTTGTTAGGAGTATAATTTTTATAAATAAGCATAACTCATATAAGCAAGTAAAATTTACGTATGAGAGAAAATCACCATTAACATTAATCTCAACAGGAGACTTTCCAATCAAATAACGGTGTTCCCCATAAGTTTGTGTATTGTTGGCTTATACTCAATCACATCGAACTTCATATTTAATAACATATTTTTGTGTGTATCTGTTGAAAGGTGGGAGTTTGTGTCCGATAAGAGGAAAGTAATAAAGAAAATGATGACATCTTGCAGTAATTGGGGACAATTATTTTGCTACCCTATTTTGCAAGTTGCAATGACATTAATGTTAACACTAAAGTTATGTGCAATCCTTTCTTTTATTTATAAAAAAATGCACGTAATAACTGCTTCGAAAAATGTCCATTTAGTTTGTTGATTTTTCGATTAAAAAATTCTGAAAATTGTTACATCTTTTGGGGGGGGGGGGGGGGGGGGGGAACAATGTTAATGATTTCCAAAAATACAGATAAAATGGACAATAACTATAAGCATACTTAGACAAAAACTTCTATGTTTTACATACTTAGACAAAATTTATAAATTGTGTATCAAATAAAGCCAAATTATGAAATATCTATTCAGCAATATTTTGTAAAAAAAATTGGACTAAATTGGCCAAAATTAAAAAAATTGTGTCATACTTCTGAAATTTCTTAAATCAGGTGGCTAGGGTAGATATAATTATGTTTCATATGTAGGGACAACGAATTGCCGATTTCTCAATCTCTGTCGGGTTAGAGTTTCATGCACAACATTAAGTATGTTCATGGTTCAAAATAGACGGATTTCGGTTTATAAATTATTAGAGTACCTGGTTGTTTAAATGTTCCTTTTACTAATTTTGAGTAGCCTTGCGTGTAGAATTGTTTTTAATGTATTTATCCTAATAGGGAAATTGTATGATATTGCTATCATTTGTACTTTTGAAATGTAAACCTTACTAATAAAATACTATCAGTACCTAAAATGATATAAGTGTCATATGTCTTAATAAATTAAAAAAATATACGGTATGACAATCTAGCATCACGCAAAAATATCAACCACACCGATGATAATAGCAATATTATTTTTATTTCTGACAAATCCGAAACACGTAAATGATACTAATAAGAGGTAACATCTATGATCCTAAAAGAATATAATTCCTTTAGATAGTTAATTCCACGATAAGCAACATCATATTCCGCCTTCTCGACGGAACCACAAAAATAACCATGGACACCATGAACTCCACAGTCGTCACGAATATAGACAACAAACTTGAACATGGGAAAAATACCAGTACCAACATCAAATGTCTCATATTTAGCCGACAAATAACCCAATTTCACAATCAACTCAAGAAGAATTGACTTGAAACTAACAACAAAAACATGTTGATACATACCTTGGAAAATTAAAAATCTTATACAAAAAAAAACACCTACAAAAAATAATTTATAAATCACAAATCACCGTCGAAATTGAAATTCACCTCAAGAAAAACCGAATTTATAGACATCGGGTTAGAGAAATCGTGCACAATATCAAGAATTTTAAGCCCAATTAATGCTTCTGCTAAAAAAAATAAAGGCAAAATTCAAAGAGGAATCAATGGCAACCAATATTTAAAAAAAAAACTCAACTAATAGATTTTTACCGTATATCAAGTTCCCATTCTTAGAAAATGCAGAATCCCACAATATTCTCTATTAAGAAAATTTTGTACAAAACTTTCATGGCATAAATAAGGACCCAAAAAAAATTATAACGCAAAAACGGACCAAAAAAATCATAAATAGAAAACGCCGCAACCTTGGAGACTATACTATGAGGGACTGCAAAATTTAGGATAATATCTAATATGTTGGCCAAATTTGGCCAAATCGTACGAAACGTGAACTAAACAAAGCCACACTACGATATGTGTATTCGGTAAAATTGTGTATAAAATAGATCGAAAAGATATTGTCCCAATATCACGTATAATTTAATATATTAAAAATTATTTGCCAGTATTTTAAAAATTACTTGTCAGTATTACTTGCACTAATATTTGGCAAACATGTGCAATTGATAACCTAATAAATGAAATTACTACTATAGTTATATCACTAATTTAAAACACGTGTTTATTTCCACTCATTAGCACCTTAAGTTTCTTCCAAAAATTATCCATAATACCTTTTTTCATGAGTATCAATCAAAGAAGAAAACACATGTTTCTTTCCACTCATAAGGCTCGAAAGATATTGCCCCAATATCGGTTATAATTTAAAATGTTAAAAATTACTTGCCAGTATTCTAAGAATTACTTGCCAGTATTGCCAACATATCAAAAATTACCTATGAGCCACAATCAAAGAATATATAATTAAGTTGCCTAAATCTATGAACTATGATTTGTCAAACAAATAAATGTGTATTAAAATATAATGCAAATTGAAATTCCTACTATAATTAGATCACTCATTTAAAACACATGTTTATTTTTACTCATGAGCACATGCGTTCTTTTTTAATGAGCATCAACACAAATATAAAATAATAAGCATTGACTAAATTATTCAAACAAAGAATTATTCATAATACCTTTTTCCATCCAAAAAATTATTCATAGTACCTTTTTTCATGAGTATCAATCAAAGAATAAATAATCAAATTATCTAAATCTAGGCAGCGAAATTTTTGGCAAGCATGTGTAATTGATGATTTAATTCACCAACATAAATAAACATTAAGACACATCAAGTAATAGAAAATGTGAATGTCACAAATAAGGACCACAAAGTAAAAAAAAAAAAAGCAGTCCTGCAATTATGTAAAGATATCGTCATAACTCAGACGGTTCGCAAAGTTATTGTCCCAATATCGTTTATAATCTAATATATTAAAAATTACTTGCCAGTTTTACTTGGGAACATATAAAAAATTGCCCAATAAAAGAATAAATAATTAAGTTGCCTAAATCTATGAACTTCAATTTGGCAAACACGTGCACTTAATAACTTAACAAATGAATGTGTATTAAAATATAATACAATTGAAATTCCTACTATAATTAAAACACTCATTTAAAACACATGTTTATTTCCACAAATTAGCAATGGCTAAATTTATGCACCTTAATTTCCACCCAAAATTTATTCATAATATCCTTTTTCATGAGTATCAACATAAATAAACATTAATATATTAAAAATTACTTGCCAAGATTTTAAAAGATAACTTGCCAATATTACTCGCTGCAAAGTTATTGTCCCATTTTCGGATGTAATTTAATACATTAAATTATTTCGAATAAATGATAACTTGGTCATTGAATCAACAATAAGAACATTAAGATGAACAATTAGTCATTATCCACCCTTGCATCACGTTAGAAATAATTCACCCCACATTCAATGTTCGCAATCAAGGGACAAATCTTAACTCGTGATCTAAGGATTGTTCGAAATCCCAAGCAAAATCGTATAATATGAACAAACCTTCCCATTGAACCGTTTCTTGTCAAACACGTGGGATTTATAGTTAAATTCAACAACATAAAGAAATTTTAATACACGTCCAATAATAAAGTATGGAAATGAAACGTCAATAACTCACCCATTATGGTCAAACAATTGGGTGGCATTCATAGAGATATTGGAAAGCTGCAGTGGAACCAATTTGTAAATTGAATCAACTTAATACGTGGGATCTCAAGTTTATTTCTTGGACGACGAATCACTCTTGTGTGCTTTTTATATGTATAGATCATCCACCATGGATGGGTTTGAAATTTCCATGGGAAGTAATTTTTTTTGGCGTCACATAAACAATGGATGCAATGGGTCCGTGACTGATATCGGAAAAGTTGAATAAAAACACGGAAAAATGAAAGCGCAAAGGACAATAAGCACACAGAGTCAAAAAATAAAGAAATGTGGTACAAAAATTTGGTTCCATTAATAGATAACATAAGTACATACGACGTGATTCAACGACACGTACATCTAAAAATCTCATACGTAAAATAAAAAAATACAATATTGCAATATCTAGAAACCGCCATACGGAAACAACCGAAACAAAAAAAGAAAATTAAAAATCGAAACCAATCTAAGAATACAACACGGCAACAATGGAGACACCATCGGAAATTCACCGAAATTCGCCCGGGAAGAACGCCTCTTGGCCGGAAACGAACCAAACAATGACCCACTGCAACAATGGACACGACCAATAGAAAGACAGCGAAATTTTGTCATAATCCCGCACACGAAGGAGGGACAAAGAGCAAAAAAAAAATATTGGATGAGAGATGAACATGTATAATGGATTGAACAATTGTGGGAAGTGACCAACATATATATAGGCAAACAACAAAACAAATCAAGGGTCGATATTGGTCAAAGAATATAGGATGGTTAAGATCGAAAAATGTTTGAGTGTAGGAGAGAGCAAAGTTTGAAAATAGAGGATGGAGGGCTCGCCACATAGGATTTGGCAGCCTCTCCTATATAGTATATTATGATAATTAAAATCCCAATATGCCTCCAACAGAGTAGTAAGCATTAAGCAACTAAGAAAATAATACAAATTAAAAAGCCCTAAACATGCATTATTCATCCGTAGCCCAAAATTATTCACTAAACAATACGAAAATAAAAAATAGTATGCACGACGTATTTTCGTCTTCTCGCATCTCGGTCAAAAAAGAAAAAAAAATTGAATTATGGACGTACTTGACTTAGGCTGTGACTTCTAACATTCGTGTCAGCGGCAGTGGCTGTGGCATTGGGCGGCAGCGGTGGCTGTGGCATCGGGCGGCGGTGGTGGCTGTGGCGTCAGACGGCAGTGGTTGTGGCATCCGGCGCCGGTGGCTGTGACTTCGGGCGACGACGATAAAATTAGGGATATGAGGCGTGAAGCGTGAAAGTGAAACTGAATAAGTGAAAAGAAATTTGTGCAATAATCAGAAATAAAGAATAAAAAAAGGGGTTTACGCCGGTTTAACAGTCCAGCGGTTGTGCAGTTTTATCGGTTGAACCGGTTTTCGACCGGTTCAATCACAAAAATAGTTTTTGGAGGTGTTCCGGACCGATTTTATGGCCAGTTCCCGATTGAAGCGGTTGAACCGGCCGGTCCGGTCCGGTTTCAAAATCACTGCTCTAAACCTTACTCTGTAAGGTTTTAGAGTTGGACAAGATATGTAAATATAGAATGGTTTGTCACCCTTGGAAATAAGAGCCCCAACCTAATAAATAATCGTTGTTAGCAGAAGACCAACTGAGCTCGAGTCCAATAGAATAATAAATAGATTTATCTAAAGCATGAAATCTCATTGACAGACCCAATTGAAAAGGTGCCCTAATATCATAAAATGACTATAATACCCCTAGGTATGAAATATTATATATATGTTCCTCTCATTAGGTAAATGAGGAGAACTTTTTCCATTCATCTTCTCTACCACTCTTCTTATATTCTTCAATATTAGTAATAATTGCTAGTTATGAAATGATAAGTTACCGACTTGAGCGTCGGAGTTTCCACGCTGAGGCCTCCCCCGACGTGTCTTTTGCAGGTCCGATGGATTGTTTTTAAGCCCGACACTGTGGAGAAGATGAAGATTTGAGGGCGGATTCACTTCAGGATTAAATGAAACTTTTAATTTTTTATTTTATAATTCATCTTATAACATCTTGAATCATTAAACATTTGCTCCCTCCATCCATGAATTTTATTCTTCTTTCTAGTTAGGTACATGGTTGAAAAGTAGATAAAATATAAGGGTATAATGGGGTATCATGAGACTCATTTATTTATTTGTGAGTGTTGTTTATTTAAATAAAAGAATGAAAATAAATTTAGTGGACAACTTAAAAAAACAAGAATAAATTTAGTGGATGAATTATTCCGGTCACAGTTAAATGTACCGCCCCTTGCACCGACCGGTATTCCGGTACCAATTCATATTTGAGACCTCACTCGGAATATATATCTGCAAACCCGGGACCTTTTTATATCCTAAATCAATTCTTAGAATCATCTAAAATTAATCACAATAGAAAAATTTAAATAATAAAAATATAAAATATATCCAGAATTACAAAGAGCGCGCTTCCATGTACTACAAAACAAATGCGGATTAGCAATCGATTTAGCGACCAATTTCTGAGCGATAAACGACGGTCGCTAATATTAACGAACGACATTTTAAATCGATCGCCGATCAGAGACCGCCTAGACGGTCACTAGATATTAGAGACCGCCTCCGGTTAGTCGCTGATCTGGCCGGGTATGACCCGGTTGGATCGAGGGTTTTGCGACCGCCCTAGATGGCGATCGCTAATGTAATTTTTAATAAAAATATTTGTTTACTTTAAAGTTTACGATTAGCGATCGAACTGATGGCGGTTGCTATTTGCCGAATCTGCAAAAAAAAAAAAACATATGGCTCAGTGGGTTTGAACTCGCGCCATTAGAGTCCGGGCGGGGCGAGAACCACTGAGCCACTAATCCATTAGCTCATATTTGGCGAGGCATAGTGCATATAAGCCTTTGTAAGGCTTATAAAAATAATTGGGCATATATGCGCCCAAGAGGAATCAAACCACCGACCTCCGGGTAACCCGAAGGAGGGGTGAAACACTCAGACACTTGCTATTATTGATTGTTTTTATGCATTTAATTGTATATAACTTCAAATTGAGTCCTTTTTTTTTTTTAAATTCATCAAATTAATTCATTTTTGTTTCTTATTCATTTATACACACACACACACACACACATATATATATATATATATATATATATATATATATATATTTACTAATTGTTTTTTTGTAAACTTAATATATTAGACTAATATAAATTATTAATTTATTCGTTTTTATGCATTTAATTGTATATAACTTCAAATTGAGTCCCTTTTTTTAATTCATCAAATTAATTACTTTTTGTTTTTAATTTAATTCTATATATGTATATTCACTAATTTTTTTATTTTGTAAATTTAATATTTTAGACTACAATAAATTATTAATTTATTCATTTATTATGCATTTAATTGTATATAAATCCAAATAGAGTCTCGTTTATTTTTTTATATTCATCAAATTAAAAAAAAATTGTTTCTAGTTCATTTATATAGATTCATACAATATATGCAAATCTATAATGATTCATACAAATTAATTATAAAATCATAATAAAAATATTAATACCAATTAAAAAATTAGAAATTATTCAACAACAAAATATAAAATATTAAAAAAACACAAATTAAATGAATAGTTTGTTCATCTCTCTCTCTCTCTCTCTCTCTCTCTCTCTCTCTCTCTCTCTCTCTCTCTCTCTCTCTCTCTCTCTCTCTCTCTTCTCTCTCTCAAATCTGATGATTACCTACTCATCATCAGATGATCTAAAGAAGGCCTCCATTGGATCGTTCTCCTTGTCATCGTCATCCTCGCTACCTACCCCACCGGCTGCACTCCCTCTATGCCCGCTCCCCCCGACACCAAACTCTCGTGGAGGTGGAGGGTTGACTCTCATATGTTGAGAGACCGAGGAGCACCAGGGAAGAAGAGTCTCGTTGTAGTTCGTCAGGACCTTCATTTTATTTCGGATGTCTCTCAGCTGATGCTCCATCTGAGAGGGAGCAGAGTCGATCGAGGAGGACGATCAACTGGTCGGACGGTGGGATTGCAGGACGGCCTTACTGTGACCGCTCTGCCCAACGATTTTCCCCTTCTTGTCTCCGGCCACATCTAAATAAATACGGTCCTCGTCAATTGGGAGAGGGATGGGGTTCTCCCCGCTGTCGTCGGTGGGAGCCACATACTGTGAGGCCTGAGCGAGACGATCCTTGAACTTGTTCTGAAATTATATAAATAAAATACAATTATAATTTAAAAAAAACTTATGTGGATCTCGGTGGTGCGGGCGTAGGTAGACGTTCCAGTCCCCAGTTTCACTGGGTGGAAGATCTCCATGTGCTCATAGAGAGTGGGCCGTCGTCCGTGCTCCTTCTCCTATTACGACTCAAATTCAATAGATAATAAAATATTAAGCATTTAAAAATTTATTAACATTCAAATGTAGATAAAAATTATAATAATTACAAAAGCGAGGGAGTGCTCATAGATGGATCGGGATCCCAGCCCGATGTCTGGCAACGCCATGCCCGGTGGGGTCCTTCAACCGGTTCTTCTTGGTCTTGTTGGACTTGGCTTTTAATTCATCACTATTCGAGTGATCCACCAAAGCATTCCAGATGGAACACCCGTCTGGCCCTCGGCCCAGCTCCAGCCGCTTCCCCGCGTCAAACTGCTTCTTCAGCCCGTATATAATGTTTTTGTACCGCTCATGCACTTTCACACAGAACAAGCCGTACATAACACTATCGTGTGCAGGGTCCCAGACGCACAACTTCTGCAATTAAATTAAAAATCAAATATTAACAGATAAATTCAAAATAAAATATTAAAAATTAAAATCATAATAAATAAATATGTTATACCATGAACTCCTCGAAGTAGTCCATCCTCTTTCGCTTGGACTAGGCTCCACGAGGAGGCACCAACCTCGAATGAGATCTTCTTAATGGCCTCTGAGACGCGAGCACCAGTCTCATGGCCTGGAAGCATACTATAACATTAAAATAAAAATTCAAGTTAATAGTAATAATTAATATTAATATAATTAAAAGTATATAATTCATTAAAAAAATTACCTACATGTTGTCGCGAGGGACAACAGTGAGACGACTATCCACCAGAGGATGCTGTCGTGAAGCCGAAGATCCGGCTGCTGCGTTCACCACCACACTGGGTTGGCTGGTGCATTGGCCTTACTGTAATAAGTCTGAGAGGTATGACTCTTCGATTAGAATGCTCCATATCTCGTGACACGAGGAGCGGGAAGTACCATTGGGGCTGGAAAGCTGAATGAGATAGTAGTGCGGTAAACTCTTTCTAAGACGTGCGCCTGTCCCGTCTAGATGAAGCCATGCCAGTTCTACCTTTAAAGAAAAAGCCTCAACTTGAGAAATGCCCTTCCCTCCTTTCAATCTTCTACTTGTTTCAATGGATCGCACGCCCGTCACACATGTTTTGGTAATTAGAAGAGTGGACTTTGAGGGATGGATCAACATAGGAAATCATTTATAGAGGCAATTGTCGTGGGCTGGCAGTGATCTTTCTTGTTGAGCCTCTAATAGGCAGCAATAGAAGTGGGAGTCCTGTTGTTTGACTTTTTTGTTTGATACGTCCGTTCGCCCTTTGGCTTCGTTCAATCAAAAAGCTTTTCTCACCCCTGGTCTAGGATCGAGCCTATCAAAGAGGCTTCTGCCCTTAGCAAAATGGGCCACCCCCTGCTCATCTTCTTCGTCCTCATCGAATAACTCCTTGATATAGACAGCATCTGCATGTGAAAGGACTGAGTTCAAGATCAAGATTTCCATGAGTAGTTGATTTTACGCTTTTAGTCCGCGCCATCACATACTTCATGCTACAATGAAAGCCCTATCCATAAAGCAGCGATGAAGTAGTTGTTGGTCAAGCACCGATCTGACTAAAGCGGGAATAGACAAAGATGCTGTAGCCATTTTGACTACTATCAAAGTATAGACTTCCTCCAAATACTACCTTATAAGACTCTACATCTTGTAGAAATTTATTAGTTACTCGAATACTTAGTTGAGGTAGTCCAACATTCGGATTATACCTTTTTTTGCAGTGGATTTGGCGGAGGCTTGAGTAGTACAGGGGAGATGAGATTTACTAGCAGAGTAAGGATTAGAACTTCAGGTAGAATATCGTTTAGCTGAAAGAGCGTCGGTTTGGAGTTATCCCCAAGAACAAGAAAGGGGAATAACTTTTGCCCAAGTGAAAATGGTCCACCAAGAATCAGAGAAGCTCCAGTAGAACTTGAATTTTTAACCCAAGAACTTCTTTCTTCGACTACATTCATAAACGTCACTTGGATGCTCATGCACAACGTCGGACACGATACATTTCTTCATCTATTTGGCCTGGCGTCAGGGAGCCACTTCAGCCGTGCTCATCCTTTTGCGAAAGTATCTTTTTTCTGGAAACATGGTCAACAAAAAATTATTATGTTCGCGATTCTTCATCCACCGATGATAGACATCTTAGGGTCCTCACCCTTTTGAGTATAAGCTCTCTTTTCACATGATTCTTTTAGATTCAGTGGGCCATTATATTGAATAGAAAGTTTATCCAATCCGAATAGATAATGCGTACTTGGCTAAACGCTTCCGCGGCTTACCATCCGTTACGAGACCATTTCGAATCCACACTGGAGTGCCTCTACCTTACGGCAGAGAGCTTTTAGAACTCACATGCTAGAGGCCTGGGGCCGGAAAGTGACTTTGGAACACCATCCCTTCCGAAAGAACGGGATTTCAGGATCGAATTGACATCTCTTTAGCAAGAGGAAAATAAGTTTTGACATCACTTTGAGTTCTACGCCACCTCACTGACTCAGAAGTAATGGGCCAGAGCTACATAGTTGAAGGGAAGGAATAAAAAGAGTTAGGCTTTAAAGGCCCGTGAAAAGGTCCGGCAGCAGCACTAAACTGCTGTGAAGATGATGGTGTCATCTCAGGGGCTCATCTAACCTCCGGGATCTCCGGTCTCAACGATCCCGACCTCCTCTTACCCCTCCTCCGACCCCGGCCTTGACCCCCACTCTGATCACTGTGTTCTTGAAAGCTCATTTGTAATAATTATAAATTCAACAGATCAACATACCATGTTATATTTATACACATTCAACTAAATTCATACCTACGTATATCAATCAACTAAATTCATACCTACATATACTAATCAACTAAATTTATACCTATGTATATCAATCAACTAAATACATACCTACGTATACAGATCAACTAAATTAATAACTACGTATAACAATCAATTAAATCCATACCTACGTATATCAATCAACTAAATCCATACCTACGTATATCAATCAACTAAATCCATACCTATGTATATCAATCAACTAAATCCATATATCAATAAACTAAATCCATACCTATGTATATCAATCAACTAAATCCATACCTACGTATATCAATCAACAAAATTCATACCTACGTATACCAATCAACTAAATTCATACCTACGTATATCAATCAACTAAATATATATCAATCAACTAACATATATATATATCAACTAACATACCAATCAACATGTAAACATGTATATTCCTAACAAAATATATAATTTCATATATAAAATATGTATATCAATTCCAACACACACATAAATATATAATTTTCTCAACAATATTATATAATTTCATAACAAACATATATATAACTATCCTACAAACATATATATATATATATATATATATATATATATATATATATATATATATATACTAGTACGTACCCCAGCGAATTTCGCGGACTGAAAAAAATATTTGTTATTATTATTTCAAATTATAAATATAAATTTTTAAAAAATATCTTGTAATTTTGATATAATTTTAAAATTGTAATTATAATTCAACAAATAATAATAAATACTAAACATGAATAAATATAAAATTTGAAAAACATTAACTAATTCACACATTTAATCTCAAATTAGTATAACACAATATTTTTTAAAATTACAGTTTTTGTATACTTGCATGCCCAATTTTCCACCATGATATGAAGATACAATAAAAATCGGCAAAAGTTCAACTCTAAAGATAGAATCCTACATATCTAAAGGTAACATTTGACAAAAATGATGCCATAATTAAAATAAAATATTGTGTAGATGTTTGTGTGGGAAAAATTGATTAATGTGTTGGTATTTATAATACACAATTCAACAATAAGAATTGACCCTTAGGCGCCAATCTTTTTTTTTCGACCTGGACATTTCACATTTACATATATTTTGTAAAAAAAAAAAAAGAGTTAAAAAATTGAAATTGTTGAAAAAATTTTGAAATCCTACTACAAAATAATATCTATATTTTACAGTTTCAAATTCAATTTTGTAGGTATTTATAATGGAAAAATTCAACCCTAAGAATTACATTTAAGCGACAATTCGAATAATTTAAAAAAATTCAATTTCCTCCTAAACATTTCATGTATACATGTATTTTATATTAAAAAAATTGCTAACCTTATGTGACATAGTATTATACATGGTAATATATTGTATATCATGGCAAGATTTTTTGGGAATAATGCTATTTCAGTGACAATATCTTTTGGTAGTAAAATCTTGTACAAAAAAAAAATTTAATGTTACAATCTGTTATCCATGGTAAGATATGATATTGGATGACAAGATTCTTTGAGAATCTTACCATCTTTTACGTGACAATATCTTTTGCAAAATATTTCAATATCCTCCTACAAAATTAGCATATATAAATATTTTGCAAAAATAAATTCCAAAAATATCTATTATTGTATTATACATGGTAAAATATTATATTTTATGACAATATTTTTGGGAATAATATGTTATTTCAGTGACAATATCTTTTAGGTAGTAAAATCTTGTCCAAAAAAATTAATTTTACAATCTATTATCCATGGTAAGATATGGTATTGGATGATAAGATTCTTTAGGAATCTTGCCATCTTTTACGTGACAATATCTTTTGCAAAATATTTCAATATCATCCTACAAAATTAGCATATATAAATATTCTACAAAAAAAAATTCCAAAAATATCTATTATTGTATTATACATGGTAAGATATTGTATTTCATTACAAATTTTTTTGGGAATAATATGCTATTTCAGTGACAACATATTTTGGCTAGCAAAATATGTCCAAAAAAAAAAAAAAAATTAATGTTACAATCTATTATCCATTGTAAGATATGATATATGGGAATCTTGTCATCTTTTACGTGACAATATCTTTTGCAAAATATTTCAATATCCTCCTACAAAATTAACATATATAAATATTCTACAAAAATAAATTCCAAAAATATATATTATTGTATTATACATGGTAAGATATTGTATTTCATGGCAAGATTTTTTGGAAATGATATGCTATTTCAGTGACAATGTCTTTTAGGTAGTAAAATCTTGTAAAAAAAAATGTTACAATCTATTATTCATGGTAAGATATTGTATTGGATGACAAGATTCTTTAGGAATCTTGCCATCTTTTACGTGACAATATATTTTACAAAATACTTCAATATCCTTCTACAAAATCAGCATATATAAATATTCTGCAAAAATAAATTCCAAAAATATCTATTATTGTATTATACATGGTAAGATATTGTATTTCATGGCAAAAAAATTTGTGAATAATATGTTATTTGAGTGACAATATATTTTGGCTAGTAAAATATTGTCCAAAAAAAATAATGTTACAATCTATTATCCATGTAAGATATGGTATTGGATGACAAGATTTTTTGAGAATCTTGTCATCTTTTACGTGACAATATCTTTTGCAAAATATTTCAATATCCTCCAACAAAATTAGCATATATAAAATTTTGCAAAAATAAATTCTAAAAATATCTAAGTAAGAAACTTAATGTCCTTTTTTTTTTGAATTCGAATTCACTCTCATACATTTAACATATACTTTCCACCACCATGCCGGTTGAATTCCAAGTTGAATTGATTTTTTTCCAGATTAGTGGAGTGAAACACCGAGAATTTTGTGATATTATATCAAACATTTGCTCTGTATGTGTAGTGTTTGTACCCAATTGATTCAGTGAATAGGGAAACGCATATGTGCAAAGGGATCAGGAGTTTACCTTGGCCGGAGGAAAGAAAGCGCTGGGTTCGGCGGAGGAACGACGGCACCAGGGGCTGACGCAGAAATTAAATGCAGGGAGGGCACACAATTTTATATAATAAAAAAATTTGAAAATAAATATGCAATTAATCTCAAATTTAAGAGAAAAGTCGCAATTATTATAATGTAGAGTAGGCGTTGCGTGAGACGGTTTTATAATAAGATAGATCATAATTTGAAAATGATATTTTACTATTTTGAAATGAGTGTATACTTAATTTGTGTTAATTTATGAACTGTATCACCATGAAACTGTTTAAAACAAGAATTTGTCCACCGTGTATGTTGTATTTTTTAATATATTTAAATAAATATGTGGTTAAAAAAATTATTTACAAAAAAAATATAAAAGTTTACAACATTTATAAAAAATTACTCTACTTATATTGCCTAGCAAATTAAAAAAAAAAAGAATTTATAGCCTATAATATATATTTATTTCTATTTAATATATTTATGTAAAATATGTGGTTAAAAATAATTATGCTTGAAACACTAACATAAAAGTTCACAATATTGTAGAAATTAAAGCAGTAAATTTCAAAATTATAATAAATACATATGCAATTAATATTAAGTATATAAGAAAAATATTAAAATTAAAAAAGAAAAATAAAAAAAATGACAAAAATATGTTCCCACATCCATTGCATAGGTAATAACTAACTTACCACTGAGCTAAGCCGTAGATATTGAAATAGTGGACATTAAAAATATATAAGAGTTCGAAAACTTCAGGTGGGGCATTTGCCCTACCTTGCCCCTATGTACATCCGCCCCTGGATAGCACTGGGCTAAGCGGGCCGACTGTAATAGAGCAGCAAGACGGCGCTGGGCTACGCGAAGGAACAACTTAATACACAGAGAAAACTTTATACCAAAGATAATATCGCAAAAATTCGTGTTTGAAAAATTTTGGGAATGAGGCGGCGTGGACATGGCAGACGGCGGTGAGAAAATTATAATCTGGTATAAGTTGCTGGTCCGCGCTAATGGGAGAGGGGGCGAAAGCGGCGCTCTGAAAAACATCGAAGAAGAGTGTGGTGGTGTGAGGGAGATCAAATGTGAGAGAGACGGCTTATGCGAGAATGAAAATGATGAATAATTATATTAACCCTAGTTACAAATTAATGGTTTAGATGTAATGATATAAAATGAATGGTTGAGATCAAAACTTAAACCAACTTTTAATGAGAATGCAATATTTCGAAATGGAGAGATTTGAGACATGTCACCTCATCCTTAGAATAAGGTGGTGTTGACACATCACCTTGAAGAAGTTTGAAAATATATTATAATAAGATATGCATATAACTATCCTATAATTCATAAAACATGATTTAAAAATAATTCAAATGGTAAAAATTTAAAAAATTTACGGTTATTGCGTGGATGGGGATGCAACGAGTTTTTTGACATGAATAAATTTTTCGACGGAGGCGGAGGCAAAAATTTCAAGGTGAGGAGAAAATGACGTACGAATACTCCCTTAAAAGGATAAAAAAAATTAACGACTGTCTGAGGCGGTTGCTAATCAGTAATTTTAATGGTCATGTTGACCAATTTTACGTTTGGCGACTGCCGTAAGCGGTCGCTAATAACCGGTCATTAATGAGTCTCACCCGTTTCCAAGAACGGGTCAAACATACCGATCTGTGACCGCCTAATGGCGGTTGCTGATTGTATAATTGAAATTAGAAATCGTCTCGGCGGTCGCTGAATGGGCGGTTAAAATTAATGGGTCTTTTTTACCGACTTTTGGGTTTAGCGATCGTCGTGGCGGTCGTTAATTGTGTTCGATTAGGGACCGACCTGCCTAGGCGGTCGCTAATCAATCGGTTTAAAGACCGATTTAATCAGCGGCCACAAATATTTTTATTTTGAGACCACCGGTCAATTTCGGTAACTGGCCGGTCGCTAATACATGAGTTTGAGACCGATTTTTTGACGGTCACTAATTTCGATCGCAAAAACACATTTGTTTTTTGTAGTGATACTTACGATCGGAGTGAAGGTAACAAGGACCAGTGAGACCATTGCCGTTGCACTAGAATACAATTTAGAAATTAGATAAAAAATATTTTAGTTCAAAATTATCAAAAAAATAAAATAAAAAACAAACTGAAACTTCATTTGTAATCCCTAATTTCATACAAGTTTGAATATTCTATGTATGTACTAATGTTTGTCGGAATTAAAAGAAATTGCAATGATGAAGTCGGTCCCTAGTATTATTGCTAGAGATCGATAGAGGGATTTCGCCAGTCTTCATATATATGATGTATTTTTGAGAAATATATTATATAATAAAACTATACATATTAATGAAAAAAAGAAAATGAAGATGGGATTGCAACAATGTGCCTTTTCATCTACGTTCGTCCATATACACATATACAATGACATAAATAGGAATGGAATTGATAAATACGAGATACAATTCATAGTAGATATGTAAAATTCAATGGTGACTTTTTTATATATTGCAACGCCAGTATAAAATACTGTATATTAATTGTATTATAGTACAAGTAATTTATGCAGTTATGCTGATGATGGGTTCCAACTTCTATAAAAACCCCACTTTTGAATTTCATATCAAAATCAGGGATGAATTTAAGGGGGACAAGGGGTTTGGTCGCCCCCCTTTACTTTAAAATATTTCCAATACATAAGACAATCTTTATTTAGACTTTTAGTCTATATGATTTTCCCCCTTGAATTTTAATTATGCATGATATTATAAAATAATGAGTTTCGGACCCTTTTAAGAAATCCTAATTTGTCCATGATAAAAAAAACCGATATAATCCATATATAAAGGAAAAATGTTCATACATGAACCATTTGAAGAGTATTAGTTTTTTTTATTAAAATGTATTAGTTGTTTAACTGTATGACATTAGTTGTTTTCATTGAAAAATTCAAAAAGTATTTATTATTTAACTAAAGGATATTAATTGATTACACTAAAAAAATGTAATTGTTATATTAAAAAGAATTGCAAAGTGATTAATGTTCAATGATTTACCCTATACATACTCAATCCATATCTATGGCATATAATACTAAGTAGTAAATCCTACAAAATTCAAAGCACCTGACTGAACAAGGTATATGCATCAAGTTTTTAAGCTTATCTGTATCCTCTATATATATATTCCACACATTATCTATATAAAAAAACAAATACTCTTAAATAAATTATCCATATAATATTTGGAATTTAGAGGAAAAAGTATTTCAATTGAAAAGTTTTGGCAAAACGGGTAGATTGTTTCCCGATGAGAGATGGTAGTGTTTGTGTTCCAAGGATCATGCTTCACTAAAATCCATTTATTCCTCTCATCCATATTCAATCCAATCCAATCAAATCTAGCATTATATATTCTACTATATGTTCATGTATGTATGTGTGTTATTAAAAGCTAAAATGACACACACAAAAGATTTAAATAGTCAAACATTATAGGGGAAAACCATGTGATAAATCTAGAAGTGTCCAACATCTTTTTTATACATATACATATACATGCATTCAAATATATGTGTAGTCCCTATCCTATATATGTTGAATGGACTTTCGTTTTTCTTTTTTACTTAGGTGCATTGAATTTTCTACGTAATTTTATTTCCTATTTAAAAATCATTTAATTTTTAAATCATGTAAAATGAACAAGAAGATCTCCTTTTGTTTTTCTTTAATGAAATGGTATGAGTTGATTGTTGATTGTTGATTTGTTGAACCGTTAAAGGGTAAATGTGCGGATAAAGCCGAGCAATGATTCATGATGGAGCGAACAACGAACTCGAGCAACCAAAGCCCTAAGAGAAACTGGAAATGAGTTATTCTGCTCTTGAACTTGGTCTACTCACTTTGTACACTCGGTTGGTTTATTTGATGGTTCAGTCCAACAGTTGTACTTCTATTTAAATTTAGAAAATTTATTTAAAATCTATATATGTATACATGTGATCTTCCACCACCCAAAGATTATTTTACTGTTGGGTTTAATATAATTTTGCTACATGTACTATAACCATCGGAGGTAGAAGGGTGTTGATAGCTATAACCGGGAAGGATTATGTGAGCTTGTAGCCGATTATATAAAGGCTAAAAGCAGCTAATAATTATCGTATTGAATGCAATGTGTATTGAATGCTCAAGTAAGAGTCTTTTCTCATTAATGAATTTTGTGTTACAAATGGTTATAAATGTCCTATTTATAGATACAAATAGGAGTCTTCCCCTTGGGGCTAGCCCATAGGTAGGCCCCCTGGCCCTAGCTACCCCATCATGATTGACTATACCCCCACTTCTGAGTCAATAGTTGGGCGCCACGTGACTCTATTGACATTTGAGAGACTTGACCCCTCCTCTTTTGGCCAGACTGCTCCTATTCCATCCACACATTTGATTGGACAACATTTGTTTAGTGGTTGACTTTCTCTGTCTCCTAGGATCAGGTCAGGGAACTTTCCCGATGGGGGTCGCGGCGCGTCCCCGATGCTTTCCCTGGTTGCGAGTGCGGTCCTTGGATGACCAACTCACACGTTGCAGCCTAGTGGGCCCACGAATCCCAATTGCGAAATATTCCCAAGTGATAAGCTAGTTGGCTATTAAATTGGCTTCCTTCTCGCCACCCGTCGGCGTGGTCTTGTCCCAGTACCCCACCAGCGGGTTGCTAACTTAATCCGCCCTGCGGCGGATAGTTCTATCTCGATGTGTAAACTCGTGATTGTTGTGGTTGCTTTCCGCGTCGCCAGGAATTGTCATATCCTGACATAACAAAGGGCATCGACACCTTTTGAAATATAGTAAATTTTAGTAAATATTTGTTTATTTCCTTTTTATACTATTTAACAATGTTATCCTACTGGTCTAGTAGCTAGTAATAGGTATTTAACTCATTTAAGGTCTAAATGTCTATTTCAGTACATGTTAAAAGAAAGTTACATATTTTGACATTTGACTTGCAAAAACTATTAAAAGAAGAGTAGATTTTTTATGCATGAACGTTCACATGGATTTTTTTTAGTATATTGTCATGTATACATTAAAGAGATATTTGAAAAATTGATTTCTCGTGAATTCGGATTTTACACAAATTTTTGTTTTAAAAAAAAATTTCATGTTGCAACTAGTCAATTGGAGTATACACTCAAAATAAATTGTAAATAATAAAATTTGATAAAATGAATACAGTACAAGTGTAAGTAAATAATAAAATTTGATAAAATGAATATAGTAAGAGTGATATAATGATATTATCCCTTTGCTATTCCATACTACCCGATTCACCCTGATTTTGTTTAAACACAAATACACACATGCAAGTAGTTGAGGATATAATCGGGAAAAAAATATTGTATAGATACCCATTTGATAAAAGAAATATAGTACACAGAGGCATAGTGATATTAACATTTGCTCTATGTAAAATAACTAAGTTATCTTTATATAAATATGGATAAATTATTTTTTAAGTTTTGTTGACTTTGATTTTAATTTTTAAAGTTATTTAATTTTAAAATTAATACATTAAATTTAAATTGATCAATTTTTTTATTTTCCCATAAATATTTGAAAAATCTAACTAAAAAATTAGAATTAAAATTTGAAAAATATTTAAAAATTGGATAAATATTTAAATAATAAAATTATATGAAATTTAGAGATTCAATTAATTTAAATCTGAAAATTTGATTTAAAAAAAAATTAATTATATCTTCCAGATAATTCAATCAAAAATAAAATTCAATTTTAATTTTTTTTAGAAAATTAACTAAATTAGAAAAACCTTTCAGAACTTAATAAAAAATTAATTAATTTTTAAACTAATTATTTGAATGAATTGACTTTTATAAAATATTTTTCTGATTTTATTTGACTTTAACCTTTTTCTTTTGATTTTTTTATTTTATTTTTTGACCAAGTCTAGAGCGAAATTGGTTCTACATGAATTATTGAAGGGTATTAGTTGCTTTCACTAAAGAGTATCAATTATTTTCACTGAAGAGTATTAATTGTTTCATTGAAAAGTCTTAGTTCATTTACTGAAAACAACTAAAACTCTTCAGTAAAGACAACTAATACTCTTTAGTGAAAACAACTAATACCCTTCAATAATTCATGTATAAATCATTTTTACTCTATACATACTCTTATTTTTTATTTAATTTTTTGAAGATTAATTTTATTTTCTTAATTATTTACAAATTTATCGAGTTTTTTTTTTTCAGATTTATATTTTTAATTAATTTTTTAAAACATTATTTATATTTTATTTAAATTCACCCTAATTATGTTTAAACACAAAATTTGTAAATAAACACTTGAACATATGTTATGAACCAAAATTTGTAAATCCCCCATTATCAATAAACAAACAGAGCCAAACAGAGCAATGTTCATTTCACTCCTTACATTTTGGATTATGCGACACAAATGAAGATTTGAAAATGGTAATGTGAAGTGCCAATTAGTTCCAACTTCCGATGTTTCAGACATTAAATTCTATTGCTAGTATGATCTCTTTTCGAGTTTAGTATGACAAATACCATTTGAAGCAAACATTCATGATGTTCGTTTAAATAGCAAGTGCAAGTCTATGCAATCTTACCGTTTTCAAATTAAGCCTCCATTTCCCATACATAATTCATGTTATTAGATTAGAGATGAAGGCAAGAGGGGGTGAAAAAAGGTAGGGGCTAACCTGGTTGAGGAGCAGTAATTGTAAACCAGGTTCACCTAAGGCATTACCAACCTGATCCACAACTAGCATTTTCTTTTTTGGCAAAGGGTGCTTATGTGTTGCAATGAGCAGAACCAATATTCTGTTTTTTCCATGCCCTGTTCTTAATTCCACTAGCAAAGGAGCCCAACAAAATTCAATTGACATTTCAAAATCCTGAAAATCAAATGTTTTTACATTCTTGGCCATGATGGGGCCATTGTAGATCACTGTTTTTCTATCACTTGGAACTGCAGATTGGAGCAAAAATACTAGGGATTCCTCATTATGGAATCTCCTAGAAGCATTACTCTTTTTCTTCCATCTCATCTTTCCAAGAAAATCCAATGCATTAAATCTGCATAATTGTCATCCAAACAGAGGAAATAAAGAATGAATCTTGATTATTATGAAGTTATGAATGTACCTTGGAATTGAGCAACCTAACGGCTGCCACCTCCGCTTCTCCTAGTCTGAATTGGGGCGGAAGGTGACGGCTGTGATAAGGCTAGGACACGTGGCATCATAGAGAGGGCACGTTTGATCGTAAATCCATTTTCCATTGGTGAAATCACATGTTATTTGTGATGAATCCTTGGTTTGAAACATGGTGATTTCGTCATCTAGCCAGTTTAGGTCCTCTTGATCATGATAAGAAATCAAATGATTAGTTCTTAAATAATAGTAGAAATTTGTGTATTGTGTATTGTGTGCAGATTTAGTTGCATAAATAATGGTAGAAAATTGAAAATTATTTAAAATAATGAAGAAAATATTTTGTAAAATAAATAATGGAAATGGTCAAAACATAGTTGTTGATAGGCATTTTCGTACGGATAGATGTATGTGGCTATTCGGGTTATGCCTGACAAACAATCAATGTAAAACGAACACGAACGATGGGGGAAGAACTTTCGCTCTTCCCTCGAATATGGTAGTTTTTCTATAGATGATGAATGGGGGAAAAATGTAAACCCTTACAATGAGGTGGTGACCTTCTATTTATAGAGGTTTACCCCCAAAGGCCCAAAAGTGGCCCTAAACTCATCTTAACCCTTTATTTTAGGGATTTATTACAATATTAATCTAATGATCAACAATAGATCTATAGTACATTAAATGCTCTTTTCTGATGTAGACCCTCGACCTTGTCGGGTCACTGTATCTTTGGGAATCGGACCTCCTGTCAGGTGAGGATATTTCCTGCTGTAACAATTGCCCCCAAGATTGGGCTCTGATTGCGGCCAGAGTTCGATCTTGACCTGTGCTTCAAATAAGTTTTACCCTCGAGCCTGAAAACAGTATAGCTCGGATGCCCCGGAGGAATTTTGGACGACGAGGGGGCGAATCTTTCGTGTCATCTTCGAACTGTCAAACTTTTCTGAAACTGGTCGGATTAGGTGGAGTACGATCTTTCATCGTGCCCCCGAGTCGAGAACCGTGACGTTCAATTAATAGAGTTCTTGCCGCTGACGGGTAGCGGTCTTAATAATTTAGCGATAAGAGTCGCAATGATTAATTAATAAAGTGTTATAGCCGCATGAGGCAGCGACTTTAGTAATAGGGCGGTAAGGACCGCAATGATAAGTTAATGAAGTGTTTTGGCCGCTTGCGGGCAACAACTTCACGAACAAAAGATTGATTTAACCACCGACTTAATTGATTTAACAAACGAAAAACTAGTGAAGTTGTTTTGCCGATTGACGGACAGCGACTTCACGAATACGAGATTGACTTAACAATCAATGAATTGATTAATCAATGATAAAAATAGTGAAGTTCTTTAGCCGATTGACGGGCAGCGACTTCACGAATACGAGATTGACTTAACAATCGATTAATTGATTAATCAATGGTAAAAATATTGAAGTGCTTTAGCCGATTGACGGGCAGCGACTTCACGAATACGAGATTGACTTAACAATCGATGAATTGATTAATCAATGATAAAAATATTGAAGTGCTTTAGTCGATTGACGGGCAGCGACTTCACGAATACAAGATTGACTTAACAATCGATGAATTGATTAATCAATGATAAAAATAGTGAAGTGCTTTAGCCGATTGACGGGCAGCGACTTCACGAATACAAGATTGACTTAACAATCGATTAATGATTAAATAAAGCATTCATGACGCGATATATTATGGCCGTAAGTGGGCACAAGTGGTGCGGGTTAGTCGATGCCGGTGAAGATGGACTGGTTAATGTCGTTAAGATGGACAAATCAACACCGAGAAACAGATTAGTTGACACTGGTGAAGGCGAACTAAACAACACCTCGTCCATTAAAGCGAAAAGTCAACGCTTAAAATGCGGACTGGATCCACGCCAAGAGGCGGTTTAATTGACGCCGGTGAAGACAGACTAATTACGGCCGAGTGGCGAATCGACTTGAGAAATAGATTAGTTGACGCCGGTGAAGGAGAACTAATCAATATGTCAACACCTAAGAGGCAGACTAATTAATAGAAGGCGGACTAACTCGAGAAATAGATTAGTTGACGCCTGTGAAAGCGAACTAATCAAAACCTCAACGCCTAAAAAGATAGACTAATCAACGCCTAAAAGTCGGATTACTTCGCCACTCCAGGCGGAACGTCAACGCCTAAAACGCGGACTAATCAATGCCAGAAAGGCGGATTAACTCGAGAAGTAGATTAGTTGATGCCGGTGAAGGCGAACTAATCAACACGTCAACGCCTAAAAAGACGGACTAATCAACACCTACAAGGTAGATTACTTCGCCACTCCAGGCGGAACGTCAACGCCTAAAAGACGAACTAATCAACACCAGGAAGGCGGATTAACTCGAGAGACAGATTAGTTGACGTCGGTGAAGGCGAACTAAACAACACGTCAACGCCTGAAAGACGGACTAATCAATGCCGAGAAGGCGGATTAACTCGATAAATAGATTAGTTGATGTCGGTGAAGGCAAACTAATCAATACGTCAACGCCTGAAAGACGGACTAATCAATATCGAGAAGGCGAATTAACTCGATAAATAGATTAGTTGATGCCGGTGAAGGGGAACTAATCAATACGTCAATGCTTGAAAGACGGACTAATCAACACCGAGAAGACGGATTACTTTGCCAAACTAGGCAGAATGTCGATGCCTAAAAGACGGATTAATCAACGCCGAGAAGATTGATTACTTCGCCAATCTAGGCGGAAAGTCAACGCCTAAAAGGTGGATCAATCAACATCGAAAAGGCGGATTACTACGCCAATCTAGGCAGAAAGTCGACGCCTAAAAGGTGGATTAATCAATGCCGAGCAGGTGAATTACTTCACCAATCTAGGCGGAATGTCAACGCCTAAAAGGCGGACTAATCAACGCCTAAAAGGCGGATTACTTCTCCACTCCAGGCGGAACATCAACGCCTAAAAGGCGGACTAATCAACGCCAGGAAGGCGGATTAACTCGAGAAGTAGATTAGTTGACGCCGATGAAGGCGAACTAATCAAAACGTCAACGCCTAAAAAAACGGACTAATCAACGCCTAAAAGACGGATTACTTCGCCACTCCAGGCGGAACGTTAACGCCTAAAAGGCGGACTAATCAACGTCAGGAAGGTGGATTAACTCGAGAAGTAGATTAGTTGACGTCGGTGAAGGCGAACTAATCAAAATGTCAACGCCTAAAAAGATGGACTAATCAATGCCTAAAAGGCAGATTACTTCGCCACTCCAGGCGGAACGTCAACGCCTAAAGGCGGACTAATCAATGCCAGGAAGACGGATTGGCTCTAGAAGTAGATTAGTTGACGCCGGTGAAGACGAACTAACCAAAATGTCAACGCCTAAAAAAATGGACTAATCAACGCCTAAAAGGTTGATTACTTCGCCACTCCAGGCAGAACATCAACGCCTAAAAGATGGACTAATCAATGCCAGGAAGGCGGATTAACTCGAGAAGTAGATTAGTTGACGCCGGTGAAGGTGAACTAACCAAAATGTCAACGCCTAAAAAGACGGACTAATCAACGCCTAAAAGGCGGACTAATCTACTTGAACCGAAAATACTAACTTTCTACTAGTAGTTTCCCCGCAAGAGTACGGGTTCACTGTAGTATTGACAAGTATAGGGACCAAGTATTATCAAACCCAAGGGATGGAATGTATGCAAATAGATCCCTGAAGATCTACGCGTCGTAGTTAATATGAGTGTATGTTTTTGGGTTTTTGAAAAGAAAATATAATCTAAACTAAATTACTCTACGAATGCAAAAAGGAAAATTAAACTAAGAACGTAAAAGTGTGTTTTCGAATATGTGATGGTGATGCTCAGGATAGGAATTCCTACGTATACTAACGGGGCAGGTACATAATCAAAATAACCGTGACGTGCAAGAAATAACCTAAGTAAAAGATTGTAAGATGAAAGCTCAAGAATTCAACCCTAATACTTTATCCTAACAATCGACTTCACTAATCCACTAACAAGTTAATAGATAGTGCTTAATTAATGAGACCCTAATTTAACTAAGGTGATGCGGTCGTCCTCCCTAGATAAACCGGTAGATTAATTAACCCTTTCTAAACCCTCTCGTTAAGTCTACTAGTTGTTAAAGAGTGATAAGGTCGTCCTCTCTCTAACACTTTTCGAACAAAATTCAAAGGTAAAGTTAAGATTGATTTTAAGAATTCATTAATTAAGAGCATTAAAACTAAACGTCACGAATTACCCTAATTACGTACTCACATCCTACTTCTACGAGTTCATCCTACCCTAAGCATACAAGGGTTTTAACCGGACATGGCTTTAACGACAACAAAAGCAATTGAAGAAATAACGAACATAAACATAATGATTTGAACTAAGTAACTACTAAACATAAACTAGGGTTTAAAGAAAATAAATGCTAAGAACTGAAATTTGATTAATAAAACGAAGTCTCAAGTATTCAATGTCAAAGAACGAACGAAAATAAATTAAAATCCAAACTGAAACAAGAATTCGTAAAGTAAAACCTCGATTACGTAAAAATAAAGCTTGCTCGTCTCTCGTACTCTTCTAATTCTAAAAACGAACTCCAAAAGTGATGTGGTGTCAAATGGTATGTGATGTCCTTAAAAATGAGTTCGGAACAAGTATATATATGTATCGAGCCGATTCGAGAACTCATGGGCCGGAAAAACGGATAAGAAGGTAAAAGGGCATAGGCGCTCGAGCTAAACAGCTCGAACAGTGCAAAGGCTCGAATGGGGCCGCTCGAATGAATGTAGCTCGAATGAACCAATAGCTCGAGCGCTCAAAATCTTCTGTTAGTTTTGGCGCTCGAGCTAACTCCTTGCTCGAGCGGTGGCGCTCGAGTGAGTGTACTCGAGTGGTCCTTCTTCTTCTTCAACTAGTACTTTTCTTCTCGCGCACTAATACCTTTCGTATTTCTTCGATATCTTCTCATCCGGGCATCCGTTTGAGTCGATTTAAAGTCCTACGAACTCTGTTTTTCGCCCTCGATTCACCTATAAGCATCAAAAAGACAAATTCATAAATGTGTAGAAATAGTACTCAATTGACTCTAAATACTCAATAAAATCGACCAAAACTTGGGCATTTCTAGCTACGAATCATGACAATTTCACGCCTAATCAACCCCCCCAAACTTACCATATTGCTTGTCCTCAAGCAATGAAATAATAAGTCAAGTGAAATTGTTAGGAATGAGTCATAGAACCAAACCATGCAAGTAAATGAACTCGAGCTTCAAAGATCGATCACACGTATACTAACTAACCCCCTTCATCGTACTCATGCAATAACAACAAGAAACACTAAGATCAAACATGGATGTGCACTCAACGATGTGTTTCACTCCCTCACAAGTGTATATCAATAATAAGGGACTCGCTCAATCAATCAATCACACATATCAGCAGCCATAGGCTTGTAAGCGCTCTCAACTTCGACTATACTCTAGAAATCAGTGCCGAATAAAAAATGACTTTTCTCAAGGTTGTAATGTAGGCTCTTTGGACAGGTTGGGAAACTATATGGGGTAAGTGACTCAAGTGAATGGAGAATAGAAAATCAAATTCCAATACTTCAAAACGAGGATCAAAATACTTCAAACATCTTCATTTAATACACTTTCAATTCCTCTGCTTTCAACACTTCAAATTTTTTTTCTAACTCATTTCACTTTTTCAATCACCACATTTTTCTCTTTCACATATACGTATGAGCTCATTTTTTTTCTTTTACTCATTTTCAATTTTTTTTTCTTTCCCACAACTCAAAACTTCATCACACCCTTCTTTTATCACAACTCAACCAACATAATTCCTTATCTCAACTCAACTCAATCCCTCCTCATTCACACTTTTCCTATTCTCCACTCAAATTGGGACAAAACGGTTTAAGAACTTGGAATGATGTTAAAATGTGCTAGCAAATGAAATAGGCTTAAGGCTCAAACTGGCTAACAAGGGATCAATGTCATTGGTAGGAAATTTTTTGGCTAAGTGACTCAATCAAATCAAAGATGGCCTAAGATAACATTCGACATATCAAACTAGACACAATCAAGAAGCGAGAGCACACACAAGTTCTAGCATCCTCTAAGGTGACGACTCACTCACAAACGAAGAGATCAATTCATGTATCTTAATCTCAAAAGGCTCAAATCTCACGGCTTTCACATCCATGCTAGTCCTAGTGAATTCTCACTCTCATCACACAAGTACTCAAAAGGAAAACTCGTAAGTTTACTAGTTCTCTCTCAAATCAACTTTCACTCATACACTCACACAATAGAATTCCTAACTCACCCTCACAACCTAACCCTACTCACCAAGTCATACTCAAGAATCATCAATAAGCACGTAGTAAGAGTTAATAAGCGTAAAACAAGTCAATCATCAAATCTATCCATCACAAATCATAACCCATCAGTTTAAATATGACTTCCAATACAATCCCATATCTCACCGAATCACCAAACAGTAAGTTCACATCACATCATAAAAAATAATCAGAAAACAAAAGACAGAAACGAAAAATGTAAGAGTAAAAGAAAGCGGGGGGAATCCCCATCATCAATGATCAGGAGGTGGTGGAGGGCAGTAGTGGGGATGATCAGCTCCCAAATGAGACACGAACAGTGACTCCATCTATCGGTGCATATCAGAAAACTGATCCTTCATCCGAGCCGATCGTGTATCCATCCTATCTTGGGCAGCCCGTAAGTACGTAACATCTGTCTGGAGGTTCTGAATCTGCTGACCCATCCCCGTCCAATCTACATATATCGGGTACCACTGCTCGGGCGAGTGCACCTCTGGTGACTCGATCTCCATCTCTTGCGGGACCTCACCCGCTGCTGCTCCTCCCTCATCATGTCCTCCTTCGTACTCTTGCTCTTCCTCCTCTTGTAAGTCCCGAACTCCACTGCATGACCCGGCACCACTTGTGCCCTCTCCTCGAGACCTCTTCACTGGCCTCATGTCTCGAAGTCCACTGTTGTCTACCTCCTCAGTATACTTAGCCCCGATCTTAAGGTGCCGTGCTCCATTCATTCCAATGTTTTCTTTCTTTTTCCCTTTCAGTGTCACCAGCTTCTCATTCGGGAGAGGAAACAGGGCATCATCCTTGTACCTAATGCAATAGGTACCCTTCCAATGCTCAAACATCATGGTGTTGTTCATCTGGTCAAAACCAAGGTCCATGCCAACGCTAGGGCTTGCACAGGGTGCGAACCCGAGGCTCTTCACAAACGCAGAAATCAGCCCAGCTCCCCTAATCTTTGAGGTCTTCGCACCTAGTTTGAATGGGGCCTCATAGTGGTGCTCCAGGAAGTCTCTCCCAAAATCATGCTCTCTCACGTGCAGGAGGCACCAAATCCCGTACAACTGCTTGCTCGTCACAGTTCCCATCTCAGAACGGGCATAGATGGTATTCCCTAGAATCCTCTCCAAGTAACGAAGCACCGGATTCCTAATCGCCGAAGCTCGTACATTCTGCCCCTTGTAATCTCCTGTCATCTCGCTTGTGATGTCCTTACATAAATCATTTGCATTGAACGACTTCGACACTCGGTTGGGCCTAGACAGCGCTGGTAGAGTGAGAGCGAGGTTAACATCACCAACTTCGCAGTGCTGCCACTCGTTCCTTAGCTTGAACTTGAACGAGTTGTCGTCTTTCTTTTCCACTGTAGCTAGGAACTGTTCCACTAAGTCTGCATTTATCTCCATAGTCAGCAACATCTCGAAGAAATCCACCATTCCATTTCTCGTGAAAATCCTTCTGATTTCACTCTCGATCCCGATGTCTTGCATGAAGCTTACACTCGGTCTTCTAGTCTTTTCCACTTTCCCGGTCACTAAACTCCACCGGTAGGCCACATATCGCCAACTTCTATCGAAGTCCAAGTTGTCCCACCTTGAGGGCATCAGACCCTTACGCGTAAGCTCGTTGGTGAGCTCTTCCAATTCAGCAATCGACAAAATTTTGTCCTCATTCTTCTTGGGAGCCATAGTACCTTTACATATCACAACAATTCATGTCAAAACAATTCATGAACATTCAATACAAAACCAATCCTATCAAGCAAATTTCAACTCAAATTCATTCAACACTCAATCACAAATCAAGTTCATCAAGCTCAAGCCTTTTACTTTCATGTCAAAGTTCTCAGGTTGTATTCAAACAATTCAACTATCCCAAGTCAATAATGCCCACAACTAAGTCTATCATGAAGTAAAATCACAAGAATTATGTAATTCACATGCTCAAGACTCAATTCACATTCATTCATACTCAATACAATCTCAATCCACAATAACTTCACTCAACAAGCAATACCCATATCATGTTCTCAAATTCCTACATTCTCACTCTATAAATTCACCCATTCTACTCATGCAATTTCAAAATTGAAAGCAAAACGAGCAAACCCATAGCATATAAGCACTATTCATCAACAAAGAATAAAAAATCAACGAGATATATGAAAATCTCCAAATTTTTGAACTATGTCATGAACCCTAGTTCTCATGCTCAATTCATGCCAAATCTAAGCCTAAACTACGAATTGAATGAAAAAAGTGATAGAATATATACCTTTGTTGAAGAATTGAAGAAGATTCGTGGAAAAATTGAGCAATACGTGAGCAAATGAGTATATTTCGTACGAAATTGCCCAAAATCGCACCAAGTAGTGTGTGTTCATGTGTATAAGAGTGTAGGGATGGGTATTTATAGAGTGGCGAATCCTAGGGTAAAATCCGACTTGCGCTCGAGCGGGGGCGCTCGAGTGGTGTAGGTCGAACGGCACAGGGGGTCGAGCGCGCAAAACTCTCTGGAAGATTTGGCATTCAAGCCCCACTCGTGCTCGAGCGGAGGCGCTCAAGTGGCTCCACTCGAGCGGTTCCTCCCTTCAACAAGAAACAATGACGACCAAAAACCGAAATGTTCATTCGAAACAAGCACGAAACACTCATCTAACTCATCTAAACATGAACTAACCTGAGAAATCCTCGATTTAAGCCCGGTCGCTCATTCGACCGAGGAGTTGGGGTCTCTTCCAAACGTGAAATTCACCAAGCCAATTCATGTCACACTTATGCACTCACACTTAATCCGATCCAACTAACCTCATGCATCGATATTTTCAAAAAAATTGACCAATTTTTCATCAGAATTTCGTGTATAAACTCGAAGTACGAATACACACACCCCAAACTTTGTTCTTGCTACGCAATAATAAAGTTTGAAAAGAATGAGTATGAACGAGTAAGTACACTAAATTCTCATGAACTTAAATCACTATCAATGCAAAGTAATGAACGAATAAACACATCACCCCCCAAACTTCGACTTCGCAAAGAGGTCTATGTTTGGGGTTCGGGTTACCTCATACTCCAACAATCGAATGCTCCACTACTCAACGTCTCAACATTGTCATGAATTGCTTCTCCTTAAGCTCACCTACTCGAATCAAGCACCACGAAACAAGCCTACACCAAAAATCTCAACAAACGAGGTTAACATATACTATTCACAAAATGACAAAACTAAGAAAACACGTAAAAGCAAGTAAAAATGGGTTGCCTTCCATTTAGCGCTAGTTTTAAGGTCCTAATGCCGGACCGAGCTCGAAGGAGCTCACGGGTCTTGAGAATCTAAAATACCTCCCTTATTCTCATAAGAGAAGTTGAAGAATTTCTTTACTCGATGCCCGTTCACCATGAATCCATGTCCATCCTCCTTCTCGACTTCAAGGAATCCACTCTAATGAACTTCCCTCACAACATACGGCCCGTTCCACTTGGACTTGAGCTTTCCACCAAACAACTTCATCCTCGAATTGAATACAAGGACTTGATCACCCACTTTGAACTCCTTTTTCCTCAATCGAGCATCATGCCATTTCTTAGTCTTCTCCTTGAAAATTCGGGCATTCTCATAAGCACTATCTCGAAACTCCTCCAACTCATGCAATTGAAGTAATCTCTTCTCACCCACCAAGGCACTATCAAAATTCAGCCTTTTGATCGCCCAATATGCCTTGTGCTCCAACTCCAAGGGCAAGTGACATGCCTTTCCAAAAACTAATTGGTAAGGAGACATACCAAGAGGAGTTTTGAAGGCTGTCATATACGCCCAAAGTGCATCATCAAGCTTCATTGCCCAATCCCTCCTACTAATGCTCACCGTCTTCTCAAGGATCTCCTTGATTTGACTATTCGATACCTCTGCAAGACTGTTAGATTGAGGATGATAAGCAGTAGAGACTCGATGACTTACCTCATATTTTGACAGCAACTTCTCCATCTACTTGTTCACAAAGTGACTCCCCCCATCACTAATCAAATCTCTTGGAACTCCATATCTAGCAAAAATATTCTTCCTCAAGAACTCAATCACCACTCGGGAATCATTCACTCCTGTCGGGATAGCTTCAATCCACTTCGAAACGTAATCGACGCACATGAGAATGTATAAGAATCCATTGCTAGGAGGAAATGGACCCATGAAATCAATCCCCCATACGTCAAATACCTCGACTTCCATAAAAACGTGCAGCGGCATCTCGTCCATCTTAGTAATAGAGCCAAATCGTTGGCACTTATCACACCTTCTTACCCATTTCATGCAATCTTTCAATAGAGTTGGCCAATAAAAACCAGATTGAAGCACCTTCCTTTCGGTCTTCTCTCCACCCAAATGCCCTCCACATGGTAAGGCATGACAATGCCTTATGATATCACTCCACTCCTCCTCTGGCACACACCTTCTCAACACATGATCAATCCCTCTTTTGAACAAGTATGGATCATCCCAAATAAATTCCCGAACTTTATTCAAAAATACCTTCCGGTGCACCGAGTCCATCTCCGCTGGCAACTCTGCACTTGCTAAATAATTAGCATAATCAGCAAACCACGACGTTTTCCCTTCAACTCGATATACCGGAATATCTCCTAAACCAAACAGCTTCTCATCCGGAAATTCATCGTTCACCTCTCGATCTTCCACTGTGTTTTCCTTTATAAGCTCCAACCTCGAAAGGTGATCGGCTATCACATTCCCGCATCCCTTCTTATCTCAAATCTCGACATCGAATTCCTGGAGTAATAGGATCCAACGAATGAGACGGGGCTTTGCATCCTTCTTGCTCATAAGGTACCGAATCGCTGTGTGGTCCGTATATACTATTGTTTTCGTCCCTACTAGGTAGGGCCGAAATTTATCAAAGGCATACACGACCGCTAACAGCTCCTTTTCGGTTGTAGTGTAATTCACTTGAGCAGAATTCAACATCTTCGAGGAATAGTATATCGCGTGAAAACTCTTCTCTCGAATCTGCCCCAAAGCAACCCCCATCGTAAAGTCACTCGCATCATACATAAGCACAAACGGGCTAGACCAATCCGGGGTCACAAGTATCGGGGCATTCACCAACGCTTCTTTCAACCTGTTAAAAGCCACTAAACACTCATTAGTAAACTCAAAGGCGACTTCTTTTTCAAGAAGCCGCGAAAGGGGTTTAGCAATTTGTGAAAAGTCTTTTATGAAACGTCTATAAAATCCTGCATATCCTAAAAATGACAGAATCCCCTTCTCAGTCGAAGGTGGTGGAAGCTTCTCAATAGCAATCACTTTCACCTTGTCAACTTGGATTCCTTTCGAGGACACATGATGTCCAAGAACAATACCCTCTCTCACCATGAAGTGACACTTCTCCCAATTCAACACCAAGTCCGTCTCTTCACACCTGCTCAACACAACTTCAAGATTGATTAAACATTTATCAAACGACTCCCCGTAGATGGAGAAGTCATCCATGAAAACCTCCATAATCTTCTCAATCATCCCATGAAAAATAGCCATCATTCACCTTTGAAAGGTGGCGGGTGCATTACACAACCCAAATGGCATCCTCCTAAAAGCAAAAGTCTCATAGTAGTTGTTGGTGATCGGTTCTAATTACGTGGATTAGCAGCTGTTTTTAACCGATTTAGGATCACCAAACAAGAACGTGTGATTGATTACCACCGTAAATGGTAAATTCGATAGTTCGTGTTGTAGAATTGTAAATACGAGTGTTAAATTCGTATTTATTTCGTATGTGTGCACGTTTAGGTGTGTTAGTGTGTGTTTTGAGAGTATTTGTGTATTTGAACTTGTATTTCTTAGCTGGAGAATAACTATTTATAGAGACTAGCAAGTAGGAGGTGTCCAAGACTCTTGGACTTCCTAGCTTGCATGCTAGACAAGTGTCCTTTGACCTTGTTTGACCTTATCTAAGTTGAATCTTAGTTACAAAGTCTTCTTTGGTCTTATTTCGGACTCATTGTTGTTCGTCCAGGTCGGCTTAATTGATCCAGTTTGATTTTTCCGCAAAAGTTGTTCGCCTTTTGTGGATGTGGCTTGGAAGTTATTCGCTTGGACTTCGTGTTGAGATGAGCTGTGGAATCTTGGTTTCTTGTTCGTTTTCATACACCTCTTTTCGTCAAGGTTTGTTCGTCACCAGCGACTTGGTTAAATGGTCAAGTCTGGTCTCGGATCTCTAAACATGCTCGTCCAACAGTTGTTCGTCGAAGTAGTTGCTCGTCACTTTATACACTCTCCAGATTGATTTGTGCACCCCATTCTTGGTTTTCTGTTAAAATGCTTAATCTTGGTTCACACCGCAAGGATTGATGTTTTCCTATCAACAATTATCCCCCTATCCTGACTAGGTGTTGTTATAGACGAGCATCTTTGGGCGAGCAACAGTAGTTAGGATATTAAACCGATGAGGATTGGGACGAACATCATTGAACTAGACGAGCAACATAGGGTTCGTCATTTCGTCTCCCCAAGGTCTAGGGGATGCACGAAGATGACATGGGCGACATGATTGCGCGCCGCCCACACGCGATCAATCCCGAGGCGACGCGCCCCTATACTTGCTCGTAGGTCCTTCAACTTTTTCTCGAATTTACAAATGACCCCCGTCTCTTGTCATTTTGATCCTCAATTTTTGGGGAAATTATGAGTTTTACCTCGTTTTTCCTTGGGGTATAAATTGAAGTGGGAGACGAAATTTTTCCCACTTCTTTCATCTCTGCTACAGTGCTCCGGTGTCTTCAAGCTTTCTCCGGCGAATTAAAGTGTTTTCCGACGAATTCAAGCATTTTCCGATGGGATTACTTTAATTCCGAGTCTCTGATTCATTTCTAAGGTAGTTTGTTACATAATTTTTGTTGTTCTTTCTTTTTTACTTCTCTTTCTCTTTCGAAAACCTCCATCGCCGCTGTGGTGAAGATAGCGCCGCCGTCCCTTCTAGAAATCGCCACCGTCTGCAACTAATCCCGCCGCCGTCTGTATTTTTCCTTCTTCTTCCTATGTCTTCTCAGTCAAGCAATAAATCCGAAGAAACCCTTGATCCCCTTTTTCCTATTTTGGCACACGGAAACCAATCCCCATTCGAGATTTCTTCGGCATCGGACCCCCACGCAGACTCCGTTGTTCGATCGGTGGAGGATATTGGTGCTCGCCCATCTGGGAGGGAAGTAGTGGCTATTGCGAGCAGGGATTCCGACGAAGGCTCTTCGTCCAGTGCTGAATGGGAAGATCCCGAGTTTGACGAATTAACCCGTGAATTCTTGGAGGGGATAAACTTCCCATCTCCAAAGATGCTGGAAAACGAGATTCCAGTTGGAGTTGCTCGGCCTTTCGACTGGCGAGCATATACTGAGGAACATGCGAACAGCTTTACTCGCCCACAGAGACAAGTAATGGACTTGGTAAAAACTGACTTCCAGGCGAGCAAAATCAAAAGTGTGGTTCTCAAGGAGGATCTAGACTTGATCCGAGAGACCTATAAGATCCCATACGACATTCATATGTGGGCCCCTAGGAGAAAGGAGAGAGACGATCGCCCACCTCCAGGATGCACGGCGATCAACATTGATACATTGATCGCCGGCTTAAAGTTGCCTCTGCCTCCAGTTGTTGGTCGCTTTTTAGAGGCGACCAACCTTGCCATCACCCAAATCACTCCAATTGGGTGGATGAACCTGCTGGGCTTGATGTGTTTGTTCGCCCTGGAAGGATACGTTGATCGCATCACCACGGAAGAGATCAACTATCTCATGACCATCACTAAGTGCCCCATTGGAGAGGAGGGTTATTATTACCTCAAGGCTAGGACTGGGCTCAAGATGGTGGAAGGGGTGCCGAATAAGATCCGTAACTGGAAGCAGCACTTTTTCTTTATTGGGGGTGATTGGCGAGCATCTTCCGGTCCACACGGTGGCATTGGACGAATAAACTCTCCTGCCGCTTATGGAAAAATTAAGCGTAAGTTTATTTTTGTTCGTCTTTGAACTGTATTGTTATAATTTAACTTTTCTTGTTTGTTCGCAGGCCCTCGATTGCTCAAGTGGAATTCGGAGGAAGAGGAGATTGGCTCCGAATTCTTGTTTACTTCTTCTTTGGTCGGCTTACGCAATATAGCGGATAGAACCATCCAGTATCTGAGCGAGGAGAAGTGTCAAAGAGCTGTTCGCCTATTCACTTACCCCCATCACTTAGAGGCTCAAGTAGAGGTGCCCCCAGGTATGAAATTTCATCTAACTTACACAAACGTTCTTGTTCGCCAAGGAAGAAAAAAAAGAACTTGCTCGCACCCTTTACAATCTGACTTTAATCTTCTTCTTTTTTATAGCCGAGCAAGTTACTGTTGCGGTTCCTCCTTGTTTTGGTCTCCTGGAGCAAAGGGTATACGAGATGCCCCCACCAAAAGGAAGGAAGGTGAAGGGGGACCCCCCCTCCAAAGTGCTCGCGCTGACGAACAAGCCTGAGGGGGCTAAAGTTCCTCGACAGGCTGCCCTCTCCGGCCAGGCCCGACCAGCACCTCCTTCCCCTACTCCTCCTCATGGGGGAAAATACTTAAAACGGGCTGATGGGACACCCGTGGTACAAGATGTCCCGGCTGGTCATAAGGGGAAGGAGAAAGTGAGCAAGGATCTTGCTCGCCCTGAAGAAGAAGCTGCTCGTCGTTCCTCTGTTGAGCCTACTGATAGGACGGGCAAAGCTGGGAAGGATGTAGCCCCAACCTGTGGCCCAGAGGACATAACTCTTCTAGGTTGGGATGACCGCAAATTCGCCGAGTAAGTATCCATTCTTCTTTGTCGAGCAAGATTTGTTTCTCATTTACAAATTTTTTCTAAGTGTTGTTTACTTTCTTGTTCGCAGATACTGGGCTGACGACATTCTGGGCGAGCACATGCTGTTCACCAGTATGCTTGCTCCAAAACTCCCGTCAATATAAGGGAGATCCCAGGCGACCATGTTCGCAGGGCGACAGAGTTGGACGCCCGGGCCTGGACACGACCCATGGAGAAAACTATCTCCATGCAAGGGTTGGCGGACAACTTCCACCTGTCTATGATGCACCATGCCAACGGCCTTGTCATGGCGCAGAAAGCAATGGCCCAGCTGGCCGAACAAAAATAAGTCATTCGTCGGTACGCCGGCACTGCTCGGCAACTCATGGAGGAGAAAAATGCCATGATCAATACTTACGAGGCCAAGCTTGCTCGTCTCAACAATCAACTCACCATATCTCTTGATAACGAGAAGAAATATCTTGAAGAAATCCAAGATTTATCTGCTGAACTGAAAGGCAGGGCGCCTTGCTCGGTGACGAAAGGAAGAAGCTGTCAGCGGCCGAGCAGAAAATTGCCGAGATTGAAGCAGATAATGCTCGCCTTAGGGAGGTGGAGGCCAGCACCTTCACCCGCGAGCAACTTGAGGCTGAGCTCCAAACCCGGTCTGCCCCCATCTCAAACTTGGGATATATTTGCGCCTATGCCGACTATATCCGCATGGCTGACGCGTACGATTATAAAGATATGGTGGACGAGATGGGTAAGGACTTGACTGAGTTCCTGGAGAATTATCCCCCGCCGAATAACATTGAAATCCAATTGGGGGATATAGCTGAGTTAGGGGTCAAGATTGATAATCTTGACCCTAGTATCACTATTACTCGCCCTCCGGCTCTAGTTGATGAGGGCGAGCAAGAGGAAGAGCCGGCTGCTGCGGACGAGCAAAATGCCAAGGAGATGGAGCAAAAGGCAGCTGAGGACATGACCAGAGACATGATTGTTGATCCTCCCACTGACCAAACTCAAGATCTTCCTCCCACCGAGCAGCAATAGATTTAGACAAAAGACTTCTTTATTTTGTAATAGTTGTTCGCTTTTTGTAGTACTTTACACTTGTACTATTTTTTAGGCTTCAAAGCCTTTTTGATTTAATGAATGTCTTTCTTTGTTCGCTCCTCTTCTTATATATGTTAATTGCCTTTACATTTGTGTCAATGTTTTTGCAATTATAACATATAATTTTGGGCTTTGTTCGATTTGAACTTTGCCTTAATGGAATTTGGGTTTAGCCTTAGGTTTCATTCATCTTAAAAGACGAACAACCTTTAATTGGCTTTGGTCCTCATAATGGACTTGTACCTCGAGCTTTGGACTTTTTTCTTAATGAACAGCTATATTTACCTTGTGAAATTGTGAAAAATTACAAGCGTTGTAAGATTGTTCATCACTTAACATATATATTCTGACAAACAACTTTGAACACTAACCAAAACATGCTCGCTTATAATATTTTTGCCGAGCAACTTTATCTAAAATACAAAAGATATGAAATAGCACCAGACTATACAATGTGCCGAACAACTTTTGAATCTATACTTAGCAAAATTTCAAAAAATTAGGCAAGTTTTTGGTTTGCCTTACTTGGTTCACTTGCCCCCTAAGACATTTGTTCGCCCAATTAAGAATTTGTTCGACTTATTGGTAGTACTTCTTTAGATGTACAACATTCCAGGAGTATTAGGCCGGCTTGCCTTCCATATCTTCGATATCGTATACACCATTAAGGAACTTGTCCGTTATACGATACGGGCCCTTCCAAGTTGGTCCCAATACACCTGGAGGTTGGGCGAACAACTTTCTTAGAACCAAATCTCCAACTTTGAATTCCCTGATTTTAACATGGGAATTATAGTAGCGTTCTGCTAGCTGCTTATAGGTAGTATTTTTTAGCTCGACACTTAATCTTTTTTCTTCGAGCAAATCCATTTCAGTAGCTAGAGCAAAGTTGTTCACTTGTTCATCAAAGTTGGTCGTCCTGATTGTGTTGGTCTTTAATTCAATTGGTATTATAGCCTCTGTTCCGAAAGCCATTGCAAAAGGTGTTTCTCTGGTGCTTGACCTGGGAGAAACTCTATATGCCCACAAGACTTCCGGAAGTTCTTCAGACCAACTGCTTTTGCTCTCTGCTAGCCGTACTTTTAATGTATGCTTGATAATCTTGTTCACGGCTTCGACTTGTCCATTTGACTGGGGATGATAGGGCGTAGAATAGTGTTTCTTGATCCCCCACTTCGTACAGAAATCTCTCAACTCTTTCCCATCAAACTATGGACCATTGTCTATCACAATGGTTTGTGGAACCCCAAAATGATAGACAATGTTCTTCCAAATGAAGTTGATCATTTTCTGTTGCGTAATCTTTACCATGGCCTCCGCTTCTGCCCATTTCGTATAATAGTCGACTGCCACAATGGCAAATTGAACATTTCCAACTCCTGTCGGTAAAGGACCGATAATGTCCATCCCACATCTTGCAAATGGCCATGGGCTGTAAACTGATATAAGCTGTTGAGCCGGTGTATGAATGTTCGCGGCAAAAATTTAGCATTGATGACAAGTTTTTGCTTTCTTGATTGCATCCTGACGTAAAGTCGGCCAATAATAACCTTGTCTGATAGTCTTGTATGCCAAGGCTTGCCCCCCGGTGTGATTTCCACATACTCCGGCATGTATTTCTTCGAGTATTGCTCGTCCTTGCCCCCTAGGCAAACATTTGAGAAGTGGGATTGATATTCCCCTTTTGTAAAGCTGCTCGTCCACCAGAGTGTATCTGGTGGCTTGCTTTGTTAGCTTGGCAGCTTCAAAAGAGTTGTTTGGTTTTTCCCCACTTTTCATGTATTTGACTATACTTGTTCTCCAGTCTTCTTCTTCATTTGTTTGTTTGTCCAGTTGGTTGACATTATAACTTATTGTTGATGGGTTGTTCATTTTCGTGATTATAATGTCAGCTAACTCTGCTGGCCCTTCACTTGTTGCTAGTCGAGCCAGAGTATCTGCCTGAGTGTTGCTTGTCCTTGGAATTTGTTCAATGAAAACTTGATCCAATAGGGACATTAGGTGAGCAACAATCCATTGATACTCGATCATGTGATCGTCTTTTGCCTCGTATTCACCTCGGACTTAATTCACAATTAGTTGTGAGTCGCCGAATATTTACAAACGTCTGACACCTACTGCAAGGGATAGGTGAAGACCAGCAACGAGAGTTTCGTATTCTGCTTCGTTGTTGGTTGCCAAGAAACCAAATTTGATTGCCGAAGTGAATACTTGTCTGTCAGGACTAATCAGAACTACTCCTGCCCCCGAGGCTATGTTGGTTGAAGATCCGTCGACATAGAGATGCCAGAGATGATCAAGTCTTCTCGTCGGATCCAGTGGGAAAGTTAGTTCGACTAAAAAGTCGGCTAATGCTTGCCCTTTGATCGCTATTCGAGGAGCATAGGTCACCCCGAATTGGCTAATCTCTAGTGACCATTTTAGTAGACGACCAACAGTGTCGGGGCGATGGAGAATTTGTCTGAGTGGTAAAGTTGTTAGCACTTCAACTTGATGGTCAAAGAAATATGGCCGTAACTTTCTCACACTCATGACAAGTGCGTATGCCAGCTTTTCGGTTGGAGAGTATCTGATCTCCGTTTCGTGTAAGGCTTGGCTGACGTAGTAGATGGGTTGATGGAATTTGCCATCCTCGCGCACCAGAACGGAGCTGATTGCCACTTCTGACGCTGCCAGATACAAGTAGAGCTTTTCTCCTGGGATGGGTTTTGATAGAATTTTAACATCTCCCAGGTAATCTTTAAGTTGGTCAAACGCCTTTTGACAGTTTTAGTCCACGTGAACTTTCCTTTCTTTATGGCCTCGAAGAATGGATGACACTTGTCTCCTGATCGGGATATGAACCGATTCAATGCTGCTAGGCATCCCGTGAGCCTCTGCACTTCTTTTACCGAATGTGGTGGTTGCATATCCACGATAGCTTTGAATTTTTTAGATTGGCCTCAATTCCTCATTGGCTAACAAGATGGCCCAAAAACTTGTCAGAATGGACTCCAAGCTGCTCTTCTTCGGATTCAGCTTCATGTTGTAATGCCGAAGAATATCGAATACCTGGGTCAAATGTTGGAGATGGTCTTCTTTTCGGGGGCTCTTGACTACGATATCATCTACATAGACTTCTACCGTATCTCCGATTTGTTCGTCGAACATCTTGTTCACCAACCTCTGATACGTTGCTCCGGTGTTGATGAGGCCGAATGACATTCTCTTCCAACACAACAAGTTTTTATTCGTGTAAAATGTTGTGTTTTCTTGATCGTCTGGATGCATTGGGATTTGATGGTACCCGGCAAAGACATCCATAAATGTTAGCATCTCGTGACCCGCAGTGCTGTCCACCAATTGATCAATATGGGGGAGAGGAAAGTTGTCCTTTGGGCATGCTGCATTCAGATCCGTAAAATCTATGCATAGTCTCCAGGTCCCGTTTGGTTTCCTCACAAGGACTGGGTTTGCTACCCACTGTGGACAGAGTGGTTGTCGGATTATATCGTTGTCTAACAACTTCTTCACCTCTTCATTCAAAGCTTGGTATTTGTCGGGACCATACTTTCTTCGTTTTTGATGGACTGGCCTTTTTACTTTATTGATATTAAGCTTGTGGCAAGCATGCTTTGGATCTATTCCCACCATGTCTGCATGAGACCAAGCGAAAACATCTAGATTTTTGCTGAGGAACTCTTTCATTTTGGATCTGTAAGGCTCAGGGAGCTCAGATCCTATGTATAATTCGAGATCTTCGTTTTCAGGATTAACTTTGAACGTCTCCAGTTCTTCAACTGGAGTTGCTCGTCGTTTTTGTCCTTTCCAACGGGGATCAAGTATTGGTCCCTCAGAGTTGAAATCATTTTCAATGTTCATGGGCTCTGCTCCCATGCGGGGATCTAGATCATCTATTGGTCCTGGCTCCTTGTTGTTGATCAACACCTGGCCCTCCAAGTCATCTGGTATATGTTGCTCGTCACCACCCCTATGTTGTTCGTTAGGTGGAAGTTCCCCATGGGTGGTGATGAGTTGTCCGTCCAACACTTGCTCGTCAGAGTGTTGCTCGTCCGTATCTATATGGTCATCTTCAATGTCCATCATGCTCTCCAGTATTGATGGTTCATCAACAGGGTAACTGGTGGTGGCTTCCATCATGGATACTTGTGCGTGCTTTGTCTGTAACTGTAGGAGACATTCCCGAGCCTTTCTTTGATCTCCCATTATTGTGCCTGCTCCACTTGTTGTTGGGAACTTTAGGCAATAATGGTAAGTTGAACATGCAGCTTTAAATTCATTTAGAAAAGGTCGACCAAGAAACCCGTTAAAGGTTGATTCCTGGTCTACGACCAAGAAATCTACCATTCTTGTTATATTTTTCTCGGGTTCCTCTACCGTTACAAGCTGAACGGACAACCTAATCTCCCCTAACGAGACTGTTACAGCATTTCCGAAGCCTAAGATTCTATGATTTGAATCTCGTATGTAGCCCGAGTAGTCTCCAAGTTGATCGAGCGTCTTTTTGAAAAGGATGTTGGTGTAGGCTCCGGTGTCCACCAACAATCTATGACTCTGGTCTCCATGATCTTAGCACAAATCCGAGTGAATCATTGTGGGGGGTCAATATTCCCTCCAAATCCTTTTCAGTAAAGGCCAGTTCTGTTGTCTGCATGATGGATGGTTTAACCCCCATTCCTTGTACTTGGTCGATCGCTCGCAATTCGGCTTTTCTTTTTCGGTTGGAGATTGGCGGTCGTCCATCAGAACATCCTCATGCTGGTCCTGCGGGTTCCATCATGTATAGATCCTCTAATGGACGAGCAGCAATAGCTGGAACTGGTCGCCCGGGTTTGTTATTTCTCTGAGGCTGATCATCATCCTCATCTTCGGAGTTGTTCTCCCGGGCTCTCTTTCCAGGTTGCCTTTTAACAAAGTCGAAGAGCTTTCCCTCCTCGTAAAACCGCCAAAGTTGCTTGAGCAAATCTCTACACTCGCTAGTAAAGTGCCCCACGCTTTGATAGTAAGCACAATACTTGTTAGGGTTGAGTTTGCCAGTGTCTTGGTGAATTCTCCGTGGAGGGGAGAGCAAATCCTTATCCTTCACATTTTCGTACACAGCATCGACTGATATTGTTAGCATCTGGTTCAATTTTTCTTTAAGCCCCATCCTTTCAGTGAATGCCTTCATGTTCTTCGGGACTCTGTAGCCCGTTCCGGCATATTTCTTGTTGTTCTCCTTGGGATCAGCTTTGTTTTCTCCCAAGTTTGCTTGCAGGGCCTCATGCATGGAAACAAATATGCTGGCTTGATTTCTGAATTCGGCATAGATTCTTGGGCACTTCAGACGTACCTCTTTCCATAACTTTGACTTGAAGCAAATGTACTAACTTCTACTAGTAGATTCCTCGCAAGCGTACGAGATCACTGTAGTATGAGTAAGTATAATGACCAAGTATATCGAACCCAAAGGATGAAGTGTATGCAAATAGATCCCTGAAGATCTACGCGTCGTAGTTAATATGAGTGAAATGTTTTTGGATTTTTTGGAAATATTAACTGAAACTAAAATAAACTAATTAAACTATAATACTAAAGAAGACTAATTAACTAAGGTTTGTGTTCAAGTAAGAGATGGTGATGCTCAGGATAGGAATCCCTATGTATACTAACGGAGCAGGTACATAATCAAAATAACCGTGACGCGCAAGAAATAACCTAAGTAAAAGAATGCAAGGTGAAAGCTCAAGATTCTAAACCCTAATACTTTACCCTAACACTCGACTTCACTAATCCACTAACAAGTTAATAGATTGTGCTTAATTAATGAGACCCTAATTTAACTAAGGTGATGCGGTCGTCCTCCTTCGCTAAACTGGTAGATGAATTAACCCTTTCTAAACCCTCTAGTTAAGTCTACTCGTTGTTAAAGAGTGATACGGTCGTCCTCTCTCTAACACTTTTCGAACGAAATTCAAAAGTAAAGTTAAGATTAATTTTAAGAATTCATTAATTAAGAGAATTAAAACCTAACGTCACACGTTACCTTAATTACGTACCCACAACCAACTTCTACGAGTCCATCCTACCCCAAGCATGCAAGGGTTTTAGCTAGACATGGGTTTAACGATAACAAAAGTAATTGACGAAGTAACGAACATAAATATGATGAATTGAATTGAAAAATTAGAAAGCATGAACTAGGGTTTTGAAAGAAAATAAATTTAAGAACTGAATTTAAATTAATAAGACAAAATTTAAACGTGTTCATTAACGAAGGTATGAATAAACGAAACTAAAAAAATAAAACCGTTATGCGAATTTGTAATGTAAAACCTCGAAACGTAAAATTAAAGCTTGCTCCTCTTTCTCTCTCTAAAAACTAAGCCTAAAAGTGATTTTGGTATCTGAAAATTCGTGGACCTCTTTTCAAAACGCGTTCGGGGAAGTATATATAGGCAACGGGTCGAGTCGGGGATGTATGGGCCGAAAATCCATGCTTGCTCGTGCACTGCTCGTGCACTAGTGCACGAGCACCTTCAACTCGAGCACTTCAAAACGTCCAGAGCCGAAAAACTGCACTAGCACTCACGCTCGTGCACTCATGCACGACTGCCTCTCTTGCTCGTGCGCTATGCACGACTTCTCGTGCACTTGTGCACGACCAGCTTCAACTCGTGCGCTATGCACGACTGCTCGAGCACTAGTGCTCGAGCTCCTTTAGCTTGTGCACTCCAATGATACTTTTGCTCCCTCGAACTAATACTTTTTGTATTTCTTCGATATCTTCTCATCCGGGAGTCCGTTTGAGTTGATTCAAAGTCCTACGAACTCCTCGTTTCGCCCTCTATTCACCTATGAGCATCTAAGAGACAAATTCATTAGTTTATGAAAATGATACGCAAATGACTCTAAATACTCAACAAAATCAACCAAAACTAGGGCATTTCGAGTGACGAATCATGACAATTTCACCCCTAATCAACCCCCTCAAACTTACCATGTTGCTTGTCCTCAAGCGACGAAATAATAAGTCAAGTGAAATTGTTAGGAATGAGTCAACGAATCAAATCATGCAAGCAAATGAATTCGATCTTCAAAGATCAATCACAAGTATACTCACTCATCTTCCCTCATCATACGCATGCAACAACAACGAGAATCACCAAAATCAAACATGGATGTGCACTCTACGATGTGTTTCACTCCCTCACAAATGTATATCAATGATAAAGGGACTCACTCAAACAATCAATCACACATATTGGCAGCCATAGGCTTGTAAGCACTCTTAACTCCGACCATACTCTAGAAATCAATGCCGAATAAAAAAGGACTTTCTCAAGGTTGTAATGTAGGCTCTTTGGACAGGTGGGAATCAATATGGTAAAGTGACTCAAGTGAATGGAGAATAGAAAATCAAAGTTTCGCACTTCGAGATTAGGAACAGAATACTTCAAATATTTTCAATCAACACATTTTTAATTCCACTACTCTCAACACTTCAATTTTTTTTCTCACTCTTTTCACTTTTTTTTCAATCACTTCACTTTTTTTTTTCTCTTTTTTCGCACAAACACATGAGCTCATTTTCTTTTGCTCATTCTCAATTTTTTTCTTTTTCCCCCAACTCATAACTTCATCACACCTTCTTCTCATACTCACTCAACAAACAACATTTTTCTTTTTCAACTCAATTCAATCCCTTCACATTCACACTTTTCTTATTCTCCACTCAAATGGGGACAAAAAGGCTTAGGAATTGGAATAGTGTTTATATGTGCTAGCAAATGGAATAAGCTTTAGGCTCAAAGGGGCTAACAAGGGATAAATATCAATGGTAAGGAAAATTTAGGCTAAGTGACTCAATAAAATCAAAGATTGCCCTAGATCACATTCGGCATATCAAACTAGACACAATCAAGAAGCAAGAGCACACACAAGTTCTAGCATCCTCAAGGTGACGATCCACTCACAAACGAAGAGATTAATTCATGCATCAAAATCTCATAAGGCTCAAATCTCACGGCTTTCACATCCATGCTAGTCCTAGTGAATTCTCACTCTCATCACACAAGCACTCAAAAAGAAAACTTGTAAGTATACTAGTTCTCTCTCAGATCAACTCTAGCTCAAACACTCACACAAAAGAATTCCTAACTCAACCTCACAACTCAACTCTTCTCATGAAATCATACTCAAAGATAGCAATAAGTAAGCATGAGCTGATTGATAAGCATGAAATAAGCAACAACGAATCAGATCAAAATCACCTCAAGGAGCATCTCAAGGCACCAAATAACCAAACACACTAAAAGATAAGGGGTGCTCCGGTGCAATGTAACAAGAAACATAAAAAAACTCCACCCCCCCAAACTTCGACCTTGCGAAGAGGTCTAAGTTTGGGGTTGTGGGTTACCTCATCCAACTAATTCAGTTTCTCTCAACAACGTTGCACACTCCCTTGCTTGAGTTCCTCCCTTTTGAGTACTCCATCGAGACAAGCCTACAAAATTAACTCTCAAGTACGAGGTTAAAATTTACAATTAAAAAACACCTTAATATCATAAAACTCAAATAACTAAAAACACTCAAAAGCAAGTAAAAATGGGTTGCCTCCCATTCAGCGCTATTTTTAAGGTCCTCATGCCGAACCAAGCTCAAAGGAGCTAATGGGACATCATACTCAAATTTACCTCCCTTACTCTCATAAGAGTGGTGCTTGCATGTCTTTCCTTGATGCCCTTCCATCATGAACTCTTTTGCTTCCTTCTCATCCCCAAGTGTTATGGGTCTCAACTCCTTCTCACCTTTATCTGGAGGGGTCTTACCAAACAGTTTCTTGAATTTGGACTTTTTCTTCTTATCTCCTCCTTTCCCTTCCAACTGGATCACGTCCACACTTTTCACTTCTTCATCCTTCAACTTCTTCCCTTTATCCCTATCAAAATAAGTCAGATGATAATGCTCATGGGTTAACTCATCAAGTGAAGGATTAACGAAATCATGAACATAGGAAAGATTAGAGATAGGAGGTGTGTCTTCAACACGAGGATCAATTGCATCCATGCAATACAAACTCTCATCCTCCTTCGGGTGCTTCATGGCTTCATATAGGGAAATCTTCACTTCTTGATCATCAACCTTCAACGTAATCTTCCCATTTTCCACATCTAGCACCATCCCTGCCGTTGCTAAGAACGGTCTTCCCAAGATCAGGGGCACACGCTCATCTTCCTCCATTTCGAGCACTACAAAGTCGGCTGGAAAAATGTGATCTCCAACTCTCACGAGGACGTCTTCAACCACACCTTGAGGTCTCGTGATGGACCTATCAGCAAGATGAAGCATCATCATTGTGGGTTGAAGTTCACCCACCTCTAACTTCTTGAACAACGAAAGAGGCATCAAATTAATGCTCGCCCCAAGATCACATAGCGCTCATTTCTTGATCCCGTTCCCGATATCACAAAAAATGGTGAAGCTCCCGGGATCCTTCAGCTTTGGAGGAAGCGCCTTGTGCACTAATGCACTCACCACGTAGTTCAACTGCACCAACTTCGGCTCATCCACTCGCCGTCTTTTCGCGATCAAGTCCTTCAGAAACTTTGCATAGTTGGGCATCTATTCCAAAGCGTCATAAAAAGGAATGTTAATATGCAATTGTTTAAACACATCAAGGAATTTAGCGAATTTCTCATCAAGCTTCTTTTTCATGAAGCGTTGTGGATATGGGACGGGTATCACAGATTTGGGTACCCTCCATTCATCTCTCTCGGTCTCTTTCACTTTCTCCCTTGCTTCCTTTGCCTTCTTCCACTTAGGAACTCTCACAACCTTCTCAATGCCTTCCTCTTCAAGCTCTTTGCTCGCTTGAGTGCTTTCACCCTCAACCTTCTTCTCAACTCCTATCTCTTCAATCTCATCTCTATCTTGGGGCATCTCAGAATCAGCAGGCATCTGAGGACCTTCATAGTTGGTTCCACTTCTTAATTGGATAGCCTTTCAATGCTCTTTCGGGTTCACCTCCGGCATGGAAGGATACTTACCCGGCTCCCTATTCAATGATTTTGCAATTTGGCTTATCTGGAACTCTATTGAGGTAAACCGCCTATTGTTCTCTTGCTAAATTCGATTCAGCTCTACATCTTTCTATTGGAGTTCTTGATCACACTGATCACCTTTCTTATGCAACCCCTTCACATCGTACTCCAAAGAGGATAATCTCTTGCTACCTTTCTCCGCCTTCTGAAGGATGGCTCTCAACATCTCCTCGATTGAGGCACCGCCTTCTCCTCCCGGAGGTTTCGTACCTGGATCAATACCTGGAGGAACTGTAATACCCACCTTCGGGTTAGCATATGAAAAATTCTCGTTCTTCCTCCATTGGTTCTGAGGAAGCTGCTGGCCTCCTTGGTACCCTTGTGTGTTTCTCCATTGATTTTGAGGTGACTGTGGACCTGGAGGTACAAATGGTTGGCCATAAGAAGGTCTTCCTTGAAAATTTACACCTTGTGGATACCCATTCTGATTAAAATAAGGACCTCCCATATAATTGACCACTTCTTGCTGAATTGTGGGCTTGTCCTCTTGCTCATTCTCTGCTGCATTCCCTCCAACCATATTCTTCCCCAACTCAAGGTTGTTAATCTTTTCCATCATGGACATCAACAGCCTTTTCGTTCCTTCATCTTCCTCAACCTGATGAACTCTTTGGAAATCTGTGTCCACATTCCAAGCCCCGGCATTCGTGACAATGTTGTCCACGATCTCTCTATACCTCCCTATTCCTTGATTCAGGAATGATCCACTAGCACAGGCGTCTAGATGGGCTTTGCCCAGCCTTGTTGGCACCACTATAGAAAAATGCCATCACATCTCCCTCATTGTACCCGTGCTGCGGGCACTCTATCAACATGTTTGAGTATCTCTCCCACGCTTGACGTAGGTCCTCTCCTTGCTTCTGGCGGAAGGAAGAGATCTCAATCCTTGCTTTGATCGTTCTGGATGGAGGGTAGAATCGCTCGAGGAACAGACGCTCGAGCTCGGCCCAAGTGGTAATACCTCCCCGTGGAAGCGTATTATCGTACCACTCTTTAGCTATTCCCGTCAATGAGAATGGGAACAATCTAAGCCTCTTGGCATCTTCAGACATGCCATTGTAATTGAACGTGGAGGCTATCATTAGAAAACTCCTCAGATGAGTATTAGGATTCTCATTCCCGATCACCCCCTTGAACTGGTTCTCTGTAAGCAGCTTTAGAATTCCCGGGGAAATCGAGAAGTTATTTGCCTCAACAGGAGGCAATTCCACTCCATCATAGTACCGTTGTGGTTGCGCTGCAAATCTTCCTCGAATAGCCATATTCTGATCTGCGTTATGAGGAATGGGCTGAGGAACCACAGGTGGTACGGGTACTTGTTGAACTGGTGGTGGTTGGTAAACAGGTGGTGGATTGTAAGCTGGAGGTGGAGGATACGGGTATGGTGGATACGGATAAGGTAGGTATGGGTAAGGTGGATAAGGTAAGTTATTTTGTGGTACGTTAGGATGTGGGTAGGCAGGGTTGTTCTGAGGGTGTTGGACAATGTTATGAGCTGGATTGTTTATGTTTTGTGGACCCGAGTTTAGGCTCTGGCTATCTCCTGATGGATCTTGGTTCTGACTACCACTTCCTCCAATGCCGTCAACCCGGTCTATTGTCTGATTGAACTCGTTCGCAGAGATGTCCATTTGTTCTTTCCCTCTTTCGGCAGTATTCATTCTCCTCAAGAAAGCTCGGTTCCTTCTAGCTATCGTCTCAGGGTCCAACGGTATTCTCTCTTCGCTCGTATTGCCTTGTGAGCGTGTTTTCATATACCTAACACACTAGCAGAATGATCAAAACGCAACTGCCGACTGAATAAAAATAAACAAAAAAGAAAATCACTCACTACTAACTACTAAGCTATCGACAAGTCCTATTCAAAAGACATACAACGCCATCCCCGGCAATGACGCCATTGACTTGGAGCGAATGTACTAACTTCTACTAGTAGATTCCTCGCAAGCGTATGAGTTCACTGTAGTATGAGTAAGTATAATGACCAAGTATATCGAACCCAAAGGATGAAGTGTATGCAAATAGATCCCTGAAGATCTACGCATCGTAGTTAATATGAGTGAAATGTTTTTGGATTTTTTTGGAAATATTAACTGAAACTAAAATAAACTAATTAAACTATAATACTAAAGAAGACTAATTAACTAAGGTTTGTGTTCAAGTAAGAGATGGTGATGCTCAGGATAGGAATCCCTACGTATACTAACGGAGCAGGTACATAATCAAAATAACCGTGACGCGCAAGAAATAACCTAAGTAAAAGAATGCAAGGTGAAAGCTCAAGATTCTAAACCCTAATACTTTACCCTAACACTCGACTTCACTAATCCACTAACAAGTTAATAGATTGTGCTTAATTAATGAGACCCTAATTTAACTAAGGTGATGCGGTCGTCCTCCTTCGCTAAACTGGTAGATGAATTAACCCTTTCTAAACCCTCTAGTTAAGTCTACTCCTTGTTAAAGAGTGATACGGTCGTCCTCTCTCTAACACTTTTCGAATGAAGTTCAAAAGTAAAGTTAAGATTAATTTTAAGAATTCATTAATTAAGAGAATTAAAACCTAATGTCACACGTTACCTTAATTACGTACCCACAACCTACTTCTACGAGGTCATCCTACCCCAAGCATGCAAGGGTTTTAGCTAGACATGGGTTTAACGATAACAAAAGTAATTGACGAAGTAATAAACATAAACATGATGAATTGAATTGAAAAATTAGAAAGCATGAACTAGGGTTTTGAAAGAAAATAAATTTAAGAACTGAATTTAAATTAATAAGACGAAATTTAAACGTGTTCAATAACGAAGGTAAGAAGAAACGAAACTAAAAAAATAAAACTGTTATGCGAATTCGTAAAGTAAAACCTCGAAACGTAAAATTAAAGCTTGCTCCTCTTTCTCTCTCTAAAAACTAAGCCTAAAAGTGATTTTGGTATCTGAAAATTCGTGGACCTCTTTTCAAAATGCATTCGGGGAAGTATATATAGGCAACGGGTCGAGTCGGGGACGTATGGGCCGAAAATCCACGCTTGCTCGTGCACTGCTCGTGCACTAGTGCACGAGCACCTTCAACTCGAGCACTTCAAAACGTTCAGAGCCGAAAAACGGCACAAGCACTCGCGCTCGTGTACTCATGCACGACTGCCTCTCTTGCTCGTGCGCTATGCACGACTGCTCGTGCACTTGTGCACGACCAGCTTCAACTCGTGCGCTATGCACGACTGCTCGAGCACTAGTGCTCGATCTCCTTTAGCTTGTGCACTCCAATGATACTTTTGCTCCCTCGAACTAATACTTTTCGTATTTCTTCGATATCTTCTCATCCGGGAGTCCGTTTGAGTTGATTCAAAGTCCTACGAACTCCTCGTTTTGCCCTCTATTCACCTATGAGCATCTAAGAGACAAATTCATTAGTTTATGAAAATGATACGCAAATGACTCTAAATACTCAACAAAATCAACCAAAACTAGGGCATTTCGAGTGACGAATCATGACAATTTCACGCCTAATCAAACTTCGACCCTTTTTTCAACCCGGCCATAACAGCAATGATTTTCGTATCTTTGCTGATGGGCTCCCCTTCCAACAGCACTTTATCGAACCTCTCCATAAAAGCCCGATCTGACTCGTCGCTATTTTGCTTTAGGTTCGACAACCGGTATTTTTGGGATAAATATGATCCTGCCGTTGAGAAATGGGAGAGGAACTCCTAACTTAGTTGGATAAACGAGTAGATGGATGCTGGTGGCATTGCGGAAAACCACTTGTGTACCCGATCCCCCAAAGTCAACGGAAAGTTTCGGTACTGGGTGGCGTCACTGGCTCCCACTGAGACCATATAATCTGAATACTTCGTTAAATGGACTCGGGGATCAGCAATGACATCATACCGTATCCTGATCCCTGGCGAACAAATTTCTCTTGATTCTGAGGTTGGTCAAGTCTATCCTGGGCACTGGAACGGGTTGTTCCATGGCTGGAAATAGTTGCTCGCCTATGGGCTGACTCAGCCTGGCCCTCTCTTGGTTCAGCCACCTTGGCTTTGCCCTTATCCCGCCTGACTTGGGCACTGTCCACCTCACGTTGCTCGTCCCTAACAGATCTGGCTCTAACAACCTCCATGGGTTTAGCTCTAGACCTTGCTTGTGATGGTCTATTTTGTTCTTGTTGTCTCTGGATAGTTTGGAGAGCAGCAATGGTTTTAGCCAGTTCATTAGGGTTGCTCGCCAGGGCCTCCAATTCTGGTGGAATGTTGTGGTCTATGGCCGTAAGCCTTGATATGTTCGCATGTCTAGGTTCACGATCTTGATGGCCTGCTGATGAAGCCCGGGTAGGAGATGTTCTCCTTGACAAGCGTGAACCTTGTGTTTCCTTGGATTGAGGCATTTTAAATTGAATTATCTTCAAATTTTATATTGAAGAACACCAAGAACACTTTTGCTTGAATCTTCAAGAATTTCTTGAGGATTTCTCCAAATCTTCAAGTTTTCAAACTTGAAGTTCTTGACTAATCACACTTAACCGAAGGTTCGGACCCTCCTTCTAGCGCCAATTTGTTGGTGATCGGTTCTAATCACATGGATTAGTAGCTGTTTTTAACCGGTTTAGGATCACCAAACAAGAACGTGTGATTGATTACCACCGTAAATAGTAAATTCGATAGTTCGTGTTGTAGAATCGTAAATACGAGTGCTAAATTTGTATTTATTTCGTATGTGTGCACGTTTAGGTGTGTTATTTTGTGTTTTGAGAGTATTTGTGTATTTGAACTTGTATTTCTTAGCTGGAGAACAACTATTTATAGAGACTAGCAAGTAGGAGGTGTCCAAGACTCTTGGACTTCCTAGCTTGCATGCTAGACAAGTGTCATTTGACCTTGTTTGACCTTATCTAAGCTGAATCGTAGTTACAAAGTCTTATTTGGTCTTATTTCGGACTCATTGTTGTTCGTCCAGGTTGGCTTAATTGATCCAGTTTGATTTTTTCGCAAAAGTTATTCGCCTTTTGTGGATGTGGCTTGGAAGTTGTTCGCTTGGACTTCGTGTTGAGATAAGCTGTGGAATCTTGGTTCCTTGTTCGTTTTCATACACCTCTTTTCGTCAAGATTTGTTCGTCACCAGCGACTTGGTTAAATGGTCAAGTCTGATCTCAGATCTCTAAACATGCTCGTCCAACAGTTGTTCGTCGAAGTAGTTGCTCGTCACTTTATACACTCTCCAGATTGATTTGTGCACCCCATTCTTGATTTTCTGTTAAAATGCTTAATCTTGGTTCACACCGCAAGGATTGATGTTCGCCTATCAACAGTAGCAAGTGAAGGTGGTTTTCTCTTGATCCTCGGGGGCTATCATAATCTGAGTATACCCCGAATACCCATCTAAGAAATAATAATACTCAAAACCACATAATCTATCAATCATCTGATCAAGGAACGGTAAAGGAAAGTGATCCTTACACGTTGCCTTGTTCAACTCCCTATAATCAACACACACATGCCATCCCGTCACTAATCTAGTGGCTACCAATTCATTAGACTCTGTCTTAATCACCGTGGTACCCCCTTCTTAGCAACTACGTGCAACGGACTCACCCATGGATTATCAGAAATCCCGAAGATCATGTTGCTATCTAACAGCTTTAAAACCTCCTTATGTATCACCTCTTGAATTACCGGATTAACTCTATGTTGATTTTACACTACAGCTTTTCTACCCTCTTCTAATCTAATCCTATGCATGCAAATGGAAGGACTAATTCCCTTAATATCCGCGATCGACCATCCTATAGCAGATTTGTGCTTATGAAGCACTACCAAAAGTATCTCAAGTTGATCATCAGATAAAAGGGCAGATACAATTACCGGATACTTATCGGTCTCATGCAAGTAGGCGTATTTGAGGTGATCCGGGAGTAGTTTCAGCTCTTTTTTCGCCTCTAATGGTGGCGCCTTATCAAACATCTTTTCAAAAGTCGACTCCTCAGCTTCCAAGTCATCCTCATCCTCTACTTTCTTCATCTCCAAGAACTTGACATCTTCATTATCTTTCAAGCTGTCAAAATAATCAAGATCATAAGAATCATAAGATAGATCGTCAAGGATAGGATAATCAAACTGATGAACATAGAAAGAGCAAGGGTCTAGAAGTGTGTCTTCAACACAAGTATCCATGATGTCAATGAAGTGGCAGCTCTCATCTCTCATGGGGTATTTCATAGCTTCATAAATAGCTATCTTCACTTCTTGATTATCAACTTTGACCGTAATCTTTCCATTCGCTACATCAAGTACCATCCCGACTGTGGCTAGAAACAGTCTCCCTAAAATCAGCGGCACATGCTTATCCTCCTCCATATCGAGTACCACAAAGTCGGTGGGAAAAACGTAATTCTCCACCGTCACTAGAACATCCTCCACCACTCCTTGAGGTCTAGTGATAGACCTATCAGCAAGCTGGAGAGTCATCATCGTGGGTTGAAGCTCACCCCCTTCCAACTTGAACAACGAAAGAGGCATCAAATTAATGCTCGCTCCGAGATCACACAAAGCTCTTTTCTTGATCCCGTTCCCGATATCACATAGAATGGTAAAGCTGTCGGGATCCTTCAACTTGGGAGGAAGCGCCTTGTGCACCATAGCACTCACCTCGTGGTTCAAGTGCACTAGCTCGGATCCATCCACTCTCCGTCTCTTCGCTATCAAGTCCTTCAGGAACTTGGCGTAATTAGGCATTTGTTCCAAAGCATCATAAAAAGGAATGTTAATATGTAACTTTTTAAAAACATCAAGGAATTTTGCAAACTTTTCATCTAATTTCTTTTTCATAAACCGCTGTGGATATGGGATAGGTATCACCGATTTGGGTACCCCCCATTCATCCCTCTCAGTTTCTTTCACATTCTTCCTTACTTCCTTTGCCTTCTTCCACTTTGGTACTCTCTTAATCTCCTCAATGTCTTCCTCAAGGTCTTTACCCTACTGAGACTCATCCATATTTTTACTCTTCTGAATGCCTTCACCCTCAACCCCTTTCTCATTTTCTACCTCCTCAGTCTCATCTTTAACTTCTACAGGCTCTTTTTCTTCTATCTCAACCTCTCCTTGGGGCGTCTCTGAGTCAGCAGGCATATGGGGACCATCATATTTGGTCCCACTTCTCAACTCAATAGCCTTGCAATGCTCCTTTGGGTTTCCCTCGGGCATTGAGGGATACTTGCCCGGCTCTCTTGTCTGAGACTTTGTAATTTTACTGATTTGGTACTCAATAGAAGTGAACCTACGGTTGTTCTCTTATTGAGCTCTATTTAGATCAATGTCCCTTCTTTGGAGTTCTTGATCACGCTGATCACCTTTCTTATGCAATTCTTTCACACCATACTCCAATGAGGACAATCTCTTGCTTCCTTCCTCCACCTTCTGAAGGATAGCTCTCAACATCTCCTCAGTTGAGGAACCGCCTTCTCCACCCTGGAGGAACTGTAATTCTGGCTTTCGGATTGGCATATGAAAAATTATATTTCTTCCTCCATTGGTTCTGAGAAGGCTGCTGGCCTCCTTGATATCCTTGGTTATTCCTCCATTGATTCTGAGGAGGTTGTGGACCAGGTGGTACAAATGGTTGGCCGTAAAAAGGTCTTCCAAATTGATTGTCACCTTGTGGGTACCCGCCTTGGTTATAGTTAGGTCTTCCCATGTAGTTGGCCTCCTCTTGCTGACTCATGGGTTGGTCCACTTTCTCACTCACTGCTACATTCCCTCCAACCAGATTCTGTCCCATCTCGAGGTTACTTATCTTCTCCATCATCGCCATCAACAGCTTCCTTGTTCCCTCATTCTCCTCCAACTTACAAGCTCTCTAAAATTTTGGGTCCTCGTTCCATTGCCCGGCATTCGTGACAATATTATCTACGATCTCTCTGCATCTAGTTGTACCATGATTCAGAAATGCTCCACTACCACAAGCATCAAGATGGGCATGACTAGCCTTGTTGGCTCCACTGTAGAAGAAAGCCATGATATCCCCCTCATTGTACCCGTGCTGCGGGCACTCAATTAACATGTTAGAGTATATTTCCCACGCCTGACGTAAGTCCTCTCCTGGCTTCTGGCGGAAAGAAGAGATATCAATCCTTGTTCTAATGGTTCTAGATGGAGGGTAGAATCGCTCGAGGAACAGACGCTCGAGCTCGGCCCATGTGGTTACACCTCCCCGTGGGAGCGTGTTATCGTACCACTCATTTGCTATTCCCATTAAAGAGAATGGGAACAGCCTGAGCCTCTAAGCATCTTCAGACATGAAGTTATAATTGAACGTGGATACAATCATCAGAAAACTCCTCAGATGAGTATAAGGATTCTCCTTCCCAACCTCCCACTTGAATTGATTCTCGGTAAGTAGTTTTAGAATTCCAGGTGAAATTGAGAAGTTGTTGGCCCCTACCGGAGGCAATACCACTCCATCATAATACTGTTGCGGCTGTGCCCAAACCTTCCTCGAATAGCCATGTTCTGATCGGCGTTCTGAGGAACGGGCTGAGGAAAAACAGGTGGTACCGGTACTTGTTGGACTGGTGGTGGTTGATGGACTGGTGGTTGGTTATAAGCAGGCGGTGGGGGATACGGGTATGGTGGATATGGATATGGTGGGTATGGGTAAGGATAAGATAAGTTGTTTTGTGGGAAGTTGTTCTGTGGATATGCAGGGTTGTTCTGAGGATGTTGGACAAGGTTCTGAGCTGGATTGTTTACGTTCTGTGTACCCGGGTTTTGGCTCTGGCTTTCCTCTAACGGAACTTGATTCTGACTGCCATTCCCTCCATTGCCCTCAACCCGGTCCACTGCCTGATTGAACTCAGCTGCAGCATCATCCAACTCATTACTAATGTTCATGTTATCGTTCTCTTCTCCGGCAGTGTTCATCCTTCTTAAAAAGGCTCGGTTTCTTCTTGTTATTGTCTCAGGATCTAGCTGTATTCTCTCTTTGCTCGTATCTCCTTGCGAGAGTGTTTTTATAAACCTGAAACACTAACAAAAGAATCAAAATTCAACTGTCAAACGCGTAATAATTAACAGAAAAATAAAGCACTCACTACTAACTACTAAGCTATCTACAAGTCTTATTCAAATAATATACATCGTCATCCCCGGTAATGGCGCCATTGACTTGAACCAAAAATACTAACTTTCTACTAGTAGTTTCCCCGCAAGAGTACGGGTTCACTGTAGTATTGACAAGTACAAGGACCAAGTATTATTGAACCCAATGGATGGAATGTATGGAAATAGATCCTTGAAGATCTACGCATCGTAGTTAATATGAGTGTATGTTTTTGGGTTTTTGAAAAGAAAATATAATCTAAACTAAATTACTCTACGAATGCAAAAAGAAAAATTAAACTAAGAACGTAAAAGTGTGTTTTTTAATATGTGATGGTGATGCTCGGGATAGGAATTCCTACATATACTAACGGGGCAGGTACATAATCAAAATAACCGTGACGTGCTAGAAATAACATAAGTAAAAAATTGTAAGATGAAAGCTCAAGAATTCAACCCTAATACTTTATCCTAACAATCGACTTCACTAATCCACTAACAAGTTAATAGATAGTGCTTAATTAACGAGACCCTAATTTAACTAAGGTGATGCGGTCGTCCTCCCTAGATAAACCGGTAGATTAATTAACCATTTCTAAACTCTCTCGTTAAGTCTACTAGTTGTTAAAGAGTGATAAGGTCGTCCTCTCTCTAACACTTTTCGAACAAAATTCAAAGGTAAAGTTAAGATTGATTTTAAGAATTCATTAAATAAGAGCATTAAAACTAAACGTCACGAATTACCCTAATTACGTACTCACATCCTACTTCTACGAGTTCATCCTACTCTAAGCATACAAGGGTTTTAGCCGAACATGGCTTTAACAACAACAAAAGCAATTGAAGAAATAACGAACATAAACATGATGATTTGAACTAAGTAACTACTAAACATAAACTAGGGTTTAAAGAAAATAAATGCTAAGAACTTAAATTTGATTAATAAAATGAAGTCTCAAGTATTCAATGTCAAAGAGCGAACGAAAATAAATTAAAATCCAAACTGAAACAAGAATTCATAAAGTAAAACCTCGATTACGTAAAAATAATGCTTGCTCGTCTCTCGTACTCTTCTAATTCTAAAAAGGAACTCCAAAAGTGATGTGGTGTCAAATGGTATGTGATGTCCTAAAAAATGAGTTCGGAACAAGTATATATATGTATCGGGCCAATTCGGGAACTCATGGGCAGGAAAAATGGATCAGAAGGCAAAGGGGCATAGGCGCTCAAGCTGGTCACGCTCGAGCGGAGGCGTTCGAGCTAAACAGCTCGAACAGTGCAAAGGAATGAATGTAGCTCGAATGAACCAATGGTTCGAGCGCTGGCGCTCGAGCTACTCGAGCGCTCGAAATCTTCTGTTAGTTTTGGCACTCGAGCTAACTCCTTGCTCAAGCGGTGGCACTCGAGTGAGTGTACTCGAGTGGTCCTCCTTCTTCTTCAACTAGTACTTTTCTTCTCGCGCACTAATACCATTCGTATTTCTTCGATATCTTCTCATCCGGGCATCCGTTTGAGTCGATTCAAAGTTCTACGAACTCCGTTTTTCACCCTCGATTAACATATAAGTATCAAAGAGACAAATTCATCAATGTGTAGAAATAATACTCAATTGACTCTAAATACTCAATAAAATCGACCAAAACTTGGGCATTTCTAGCTACGAATCATGATAATTTCACGCTTAATCACTAATCAATGCCAGGAAGACGGATTAACTCGAGAAGTAGATTAGTTGACACCGGTGAAGGCAAACTAATCAAAACATCAATGCCTAAAAAGGCGTATTACTTCGCCACTCCAGGCGGAACGTCAACGCCTAAAAGGCGGACTAATCAACGCCAAGAAGGTAGATTAACTCGAGAAGTATATTAGTTGACGCCGTTGAAGGTGAACTAATCAAAATGCCAACGCCTAAAAAGACGGACTAATCAACCCCTAAAAGGCGGATTATTTCGCCACTCCGGGTGGAATGTCAAAGCCTAAAAGGCGGACTAATCAATGCCAGGAAGGCAGATTAAGTCGGGAAGTAGATTAGTTGACGCAGGTAAAGGCAAACTAATCAAAACAGCAACGCCTAAAAGGCGGATTACTTCGCCACTCCAGGCGGAACGTCAACGCCTAAAATGCGAACTAATCAACGCCAGGAAGGAGGATTGACTTGAGAAGTAGATTAGTTGATGTCGGTGAAGGTGAACTAATAAAAATAATGCCTAAAAAGGCGGACTAATCAATACCTAAAAGGCGGATTACTTCGCCACTCCAGGCGGAACTTCAATACCTAAAAGACGGACTAATCAATGCTAGGAAGGCGGATTAACTCGAGAAGTAGATTAGTTGATGCCCGTGAAGGTGACTTGAACCGAAAATACTAGCTTTCTACTAGTAGCTTCCCCGCAAGAGTACGGGTTCACTGTAGTATGAGTAAGTATAGGGACCAAGTATTATCGAACCCAAGGGAAAGTGTGTATGCAAAATAGATCCCTGCAGATCTACGCGTCGTAGTTAATATGAGTGAAATGTTTTTGGTTTTTTGAAAAGAGAAAATAATCTAAACTAAATTACTCTACGAATGCAAAAGGAAAATTAAACTAAGTATCTAAGGTTTGTATGCAAGTATGTGATGGTGATGCTTAGGATAGGAATCCCTACGTATACTAACGGATCAGGTACATAATCAAAATAATTGTGACGCACAAGAGATAACCAAAGTAAAAGAATGCAAGATGAAAGCTCAAGATTTTAACCCTAATACTTTATCCTAACATTCGACTTCACTAATCCACTAACAAGTTAATAGATCGTGCTTAATTAAAGAGACCCTCATTTAACTAATGGTGATGCGGTCATCCTCCATAGCTAAACCGGCAAATTAATCAACCCCTTCTAAACCCTCTAGTTAAGTCTACTAGTTGCTAAAGAGTGATGCGGTCGTCCTCTCCCTAACACGTTCGTACGAAATTCAAAGGCAAAGTTAAGATTGATTTTAAGAATTCATTAATTAAGAGAATTAAAACCTAAACGTCATGAATTATCCTAATTACGTACCCACATCCTACTTCTACGAGTTCATCCTACCCCAAGCATCCAAGGGTTTTAGCCGGACATGGTTATAACGATAACAAAAGCAATTGACGAAGTAATGAACATAAAAATGATGAATTGAAGTGAAAAACTAAAAAGCATGAACTAGGGTTTTGAAAGAAAATAATTCTAAGAACTGAAATTAGATTAATAAAACGAAGTCTAAAGTGTTTAATAACAAAGACCTGAAGAAACGAAACTAAAAAGTAAAACTGTGATGTGAATTCGTAAAGAAAACCTCGAAACGTAAATTAAAGATTGCTACTCTCTTTCCTCCCCAAAAACTAACTCTAAAACGATCTTGTATCAAGTGGTAGTGTGGTGGTCTGTAAAAACGAGCTCGGGACGAGTATATATAAGCTTTGGGCCGAATCGGGAACTCGTGGGCCGGAAAAACGAACTCGGAAACTTAAGCCTTGAAGGTGCTCGAGCTAAGTGGTCGAGCGAAGCAAATGGTCGAGCAAGGGCGCTCGAGGTGTTGAGCTCGAGCGAAGAAAACTCTCTGTAAGTCAGAGGCGCTCGAGCGGGAGCGCTCGAGGTGCACTGGTCGAGCAGAACAGGTGGTCGAGCGGAGGCGCTCGAGTGGTCTTGCTCGAGCGGCCCTTCTCTCCTTTCAACTAACACTTCTCTTCTCACGCACTAATATCGTTCGTATTTCTTTGATATCTTCTCATCTGGGCATCCGTTTGAGTTGATTCAAAGTCCTACGAACTCCGTTTTTCACTCTTAATTCACCTATGAGCATCAAAAAGACAAATTCATCAATGTAAAGAAATAGTACTCATTTGACTCTAAAAACTCAATAAAATCGACCAAAACTTGGGCATTTCTAGCTACGAATCATGACAATTTCACGCCTAATCAGAAGGTGAACTAAACAACACGTCAATGCCTGAAAGGCGGACTAATCAACATCTAAAAGGCGGATTACTTCGCCACTCCAAGCAGAACACCAACGCCTTAAAGGCGGACTAATCAACGTCAGGAAGGTGGATTAACTCGAGAAGTAGATTAGTTGACGCCGGTGAAGGCAAACTAATCAAAACATAAACACTTAAAAATGCAAACTAATCAACGCCTAAAAGGCGGATGACTTCGCCACTCCAGGTGGAACGTCAATGCCTAAAAGGCGGACTAATCGACGCCAGGAAGGTGGATTAACTCGAGAAGTAGATTAGTTGATGTCGGTGAAGGCGAACTAATTAAAACGTCAACGCCTAAAAAGACGGACTAATCAATGCCTAAAAGGCGGATTACTTCGCCACTCCAGGCGGAACGTCAATGCCTAAAAGGCAGACTAATCAACGCCAGGAAGGCGGATTCACTCAAGAAGTAGTTTAGTTGACGCCGGTGAAGGCGAACTAAACGATACGTCAACGCCTAAAAGATAGACTAATCAATGCTGAGAAGGCAGATTAACTCAAGAGATGGATTAGTCGACACCGGTGAACACGAATTAACCAAACGTGTCCGCCTAAAAAATGGACTAATCAATGCCTAAAAGGCGGATTACTTCGCCACTCCAGGCGGAAAGTCAACGCCTAAAAGGCGGACTAATCAATGCCAGAAAGACGGATTAACTCGAGAAGTAGATTAGTTGACGTCGGTGAAGACGAATTAACTAAAACGTCAACACCTAAAAAGGCGGACTAATCAATGCCTAAAAGACGGATTTCTTTGCCACTCCAAGCGGAACGTCAGTGCCTAAAAGACAGACTAATCAATGACAAGAAGGTGGATTACTTCGCCAATCCAGGCAGAATGTCGACCCCTAAAAGGTAGATTAATCAACGCCGAGCAGGCGGATTACTACGCCAATCCAGGCGGAATGTAGACGCCAAAAAGGCGGATTAATCAATGCCGAGAAGACGGATTACTTCGCCAGTCCAGGCAGAATGTCAACGCTAAAAGGCGGACTAATCAACGCCAGGAAGGCGGATTAACTCGAGAAGTAGATTAGTGACGCTGGTGAAGGCAAACTAATCGATACGTCAACGCCTAAAAAGGTGAATTAATCAATGCCTGAAAGGCAGATTACTTCGCCACTCCAGGCGGAACATCAATGCCTAAAAGGCGGACTAATCAACGCCAGGAAGGTGGATTAGCTCGAGAAGTAGATTAGTTGATGCCGGTGAAGGCGAACTAACCAAAACGCCAACGCCTAAAAAGGCGGACTAATCAACTCCTAAAAGACGGATTACTTCACCACTCTAGGCAGAACGTCAACGCCTAAAAGGCGGACTAATCAATGCCAGGAAGGTGGATTAACTCGAGAAGTAGATTAGTTGACGCCGGTGAAGGCAAACTAACCAAAACGTCAATGCCTAAAAAGACGGACTAATCAACGCCTAAAAGGCGGATTACTTCGCCACTCCAGGCGGAACGTCAACGCCTAAAAAGTGGACTAATCAATGGTAGGAAGACGAATTAACTCGAGAAGTAGATTAGTTGACACCGGTGAAGGCGAATTAATCAAAACATCAATGCCTAAAAGGCAGATTACTTCGCCACTCCAGGCGGAACGTCAACGCCTAAAAGGTGGACTAATCAACGCCAGGAAGGCGGACTAACTCGAGAAGTAGATTAGTTTACGCCGGTAAAGGCGAACTAATCAAAACATCAATGCCTAAAAAGGTGGACTAATCAACACCTAAAAGGCGGATTACTTCGCAACTCCATGAGGAACATCAACGCCTAAAAGGCGGACTAATCAATGCCAGGAAGACGGATTAATTCGAGAAGTAGATTAGTTGACTCCGTTGAAGGCGAGCTAATCAAAACATCAACGCCTAAAAAGACGGACTAAGCAATGCCTAAAAGGCGGATTACTTCGCCACTCCAGGTGGAACGTCAACGCCTAAAAGGCGAACTAATCAACACCAGAAAGGTGGATTAACTCGAGAAGTAGATTAGTTGACGCCGGTGAAGGCGAACTAATCAAAACGTCAACGCCTAAAAAGGTGGACTAATTAACGCCTAAAAGACGGATTACTTCGCCACTCCAGGCGGAACGTCAACGCCTAAATGACGGACCGGTCAATGCCTATGAAGGCAGATAAATGTTTGTAGTTGAAAGGTATGACTATTTTTAAATATTGAGTTATGTACTAGGTGAGCAACCTTAATAATTTTAAGAAATTATATTCGAAATTTAGAATAACTGACTATATTTAATTAAATTCAGTGTCAAATAATTTATTTTTGATATCACAAAATGATCTCAGGATATGTATATCCATGCCCCCGCTTTTAATGTATATGAAATTTGCGAGTCGTAATATATATTAAAAGGAAATTGTCGAAATAAACCTAATGCGACTGGGTAAAGGACTGCCCGTAGATTTTTCATTGATGAAGAGGTTTCGGATGCTCATCCCGCAGCTGCTGTTTTTTTTTTTTACAAATTAAATCGGATCCAATACTTAAATAAAACTAGTCCAACAGATTAGACCAAAAAAGGTCTAGCAGATTAAACTAAAAAAGGCCCAGCAGATTAAAAACCTAAAAAGGCCCAACTGAATAAATAAAAAAGCTAGGGCCCAGAAACAAATAAATCTGGCCCATCCCTACTTGCTGGACCAACTGCTCTTCCCCCCTCGAGTCGCAATCCTAGAATCATGTCAGGAGGGATTTTTCTCATGTGCCTCGGCGGTGGTGGAAACATCGAAGGCTAGAGCCGATTGGCGGGCGGCGGGGAGCGGCTAGAGGCGCGAGCTGTCGTGGGCTGCGAGGCGGCCGCGGTCAGCGGGAGGCTGGCCGTGCGAGGAGGCAGGGTGGGGAATGTGAGCGGAGGCCGCGGGTCGGCGAGGGGATGGCGGAATCCGAGCCGCGGGGAGAGAAGCCGCTGGATGACTTGAAGCGACTACACTAACTTCTACTAGTAGCTACCCCGCAAGAGTACGGGTTCACTGTAGTATGGGCAAGTATAGGGACCAAGTATTATCGAACCCAAGGGTGGTGTATATGCGAATAGATCCCTGAAGATCTACGCGTCGTAGTTAATATGAGTGTAATGTTTTTGGGTTTTTTGAAAGATTAATTAAAAGACTGAAATAAACTAAGTAAACTAAAAATACTAAAGCAGACGAATTAACTAAGGGTTGGATTCAAATAAGATGGTGATGCTTAGGATATGAATCCCTACGTATACTAACGGAGCAGGTACATAATCAAAGTAATCGTGACAACCAAGAATTAACCTAAGTAAAAGAATGCAAGGTGAAAGCTCAAGATTCTAAACCCTAATACTTTACCCTAACACTCGACTTCACTAATCCACTAACAAGTTAATGGATTGTGCTCAATTAATGAGACCCTAATTTAACTAAGGTGATGCGGTCGTCCTCCTTCGCTAAACCGGTAGATGAATTAACCTTTCCTAAACCTTCTCGTTAAGACTACTAATTGTTATTGAGTGATGCGGTCGTCCTTTCTCTAACACTTTCGTACGAAATTCAAAGGTAGAGTTAAGATTAATTATATGAATTCATTAATTAAGAGAATTAAAACTAACGTCACAAATTACCCTAATTACGTACCCACATCCTACTTCTACGAGTTCATCCTACCCTAAGCATGCAAGGGTTTTAGCTGGACATGGTTTTAACAAAAATAAAAGCAATAGAAGAAACAACGAACATAAACATAATGAATTGAACGAAGAAAATAAGAAACATGAACTAGGGTTTTAAAAGAAAATAATTCTAAGAACTGAAATTTAATTAACTAAAACGAAATTAAAAGCGTTTAAAGTAATCAAGCTAATGAAAAGAAACTACGAACTGAAAAGAAACTAAAATTCGTATGAAAAACCTCAACAAAACGTAAATAAAGCTTGCTCGTTCTTCTCCTCTTCAAAAACTAAGTCTAAAATTATTTCTAAAAGTCGGGGATCCTTCAAAACATGTTTGGAAGAGGTATATATAGGCACCGGGTCGAAACGGGAGTTAATGGGCCAAAAATTCGCATCCGGAGGCAAAAATCCATGGGCGCTCGAGCAAAACGCTCGAGCGGTCCCGCTCGAGCAGTGTAGCTCGAATGACACAATCGCTCGAGCGGTTCCGCTCGAGCTGGTCGAGCGCTGAAATCATTCTGCATGTTTTGGGCGCTCGAGCGATTCGCTCGAGCGGTGGCGCTCGAGCTGCTCGAGCGCAAGAAAGTTTCTGTACGTTTAGGCGCTCGAGCAATGCGCTCGAGCGGGGGCGCTCGACCTAGTCACTCGAGTGACTTCTAACTCCTCCCAAGTGATACTTTTCCTCGTCCGCACTAATACCAATCGTATTTCTTCAATATCTTCTCATCCGGGCATCCGTTTGAGTCGATTCAAAGTCCTACGAACTCCATTTTTCGTCCTCTATTCACCTATGAGCATCAAAGAGACAAATTTATCAATGTATAGAAATAATGCTCAATTGACTCTAAATACTCTATAAACTCGACCAAAACTAGGACGTTTCTAGCTACGAATCATGACAATTTCACGCCTAATCAACCCCCCCAAACTTACCATATTGCTTGTCCTCAAGCAATGAAATAATAAGTCAAGTGAAATTGTTAGGAATGAGTAAAAAAAATCAATCATGCAAGCTAATGAACTCAAGCTTCAAAAGTCAATCACCCGTATACTCACTCACTTTCTTTTATCGTACTCATGCAACAATAATAAGAAACACCAAGATCAAGCATGGATGTGCACTCAACGATGTGTTTCACTCCCTCACAAGTGTATATCAATGATTAAGGGACTCACTCAAACAATCAATCACTCATATCGGCAACTATAGGCTTGTAAGCACTCTCAACTCCGACCATACTCTAGAAATCAATGTCGAATCAAAAAGGACTTTTCTAAAGGTTGTAATGTAGGCTCTTTGGACAGGTGGGATAACAATATAAGGTAAAGTGACTAAAGTGAATGGAGAATAGAAAATTAAACTTTGGCACTTCGAGATTAGGAACAGACTACTTCATACATTTTCAATCAACACTCTTTCAATTCCACTTCTCTCAACACTTCAATTTTTTTTTCTTTCTCTTTTCACTTTTTTTTCAATCACTTCACTTTTTTTTTTCTCTTTTTCGCACAAACACATGAGCTCATTTTTTTTCTTTTACTCATTCTCAAATTTTTTCCTTTTTCCCACAATTCAAAACTTCATTACACTTTCTTCTCATATTCACTCAACAAACAACATTTTCCTTTTTCAACTCAATTCACTCCCTTCATATTCACACTTTCCTATTCTCCACTCAAATTGGGACAAAAAGGCTTAGGAATTGGAATAGTGTTCATATGTGCTAGCAAATAAAATAGGCTTTCGGCTCAAAGGGGCTAACAAGGGATCAATGTCATTGGTAAGGAAAATTTTGGCCAAGTGACTCAATAAAATCAAAGATGGCCTAAGATCCTATTCGGCATATCAAACTAGACATAATCAAGAAGCAAGAGCACACACAAGTTCTAGCATCCTCTAAGGTGACGATTCACTCACAAATAAAGAGATTAAATCATGCATTTAAATCTCGTAAGGCTCAACTCTCACGGCTTTCACATCCATGCTAGTCCTAGTGCATTCTCACTCTCATCACACAAGTACTCAAAAGAAAAATTCACAAGCATACAAGTTCTTTCTCAAATCAGCTCAAACTCAAACACTCACACAAAATAACTCCTAACTCGGCTTCACAATTCACCCTACTCATCAAATCATACTCAAAGATAGCAATCAACAAGCATAAGGTGATTGATAGGCATAAAATATTGAGTAACAAAACAAATTAATAATAGCCCAAGGAGTATCTCAACAAACCAATAATCAATCAAACTCAACTCAAAGATAAGGGCGTGCATGCATGTGCAATGTAACAAGAAACAAGAAAAAAAACTCCACTCCCCCAAACTTCGACCTTGCTAGAGGTCTAAGTTTGGGGTTGTGGGTTACCTCAACCAAATAATTCAATTTCTCTCAATAGCTTTGCACATTCCCTTGTCTCAAGTTGGTTCCTTCAATCTCCACTTCTTTGGTACCTTTACTCCTTTAGAGACAAGCCTACAAGCAACTTACTCAAATACGAGGTTAAACATACGACTCAAAATACTCCCTAATAAAACAAAACACTAAAAATAAATGAAAGCAAATAAAAATGGGTTGCCTCCCATTCAGCGCTATTTTTAAGGTCCTCATGCCGGACCAAGCTCAAAGGAGCTTATGGGACATCATACTCAAATTTACCTCCCTTACTCTCATAAGAGTGGTGTTTGAACTCCTTTCCTTGATGCCCCACCATCATGAGTTCCTTTGCTTTTTTCTCATTCCCAAGTGTTATGGGTCTCAACTCCTTCTTGCCTCTATCTGGAGGAGTCTTACTAAACAATTTTTTGAGTTTGGACCTTTTCTTCTTAACTCCTCCTTTCCCTTCTAACTGGACCACGTCCACTTTCTTCACCTCTTCATCCTTCAACTTCTTCACTTTATCCCTATCAAAATAATCAAGATCATAACGCTCATGGGTTAAATAATCAAGTGAAGGACTAACAAAATCATGAATATCAGAAGGATTAGGGATAGGAGGCGTGTCTTCAACACGAGGATCAATGGCATCCATGCAATACAAGCTCTCATCCTCCCTCGGGTGTTTCAAGGCTTCATATAGGGAGATCTTCACTTCTTGATCATCAACCTTCAACGTGATCTTCCCATTCGCCACGTCTAGCACCATCCCCGCCGTAGCTAAGAACGGTCTTCCCAAGATCAGGGGTACGTGCTCATCTTCCTCCATCTCTAGCACTACAAAGTCGGCTGGAAAAATGTGATCTCCAACTCTCACTAGGACGTCTTCAACCACACCTTGAGGTCTAGTAATAGACCGGTCGGCAAGTTGAAGCGTCATCATTGTGGGTTGAAGTTCAACACCTTCCAACTTCTTGAAAAGCGACAGTGGCATCAAATTAATGCTCACCCCGAGATCGCACAACGCTCCCTTCTTGATCCCGTTCCCAATATCACATAGGATCGTGAAGCTCCCGGGATCCTTCAGCTTCGGTGGGAGCGCCTTGTGCACTAATGCACTCACCTCGTGGTTCAGCTGCACCAACTTCGGCTCATCCACTCGCCGTCTCTTCGCGATCAAGTCCTTCAGAAACTTGGCATAGTGCGGCATCTATTCCAAAGCATCATAAAAAGGAATATTAATATGCAATTGTTTAAAAACATCAAGGAACTTAGCAAATTTTTCATCAAGCTTCTTTTTCATGAAGCGCTGTGGATATGGAACGGGTATCACAGATTTGGGTACCCCCCATTCATCTCTTTTTGTTTCTTTCACTTTCTCCCTTGCTTCCTTTGCCTTTTTCCACTTAGGAACTCTCTCAACCTCCTCACTTTCAATCCCCTTCTCAACTTGGGGCGTCTCAGAATCAGCAGGCATCTGAGGACCTTCATAGTTGGTTCCACTTCTTAGCTGGATCGCCTTGCACTGCTCTTTCGAGTTCCCCTCCGGCATTCTATTCACTGACTTTGCAATTTGGCTCATCTGGAGCTCTAAAGAAGTGAACCTTCGATTGTTCTCTTGTTGAGTTCTAGTCCACTCAACATTCATCTTCTGGAGCTCTTGATCACGTTGATCACCCTTCTTATGCAACTCCTTCACATCGTACTCCAAGGAGGATAATCGCTTACTCCCTTCCTCCACCTTCTGAAGAATGGCTCTCAACATCTCCTCGGTTGATGCACCGCCTTCTCCACCAGGAGGTTTAGACCTCGGATCAACACCTGCAGGAACAGTAACACCAGCTTTTGGGTTAGCATAAGAAAAATTATCATTCTTCCTCCATGTGTTTTGAGGAGGTTGCTGGCCTCCTTGAACTCCTTGTGTGTTCCTCCATTGATTTTGAAGTGGCTGAGGACCTGGAGGTACAAATGGTTGGCCATAAGAAGGCCTTCCATACTGGTTTCCACCTTGGTAGCCATTCTGGTTGTAATACGGACCTCCCATGTAATTGGCTACCTCTTGCTGTCCATTGTGCTGGTCTACTCTCTCATTCTCTACTGCATACTCTCCAACCAAACTCTTCCCCAACTCGAGGTTGTTGATCTTCTCCATCATGGCCATCAATAGCCTTCTCGTTCCTTCTCCCTCTTCAACCTGATGCACTCTCTGAAAATCTGCATCTCCACTCCAAGCACCGGCATTCGTGACAATGTTGTCCACGATTTCCCTACACCTCTCTATCCCTTGGTTCAAGAATGCTCCGCCCGCACAAGCGTCTAAATGGTCTTGCCCCGCCTTGTTGGCACCACTGTAGAAGAATGCCATAATATCCCCCTCGTTGTACCCGTGCTGCGGGCACTCAATCAGCATGTTTGAGTATCTCTCCCACGCTTGACGTAGGTCCTCTCCGGACTTCTGGCGAAAGGACGAGATCTCAATTCTAGCCTTGATCGTCCTAGATGGAGGGTAGAATCGCTCGAGGAACAGACGCTCGAGCTCGGCCCAAGTGGTAATACCTCCCCGCGGGAGCGTATTATCGTACCACTCCTTAGCTATTCCCGTCAATGAGAATGGGAACAGCCTAAGCCTCTTGGCATCTTCAGACATGCCATTATAATTAAATGTGGAGGCTATCATGAGAAAACTCCTCAGGTGTGTATGAGGATTCTCCTTCCCGATCACCCCCTTGAACTGATTCTCGGTAAGCAGCTTTAAAATCCCCGGGGATATCGAGAAGTTGTTTGCCTCAACAGGAGGCAAAGCTACTCCATCATAGTACCGCTGTGGCTGCGCTGCAAACCTCCCTCTAATAGCCATATTGTGATCTACGTTCTGAGGAATGTGTTGAGGATTAGCAGCTGGTACGGGTACTTGTTGGGGTGGTGGTGGGTAAACAGGTGGTTAATTATAGACTGGTGGTGGATGGTATGGATATGGTGGATAAGGATAAGGTGGGTATGGGTAATGTTGGTATACTGGGTTGTTAAAAGGGTTATTTTGGTTTTGTGGGTGAGCAGGGTTGTTATGAGGATTATGGATAAGGTTCTGAGCTGGATTCCCTACGTTTCGTGTATCCGGGTTTAGGCTCTGGCTATCCCCTAATGGAATTTGATTCTGGCTACCACTAACTCCAGTGCCTTCAACTCGGTCTACTGCCTGATTGAAATCGTTGGCAGCATCGTCCAACTCATTATTGATATCCATTGGTTCCTTTCCTAAGTCGGCAGCGTTCATCCTTCTTAAGAAGGCTCGGTTCCTTCTGGCTATTGTCTCAGGGTCCAACGGTATTCTCTCTTCGCTCGTATTGCCTTGTGAGCGTGTTTTCATAAACCTGACACACTAGCAGAAGGATCAAAACGCAACTGCCGATTGAATACAAATAAAAATAAAAATAGAAAATAAATCACCCACTACTAACTACTAAGCTATCTACAAGTCCTATTCTAAAGCATACAACGCCATCCCCGGCAACGGCGCCATTGACTTGAAGCGACTACACTAACTTCTACTAGTAGCTACCCCGCAAGAGTACGGGTTCACTGTAGTATGGGCAAGTATAGGGACCAAGTATTATCGAACCCAAGGGATGGTGTATATGCGAATAGATCCCTGAAGATCTACGCGTCGTAGTTAATATGAGTGTAATGTTTTTGGGTTTTTTGAAAGATTAATTAAAAGACTGAAATAAACTAAGTAAACTAAAAATACTAAAGCAGACGAATTAACTAAGGGTTGGATTCAAATAAGATGGTGATGCTTAGGATATGAATCCCTACGTATACTAACGGAGCAGGTACATAATCAAAGTAATCGTGACAACCAAGAATTAACCTAAGTAAAAGAATGCAAGGTGAAAGCTCAAGATTCTAAACCCTAATACTTTACCCTAACACTCGACTTCACTAATCCACTAACAAGTTAATGGATTGTGCTCAATTAATGAGACCCTAATTTAACTAAGGTGATGCGGTCGTCCTCCTTCGCTAAATCGGTAGATGAATTAACCTTTCCTAAACCTTCTCGTTAAGACTACTAATTGTTATTGAGTGATGCGGTCGTCCTTTCTCTAACACTTTCGTACGAAATTCAAAGGTAGAGTTAAGATTAATTATATGAATTCATTAATTAAGAGAATTAAAACTAACGTCACAAATTACCCTAATTACGTACCCACATCCTACTTCTACGAGTTCATCCTACCCTAAGCATGCAAGGGTTTTAGCTGGACATGGTTTTAACAAAAATAAAAGCAATAGAAGAAACAACGAACATAAACAGAATGAATTGAACGAAGAAAATAAGAAACATGAACTAGGGTTTTAAAAGAAAATAATTCTAAGAACTGAAATTTAATTAACTAAAACGAAATTAAAAGCGTTTAAAGTAATCAAGCTAATGAAAAGAAACTACGAACTGAAAAGAAACTAAAATTCGTATGAAAAACCTCAACAAAACGTAAATAAAGCTTGCTCGTTCTTCTCCTCTTCAAAAACTAAGTCTAAAATTATTTCTAAAAGTCGGGAATCCTTCAAAACATGTTTGGAAGAGGTATATATAGGCACCGGGTCGAAACGGGAGTTAATGGGCCGAAAATTCGCATCCGGAGGCAAAAATCCATGGGCGCTCGAGCAAAACGCTCGAGCGGTCCCGCTCGAGCAGTGTAGCTCGAATGACACAATCGCTCGAGCGGTTCCGCTCGAGCTGGTCGAGCGCTGAAATCATTCTGCATGTTTTGGGCGCTCGAGCGATTCGCTCGAGCGGTGGCGCTCGAGCTGCTCGAGCGCAAGAAAGTTTCTGTACGTTTAGGCGCTCGAGCAATGCGCTCGAGCGGGGGCGCTCGACCTAGTCACTCGAGTGACTTCTAACTCCTCCCAAGTGATACTTTTCCTCGTCCGCACTAATACCAATCGTATTTCTTCAATATCTTCTCATCCGGGCATCCGTTTGAGTCGATTCAAAGTCCTACGAACTCTGTTTTTCGTCCTCTATTCACTTATGAGCATCAAAGAGACAAATTTATCAATGTATAGAAATAATGCTCAATTGACTCTAAATACTCTATAAACTCGACCAAAACTAGGGTGTTTCTAGCTACGAATCATGACAATTTCACGCCTAATCACTGGACAGCGAAGGCCACGCTGAGGCGGCGCGGAGAGGTGCCCGCGCGGGGAGGCGTGGGAAGGATCGGGGAGGAGAGGCCGGCGGCGGGGAGGTGGCGATTCGGCCCGGGGAGGCCACGCGGGGACGCGGCGATCGGCCGGGCGAGGCGGCTAAGTGCGGCGGTGCTGTGAGGATGGTGAGAACGGGCAGCGGGCTGTGCGGGGAAGGCAGGCCGCGAAGGCGGCGGTTGGGCGCAGCAGGTAGGCCGCAATTGGCAGCGATGGGGAGCGCACCGGGCGATGCGAGTAGCCACTGCTGAACGTTGCGGCGAGGCGCGCTGGGCGGCGGTGCGGGGAGGCTGCCATGGTGGTGACGATGGGTAGTCACCCGATCGGAGCCCGCAGACCGGCCATGGCGGCGCTCGGATCGATGTTGTCAGTAAATTTTTGACTTACTGTGCATAGCATGTGTATTGGGAGGTGTGCCCCTGAAAAATCTGCACTAGTACTGTAGATAAGTTGGCGCACAAATCGAGGCAAACAAAGGGGGTTTCAAAGCAGAGAATGGTTGTCTTGCTTGAAATATTTCCCCACACGGTCTGGAGGATTCACGGCGGTTTTACGGGGGTGATGGTGCGGCGGCTGGGCTCGGGCCGCGGTATTGACGGAAAGCTTTGTGAGCTCCGTTGCCGGAAACAGCGGCAGCACTCGCCGGAAACGCCACTCTTTCTTCTTTTTCTTTTCTTTTTTGGCTAGTTGCTGCTGTAGTATATGAGACGAGTTTCTTGAATTTTCTGTTCTTGGCTAGCTGCGTGAGTTTTCTATTGTAGTAAGGAAACAAGTCTATATTTTGGAATTTTGTTTGGATGATTTTGTGAGCTTGCTACTGTAATGACTGGAAATTGATTTTTTTAATTTCTCTTGGATGAATCTGATTCGAAAGGGTGTTTGATTCTGGAAAATGGGGTGAAATGAGTTGAAAATGGGATGAATTTTTCTTGGATGATTTTCATTGAACAAGGTTGTTGGTTTTCTGTTTGGTTTTTTTTTTTTTTTTTGGAGAAGGTCTTCGTGTTCATCCATCGAGATGAACACGAATTCACCCTCCTTCTAAGGCCAAATTGTTGACAGATATTTTTGTACGGATAGATGTATGTGGCTATTCGGGTTATGCCCGACAAACAATCAATGTAAAATGAACACGAACGATAGGGGAAGAACTTTCGTTCTTCCCTCGTATATGGTAGCTTTTCTATAGATGATGAATGGGGGAAAAATATGAACCCTTACAATGGGGGGGTGACCTTCTATTTATGGAGGTTTACCCCCAAAGGCCCAAAAGTGGCCCTAAACTCGTCTTAACCCTTTATTTTAGGGATTTATTACAATTATTAATCTAATGATCAACAATAGATCTATAGTACATTAAATGTTCTTTTCTGATGTAGACCCTCGACCTTGTAGGGTCACTGTATCTTTGGGAATCGGACCTCCTGTCAGGTGAGGATATTTCCTGCTGTAACAATAGTCAGAACATACAATCTTGTTCTCTGCCTCAAGCGTAAACACGCATGCACACAACATTATTTCGACATATATAAATATTTGAACCAAACATACATAGGGACTAATGACATGAAATTATTCAGATTACATAGTGGAATAAAAGTGTAGTCATTCGTGAATAAAAATAAAAACATGAATACTGAGAGCAACAAAGTGTTCCAACAGATGTTGCATCAAGTCCTCCTTCTCACCACGCGATCTCTTCTTCTGCTGCATTTCTTAATTTTATAGCCAAGTCCAAAAAAGAACTCCAACAACCATTCAGGCCTTCCATATCGAAGACTTAAATATCCCAAACCAACTCCTACAATAAAACCACATCCACACCCCAGTGCAACAACTTGCCAAGTAAATCCATCAAGAAAAGTTGGGTCTTCGGGCAATTCCTTGTGCAAATTCAGTGCACTATCCCCTTCGTATTTTTTGGGCAGTGGAATTCCACACAATCCTTGATTCTCATTCTCAGAGAGTTGAGGAGATTGTGGTATCCGCCCGGAAAGATTATTCATTGAAAGATTTAACTTAGCAAGAAATGTGAGGCTTGTCATTTGAGATGGAATTTCACCATCTAGGTGGTCTGATGACAGATCCAAGGACTCAAGCATTCTCATATTTCCAACAGATGAAGGTATATGGCCTTTAAGATTATTATGAGACAAATTCAAGTACCTTAGAGAATTGAGCCTTCCCATGGACAACGAAATACTTCCAGAAAAATGGTTTGCAGACATGTCGATGGTCGTGAAGATTGGCAGGATTCTCCCAAGCGGTTGTTCCAAACCTTTGATGACGAATTCCAGCGTATCCTCGTGTTGAATGAACCAATTATACTCTTCTATTTTGATTTCCTTGACATTTATCATTGCTCTAAAGAACTTCAAATATCTATCAGGCAAAGGGCCAGTAAAGGCATTATGGGCAATGTCGAAAACTTGCAGCTTGGGGAATGGAGCATTAGCCTTTAAAGGGAGTGACAAGGTACCATGGAAGTTATTAGACCTCAACACAAGGACTCGAAGCTCATCCAGAGTCTCAATCCAAAAGGGAAACGTGACCTGTATTTTATTGTTTCCAATGTCGAAAACCTCAAGTCTTAAACAATTGGGAAGGGTTCGTGGTAACATTCCGCTAAATTGGTTGCCATCCAGGTTAAGAGACTGAAGAGCACAATCTTGTGTAAATATTGTTGATGGAATAGGGCCATTCAGGCGATTATCCTTTAAATGTAGGACCTTCAAAGATTTGCTAAAGTTTCCAAAACAGTGAGGAATTAGTCCTTCCAAGCTGTTATTTGACAGATGGAGATAAAAAAAGAGATGTGATATTGCAAATGGATGATGGAATCTCTCCGGTAAAATTGTTGGAATGGAGTGATATAAGTCCCACACTCGAACGATTGCCAATGGTGGAAGGTAATGCACCTGAAAGATGATTTTTTGCAAGTTCTAGGTGATACAAGTAAAATGACCTTTCAATTTGTGGTGGTATAGAGCCTTCAAAGAAATTGTGGGAGAGAGCTAACAATTTGATATTGGGTGTGAACAACTCCGGTGGAATGTTACCTTACAACATTACACAAACTAGTGAAGGCAGGCAATAATAGTTAGTTAATTGCTACCAATTCCAAGTAATAACTGGGCATACCTGTTAAAGCATTGTAGGCGAGGATCAAGTAAGAGAGCATTTTCATGTTCCCAACTTCTCTCGACAATATTCCCACAAGTGAATTTTTTGCTAAGTCGATGTATTCCAAGGAAGACATATTAAAAATGGTAGGGGGTTTGTTGGAATTCAAGTCCAAATATCTTAAATTATTAAGATTGTCAATCTCCTTTGGGATGTTGCCTGTAGAATTTAAGTTCGTGAATATAGTTAAACTTATTGTCATACATGCGCAAATATATATATATATATATATATTGTAATAGTATGCAACATACATAAATAGTAAAGTATCACGAATTTGGTCATATGGCCATATAAATTGGTTTTCACCTGTTGACATATGAATAAATTTGTATATCATAGTGTATTAAAGAAAAGTAAGAAAGAGTGTGTAGATGGCAAAAAGTGATTATGTGATTGTATTGAATTTTGTGAAAAATAATAAAAAGTTGGGAAAAACTTGTGTAATCTCAATTTCACATTAACTTGATTTCTTCGAATATCAACTATTATTGTTACGCATATATGCACACTCTATCATTGTGTAAAAAATCAAACATTTTCATAAAATTACAGAGAAAATAATAAAATAAAATATAATATCGCACTTACAACGTATGGAAAATACCAAACAAAATTGAGTGACGTAAGGAAAACATAACACGTTCATTTAAACAAAATTAAGGGGTGCAACTTAAGTAAAAAATAGTAAAGAGAGTGCTGAAGCTCATACCATTTAAGTTGTTGTCATAGAGGTATAATATCTGGAGCTCACTCAAGTTCCCAATTTCTCTAGGCACTTGCCAACAAATTTGTTTTCAGAAAGATCCAACATCTGAAGCTCACTTAAGTTTCCAATTTCTCTAGGCACTTGCCCGAAACACTCAAGTTCCCAATTTCTCTTGGCATGTGTCCGACAAATTTGTTTTCTGCCAAGGAAACAAATTCAAGTCGGGAACACTTGTCCAAACTCGATGGAATTTCTCCGTACAATGCATTGTATGATATACTAAGTTTTTTTAGCCTATGTAAACTATGCTTGCACATATCCACTGACAAATTACTCGATAAACTATTTCCCCCCAAGTCTAAAATTTCCAAGGATGACATATTGAAAATAGAGGGAGGTATAGGACCACGAAAATAGTTTTCACTCATTTCTAGAGAAACAAGGAAGGAAAGGTTACCGGGAAATACGACCTACTAGTTGCATATTTGTAATATTCAATGCAATCACCCTATTGACGTTAGAGTCACAGCTAACTCCGACCCAACTGCAAACAGATCAATTTTCAATTGTCCAGTTATTTGTCAACGTGTTGTGGGGATCGAAAGTGATATGGGATTTCAAGACAAGAAGTGAAGATTGATCAAAGTGGATATTGGTAGCTAGACCATAACCTTGGAAACGCGTTACTATTAAGAGGACTACAAGTATGACAAACCTCTCCATAACTCCTGCTATCAATATGGTAATAATAGTACAGGGCAGACATGAGTTGAAGCTATATATATATTTATATATATATAATGCAATTGATATGATAAGGAAGACAATTTATTTCCAAGTCAAGAGTCAAGGCGCCAATTCAGGAAATAATTACACGTTAAGTTTTGTCAAGTCAATGCAAATGCAAATTTAATTTAAACAATTACCATTCTACAAACTCAAGTGCTAACATCATTTTCTGTAATATGGGTGGAGTTGCTTTCAAAGGGAATCAAACCTAGGATCTTTATCTGAGCGTGAGTTTTGTGGCTCTGATACCATGAAAGAATTTCTCCTCATCTAAAAGTCCGAACTTATAAAAAGGTGTACAATTAATTCATTTAATTATTTTCCTTTAACATAATTAATATCTTATTTCCAATGTTTATGTATTCTAATTAACTAAAACTTAGCAGAACATGTCGACACTGTTGTAAATCTAGAAGATTTATTTTTCCAAATCTAGAAGATTTGATGTGGACATTACTTATGAACCAAAAAACCCAACGGGCTTTATATCTTAGACTAGGGTTTTATTCTTATAAATAGATCATCGTATTCATTATTGTAATCACACTCATACACAAGAATAATAGTGGAACTCCTGGCTTGGATCGCCCCCAGATGTAGTCGTTCCCGACGAATTGGGTCAACAAACGATGTCTCTTTATTTACGCACTTATTTACAACACGAGTCTCTAACCGAGATTATATGGTACGTCTTTAATTTATTTTTATATGAATCACATGATTTATTGTGTACTTTGAAATTTGATTTCGTTCCTGAATATACCTGCGTATAATTGTATTTCGTTAAAATTATTTTCGTGAATTGAATCAACGAGCAACGGTTGTCGCCCGTAGACGATCGACCGCCGCTCGACATCGGCTGCCGACCGGCAGCAGCCGCGTGCCCGCAGTCGCCGCGTGCTGCCGCCTCCCCGCGCTGTCGCCGCACCGTGCGTGCCGCCTGCTCGCGCGCACCGCGCCTCCGCGCCGGGTGCCGCCTGCTCGCACCGCACTACGCACCCGCGCCCGTGCTGCCTGCTCACGTCGCAGTGCACCCCGAGCCGCCGCCGCCCGCCGCGTCGCAGGGCACCTCTGCGCCGCTGCCTTCGCGCGCTTGGGGCCTCCGTGCGCCGCCGCCCATCTTCTATGCGCAACACACGCAGTGTTTTTCCAGATTTTTGTGATTTACGTTTTTCATCCTTGATATCACATATCCGTGTTTATTCTTATTTTAATCCTAAAAATATTTCGTTAAATTGCGTTAATATACATGAAATAATTATTTTTATGATTATTCCCTCTGTCTATTAAATCGTATATTTTCTAGAAATTATTTTAATGAGATTATCTCCCTTATTTGTTTTTGCATGTTTATGTGATTTAATTATTCTACGTGCATTACTTTTGCGCACATAGTTTATTTTATTCATAGTCTGCATATTATGCCCGGGTAGGCGGCGCCCGGTATTTGACGGACCGTAAATTTATGTCTTGGGTAGACGGCGTCCAGTACGTGCATCTATGTGCCTTATAGTAACTAAATAAATTCTTGTCTCCCCATTGTCTATGTTTTGGTCAATCCTCTTACCCATGTCACTTTAATTGTAGTGAATAATGTCTGATATTACCAAAAGAGAATTTGCTGAGCTTACTCTTGATGGTAGTAACTACCTGACGTGGGCGCTAGATATTAAAATATATCTAGCCTCAAACAACCTTAGCGGCACGATTGTCGATGATCCAAAATCAACTGACGCCCAGAAGGCGAAAGCTTTGATTTTCCTTAGGCATCATCTCAATCAGGACCTGAAAAATGAGTATCTCACAGAGAGAGATCCTGGAACATTGTGGAAGTCCCTGAAGGACCATTTCCAACAACAAAATGATATACTCCTCCCACAAGCCCAATACGATTGGTTGAACCTCCGTTTCCAAGACTTTAAGTCCGTAACGGAGTATAACTCAGCCCTACATCGTATTGTGTTTCAGTTAAAGTTATGTAAGAAAATAATAACTGAGGACGACTTAATCCAGAAGACTTTGTCAATTTTCCATGCAAGCAACCTTGTCCTCCAGCAGCAGTATAGGGCTAAGAACTACACTGTACACTTCGAGCTGATTTCTGCACTCCTAGTAGCGGAAAAGCACAACCAGCTCCTTATGCATAATCATAATGCGAGGCCGGTTGGCTCAAAAGCGGTGCCCGAAGCACATGTTGTAGCTCAAAGTGATACAAGAGGCCGCAAGCGTGGAAGGGGGAGAGGAAGTAAACGAACTCGTAGCCAAGGCCGAGGTCGTAATAAATCTGGTAGTTCAGGTGCCTTGAATGACAATCAAGCTCAGATTCGTGGGAAGACTGCATCTAACACGAACTCCGCTACCCGAAAATCTGATAATCAAGATAAGGTTGAACAGTCCTGCTACAGATGCGGATGCAAGGGCCATTGGTCTCGCACGTGTCGCACTCCCAAATATTTGGTTGAGGCTTATCAAAAGCAGCAGAAGGACGATAAGGGGAAGGCTCCTAGAGTTGAATCTCACCATGCCAGTCTGCCCAAAGCAGACTCTGACCTAGACAACGCAGATCGTACGGGCATTGATCTTAAGGATTTTGGAGATGACGAGTAGATTTACGTATTTAGTTATTCCTAGTATTTTGTTTTCTGAATAAAACAATTTCTCATTATGTTTTGGATCCTTTCTTTCGGATATTTTATTTATGAATGAATTTATTAGCTTTGATATGTTTACCTTAATAGTTGTCCATGTGTTTATTTTGGATATTGTTGTTCTCATTTATGGCTTGTAAACAGATCAGCTATTAGGTTTGGACTATTTCCTCTTGCATGATGGACGCCCATAGTGATTTATGTCTGGTAGATAGCGCCACCACACATACGATCCTAAAGGATAGGAAGTATTTTCATAACTTGATAGAACGTAAGGGGAGTATAACGACAATTGCTAATGACAGTTTGTTGATAGTGGGCTCTGGAAGAGCTTCCATTGTCCTCCCTATGGGTACCGAATTAATAATTGATAATGCTTTATTGTTTCCACAATCTAAGCATACCCTACTCAGTTTTAGAGACATTAGGATAAACGGGTATCATATTGAAACTAAAACTGAGAACGATAACGAATACCTTTTGATGACTAGTACTCGAGGTAGTCGTAAGCAAGTTATAGAAAAACTTCTTTCCTTCTTCTCCAGTTTGTACTATTCCTACATTCGGCCGTCTAGTTCCCATCTAGCGATGAGTATGAAATTTCATGACCCAAATTCCTTTAAATTGTGCCATCAGCGGTTAGGTCATCCGGGAAAAACAATGATACGTAGGATTCAATCTAATTCAACTGGTCATAATATTTCGAATAATAGAATCCCTCCCGTTGATGAATATTTATGTGATGCATGTTCTAAGGGTAAGTTGATTGTGCGCCCGTCGCGCACCAAGGTTGGACTAGAGTCTCCGGTTTTCCTTGAGCGAATTCAAGGAGACATTTGCGGACCGATTCACCCAGCATCAGGACCATTTCGTTATTTCATGGTCCTTATTGATGCCTCCACTAGGTGGATATTTGCATGTTTGATGTCCACCCGCAATCAAGCTTTTGCGAAGCTCATTGCGAAGATTATCGAGCTTAGAGCTCAATTCCCGGATTATCCAATTAAATCGATTCGCATGGATAATGCAGCTGAGTTCAGCTCGAAGGCCTTTACTGTATGGCCCTAGGAATTAAAGTGGAGCATTCGGTCCCCTACGTCCATACCCAAAATGGTCTTGCTGAGGCGCTAATAAAACGTATCAAATTTATCGCGAGACCATTGCTTATGAACTCCAAACTACCCACTTCATGTTGGGGGCATGCAGTCCTACATGCATCGCACTTAATTCAAATCCGTCCAACTGCATATAATGATCAATCCCCCCTACAGTTAGTGCGTGGGAAAGAACCTAGCATTTTCCATCTGCGTATTTTTGGATGTGCGGTATACGTACCAATAATGATACCCAAGCGAACCTCTATGGGCCCACAAAGAAAAATCGGTATTTACGTCGGATATGACTCTCCATCCATCGTGAAATAACTCGAGCCTTTGTCCGGGGATCAATTAACGGCCCGGTTCACTGATTGCACGTTCGATGAAGATTACTTCCCGGCATTATGGGGAGATCCGAATTCAAAATTGAATGAATGCCGGGAACTTACGTGGAACGTAAGTAATCTTCAGTATCTAGATCCACGCACTAATCAATCTGAACTGGAAGTTCAGAAGATCATTAACTTGCAAAACTTAGCAAATAATCTGCCAGACGCGTTCACTAACCATAGAGGTGTGACTAGATCTCATATACCTGCAGTAAATGCTCCCCAAAGGGTTGAGGTCCCAAGCAAAATGAGTACTCATGCCCCCACACACCAAAAGCGTAAGGGACCCTCAAGAGAAAGTAACACACCTAAACAAAAGGCTAGCAAATCTGGTCAGTCGAATGGAAAATCTCTAGAAAAGATCCGTCTAGATAACTCCAAGTCTCTAGGAGACGAGAGTCCTAGTGATGAAGCACGTGCACAAAATATTCCATGCACTAGGACCGTGGAACGACCAGACCCAGATACAATGGAAAATGAGAAAGGTCTGGTTGACGTAAATGTCGAAGTCTCTGTGAACTTCACAGATACGGGAGAAACATACAATAGAAATATTACTGTCGTCGATGACACATTTGCAGCATCAATCGCCCTTTTCATTATAAATGATCTAGATCCAGAATCCAAAACAATCGCCGAGTGCCGGAAGTGCTCCGATTGGGTTAAATGGAAATAGGCAATTGATGTAGAGCTCGCATCGCTTAACAAAAGATAAGTATTTGGCTCTATCGTTCGTACACCCGCGCGCGCTATCCCTGTAGGATATAAATGGGTATTTGTACGAAAACAAAATGAGAACAATACTGTGGAGAGGTATAAAGCGAGGCTTGTAGCACAAGGGTTTTCACAGAGACCCGGGATTGATTTTGATAAAACTTATTCTCCTGTCATAGACTCAATAACGTTTCGCTACTTGATATCTTTGCCAGTTAAGTTGAATCTCCAAATGAGATTAATGGACGTAGTAACCGCGTACTTATACGGATCACTAGATGCCGACATTTATATGAAAATCCCAGATAGATTTGACATTCCTCAGATGAGGGATGGTGAAAACCGCAGTATGTATAACATGCAACTGCAAAAGTCATTGTATGGCCTGAAGCAATCGGGCCTCATGTGGTACAACCGACTTAGTGAATTCCTTCAGAAGAAAGGATACACATTCGATAAAGCTTTCACATGCGTATTCTCGAAGAAATCGCAAGATGGTTTTTGCATCATATCCGTCTATGTTGATGACCTAATCGGAACATGCAAAGAGATTGAAGAAGCCAGTTCAATCTTGAAAGCTGAATTTGAAATGAAGTCCTTGGGTAAAACCAAGTACTGCCTCGCCTTGCAGATCGAGCACCTCCCAGAAGGAGTCCTTATTCATTAGTCGACCTACGTAAAGAATGTATTGGAGAGATTTCACATGGATAAATCTCATCCACTTAGCAACCCGATGGTTGTCCGATCCCTTGAAGTGGATAAGGACCCATTTAGGCCAAGAGAAGATTCAGAAGAAATTCTGGGACCAGAAGTTCCTTATCTTAGCGCTGTTGGAGCTTTGCTCTATCTCGCAAATTGCACCCGGCCGGACATTGCATTTGCTGTCAACTTGCTTGCGAGATATAGTGCTTCTCCTACAGGGAGACATTGGAATGGTGTTAAGCATGTTCTACGGTACCTCCAAGGTTCTCAAGATCTTGGACTGTTTTATCGTAAGAACCAAAATAAAACCATAGTAGGTTATGCGGATGTTGGCTATTTGTCTAATCCCCACAACGCCATATCCCAGACTGGTTACGTTTTTCTCTGTGGTGGAACCGCAATCTCATGGAGGTCGGTTAAACAATTAGCTTTATTTGAAGCCGCACGAGAATGTGTTTGGTTAAGGTCCTTGGTAAAACACATTGGTGACTCGTGTGGTATCGCCAAAGGCGATACACCTCCCACCATTATATTTGAAGACAACGCTGCTTACATCGCACAAATGAGTAATGGGTACGTCAAGGGAAACCTGACGAAACATATTTCACCTAAGTTTTTCTACCCATACGAACTCCAGAAGAGCAACGTAATTACCATTCAAAAGGTGCAATCTAGTAGCAATCTAGTAACAATCTAGCAGATCTGTTTACTAAATCCTTACCTACGTCTACTTTTGAAAAGTATGTTCGTGGTATTGGGATGCAAAGATTTAAAGTGTTGTTGTCTTCAGGGGGAGCGGTAACCCCGAAATAAATCTAGAAGATTTAGATCTAGAAGATCGATGACATTCCTCCCTACTTATTATTTTGGTCGATCCCTAGCACGTGGAGTTTTCATGAAAAGACATTTATATTATGTCGTAATGTCCAAGGGGGAGTGTTGTAAATCTAGAAGATTTATTATTCCAAATCTAGAAGATTTAATGTGGACATTACTTATGGACCAAGAAACCCAACGGCCTTTATATCTTAGACTAGGGTTTTATTCTTATAAATAGATCATTGTATTCATTATTGTAATCACACTCATACACAAGAATAAAAGTGGAACTCCTGGCTTTGATCGCCCCCAGACGTAGTCGTTCCCGACGAACTGGGTCAACAAACGATGTCTCTTTATTTATGCACTTATTTACAACAGACACTTTGAAGACTTGCTTTTGTAGAAGACTTAAATGTGCACCAGTCCACACCATTATCAATCCCTCTTCCATTAACCTACCATCAGTCAAGGGGAAGAGTACAACAAATTTTATAATTTTTATACCACTTATTTCCACTCCATCGTCCATTCACCTAATTTTGAGAAAATATATAATATCGTACATGTGATGGACTGCTTTAAATTATTTACCTTTAATATTTATTGAGGAAAATGAAGCTAATTTAAAAGTTAGCGGCCGCCCATACACTCCAAGAAAACATAAAATTGCCTACAGAAATTGCAAATATGGCTACGAAATTTCCAACAAAAAAATTCATAGTGAAGTTTACCTACGAATTGCCTACAAAAATTTCTAATTATATTGACATTTTCCTTCCCCACCTACAAAAAAAATTTCCGTAGGCAAATTGTGATGTAGGTAATTTTTTGTAGGCAAATGACTTGTAGGTAATTATACCTAGAGATTTTATTTCATAGGCAAATTAATTTCGTAGGCAAAGTTGTTTCCAGGTTGAGAAATGTATATGCTTTCATAATTAGAAAATTTCGTAGACAAATCGTAGGCAATTCTTGCTACGAACTTTTTTGTTGAATTTTTTTTATAGGCAATTCTTTATTTTCTTAGTTTGCATCATTTTCTTTTCCATCAAAAGTACCCTTAAATATCAAATTTAGTTTTCAAAGATCATTGTACTAATTTATTTATTTTTTAAATTATACTTCCTCAGTTCACGAATCTTTTACTCCTTTATAGTTGGACATAAAAATTAATTAAAATTATTTTATTGAAAACATAGATAAATTAGATAAAATAAAGTTATTATGAGACTCATTTATTTATTTGTGAGTATAGTTTATTTCCAAAAAAGAAATGAATAAAAGATTAGTGGACAACCAAAAAAAATGGATAAAAAATTGGTGGACAAAGAAGAAATACAATTTTTATTTCATAAAACTCCTAAATTTTCTTTTTTAATTTTAAAAAACTCTTAAAGTATATTAAACTATGCATGCACATATCCACTGGCAAACCATTAGGCATGACAGTGGGGCGGGGAATCCCCGAAGCAAACAGGGATGGGATGGGGGCGGGGAATTATTTTGCCCCGTAGGCGGGGACGGGGATAGTATTCCCCACACCATTCCCTGCGGGGACCCATATTTTTTATATAATTAATATATTTATATGTATATAATATATAAATTTAGAAGTGAATTATAAATAAATATTTTATAATTTCCTACTCAATTAACTATTTATTCAAAATTATATCTGTAATTTATTTAATATTATGTTATTAGTTCTAAATTATATAATTTTAACTTTAATATATACGTTAATTAAAAATATTAGAATTAGAGACTCCTTGTTTAAATTAAGTTTTTTTTAACACAAACTTAAATTAATTGTTATGTATAATTAAATTTTTTAATTTATATATATTTTTTATATTTTTTTATTTTAAAAAAGAAAAAAAAATTAGGCGGAGAACGGGATCTCAGGCGGGGCGGGGATGGGAAAAAAATTCTCCGTTTACTTTGCGGGGACGGGGAATCCCCGACTTCGTGGGGATGGGGATGGGGAATGGCCTCCCCAATCCCGCCCGTTGGCATCCCTACAAACCACTCGATTGTTCCTCAAGTCTAAAATTTGTAAGGATGACATTGAAAATGGATGGAGGAATAGGAGCATGAAAAGAGTTTCCATTCATGTCTCGAGAAACAAGGAAGGAAATGTTTCCGATACGACCTACTAGTCCCATATTTGTAATATTCAATGCAATCACTCTGTTGAAGTTTGAGTTACAACTAACTCCAATTCAATTACAAACAGAATTTTCGTCTTTCCAATTTCTCAATTTGTTGTGGAGATCTGAAGTGATGCAGGATTTCAACGCAAGAAGTGAAGGTTGATCGATCTTAATATTTCTATTTGTTTTGCTAGCCAAACTATAACCCCTGAAACACTCAACTATCAAGATCACTACAAGTAGGAAAAATAGTGAAAATCTCCCCGTAACGCTTGAATTTCTAAAAAAATATAGGTGTGAGGGCAAACAAAAGATGAACCTATGCTATATATTTATATATATATATATATATATATATATATATATGTATATATATATATATTGTTAATGTCTCATATGCACATGGTGCACGGTGCACTCATTCAATAATTGAAATTATTTACACTGAAAAGTGTGAACTGATTACACTGAAAAATATGTGTTGATTACACTGAAAAGTTTGCACTGAAAATCGATAACATTGAAAATTTTTCAGTATAATCGACCTACACTTTTTAATTAATCAGCCCACATTTTTCAGTGTAAACAACCCCAACTATTGTGTGAGTGCATCATACACTAAATGCATAAGAGACTTACTCATATATAATTAGGTGTAAATCCACAAAATTTCCCTCAAATTTACAGGGCACTTGTTTTTTTGCCCTATTTTAAAAAAAAAAATATGCTCAAAAAAAGGTTCGCAAACACTTGGTATCGGTTGTGCCAAACTTATTTGGGCAAAAATTATCTTGCAAAACACTTGGCAATTCGGTTGTGCCAAACTTATTTGGGCAAAAATGATCTTTTTTATAAAGTAGAAGAAAAATAATTATCCGATAAATTAAAAGGCAAATACGCTATTTCCCCTATAATTAAGTATGATTTGTGGTCAAGAAAGAACGGAGGACGGTTAGTGACAAATTAGTTGCAAGTCAAAAGTCATGCAAGGAAATAAATAATGATATTTATGAGGAAGTTTGTTTCTAATTCACTTGAACGCGTTAGATAGGTGAAGTCAATGCATGCAAGTCAACAAAAAAGTGACGTGATCATTTTTTTTGGTCGGTAAAGATTTATTTATTCATCAAAAAATTTACAGTATACACAGGTATGAGTGATACCAAATACTCATTTTTGATGATCACGTACCAATCTATCAATTACACTCTAAGAGCTACTCTAGGATTGTCTAAACACTCTTGAAATTTTAAATTACAAAATCTTTTCTCCTTGCTAACTAACCAACTCCATGTTCTGACCTTCACCTCGTCCTCCAGCTTCCTCGCCGAGAACTCCTTATTGTTAAAAACTTTGTCGTTTCTTCCCTTCCATATCAACCAAATAATACAATCTCATATGCAAGTAGTCATCTGTTTCCCTCTAAACCCATTGATGGGTCTACTAAAGTGGAGCAGATTCAACATTGGGTTCGAAGAAAGAGCTGACTCGACTCCAAACCATTTCAGCACGTTCATCCATACTGAGTAAGAATGCTTACACTCAAACAAGACGTGTTTCACCGATTCCGATTTTTCCTCACACAGAACGCAGTTGTCGCTGGTGTTTTGATTAATGGCTCCTCTCCTCTTCAGTTTCTTCATTGTAGGTAATCTCCTCCATAGGGTTCTCCAAGCATGAATAGAGACTTTACGTGGCATGAAACTGTTCCAGATGTACCTGAATCCTTTCTCCTTCTCAGCATCTCTCCTAGTTCCAGCTTCTGTTTTTCACAACCACTCGTATACCTCGCTTGTTCTGAAGCTCCCATCTTTGGATTCCTTCCACTTCCATCTATCAGCTTCTCCAAACCTGATTTTAAACCTGTTCAAAACAGCTTCCAAATTGTTAACAATTGTAAATTCCCTCTCGAAGAGGGTTCGCCTCCATTCCCATCTCCACGACCAAACCCCATCTTCCCACCCTCCCAACTCCCTCACTTTCCCCCCTCTTTGGTTACTTAGGTGAAATAGCCTAGGAAATGTCTCACACAACCTTACTCCCTCCTCTACCCATTTCTCCTCCCAAAAAAATGTATCTCTCCCATCCCCTACATCCTTTCTTAATTAACCTAATTCCAGTCTCATCCATTCAGCTATCATCAATTAGTCGTGGTAAAGAGTAAACAATGAATTAAACTAGAGTAACTTATTATTCACGATATACATTAAGCTTCTACTGTTCATTTATCTCACTCTCAGTCTCATATGTTTATTTTATTATTCATTTGTAAACGTACATTTTTGCATACCGGGGTTGTCATCCTGTATGAGAAAGAGATCTATGGCCTCTTCTTTCTTGGCAAAATGTGACTTTGTGCCTCTAGAAATAAGTGAAAGACCAAGAAAAGGCATCAATGGATAAAAGCAGCATAGGTTATTCAACAACCATCCCATGAATATTGAATGCATCTAAATCAACGAAACGATAGTAATCCACATATAAATTTAAATGAATTTAAATAGCTACTAGATTGAAGCACCTAGATATTACTGTAATTAAGAACCATATAATAATTAAGAACCTAGGTAAACTTAGCAAAAAATCTGCCTTGCTCTAATTTTAGCACATCAGGTTTAGCAAGCTTATTAACATAATTTAACTCTTTATTTAAATAGAGATAAACACCAGTACTTCCTTCGTCTCAAGACTTTCATCACATTTACTGTTGCATATAAACAAGCTGGTACATTGTCATTTTGTTATCTTTTCAAAGAGAAAACACACGTAGTACATTGGAATGTATATTGTTTTACTATTACAGCTATAACATACTAGAGATTCCCATTGATTCCTCATTATGGAGTCTCCTACCAAGAAAATCCAATGCATTAAATGTGCATAGTTGTCATCAACACAGGGGAATACATGGCAAATTCAGGATGAACCTTCATTACTATGAAGTTATGAATGTAAGTTTGGTCATAAATCCATTTTCCACCGGTGAAATCACAGGTTTTTGTGATGAATGCTTGGTTTGAAACATGGTGATTTCATCATCTATGTCATCTACCTAGTTTAGGTCCTCTTGATCATGCCTTGAGGAATCAATTTGGTATAAGAAGGAAACAAATAAGAAGATGAAGAGAAATAATTGTCTAAGACTATAAGCCAATGGATTTGGAAGATACCTATTTAAAAATGTATAAGACTATTTAAGGAGGAAACAAAAGATTTATGACAAAATGAAACTTATTTATATGACATAAATGTAGTTCATGGTGATATGTATATCATGGTTATTCTTATAAATCTTAGGGGGACTTACAGTGGGGTGTATTTCCTAAGACAAAATTGCAACTAGGTGTAGTACCTTTTTCCAATTGCAACAAGGTGTAGTTTTAGGTGTTAAATTACTACATTTGCCTTACTTTCCCTGCAAACAAATCCATCAACTCATTTTTGATTTCTCTGAACCGTGTCCCATCAAAAAGAAAAATAAATGACTAAAAATCCTTTCTTTAATTGTATTTACTGTTGAAGCCTTGCTCATTTCCTCTTTCCTCTCGTTTTGAAAACTCCCAACTCAATGCTCAAGTTTAAATTCTGCTGAAGAATTTCCAAAAATAAGAATCGGTACCAATTTTAGGAATGTGACAAAATCTTAACAATGTATTAATTTCTTCACCAAAAGATTAAATTTAGTATATGTCTTCTTGAATTTCTTCAAAAATTTAGGTTTATGTTACTGTAGTTCTAGGTCTTCTCTTTATTCAATTTCTGAATATCTAGTTGGAATTTTCAGTATACGGTTTCCAAAATGCCAAGAACTAGAAAAGGTGGTTTAAGAATTGATGCAGTGTTGGATGGGGAAAGATTAAAGTCCCGTGAAAAGCTAAAGAGAAAAAATGATTATAGGGCTTATAAAGGCAAATGTAACATTTTCAATTATAATAGTGAGAACGATAGTCTTCTTTCTTCTTTCATTATTACAGAATCTTTCTACCACAGTCAAATTAAATATGGTTAACTGTTCCTCGGCTTGTTATAAAGTATTATTTTACTCTATATGGTAAAGCAAATTTGACTATAGTAAATTATGAATGTTACAGAGTACAACTTGTGGGAATATAGAGTTCAATTGTTGTTTGTTTCATTGTTATGTAACTTCTTACAGAAACTTGTGCAAATGCATACGAATTCCATACGGTTAATTGTTCCTCGGATTGGTATAAAGTATTATTTTAATCTATATGGTACTAAAAAATTCAATAACGTAAATTATGAATGTTACAGAGTACAATTATGAATGTTTCAGAGTTTTCTAACTCAGTGTTAATATATGAAAAAGTTTTATTGTTCTATTGTTTGTATCCTAACAGAAAAATCTGGGAAAAGGATGCATATGAATGAAGATGTAAAGACACGAAAAGGTATTGTATTTGGTTTTTAAAAAGTTTAATACCAAAGACAGTACATTTATTTCCAGCATGTAATATTATTGTTTCTAAAAATTAGGAAAAGTGAAATTGGTGGAGGATTTAGGATCATCGGAATCAGGTATTGAACTTTGTTGAATGTTGTTTTAATAATTTATAAGTTCATCTTAATGAAATGCATGTAACTAGTATGACTTTTCAGAAGATAATTGCCTTGTTTCTGCAAAATGGAGAAGAAAAGCTAGAAAAACAAGGAAAACAAAGTCCAGCTTTAAAGGTATTTCAATTAAGACAATATTACTTACATTGAATTTTTTTAATATGATTTCTAAAAAGATTTATTTGGCAGGTAAAAACGATTCGTCGCCTAAGGATGCTTTCTTAGATGTCTCAACTTCAGATGGTAGCTTTTTTATTTATATAATAATAAGAAGAAACAGTTTTTGGTAGCTTTTTTATTTATATAATAATACTAAATTAATAAATTATAGTTGCTATTACAACAGTTTTATTAAAATTTTAAACTACATGGTTATTAATTTAGGGAATTTTAATACTATAGTCTTTAAAATATAATGGTGCATAATAATTGGAGTAGTATATAATGTTTTGCATGTTATATTGCATCGTAATTAAACTATATAATATACGTATGGATCATATTAAAATAGTTTGAACTAACTTTTAATTTAATAATTGGAATAGTATCTAATGTTTTGCTTGTTATGTAGCATCGTAATTAAACTATATAATATACATATGGATCATATTAAAACAGTTTGAACTAACTTTTAATTTCTATATTATGCATTTGTTAGGTAGCGTGAAGTTGAAAGAGAGGGTAACCTATTACAGGAGCAATTTAGTAACATGTACCAAGGAATTGTGAAAGCTGAAATTAAATGACATGCATGTTAGAGAGATGCATAGGACTCTGTTTTGACTGCTGTTTTATTCCATGATTAGTGTAAACTATAAAAAGTATAAGAAAGCATGGTACAAAAATGAGGATGTAATTAGAAAAATCTTGAGGACATTTGATCGCTCTACAAATAGTTTTATGTTAGGGGGGGAAAGGTTTAAAATTAATAGTCTAGATGTTATGCTTATTATGGGTATTAGGGGAGGTAATAGGCAAATTCCTTTGAAGTTGAAAGAGTTTGAGGATTCACCCTGGGTTAAACAGTGCTTTGGTCAGGAAATTCGAAGTACTAAGGGAACTTATGTACTGACTAAGAAAATTTTGTATAAAAAAATTCAAGAAACAATTAGCATCGGTGATGATACCTCAATCAGTGATGTAGCAAGACTTTTGCATTTGTATTTGTTGGGGTCTTTACTTGTTCCGCGAAGAAATTCTTCGGTTCCATGGTATTACACTGTGTATCTTGAGCGAATGGATGAATTACATACGTATGATTAGAGAAAACTAGTGGTTCAAGTGTTAATTGATCAAACCAGATCCAGTGCAAACATGATCATTGGTGGATGTGCCATTTTACTCCCGGCAAGATATTTAATAATATAAATTAACTATTCTTACAATATGGTACAGTATCCTATATAACTTATTTGAGACCATTGTGCTTAGTTGATTTGGATTTATTTGCAGTTTTGGCTTTGTGAAAAAACAAGGTTGTTTGAGGCTAATGAGGAAAGGTCTTTCCCAAGGATTTTAAATTGGGATCTGCCATAGATGAACAACAAGATGGCAAGATTGAATCTACTGCAAATGGATACCAGATACGTAAGTAAATTAGTATAAGTATTTTATATATATATATATATATATATATATAATTTATTATTAGTTTTATGTGTTTAATAATAATATAAATGTTAATTTTATGTTAATAGTATCTCTTTTGATAATTAATTGTAGTATCAGACTGTTAACAATTTTATGTTTACTATGGTATAAACATAACTGTAAACATTTGAGAAATAATTGTTATAAATATAACAAGTTAACAAAATGAAGATCATTTAGGGTATGTTTGTTTTGGGACTCACACGGATGGACTTTGGACTTTGCGATCCACGCCCCATACGAGTTTGGGATTTAAAATCGGGTTTTCAAATCTCAAACTCAATCCCTACCTATAAACCTATTACTATTTTTCACATAATTAAATACAGTCACATCATCATTTTTTTATCATTCACTCAACCTCTCTCCTACTTTTCTCTTACACAATATAATAAAATAATACAACATCAATCACTAATAAACATTGATTTGACATAAAGCAAAATCTCACCCTACTAAAATCCCAAAACAAACATACACTTATATTATTCATTAAGATTTTCACATCCTAAGATTTCAAAGTCATGACTTTCCCCGCACACCTAAATCCCAAAACAAACATATTCTTAGTATTATTTATAATTAGAATGGGTACAACTAGTCGTGCTCTATAGAATAACTATTTACTATTTTCTTGTCAAATATTAGATTTGGATACCTTATCTGAAACCTACTGCAAGTGAGAAGGAAGTTGTAAGAAGTTTAGATGAATACTGGGCTAGGGGTGGGGTAGAGAAAGTTTCGACTGATGTAGGTGATGAGAGTACAAGTGATACTTCTGGAGAGGGAACTTTAGGTAATGGGGATTCTAGCTCCAGTGATGAGGATGTTGGGTCAACGGTAAATCTATTTTCACATGTAGTAGATACTATTTGTGAAAACACCCCTTTCAGTCCAGTTTCTAACACTGAGTTAGAAAATGTTCAAGAAACACCACTGGAGATTCAAAGGGCAGATTGTGAACCATCAATAAGGGGTAGAGGTAGTTATCTTAATGGTGCTGACATAAATTTCAAGATTTTAAATCCGGTTGATCAAATGGAACACGCATCTGTCGAGAAAATCATGAATGTTGTTAAGGATGTATACGAGAAATACAGTGAAGGCAATAATGGCAGTTTGAACGGTGACAAAGGACAAGAAAGGGATTGTAATTGGAGGTCGGAGTTAGAAGCTTGTAGAAACTCTTTAATGGAAAAAGAATCGGAGTTAGAGGAGATCGGGAAAAAATATGAAGAGCTGTTGAGAATACTTGTTGGGAAACATAGGGAGGAGCTAAAGAAAAAGGAAGATGGGAATGTTTTACTGCATGAACAAGTTAGGTTGCTTAGACAGCAAATTAAGACAGTGGAAGAACCAACAACAACCCAGATATTGGAGAACCCCGAAAACATTGAGAAGTTAGATGCTCTGGCAGAACTATCTTTGACGAAAAAAAGGAATGCAAAACTGGTGTATCTAAAGAATGGCCTTGAAGACACCATAAGACAATTAGATGAGGTTGATGCCTTTACAACCTGTTCTCAGGAACAAACTCAAGTGCCAGAAGAGAAAGGGGAAAAAACTCCAATCTTGAACAAAACAAAGCATTCTAATCTTCCTGATCCAAGCATACTAGCAAGAAGGGTAAAGAAAGAACAAAGAAAGCAGATCGAAAGAAGATTGAAGTTACACCGCTATCCAATTCTAGTGAGTTGATAAAAGTGAGAGGAAAGAGAAAACGGGGTTGTCTAAAATTTGATTTTTCTAAGGCTGTTGTTAAACTTTTAACAAATTAAATAAAGGATACCATAGGCGAAAGTTGGGGACTAGGTGGTGAATTGTAAGTACAATTTCAGTATTTAGCTACTTATCCCATTATGGTATTAAATATATGATTTTTGTATATAATTTTTTTTATCTTAATATACAAATTTAAAGTTTGGATGTGCCCCTCAAATTCGGAAGTCATTGTATATCTGAAAGATGTTCTTCAGTTAATTCACCATGAAAGTGTTTCTTTAGGGGTATAATTTCTTATGGTATCTGTCATAATGTTATTTCTTTATATACTTATATCTTGAATTTATAAGTTTTTTCTCAAATTGTCTTTTTAGGTAATTGATTCGTGGGGGGAGATTTTGCATGCAAAATACAAGTATAAAAATGAAATTGCAAAAGGTGTTCACATAATCTCTGGTAAATGTTGGGTACGTTGTTATTTCTCGACTAATATTTTACACATTTTGGTTTTATTCATCTTTTTATGAGTTTAATGATTGTACATTTGTCTTCTACATTTGTCTTCTGGTTAGCATTTCATTTCACAGTTCAATGGTGTGGTTGGTAAAAATTTGAGGCATTTTGTGGACAAGAAGTTGGAGCATGTTGGTGCAGATGATGTATTATTGTTTCCACTTCTAACAATGTCATTGCCCGGTGAATCAGAAGCAGGTGGGGATCACTAGACTATGTTGAAGTTGGACTTATCAACCTGTAAGTGGAGTTCTTTCAATTCGATTTCACCGAGAACTAAGGATACCAAAGATATTCGCTTGGAAAGAGCATGGAAAGTGGTTAGTTATTTTATATGTTAAATTAAAATTCATTAAATTAGTGAAGGACTGGTTGTGGTATTATAATTGTTTTATGTAATAACTAAATTCCCATGTGTTTGATACAGGTTGAATACATAGATAAGGCACTGAAAAAATTGTTTCAAAAAACTGGACCAGATCACTTGATTATGACCAAAAATTGTGACAAGCCAATTCCAGAAGAATGCATTCAGCAAACACCTGGAACACTAGATTGTGGCTTGGTCGTGTGTTACAACATGGAGATTGTTATGACTGGTAGAATAAGCTAAATGAAAGAATGGTCTGTTTGTGATGCTGCAAAATACCGTACAAAGATGGTGGAGTGGTTTTTGGATCCAATTAGTGTGGAGATAGCTACGCAGAAGGAAGGATCATAATGATTGAACAAAGAATATTGGGTTTATCTTAATTTATGGAATCTAGGTACTTGGGTTTGAGTTTATTGTTTGAGGATGTTAAACTTATGGTATCTAAATACTTGTGTTAGTTTATCATGAATGCTAGGATTTAACTATAGTATGATGTTTTATTATTAATTAAGTTGACATAACATATTATGACGGTTATGAATTCTTTCTGCCTTACATTGTTGTTTTAAATTATGTCATTATGGGAATGATTTTTGTGGGGCCTAACATATATGGAGTAGTATATGGCTTACTGTGGAAATGTGCATTTATTTATGTACTTTCCCAAAATATATGGAGTAGTATAAAAATTAATGCTGAGTAAAAATAATAAGGTTATGGTACAAATGTTTTAACTATAGTTCTAAAGTAGACCAATTTAACAACTAACTTTATACTACGATGACCTCAAAATACTAACAGTATAAATATTTTACTATAATCAATTATTTATTACTTTTCTTTAGTAAAGATATACTAAAGATATGGACGTGCAGGGGCGGATCTATGTATTGAACGCACTAGGCTCAAGCCCAGTGCAAATACCACCAAGTTCTATATATTATGTGTAATATTTTATGAATTTGTACAACATTCCACTCTTAATAACGGAACCAGCCCACCCCAAATAAAATTTATTGTATCATAGCCCACCCCATTAGTAATTCTTGGATCCGCCACTGTGGACGTGTCAAGGGTTAACTAAAAACTTGTTTGTACACCTAATTTGTGTTTATTTTAAATAATAAAGTGTGCCAAAATATGTTATTGCATTTGAATTAACAATGTTTTATAAAATTATTATTTAAACTACACATTAAGTTAAAATGTAATTTCATAGATATATATGTTATAAAGTATATACTTATTATAATTTCTATGTTAGGAAATATTAATTTTAAATAATATATATATTGGTTTTAAAAAGCACATTATGTAATCCTAGTAGGGAATATGATGTTTGGTCATATAGGTAAAAGAGTTATCATTTTGGGCCTAATATAGGCCCAAATACATCATTAGAGATTCTTAATTTGTACAATACATTAACTAATATAGTCCCCCATACAAGTTTATTATAGGCCCCCGTACAATGTTATGCATATCATTTTTATTGATATATATTGGTGTTAATACTACACCCAACTATTCTAAAAAGCACATTATGTAATCCTAGTAGGGAATATGATATTTGTCCATATAGATAAAAAAAAAAAAGTTATCATTTTGGGCCTAATATAGGCCCAAATACATCAATAAAGACTCTTAATTTGTCCAATACATTAATTAAATAACACCTTATGTGATATTTTTTATTTTGTTTAGGAGAATAATATAACAGGACAAATGTGCATCATTTTTTCAACCATATAAATAGACTGTAAAATTACTAACTTTATACTACGTTTAATATTTATACTAACCTTATAAATATTTTAACCATAATCAATTATTTATTACCATTATTTAATAAAGTTATACTAAAGGGCTGGTCGTGTCACGGGGTGGTGAAAAACTTGTTTCTACACCTAATTTGTATTTATTTTACATTTTAAATAGTGTATTAATATGTTATTGCATTTGAATTAACAATGTTTTATATACTTTATTATTTAAACTATACATTAAGTTGAAATGTAATTTTATAGATATATATGTTATAAAGTATATACTTATTAAAATTTCAATGTTATGCATTTCATTTTTAATCCATCATAGGCCCAACATGATCACTCTTATATTAGGCCTAACAAAGATTACATTAATCACATACATTATTACTCATATACATTATTAGAGTGTATACTAAAGTTATATTAAAGAGCTGGACGTGTCAAAGGTTAACTAAAAACTTGTTTGTACACCTAATTTGTGTTTATTTTAAATAATTAACTCCCCCCCCCCCCCCCCCCCCCCATTGCATTTGAATTAATAATATTTTATAAATTTAATATTTAAACTACACATTAAGTTAAAATGTAATTTCATAGATATATATGTTATAAAGTATATACTTATTATCATTCCTATGTTTCTCCTACCATAACTTTAAATGATATATATTGGTGTTAAAAAGCACATTAAAATATACTAGTAGGGAATAAGATGTTTGGCTACATCATTAAAGACTCTTAACTTGTCCAATACATTAATTAAATAACACCTTATGTGATATTTTTTATTTTATTTAGGGGAATAATATAACAGGACAAATGTGCATCATTTTTTTCGAGTAGACTGTAAAATTACTAATTTTATACTACATTTACTATTTATACTAATCTTATAAATATTATAACCATAATCAATTATTTATTACCATTATTTAATAAAGTTATACTAAAGGGCTAGTCGTGTCACGGGGTGATGAAAAACTTGTTTCTACACCAAATTTGTGTTTATTTTACATTTTAAAAAGTGCATTAATATGTTATTGCATTTTAATTAACATTGTTTTATATACTTTTTTATTTAAACTACAAATTAAGTTTAAATGTAATTCTATAGATATATATATATTATAAAGTATATACTTATTTAAATTTTTATGTTATTCATTTCATTTGTAATCTATCATAGTCCCAAAATGATACATTAGGCCCAACATGATCACTCTTATATTAGAACTAACAAAGATTACATTAACCACATAAATTATTACTCATACACATTATTAGAGTGTATACTAAAGTTATACTAAAGAGCTAGACGTGTCAAGGGTTAACTAAAAACTTGTTTGTACACCTAATTTGTGTTTATTTTAAATAATAAATTGTGCCAAAATATGTTATTGCATTTGTATTAACAATGTTTTATAAATTTATTATTTAAACTACACATTAAGTTAAAATGTAATTTCATAGATATATATATGTTATAAAGTATATACTTATTATCATTCCTATGTTAGAAAATATTAATTTTAAATGATATATATTGGTGTTAAAAAGCACATTAAAATATCCTAGTAGGGAATATGATGTTTGGCCATATAGGTAAAAGAGTTATCATTTTGGGCCTAATATATGCCCAAATACATCATTAAAGACTCTTAATTTGTCCAATACATTAATTAAATAACACCTTATGTGATATTTTTTATTTTATTTAGGAGAATAATATAACAAGACAAATGTGCATCATTGTTTTCGAATAGACTGTAAAATTACTAACTTTATACTACGTTTACTATTTATACTAACTTTATAAATATTTTAACCATAATAAATTATTTATTACCATTATTTAATAAAGTTATACTAAAGGGCTGGTCGTGTCACGGGGTAATGAAAAACTTGTTTCTACACCTAATTTGTGTTTATTTTACATTTTGAATAGTGCATTAATATGTTATTGCATTTGAATTAACAATGTTTTATAAATTTTATTATTTAAACTACACATTAAGTTGAAATTTAATTTTATAGATATATATATATATATATGTTATAATGTATATACTTATTATCATTTCTAAGTTATGCATTTGATTTTTAATCTGACATAGGCCCAACATGATCACTCTTGTATTTGGCCTAACAAATATTACATTAATCACATACATTATTACTCACATACATTATCATTTTGGGAATAATATAGTCCTAAATAGAAGTTTAAAGACTCTTAATTTGTCCAATAGATTAATTAAATACCAACCTTTTTTTTAGTGGAATAATTTAACAGGACCAATAAGTTTAACATATTTGAGAATAGACTTTAAAATTACTAACTTTATACTAAGTTTATTAATTATACTAACCTTATAAATATTTTAACTATAATCAATTATTTATTACTTTTCTTTAATAAATTTATACTAAAAGGGTTGGTCGTGTCACGGGGTAATGAAAAACTTGTTTCTACACCTAATTTGTGTATATTTTACATTTTAAATATTTTAAAAATATGTTATTGCATTTGAAATAACAATGTTTATAACTTTATTATTTAAACTACATTTTAAGTTAAAATGTAATTTTAAAGATATATATATTATAAAATATATACTTATTATCATTTCTATGTTATGCATTACATTTTTAATCCATCATAGGCTAAACATGATACATTAGGCCCAACATGATCACTCTTATATTAGGACTAACAAAGATTACATTAATCACATACATTATTACTCATATACATTATTACTAATGTAATTTGGAATATAAGCCCAAACTTAATTAACATAATTTTATAAGCTTAAAAATAAACTTAGAAATTATTTAACATAGTAATTGAACATATTTTAGTGATTTTGAATACAAAAGAAAAACAAAACCAAGGGTAGAAATAGGATTTTTATTAACCCGTGATACGACAAGCTTCATAGTATAAAGTAATAATTATAAAGTAATAAATAACTACCTATAGTTAAAATGTTTATAATGTTAGTATAAGTATATAAAACTCAAATATTATAGCTAGGAGAGGTTAATATTCAAATTTATCATATCATGTTGGGTCAAATCTAGGCCCAATTAAAATTGTTGAATACTAAAAATATGTTGATTCCTCAAGTAAATCATGTTTTATAGGTAATTTGCCTCATAAGCATAGGGAAATATAACAATAACAGTTGGACCTAATAGTAAGACTGTTCTAACATTAATCTCATGCATAAGTGGTGCTTGCATCCTATGCAATTGCATTTTCTACTTTACATCCTTCTATTATTTTATAAATAATGCATACTACATTAAGGTACTAATGTCTTTATAAAACAAAATATACTACACTTATCAACAAGACATCAACTTGTATGCAATTTAAGTCCATATGCATCATCGGCAATTACATATTCATTGATGGTATACACTAAACAAAACACAATGATACATAATCTGAGACAATTAGGATTCATTGGATGGCTTGATGAATAAACATTAGATTCACTAAGCTGGACAAAGTAAGAAATCAAAAACACTTTCATTCATATACTAATAGCATTACTACACCCAATTTATAGCAAGAACTAGAGGCATTCATCACAAATCATCCGAGAGTTTTACAAAATATAATAGAATAGTTTTGGGACCATAAAACATTACATATAGGGTCTTGACTTGAAGCGAACTACACGAGCTTTTACTAGTAGCTTCCCCGCAAGAGTACGGGTTCACTGTAGTATGGGCAAGTATAGGGACCAAGTATTATCGAACCCAAGGGAAAGTGTATATGCGAATAGATCCCTGAAGATCTACGCATCGTAGTTAATATGAGTGTATTGTTTTTGGATTTTTTTGAAAGATTAATTAAACTAAACTAAATTATCCTACGAATACAAAAGGCAAATCAAACGAAATAACAAAAGATATATTTTCAAATATGAGATGGTGATGCTTAAGATAGGAATCCCTACGTATACTAACGGAGCAGGTACATAATCAGAATAATTGTGACACACAAGAAATAACCTAAGTCTAAGAATGCAAGGTGAAAGCTCAAGATTCTAAACCCTGATACTTTACCCTAACACTCGACTTCACGAACCTACTAACAAGTTAATAGATTGTGCTTAATTAATGAGACCCTAATTTAACTAAGGTGATGCGGTCGTCCTCCTTCGCTAAACTGGTAAATGAATTAATCCTTTCTAAACCTTCTCGTCAAGACTACTAATTGTTATTGAGTGATGCGGTCGTCCTCTCTCTAACACTTTCGTACGAAATTCAAAGGTAAAGTTAAGATTAATTATAAGAATTCATTAACTAAGAGAATTAAAACTAACGTCACAAATTACCCTAATTACGTACCCACATCCTACTTCTACGAGTTCATCCTACCCTAAGCATACAAGGGTTTTAGCCGGACATGGCTTTGACAAACATAAAAGCAATAGAAGAAACAACGAACATAAACATAATGAATTGAACGAAGAAAATAAGAAACATGAACTAGGGTTTTTAAAAGAAAATAAATCTGAGAACTGAAATTTAATTAACTCAAACGAAGTTTCAAAGTGTTTAAAGAAATCAAACTAACGAAAAGAAACTAATAAACAAAAAGAAACTAAGAATTCGTACGAAAAACCTCAACAAAACGTAAACGTAAACTTGCTTCTCTCCTTCCTCTCCAAAAACTAAGTCTAGAAGTTATTTCTAAAGTTCGGGGATCCTTCAAAACGTGTTTGGAAGAGGTATATATAGGCAACGGGCCGATTCGTGAACTCGTGGGCCGAAAAACGTAAGTTGGAGAAAACGCCTTGGAAGCGCTCGAGCAGACCCGCTCGAGCGGGTCGCTCGAGCTATGGTGGTCGAGCGGATCAGGTGCTCGAGCGGGGCGCTCGAGCTCTTTTGGTCGAGCGGTTCTGGTGCTCGAGCGGGGCGCTCGAGCTATCTCCCTCGAGCGGCCCAAACGTTCTGTATGTTTTTAGGCGCTCGGTCTACTTCACTCGAGCGGGGCGCTCGAGTGACGATGCTCGAATGGGTCTTCCTTCCTTTGCAACTAACACTTTTCTTCACACGTACTAATACCAATCGTATTTCTTCGATATCTTCTCATCCGGGCATCCGTTTGAGTCGATTCAAAGTCCTACGAACTCCCTTTTTCGTCCTCAATTCACCTATGAGTATCAAAGAGACAAATCCATCAATGTATAGAAATAGTACTCATTTGGCTCTAAAAACTCAATAAATTCGACCAAAACTAGAGCGTTTCTAGCTACGAATCATGACAATTTCACGCCTAATCAACCCCCCCAAACTTACCATATTGCTTGTCCCCAAGCAATGAAATAATAAGTCAAGTGAAATTGTTAGGGATGAGTAAAAAAATCAATCATGCAAGCTAATGAACTCAAGCTTCAAAAGTCAATCACCCGTATACTCACTCACTTTCTTTTATCATACTCATGCAATAATAACAAGAAACACCAAGATCAAGCATGGATGTGCACTCAACGATGTGTTTCGCTCCCTCACAAGTGTATATCAATGATTAAGGGACTCACTCAAACAATCAATCACACAAATTGGCAGCCATAGGCTTGTAAGTGCTCTTAACTCCGACCGTACTCTAGAAATCAATGTTGAATCAAAAAGGACTTTTCTCAAGGTTGTAATGTAGGTTCTTTGGACAGGTGGGTTAACAATATAAGGTAAAGTGACTAAAGTGAATGGAGAATAGAAAGTCAAACTTTGGCACTTAGAGCTTAGGAACAGAATACTTCAAACATATTCAATCAACACTCTTTCAATTCCACTTTTCTCAACACTTCAATTTTTTTTTCTTTCTCACTCTTTTCACTTTTTTTTTTCAATCACTTCACTTTCTTTTTCTTTTTCGCACAAACACATGAGCTCAATTTTTCATTTGCTCATTCTCAATTTTTTCTCTTTCCCACAACTCAAAGCTTCATTACACCTTCTTCTCATATTCACTCAACAAACAACCTTTTCCTTTTTCAACTCAATTCACTCCCTTCACATTCACACTTTCCTATTCTCCACTCAAATTGGGACAAAAAGGCTTAGGAATTGGAATAGTGTTCATATGTGCTAGCAAATAAAATAGGCTTTAGGCTCAAATGGGCTAGCAAGGGATTCAATGTCATTGGTAAGGAAAATTTTGGCTAAGTTACTCAATTAAATCAAAGATGGCCTAAGATCCTATTCGGCATATCAAACTAGACACAATCAAGAAGCAAGAGCACATACAAGTTCTAGCATCCTCTAAGGTGACGATTCACTCACAAACGAAGAGATTAATTCATGCATCAAAATCTCAAAAGGCTCAAGTCTCTCGGCTTTCACATCCATGCTAGTTCTAGTGCATTCTCACTCTCATCACACAAGTATTCAAAAGGAAAATTTGTAAGCATACGAGTTCTTTCTCAAATCAGCTCAAACGCAAACACTCACACAAAAGAATTTCTAACTCACCCTTACAACTCACTCTACTCATCAAATCATACTCAAAGATAGCAATCAACAAGCATGAGATGATTGATAGGCATGAAATATGCAATAGCGAGTCAAATCAAAATCACCCCAAGGAGTATCTCAACAAACCAATAATCAATCAAACTCAACTCAAAGATAAGGGCGTGCATGCATGTGCAATGTAATCATAAAACAAATAAAAAACTCCACCCCCCCAAACTTCGACCTTGCTAGAGGTCTAAGTTTGGGGTTGTGGGTTACCTCAACCAAATAATTCAATTTCTCTCAATAGCTTTGCACACTCCCTTGTCTCAAGTTGGTTCCTTCAATCTCCACTTCTTTGGCACTCCATCGAGACAAGCCTACAAAATAAAACTCTCAAGTACAAGGTTAAACATACGACTCAACAACATCCTAGTAACATAAAAGGAAAATAACTAAAAACACTCAAAAACAAATAAAAATGGGTTGCCTCCCATTCAGCGCTATTTTTAAGGTCCTCATGCCGGACCAAGCTCAAAGGAGCTTAAGGAACATCATACTCAAATTTACCTCCCTTACTCTCATAAGAGTGGTGTTTGAACTCCTTTCCTTGATGTCCCACCATCATGCGTTCCTTTGCTTTCTTCCCCACCTCAAGTGGTATATGTCTCAACTCCTTCTCACCTTTATCTGGAGGAGTCTTACTCAACAACTTCTTGAATTTGGACTTCTTCTTCTTAACTCATCCTTTCCCCTCTAACTGGACCACGTCCACTTCCTTCACCTCTTCATCCTTCAACTTCTTCACTTTATCCCTATCAAAATAATCAAAATCATAATGCTCATGGGTTAGATAGTCGAGTGAAGGACTAACAAAATCATAAATATGAGAAGGATTAGGGATAGAAGGTGTGTCTTCAACACGAGGATCAATTGCATCCATGCAGTACAAGCTCTCATCCTCCCTCGGGTGCTTCATGGCTTCGTATAGGGAGATCTTCACTTCTTTATCATCAACCTTCAATGTGATCTTCCCATTTGCCACGTCTAGCACCATCCCCGCCGTAGCTAAGAACGGTCTTCCCAAGATTAGGGGCACGTGCTCATCTTCCTCCATCTCAAGCACTACAAAGTCGGCTGGAAAAATGTGATCTCCAACTCTCACTAGGACGTCTTCAACCACACCTTGAGGTCTAGTAATAGACCGGTCGGCAAGTTGAAGCGTCATCATTGTGGGTTGAAGTTCACCACCTTCCAACTTCTTGAAAAGCGATAACGGCATTAGATTAATGCTCGCTCCGAGGTCGCACAACGCTCCCTTCTTGATCTCGTTCCCGATATCACAAAGAATGGTGAAGCTCCCTGGATCCTTCAGCTTCGGTGGAAGCACCTTGTGCACTAATGCACTCACCTCGTGGTTCAGCTGCACCAACTTCGGCTCATCCACTCGCCGTCTTTTCGCGATCAAGTCCTTCAAAAACTTTGCATAATGCGGCATCTGTTCCAAAGCATCATAAAAAGGAATATTAATATGCAATTGTTTAAAAACATCAAGGAACTTAGCAAATTTCTCATCAAGCGTTTTCTTCATAAAGCGTTGTGGATACGGGACGGGTATCACAGATTTGGGTACCCCCCATTCATCTCGCTCGGTCACTTTCACTTTCTCCCTTGCTTCCTTTGCTTTCTTCCACTTTGGAACCCTCTCTATCTCCTCACTTTCCTTGCCCTTCTGGGACTCATCCATATCTTCATGCTTCTCAATCCCTTCACTTTCAATCCCCTTCTCAACTTGGGGCGTCTCAGAATCAGCAGGCATCTGAGGCCCTTCATAGTTGGTTCCACTTCTAAGCTGGATCGCCTTGCACTGCTCTTTCGGGTTCCCCTCCGGCATTCTATTCACTGACTTTGCAATCTGGCTCATCTGGAACTCTAAAGAAGTGAACCTTCGATTGTTCTCTTGTTGAGTTCTAGTCCACTCAACATTCATCTTCTGGAGCTCTTGATCACGTTGATCACCCTTCTTATGCAACTCCTTCACATCGTACTCCAAGGATGACAATCTCTTGCTACCTTCCTCAACCTTCTGAAGGATCGTTCTCGACATCTCTTCGGTTGAGGCACCGCCTTCTCCACCCGGAGGCTTTGAACCCGGATCAACACCTGCAGGAACAGTAACACCAGCTTTTAGGTTAGCATAAGAAAAGTTCTCATTCTTCCTCCATGTGTTTTGAGGAGGCTGCTGGCCTCCTTGAACTCCTTGTGTGTTCCTCCATTAATTTTGAGGCGGCTGTGGCCCTGGAGGTGCAAATGGTTGGCCATAAGGAGGCCTTCCATACTGATTTCCACCTTGGTAGCCATTCTGATTGTAATACGGACCTCCCATGTAATTGGCTACCTCTTGCTGTCCACTTGGTTGGTCTACTCTCTCATTTTCTACTGCATGTTCTCCAACCAAACTCTTTCCCAACTCGAGGTTGTTGATCTTTTCCATCATGGCCATCAATAGCCTTCTCGTTCCTTCTCCCTCTTCAACCTGATGCACTCTCTGAAAATCTGCCTCCACACCCCAAGCACCGGCATTCGTGACAATGTTGTCCACGATCTCCCTACACCTCTCTATGCCTTGATTCAGGCATGCTCCGCCCGCACAGACGTCTAAATGGTCTTGCCCCGCCTTGTTGGCACCACTATAGAAGAATGCCATAATGTCTCCCTCGTTGTACCCGTGCTGCGGGCACTCAATCAGCATGTTTGAGTATCTCTCCCACGCTTGGCGTAAATCCTCTCCAGGCTTCTGGCGAAAGGACGAGATCTCAATTCTAGCCTTGATCGTCCTAGATGGAGGGTAGAATCGCTCGAGGAACAAACGCTCGAGCTCAGCCCAAGTGGTAATACCTCCCCGTGGGAGCGTGTTGTCATACCACTCTTTAGCTATTCCCGTCAATGAGAATGGGAACAGCACAAGCCTCTTGGCATCTTCAGACATGCCATTGTAATTGAATGTGGAGGCTATCATGAGAAAGCTCATCAGATGTGTATGAGGATTCTCCTTCCCGATCACCCCCTTGAACTGATTCTCGGTAAGCAACTTTAGAATTCCTGGGGAAATCGAGAAGTTGTTCGCCTCTACAGGAGGTAACGCCACTCCATCATAGTACCGTTGTGGCTGCGCTGCAAACCTCCCCCGAATAGCCATATTGTGATCTACGTTCTGAGGAACGTGTTGAGGATTAGCAGCAGGTACTGGTACTTGTTGGGGTGGTGGTGGGTAAACAGGTGGTTGATTATAGACTGGGAGTGGAGGATACGGGTATGGTGGGTAAGGATAAGGTGGGTATGGGTAATGTTGGTATACTGGGTTGTTGAAAGGGTTATTTGGGTTTTGTGGGTAAGCAGGGTTTTGGTTCTGGTTTTGGGGTTGTGTTTGTGCAGAGTTGATTGTGTCTTGTGGGTTCGGGTGTGGGCTCTCAGTTTCCCCTATGGGTATCTGCTGATTACTGCTGTTTCCATTGGCACCCTCTGCCCGTTCCACAAGAGCAGTATACTCTGCAGCTATTTTGTCTAACTCCTCAAGTTCATCAGAAATCTTGTCTTTGTTTCCCGCGGCAGTAGTCATTCTTCTCAAGAAGGCTCGGTTCCTTCTAGCTATTGTCTCAGGATCTGCAGGCAACCTCTCTTCGCTCGTATTGCCTTGTGAGCGTGTTTTCATAAACCTGAAACACTAGCAAAAGGATCAAAACGCAACTGCCGAATAAATAAAAATAAAAATAAAACAGAAAAGAAAGCACTCACTACTAACTACTAAGCTATCGACAAGTCCTATTCAAAAAGCATATAACGCCATCCCCGGCAACGGCGCCATTGACTTGAAGCGAACTACACGAGCTTTTACTAGTAGCTTCCCCGCAAGAGTACGGGTTCACTGTAGTATGGGCAAGTATAGGGACCAAGTATTATCGAACCCAAGGGAAAGTGTATATGTGAATAGATCCCTGAAGATCTACGCGTCGTAGTTAATATGAGTGTATTGTTTTTGGATTTTTTTGAAAGATTAATTAAACTAAACTAAATTATCCTACGAATGCAAAAGGCAAATCAAACGAAATAACAAAAGATATATTTTCAAATATGAGATGGTGATGCTTAAGATAGGAATCCCTACGTATACTAACGGAGCAGGTACATAATCAGAATAATTGTGACACACAAGAAATAACCTAAGTCTAAGAATGCAAGGTGAAAGCTCAAGATTCTAAACCCTAATACTTTACCCTAACACTCGACTTCACGAACCTACTAACAAGTTAATAGATTGTGCTTAATTAATGAGACCCTAATTTAACTAAGGTGATGCGGTCGTCCTCCTTCGTTAAACTGGTAAATGAATTAATCCTTTCTAAACCTTCTCGTCAAGACTACTAATTGTTATTGAGTGATGCGGTCGTCCTCTCTCTAACACTTTCGTACGAAATTCAAAGGTAAAGTTAAGATTAATTATAAGAATTCATTAACTAAGAGAATTAAAACTAACGTCACAAATTACCCTAATTACATACTCACATCCTACTTCTACGAGTTCATCCTACCCTAAGCATACAAGGGTTTTAGCCGGACATGGCTTTGACAAACATAAAAGCAATAGAAGAAACAACGAACATAAACATAATGAATTGAACGAAGAAAATAAGAAACATGAACTAGGGTTTTTAAAAGAAAATAAATCTGAGAACTGAAATTTAATTAACTCAAACGAAGTTTCAAAGTGTTTAAAGAAATCAAACTAACGAAAAGAAACTAATAAACGAAAAGAAACTAAGAATTCGTACGAAAAACCTCAACAAAACGTAAACGTAAACTTGCTTCTCTCCTTCCTCTCCAAAAACTAAGTCTAAAAGTTATTTCTAAAGTTCGGGGATCCTTCAAAACGTGTTTGGAAGAGGTATATATAGGCAACGGGCTGATTCGTGAACTCGTGGGCCGAAAAACGTAAGTTGGAGAAAACGCCTTGGAAGCGCTCGAGCAGACCCGCTCGAGCGGGTCGCTCGAGCTATGGTGGTCGAGCGGATCAGGTGCTCGAGCGGGGCGCTCGAGCTCTTTTGGTCGAGCGGTTCTGGTGCTCGAGCGGGGCCCTCGAGCTATCTCCCTCGAGCTGCCCAAACGTTCTGTATATTTTTAGGCGCTCGATCTACTTCACTCGAGCGGGGCGCTCGAGTGACGATGCTCGAATGGGTCTTCCTTCCTTTGCAACTAACACTTTTCTTCACACGTACTAATACCAATCGTATTTCTTCGATATCTTCTCATCCGGGCATCCGTTTGAGTCGATTCAAAGTCCTATGAACTCCGTTTTTCGTCCTCGATTCACCTATGAGTATCAAAGAGATAAATTCATCAATGTATAGAAATAGTACTCATTTGGCTCTAAAAACTCAATAAATTCGACCAAAACTAGAGCGTTTCTAGCTACGAATCATGACAATTTCACGCCTAATCAGGTCTAACCATTCAATCAATTTAAACTCAATTTTTTTCAAAGAGAGTTTCAAATGATTGAAAACAAAAATTGGATGCAAAGTACCCTGTTCTTGGACCTATATCAAATAATACATCAATCTAACAAACGACGCGGATCCAATACGCTTTGAACGTATGGAATGGCAGTACAATATTCTTCAGCATCTTGTTCTATAGCCTCAAATGGTTCATATGTTCTCAAATCTGTGTTATACACAACATGGATCCCGAGCGGCTCAACACGATACAAAATTTCCTTGTTACTTGGCTTCAAGAACCGGAGGGGTTGAATACAAAAAATACGACCACCTGTTGGTACAACCCAACCAAGTGCAAATCTAAACCGGGTCCATGATTGGTGGTTATTGTAGTCTTCCAATATCCACATTTCAAAATCCTCAAAATTATAAGTTAGGCTTGAAGAAATAACAATATGTTCATTATCAAGTGCACCAAGATCACCATAGTTTTGAACTCGTTCTATATCAACAGGAAGGTCTACAAAACCGAATTCCTCAGTTGACGAACCATAAGTTACTAAAGCTTGAGTTACCTGCCAATGGAGATGGTTTGCCACAAAAACACCTGGAGAACTTACAGGATAATCATATGGAAAATCTCCTATCTTCCTCCATTCCATAGTTTGCAATTCAAGGACCTTCACTTTGGATGAGAACTCCCGAGTGTTAAAATGAGAAACTCGAACCAACTTGTAGCCCTCTGTCACAGAATAATAACCAATGCCAAAGATAATTGTAGTTTGATTGCAACCCTCTGGAAATTCAATTTTGGTGGTTGGAATGAACCTCCTAACTGATGTAACTGGATTTAGAATCCAGAAATCATCATAAATGTTTCACTTGAGTACAAATCCATCACAGTTAGCAACACAATCTTCCAGGTCATCATCCTCTCCAATAAGCCTCTGATTTTGAAAATCGTCTTATTCAGGGAGAATGTAGTTAAATGGATAGAACCTGTATTGTGCTTGCACTTCAAAACCAAAGCAATTTTGAATCTCCATCTGAGGAAGATGTAAAGTCTTACCAAAGTACTTGCTTGATATGGTAGACTCCCATGCTTGATTTACCAATTTGAATCGCATCAGGGGCTTAACGGGCATCCTTGATAAAATATCCAGCATTACTTCATCAGGGAAAATGGTTCCTCCTAGTGTTGGAGATGGTTCAACATTTGGGCGTTGTATTTTTCAATTTCACTGAGAATTGTGGGTTCAAGGAAGGGTTCGAAGAAGATGAAATGAGGGTTTCTTGTAAGTTTATTTCTTTTTTACCAGTAATAGTATTGCTTGGATTATTGTGTTAAATAAACTGGATTGTGTCTATTCGTTGCACACATTTGCGTCCCTTCCTATCAACTTTTGGGGCTATTGTACTTACTTCTTCATCATTACAGTTATACACAGACGAAATGTTGCAACTCTTCCTCTAATAGCCCAACTGTCAAGCGGTTGCTTTTAGGTGTAGTATTTTTTGGGATGTGACTTCTTAAGTAAAGCTTTAATCAATGTACTAATTTATATCTCACAAAATCTAATTACACTGTTTAGGGACCGATACTCAGTATCTTCATTGGAAACATTTGAGAATCACACTTTAATTTGGATTGGTATTAAAATGATATCTTCACATAGTAAGAATATATGTGGAACTATATAATTTTAACAATATAACTATAGGTAATTATTTATTACTTTCGTAAAATACTATAATACATTGGTACTATACCTACTATAATAACTTGTTTCTACATCTAATTTGTATTTATTTTATATTTTAAATGAGGCAGAAATATGTTATTGGTGTAATTTTAACCATGTTTTATAAATTCATTATTTAAAGTACACCTTTAAGTTAACATGTAGTTTTATAGATATATATGTTATAAAGTATATACTTAATATAATTTCTATGTTATGAATAACATTTTTAATAATATAAATTGGTGTTAAAATGCACATGTCAATATGTTTATTTTATATTTTAAATGGTGCAGAAATATAATATTGCATTTGCATTAACATAAGGATTTATAACTTTATTATTTTCACTACACCTTAAGTTAAAAGATTAATTTTATAGATATATAGGTTATAAAGTATATAATTATTATCATTTCCATGTTATGGATTTCATTATAGTTTAATGATATATATTGGAAATAAAAAACATATTAATGTATGCTAGTAGGCCAATGATATTTGGCCAAATCGGTAAAAGAGTTATTTTGGACCTAATATAGGCCCCCATACAATTTTAAAGACTTTATGTGATTTTTTTATATTATTTAGGGGAAAAACAATAAAATTACATAATACTACGTTTATTAATTATACTAAACTTATAAAAAATTTAACTATATTAAAGTATTTATTACTTTTCTTTAATGAAGTTATACTATAATGCTGGACGTGTCATGGGTTAATGAAAAACTTGTTTCTACACCTAATTTGTGTTTATTTTATATTTTAAATGATGCAAAAACCTTTTTATTGCATTTGATTTAACAGTGTTTTATAACTTTATTATTTAAACTACACCTTAAGTTATAATGTAATTTTATAAGTAGACAGTATATACTTATTAACATTTCAATGTTATAAATATCATTTTAATTGATATATATTGGTGTTAAAAATCACATTAAGGTATGCTAGTAAGACCAACGATGTTTGGACATATAGGTAAAAGAGTTAACATTTTGGGACTAATATAGGGCCAAATACATGTCAATATGTTTATTTTATATTCTAAATGGTGCAAAAATAAAATATTATTTATGTAATTAACATAAGGATTTATAACTTTATTATTTAAAGTAAACCTTAAGTTAAAAGATTAATTTTATAGATATATAGGTTATAAAGTATATACTTATTATCATTTATATGTTATGGATTTCATTTTTAATGATATATATTGGTATTAAAAAATATATTAAGTTAAAATGTAATTTTATAAGTGGGCAGTATATACTTATTAACATTTCAATGTTATGCATATCATTTTTATTGATATATATTGGTGTTAAATTTGTGATACAAGTTTAATTTGTATTTATTTTAATGATACAAGCTTAATTTGTGTTTATTTTAAATAATAAATTGTGCCAAAATTGAATTAACATTGTTTTATATTTTTTATTTTAATTAGGAGAATAATATAACAGGACAAATGTGCATCATTTTTTTCGAATAGACTGTAAAATTACTAACTTTATACTACGTTTACTATTTATACTAACCTTATAAATATTATAACCATAATCAGTTATTTATTACCATTATTCAATAAAGTTATACTAAAGGGCGGGTCATATCACGGGGAGATGGAAAACTTGTTTCTACACCTATTTTGTATTTATTTTACATTTTAAATAGTGCATTAATATGTTATTGCATTTTAATTAACAATATTTTATATACTTTATTATTTAAACTACACATTAAGTTGAAATGTAATTTTATAGATATATATGTTATAAAGTATATACTTATTAAAATTTCTATGTTATGCATTTCATTTTTAATCCATCATAGCTATGTTTTAAAAGCGGAAGTGGAGGTTGAACCAGACAGCCTCAGCGCTTTTGGTCGGACCGGTCGGATCGGAGTCTGACCGTTAGTAAAGCGGTTGAGCCGTTATGACGTCATAATTATATAATATATAATTAAATATATAAAATTTATATATATATATATATATATATATATAAATATTTTCCCCCTGTAATAATAAATCATATGTATAAATTATGACGAAAATCAAATAAACATACATCTATCATTGCATATTAAAGTTCAATTTTAACAATCTTAATCAAATGTCAACATTACTAAAACAAGTCCACCAAATGTCATACAAACATCAAATGTAAAATCGAATTAACCAAATGTCATGCAAACATCAAATTTAAAATAAGTTCATAAAATGCCAACACCTACGAATAACAACATAAAAATATCTAATCTGAAAGAACATCCAAATTAACACCGCTAGAACTGGATCCCATGCTTCCAAGTCCATACTTCGTCAAATCAATGTGATCATTGAGTATATCTCTCTCAACATTTTCATTACCTAGACAAAAAAAAACATAAAGTATGTAAACTTAAATCTTATAGATAATGACTCAAACAATATATGAACATATATTACCTTCTTGTGATTGAGGTACTTCATCAGTAGCAATTTCATTATCAAGTTCTTCTAATATTGCATCATAATCAAGCTCTCCATTTGACACCTCGTCAATAATCCAAGTATCAACTTTATCAATGCACTCGTAATCAATTGGATCATATGTCTTGTGCATTTCTTTATTGCTGCAAAAAAAAAAATCTAGTTTCAAATTTCAATAATCAATTGCATAATGATAAAAACATAACAAAAAGTGATAGATGAATATACCGATTTTTCAAACGCAAATTATAATGAACAAACACAAGGTCATTTAGTCTCTCATGCTCCAGTCGATTTCTCTTTTTAGTATGAATCCGCTCAAACACACTCCAGTTACGCTCACAACCGGAAGAAGACGAAGTTTGACTCAAAATTCTAATGGCAAGTTTTTGCAAGTGTGGTGCATCAATGCCAAATAGTCTCCACCATTCATCTAAAATCATATGAAAACAATAATTAATATAAGCATTTGCAACAATAAATTGATTATATGAATAATTTAATATATAAAGTAACATACCGGGAGTAGTGGTTTTTGCTTCTTTCTTGGCCAATGAAATCCCAAAACTCTTTTTACCATCCCGAAACATAGTAACTTCATTCATTATACCATATGTCTCCGGGTGAAGGTCTTGAATGATTTCGAGTAGACCTTTGTAAGCTTCTGGCTCATTACGAAGATTGCTATTTGGATCGTATTGGAATGCAGGATTCAACCAATATGCAGCTGCATGGAGACGCTTTCTCAACATTTTATCCCATCTTTTGTTGATGATATCAACAAATGGCTTGTACTTAGACTCTTGATTATTGAAAACCTCTTTTGTGCCCCTAACTGCTCTAGGCAACCCCTCGTATACATAGCCCAACGAAGGCTTCTCATCAGTGTCACAAATACGCAACAACCTCATCAGTGGTTCCATGATTTTCACAATGATAAGACAATTATTCCAAAACCTTTGGTTTAACACAGTGTCTTTAACTACTCTTCCTTTCTCAGTTTTCAAGAACTTCTTAAAGTCAGAACATATGACCATAGCTTCCAAATGTTCTTTATGATCATACAAACTTCTTAATGCAATAAAATTTGTGCCAAATCGTGTGGCTCCAGGAGTAACAATTTCGGTCCAACCATGTCTTTGTCTCAACCAAGCAAGAGGCCACTTATGATTATAAATGAAAGTGGTAATCCTAGAACCCAAAATAACACACTCTTGAACTAAGTCCATTTTCCCAACATCTTCCAAAGTCAAATTAATAACATGAGCAGAACAAGGGGACCAATAAACTCCAGGGTATTTCCTATGAAGTAACTTTCCAGCTGCTTTATAGTTACTAGCATTATCAGTAACTATATGAACCACATTCTTTTCACCCACCATGTCAATAATATCAGAGAAGAGATTGCACAGATTTTCAGCACTTGACACAATATCAGACACATCACATGATTTTATAAAAGATATGCCATCAGGAGAATAAACCAAAAAGTTAATCAGTGATCTATGACTCCTATCAGTCCAACCATCACCCATTATAGTGCACCCAGACTCAGTCCACTTAGAACAAAGAGATTCAATGGTCAAGTGTACTTGAGTTTTTACTTCTTTAAGCAATGGCACTCTTAAAGCATGATAATTAGGACCAGTGTACCCATGACCCATAGATGCTATCCTACTCATCATCGGCTTAAAGTATCTAGAGTTAACTGCATTCATGGGTATACAAGCATCATAAAACCATAAAGTTACGGCCATATCAGCATCATGTTTTCTTTCTGTATTATGCCATGATGCTTGTATACTAGGTTGAGTTAAATCTACCCCTGAACTTGAACCATCTTTCATGTAGTTTCCTATGGGTTTTTTCCTCTTTTTTTCCTTACCACTATCATGCAAATTTGAATTTTCTTCCTCATCTATTGATTCATGCAAATTAGCTACATTCTTTTTCCACTTTTTAGCCTCTACAATCTCCTTTAAATTCCCTTTCATCTGAATATGGACATCATTGGGAACTTTAGGACAACTAGTGATATTGCCTAATTGACATGCTAAATGTTCTTTCATGCGATGTATTCCTCCCCCTCTGTATGTTTTACTACAATAAATACATCTAAATGTTTTATTGGCACTATCTGTTCCAGTTACCTCGCAATGCTTCCATGTCGGATCAACTTTTTGGCGAACATTTTGAGCACTGCCACTACCACTCCTAGTCCTTGATTCTTGTCCTCGTGGTTGTTGAGATTGTGTAGATTCATTGTCCACCATGATCTGAAATATAAAAAGTAAATTCATAATAAATTCATAATTTATCAAAAGTAAATTCATAATAAATTCATAATTTATCAAAAGTAAATTCATAATAAATTATCTAAATCTACAATATCTAATAAGGAAAAACATTAATTAAAAATTCATAATAATCTAAATGCAAACTATCTACTGGATAAAAATGTTTTCCAATATTCCTTCCAATATTCCTTTACTAACTTACTGTTGCGAATTGTGATATCAAATTTTCAATAGATATGCAAAGTTTCAAACTTTCAATTTACAAAGCATACGTCAGTTTTGGGTTCTAAATAATCAATAAATTTCTCATGACAAAGTAATTTATACCAAAGTAATTTCTCCCCGTGTGTGGAAAATTTTCGGTTGAACAAGAATTTAGATAAAAAAAAAACCTTACCAAATAGAGAGAAGTAGTCGCAGTCGCAGCCGAAGAGAGAAGCCGTCGCATGCCTTGCAGCCCTCGCCTTGATTAGAGAAGTAGCTCGCCGGAGAAACCAGTCGCCGGAGTGAATCAGTCGCCGACTCGCCGAAAAAAAAGAGAAGAAGAACGGTAGAAAAATTGTGGAAGAAAAACGGGCAGAGGATAATTAGGGCTTCCCCAAAAAAAATTGCAAAACAGGCCCATAAGTTTTATTTTTTTCCAATTCAAACAAAACCGCCGGGTTGACCGGTCCGATCGGTGACCGGTTCAACCCGGTTTTGCCGTTTTTGGGCGGTTTGCATTCGTTTCGGGAAGTGACCGGCCCAATAGGGTTGAGCCGTCCGCTGGGCTTGGCGAGCAGCGGTCGGACCGGTCCGACCCGCTTTTTAAAACACAGCATCATAGGCCCAACATGTTACATTAGGCCAAAGATTTGGCACTCTTATATTAGGCCTAACAAAGATTAAATTATTAACATACATTATTAGAGTGTATACTAAAGTTATACTAAAGAGCTGGACGTGTCAAGGGTTAACTAAAAAGTTGTTTGTACACCTAATTTGTGTTTATAGTAAGTATATAAATTGTGCCAAAATATATTTCATTTTTAATGATATATAAATTGAGCCAAATCGCACATCAAGGTATGCTAGTAAGGCCAATTATATTTGGCCATATAGGTAAAAAAAAGTTATCATTTTGGGCCTAATATAGGCCCAAATACAACTTTAAAGAATCTTAATTTGTCCAATAAATTAATTAAATAACACCTTGTGTGATTTTTTTTATTTGATTTAGGGGAAAAATATAACAAGACCAATAAGGTTTTTTTTTCCTAGTGTTATAAAATTAGTAACTTTATACCACGATCCCTTTATTTTAATAACATCATAAAAATTTTAACTATCTTAAAGTATTTATTACTTTTCTTTAATAAAGTTATACTATAAAGCTGGACGTGTCACGGGTTAATGAAAAACATATTTCTACACCTAATTTGTGTTTACTTTATATTTTAAAAGATGCAAAAACCTTAAACATATGCATTTTATTTAACTCTTTTTTATAACTTTATTATTTAAACTACACCTTAAGTTAAACTATGTTATAAAGTATATACTTATTATCATTTCTATGTTATGCATTTCATTTTTAATGATATATATTGGTGTTAAAAACACATTAAGGTATGCAAGTAGGGTCAATGATGTTTGGTCATATAGGTAAAAAAGTTATCATTTTGGGCCTAATATAGGCCCAAATACAAGTTTAAAGACTATCAATTTGTCCAATAAATAAATTAAATAACACCTTGTGTAATTTTTTTATTTTATTTAGGGGAAAATATAACAAGACCAATAAGGTTTTTTTTTGTTTCCTAGTGTTATAAAATTAGTAACTTTATACTACATTTATTAATTATACTAACATTATAAAAATTTTAACTATCTTAAAGTATTTATTACTTTTCTTTAATAAAGTTATACTATAATGCTGGACGTGTCACGGGTTAATGAAAAACCTGTTTGTACACCTAATTTGTGTTTATTTTATATTTTAAAAGATGCTAAAACCTTAAACTTATGCATATGATTTAACTATTTTTTATAACTTTATTATTTAAACTACACCTTAAGTTAAAATATAATTTTATAGATATATAAGTGGGCAGTATATACTTATTATTATTTCAATGTTATGCATATTATTTTTATTGATATATATTGGTGTTAAAAAGCTCATTAAGGTATGCAAGAATCGGTACCAATGATGTTTGGACATATAGGTAAAAGAGTTATCATTTTGGATCTAATATAGGACCAAATACAAGTTTAAGGACTATTAATTAGTCCAATAAATTAATTAAATAACACCTTATGTGATTTTTTTTTTATTTAAGGGAATAATATAACAAGACCAATAATATTTTTTTGTTTCCGAATAGACTATAAAATTACTAACTTTATACTACATTTGGGCCCACTATCTAATTCCATTACTAATATTTTATAACTTTATTATTTAAACTACACCTTAAGTTAAAATGTAATTTTATAAAAATATAAATGGGCAGTATATACTTATTAACATTTTAATGTTATGCATATCATTTTTATTGATATATATTGGTGTTAAAAAGCACACCCTAAATAGGCCTAAATACGCCATTTAAAGACTCTTAATTTGTGTTATACTAATATACGCCTAAATAAAAGTATAAATCCTAATGAGTTAAAGAATAAATAAATTTGGTCAAAGTTAAACAGTTGTGTAATAATAATATTTATAAGTTTGAACAAATTTCAAAAAAAGATGGGTGGAACATAAAAATGGGATATATTGATGAATTTACCAATATAACCTAAGTTGTACAAATTGTACTGGAACCTTGGATTTATACTATAATATATAAATTGAAAGTAGATGTAGTCAGCCAAATTTGACCGTTAAGAATATGATTGTTGATGGATAAGGCAGTAGCAAGGTTTATATAAGGCCAACGTCTATATAAACAAGCTTATATTCACATGCACCTTCATAGATAGTTCTGCAAAATGTCCAGCAGTAGCAATATAAACCAATCTTTCAACTATCCAAAATTCCAAAAATCAGTTTGCAAAAAGTGTGGTAAGGCAACATGTTTTAGGTTGAGTGAGACCAAAAAAAATCTAAATAGGTTATACTATAATTGTGATGAGCATGGGTTTAGCCACTGGTGTAATCCAATTGGATGGAATGATAGCACTACATGGGATGGGATCAATCAATGGGAGCAATCAACTGAGGACATCCACCGAAGAAGTGAGACCAAGGAAGAAATGATGCAGCAAAATGACAAAGCAATTATGACCAAGGAAAGGCAAGCTTATGAGATCAAGCTGATGACACTACTTTTTGGTAACATATTAACAGTTGTTGTTATATTCATTATGGTAGGAGTATTCAATTCATTCTTAATCTAGTTCAAAGAATGTATCTTATGTACGACAAAGAGAATATTTTGAAATATATATGACTTGGGGTGTGAGACAATCCCCCAGCTAAGAAAACTATGACAAATTGAAGGGATTACATTGAATATGACAAGCTGGTAAACAGCAAAAGTATATATAAACTTGATTATTTTTATGTCATAACATAGAAATGCATAAAAGAGAAGATGCATAACATAGAATGTCTACCAGTAGAAATAGAGCTCAAAGATAGTACAAGTTAACTATTCAAGCACCATAAAAGTAAAACTACTAATTCTCAATGTGTCTTTGATTTCTTCTGCTTTCCAAACTCACCAACCGAGGAGATTCTATTTTTTTCGGCCGACCGGGAAAATGCTTTAAAAGAGGAGGAAGTATCTTATGTTCTTGATCGGTAAACTGTAATTCATATTTAAGAGTCTTGGGTACGGGATGAATGTCGTACATATAACACTTTTGATATGTAGAAGTTAGATAACAGTCATCAACATATTGAGAAAAAGGCACTTCAATTTTGGTTATTACTGCAATGGCGTGTTTACATGGAAATCCAGTAACTCTCCACATACAACATGAGCAATAACGTTGGTCAAGAATAACAGAAACGGAAGGAGTGGAACCAACAGAAAATGAGCCACCAGGGGTTTGTGAGATTTTCCAAGAACGGGCAAAATCCAACTCAACATACCAATGGGTATTCTTTATAGGAACTAATAAAGACTTCCACAAATTGCTTTTAGTTCTCCTCTCAAGATGCCAACGGTTGATTTCTAAATAAATAATAAGCATGGTTCAATTTAGGGTAGATTGTGTTGCTCTAAAAAATTTAAATTGTAATTTAGTTGCAGAATTGAAACTTACCAGTGCGAATGTGATCAATCATATGGGTGATTGGCAATCCTCGAGCATTCTTAAGAAAGGAATTGTATGACTCGGCAGCATTGGAAGTCATCTCGCCGTATCTGGTAATTTGGGGAGAGAAAGCAACTGCCGACTTCTCATAGGAAAGTCCATTCAAAAATTCTGCAGCACGGGAACCACCAGCCTGTGAAATATAACCAGAAACGAGGCATACTTAGCTACTGGCAGTTTTAATCCTAATTATATACCTAAAAAGGATAATTTAACCTCCAGAAATTTGGCAAGCTTCTGATCAAATATTATCACAGTTGGGGCATATGCACATTCCTTAAACAACTGACACATTTTTTAACGATGATCGTCCGTACATCGACCGGCAAATCGAGACCTAAGATTGGCAAGTAGATGGAACAAGCAGAAGTAATGGACCGGACGATCAAACACCATATGAAAAGCATACATTAAGCCACAGTTCCTATCGGATATATAGCAGATCGGTTTTGGGTGAATGCATGAATCACGTAACTTAGACAAAAACTACACCCAATTAGGCGTAGTTTTCGAAGACACTACTGCAATATCAACAGGAAACAAACCTGCATGTACATATATGATGAAGGGGGTATTGAGTAAAACTTTGCACATATAATGTGAAGTGTAGTATGAAAACATTGAGTGCTACATGAATTTCTAACCATTATTGCCATCCTTAGCTGTTGCGGTTAAAGATATGCCCTTTGCACGACCAACCATAAAAGTGCCATCTATAAATAGCATGGACCGGCAATGAGAAAATCCATCAAGACAAGCTTTAAAGGCAACAAAAATACGCTGGAAATTAAAAGTTTGATTGCAGTACTCCAAGTCAACGATACTGCCTATTATTTGAGGTGCATGAGAAAATAACAAATCAGTAAATATCAAGTGTGCCTATTAACAGTAAACTCCAAGTCAAGAACTGATTTGTACCGGGGTTTGTTCGACGAACAACTTCACAATACCAATGAAGATGATCGTATGAGTCTTCATACCTACCAAATAAATGATCCTTGGCCGTCTCGGATGTACGCCAGGCTTTATAGTACGGAATATCTATGCCATAGTTGTCCATCAAATGATCCAAAATATTTTTACCACTCATATCGGGGTGTGATCTCACATCTCCATGAACTAATTTCCCAATAACTTTAGGAGAGAATCTTCTAGAGTTATTGTTAATTACCCTTCCCAAACACGTATGTATGAAATTTGCTTTATAAACACGACAAATTTGAGTCACGGGTCTAACATAAGCTTTTATAAACCGTTGACAATCATCAACAACTTTGGACTTGCATTCAACATGAATGTATTGCTTATTGTTTACAAGATATTTGAAACTATAACCCACTATAGTAGAATGCTTGATTAGAGCATACTGGAATTCATCTTTCCCACCGTAAAAAACTGTTCCAACACCATCACTAAAAATTTCTACCCAACTATCACTCAACAATGCCTTCTTTTCAATAGCATAGGATATTTGATATTTTGGCAAAGTACCATATTCATAAAATTCTTCAGATTGACCATCTAAAAACCTATTTTTAACACTCCTAAAAAACTAGGGGATTAGAAAGTCTAGATCCGACATCAGTAGGAATAAGGGGGGGAGGCTCGTCAACAGTGTTATTATTAGATGGATGGACTATCAAATTGGAAGGGACAAGATTATTAACAGAAGGAGAACTTCCACAAAAACTAAACTCCCAATTAGAAGTTTTAGAAGCTTGAGATGATATCACAACATCTTCGACATTAGAATAGGCCAATACCGAAACCAATTTTTGAATAGCGTGTTTACACAAGGATAACATATTAGATAAATCACCATCAGACTGAAGAACACAATTGTTAGTACTACCAACAGAATACCTAAAAGAACAATTCTCAGAATCCAATTGAGTCCACATCGAAAATACTTGTTGGCAAAAATCGAAGAAGGTTGTATAAGAATGAATTGGAACAATTTTGGTATCTTTAAGATACCTAACGACAAGGATGACATCGGGCTCCATCGCTGAAGAATTTTGTACTGAAAAGCAAGAATTGTTGTTGGCGGAGATTATTAATACAGGAGATTATAGGAAATAGAATTCTCAAGGACACTGATTTTTAATCGGGAAAATGATCGCTCATTTCTTCACAGGATGCCGATGACCGAATTACTTCGGATTTTTTTACGGGGACGATGATCAAGGTTTATGGATGGGGAGAGCACTATTCAGCGCCTAAATTGATTCCACGGCTCCTTTTTTAAATTTGAAAATGCAATTTAGGATTATTAGGAGAGAGTTGATTTAGCTAGGAGTTGGAGGAAACCTATAGTTGAGTGATGGGACAATTATTAAGACAATTAATAGATAAAATGATATTAGAAAATACCCAAAAGTTAACCCCTTTGCTATTCTAAAAAGGTGGTTAACTTGTATGCAATTTAGGTCCAATATACTACACCCAACTGTAATTTTCTCTAAATTTTAATGTGTACTAATATAAAAAATATGTAGAGAACCTAACACCAGGATCAACCCATTGCTCAGCTACTTGTGGTTAGTGGAATTTTTTTTATCAGGAAAAAAAAAAAAAAAAATTATCCACACACTTTAGAGGACAAGGGGCCCTCCACCCTTACACAACCATCTTCTATGTCTTACTAACATCATTTAATACAATTCTAGGACTTGCAAACCAAACTCCAACAGGACAATTCTTCTTATACTTATTTTTAGTTACAAGCCAGACCAAACTCTACCCCTAATCTCATCAACCAACCTAGACACATGCACAATACCATTAAAAAATAGCTTGTTTCTAGCTTTCCAGATTGACCATACGGTGCAAATCCAGAAGGTAGAAGCTACTTTTAATGATTGTCATTCCCCAAAAATATCTCCATGTTGCAAGAAATGCATTGCTGAATTTTTGTGACATACCATCACCACATTTAACCATCTATAACACAAATCTAAAACCTATTGCGCGAATTTGCATATAAAAAATAAGTGCTCCACGCTTTCGTCTTCCACGCCACACATCACACACTTAATCTCCTCGTCCTCATGTAAAATCCCTCTTCTTTGCAAGTTATTTTTAGTTATCACTCTTTGTTTGAGAATTTTCCACGCAATAGTTTGATATCTTCTAGGTGCATATATAATTCTTCCATACTCTTTTACATGCTTTCTTCCATACTTGTGGTTTGTGGAAATAGATTAACATGTTTCTTTTTTGGCAAAAACTTGTATGAGACTGTCTCATAGCATGAGACCACACAAATTAACACTTATCTCTACCAAAGTGTTAATGAGTCAATGCCCTAGTTACACTCATCCTCATTGTCTCATGCCATGAGACAGTCTCATACAAAATCTACTTTTTTTTTTTTTTGCGTCGACCTAAAAAGCGTACTCCATTTTTTTTAACTAATATGTAATGTATAATTACAATACGACTTCACTACATCAAATATTAAACACACATTCACACAACAATAATTCAACATAGATGTTTGAACAAAACATACATAGAAATTTATAACACGGAATTATTCAGATAACACGGTTAAATAAAAGTCGAGCAATTCCTGAACAAATGGAAAAACATACAACAGTATTATGAGCAACAAGGTGTCCTACTTTAATAAATTTCCAATATATATAAGGCAATTTTATTTAGACTTTTAGTTTATATTGCTCTGGCCCCTTGAATTTTAGTTATGCTACTTAATAGCAAATAAAATCATAACTTTTCCACAAATTGCAATATAAGCTAAACTTTTAAATTTTGGCAAAAAAAAAAAAAAAAATCATCACTTTCATATTTGTTTGTAATATAAACTTCGAGCAGTTTGTCCCTTGCCCGAAAGTTGATGTGTACAAATAAATTCACAATCGTCTTAGTAAGCATCCACATCATTAAATATTTAAAAAAAACAAAAAAAAACAAATTTATATTATAAATATTATAAATAAGTTTAAACATAAAAGAATTAATTATAATTCTTTAAATTTCAATATTTATTTTTGCTTTGAACTTTAAAAGTTTATTAATATTTTTTAAAAATGAATAATTCGAATAGGTTTGAAATCATTTTAAAAATCAAATTTCAATATAAAAAAATCAAAATGTCTTAATTTCAGTCCACAATACACATCCAAAATATCTCAACTTTAATTAGAATATCATATTATTAACTGAAAAAAATAAATTAAAATAACCCTCAATCCCTTCCAGTTCTTCATCCTAAAGCATATAGTATAAAAGTAATGATTTTTTTTGCTAAAATTCAAAAGTTTGGCTTATATTGTAATTCGTGGAAAAGTGGTGATTTTATTTGCAATTAAGCCTATATAAAATAATGAGTTTCGGACCCCCTTGTGGAATCCTAAATTCGTCCATGATCAAAAACCCATATAATCCATGTGGCAAAGTATAGAGTGAAATTGGTTCATATATGAATCATTTGAAGGGTACTAGTTGTTTTCACTAAAATATATTAATTGTTTTCATTGTAGAGTATTAGTTTTGGAGGGTATTAGTTATTTTCATTGAAGAGTACGAAGATTATTAATTGTTTAACTAAAAAGGTATTAGTTAGTTACACTAAAAACTATTAATTGATATACTAAAAAGTAGGGATAATTAGTGTGTAGTACGTGAAACAAATAATATATATATATATATAAATACTCTAAAATAAATTATCCAGATAACATCTGGAATTTTAGGGGAAGTATTTCAGTTGAAAAGTTTTGACAAAATGGGTAGATTGTTTCCCGATGGAGAGATGGCAATGTTTGTGTCTCAAGGATCATGCTTCACTAAAATCCATTTATTCCTCTCATCCAAATCCAATCCGATACAATCCAATCAAATCTAACAATATATATATTCTACTATATGTTCATGTATGTATGTGTGTTATTAAAAGCTAAAATGGCTCACACAAAAGATATAGATAGTCAAACATTATAGGGGAAAACCATGTGATATATCTAGAAGTGTCCATCTTTTTTATACATATACATGCATATGCATTCAAATATATGTGCAGTCCCTATCCTACATATGTTGAATGGACTTTCTTTTTTCTTTTTCTTTTTTAAGTAGGTGCAATGAATTTTTCTATGGAATATTATATGTGTCATTTGTTCCTCTTTAAAAACCATTTGATTTTTAAATCATGTAAAATAAATAAGAAGATATCCTTTTGTTTTTTCAATAAAATGCTATGAGTTCCTTGTTAAAAAAAAATGCTATGAGTTGATTGTTGATTTATTAAAGAAACTGGAAATGAGTTATTCTGCTCTTGAACTTGGTCTACTCACTTTGTAAACTCGGTTAATATATTTGATGATTCAGCCCGACAGTTCACTAGCAACCACCATATACACTATGTACTTCTATCTAAATTAAGAAAATTTAGTTAAACTCCATATATGTATACATGTGATCTTCCACCACCCAAGATATTATTTTACTCTTGGGTTTAATATAATTTTGCTACATGTACTATAATCATAGAAGGAGTTAGAAGGGTGTTGATAGCTATAACTGTGAAGAATTATGTGAAAGGCTTGTAGCCGCGGAGGATTATGTAGAAGCTAAAAGGGCCTAATAACTATTGTATTGAATGTTCAAGTAAGAGTCTTTTCTTATTAATTAATTGTGTGTTACAAATGGTTATAAATGTCCTATATATAAATACAAATGAGGATCTTCCCCTTGGGGCCAGCCCATAGGTGAGACCGTCTGGCCCTAGCTACCCCATAATTGATTGGCTATGCCCCCACTTCTGAGCCAATGGTTGGGCGCCACGTGGTTCTATTGACATTTGGGAGACATGACTCCTCTTTTGGTCAGATTATTTTTGTCCCATCCACACGTTCGATGGAACAACACTGATTTAGTGAGTGACTTTCTGTGTCTCCTAGGATCGAGTCAGGAAACGTCCCCGATAGGGGGTTGCGAGTGTGGTCCTCGGATGACCAGCCCACACATCGCAGCCCAGTGGGCCCACGAATCCCAATCACGGAACATTCCCAAGTGATAAGCCAACCGGCTGCTAAACTGGCTTACTTCCCGCTACCGCCGGTGTAACCTTGTCCCACGGTTGCTAACTTAAATCTCCTTGCAGCGGATAGTTCCATCTCGATGTGTGAACTCGTGATCGTTGTGGTCGTTTCCGCTTCGCCAAATCCTGCATAACAAAGTGCATTGGCACCTTTCGAAATATAGAAAATTTTAGTATATATTTGTTTGTGTCCTTTTTATACTAATTAACAATGTTATCCTACTGGTTTAGGAGCTGGTAATAGGTATCTCACTCATTTAAGGTCTAAACGTCGATTCTAATACATGTCAAAAGAAAGTCAAATATTTTGACATTTAACTTGCAAAAACTATTAAAAGAAGAGTAGTGTTCACATACACTTTTTCTTTTTAAGGGAATATTTGATAAAATGAATTCAGTACAAGTGTAAGTTTAAATAATAAAATTTGATATAAAATGAATATAGTATAAGTAATATAATGAGATTATCCCTTTGCTATTCTATAGTACCCGATTCACCCTGATTTTATTTAAACACAAATACACACATGCAATAATCGGGAAAAAAAATATCGTATAGATACCCATTCGATAAAAGAAATATAGTACATGAGGCATAGTGATATTAACATTTGCTATACCATAATACCCCTAGTATTAAATTCACCCTAATTGTGTATAAACACAAATTTTGTAAATAAACACTTGAACATATGTTCATTCAGTGTACGTCTAATAAAATATCACACTCATATATATATATATACACCCATACATCTACTGCCTACGTCCCGTCTTAAAGGGTTGGAAATAACGAAAAAATATTTACATCGGCGACATGTGTCAAGTCGCTTCTCAATCGGGAGCGTATAAAGACTGGTGCTAAGACATGGAGGGCTGTGAAAAATAAGCCGTCACGGCCTTCAATCTGCCATTTAAAAAGTTCCTTTCCACCTGAAATTATCGATCAATAGAAATCGATACGTGAAAATGCCGGAAAGACTAATTTCACCGTTTTGCTATCAATTTTGAATCATTTGAAAAAAAAGTGATCACAATAGATGAAGAATGTAGTGAAAGAATTTGAAATGATACCTCTAAAGACCATGGAGGTGTGGCTGATAAAGACAACTCTGCAAGCTGATTTATATCGACGTTTCTTGGGAGGAACATGATCATCTTGGAAGCAATCCGTTTTCCAGCATCGAAGAGGAATTGCCTAACGTACACAAAGAATGCGTAGAAATTACCAAACGTCAAGGAACAACAGAAACCGGGAGGATAAAATTACCAAAGAGACAAGCAATACCCATCATGTGGCTTAAGCATAGTGTTCATATCAAATTTCTTTACTTTGGAATAAGCGGGACCTCCCCAAGGTGGAGACATGAACACAGTATCTGCCTGCACAGAAAAATCAAATTTTAAAAATTATTAACCCGATTTCATTTATTGATGCATATGATTTTTCAAAAATTTGAATATTTGAACAATGATTATGAATAGTAACTTGCATATTTCAATAGTTGGTACCTTTAATTTAGGGGCCAAAGAAAAAGAGTCTCCATTGATGAAATCTATCCTGTCATCAACTCCATATATAGCCGCATTATGTCGTGCATACTCAATTTTTATTGGATCGATATCTATTGCAATAACATGTTTACTCCTGAAAACAAGAAAACACAGAATCTATCACTAAAAAAATTTAACTTGAAATTAAAACCAATTAACATGATTGCTGTGTTCATAAACGAATGTGCAACAAAGCAACATCTACACATGTATATACGAACAATCATTTTATACGCACTATTTATGTACAGGATTATCAACCGACGTGATTCTTCACTCCCAATTTAGAATAGTTACAAAACCACCTTCAATGCCTACAAATTGTAGTTACAAATTGCACCAACCGAAAGGTGTAAAGGGCTCCCTTAAGGGGATATTTGCAAGCAAACAAAATTCAATGGGGTTTATTATAATTAGGCTAAACCAAAGGTAGCTTTGTAAATATCCTTAATTTTGATTGCTGCGTAGTGGTTCTAATCTAGGGAATGAAACACAAAACTGAATAGCTACAATCAGCATAATGTCAGGCTGGGTGATGCCCAAGTACAAAATTTTTATTTTCTTCACATTTTTTTTATCACAAGACCGATCAAAACCAACCAAGATTGAAGCAATATGATACTCCTAATAACGTTGAGACAGAGAGTAAGAAAAAGAAAAGGCTGAGAAAGGCGCTGACCATTTAGCAAATTGAATTGCATTCCCACCAACTCCGGTGAAAAAGTCAACTATTGCACCATGACCGCAACGGACTGCGTGATGCTTGGCTAGGGGCTCCGGGGTAACGGAAAACCATCCTTCTTCATCCATTTTAATTCCATTATCAAATCTGGAGAACAAGAGGTACCTTTGACACCAGTATTTGCTTATACTAGATGGAACTTCATGCAAAACTCCTTGGAGATCTATACACATTAATAAACGGGAAACAATTCTTGTCAAAATTGAATCATATAATATCCAAAATAAAAGCAAGCAGTAGCATCAGTATTGGACAAAAACTAGTATGAATCCGGTTCATAGATTTGAGATTCATGAACTCCATTTACCCTACCCAATAAACCTTAAATTGATCCTACATACATGTATTTGTTACATCCATTTTAAAAATGAGTCAAAAAATCCGATGGGGTTAATGTGAACCAACTTCACACAAGTGTTACTCTCTGTTCTGGCATAATGTTACACTTGACATTGCCTCTTATAGTAAAGCCCATCAACTAAACCAACAAAAACCCTTCGTATTATCATGGCCAACTTCACACAAGTGTTACTCTCTGTTCTGGCATCATGTTACACTTGACATTGCCTCTTACAGTAAAGCCCATCAACTAAACCAACAAAAACCCTTCGTATTATCATGGCCATCTAAGAGATACACGTTCTTTAACTAAACTAATAAAACTTCACAACCAATGCACCAAAAAATATTCAATAAGTAACTCTGGTAACGACTAAACGCGTGTAGAAACTTCTTTTTTTTTTTTTTTTGTAAACAAGAACTTGAAAAAGAAAAAGAAAAAAGTTCAGGGAACACAATCTTGCAACCCCTCTAGTTTGCACTATATGCAATCAACAAGGAAATGACATTACATGTACCTATTTAGAGATCAAGGTGTATGTTAAGGGCCTTAAGGCCTCCTATCAATCTACCAAAATCTCCCAAAAGAAAGGCATAAGAGTGCAACGCATTCAAATAAAGTGTGACAATGATCATCCACCAGAAAGAAACTAAACTGACAAAATATACAGAAGATCTTACTAGGCCTATTACTCCCTCCGTCCAATATTAGTAGTCCTATTGTTTGGGCTGTTATTTTTTGTCATAAGTTGGAGGGTATTATGAGGTATTGTGAGGTCCATTTATGAATAAAGTAATTTTTTATGAAAAATGTGATACTTATATTTTCCATTAATAATAATTTTATTGATAAATGGATCTCACAATACCTAATAATACCCTTTAACTTATGACAAAAAATAACAGCCCAAACAATAGAACTACTAATATTGGACGGAGGGAGTAGTATTTTGTATGTGTACTCTATGTTGAGTAACTTCAAGTTCATGTGTTATCATTAAACTGATTAAAAACAAATTGAGGGTAGTGAAACCTAATACACAGAGGACAAACCTTCACTTGAAATAGATAACGTCCTCTTAGACTTCGTTCTTCTGGCTTTCTTTTTCTTACTTTTAGTGTTGGCGCTAGAGACATAATCATCAGAAATCCCGTTTCCTGCTATGCCATCCAACTGTTGACTTAACAACAAAGCATCACTTCCCGACTCCTCAGACTGCCCCCACTTTGTATAAGTCGACTCATCAACCCCATATACATGGTGTTCCATTCCTGAAGGAGGGTCCCATGTAGACTCCTCTGTTTCAACATTATAGAAGTACGTTCTGCCGTGAAAATCATCCCAATACGCCACCCATTCTCCAGAGTTGGCTATTTGATAGTTGTTAATCGTAACAGAATCAGCTCGTTCTGAATCCTCGATCGTCACCACACTGATATCATTAGATTGGCCATCAATATCATGGTCCATTACCAAAAGATGGAGAGAGTCCAGCTCGTTTATTAAGCAGCTTCCTTCTGAAGCTCCACAATCATGACTTAAACCAGCAGCCATTGTCCCATTTGATGGGATAGACTCGGCTTCGTCCCCATTGCTGAGAGTGCTGGTACACGCAGTGGAACTCAGTGAGTCCACTCGTTCAAGAGAGAAGTTAAGTAAACTGTCTGGCACGGTCCCATTATTTAGTATATCAGTACTAAGTAAACTAGGAGGAGATGTATTCTCGTCTACGTGAGCTTTTATTGAATCGAGCATGCAATCGTCAATTTCGGTTGAGCTTTTCTTTCTGGTGCTTTTCCTTTTTCCGCTAGGTATGCCATACCTCTTCTACAAAACATAATCACTTCGGTTAAACTAGAGAAAAGTGAATTGCCTATTTCCTAATTGCAAAAGCAAACGTAATTTTAAACATCAGAAATACGTATAATGTAGCATCATTAAAATATATGAACAATGAGAGTTTGTAGAAGTAGGCAAAATGATACTATCCTGCATTTGACTAAGAACTCAAACCATGTAATTAGGACCAAAAAAATTGATGCTACGCTCGTAATTTAGTTGCTTAGAATCCCAAATTTAAGCATACTAAATATTAATAATAACTTCCAATTCCAAGACCTAAATTTAATGTCTCAATTAAGAACAGAGAAATCAACTGCACTACCTTGTTAGTACTGAAAGAGAGTGGTAGTCCCAAATCATTCATTTGTTGGGCTAGTTCTAGATCTTCGAATCCTGAGAATTCATAAGAATTTCAAACATCAAGCAGCCATTCTCGAGACAAAACTCAGATGAACAACAATATTTTCTTATGAGTTTCATGAAATCCACAAACTACAAAAATATACTGAAACTTGCCATTGGTGTTGGCATGGTCGCCTTTGCCATAATCCTCAACTCCATTGGTGAGTTTCTGCATTTCATATAAAACCAAACATATTTCTCAAAAAACAAAAAAGCAAACACAAACAAATAAAAATAGTAACCCCAAAATAAAATCAGAATTGAAAATTTCCAACAAATCCCACTTGAAAAACATTAAGAGCACAAGAGAACTCACAATCGATTCCTGAAAATAAGGCGACTCTCGCAATTCTTCACTTGAGCCATCGTCCCTGTTGAGTAAAAGAATTAGCACACTTGTATTTATGCGTTTATACATAGGTTATTATCCCAACTCAGAAAGAGAGAATCCCTGCTAACCATAAGTGAACTTCAGTGAGTTTAAACAGCGGTCCAAGAAGCTTAACCGCCGGCGATTCATCTATAGAGAAATCCATACTGCTTCAATTTTAGAAGAGGGTTTTTGCAGATGGTTTATCAAAATTTACAGAGGGTTTTGATGCTTAAAACAAAAAACGGCAGGTCAACTTCCCGATGAATACGCCGACGGAAGCCGTAGAGAACAACCTTCGGCGGCCTTACTTAATGACGGGGTTTTACGTTATTATTTCAGGATTCAAATTTTCTGATTTAATAAATTACATTTTTGGATTAGTGATATGAGATTTATATACTGTTACCGTAATTAGGTCTGGTTCAAAATTTTCAATGGAAATATTAATCAAAAAATTCCCTTTATGTAAGAAAGATTGTTTTCAAGATTGTTGTTCTAATTATAGAATACAATTGATAAATAAATGGTTGTTTGATTGTAAAATAAAAAAATATTATAATAAGAAAAATAGGTAATCAATAGACTATTTTATATAGGATAGGAGGGGGAGTGAGTGGATTGTTCATAATTGCTCTAATCTCTTTTTTATTCACATTACAATGGAAGATTTTTTATGCACATTGACATGGCCATACAGCCCATACTTCTGAGTTTTGATTATTTGTTTTTTGTGCAAAAATAATCAACATTATAAAATTTTAGAGTAGATTTATTATGAAGTATAATTTCAATACAACGTTTTAACATTTAAAAAAATTAATATTAATTTTTTACTAATTTATGAATCATCTTACATCAATTATTTGCTTAAACCTATAATATATATATATATATATATATATATATATATATATATATATATATATATATATATTGGAACAAATCTAAAATGCACTTCATTTCATTAGTTTGGCCAATACAAATTATAACAATTTTTTAGAATTTATAATATATATTTTTCAAATTTTAATTTTAATATAAAATAATATTTTTATTTCTTTTTTACGTTGAGATAGAGACGCATGGAAACGGGTGGGGGGTGGGGTGATTTCAGGGTGGAGATGGAAGTTAAACATTATATTTTGCCAAACATATTAATAGTCACTCTTAAATAATTTATAAATTTTTTTAAAAAAACCTAACACCCATTAGATTTGACAAATTCCCATTCTACCTAATTTCTATTTTCTTTTTCCGATTCATAAACGTGAAGGTTACAGAGACTTTATATTCCATAAAACACTAAACTGCTATTGGTTTATTTTGAATTGAATAATTGCATAATCTCCTTCCTCTTCAATAGCAGAATTTAGAAAATGATATTTGAAAGTATCAAGAAATTAAAAGCACATTTTTATAGTACTATTTTCAAGAGGTCAACGTGAAACAAAATTTATTTAGTACTGATGAAATGAAATACGAGTGCCTATCTTACCTAAAACCAAAATACAGCAATTCACAACAATGTAACTACAAAATACACCGTATTCTACGATTATACCAGCACAATACACGAATGCTAGTTTTACAAAACAGGAAAGAAGAAGAAAAATACATCTCCTACAAATATCTGTACTCAAAAGGTACCTAATCGACTGCCTTTTAAACTTCAGGCGATCTACCTATTGTGTTCAGAGCACAACTCGACCTATATTCTTCGTCTAACACCAGCCATAAGAAGAAGATCCTATGGTGAATCTAATTTCAGATGATCTAAGGTACAGCCATGTCTGTATGTGCTATTTACAGTGATGTATATAGTTCAACCCATCCAATGACTGCTTACCATGGGCCCGTCTGCGTCCTTCTCAAGCATTGCCTCTTCGCCCCGTTCTGCTGTTTCATCATCTCCATAACCTGCAATCATCAACTTACATTTCTCACTTGCTTATTTCTTCGTTTCTGAATATTAGGGATGTAATCAAACCAATCCGATTGGGATTCTACTCCAAAAATATTCATTTGAGCTTGTTTAATAAAGTTCTTATAAATTATAGTTTGACTTTAATTCATAATTTTCACATTTAGTAGTAGTATATGCTAAATATAAAAATGTGTATTTAAATGAAATTATAGCAATATATATATTTATTTTTGTAATCATCTGATGAATAATTTAATTTAAGATTTGACTTGTTTAGGCTCAAATAGATTCCATTAAGCTGATAAAGCTAGTGAGACAACAATATATTCGATAATTAAGCTCAAGGTTCGGCTTCATAATAAACAAACCAAGCTAAAATCCTCTCAGCTCGATTCTGTTACATCCCTACCCCTAATTAGTCGTCAACCCAATTAAGTAAAATTAACATGAAATTGGACGAAATGAAGAGGAAGGAAATTGTACTCGAATGACTTAAAGAAGAAACAGCATACCTGATTCTTCTGCATTTCCATCATGTCTTCCTGCACATCACAAGAAAAAAGTCAAAAAAATGTGTCATTTGCCTTTTTTTGTGGATTGTGGGGTTAGGGGTATAGAGACAAACCTGTTTCTTCTGCAACTGTTCATTTTCCTCCTTCAATTTGGCAACTTCGGCTTCCAGCTCCATCGTGTACGCCTGGAAAAAATCGAACGAAAAGGGAAAACAATTATTGAACTTCACATTTCATCCTACCAAAAGAAAAGGACAAGCACAAGCACAATATCAAAACCTACAGCTACGCTAAACATCTTGATTTGTTTATTAATTGCAGGCACTTCCATTTGAGCATGCACTACATTACCTTGTAAAAAATGAGATCTTTAGTCTTCTCATCAAGTGTAACTTTCATGTCTCCTCACCTAGACTGCTATCACATTACAACTCTGCTGCATAAAACATCCAATTTTTTTTCATTGAAATGTTTTTGGGGACGTTCTATGATAATAGCAGAATGTTGATGATTATACAGAAAGTGACAAGCCTCCCTTTTCTCCCTTTTTGGACAAACACATATTTCAAGTTACCACTCTCTTTAGGTTTGTAATTGCATTGGATACATGAGACGGGGCTCCATTTTATATTTGGGACATACTTTCCTTTAAGACATGATTCGACTGGGCCCCATAAGCCCATTAGTCATATAAGACCGTCTCGTACAAGTTTCTACCTTCTTTTAACTCTATTTTTCTTTTTCTTTTAATACTAGCACCTCATTTAGTTGATTAGATCTAAACGTAGAGAGATCATATATGAGAGAACGGAGTGTATGAGAAACAAGGACTGATGAACCAATATTCAATTTTATCTCTATGCTGGATTAATAGATAAGTACGGATTTATGAGTGCATGAATGTTACAAGGGGAAAGTCTTACCTTCACAAGTGAATCAAAAAAAAAACATAGAAAAATAAAATCTTATCATTTTTCAATCGGATCGCATCCTAAAAAACCAATAATGATAAAAACCGTGCTTACAAGCAAAAAAAGGTTCCAAAACATTCCTCTATATCAAAGTGACGAAGATTGCTCAATTTCTTAAGATATGGCTACATGAAAAAGAAAAGTTGCAAACTGCAAAAGAAACTATGACACATGTATCATAATTACAGAAAGATTTTGGAGTTTCAGAAAATAAGCAATTTAGCATCAACATAAGTCCTCACACATTCATTTATCAATAATTAGAACGAAAGAGGTAACAAAATTTAAAGCCCAAATGTGCAGTTATCGACAAAATATAAGCGGAGAAGCAGGGAGTATAAATCGGAAGCAAAAGACCAATTTTAGATGACTGGAAGGCTTCCTAGAACTATTAAAGATTCCAATATTCAATCAAATAGGAAAGTATAGGTCGTTTAACCACATACAAGCCAGCAAAATCCAAACGATCCTAAGGAACAAGGAGAAACGGCGAACAATTTATCAAGTAAGAGACTATTTCTCAAAACTCATATATAATCATTCAAAATATCGACTATCACATTCAAGATAAACCAAGTTTTTTACCTGCTTACGAGCTCGTGATCTAGCAGCAGACTCTCTGTTTTTAATCATCCTTCTTTGCCTTCTTTCAACCACCTTCTCCAGAGCAGCACTTTTCCTTCCCCGTAAACCGCCATTAAACACATAAGGAACAGGCGAAACCGAAGACGTATCTCCATTACTCTTACTGAGCCCATCCGATGAAACAGCTGGAGATCCATTCCCTCCTAACCCAGCCATCCCAAGCCCTCCACCCTGATTTTGACCTGTACCATTGTTCATCGAATCAGAAATTCCAACAATCCCGTTCCTGATTCTTGGACTACCCAACTGGCCACTCGTCTGAATCCCATACGGCAAAGCAGATTGTTTCGGGAGAATCTGTTGGTGTTGTCGTTGCTGCTGCTGTTGCAAAAGCTGGTGATTCTCCAAATGCTGTCCAGCTGACGAAACCCCGTTCACATTCAACGGCAATATAGAGGCCGATGATATTGACACCCCGTTTACATTCAACGGTAAAGTTGCACCTGATTGCATCTGATTATTACTCTCGCCGCCCATTAACCCCGTATTCCTACTAGCCTGTTGCTGTTGCTGTTGCTGGTAACCAAACGCTACACCCGAGCTACCACTAGTCACGGGGTGCCACAAATCGCCAAAAAAACCGGCATTATTCGAAGCTAACTGGGCTTCCTCCCTCACAACGCCAGCTCTCACCAAGAATTCTTCGAGCGTAATTTCCCCTAAAGTCGGTTGCCTCTGGGGCACACCGAAAGTGCTAATGCCAGGGGTCACATCCTTACCCCCATTCCCACTACCCTCCTTTGACATATCTCGCCAAACCTCATCAACCGTCTTCTGGCTCAGTGTACGCGGAAGAATCAATGACCCCTGCCTCTGCAACGAGCCACCACCGTCCTGGCCGCCGCCAGCAGCAGCAGCACCACCGCCGCCAGCCACTACTCCACCGCTAGCTGACCCGAAGTTTTGAATATCCTCAGCACTCCATATGCTTTTCAAGAGCTCATCCATGTTCATAGACCCAAAATCCTTCCCACTTCCCCCAATTGTGCTTTGGAACTCCTCAAAAGTCAATGAATACACTGAGGACTGCCGTGTCAACGGCGTGTTCGGCGGCAGCCGCCCACCAACGCCGACGCCTGCCGGCGGCTCGTTTCCGATGTTCTTGAAATTTAAATTAGTCCCCATTTCTAACACTTGTATATATATATATATGCTCCCACCAAAATTGATCCTAATACCAAATTCCTTCTATACAAATCGACTGTATATCTATATCAGTATCACCCTTCTTTAGCTGTAAACCCCTTTATAATTACACCTAGAAATGAGATGAAAACTGCATGTAAGAGCAGATTTATAGCTACATAACTTTTTCCCCCAAAAAGCAGAGAAAATCAGGGCAAAATCCTTAACCACATAGCCCAATTACAAAATCATACTTTAATTTCAGCTCAGCATCAAGATCTCAACACATTCCAAAATCAAACCAAGAATTCACATGAAAAAAACATAAACCAGTGATTTCCAAGATGCCCAACCTAAATCAGAAAGCAAAATGCAAATTGAGCCCATACGAAATATCTATAAAGCTATCAAACCAAAAGCATGATTCCCAATAAGTGGGGGAGAAAATACTTTCTTAAAAAAAAATCAAGAAAAATACTAACCGCAAATCTCTCCGAATTGACCCGAACTAAACACTGAGGAAGAAACAAGTCTTATAATTAACAGAAAACAGGCACACAAGAGAGAATAACAAAGCCAGACAGAAAATTTCCTTCCAAAAAAAGACATAAATACACCTAAAATAATACAATTATAATACTTTTTTTTACCAAAAAAGCTTGATGGGCTGCCGCCATGTGTCCCGCTACGGACTTTTCAACAGGAAGTGCGATAAATATTTATGGGCTAATAAAATAATATCGAGTGGGCCCGGTCTAGCTGAGCCGTGGACCAATCGCAATTGCGATTGCGGAGTAGGAGGGTTTGGTGTGACGCTGACCAACCAATAAAGGCTAAGTGTGCGGATCTGGGCCGCCCACGTATGTGGAGGATCGACGGACGGATTTGATTTGGTTTTGTCGTTTATAGGAATCTGACGTGGGAGGCGGGCCGGGCCGGCCCGGATTGAGTGCTCCACTAATGTTCTGGTATGGTCGGATTGAGTTCACATGATATTAACCTTTTTTTTTTTTTTTTGTACTGTACTACCTCGCTTAATTAGTGATAATCACGTGATGATTGTAATTATTATACGGTCGTTTTCTAATTTTAGTGTGAGGTGTTTTTGATTGGGTTTACGAGAAAAATGATCACTCGTTGTAGAGTGGTCTGAACATGGAACATACTGAAGAATATAAAGTGATAATACGAATTTTGTGTCTGCAATTATAATTAGGGGTCTTGATTTTTTTTAATTATATTGGAATTGAAAGAAGTATTGTGTCAGTTATAGAAATATAGAAACTATCAGATTTAAAATTTATAAATTTTAAGATCGTGTAATTTATAATTTTAATTATTTTTTTTCATTTTCACTATTTTTTATCTTTGTTATCATTCGTGGGGTGTCCACCGTATGAACCAAACTAATATTTGTATATATATGTATTTATAATAAAATTCGGTTTATTTTAAATTGTGTGTGTCTGCATACGTATCGAAATTGGATCTATAAGAATATTTTATTTTTTGTTATGATTTAGAAATAAATTTTAATTAAAACGAACCAAATCGAATTGGAATGTGTTCAGAATGAAGGTTTATATTGTTGTAAATAAGTGCATAAATAAAGAGACACGATTTGTTGACCCAGTTCGTCGGGAACGACTACGTTTGGGGGCGATCCAAGCCAGGAGTTCCACTAATATTCGTGTGTATGAGAGTGATTACAATAATGAATACAATGATCTATTTATAAGAATAAAACTCTAGTCTAAGATATAAAGCCAGTTGGGTTTCTTGGTCCATAAGTAATGTCCACATCAAATCTTCTAGATTTGGAATAATAAATCTTCTAGATTTACAATACTCCCCCTTGGACATTACGACATAACATAAATGTCTTGTCAAAAAAAACTCCACATGCTAGGTATCGGCCAAATAATAAGTTAGGGAGGAATGTTATTGATCTTCTGGATCTAAATCTTCTATATTCATTTCGGGGTTACCGCTCCCCCTGAAGACAACAACACTTTAAGTCTTTGCATCCCAATACCACGAACGTACTTTTCAAAAGTAGACGTAGGTAAGGACTTAGTAGACAGATCTGCTAGATTGTTACTAGATTGCACCTTTTGAATGGTAATCATGTCACTCTTCTGGAGTTCGTATGGGTAGAAAAACTTAGGTGAAATATGTTTCGTCAAGTTTCCCTTGACGTACTCATTACTCATTTGTGCGATGCAAGCAGCGTTGTCTCCAAATATAATGGTGGGAGGTGTATCGTCTTTGGTTATACCACACGAGTCACCAATGTGTTTTACCAAGGATCTTAACCAAACACATTCTCGTGCGGCTTCAGTTATGATCTCTGAGTGGTTTGAAGACGTGGTAACCATGGATTGATTAACCGATCTCCATGAGATTTCGGTTCCACCACAGAGAAAAACATAACCAGTCTGGGATACAGCGTTGTGGGGATCAGACAAATAGCCAGCATCCGCATAACCTACCAAGGTTTTGTCTTGGTTCTTACGGTAAAACAGTCCAAGATCTTGAGTGTTGGGAAAATAGGGGTGCCCGGAATCTATTCGGGATGAATTTTAAATACGAATTTAAATACAATTATTACTAGCATGAATTAATCCTAATTAATTCAAATAATAATTCCAACAACTAATTATCATCATGCATGTTAAAATAATTTCACATATTTAACTAGGCGGAATTAAACAAGTAAATATGCGATTAACGTACCTCTCGTAGTAATGGCCTTTGGATATACGGGACACTTGTAATCTCGTTCTATCAACCCAAAGCCTTCTCAAGTATTTCCCTTTTCACCTCACTTGATCGCCGGTGGGAGACGCTTTCAAGTAATTTAATAACTAAGGAAAAAGAAAAATATCTATGCTTCTTGATTTTTCCAACACATGGAATTATGTATTTGGGGATGAAATAATCATCCCCTATTTATAGATGAAGTGGCCGAAAATTTCAAGGAATATGGGCCTTGAAAAAAATCTTTTCTTAGACTCTAAGAAATCTTGAATATATCTCATATATTCTTTTCTCCAAAATAAAATATTCCACAAAAATCTCACTCACCTAATTAGGCCTACAATTTTCGAAAATTCTATGATGAGAATCCAAGATTTGGATCTTCTTGAATATATGAGATAATCTTGTATTTCAAGAATACTTATCCTCCATAATATCTTTCCAAGAAAATCAACAAAATCTAATCTCTTCAAATAACCAAATTTTCGAAAATCATATAGAAAAATCAGCATATTATTTTCTTTTTATTTTAATCACCTTATCATTATTGGGCTACTTAATGGGCTACTTGAGGGGCCTTAAGGAGAATTAAGATTGGACCTCCCAATGGACTTCTGAATTTCAATATTGAGCCCCAATATAATTCAGCCCATTAATATTAATTATTACCACTAATAAATTAATATTGCACTATCCATCTTAATCCATATTACGATAATATGGGCTCCCGGTTATTATTTCCCGCGTTTAAGATTATCAAGTCCATTAATTAATTAAGCTTCTGAATAGCTCTAAATTAATTAATATATTTCACCTTGGAGTAAAGACAGCTCAACATTATTATTCGTACCGAAGAAACTAATTCTTCACTTGCAAGATTTGGTACAATAAAACTTCTGAGCCCACCAAGGGGACTAATCACACGAGCCGTACTCGCACGCGTTTCTCCGTATTAAATCTTAGCAACCGTCGTATGATTAATATTACTGCCCAAGACACAAAGTTCTAAGTCACAATGATTCTCACCCAACATGAATCAAAGCAGTAACTACTAAGCACACACGGTCCTATTTAAGTGACGGAGATTAAGAAATCAACAACCACTGAGGTCTAATTCTTCACCTTTCAGAACAGAAGAATTTATCCTCGCTATAGGACCTCTTCAACACATACTAAATGTGCTAGTGCAATCTCTTAGTCAAGACAGACCAATTTGAGCCTTACACATCGACCTTTCACGGCGGATTGTTCAATTCCACCTAGGTCGTGAAAATGTACGTTTAGTTACAAGTAAACTGTCAATGTCATCTTCCGTGATCGGGTATCACCACATTTAACTACTATGTAATACGTACTATATATTGAACGGTTTGCAATAGAAATTCAACATTCATCATAACTAAAGCAAATGCGATAAAAGAATTATTCTCATAAAACGAGTGTTTGATACACGAGTTATACAAAGTAAAAGCATACTTTCACGTATAACTCCAACAATCTCCCACTTATACTTAAAGTCTGCTTTTAGTATACATCACGCATGTCTTAGTGTAGTAGCTCTACGTGACATCTTATGTCAACCTACACTAACCTAATAATTCCTCCCACTTATACTTAAAGCAGATTGGCAATCGTCTTGACTCCCATTCCATCCACATGTCTCTCGAATGTACTCTGAGGCAGACCCTTTGTGAATGGATCAGCTAGGTTGTCACCCGACGCTATCTTTGCCACCTCTATATCTCCTCTCTTAACGATTTCTCGTATCAGATGGTATTTTCTTTCTATGTGTTTGCTGGCCTTGTGGGCTCTCGGTTCCTTTGAATTTGCAACTGCTCCGGCATTGTCACAAAAGACAGTTATCTTGTCGGGTAAATTCGGAACAACGTCCAAGTCCACTAAGAAGTTCTTGAGCCAAACTGCCTCTTTCGCTGCTTCACAAGCAGCTACATACTCGGCTTCCATGGTCGAATCGGCGATGCATTTCTGCTTAACGCTTCTCCATGAAATGGCTCCTCCTCCCATGCAAAACACACTACCCGAGGTTGACTTTCTTGAGTCTATGTCTGATTGGAAATCCGAGTCCGTGTATCCTACGGGAACTAGACTATCTGACTGGTAAATCAGCATCCGCTCCCGAGTTCTTTTCAGATACCTCAAGATGCACTTTACGGCAGTCCAATGGTCTTTCCCGGGATTACTTTGATATCTTGCCACCATGCCCACGGCAAAGCAGATATCCGGTCTCGTACACAACATTGCATACATAAGGCTTCCTACGGCTGAAGCGTACGGAACACCTTTCATGTCATCTATCTCCGCTTGCGTCTTAGGGCTCATTTCTTTCGATAGATGGATTCCGTGCCTAAAAGGTACAAAACCTTTCTTGGAATCTTGCATGCTGAAACGCTTCAAAACAGTGTCAATGTATGAAGCTTGCGATAAGCCCAACATCCTCTTCTTGCGATCGCGAGTGATTTTGATCCCAAGGATGTGACCGGCTTCCCCTAAGTCCTTCATATCAAATTGTTTTGACAGCCATACCTTTACGTCTGACAATACCTTTACATTGTTTCCAATGAGCAGAATATCGTCTACGTATAATACTAAGAATACCACCGCAGTTCCGTCACGTTTCTTATACACACAACTTTCGAACTCGTTTTGATCAAACCCATAAGACTTAATCACTTGATCAAAACACTGGTTCCAAGTACGCGATGCTTGCTTAAGTCCGTAAATGGATCTCTTGAGCTTGCATACGAGATTCTCTTGGCCTTTTTCAATGAAACCTTTGGGCTGTTGCATATAGATATCTATGCCGTCAAGACTTCCGTTAAGGAAAGCCGTCTTGACATCCATTTGCCAGATCTCGTAATCTAGGTGCGCAGCGATCGACAAGAGAATACGGATGGACTTAAGCATAGCTACAGGCGAAAAGGTTTCCTCATAATCGATCCCTTCTTTCTGAGTATACCCTTTGGCCACAAGCCTTGCTTTGAAGGTTTCAACCCTTCCGTCCGGTCCTCTTTTCCTCTTGTACACCCACTTGCATCCAATGGGTTCTACCCCACTGGGTGGCTCGACCAACTCCGACACTTGATTATGATCCATCGAACCCATCTCGGCTTCCATTGTCGTTTGCCATGACTCCGCGTCTTTGTCTTGGATTGCCTCATCGTACGTCCATGGGTCTGATTCAACACCGGGAACCAAATCCGAAGATTCTCCTATCCCCATGAATCTCTCGGGTTGCCTAGGAACCCTCCCACTACGACGGGGTTTCGGTTGTGAAGATGTGACGTGTGGTACATCATCTTGTATACTTGGTATCGAGGTTTGACCTCTCAATTCTTCTAAGGTAATTTCACTTTTAGGTTTCTGATTGTTCATATAGTCTTCCTCCAAGAATTTAAAGTGTGTACTAATCACGGTCTTTTGATCCTTGTGACTATAGAACATACACCCTTTCGTTCCCGCCGGGTATCCTATAAACAGCCTTAATTCCGAACGTGGATCCAACTTACCGGCTTTCTTGTCTAGCACGTATGCCGGACAACCCCAAATCCGCAAATGTCTTAGACTGGGCTTGCGCCCGGTCCACAATTCCATTGGGGTTTTAGGAACCGATTTGGATGGCACCAAGTTTAGAATATAAGCCGCCGTTTCCAAGGCATTACCCCAAAACGACTTGGGTAAATCCGAATAACTCATCATGGATCTGACCATCTCTAAAAGAGTCCAGTTTCTTCGTTCCGCCACACCGTTCTGTTGAGGGGTTCCCGGTGCGGTTAACTGGGATACGATCCCTTCGTCCGATAGGTAGTTCAAGCATTCATCGCTGAGGTATTCGCCTCCACGATCTGATCGTAGAAACTTGATACTCTTTTCCCTATGTTTCTCGGCTTCGGCCTTAAACTCTTTAAACTTTTCAAAAGTTTCAGACTTATGCCGCATAAGGTAAATGTACCCATATCTTGAGTAATCGTCAATGAAGGTAACGAAATACTCATACCCCATTCTCGCTTTGATCGTCATTGGACCACACACATCGGTATGAACGAGTTCTAACACTTCCGTGGCTCTATTCCCCTTGGCTCCAAATGCCCTCTTGGTCATCTTACCCTCTAAACAGGATTCACAAGTTGGAAACGGCTCGACTTGGAGTGATTCCAAGGATCCGTCTTTCACCAATCTCTCTATCCGCTTTAGATTAATATGACCTAGTCTAAGATGCCATAGAAGTGTTTCGTTCATCTCCGAAGAACGCTTTCTTTTATTGCTCGAAATGATCGACGTGTTATTAGATTCATTATTTGAGTGGTGTGCACACTTAATCGTATAGAGATTGTTTACCAACGTTCCATGACAGATAACATCATTCTTAAAAAGAAACAGTAACAACTTTATTAAAAGTAACTGAATATCCATCAAAAAACAACTTAGAAACCGAAATTAAATTCTTCCTAAAGTTTGGAACGTATAAAACATCTCTTAAAATTAAAACTCTATCTTCAAAAGATAGGTGCACGACTCCCACTGCTTCGGTTGCCACTCTCGTAGCATCCCCCAAAGTGATTGTGATCTCATTCTTGCTAAGTCGCCGGGTTAGCTGGAACCCCTGAAGAGTGAAACAAATATGATCAGTTGCCCCGGTATCCACTACCCAAACATGGGCAGCATACGCCGCAACAAATGTTTCAACGACTAAAGCATGAGACTTACCTTTCTTTCCACCCTTCTTAGGCTTAGAACAGGTCGCCCTCCAATGTCCCTTCTCACCACAATTAAAGCACTTACCCTTAGCAGCTTTCTTTCCACCTCCTTCTCCCTTTGTCTTGGGTTTCACAACGGTTGGATTTGCTTGGGTCTGGCCCTTCGTCCTCTTCCTCTTCTTCCCTCCCTTGGGACCTGAAGAGGAAGACGGACCGTTTGCCACCATAGCAACGGTTTGGTGATCCATTAGAGTCTCCGCCGATACCAAAGCTTGCAAGAGCTCGGGCAAGATATTTGCCCGGTCATTCATTTGATAGTTCAATTGAAACTGCTCAAAGCTCTTCGGCAGAGAATGGAGAACGAAATCGACCTTAGTAGGGAGGTCAAATTCCGCACCAAGTACTTCCAACTTGTTGAGATAACCCATCATCTCGATTACGTGATCCCTTACGGGCGTACCTTCCACCATTTTCAACGAAAGCATCTTTCGCATGGTGATTTGCCTAGCCGTACGGTTCTGATGTTGAAACATCGCTTCAAGATTTTGCATTATCTCAGAGGCGGTCTCCATGTGTTGGTGTTGGTGTTGCAACACATCTGACATTGAAGCCAGAATAGTACACCTAGCCATCTCATCGGAGTCTAACCAACTCTTATGCTCTTTCTTGTCCGCTTTCGTGGCATCTTCGGCAAGCTCTTGGGGCTTAGGAGTGGTAAGTACCCACTTGTGGTGTTGAGCGGTTAGGACAATATTAAGGTTACGTTTCCAATCAACATAGTTCTCACCAACAAGTTTGTTATCTTTAAGTATACTAAACAGTGGATTAAAAGGTTGCGACATGATGAACTGAGAATAAAACATACATTCATATCAATATCTAGAAAAATACGAAATTATCACATAAATTTGATCACATCAATCATATTGAAACCTTAAAACAATATAATCATGCATCAGCCAACATCTTGAAACAATTTAAATGCGCCACGAGGGGTGGTCTATACATTTAAACACATTCAAACGGATTACAAACTTAAAAGTTACAAATCCTTAATTCAAAATTAATAGTTGGCTACCACTTTGACCACATAGAAACTGACAGGGACTCCGAGGGGAGTAAGTTAATATCAATTTCCTATGCCTAAGTAATAACCATAATTAAATACAGGATTATTATTTCGCTTTGAGCAAGCCACTCGTGGTGAGGGTCAATACCGCCACTAGTAATAATCCACAATCATCCTTTCGGAATTTATTCATGTGAAATCCGTTCTTTTGGCCGATCCGAGGGGGAAATGTATTCCAAAAGAACTTCACAAATAAATAAATTATGGAGGTCAAAATAATCCAATTTTAATATCCGGAATAAAATTGCGATTATAAAAACATACTTAGTAATTTTCGAAAGTAAGGTTTTTCTTGGACAATTAAATTCATGCAAACACATATTAACAAATAATAATAAGTGCACGAAATAAAACATCCATCAAAACAAAAATTAAACACATTGGAGCACTCGAATCCAATTGTCACGGTTTAATTTCTTCACGTCTTGATGCGAAAAAATCGTCCTTGTTGCTTTCCGACGTTCGTCTCGACGTGCTCCCACTCGAACAGCAACACTTCTTCAAAACAGCATCGTTTGGGGTTCGGGACGACGTTTTAAAATCACACGGAAAAAAAAACACGAACCAAAAAAATTCCACGGCCTGAGATACAGCGCGCGTCGGCCCACGAAGTGGGCCCGCGCGCTTCCCGGTCCAAGAAGCGCTGGAAAAACGCCCGAGGCGCGCCGAAGCGCAGCCCCGAGGCGCACCCGAGGCGCTGCACAGAAGCGCGCCGAGGCGCTGCCCGGGACGCCCCGAGGCGCTGCAGTCCCTGCCGGGGCGCGCGCGCGCCGTGCACCCCCGTGTGCCGTTTTTTCGCCGTTCGTCCTCGTTTTCTTCACCCCTTGCATGATTTTACCCCCATACACGCGCCACGCTTGTATGCGTCGTCCGGGTACGCCGTTTTTAATTCTTCGTTCTTCGTCACGATCCGTTTACAATTTATTTTTACAAAAAAAATAAATACTAGATCTAGACTAGTCTATTACAATGATCGAATCAAAATAAAAACAACTAATCTACTCGTGGATTTTCTCACGAGAAAAACGAATTCGAACGAATCGAATTAAAAACCAAATTAATTCACACGCATGAAATTAACAACATTAAAACCATGACAATTGGATACCTGCAAAAAAGATCTAACAATTCTACTATCCAATTTCAATTTAATGTTTTAACAATTTAAATTCCAATTTAAAATTCAGAGCCCGAAACCGTGGCTCTGATACCAGTTGTTGGGAAAATAGGGGTGCCCGGAATCTATTCGGGATGAATTTTAAATACGAATTTAAATACAATTATTACTAGCATGAATTAATCCTAATTAATTCAAATAATAATTCCAACAACTAATTATCATCATGCATGTTAAAATAATTTCACATATTTAACTAGGCGGAATTAAACAAGTAAATATGCGATTAACGTACCTCTCGTAGTAATGGCCTTTGGATATACGGGACACTTGTAATCTCGTTCTATCAACCCAAAGCCTTCTCAAGTATTTCCCTTTTCACCTCACTTGATCGCCGGTGGGAGACGCTTTCAAGTAATTTAATAACTAAGGAAAAAGAAAAATATCTATGCTTCTTGATTTTTCCAACACATGGAATTATGTATTTGGGGATGAAATAATCATCCCCTATTTATAGATGAAGTGGCCGAAAATTTCAAGGAATATGGGCCTTGGAAAAAATCTTTTCTTAGACTCTAAGAAATCTTGAATATATCTCATATATTCTTTTCTCCAAAATAAAATATTCCACAAAAATCTCACTCACCTAATTAGGCCTACAATTTTCGAAAATTCTATGATGAGAATCCAAGATTTGGATCTTCTTGAATATATGAGATAATCTTGTATTTCAAGAATACTTATCCTCCATAATATCTTTCCAAGAAAATCAACAAAATCTAATCTCTTCAAATAACCAAATTTTCGAAAATCATATAGAAAAATCAGCATATTATTTTCTTTTTATTTTAATCACCTTATCATTATTGGGCTACTTAATGGGCTACTTGAGGGGCCTTAAGGAGAATTAAGATTTGACCTCCCAATGGACTTCTGAATTTCAATATTGAGCCCCAATATAATTCAGCCCATTAATATTAATTATTACCACTAATAAATTAATATTGCACTATCCATCTTAATCCATATTACGATAATATGGGCTCCCGGTTATTATTTCCCGCGTTTAAGATTATCAAGTCCATTAATTAATTAAGCTTCTGAATAGCTCTAAATTAATTAATATATTTCACCTTGGAGTAAAGACAGCTCAACATTATTATTCGTACCGAAGAAACTAATTCTTCACTTGCAAGATTTGGTACAATAAAACTTCTGAGCCCACCAAGGGGACTAATCACACGAGCCGTACTCGCACGCGTTTCTCCGTATTAAATCTTAGCAACCGTCGTATGATTAATATTACTGTCCAAGACACAAAGTTCTAAGTCACAATGATTCTCACCCAACATGAATCAAAGCAGTAACTACTAAGCACACACGGTCCTATTTAAGTGACGGAGATTAAGAAATCAACAACCACTGAGGTCTAATTCTTCACCTTTCAGAACAGAAGAATTTATCCTCGCTATAGGACCTCTTCAACACATACTAAATGTGCTAGTGCAATCTCTTAGTCAAGACAGACCAATCTGAGCCTTACACATCGACCTTTCACGGCGGATTGTTCAATTCCACCTAGGTCGTGAAAATGTACGTTTAGTTACAAGTAAACTGTCAATGTCGTCTTCCGTGATCGGGTATCACCACATTTAACTACTATGTAATACGTACTATATATTGAACGGTTTGCAATAGAAATTCAACATTCATCATAACTAAAGCAAATGCGATAAAAGAATTATTCTCATAAAACGAGTGTTTGATACACGAGTTATACAAAGTAAAAGCATACTTTCACGTATAACTCCAACACTTGAGATCCTTGGAGATACCGTAGAACGTGCTTAACACCATTCCAATGTCTCCTCGTAGAAGCGCTATATCTCGCAAGCAAGTTGACAGCAAATGCAATGTCCGGCCGGGTGCAATTTGCGAGATAGAGCAAAGCTCCAACAACGCTAAGATAAGAAACTTCTGGTCCCAGAATTTCTTCTGAATCTTCTCTTGGCCTAAATGGGTCCTTATCCACTTCTAGGGATCGGACAATCATCGGGGTGCTAAGTGGATGAGATTTATCCATGTGAAATATCTCCAATATTTTCTTCACGTAGGTCGACTGATGAACAAGGACTCCTTCTAGGAGGTGCTCGATCTGCAAGCCGAGACAGTACTTGGTTTTACCCAAGGACTTCATTTCGAATTCAGCTCTCAAGATTGAACTGACTTCTTCAATCTTTTTGCATGTTCCGATTATGTTCAGGTCATCAACATATATGGATATGATGCAAAAACCGTCTTGCGATTTCTTCGTGAATACGCGCGGGAAAGCTTTATCGAATGTGTATCCCTTCTTTTGAAAGAATTCACTAAGTCGGTTGTACCACATGAGGCCCGATTGCTTCAGGCCATACAACGACTTTTGCAGTTGTATGTTATACATACTGCGGTTTTCACCATCCCTCATTTGAGGAATGTTAAATCCATCGGGGATTTTCATGTAAATGTCGGCATCTAGTGATCCGTATAAGTACACGGTTACTACGTCCATTAATCTCATTTGGAGATTCAGTTTAACTGCCAAAAATATCAAGTAGCGGAACGTTATTGAGTCCATGACGTTGAGTTCATGACGGGAGAATAGATTTGATCGAAATCAATCCCGGGTCTCTGCAAAAACCCTTGTGCTACCAGTCTCGCTTTGTACCTCTCCATAGTATTGTTCTCATTTTGTTTTCGTACAAAAACCCATTAATATCCTACAGGGATAGCGCGCGTGGGTGTACGAACGAAAGAGTCAAATATGTGTCTTTTGTTAAGCGGTGCGAGCTCTGCTTCAATTGCATCTTTCCATTTTACCCAATCGGAGCGCTTCCGGCACTCTATGATAATTTTGGGTTCTGGATCCGGATCGTTAATGGAAAGAGCAAATATCGCTGCAAATGTATTGTCGACGACAGTAATATTTATATTACATGTTTCTCCCGTATCTGTGAAGTTCACAGAGACTTCGACGTTTACGTCAACCAGACCTTCCTCATTTCCCATTGTATCAGGGTCTGGTCGTTCCACGGTCCTAGTGCATGGAATATTTTGTGCACGTGCTTCATCACTAGGACTCTCGTCTCCTAGAGACTTGGAGTTATCTAGACGGATCTCTTCTAGAGATTTTACATTCGACTGACCAGATTTGCTAGTCTTTCGTTTAGGTGTGTTACTATCTCTTGAGAGTCCCTTATGCTTTTGGCGTGTGGGGGCATGAGTACTCGTTTTGCTTGGGACCTCAACCCTTTGGGGAGCATTTACTGCAAGTATATGCGATCTAGTCACACCTCTATGGTCAGTGAACGCGTCCGACAGATTATTTGCTAAGTTTTGCAAGTTAATGATCTTCTAAACTTCTAGTTCAGATTGATTAGTGCGCGGATCTAGATACTGAAGATTACTTACGTTCCACGTAAGTTCCCAGCATTCATTCAATTTTGAATTCGGATCTCCTCCTAATGACGGGAAGTAATCTTCATCGAATGTGCAATCAGCGAACCGGGCCGTTAATTGATCCCCGGACAAAGGCTCGAGGTATTTCACGATGGATGGAGAGTCAAATCCTACGTAAATACCGAGTTTCCTTTGTGGGCCCATAGAGGTTCGCTTGGGTATCGTAATTGGTATGTATACCACACATCTGAAAATACGCAGATGGAAAATGCTAGGTTCTTTCCCACGCACTAACTGTAAGGGGGAATGATCATTATATGCAGTTGGACGGATTTGGATTAAGTGTGATACATGAAGGACTACATGCCCCCAGCATGAGGTGGGTAGTTTAGAGTTCATAAGTAACGGTCTCGCGATAAATTTGATACGTTTTATTAGCGCCTCAGCAAGACCATTTTGGGTATGGACGTAGGGGACCGAATGCTCCACTTTAATTCCCAGGGCCATACAGTAATCTGTAAAGGCCTTCGAGCTAAACTCAGTTGCGTTATCCATGCGAATCGATTTAATTGGATAATCCGGGAATTGAGCTCTTAGCTCGATAGTTTTCGCAATGAGATTCACAAAAGCTTGATTGCGGGTGGACAACAAACATGCAAATGTCCACCTTGTGGAGGCATCAATAAGGATCATGAAATAACGTTAATCGGTCCGCAAATGTCTCCTTGAATTCGCTCTAGGAAAACCGGAGACTCTAGTTCAACCTTGGTGCGCGACGGGTCAACTTACCCTTAGAACATGCATCACAGAAATACTCATTGACGGGAGAGATTCTATTATTCGAAATATTATGACCAGTTGAATTAGATAGAATCCTACGTATCATAGTTTGTCCCGGATGACCTAACCGCTGATGCCACAATTTAAAGAATTTTGGGTCATGGAATTTCATACTTATCGCTAGATGGGAACTAGACGGCCGGATGTAGGAATAGTACAAACCGGAGGAGAAGGATGGAAGTTTTTCTATAACTTGCTTACGGTTACCACGAGTACTAGTCATCAAAAGGTATTCGTTATCGTTTTCAGTTTTAGTTTCAATATGATATCCGTTTATCCTAATGTCTCTAAAACTGAGTAGGGTACGCTTAGATTGCGGAAACAATAAAGCATTATTAATTATTAATTCGGTACCCATGGGGAGGACAATGAAAGCTCTTCCAGAGCCCACTATCAACGTACTGTCATTCACAATTGTACTTATACTCCCCTTACGATTAATCAAGTTATGAAAATACTTTATATCCTTTAGGATCATATGTGTGGTGGCGCTATCTACCAGACATAAATCACTATCGGCGTCCATCATGCAAGAGGAAATAGTCCAAACCTAATAGCTGATATGTTTACAAGCCATTAATAAAAACAGCAGTATCCGAATAAACACATGGATAGCTATTAAGGTAAACACATCAAAGCTAATAAATTCATTCATAAAATAAAATATCCGAAAGAAAGGATCCAAAACATAATATGAAATTGTTTTATTCAAAAAACAAAATACTAGGAATAACTAAATATGCGAATCTACTCGTTTATCCTTAATTTCGAGCTACGGGCTCAAGAGATCATCGTTGTCTAAGTCAAGATCTGCTTCGGGCAGGTTGTCATCTTCAGGTTCATAAACTGGAGCCTTCCCCTTGTGGTCCTTTTGCATCATTAAGTAAGTCTCGACCAAGTGTTTGGGAGTACGACACGTGCGTGACCAATGGCCTTTGCATCCGCATCTGAAGCAGGACTGCTCAATCATGCTTTGAGAGCTAGGTTTTCGAGGAGCGTTAAACCGGGTCTTGTAACCACCGAATTAACTACGACTTCGGCCGTTAGTCCAGGATTTCTTACTCACTCTCCCCCTTCCACGGTTGCGACCAAACTAGGGTTTGGCCCTATACTGCTGCAGGAGTGCAGGGTCGCTAGAGTGGAACTTTGATACATAATTCTGGACCAGGTTGGTCACAATACGCTGCAATGCAAAGTTGTACTCCGTTATAGACTTAAGGTCTTCATAACGGATGTTCAACCACTCGTATTGTGATGGAGGGAGGAGTGCAAAATCATGTTGTTGGAAACGTTCCTTCAGGGATTTCCACAACATTTCGGGGTCCCTTTCTGTCCCACAATTGTTTGTTCATCCCAATATAGAATTTTTTTAATATTAATTTAAACTTAAACAGTAAATTAGTCTATGCCCAAATTCTCTCTCTCCCTCCCTCCCTCATGTTCCCTCTCTCCGATATTATCTTAGATTGGTGAATGGTGTTCGTAGGTTGAGATTGGGAATTTAGCTAATTCCGAGTTTCAATCGGAGTATTTTGGTTTCGATATGAGTTGGATTTCGATCTGATATAATCGTCCGCTCCCTCTCCTTCTCTCCGTCAATCGACAGGGAGGTGCGGTCACACCACTTGTTCTCACACTGCCGCTCACGTCGTCTCTGTCCCTTCCCATCGCGAACAACAATGTTTTGGCCATTCAATTCGCTTAAGAACAATCACTCATCTAGCGAGCCTGCTTTCATCTGCGTCCTCCATTCACACATTGTCGGCTCAGCTCGCCCGCCTAGTTCTTGTCAAGGTCCTCCATTTGTACACTAGCGACTCAGATCTGTGTCTCTGCCCATGCCCAAACCTAGGGTTTTGCAATTTTTTTCGAGGTGAATGATGGTAGGGCGCTTGTGGAGGCGGGAGCACTGGTCGCCGCCGTTCTGAGCTTGAAATAGCCGAAGAATCAGATTCTAGGTAAAACTTCTAAATGAGGATTGAACTTATGGTCTAATAGATCTAATTGTATATGTTGAGATTGTGATTTCCGTTTAAAGCCCTATTGTTTTTGTTGCGATTTTTTGAATTTGTTTTGTTTTGTGATTTCCTGATTCTTTGAATTTTTGTACAGATGAGCTTTTTTAGATTCATTTAGCTGTTCTTGGGCGGCCAGATTTTAGGTAGAAATATTTTGGTTTGAGTTACTAATTCACATATTAAAATCTTACTTAACTTACACTTTGTCAAAAGTACATTTTTCTTAAAAGTTGTGTACATTTTAGTGTGCAAACACTGCTGGGACAGAGAGAACAATACAATTTATTTTAATACATATTTATTTGACTATTTTGTTCAGTTTGATACGGATCACTACAGTTTCATTCGATTTTTGGATGCGATTAATTTGGTAATATCCAAATTTGTACCAAGAATAAAAGCGGTACGGTTTAATTTGGAGTAAAAAAGTCAAGTGCCATTTTTTATTCGGTTCTTTTTCGATCAAGAATTCTCTTCATATTTAGTAATTTTCAAATTATGCGAACAACCTAAATTCATGTGATTTAAAAAAAAAAAAAGTAATGGATGTTAAACATGGTTTTAAATTTTGTGAATTCTGAATCAATGGTGATGGTGGTAGACTCAAAATTAGTTTTAGAAGCTTTGTTCTCCCAAAAGCCAAAAAATTCAGTTTTTACAATATAATTTTGGGTTGTGCGAGGGTGATTGCGTTATATTCTTACTTAAGTATAAATTGGGTTAACGAAAATATCAATATATTGGCATATCGTTACGATATATTGACTAGATCCTTTGTTCGAGTCGTAATGCCTACATCATGTATCAGACCCATAATTTCGTGCTAAAATTGCACGAGAAAATTACTAATTTGGTATTACAATACACATAGGGCTTGTTTCGAATCGCTACAATGAGCTTCTAGAATTATTATTTTTAAAAGTTGTTTTTTTACAGTATTTAGAAAGAAAAGAAAAAAAGATTTTAGAAGTTGTGTTTGTTGGGATTGAAAATGCACCCATATAGGATTTCACGTTGGTAGAACCCACCAATGGGCACTGTGAGCTCATATGAATTTTGGCATTTTTGCATTGTGCTCTTTAAAACGTGCACTTGATATATCTTCGAATTTTTACAATTGTTTGTATAGAAACTAAAGTACTCGAAACTAATCACTTAAAAATATATAAGTGGGATTTTATATTTTGAGTTCTTGTGAAATAAGTTATTTAGCTGATCAACTCAAGTGATTGAAATAATTGACTTGTAGTCAAATTCTGGAAATATATACGAGTACGAATGTGTGTCACTTATTAATTTATCAGTTGAATAATTATCAAATTTAACTTAATTGCAAAATTGCAAGCCCAAAACTAGATACTTCTTTTATATTGAAAATCTTTTGTCTTCAAACATACACCACACAGATATGCATGTTTCAAAATATCAGATAAGTTCTTTTTTTTTTTTTTTTTATTAATGCATTGTACAATTCTATTTTATTTTTTAAATAATTGGTGTGAAAAAGAAAAGGTGGCTTTTTAACAAAATGGCAAAAGTGAGTACTTAATCTGGAAATTTGATTTTATCCGATTTTTTTAAGTTGTTTAGTGATTATAACTATGTGTCTAACTCATGGTGATAGCAATATGTGTTGGTTTGTTATCTTTTATAGATCTTTTAACTTATTTTTTATTATGTTTATCAGTTTATCTATATTTTAGTTATGGATAAGTTTTTTGCCCACCTGGTTTACGATGTACTCACTCAACAATTAAAATTGTTTGTGAACTGATTACACTGAAAAGTATGAATTGATTTGTTGAGTGAGTGCATCATACATCAGGTGCATATGAGAGCTTGACTTTAGTCAAATGTTTTAAATAAGTAGTAATCATACTTTTATGACAAAGTATAGAGTGAAAATGGTTCACATGAATCATTGAAGGGTATTAATTATTTTACTAAGGGACATTAGTTCATTTCACTTAAGGGTCTTAATTGTTATCCCTGAAGAATATTTGTTATATAGTACATATTATTCAGTTAAAACAACTAATAATCTTCAATAAAAACAACTAATAATCTTTAGTGAAAACAATTAATATTTTCAATGATTCATGTTTGAACCAATTTCACTCTATACATACTCTACTTTTTTTTTTTTTTTTGTCAGACAAATAAGTTTTATTACTACTCAAAACATGGCATAAGAAATGCCTACATAATAGAAATACAAATATAACATCAGAGGAATTTTTAAAACTCAATTGCTAAACTAGAAGTTACAAGCCAATTTTTAAGATTTGAATTACAGTGGAGCACGTTCTTCACTAAGAGTCGCTCCAAATTCTCCCTTTACCTTCCTCTCAATTTCTTTCCACACAAAACTCACCACCTTCAAAAGATCAACTTGTTCCTCGCCTTCCATAACATCCAAATCACGTCTTTCCAAAGAACTATTCCAACCTTCTTATCCTTCTTCTTTCATCATAACCCCAAAAATTAAAAAAAAAAAAGGTCAACTATTGTACCAAGTAACATTGCAGGAACTTCAATTCATGCCTAACACCACTCCAAAAGCCCCTCTGCAAAACGGCATTTGATGAAGAGATGTTATGTTGTCTCCTTCACTAGTCCGCACACTGCACAATTAATTTCGTTTTCTCCTTCAATAATCCCTCTTCTAGCTAGGTTCGTCTGTAACGTTCTCCATGTCAACGCCCCATCTTCAAAAGAACAATGTTGCTCCAAACTAGCTTGAACTCTCCTCTTCTTCTGTTATCTAAACTCCCTTCCAATTGTTTAACACTAAGCATGTTGTAGGCTGATTTCGACGAATACCACCCTACCGGTTCCAGGCCACACGACCAACTATCCTTTCAACCCCCCGGTTCTCATCTTTCCATCTGACTTATTCTTCTCTCCTTATCACTGCTCAAGTGATATAATCTCAAGAATTGATTTCTAAGAGGCGCAAACCCCCCCTCCCCCCACTCCACCTCACCTAAACATCATCCCAAAAATATGTGCTCTCATCTGTTGGTGATCGGTTCTAATCGAGTGGATTAGTGGCTGTTTTTATCCGGTTTATGTGTCACCAAACAAGAACGTGTGATTGATTATCACCGTAAATGATAAATACGAAAGATCGGGTTATAAAATCGAAAATACGGGTATTGAAATCGTATTTATTTCGTGTGTCTGCACGTTTAGGTGTATGAGTGCGTGTTTTGGAGTGTTTGTGAATTTGAACTTGTTTTTATTGATGGAGAACAAATTTATACTAACCACCAAGTAGGTGGTGTACATGACTCTTGGACTACCAAACCTGCATGCTTTGACATGTGTCCTTTTGACCACATTTGACCTTATCTAAGCTGAAACTTAGTTACAAAGTCTTGTATTTGGTCTTATCACGGATCTGTAGTTGTTCGCCATTATTTGTTTGGTGGTTCGGCATTTATATGACTTCTGTATTTGTTGTTCGCTCCTTAATTATACGGTTCACAAGTTGTTCGCCCGTGTGTTCAATGTAGGTATGAATCTGGATCTTTAATAGTTGTTCGTTAAGAATCAGATTGATCTGAGGCTTATAGGTGTTATACACTCCATAAACTGGTAAGTGCACCACCTTTTGGCATTATTGTTCGTCATTAATGACCTGGCCAATGGTTCGTATCTGGCCTCGAGTCTAGGATCTGTTCGCCAGAAAGTTGTTCATCAAGTAGGTTGCTCGTCATATAATACATTTTCTGTATTGATTTATGCACTCCGCTTTGATTATCCTTCGTTAGTCATCCCTGATTTAAGTGTTTTGATTCATGATCCTCAATCATGAGTTAATCCTTGTTCGTCTATCAACATCATCATCCTCTAATCACTTTTCCAAGTTGTCAATAAACTAACTCCTCCCACTCCCCACCCCTACCTCAATCACATCTTTCCACCATCTAGACCTCACTCCCTGCCTCCCCACACCAAAAAAAAAAAAAAAAAAACAAAAAACAAAAAAACACCCTTCCCTTAATCTCAACTCACCATGTATGGACTTGACCGCCCTTACCCACAAACAATTTTCCCCCACCAAGAACCTCCACAACCACTTTTCCGTCAAAACCTTATTAAAATTTTCTACCTCCCTCACTCTTAGCCCCACCCCCTCCCCTCCTTTCAACAAAAATTAAATTTCAATTAATCCAAACAATTTTTCTCACACACCCTTCCTCTCTGAAGAATATTACGAAAAAAAGAATTCAAATCCCCCAAGACTTTTTTTTTGGTAAGCAATAGAAGGAGAGATGGTACAGAAATATAGTCATAAGAACCGCTTAATAAAAAAAAAAAGTAAGCCCGATAGATAATTTTTTGTGTTCCCATGCCTTCAACTTGACACTTTATGCGCCAAATGATGTCACTCTAATATACTCTTATTAAGCAATTCGAACCATACTTTTATTTAAATTTACAAATTCGATGTACTAGTACAAGTAAAATTTATCATTGTTATTTTACATGATTGATTAATTTATGAAATAGAAAAATAAAAATAAGTATAGGAAATTCATAACGTACTTAATGTGTATTATTGCAATATTCATTGTTAAAAGTAAAGTGTGTATTTATTATTACTGTTTTTTTTTTTTTCAGAATTAGTGTGTATTATGCATTATTCATTGTTTAGAGTAGAGTGAGTATTTATTATTACTTTTTCTTTTTTGGTTAAAAATTAATTTTAGCATATATGGTTAGTCTAGGAGTGTAATAGGTCAACCAATCAAAGTATACAATATTCAATCACCCATTCTGAATGTTCTAGTTCAATGCGACAATCAAATGTCAAATACAACCTTTCGTAATCAATCACACACACCGTTCAATCCAAAACTAATTAATAAGTGATAAAATATGCAAAAGCATAATAATCAAATTTGTTATATCTACAAACGAAATTCAGTTTCCCCTATGACCTATCCAACTTCCAATTGTTATTTCCAATCAAAATAACTACAAAGTAAATCAAATCAAGTACAAAGTAATGTTTTGTCAAATATAGTAGTGATGAGGTATATACAATTGGAATTTGTCGATATGGCATGGGATAAAGAAATGTTTGCTTCTTCACCAACACTCAACAATAATTGAGGAAGGGATAAGATAAAAGGATTATTATAGAAATTTATGGTTTGAATTATTGATGATGCAAGAAAGTAGATGGATTGAAAAATCGACATCAAGAATTATTGTTGAATATTCTAGTTAACTAAGATTATGCAACCAATAACGAACTAATTATAATTAAACGGCTATACTTAGTTTGAATTTATATCTTGTCGGTTATAATCCATCATTAAATGAAAATATCCCTCCATTTGAGGATCAAATATTGTCAATTTCAGTGAATTTGGACAGTTCCATTTTATGGACTAATCATGATTTGCGTGTCACGCCACTAAATTTAATAAATGAGCTGAAGAGTGAATTTCTTACCAAATTTGTCGCTATAATTTTAAATGTTGCCTGAAAATACACTTAGGTTGTTTGTTTTGTTAGATTAAGGAGAGAATGACATTTTTATCTCATTTATTGTATATTTAGTTCATGTGATGATGGATTGTCAATTCGGTTGAAAGAAACTCTATTTATCCCATTAATGAAAGATAATTTTCTTTCAAAAAAAAAAGAAGAAAGATAATTATTATATATATAGGAGAGTTGGATTAATTGATCCATATGAACGAGGTAATTATTTATCTATTATATCCATTAAAATAAAGCAAAATATTATTTAAAAATAATTAATAATAAATTTATCATAAACTATTTTCATATAAAATTACTTCTAAAAATAAATAAGTGTGTTGTATTGGAAACACAGCGAATTATGGATGTCACCTGAAATTTTGGCACCTCATACGAGCGCCACGTGCAAATTAACAATGGTGTCATGTGGCAAGGTTTCATTTGTAAATGTATATGGTCTAAAATTAAAAGAAATTGAAGAAATTATGAAAATGCATGATGGGCATCATTCAGTTGGCGTTACTAATCTGACATAACTCTGCATCATGATATTATTAAAATTACGTGCAGGCAAAATAAATAAATAATAATAATAATAATAATAATAACAATAACACGATCATTTATTATGTATATAAAGTTCTACTCTTTTAATCTTTTTATTTATAGTTTTATTTTGCAAACCATTATTAAGCGTTTAACGACCTCTGATTTACTAATAATTAAACTCTTGACATTCAAATTTGGCTTATTAAATTCTTTTAGAGAATTATTACTCAACATGAACGAATTTATAAGTTAAGTGAAGACAAAATAAATGTTGGAAGATTTTACAAAATAAAATTTAAAAGTTCTAAGGGTTTCATGAATTATGTAATCAATATATAAGGATTTATTGAGATTAAAATTTGAAAGTTGTATCTTGTGCCTTATATATTAAGAATGATTATCAAGTCAAGTGCTTTAATGGAAGTCTAGAAGTGAATTATTTATTCGAATATAATATATATATAAGTTATTGATGAGATATTTAACAAAAGTGTAGCGTACGTAGGGGTGGGCATCGGGTCGGGTTTTGCAGGTTCGAATTTTTCGGTTCGGGTACCCGAAATTTCGGGTTGGAAATTACATTATCCGAACCCGACCCAAATTTTTTGGGTTACCCGATTTTTCGGGTAACCCGAATTTTTTTTGTTCTTTTTTCCTGTTTAAACGTTCAAACATAATATACTACCTCACAAAGTCATTTCATTCATCAAACATGACAAATGATCCTATTTCACCAAACAATAACATAAACAACTTTAAAAAGTTACTAAATAGGTTTTCAATACCAATTAACAAAGTCGAGCAAATACAACTAAAAAAATGAATATTTCATACTTAATACAAATAATCTATTAAGCATCAACTACAACTAAAATTGTAGCAAACTTCTTTCTTCACTCATCGAGGCATCAAGGCATGAATGAACGAGCAAACATAACAACACTTGAACTCATCCTCCACTCATCAAATATTGAAATTGCAACCATGAAACACCAATACTTGATAATTGATAATTAGAATGTTTGATAAGATTTACTTTTAAATTATTATTTAGTATATAAATTGACCGATTCAAATTTCTATAAATATATAAATTAACATTAACATTTGATCTCATTATAATATATAAATTGCATGTTTTTTGAAATTATTATAATTAACATAAATAAATATATTAAATTATATGTGTAATTTCGGGTAACCCGATCGGATTTTTTGGGTAGACATTTAATACCCAAACCCGAATCCGATTATATATATCGGGTTCGGGTAACCCGAAATTCGGATTTTATAATTAAAAAATCCGAACCGATCGATTTTTTTTTAATTTGAATCGGGTACCCAAAACCCGAAACCGAATGCCCACCCCTAAGCGTACGTCAGTTAAGTTAAATACATAACACACTAACGTATTATTTTAGATTTTTTTTTTCTAAACATTGTAATTTGTCTCATATTTAAGAGTAGATCTCTGGTAAATTTGTTTTTTCATGCAACTCAAAAAGATATTCGTTGTTTTCATTATATAGTATTACTTTTAAATTTATCATTTTAATAAAATAATTAATACTATTCAATAAAATCAACTAATATTATTTAGTAAAAACGGGTAATATTATTCAATGAAAATAACGGATATCATATAAACATATACACTAATTGCAAAATATAACGGGCGTATACTACAATTTGCCTATATATTTTAGAATAAGTTTGAATCACACAATTAATGCGTGTGTGCATATATATGTATTATATAATCAACTAAAAATATGGAAGAAGAAACTCACTTATTGAAACGAAAACCAACTTTTATGAATGTGAGACATGATAATATTGAATCACTAAGAATGAGAATTGTGAATGCAATAAAAATTTATTCATTGATAATGGCATTGTGTTGATGATAAATATTATTTTATTATAGTAAAAGTAGTAATCAAGATTGTATTTAAGTGTTGAGATTGATTATAGTATAAGCTGCCATTTGTCACACTATATATGAGACAGCCTAAGCAAGACACATCTCGTTGCCGATCGACAAAGTCTTAAATCGAAAATGATGGTTCCTATTATTTGGATATATGTTAAGGAATGAGGTTAGATATATCAGCATCAACAACAGTTAAAATTAGTATTTATTCTTAAATATTGATCAGGACCTACCTATTAATTGCCAAAAATGGGCACTTTCATTTCATATTCATAATTCCATTACCTTATTAGGAGAAATTTACATTACCCTACCACTAACCGACGCCATTACGAAGAAGAAGCCCTTTTACTAACCCCATCCTAATTATAATATGTGTCCAACGTTGTGATGAATGTGTGAGATACTGTACTTGATGATTAGCATTACTATTGTGTGTAAATTAATCTTTTATAATTTCATAACGAGTAACATGTGTTAATAAATTGTTACTAATTTTGTTGTTTATAAATATTTCATATTTTGTACAATGATAACTTCAATCTCTCACTCTCTCATCCGATATGGATTTCGATTCGGAATCCTCATAAGAATTTTTTTCCCTACTTCGTCGATGAATCGTTTGTTCCGAAAACTTTAATGGACAATTTTGTCAATCTAAATGATATGATGAAATTCCGATTTGATTCGGACCTAGGGTCTTACTTTGCTGCCGATTTCGAAGATGAAATTGAGCCACTGGAAATTTCCATGGCCGATTTGAAGCTCGGAGTTGTCAATCCGAAGGATTTGATAGCCTTCACGGTCGATTCTTAGTTAGGGTCCCTTGTTGTTTTGGATTTCGAAGATGGCCATGTTCCAATGGTCGATTTCGTTCCCAATGAGGTCGATCTAAGGGATTTTGACTATGTCGCTGCTCCAACGGCGTGGGTTCCAGAAATGGATTACAAAAGCCCAGAAATGAAAAGGCACATTGACTTGAAGCGGAAATACTAACTTCTACAAGTAGATTCCTCGCAAGCGTACGAGTTCACTGTAGTATGAGTAAGTATAATGACCAAGTATATCGAACCCAAGGGATGAAGTGTATGCAAATAGATCCCTGAAGATCTACGCGTCTTAGTTAATATGAGTGAAATGTTTTTGGATTTTTTGAAAGATTAATTGAAACTAAAATAAACTAATTAAACTTAAATACTAAAGAAGACGAATTAACTAAGGTTTGTGTTCAAGTAAGAGTTGGTGATGCTCAGGATATGAATCCCTACGTATACTAACGGAGCAGGTACATAATCAAAATAACCGTGACATGCAAGAAATAACCTAAGTAAAAGAATGCAAGATAAAAGCTCAAGATTCTAAACCCTAATACTTTACCCTAACACTCGACTTCACTAATCCACTAACAAGTTAATAGATTGTGCTTAATTAATGAGACCCTAATTTAACTAAGGTGATGTGGCCGTCCTCCTTCGCTAAACTGGTAGATGAATTAACCCTTTCTAAACCCTCTCGTTAAGTCTACTCGTTGTTAAGGAGTGATACGGTCGTCCTCTCTCTAACACTTTTCGAACAAAATTCAAAAGTAAAGTTAAAATTAATTTTAAGAATTCATTAATTAAGAGAATTAAAACCTAACGTCACGAGTTACCCTAATTACATACCCACAACCTACTTCTACGAGTTCATCCTATCCCAAGCATGCAAGGGTTTTAGCTAGACATGGGTTTTACGTAAACAAGAACAATTGAAATAGTAACGAACATGAACATGATAATTATAACGATGAAAAGATTAATCATAAACTAGGGTTTCAAGAAATAAAGAAATAACTTAAATTAAATCAATAAAACGAGTCTCAACGTGTTCAAGAACAAAGATATGAAGAAACGAAACTAAAAAGTAAAATCGTAACGTGAATGATTAGTGTGAAAATTGCTCGAAATTCATGCATTTAATTTGCCGAATTTAATTGGATTTCTTGCATTTATTTACATTAATTTGACCATTTGTGCTTAATTGTCGAGAAAGGCATTTTTGTTATTTTTGCAGGAAATTGAATGAATTTTAGAAGAAAATACGAGCCTATAATTTTATGAGGTCGAGCGAGGAGAAAAATCGAGAAGAAAACGAGTAAAAGTGTAGAAGAAAAAGAATTGGGCCAAGGATTAAATTGGAAAGCATAATTAAAAGGCCCTTTTTGAAGCCCAAGATGCAAGCCCAATGGGAGAAAAAGGAAAAGCCCAAAGAAACCGGCCCAAAGAAATGAGGAAGCGCGGCAACACAGGCTACTCGACCGAGCCACTCGCTCGAGTCGAGCTACTCGCTCGAGTAGCCTGGAGAAAAAGCGGGAGCGATTTTGAAAAGCGTACTCGACCGAGTTGCTCGGTCGAGTCGAGTGACTCGTGCGAGTCAATGTCGGTTTATGCAGAGCGCTCGAGCCCATTTTGCCTTACTCGACCGATGCACTCGGTCGAGTCGAGCTACTCGCTCGAGTAGCCTGTAGCAGAAAAGCGTAAAACGCTTCTAAAAGTCGCACTCGACCGAGCCACTCGGTCGAGTGAGCCAACTCGGTCGAGTTGCGCACGAAATTTTGGGATTTTTCGAAATTTCACCATTTTTGAGAGGCTCTTTTGCAAATTCGTCTCAAGCCTTCTTCCCCCACTATAAATACCCTCATTTCTCAGATTTAGAGAAAACAATCATCACACACAAGAACCCTAATCCCTAGTTTTTAGTTTTCTTTTCTTTTATTTTTCTTTTAATTTCTAGATTAGATTAGATTTATATTTCATTAGTTGTTTTTACATTTCAAGCAAGGATTGAAGCTATTGAAGAGTTGTATTTCCAAATTTCATCACAAGAGGTGATATCTTTCTTTTAATTCAAGTTTTAATGAGTAATTTCATTTTTAGTTGTTATTTTAGCTTGTTAGCCATGGGTGTCTCTTCTAGAACCATGGGCTAATTTTGTTTGCTTTGAGTGTTGAATCAATGTATGAAATTAGTGTGTTGATGGATTTATAGCTTTGATTATGCTTATTTCTTGATGTGAATGTTTCTATTGATGGGCTTTGTATGTCTCAATTAATTAGTTGATTTTATTAGCTTATGTATTTAATTTTGTGTGTTGCAACGAGAGTTGGATATGCATGATTGGTATTTAGGTGAAAGTTTTGACTAATTAATTTGAGTTAAATAGTAATCGGTTGCCCGAGAGGGGGTCGGTTGCTAGATCCCCCATCATTAGACATTAGGTATCTTAATTTGAATATTAGGGTACTTAGTGAAGGGGGAATTCTAGAGATGCATCGCGTGTTTTTAGATATTCACGATCTTAGGAGCTTATGGGGCATAATTAGGAATTGCTAGTTAGTCCACGTTGTTCACCTAGGCCTCAAAAGGGATTGGTCTACACACTTTTGTGATCGCTCTTAGCAACATCTAGAAAAAGGCAATGATAGGTTGTAGATTTGTCAAACACACTAGTTGATTATATTGTGAAGACACTCGAAGCATTTCTCTCTTGCACTTCTTTAATCGGAAGTTAGTTTAATTGTTTTAATTGCTTTTCTAGATTTAATTTTCGCTTAGTTTAATTTTTCGTATGCCTACTTGCTCGTCACTATAGTACCATGCCAACGTGCAACTTTAGGGCTCCACTGCATTCCTAAATCCTTTGGGTTCGATAACTACTTGATCCTAGTCTACTTCACTACTACGACGATCCCGTACTCTTGCGGGGGAGTAGGAAAATTATTTTTTCGAAAACTCCGACCAAGTCAATGGCGCCGTTGCCGGGGATTTAGTTGAGTGCCTTAAGTGGGACTTAGAGTTAGTTGAGTGGTACTAGTAGTGACATTTTATTGCTTTGTTTGTTTATTTTATTTTTGTTTGAATTTGATATTTCTCGTTTTTGTAGGTGTGCTTTGAATTCGAAAGATGGAGGATATATACCTTTGGAAGACGGGTCATAACCAATCTAGCACGGTGTATCCTCCACACCCTCACCCCTACCCATACTCTTATCCACCACAACAACCCCCAACCTACCAACAATCTTCACCATATCATCAATATCCACAATATCCATATTACCCTTCTCCACAATACTCAAACTCATATACATATCCTTATCTACCACAACAACAAGTAGATGGCCCCAACAATGAGAAGAGTTTCGAGTACAATCCTCAAGTGCAACAAGTTTCATCTCGCTATCAAGAGTGGGGAAACAAAGAGACTTGGTCTTATGCCGACTCAAGCTATGAATGTCAATATCTACAATGGTATGACGAGACCGTGTCTTCTTTATCCAAAGAAAACCGAGTTCAATACAAAGAGATGATGGGAGCCATGTGGAAGGAAATGGAAGAAAGTGGTATGATGAATGCAAGACTTGAATTCTTCAAACTTCATTGGGAGGAATTTGCCATCTTCTTGGAAAACGTATTAAATGAGGAAGAAGAAGAGAAAGAGGAAGTTGAAGAAAAAGAGGGTGAAGAGGAAAGAATAGAAGAGGATGTGGATGGTGTTCAAGAAGAAGAATTTGAGGTGGAGAACGAATTTGATCGAGGATATGTGGATGAAGAGGAAGAAATTGAAGAGGAAGTTGTGGAAGAGATCCGAGAAGTGATGATAGAAGAAGATGAAAGGGAAGAAAAGGACCCAAGTAAGAAGAATGATGAATGCGACAATCTCATGGTCGAAAGTGATCAAGAGGAATGTCCATTGATGGACTTGAGCAACCTTGAGCAAGAAAATCACGAAACATCGAATGAAGAGTTGAAGAGTGAAATGAGCATTTCTAAACCTTTAACCTTTTCAATTTGTACTTTACTTGATAGTGATGTTTCTATTGATTTCGTTTTACCTCTTGAGACTTTCAATCATAGGCAAGAAATAGAGAAAAACTTGGGCATCCTTGGGAAGAGAAGAAAAGAGTGGAATGAGAATATGAGAAACTTCGATGTAGAAAAATCATGCAAGAAGGATATGGATGATTGGTCTACTTTTCATGAGCGTCTCCATGCTTATGAAGCTCAAAGATCGAGATACAATGGGAAGAATGACAAATATCCATGGCCATTTCGATGAGAGAAGTTAGAATTCCGTTAATAAGTCCGGCATAGGACATTAAACCTAGCGCTTAATGGGAGGCAACCCATTTTTACTTGCTTTCTTTTAATTTTTGCATTGTTCTTTTAATTTTGCTTTTGTGTTTTGTTTTGTCTAGGTGTTGGGGTCGTGTGTTGAGGCTCGGTGAGGATTTCGAGCTCTTTGGAAAGACACGTGCTTGAAGGAAGCTTGAGGTACAAACACCTTTACCTAAACTTAGACATGCTATGCAAAGTCTAAGTTTGGGGGGGTGTTAGTTTTTTCATGCATAATTTTTAATTGCACCGATACATCCCCATTTGATTAGAGCTTATTGGAAATTATTTTTGTTGGGAATTTTGGATTTAATTTCTTACATATACTTGTACATGAGTTTTGTCTTGACATGCAAAGAATTGAAGGTGTGATGTTTTCAAGAGACGCGCTTGATAGGAAAGGTGAGCATACTCAAGGAGCTTAACGAGAGGTGCTCGTGACTTGAAGAAGAAGATCGTGCTTGGTGCCAATTGGAGGTAATATGCCCCAAACTTAGAATTGCTTAGCAATGTCTAAGTTTGGGGGGGTTTATTTGTTTTGATTTTCATATTTTACATTGCACCGGCGCACTTGAGGCTTCACTTGTACATTGCACAGGCGCACGCCTCATTTTTGTAGAGTTTTGCTTATTCGAGTACTTGATATACGTGTTGAGATTTGAGGGTGATATGCTTTATAAGGGATTTTGTGAGCTTTGAATTGTCGAATTTTTTAGTGGCTTGCTTAATATGGTGAATTGTTTGGTGAGTAGTTGGTTGCAAATCTCATTGTGACACTATTTTTTCCAAACTTTTAATTGCATAGCAATGAAAAAGTTTGGGGGGTATGTTCGTTTTACAATTCCGTTTGCACCAACTTACTTCGCTCAATTTTTGAAAAATTTATGTTTAATTGTGGGCTTATTGAATATCTTTTAGTACATTTCTTTGGAGTTGTGATTGTGTGGCTTGGTGTCGAAAAGTCAATTGATGGTGATTGTTTGGTTTTTGAGATTTAGTTGAGCTTGATGGTATTGATTGAGACTTGCTTGCTTACATGTTCATGTGACGGTTGTGCTTGATTTTGTGCTCGATCCATGATTAGACAAGCCCGTGAGCTTTAGAGCCTTTAGACTTGCATATTTTGGGTCTAATTTCTTTCTTGTGAGTATCGTTCATGCTTGTGTGCTCTAGAACTTGCCAATTGTCTTGTATGAGGCTACATTAAGTGTTAAATCTTTGAAAGTGATACGAGGCCATCTTTGATTTGAATAGTCACTTAGCCAAATTTTCCATACCAAATGAAATTTTTCCGTAGTTAGCCCCTTTGAGCCTATTGACCTATTTTCTTGGGAACCTACAAATTTAGCCTAATTATCCTTTTGTGAGCCTAATTTCTCCTATGAGCTAGTGGAGCTTGAATGAGGGTAGTAAGGTTGAATTGTGCATAAATGAAAATTTGGTGGATAAGTTTGTGTGAGAGTGAAATGAGTGAAAAGAAAAGAAGAAAAAAGATGAGTTGAGAAATTGTACAAGAAAAGATTGAGTTGATTTGTGAATAGAAGAAAAAATTTTGTGAGAAAACTCTCTTGTGTACAAGAATTTGGTAGAGTTACAAGTTCAAAAGAGGTGTTTGATGGTTGATGGTGATGAATGTGCTTGAAAAATGAGAACTAGTAAATTGTTGGAGTTGGAATTTTGAGTTGCAACTTGATCACTTGCGACCTTTTCTTTTGAGAGTGTAGAGATGTACCATGGCATTTTGACCTCTCGCTCCACTAGTTTACGAGTCACTTTATCCAAATTTCCCCACCTCGACCAAAGAGCCCAACATTACAACCAAATGCAAGTCCTCATTGATTCTTAGATTGACCACTTAGAAAGTAGTGGAGAACTTAGATGATTGGCAAGCCTATGGTAGTGCATTTGTGTGAATTGATTGTTGAGTGCATACATTCCTTGATACACTTTGAGTGATGAGTGAAACACTTACTTGAAAGGAAAATTGTGGATTGAGCACTTGAATCTTGCATTGATTTGAACATGACTTGTGAATTTGCTAGTTGATTTTTGTACATAAAAGCTTGATTAGATTGAAGGAACTTGACAATTGCTACATTATTCTTTTTGACACTCATTTCTCGCAATCCTCCCACTTGTTTATCTCTTTCGTTGCTCGGGGACGAGCAACACTTTAAGTTTGGGGGGGTGATTAGTGTGAAAATTGCTCGAAATTCATGCATTTAATTTGCCGAATTTAATTGGATTTCTTGCATTTATTTACATTAATTTGACCATTTGTGCTTAATTGTCGAGAAAGGCATTTTTGTTATTTTTGCAGGAAATTGAATGAATTTTAGAAGAAAATACGAGCCTATAATTTTATGAGGTCGAGCGAGGAGAAAAATCGAGAAGAAAACGAGTAAAAGTGTAGAAGAAAAAGAATTGGGCCAAGGATTAAATTGGAAAGCATAATTAAAAGGCCCTTTTTGAAGCCCAAGATGCAAGCCCAATGGGAGAAAAAGGAAAAGCCCAAAGAAACCGGCCCAAAGAAATGAGGAAGCGCGGCAACACAGGCTACTCGACCGAGCCACTCGCTCGAGTCGAGCTACTCGCTCGAGTAGCCTGGAGAAAAAGCGGGAGCGATTTTGAAAAGCGTACTCGACCGAGTTGCTCGGTCGAGTCGAGTGACTCGTGCGAGTCAATGTCGGTTTATGCAGAGCGCTCGAGCCCATTTTGCCTTACTCGACCGATGCACTCGGTCGAGTCGAGCTACTCGCTCGAGTAGCCTGTAGCAGAAAAGCGTAAAACGCTTCTAAAAGTCGCACTCGACCGAGCCACTCGGTCGAGTGAGCCAACTCGGTCGAGTTGCGCACGAAATTTTGGGATTTTTCGAAATTTCACCATTTTTGAGAGGCTCTTTTGCAAATTCGTCTCAAGCCTTCTTCCCCCACTATAAATACCCTCATTTCTCAGATTTAGAGAAAACAATCATCACACACAAGAACCCTAATCCCTAGTTTTTAGTTTTCTTTTCTTTTATTTTTCTTTTAATTTCTAGATTAGATTAGATTTATATTTCATTAGTTGTTTTTACATTTCAAGCAAGGATTGAAGCTATTGAAGAGTTGTATTTCCAAATTTCATCACAAGAGGTGATATCTTTCTTTTAATTCAAGTTTTAATGAGTAATTTCATTTTTAGTTGTTATTTTAGCTTGTTAGCCATGGGTGTCTCTTCTAGAACCATGGGCTAATTTTGTTTGCTTTGAGTGTTGAATCAATGTATGAAATTAGTGTGTTGATGGATTTATAGCTTTGATTATGCTTATTTCTTGATGTGAATGTTTCTATTGATGGGCTTTGTATGTCTCAATTAATTAGTTGATTTTATTAGCTTATGTATTTAATTTTGTGTGTTGCAACGAGAGTTGGATATGCATGATTGGTATTTAGGTGAAAGTTTTGACTAATTAATTTGAGTTAAATAGTAATCGGTTGCCCGAGAGGGGGTCGGTTGCTAGATCCCCCATCATTAGACATTAGGTATCTTAATTTGAATATTAGGGTACTTAGTGAAGGGGGAATTCTAGAGATGCATCGCGTGTTTTTAGATATTCACGATCTTAGGAGCTTATGGGGCATAATTAGGAATTGCTAGTTAGTCCACGTTGTTCACCTAGGCCTCAAAAGGGATTGGTCTACACACTTTTGTGATCGCTCTTAGCAACATCTAGAAAAAGGCAATGATAGGTTGTAGATTTGTCAAACACACTAGTTGATTATATTGTGAAGACACTCGAAGCATTTCTCTCTTGCACTTCTTTAATCGGAAGTTAGTTTAATTGTTTTAATTGCTTTTCTAGATTTAATTTTCGCTTAGTTTAATTTTTCGTATGCCTACTTGCTCGTCACTATAGTACCATGCCAACGTGCAACTTTAGGGCTCCACTGCATTCCTAAATCCTTTGGGTTCGATAACTACTTGGTCCTAGTCTACTTCACTACTACGACGATCCCGTACTCTTGCGGGGGAGTAGGAAAATTATTTTTTCGAAAACTCCGACCAAGTCAGTGAATTCGTAAGAAAAAACCTCAAAAACATAAAGTAAACTTGCTCGTTCCTTCTTCGCCAAAAATTAACTCTCTAAAATGCTATTGAATCTAGTGGGTGTCAGTGGGGATACTTCAAAACATGCTCGGGACGAATATATATAAGCATCGGGCCGAATCGGGAACGTATGGGCCAAAAAAACGCGCTTGCTCGTACATTGCTCGTGCACGAGCACCTCCCACTCGAGCACTTCAATCTTCCAGAGCATTAAAACTGCACGACCAGCCTAGCTCGTGCACTAGTGCACGAGCACCTGCCTTGCTCGAGCGCCCTGCACGAGCACTCGTGCAGGGGTGCACGACCCTCGTTCTCTCGTGCGCTATGCACGACCACTCGAGCACTTGTGCACGACCAGCTTCAACTCGTGCGCCTTGCACTGCCACTCGAGCGCTAGTGCTCGAGCTCCTCTAGCTTGTGCACTCCAATGATACTTTTGCTCCCTCGAACTAGTACTTTTCGTATTTCTTCGATATCTTCTCATCCGGGCGTCCGTTTGAATCGATTCAAAATCCTACGAACTCCTTGTTTCACCCTCTATTCATCTATGAGCATCAAAGAGACAAATTCATTAGTTTATGAAAATGATACGCAAATGACTCTAAATACTCAACAAAATCAACCAAAACTAGGGCATTTCGAGTGACGATTCATGACAATTTCACGCCTAATCAACCCCCCCAAACTTACCATGTTGCTTGTCCTCAAGCAACGAAATAATAAGTTAAGTGAAATTGTTAGGAATGAGTCAACGAATCAAATCATGCAAGCAAATGAATTCGAGCTTCAAAGATCAATCACAAGTATACTCACTCATCTTCCCTCATCATACGCATGCAACAACAGCGAGAATCACCAAAATCAAGCATGGATGTGCACTCAACGATGTGTTTCACTCACTCACAAGTGTATATCAATGATAAAGGGACTCACTCAAACAATCAATCACACATATTGGCAGCCATAGGCTTGTAAGCACTCTTAACTCCGACCATACTCTAGAAATCAATGCCGAATCAAAAATAACTTTTCTCAAGGTTGTAGTGTAGGCTCTTTGGACAGGTGGGATAACAATAAGGTAAGTGACTCAAGTGAATGGAGAATAGAACATCAAACTTTCGCACTTCGAGATTAGGAACAAAATACTTCAAACATTTTCAATCAACACCCTTTCAATTCCAATTCTCTCAACACTTCAATTTTTTTTTCTTTCTCACTCCTTTCACTTTTTTTTCCAATCACTTTTTTTTCTTTTTCGCAAACACATGAGCTCATTTTTTTCTCTTTTTTGCTCATTCTCAATTTTTTTTTCTTTTTCCCACAACTCAAAACTTCATCACACCTTCTTCTCATATTCACTCAACAAACAACATTTCCCTTTTTCAACTCAATTCAATCCCATCACATTTACACTTTTCCTATTCTCCACTCAAATTGGGACAAAAAGGCTTAGGAACTTGGAATAGTGTTCATATGTGCTAGCAAATAAAATAGGCTTAAAGCTCAAAAGGGCTAACAAGGGACAAATGTCAATGGTAAGAAAAATTTAGGCTAAGTAACTCTATCAAATCAAAGATGGCCTAAGATCACATTCGGCATATCAAACTAGACTAAATCAAGAAGCAAGAGCACATACAAGTTCTAGCATCCTCTAAGGTGACGATCCACTCACAAATGAAGAGATCAAATCATGCATCAAAATCTCATAAGGCTCAAATCTCACAGCTTTCACATCCATGCCAGTCCTAGTGAATTCTCACTCTCATCACACAAGTACTCAAAAGAAAAACTCACAAGCATACAAGTTCTTTCTCAAATCAACTCTAGTTCAACCACTCACACAAAAGAATTCCTAACTCAACCTCACAATTCACCCTACTCATCAAGTCATATTCAAAGATAGCAATCAACAAGCATAAGATGATTGATAGGCATGAAATATGCAACAACGAATCAGATCAAAATCACTCCAAGGAGCATCTCAAGGCACCAAATACCCAAACACACTCAAAGATAAGGGGTGCTCCGGTGCAATGTAACAAGAAACATAAAAAACTCCACCCCCCAAACTTCGACCTTGCGAAGAGGTCTAAGTTTGGGGTTGTGGGTTACCTCAACCAAACAATTTAGTTTCTCTCAACAGCGTTGCACACTCCCTTGCTTGAGTTCCTCCCTTTCGAGTACTCCATGATTCCTCTATTCTCTCGAGACAAGCCTACAAAATAAAACTCTCAAGTACGAGGTTAAAACTTACGATTCAACAATACCCTAATAACATAAAACTCAAATAACTAAAAACACTCAAAAGCAAATAAAAATGGGTTGTCTCCCATTCAGCGCTATTTTTAAGGTCCTCATGCCGGACCGAGCTCAAATGAGCTTATGGGACATCATACTCAAATTTACCTCCCTTACTCTCATAAGAGTGGTGCTTGCATGTCTTTCCTTGATTCCCCTCCATCATGAGCTCTTTTCCTTCCTTCTCATCCCCAAGTGTTATGAGTCTCAACTCCTTCTCACCTTTATTTGGAGGAGTCTTACCAAACAATTTCTTGAATTTGGACTTTTTCTTCTTATCTCCTCCTTTCCCTTCCAACTGGACCACGTCCACACTTTTCACCACTTCATCCTTCAACTTCTTCATTTTATCCCTATCAAAATACTCACGATCATAATGCACATGGGTTAAATCATCAAGTGAAGGATTAACGAAATCTTGAACATGAGAAAGATTAGAGATAGGAGGTGTGTCTTCAACACGAGGATCAATTGCACCCATGTAATACAAACTCTCATCCTCCTTCGGGTGCTTCATGGCTTCATATAGGGAAATCTTTATCTCTTGATCATCAACTTTCAACGTGATCTTCCCGTTTGCCACGTCTAGCACCATCCCCGCCGTAGCTAAGAACGATCTTCCCAAGATCAGGGGCACGTGCTCATCTTCCTCCATCTCTAGGACCACGAAATCGGCTGAAAAAATGTGATCTCCAACTTTAACAAGGACGTCTTCAACCACACCTTGAGGTCGTGTAATAGACCGGTCAACAAGTTGAAGCGTTATCATTGTCGGCTGAAGTTCGCCACCTTCCAACTTCTTGAAAAGCGATAACGGCATTAGATTAATGCTCGCTCCGAGGTCGCACAACGCTCCCTTCTTGATCTCGTTCCCGATATCACAAAGAATGGTGAAGCTCCCTGGATCCTTCAGCTTCGGTGGAAGCGCCTTGTGCACTAATGCACTCACCTCGTGGTTCAACTGCACCAACTTCGGCTCATCCACCCGCCTTCTTTTCGCGATCAGGTCCTTCAGAAACTTTGCATCATAAACAGGGATATTAATATGCAATTGTTTAAACACATCAAGGAATTTCGCGAATTTCTCATCAAACTTCTTTTTCATGAAGCGTTGTGGATATGGGACGGGTATCACAGATTTGGGCACCTCCCATTCATCTCTTTCGGTCTCTTTTACTTTCTCCCTTGCTTCCCTTGCCTTCTTCCACTTAGGAACTCTCTCAACCTTCTCAATGTCTTCCTCTTCAAGCTCTTTGCTCGCTTGAGTACTTTCACCCTCAACCTTCTTCTCAACTCTCATCTCTTCAATCTCACCTCTATCTTGGGGCGTCTCAGAATCAACAGGCATCTGAGGACCTTCATAGTTGGTTCCACTTCTTAACTGGATAGCCTTGCAATGCTCTTTCGGGTTTCCCTCCGGCATGGAAGGATACTTACCCGGCTCCCTATTCAATGATTTTGCAATTTGGCTTATCTGGAACTCTATTGAGGTGAACCGCCTATTGTTCTCTTGCTGAATTCGATTCAGCTCTACATCTCTCTTTTGGAGTTCTTGATCACGCTGATCACCTTTCTTATGCAACTCCTTCACATCATACTCCAAAGAGGACAATCTCTTGCTACCTTCCTCCACCTTCTGAAAGATAGCTCTCAACATCTCCTCAGTTGAGGAACCGCCTTCTCCACCCGGAGGTTTAGAACCTGGATCAACACCTGGAGGAACTGTAATGCCCGCCTTCGGGTTAGCATATGAAAAATTCTCGTTCTTTCTCCATTGGTTCTGAGGAAGCTGCTGGCCTCCTTGGTACCCTTGTGTGTTCCTCCATTGATTTTGAGGCGGCTGTGGACCTGGAGGTATAAATGGTTGGCCATAAAAAGGTCTTCCTTGAAAATTTCTACCTTGTGGATACCCATTCTGATTGTAATAAGGACCTCCCATATAATTGACCACTTCTTGCTGAATTGTGGGCTTGTCCCCTTGCTCATTCTCTGCTGTATTCCCTCCAACCATATTCTTCCCCAACTCAAGGTTGTTAATCTTTTCCATCATGGCCATCAACAGCCTTCTCGTTCCTTCACCTTCCTCCACTTGATGAACTCTCTAGAAATCTGCGTCCACATTCCAAGCCCCGGCATTTGTGATAATGTTGTCCACGATCTCTCTACACCTCACTATTCCTTGATTCAGGAATGATCCACTAGCACATGCGTCTAGATGGTCTTGCCCAGCCTTGTTGGCACCACTATAGAAAAATGTCATCACATCTCCCTCATTGTACCCGTGCTGCGGGCACTCTATCAACATGTTTTAGTATCTCTCCCACGCTTGACGTAGGTCCTCTCCTTGCTTCTGGCGGAAGGAAGAGATCTCAATCCTTGCTTTGATCGTTCTGGATGGAGGGTAGAATCGCTCGAGGAACAGACGCTCGAGCTCGGCCCAAGTGATAATACCTCCCCGTGGAAGCGTATTATCGTACCACTCTTTAGCTATTCCCGTCAATGAGAATGAGAACAACCTAAGCCTCTTGGCATCTTCAGACATACCATTGTAATTGAAAGTAGAAGCTATCATTAGAAAACTCCTCAGATGAGTATGAGGATTCTCCTTCCCAATCACCCCCTTAAACTGGTTCTCAGTAAGCAGCTTAAGAATTCCCGGGGAGATCGAGAAGTTATTTGCCTCTACTGGAGGCAATGCCACTCCATCATAGTACCGTTGTGGCTGTGCCGCAAACCTTCCTCGAATGGCCATATTTTGATCTGCGTTCTGAGGAATGTGTTGAGGATTAGCAGCTGGTACCGGTACTTGTTGGGGTGGTGGTTGGTAAACAGGTGGTGGATTGTAAACTGGAGGTGGAGGATACGGGTATGGTGGATACGGATAAGGTGGGTATGGGTAAGGTGGATAAGGTAAGCTGTTTTGTGGTAAGTTAGGATGTGGGTAAGCAGGATTATTATGAGGATTTTAGACAATGTTATGAGCTGGGCTATTTTGGTTCTGAGTACCCGGGTTTTGGCCTGACTTTCTCCTAACGGATCTTGATTCTTACTGGTATTACCATCAGTGCCATCAACCCGGTTCAATGCCTGATTGAACTCATTCTCGACATCATCCAACTCATTAGTAATGTCCATTGGTTCTTTCCCTCCGGCAGCGTTCATCCTTCTTAAGAAGACTCATTAGTAATGTCCATTGGTTCATCCTCCGGCAAGGGTGCACGACCCTCGTTCTCTCGTGCGCTATGCACGACCACTCGAGCACTTGTGCACGACCAGCTTCAACTCGTGCGCCTTGCACGGCCACTCGAGCGCTAGTGCTCGAGCTCCTCTAGCTTGTGCACTCCAATGATACTTTTGCTCCCTCGAACTAGTACTTTTCGTATTTCTTCGATATCTTCTCATCCGGGCGTCCGTTTGAGTCGATTCAAAGTCCTACGAACTCCTCGTTTCACCCTCTATTCATATATGAGCATCAAAGAGACAAATTCATTAGTTTATGAAAATGATACGCAAATGACTCTAAATACTCAACAAAATCAACCAAAACTAGGGCATTTCGAGTGACGAATCATGACAATTTTACGCCTAATCAAACATCCATGAAACACTATGCATATGGCTATCTCAGCTTTAGTACAATCTTTAACATCTTTTTTCTGAGAATATTTTAGGTGTTATGCATGTTTGGTGGGAATAAGTGATGAATTTGCAATTTGTGCCTCTGATTATAAGTCACTAGTGGGGTTTTGACCTATCTTAGGATACTTTGTCTATGTGATGAATGTTTTCCTTGATTAATGATGATATTATTCTGAAATTTGCTTGGAGTTTGCACATTTAGCATGGAATTGAAGTAACCATAGGTTATTTACTCTACTTTTGGAGACTTATTAATATGTGATGCTTGTATGTGGTGGAAAATGGTGATTATGTGCTAGAATAAGTGATGAATTGCAATTTGTGCCTCTGATTTTAAGTCACCAGAGGTGTTTTGACCTATTTTAGGATACTTTGTCCATGTGATGCATGTTTTCCTTGATTAATGATGATATTATTCTGAAATTTGCTTGGAACTTACACATTAAACATGGAATTGAAGTAACCATAGGTTATTTACCCTATTTTTGGAGACTTATTAATATGTGATGCTTGTATGTGGTGGAAAATGGTAATTATGTGCTGGAATAAATGATGAATTGCAATTTGTGCCTCTGATTTTAAGTCACCAGTGGGGTTTTGACCTATCTTTGGATACTTTGTCCATGTGATGCATATTTTTCTTGATTAATGATGATATTATTCTGAAATTTATTTGGAACTTGCACATTAAGCATGAAATTGAAGTAACCATAGGTTATTTACCTTATTTTTGGAGAGTTATTAGTTGTGATGCATGTATATGGTGGAAATTGGTGATTGCGTGTTGAAATAAGTGATGAATTCCATTTTATGCCTCTTAATTTAAGTCACTAGCTGGTAAATTGACCTATTTGAGGATACTTTGTCCATGTGATGCATGTTTTCCTTGATTGATGATGATATTATTCTGAAATTTGTTTGGAACTTGCACATTAAGCATGAAATTGAAGTAACCATGGGTTATTTATCCTATTTTTGGAGACTTATTAGTTGCGATGCATGTATATGGTGGAAAATGGTGATTGTTCGCTGATATAAGTGATGAATTGCATTTTATGCCTCTGAATTTAAGTCACCAACTATTAAATTGACCTATTTGAGGATACTTTATCCATGTGATGCATGTTTTCCTTGATTGATGATGATATTTCTCTGAAATTTGTTTGGAACTTGCACATTAAACATGAAATTGAAGTAACCATAGGTTATACCACTTGTACGTGCTAGTACTAGGTTGTTTACAGCTTAAACAACTCCTAAAATAGCAAAAACTTACTTCTATAGTCCAATGTTTAAGCTGTAAACATCAAAAAGCAAAAATATACATATTCAAACTTCATTTAGTACCCAAGATTTGTCATTAGTCCACCAATGTCATAGGTGAGGCCATCAATCTGACCAGCTTCCATTAGTGTTTGTATGCATTCCCTTACCAGCTGTTCATCCACCTCTAGTACCTCTGGCAATCTGTCTTACCTTAAATGCGTAGCTTTGTTCATAAGTGGCACCTTGAAATCATTATGGTCTTTTGCCTTCATTATCTCAATTATACAGTTTTGAAGGCTTAAAAAGACATTGTTAAGTGTGATGACAGTCATCATTCTTAACTAATTGATCCACATTATATGAAGTTGTGTCCAATTGAAGTGATTGAATTTCTCTAAACCATCCCAAGTCATTGATATTTGTCTCAGGTGAGTTTGGTGGTTGATATACAAGTTTGATGTTAAAACCATCAGAGCTTGCAACAGCCCTAAACTCTAAATATGAGTTGCTTATGTGTGGTCTTGCATTATCTTGTTGAATGAAGATATCTCTGCTTACTTGTGAAGGCCAATTTGCCTTAATAGCTGGAATAATCTGTAGAAATTTAAAATTTAAGCATCATTAAGGTCACCAATGGAAAATAAAAATCTATTAAAGAGAATTAATGATTGCTTAACACTTGATGATGATATTTTTCTGAAAGTATATTAAACAAAGTGAATTGAATGTCAAAATAACAAACCTGATTGAGCAGACACTCTTTGATGACTTGCTTGGTGATTGATTATATGGATTTTGTCTCTCCAATGTTCCCCTAACTCTATTCTTAGAGTTTCTTACTGCTGGTGCTTTGCACGTGAATGGAAAAATACCAATTTTCCCATAAAAAATAAGTTGCCCATCTGCATATAATGGTCTTGTAACAACACACATAAACATGACCTTAGGGATATATCTCTTGCTTTTGCAAGACCTATATGGTGCCTTTTTTTTAAGGTAGTTTGTACATTTTTTGTGTTGCTCTAGTCATATAAAACCATTTTTCATCTATATGAACAACATTGTGCATACCTGAAAACTTGAGCTTGTTTGTATCACCATCATGAACCAATGCATTCAATGAGTATTTCAGCCTTTGAAGCTTGTTCATTTCGGTTAGCTCAGGATGGATTGCATTTTAATGTGGCTCAATGGCCCTTTTTTCACCCACCTTCCAACTTGACTCTTACTGACTCCTAGCTCCACAACAAGCCTTCTTATTAATCCTCTTTTGTCAAATGGAATATCTTGCATTTTTTCCTCATCCAGTTGGATGTGTTTCTTCTTTGGGATTCCATTCATTTTGTCTGCAATGTTAACTGGAATATCTTGAAGTTATTGTTTCTTTGCTGTAGACCAATGATAATGCATTGTTCTTAGACACACACCAAACATATTTTCTGCCTCCTTGATTTTTCCCTTCTGCACAGTACCATTGGTGGTGTTGGCAATGATGAACTGCACCATTTTGTTCCTCTCATCTAAGGTAAGATTATGCTCTCCTCTTAGCATTGCCATATTGAATGCTCTTAACTATTTTAAATTTAATGCAGCAGTTTGGATCATTTATTGCATTGAGTATTTAAGTCCCTGAAAGTGGAGGGAAATCAAAATATTCAAAGTGGCTGGAACTAAATCTGATTTGGGGGGAAGTTTGAAATTTTTTGGAGGAGATAAGTGTTGATTGACCCTGTGATGAGACTGTTATGAGGGTTTTAGGGTTTATATTAATTTTTTTTGGGTTGTAAATTCAGTTTATGTAATTAATGATGATCAATGATGGACAATAGGTTTCATTTGGGTTGTAATTCTAGTTTATGTCATTTTGGGTGAATAATTATGTACAATATGATTAATATGGGTAGTAATATCAGTTTATGTAATTGGATTTATGTGCAGTTTTTTCAAATTTCGAATTTAATGTTTTTTTAAATTTATGTACTTTTGGTGACAGGTTTGAAATTTCAAATTTAATTTGGTGGGAAAGATTAACTTTAAGGTTAAAGTAATCCCCAAGCTTGATATAGTTGAAAAGTCAATAAAACATTTCTTTCTTAATATGTGTGCCCATTTTTGTGTGCAAAAAATATGGGACGGAGGGAGTAGTATTTAAAGTGATAAAGTGATAACGTAGATATTTTTTGTTATTAGTGTATGGAGAATATAATATTAAAAAATATTGTTACTTTTTTGCCAAAAATAGATGTAAAAACTGTTATGATATTTTTGTCCTAAGGATTTTCTCACTTTGATTTTGATAATGTCAAAACATATTTGTTTTGTTTTGTGGATACTAATATTGCATGTAAAAAAAATAAAGATTTTCGAAGACAAGTCTACATCTGTAAAGTTGGATACAGACTCTACAGCCGCTCAAGACAAGTCTACATCTGAAGAGTTGAAGACAAGTCTACAGTCGAAGAGTCTACATCTGAAGAATTGAAGACTACAACTGTAAACCTGAGTTTAGTAAAACTAATTAAGTGTAGTACATCTTGTACATTCACTCTCTTGGTTTGAAAGACATCAGTGTTTACCAGAGCTAATTACTAGCCAGTAAAAACAAGTTGTTCAGTGATTAATAGCTCTTTGAGCAGTCATCACTAAATGACAATCTGTACTACTCAAGGACAATGTTATATGACAAGAAGCTTTAATTAAGCTGAAGTCAAAGTTGGAGGTGAAATTAATTAGAAATTTCAATCCGTCCAACGGCTAGAGGACCCCTTAAGACTCCTATAAATAGGAGAGGAGGCCTCAAATGTTCAACAACAACAACCCCAAGCTTTCAGGCGCACCTGCACAATATCTACAGGCTACAGCTTTCAAGTCTACAACCCTTCACAATCTAGAAGTTTAGGACTTAGAGCTAGGATACTTGTCTTGTATTTTGTTGTTGTTCCCTCACTATACACCCCATTTATTATCTACTTAATGTAGATATTTATTTCTTAGTGAGTGTTTCTGAGTGAGATTGAGAGTTTCTGAGTGAATATTTGTTTCTACCTAGATTAGAGTGATCTAAGTGCGAGTTCTATATCTAAGAGGGAACAACTGTGTGTCTAAGTGAAATCTCTTAGTGAATTTGGCACCTAAGTGGTGTAACAGTGGATGTAGGAGGATTACAACACCTTTGAACCACTATAACTCTCCTTGTTCTTTTATTTCTATTCATTTCAACTTATAGTTGTATTTATACTTGTTGCTTATCTCATCTTATACTTTGTGTCATCATTTCATTCATTTTTGTGCATGAAGTTTTACAAAGTTAAAGCTATAGATTCTTTGAATCACTTAGCTGAAACTCTGCTTAATTGATTTTTCACTTCACACACTTTATTTAATTCCACTGCACAATTTTAAAGTATTACAACATCAATTTTGATAAGTGTTTGAATCAATCTCTACAGACTTTGCATTTTGAAAGTCTGCAATTACAAACTTCTTTGTTTTAAACTCTACAGCTGCAGAGTTTATTCTGTATTGTGTTTAAGAGAAAAAGTTTTGTATTTTTATAACACAAGGTCTATTCACCCCCCTCCCCCCTCTAGACCTTATAATACTTTTGGGACCAACAAAAACAAATATAAGACGAATCCTTTTGACAATATAGCAAACAAGCATGAAACAGATGGAGTATTATACATGCTCACATTAATCTTCATTTCAATTCACCCTCCACACAATATTATATTATTTGATATATCGAAATATTTTAAATAATCATTACAATATTTACCTGGTCTTCAGGTCACTGCATACGACTTGAATACGACAATTCACCAAATTGGCAGTCAAACATTAATCTACTTAACGCATTTATTTACATATAGCATAACTTGTTTTAGATTAGAATGACTTTTGCAAATCAAAATTGGTCTAATCTTCGTAGACTATCTAGCTTGGAGATTGAATCGAGCAAAATAACTAACATAATTTACCATCAATCGATCCTAGGACCAGTGACATTTTTTCTGTGTTCTTGCCCATCAAATTAATCAAATATGTTGGTTTCTTTTGTGTTGATTGTGTAAAACATGTCCGTTCTTTTCGAGAAGTTGACTATTTTAATTTATTTATTACTAATAATAAGATAGTGCTAAATAGCGAATTTCGAGTGCAATATTTAATAAAACATAAGAAATGTTTTCATGCATACTTTTATCAAATATAAAAAAAAATTATGCATTTAATAAAATATGAAGAAACTTCGTGTATAATTTTATCAATCAGTTTTTATGCAATTAATTAATGAAATGCATGGGTATTTTATACACTTATCGTCAAACACATTTTTTTTTTACCCTAATTTTATTATGTACTAATTAACAATAGATGCAATATGTACTATTTATGAAATAAAATACTCCATAAGACAAATTAATACAAAAGCTTAGGTGAAGGATTATCCCGTACAAAATCCATTGTATTAGTTGAAGTCTCGATCGCGGTCCTCATATTAACCAGTTAAAGGATGAAAATGTGTCAAATAAATTATGACACACTCTCATATGCACCTAGTGCACGGTGCACTCACTCAACAGTTGAAGTTGTTTACACTGAAAAGTGTAATCTGATTACAATGAAAAATAATGTTAGATTACACTGAAAAGTTTACACTTAAAACTGATTTTCAGTGTAAAGTTTTTGTTGTAATCTAATAAAAAAATTCAGTGTAATCAAATCATACTTTTCAGTGTAAATAGTATCAACTATTGAGTGAGTGCACCATACACCAAGTGCACAAGAGAGTTACTCATAAATTATAATCAATTTAAACTGAAGCATTGAAATTATAATCATATAATGATGACTTCATACACGAGGCCTTCACTACCATAGATGACAAAGTATAAAGTGTAAATAGCCCATACATAAATAATTTGAAGGGTATATTAATTGTTTTATTAAAGGGTTTTAGTTGATTTTACTGAAAAATATTAGTTTTGGAGGGTATTAGTTGTTTTCACTGAAATATAATTGTTGAAGAGCATGAAGAGTATTATTATTAGTCCTTTCAACAAAAAAAAAAAAAAAAGAGTATTATTATTAGTTGGTTACATTAAAGGATATTAGTTAATTACAATAAAAGGTATTGCAAAATAGTTCACATATGAACTAATTTCACTCTATACATGTTCAAGATAAATTATTAAAGATGTTTGATTTTTAAATTTATTTTAAGGGAAGAAAATGGAAAATGTATGGCTTAATTACAAATTAAATAACATTTATATAGTTTAAAAAACTTTTATAATTGCAAATAAATCGTCATCTTTATATAGTATTGTGCCCTTAACATGTCTTTATATTATTTATTTATTTATTAGATTTCTGATTAAGGAGTTAGTATATCGACAAGCCACGTCAGATCGAGCACAAATTGAACTGTTTGGAAGATTAATTTACAGGTATAGTTAAAGATGATGATATACAATTATAAATTCTTTTAGACTAAATTATAGTCAAATGAAAAATGGTGATTTATTTGTGATTAAATTAGAATAATATATTTAGATATGTGTGCATATTCATATGTGCATAGAGATGCAGAAAAAGAATATACTGGAGTAGCCATTCAAATATTCCGAAATAGAAGCGAATATCCTCCTTCACCTCGCGCATGTCTACTTTACTGAAATTTTATTAAAAATTAGGGTAAAATTTTGTGTGTTTCAAAGTGAATTATTTTTGTTTATTTTTCATATTATTAATCATTTCATTTAAATATATTGACAAAGTATAAAGTGAAAAGTGTCCATATATAATCATTGAAGGATATTAGTTGTTTTCACTGAAAAGGTATTAGTTGTTTAATAAAAGCAAACTAAAACTCTTCATGAAATCCCTTAATGATTCATGTATGAACCCATCTCACTCTATACATGCTCAAATATATTAGTTTGATAGTATTATTATATAATGAAAATAAATATTTCCTTAAACCCATAAAATCTTTCACACTTTCTTTTTCATCATTTCGATAAAAGCTTTCACATCCATAAAATTTTAATTTTTTCACTTTAAAATGATACTCCCTTCATCCCTTAAAAACTTACAAATTATATTATAAGAATAAAGTTTATAGAGGATTTTCCATTTAAGGCACGAAAAAGTTTTTATGGGACAAACGAAAAGAAAAGTGTGAAAGTTTTTATGGAATAAAGGGAGTAATATCATCTTGACTTGCACATTAAAACTAGTTTACAAGAGAAACAATCTTGTGTGTTATAATTAGATTGAAATTTTATTAAATGGATCGTGGATTAATAGAATTGTTCTATAAAACAGTTTTACCTTTTGATTTGTAATTATTATTTTACAGTATAATAACTAATACTTCATTCGTTCAATTTTAGTATAGTCGTTTTCCTTTCTTGTCCGGCCAGCTTTATAATAGACATACTAATATAGATTATCACACTCTTATCTTCATCCTTCAAAAATCGCTTTAATAACTCAAATTTTCATTGCCTTCTTTAAAATCACTTATTTTATAAATGAATGTACCCAACAATAATATGTAATACCCTCCAACATATGTATAAACTAAAAATATTTTTTTAAAACTCATGCATACTAAAATTGGACGGAGCAATTATATGTTAATAAGGCAACTAAGATTATCAAATTGATACGTTTTAATGAACAATTAATATTGTTCAATAAAAAATATACATGAAAAACTTATCTACGTAAGGTTCTTACCTAATTAATAAGAGTCACTTTCCTTTGAAACTTGTTCATAATATAAAACAAAAACGATTACATGCATTTATTGATATCATAATATTTTATATTGTGATTTTAATCTATAAGTCTAATAGTATCAACGAATACGAATAGTGATATCAGTAAATGTATAGAATGATATTAATTTTATATTAGAAATAAGTTTGTCTAAGAGAGTGTATGATATGTATATAAAAGTAAAATGAGATACTACGAAATATCCAAATTATCATCTAAGGAAGCGCGTAGGCCCCAGCGCAAGGAAATATCATTTTCATTCTTTGTCTTTATTTTATTAAATTTTTTATTTCATTTTTGAAAAAAGAAAATATCGTCTTCAAGCACTCAACGTCATAGTAACTATGCCGCACCGTCCAATTTAATATTGAATATAGTAATTGAGAGCAAAGAAAATGGTGTGAAAAGTTTGAATCTCCATCTAAACAAAATCCATCATATTTGGGGAGTTGCATTTAACATTGACACGTTCACTACTTTGAAAAAGTTGCACCCACGCCCACAAGCTGACCTTTACCCTTTTAAAAATATATAAACGGAAAAAATATCTTTTTTTAATCTATAACTTCAAGTTTGATTAATGTTTACATCTTAAATGCCGAATGATTACGACATCGATCAAGGATCTCACCCTCAATTTTATATGTTTATCCACTATTACTTCACCTTTGACCTTATAGGCTTATATATAAGAAAAATATGAGATCCACGTAGTATTAAAATGAATATTGGTAAAACATAATTATACAACATATATAATATCTTATGTATACATATTAAACACCAAATAACACAAAAGATAAAGATAGACGGGTAAAACCCTATTTTCAATATAATATCAATAATTTGTTGTTCGATAATGATAACGAGCAATATAAATACTAGTCTGGAAAAACAAGACACAAAACCAAAACCCTAAATAGTTACAAAAACAATAACAAAACCAATAACTAGATAAATGCATAACTAAATATATCAATCTGCTGAGTACAAAATTAAAATTTATGTACTCGCCCCAACCCGGTCCAACGAACAATATAATATAATGAAATGTGACACTAGGCGCATAAAAATATTGTCACCATAACTACTTATATTTTGAGGACAATTACTTATTTATATTCAAGTTTATGCTAAGAATGCCAAAGTCATTCGGCAAATTTTAGAAAGATTATGAGCATATCAAAATTGATAAATATCTTGATATGAATAAAAGAACAAAGACAAAGTATAAAGTGAAACTGGTTTATACATGAATTATTAAAGGGTATTATTTGTTTTCATTGAAGAGTATTAGTTGTATTTATTGAAGAGTATTATTAATTTACACTAAAGAGTCTTAATTGTTCAATAAAAATAAACTAAAACTCTTCAGTGTAAGTCAGTAATACTCTTCAGTAAAAACAACTAATACTTTTCAGTAAAAACAACTAATACCCTTCAGTGATTCATATATAAACCAATTTCACTCTATACATACTCGAGATTAAAACTAGCAAGAGTTATATCCTTAACAGACAATATCATACAACATAGAAAATTTGAGTAGCCTGGAGACTGGAGCCCAACGATTTATCCTCAATTGAAAAATATTGTAAAATGCAAATATGTTGCCATTTTAAATAAATCTAATACTTTATACTACATCCATCCCCTAAAAGTATGACTTTCTGTTTTTTTTTTCATCAATTTTATTTTCTTCACCATTCAATCATCACTTAATTACTTCACATGTCACCGGCTTTAAATTCACAAACAACCACTTAACTCATGTATGAACCACACAATATACCAAAATATCATTTATTTATCTACTTTATCTAAGTTTTCTTAAAATGTGTCAAAAGCAAACGATCATACTTTTGGGGGACGGAGGGAGTATTACATATGAAGTTGCAGGAATCGAACATGTCAATGTAGTATTTCATTTCATCCTGCAAGCTAAATGTACAAGAAAGATGTCATCACTCTACCGAATAAAATGCGAAACCCATTATTTAAGGGGACGTTTGGTTAGCAACCCTTCAATTGTAATAGAAATGAGTTTAAATATTAGTGTAATTATGATGATTCATTAGAACAAAATCATCATCTCTCCTCCTAAAAAAAGTAATCAATACTCCATTTTGATTACTCTATTTCTCTCCTACAATCACCCCCTTATTCCTCTACCAATAATCACCAACAAACATTTGTTATCCAGTTCTATTCCAAAATTAGGTATGACACTAGCAATACAACCACTATTGAAACAATCCTTCCCCCAACATATCATTTTTATTATGAGAGTATCACATTACCATTGAAGTGTTGTTAACCAAGCGCCTCCTAAAATGGTAAAAAAAAATCTCATTAAACATTATTAGAAACCTTGTCTATCTCATACAGTACCCTTTATTTGGCAGTCAAATTTATAACCACACAAAATTAGGAAAAATAATAGTATCAGAATCGCAAGGATTGATACTCTGTCCTCAACAAAAGACGAATGACGAAGCAATTCAATAACAAAGAAGAAACATCATCCTTAAATTACAAGAATATATGTATACATAAGAAAAGGCTACTATTTTCATTTCATCATTCATAATCCAACCGGACTATTCTAAAAACGATTACAGCATCCAATCTTGCACTCATTATACGATATCAATAAGCTTTAGAATGAAAAAGGCAAATACCTCAGTCATTACGTCTACGGTTTCTAAAGTGCCTTAGAATAAAGGTGTCAGCATGCAGAGGATATTTTTTCCGTATCAAACCCCTTATGCATTTCCAGTACGAAAAATCGACCAATTCACCATCCTTACGAACTATGAATAGACATCTTGAGCTTTCAAAATTCGGGTGGTATCCAATCTGTCAGCCATAAAAAATAAAAAATAAAATCTTTTAGCAATTAGCAGAGTGAGGCTTAGAAGATACATGGATGCATACATATGTATGGCTGGTAAATTCCAATGTAAGTGAAATCATTCATGATATACAGAAAAGGTGGAATACTTTAGAGGTTGTGTTTGGTTGGGAGGATATGGAGGTGTACTCAAATCCTAAATATTGTTTCGGGCTGTAGGAGGATTGAAAAATTCCGAATTAAGAAATCTTGAAATAGTAAAAAGGTGAATTTAACTAGTGTATGGGTTTGGTTGATAAGATGTAGTAGGGTAGGATTGAGAAAAAATATTCGTGAAAAGGCAAGTGAAAGTAGAATTATTATGTTGTGAAAAAATAAAGGTGTGTATTATTAGGAAAAGAATGAGAGAGGACAATGGTGGATTTCGAAAATTAGCTTGCACAATCCCTCAAACAAACATGCACTAGGATTTCGCTAATCCAGAAACATACTTGTAAACTCATTTCTAGTGCATTGCATATGGATTTGAAATCTATCACCCTCAGTTCAGACTAACTTTTGGGTGATTCGAGGTTCACTTTGGATTCCAGTCGAATTTGGATGGATATAAAATCCACTAATTTCAAGTCAAATCACTCAATCCAAACATAACCTATCTGTTTTTGGTACATTCTGTGGTTGAATAGTTGGGATGAATCCAGTGTAGATGGACTCATCATCTAATAGTTTAATTCGTGTTCAGTTGAAAGACGAAAAGGACAGGAGGGGAATTTTTGGCTCTCTGTAGTGGTAACAAGACATAAATGAAATTGGCAGGTATTGCATCAGGAGATAACTTTATCTTCCTTTTGAGTAATTCTGGTTTTCATTCATCTATACGTGAAACAAAGCAATCAGCCACAAGATGAACAATTTATCGGGAAAAAAAAAAACACCAAAAGAGATGAGCCAAACGAAGATGAGTTTTGCCTTTTCCGAGTTCCGGTATATAACTCGTTTCACTTCAGAAGTAATGATAGATTTGAAGCTATTATAACGAATGCAAGAAAGATATGTAAATCGATAATAAAGAACACATATTTATGTGGTTCACAGTTCACTAACGATGTGCTAGCTACGTCCACAAGCAGAAGAGAGGAACTCGTATTATTATGGTGAGAGTAGCTATCAAGTTACAAAATGACACTAGGTCAAAATAGAGCTATATATAGTCCCAAATAGACTGAACCTAAACAAAATATACAATGAGGCCCCAAACCAACTCACAGACAGGGTTCAACGCATTCCAATGGAAGCATACAGAATGCTTAAATTTCAAAATTTCCCTTAAACAACATCTCCAGCCATACACGAAATAATGTTTTCTTTAGGTTAATGCCACATATGATTAGGAAAAAACATAACCAAATGACTTGATAAACGATGCAGACAGAGAGATAGTATTGCCCAATGCTTAAACCTAAATGCAGGATTATTTTACATTTATCACACCTTTCAGCAGCATATTCTGAGACAGTATAACAATTAATTTGTTCATATAGGTTAGATAATCAATCAGACTTTCTACTGTTTTTCGTTTTCCATTTATTTGACACTATCGGTATTCTCATGACAAAGGCAACCTACATATTTTCAGTACATACTATAAGGCAAAAGTTTCAAGCAGACAAGTTCTTTTTAACTCATGCTTAGTGAAGCCATCTTTAATGTTTCACAATTTCAAAACATGAACCATCATACTACTTCACATTAGACATATTTTTTAAATAGCCTCTTCCAAATGTTTCTCCTGGTCAAATAATGCATAATAGCCGATTAAAAATCAACGATGAGCGTAAGATAGGTACCGTTATGTAATCAACTCCAGGACCAATTTTCCTTTCAGAATCTGGATGATAAGGAAGCAACCTCTCTAGAATAGTTCTCTCGTGTTCAGGACTCAATCTATCACCACTCTCATACCTGCAGAAGAATTTCAATAAAAAGGTGTATGTCAGCAAAGGTATAGAGAGTGTTTGTCATTACTTAAAAACTGCACTTGTTCGCTTTTGGGTTTAAAAAACAGAAAAAGAACATTTGCATTTCAATGCTTTTGCTTAAGAAAATCAGATTAAAGCCAAAATCTAGAGGCAGCGGGGAATGCTTTTTGCTGCTTCTTGGAATATCTAACACACTCCAAATCATCATATTTTGTCAGAAATCACTTCTTCACAAAAGGGTATTTTTTCCCCCCTAATTTGATCACTTCTTCAAAAGCAAAAGTAATTGAAAAAATTGTCTTAACTTTAAACAACCTCACACCATCTGTTCTTAATGTATAAACTATACAATGAAAAAGAAAAAACAGTTTCCAGCTGGGATATTCTTGCAGAAGTTACAAGTGCAACATAGCCTTCTAGTCATAACATGATTCTTACTCTATGATCCGAAAAACTGAAACTGGGAATCAATCTCGAGCCCCTTAATTGTTGGCATCTCGAATTCCTAATTGTAACTCTCATTGAGGATCCCACACAAACATTAAGATTTATTAAGCCATAGACACATGATTTTCAAGCATAAGAATTATATTTCTATTACATTGGCCATCAATTTATATTAATTTGAATGATCTTAATTTTTCTTCTTGATCACCTGAAAGGTGCACCAATAGCAACCAATTCAAACTTCCCACAGTTACATTTTTCTCTATACTAAGCTGTATCTAGAGTAAAAACAGAACTCATAATATAAAGAACACAAAAAAGCAGAAGAAATGAAATTAAGTGAGCTCACTTTCCAGACTGAAGAATCATTCTAACAAAGCCCACAAGGGGCACAGTGGCAGCCAAAATCAGATCCTCCCAATCCACCCACGTGTCACCATCTCCACCGTCATCTGAATATTCCTTCTCCGGCTCCTCCTCGTTAATATCAAGCGGCGACGTCGTCGGCTTCCTCAATAAATCCGCCGTCTCCTGGCTGCTCCGAACCGCTCCACCGCCGTCCGACTTGGTTTTTATGGCGCGCAACCGTGTTCTGTTCAACGGAAAATATGCGGAAAATGGGGATAAAATTAGGTTTTGTGAGATAGGTTTTCTGTGAAAGGTTGAAATAGCTGCTGAATTCGGAGAAGCGATTGAAGAAGCCATTACAATCAATACTGTAGATTACAGTTACGCCATAATTGCACCACAAATTATAGAAAAAAACGGAGTAACTTTTCTGTCGATTGCTAATAGCAAAGGTTCCTCGCTTTCAGTACTGGGTTTAGCAGCGGCGAAAGAGGAAGATAAACACAAGACACGAGTGCTGCTATTATGCACACTGATTTGTGCTACTTTAATTTTTTATTTTTTTTAAATTAGATTTTAATTATTTAATGCACACTGATTGGACACTGTGCTACTTTAAATTTTTTATTTTTTTAAAAGTTAAACTTTAATTATTTAATCAATTAATCTTACTAATTATTTGAAAAGTCATATTTATTTTTTATACAATATTTGAAAAGTGATATTTAAGTGACCAAATTAATTAGTGCGTTCAAATATCTGCTAAATTGCATCAAATATTTAGAAAGTCATATTTATTTTTTACATTAACTTTAACTGTACTCTAATTATTTTATAAAAAATATTAGTAAAATATTTAGGGTGATGATAAGTAAAATATTAGTAAAATAATTACCTACAAGTGATTTGTCTACAATAATTTCTAATTGTATAGGCATCTTCTTTCCCACCTACAAAATAATTTTCCTACGGAAATTTCTAGGCAAATTGTGTTGAATGTAAAATTTTGTTTGGTTTAGAGTTACAATTTAAAGATCATATAAATCTATACAATTATCTACACAACGATCATGCACAACGACGTAAAGATAAACGTGAGGCTGACAAAAACACAAAAAATGATGCAAAAAAAAAATCCTTTTTTTTTTAAATTTTTGTGAAAAATATGTAATGTGTGTATTTTTTTTTCCTGTAATGATTGGATTTTTTTTCTTGTAATGAGTGTATTTTTATTAGAATTGTGTATATTTGCTCTTCCTCACAATTAATACTTTTGAATTAAGTAGCTAATATTAATTTTTTTTTAAATAATAGTTACTCTAAACAATTAATACTTTTGAATGAAACAACTAATATTTTTTGTAAAACAATTAGAGTAAATAAATAAAGATAAATAACATCATCCCATCACCATGCACCCTAAACATTGTACTAATATTTTGTAAAATAATTAAAATAAATAAATAATTAAAGTAAACAAAATAACTAAATAATTAATAATTTTAATAATTATCATCTAATCATTACCTAATCATCATCATCATCATCAAATGCATTTGCACATTGATGGGACAAATGTCCCATCAATGTTCATATAGCATTTGTGACAAGACACGCGCATGTTAGGAGTTAGGACTTAGGCGGCTGGATTTTGCATAAACGGGCTACGGGTCAAGTCTGGTGGATATAAAGGACTCGATATCCAGATTCTCGTGTCAAATATTTTACTACAGAAAATAAATTTTCATTTTTCGTTCTTGCACAAAAACTTGGGTAAATACGACAATTACTATTATGTATACTAGTATGCGATGCACGATCGACATATGTATAATATGTATTACTCCTTTTGTCCATGAAAAATATGATCAGTTTTTTGCACATGGTTTAATGCGATATGTCGGAGGGTATTATGGGGTATTGTGAGGTCCGTTTATGAATAACATGATTTTTCATAAACAATCACTTTATTTATAAACGGACCTCACAATTCTCATAATACTCTCCGACATATTGCATTAAACCACGTGCAAAAATCGAGCATACTTTCATGGATGGAGGGAGTATATATATTTTTTATTTTAAATAAATGATATATATTTGAGTGAGTCTTGACTTTTGACGTGTGAGACAATTTCATACATGAGATGAATTTTTATTTTCGTATCCATGTTATACTTACCTTTAAAACATGACAAATTAGATTCATCTCGTGCACATAGTTTCATATAAGTTTTTTGTCTACATATTTTTGTACTTCCTAAATTTTTTAAAACTTATGTAACATTGAAATTTTGTAATATTTTATTAACGATGACATTATTCGTGCAAAGTTAAAAAAACATGTAATAAATAGTGTAAAATTTAACGATGATTTCAATTTGTGCAAATCGACACTTAGGATGCTTTTTTTCTTTTACATCTAAGCTGACACTACACTTTATACATGGTCTTACTCTTACATATAACTTATACAACAAAGTTAAAAGTCCCAATGTATTTTATAAATATACAGTAGTAATAATTTTTTTTGAATAGTTTAAATGTTGTGACCTAAAGTGTGCATGGTCTCACACTTTGTAGGCTCACATCAAGTGAATCACAGTTGAGCTCCGGAGCAGAGCTGGAAGAGACTTCACCCGAATATGGTATCGTCTTGACATATACGCGTGGCTGCGTGCTTAGGGTGAAAACCCGAATTTATGTGAATATGGTCAGAGCAGAGTTGGATATCCTCTCAACTCTGACACTGGATACCTTAGAACGAACTTAGAGTCTAAAGTTGACTGACTCTGGAACAACTGTCTCTGAACCGAGACCGAAACAATGAAAGCATATGATATTTGTACTTGGATGGCAGAGTTGACATTCCTCTCATCTCTGCCTCTGAAGGCTCTGAATAAGCGAAAGAGCCGGGGGGGGGGGGGATCTCGACGTAACGAGATTGTATTCTATGACGTGATATTTGTCTTGACTTATGAGATCACGGTCATCTCTGGCCGAGCCACTTCTTCCAACTCTGAGACGAGGCTATGTCACAGCTGTTTCCCATCAGAGTTGAGAAACGCAAAACTCACCAAATGGTAGCAATCTGCAACTTATCTACCCACACTAATTTGTGGTCCCTACTAAAATTAGGGCTACACTAAGAGAATGACTCTTATGCCCCTTCATGATAAATGTATAAATACCCTCATTTGTCTTCCTCAAGGTATCACTTGAACCCTAATACCTATTTTGACTGCATTTTCATGGCACCTTTTGATATATCAATTGTGCTGACTTGAGCGTCGGAGGATCGACGCCGGAGCCCCCTCCGGCTCGATTTTGTGCAGGTTCCGGCGGAGCTTTTGGCAGCTGTTCGAGAGCCGAATCTGCAGGAATCAGAGACGGACCGGAGATTTAAAGGCTACATCCCCATTTTCATGAATCTTTGTTGATGAGTTTCATTTTGCCCTCATCAGCTGGCGCCGTCTGTGGGAAATCCTGGCTGAGACGTGAGGATTTCCTCGAAATCGAATTGATTCTTGTTGAATACACAAGATCCGCTCCAGAAAATCATCAAGAAAGCCTAGAAAATTGAAGCTAAGTTTTCATTTTACCTGAGTCTTACGCTAATAATGAAAATATGAGCATATATTATTAGTTTTATCCTTTGTTTTTTCCAGAATAGCTTTGCTGGAACGATGAAAAGAAATCGAAAGTCATTGCCCAAGTCCTAATAGCAACTGGGTTCGAAGAAAAAAGAAAGAAGAAGGACATGTGGTGTTTTTTCCCTGTTCGAATCCGGCGATGAAGCTCGCCCTTGCGCCGCCGCAACGACGGCCGACCAGCACCGCCGACCCACTGAATTACACCGCCTCGTCGGCGTGGTTCACCTGTTTGCCTAAGGCACCGTATCACGCCATTCTTGGCACCGCGGAGAAGGGATTGGGTCGTACCGAGTTGACTCACCGAGTCAGGGATCTGAAGCCAGATTTAAAAAAAAACAAAAAAAAATGGCTGAACGTTTCTTTCATTTGATTGTTGCAGTGAATCGGGCCAAGGTCACCCCAGCGATGGATATCGACCGCCAACACGTCGCTTTGCCGTTGCTGAGTCCAGCCATGATGGGTTTCGTCGTGGAGCCCCCCTTTTTTCACGTGCCGTCGCCTAGCCCAGGAGGGTTAGCGCAGCCGCCACGCTCGGTTCATAGAACCGTGGTCTCGCGCTCGGCGTTTCGATCTGGTGGCCGCGAACTGGTCATCGAATATCGCCGTCGACACTGCCCGGACGGTGGGTCCGCCCCTGCAACCGGGGCGCTCTACCACGCAGACCATTTTCTGAAGCTAACCGCAAGGCCGAGTTGTGCCTTTTTTCTCTATGGCGCCCCTATTGGATTTGATTTCAACCCAAATTGATTTTTGGGCCTTGACTTTTGGGCCTTGATTGTTTGGGCCCATTGTGCAACCAAATGGACAGTGCCCAACTTCAGCATTTAATTTGCAAATCTTTCTACACTTTGGTTAAATTGTATATTGTGAATATTAGAAAACTGAATTTTTTCTAATGAATTTGTAGGATAGGGTGATGAAAAGCTAAATGTCGCCCAATGAATTTCGAGGAAAAATTATTGCAACTTTGGCCGTGTGTAGCTTGCGGTTGGAGGAGTTTTTTGCGATCCGAATTTTGGGATTGCGGCCTTGAACATTATGGATGGAGGTAATTTTCGTATCCTCTCCTAGAATGCTTAATTTCCAGTACGCGAATGGGGAATTAAGGGGCCTTACTTAGGCGGAAATGATGAAGTGTTGCTTGATTGATTGTTGTTAATTACTAATCCTAGTCGGATTAAGAATTTATCTTTGCCATTTCTGCGAATTGAATGGTGAAATCCCATTGAAACATGGATGAAGTGAAACAACAAGAACTTTGATATTTTCTTGTGTCTTGATGTGTGAAATGATGAATTATTATTTGACTTGAGTATGTGATATGCTAGTGGATGCTTGGGTTTGGGCTTGGGCCACCCGTGTTTTAGAATTTTGTTTGAATTGATGTACTTGGCAATAATGAATGTTGATTGATATGATATTTGAGACGAACTCTGTTGCTTCTATGTTTGAAAACATGGCGTGAGTAGTGTGTAGTGAGGAAGAGTATGCTCCTACCACGTGTTTGATTAAATGTTCTAGAGAATAATTGAGTGGAAGAAATTCTTGCTAGATTTACTTCGCAAAGCATGTGAAAGTGTTTTCTAGAATACAATTAAATGTTGCAATGGGCTTGTATGATTAATTGCCTAGCTTTGCTGAGATGTATGCGTGATTAGCATAGAGGAAACGAGCATATATGTGCGTGTACACATATGTGGACGTGAGAATTCTTTGGCTAGAATATGAAATTGAATTTTGTGTGATAAAATGTGATTGTCGAACAATTAGTCTAATAAGTTGTGTGACTAAATTTGTTTTCACGATTTGTACTTAGAATTCGTTATTTCTAAGTGAACCTCGATGTGATAAGTAATTATCTAGTACAAAGGAAAATAATTTGATTACTAATGATTTTGTTTGTTTTCTCTGAGGGAAAACGATCACGATTTTCGCATTGGAAAAAATGCGAATGTTCGAGAGAAACTCGAGGAAAGACGAATTCCACCTCATGGAGATAATGTGGGAACGAGGTCCATAGATAAACGGACTCTGCGAAATTCACGATCGGTAATCCAAGAGAGGTATCTCTATCCTTACTATGTGAATCGAAATTGATACGCTATTTGAAAAATAATGAATGAATTGACTTGTGAGTTATTTAGAATTAACACTAAAAAGGAAAAATTATTTCTCATACGAAATATGAATTTTGCATGAGAGCATGTGCTAGATTTGTTAGAAATAGTTATTTTTCTAACTGATATGCTGAAAAGATGCATCGAATATGTTAAGATTTGCGTCAATAATTATTTCTTGGATGAAACCTTGTGAAAATGCATGAAGTATGCTAGAATTCGCATCAGTAACCTTTGCTTAACTGATATGCTGTGAGAATACACTAACTATGTGTTAGAATGCATGTGTCTATGCAACGCCCTATGCCTTGATGAAGCTTGAGTAGATTTGTACTCTGGTATTTAGCATGTGAATATGTGGTAAATGTCTTATGAATTTGTTTCCCATGATGAACTTGATGCGAAAACATGATTTGATTTGAAAATGAGTTAAGACTCACTTGAGAAGTTGTTTATCTTAACCCTTCTGTTGAAAAATGTGAAATGAATTTTTTGCAAATGTGATATACTTACAGAAGTCACCTCTCACATAGGTTGCTTTGAATAGAGCTTATTGCATGTTGAGATGTTATCTGATATATCATTTCTTGGCATGTATATATTTGAAAAATGATCTTACGCGATCTTATGATGATACTTGCATATAACGATTTGTTGCTTGTCTTAGTTTACCTTCATGATCGTATGAAAGGGAGCTGGTTTTTCACAGTTGGAATCTGTCCAAAATCCACCTCTTGAGAAAAGCTTAAACTCTACCCCGAGATTTGAGGGAAGAGTTTACAGAAGCCATTGATTCCCATGCGAGTTCGAAAACTCTGAAGATTACTCCTGAGAGCATGGATGCTCCAGAGATCTGATTAGTGTGAAAATTGCTCGAAATTCGTGTACTATTTTTGCCAAATTTAATTGGATTTCTTGCATTTATTTACATTAATTTGACCATTTGTGCTTAATTGTCGAGAAAGGCATTTTTGTTATTTTTGCAGGAAATTGAATGATTTTTAGAAGAAAATACGAGCCTATAATTTTGTGAGGTCGAGCGAGGAGAAAAATCGAGAAGAAAACGAGTAAAATTGTAGAAGAAAAAGAATTGGGCCAAGGATTAAATTGGAAAGCATAATTAAAAGGCCCATTTGAAGTCCAAGGTGCAAGCCCAAGTGGGAGAAAAAGGAAAAGCCCAAAGAAACCGGCCCAAAGAAATGAGGAAGCGCGGCAACACAGGCTACTCGACCGAGCCACTCGGTCGAGTCGAGCTACTCGCTCGAGTAGCCTGGGGAAAAAGCGGGTGCGACTTTGTTAAAAGCGTACTCGACCGAGCAACTCGGTCGAGTTGAGTGACTCGTGCGAGTCAATGTCGGTTTTTCCAGTGCGCTCGAGCCCAATTTGCCTTACTCGACCGAGCCACTCGGTCGAGTCGAGCTACTCGCTCGAGTAGCCTGGGGCGAGAAAACGTTAACGATTTTTAAAGGCGCACTCGACCGAGCCACTCGATCGAGTGAGCCAACTCGGTCGAGTTGCGCACGAAATTTTGGGATTTTTCGAAATTTCACCATTTTTGAGAGGCTCCTTTGCAAATTCGTTTCAAGCCCTATTTCCACACTATATATACTTCATTTCTCAGATTATTGAGAAAGAACAATCATCACACACAAGAACCCTAATCCCTAGTTTTTAGTTTTCTTTTCTTTTATTTTTCTTTTAATTTCTAGATTAGATTAGATTTATATTTCATTAGTTGTTTTTACATTTCAAGCAAGGATTGAAGCTATTGAAGAGTTGTATTTCCAAATTTCATCACAAGAGGTGATATCTTTCTTTTAATTCAAGCTTTTATGAGTAATTTCATTTTTATTTGTTATTTTAGCTTGTTAGCCATGGGTGTCTCTTATAGAACCATGGGCTAATTCTCTTTGCTTTGAGTGTTGAATCAATGTATGAAATTAGTGTGTTGATGGATTTATAGCTTTGATTATGCTTATTTCTTGATGTGAATGTTTCTATTGATGGGCTTTGTATGTCTCGATTAATTAGTTGATTTGATTAACTTATGTATTTAATTTTGTGTGTTGCAACGAGAGTTGGATATGCATGATTGGTATTTAGGTGAAAGTTTTGACTAATTAATTTGAGTTAAATAGTAATCGGTTGCCCGAGAGGGGGTCGGTTGCTAGATCCCCCATCATTAGACATTAGGTATCTTAATTTGATAATTCGGGTACTTAGTGAAGGGGGAATTCTAGAGATGCATCGCGTGTTTTTAGATATTCACGATCTTAGGAGCTTATGGGGCATAATTAGGAATTGCTAGTTAGTCCACGTTGTTCACCTAGGCCTCAAAAGGGATTGGTCTACACACTTTTGTGATCGCTCTTAGCGAACATCTAGAAAAAGGCAATGATAGGTTGTGAATTTGTCAAACACACTAGTGGATTATATTGTGAAGACACTCGAAGCAATTTTCTCCCTCGCACTTCTTTAATAGGAAGTTAGTTTAATTGTTTAATTGCTTTCTAGATTTAATTTTTGCATTAGTTTAATTTTTGAATGCCTACTTGCTCGTCACTATAGTACCATGCCGACGTGCAACTTTAGGGATCCACTGCGCTCCTAAATCCTTTGGGTTCGATAACTACTTGGTCCTAGTCTACTTCACTACTACGACGATCCCGTACTCTTGCGGGGGAGTAGGAAAATAATTTTTCGAAAACTCCGACCAAGTCAAGATCACCTGCTGGAATGGTGATGATGATACTATGGGAGGAATCCCAGTGCCAAACAACACAGTTCAGAGCAGTTCACGCTCAGAATTGCATATCTCATAACAGCACAGTTCAGAGCGGCACAACTGAGAATAGTTCATGCTTAGAACAACAGTGTTAGAACAGTTCATGCTCAGACCAGCACAGTTAAGAACATGCACAGTCCAGAAAAGCTCAGGCTAAGAACAGTGCAACCTTGATTTTTGTAACAGTTGAGCAACCGCGTAGTATGGTACAGAGTGCAGCGAATTAAGCTGTGGCCGAAAGGATTCCTAGCAGGGGAACTCCTCCACAGTAGATCAAAACTTAGGGCATGAAACGTGCCTGAAAATACACCATTGTCTTTTCTCCTGGAGACGTCCAGAGAGGGAGCAATGGTAAAATCGGAAATTGGCAGGACAGCTGCCGGCGGGACAGCCGCCAGAGATGTATTGGTCCCTATCAGATCAGTTTGCAGAATTTTTGTTGGGATATGTTTTTAGTTTTGATGATTTTCCAAAACAACATGTAATAGGTTTGAAAGCAGTCAGGATAGTATCTTTAGATTCAGGTCAGGATAGTTTGTGTATTCAGTTAGACAGGTTGTAATGTGAGAAGAACTTAGCTGAGGAAGCACTCAGTTGAGGGGGAACTCAACTGAGGGGGAACTCAGTGAGGGGGAACTCATTGATAAAGCCTGAGGAAGTCAAGATGACATCTCAAGAGAACTGACTGAAGCCATTGAAGGAAGACCTGAACCTGAAGAGAAGCCTGAAGGATGTCCCACTGAGTGTAAACCAGGCTGATCTAAGCTAAGTCAGGTGGACCACTCAGTGAAGAGCATGATCAAGAGGATCAGTGTTGTACCAAGTAGGCCCTGAAGGAGTCAGGCTACTGTGGTCAGGGAAGTTTGTCATTCAGCCTTATGACAAACTTCTTGGAAATGATCTTCAAACAGTCTCTGAAGGACAACTACACTGAAGACGTTTAGTCCACTGAAGATCATCATGTCAGTGAAGAAGGAAGCTACCTAAAGTCAGTGGGTCTTAGTCAAACCCACTGAGTCAAAGATCCGTTGGATCCAGGCCACGTGGACCAATCAGCACGAGGCAGCAACTCTGACACTGACAAAGGCCGCATTCCAAGAAAAGTGGTTGAAACCATTAAATGTTGGATTCAAATGTATCTTCCCTCCAACGGATACATTTGAATCCTCATTATAAATACAAGCTTCCAGCTGCGGATTGAAGTGTGTGATAGGAGAAAATCTACACCTACGAGCTGTGAGGGTGTGAGAGTTTTTTGTGCGTTTCAAAGGGAGATATAAGGAAGCACATCGTACACCTAGAACACTGACCATTAGGGTCTTCACATATATTATCTGAGTGTTCAGCTTGTAACTCATAGCTTAGAGAGGTTTTCCCAATCTTAGCTTAAGGCTAACACATTGTAAGGGAAAACCTCACCTAGTTGGAGAAAACCAAACCAAACTAAACCCTTTCAGAAGAATGTTAGGTTTGTAGTGAGGTGAGGAGAGGCAGCCCAGGGAGTGGCGTGAGTCCAGTTGTAAGTGCACCTTGGCACGTTAAAAACAAGAATCCCAGGAGTGGATTTCCTGTTAAATCAGGCCGTGGATGTAAGAGTATTGAGACTCTGAACCACGTTAAACTGAGCGTTGTTTATTTGTTTAAGCACTTACTAATTACTTGTAGTGTATGCTCACTGAGTGTACTTGGAAAGGTTGGAAAAGAAATTAGCTAAGTATTTCAGTCAGGGAGAATCAATCTCACTGACAGGCTTAAGCAAGCACTCGAGAGTTCAGCCTCTCGAGTCACTGCCTTGTTAAGAGCCTGAGCTCACAAGTCAGTTTGCACTGACTTGAGTGCTCTGACTCTTAGCAACGCAGTGACTTGAGTGTCTCCTCACTGAACTCATTCAGAGAGCTACTCAGTTTAAAAAAAAAAAAAATTGCTCCTGAATTCCCATTTTGCCCTTCGAAAATGGGACCATCAATTTTACATCTCTCAGATCCACATCCTATGAGCCTTGAAAATAAGCATGGATCACATCTGAGAGATGAGTTGTATTTCAGATCTGGAGCTTACATCCTGTCAGCCTTAGCACGAGTTAGGCATGGATAACAGCCGGAATGAGATTCAGAGTTTACGCCTCATAAGTCTTAGCACCAAGCAAGCATAGACAGCATTTGAGAAATGAATTTACATCCTATCAGTCTTAACACCAGTTGAGCATGGATAGCATTTATGGCATGAGCCTTAATAGAAACCAAGATATGAGTACCAACTCATAACAAAATCAGAATTGAATTTGCACTTTATGAGTCTTATTAAAAATAAGCATAAGTTCTTTCGATAAAATTTTATCAAAGATTTCGATAAAAACTAAGATATGAAGAGCACGCAAGCTCTGAAAGCACAAAAAAGCCTCAAGATCTGAGCACTGAATGAAAAGAGCTTTAACATGAAGTAAGCCTGAAACATAAAGTAAAATTTAGAACATACTACTTTCGGAAAAGAGAAAAAATAGGTTTTTGCAAACCTAGATAAAAACCTTAGAAACTATTCTAAGTAATTGAAAAGTTGCGAGAATGATGATTTATTTCCTAGAACGGAAAGAGATTGAAGAAGAGGCAAGATATAGTTATACACTACCTCCAGAATCGAATAACACAGTCTACTTCTTAAACAGAAGTAAAATCTGAGAAGATAAGCATAAGTGTACGCACACACTATTACCAACAATTAGAATCCTTTTTACAGGATAAAAAAAGGCAAGAATTGAAGAGCACGACTTTGAAAGTATGCAAAGATGAGAAACTAAAAGCTTAAATGCTAACATAGAAAGCACATGAAGGCAGAGATCATAAGTTTCCAAGAGCTGGAACACTTGGCAAAGTACGATACAAGATAAAGAGTGCACAGGCTCTGGAGAGAGGGAGAAGCCTTATCCTAAGCCGAACACAAAATATAAAGAATGATCATGGGTCTCTATAAGAAATGGGCCCAGAGTCTGAAGATAAATTTGAGAGCATGCAAGATGTATGACTCGGAATAAATGAAATGAGAAATTTTATTTCAGAGAGCCTGAAATAAGAACCAAAGGAGGGAGTATGCGTCAGCATCAACTCTCCAGAATTGAAAATGAAATGAGAAATTTTATTTCAGAGAGCCTGAAATAAGAACCAGAGGAGGGAGTATGCGTCAGCATCAACTCTCCAGAGTTGAAAATGAAATGAGAAATTTTATTTCAGAGAGCCTGAAATAAGAACCAGAGGAGGGAGTATGCGTCAGCATCAACTCTCCAGAGTTGAAAATGAAATGAGAAATTTTATTTCAGAGAGCCTGAAATAAGAACCAGAGGAGGGAGTATGCGTCAGCATCAACTCTCCAGAATTGAAAATGAAATGAGAAATTTTATTTCAGAGAGCCTGAAATAAGAACCAGAAGAGGGAGTATGCTTCAACATCAACTCCCTAGGGCTGAAAAAATGAAATGAGAATTTTCATTTCAAAGAAAAGATAAGACCGAAAACAGAAATTCATGGGTGAGGATATGCTCGTGAAGCTTTCTAGAGCTGGAAATTTGATGTTCAGATCTAGAAAAGATGATAAGAATAACCAGAGATAACGAGATTAAGCTCAATCCTACCAAGTGTGTCCTTTGGTGGGTAATCGAGAAAATTTTTGGGGTAACACCCTAAGGAATGGAAGATGTGAAGCAGTTCTGTGAATGCTATCATTTCAGAATTTGCAAGAAACACAACAATTTGAATGAATGGATAGTAGCATTGAGCTATTTCAACTCTGAATCAGCTGGAGGATTTGCCAGTTTTATTAAGATCCTTCGTGAAGGATCTGGATTAGAAAAGAATGAATCAAAGAAATGAACTTAGAGACGGAACCTTCTCTCAACTCTCGATCAGAGTTGGACCAGAACTGAACAAGACAACTCTAAAAAGTAGTCTTGTGGAATAATTTGCACGAGGATGTGCGTATATGATTGGATTGAACTTAATTCGAGGCGATTAGCCCTTGAAATAAGAGAAAAGTGAATCAGATTTGCGTAATTTGACTCTGAACTGTGATAATCTAATCTTGGAGAAAAGGATAAGCATGTAAGTTCTCAAAGAAGAAACATTTTGTTTGACTGGATTCAGATTTCTATTTGTTATCAGTTTTCAGTCGGAGTACATAAGTTTGCAAAAGTTGTGCATCTGTGAGGTTCACATCTTGCAAGACTAGACATGAGCCAAACATGAACCATACGTTTCAGCTTGTGCTAAGCATGAGACATAAATGAGAAATTGAATTATCAAGCATAAAGCGCAGCGCGCAAAAGAAGAGCAGAATACAGATATGAAAAGGCATTTACGAATACTTATTCCAAATGACATCAGAAATCAGAAGTCACTTGGAATAGGGGGGGGGGGGGTAGTTGTTGTGACCTAAAGTGTGCATGGCCTCACACTTTGTAGGCTCACATCAAGTGAATCACAGTTGAGCTCCGGAGCAGAGCTGGAAGAGACTTCACCCGAATATGGTATCGTCTTGACACATACGCGTGGCTGCGTGCTTAGGGTGAAAACCCGAATTTATGTGAATATGGTCAGAGCAGAGTTGGATATCCTCTCAACTCTGACATTGGATACCTTAGAACAAACTTAGAGTCTAAAGTTGACTGACTCTGGAACAACCGTCTCTGAACCGAGACTGAAACAATGAAAGCATATGATATTTGTACTTGGATGGCAGAGTTGACATTCCTCTCATCTCTGCCTCTGAAGGCTCTGAATAAGCGAAAGAGTCGGGGGGGATCTCGACGTAACGAGATTGTATTCTATGACGTGATATTTGTCTTGACTTATGAGATCACGGCCATCTCTGGCCGAGCCACTTCTTCCAACTCTGAGATGAGGCTATGTCACAGCTGTTTCCCATCAGAGTTGAGAAATGCAAAACTCACCAAATGGTAGCAATCTGCAACTTATCTACCCCACACTGATTTGTGGTCCCTACTAAAATTAGGGCTACACTAAGAGAATGACTCTTATGCCCCTTCATGATAAATGTATAAATACCCTCATTTGTCTTCCTCAAGGTATCACTTGAACCCTAATACCTATTTTGACTGCATTTTCATGGCACCTTTTGATATATCAATTGTGCTGACTTGAGCGTCGGAGGATCGACGCCGGAGCCCCCTCCGGCTCGATTTTGTGCAGGTTCCGGCGGAGCTTTTGGCAGCTGTTCGAGAGCCGAATCTGCAGGAATCAGAGACGGACTGGAGATTTAAAGGCTCCATCCCCATTTTCATGAATCTTTGTTGATGGGTTTCATTTTGCCCTCATCATTAAAATATCCCAATATTATACTTGAAATACACGTATAAATATTACTTTAATAAGTGTTCCATAAACATATGTATTGCATATATATATTATAGCCTTATTTTATCTTTATAAGTTGTTTGATAGGTCATACTATTTAAAATAGATTTGAATTTATTACCCTGTACCGGTACAAAATGGGCTTTTATATGCCCAAATCAACAATAAATTGTTTTGGCTTCCTACCCCAACAAATTTATTATGGATTGGAAAGAAAAAAAAACTTCCTTATACAATCTATTGAGCAGTGTAATATACCTAATCACTACTAAATTTGTATCCTCTATTATTATCTCACCCCAAATAAGAAGATCTACTAAGTGGAGCTTTCGTCTTTCAATATTTGCATGATTTTTTTTGACATTTTTCGTGTCTCAAATTAATATTTTATTAGATAGTTATGATACAACCTCTTACATGAAACGAATCTCATTTACTATATGCTTATGAGTTTATGGGGATTCAATTGTTGCTTTAGATTAAAGTATGACAAGAATATTTAAGTGGAACATCATCTCATGTGTATGAGTCAAACCGTGTCACATAAGAGTCTCTCATATATAAAAGAAAAAATTCAATTATAAATTGTTATCAAAATAAATGCTTCCAGACTTTTATTATGATAGATAAATGGTCATATGGATGAAACAAACCCAATTTACTGTACTATATGACTCGTATGTTTATGATGCTGCCAACTATTCTTTAAAGGAGGCAATGACCCAAATTTTTTTTTTAGTGAAACACTGTCTCACATATGAGCTCATCTCACACAAATGTCTCTCACAAACAAAATATTTTGCTAGGAATTTTCTATTGCTAAAATCAGTATTAGAACATACTCCAAACAATATACTAAGTTACAATAATTAGAGAAAAAAATGATATAAAAGAAAATAACCAAACAAAATTAATAGTACATTTTTCTATATTTAATCTATTATGGTGGATTAATTAGTTAGAGTCTTTTAAAAAAAAATACAATGAAAAAATACTTTTTAATTAATTGCTCATTTAGTTTTAATTATCTCAAAATATTATATATCATATGTATCAGAATTAGAAAAGACTTTTGGTATAACTTTATAATTAGTTTCTATTTTTAGACAATTTTGTTATTATATTAGTATAGATATAAATGATCACTACTTAAAAATCAAATATATTTTAGGGTTAATATCAATTTGCAACCTGTACTATTATTATTTTTTCAACTTGCAACCTATAGTATTATTTTTATCAAAATACAACCCCTACTATATAAATTTTACAATTTCCAACCTAAGTTCAATTCTTTGGCTATTTTTCGAGAAAGACTATATTTGTTAAAGGTTGTGTTTGACATTCAATATATTAATTATTTATGATTTAAGACATACGTCTCTAATATAAGTGCACAAACAAATATCTTTTAATATACTAATATGAATATAGATATATAGATAAAAATAAAGATTATACTTATTTTTGTTATTATTATCTTTATAAGTTTAAAAAAATTATCTTCTTAAATATGTTTAGATATATCAAATATGTATGAAAATGTTATATTTTACTTTTAGAAAATATAATAATTTAAAAGAATGAATAATTTCAATTTTATTTTTATTTTATGGAACTTCTTTTCTTTTCTTAATTTTTTCTTTTTAGAATTTGTTTACAAAAAAGAAATGAATAATTTCGTTAAATAACAAAAGAATGAATCACATGAATTTCAATGAGATAAACTAAATTAAAATTAAAATCATTGTAAATTAATATTTTTACGATAATATTTATTAACTTAATAAGATATCAATAAAACATTAACTTATTGAATTAAATTTTATAGGTATATGATTAGTGTGAAAATTGCTCGAAATTCGTGTACTATTTTTGCCAAATTTAATTGGATTTCTTGCATTTATTTACATTAATTTGACCATTTGTGCTTAATTGTCGAGAAAGGCATTTTTGTTATTTTTGCAGGAAATTGAATGATTTTTAGAAGAAAATACGAGCCTATAATTTTGTGAGGTCGAGCGAGGAGAAAAAATCGAGAAGAAAACGAGTAAAATTGTAGAAGAAAAAGAATTGGGCCAAGGATTAAATTGGAAAGCATAATTAAAAGGCCCATTTGAAGTCCAAGGTGCAAGCCCAAGTGGGAGAAAAAGGAAAAGCCCAAAGAAACCGGCCCAAAGAAATGAGGAAGCGCGGCAACACAGGCTACTCGACCGAGCCACTCGGTCGAGTCGAGCTACTCGCTCGAGTAGCCTGGGGAAAAAGCGGGTGCGACTTTGTTAAAAGCGTACTCGACCGAGCAACTCGGTCGAGTTGAGTGACTCGTGCGAGTCAATGTCGGTTTTTCCAGTGCGCTCGAGCCCAATTTGCCTTACTCGACCGAGCCACTCGGTCGAGTCGAGCTACTCGCTCGAGTAGCCTGGGGCGAGAAAACGTTAACGATTTTTAAAGGCGCACTCGACCGAGCCACTCGATCGAGTGAGCCAACTCGGTCGAGTTGCGCACGAAATTTTGGGATTTTTCGAAATTTCACCATTTTTGAGAGGCTCCTTTGCAAATTCGTTTCAAGCCCTATTTCCACACTATATATACTTCATTTCTCAGATTATTGAGAAAGAACAATCATCACACACAAGAACCCTAATCCCTAGTTTTTAGTTTTCTTTTCTTTTATTTTTCTTTTAATTTCTAGATTAGATTAGATTTATATTTCATTAGTTGTTTTTACATTTCAAGCAAGGATTGAAGCTATTGAAGAGTTGTATTTCCAAATTTCATCACAAGAGGTGACATCTTTCTTTTAATTCAAGCTTTTATGAGTAATTTCATTTTTATTTGTTATTTTAGCTTGTTAGCCATGGGTGTCTCTTATAGAACCATGGGCTAATTCTCTTTGCTTTGAGTGTTGAATCAATGTATGAAATTAGTGTGTTGATGGATTTATAGCTTTGATTATGCTTATTTCTTGATGTGAATGTTTCTATTGATGGGCTTTGTATGTCTCGATTAATTAGTTGATTTGATTAGCTTATGTATTTAATTTTGTGTGTTGCAACGAGAGTTGGATATGCATGATTGGTATTTAGGTGAAAGTTTTGACTAATTAATTTGAGTTAAATAGTAATCGGTTGCCCGAGAGGGGGTCGGTTGCTAGATCCCCCATCATTAGACATTAGGTATCTTAATTTGATAATTCGGGTACTTAGTGAAGGGGGAATTCTAGAGATGCATCGCGTGTTTTTAGATATTCACGATCTTAGGAGCTTATGGGGCATAATTAGGAATTGCTAGTTAGTCCACGTTGTTCACCTAGGCCTCAAAAGGGATTGGTCTACACACTTTTGTGATCGCTCTTAGCGAACATCTAGAAAAAGGCAATGATAGGTTGTGAATTATTCAAACACACTAGTGGATTATATTGTGAAGACACTCGAAGCATTTTTCCCTTGCACTTCTTTAATCGGAAGTTAGTTTAATTATTTAATTGCTTTTCTAGATTTAATTATTGCTTAGTTTAATTTTTCGTATGCCAACCGTCTCGTCACTATAGTACCATGCCGACGTGCAACTTTAGGGATCCACTGCGCTCCTAAATCCTTTGGGTTCGATAACTACTTGGTCCTAGTCTACTTCACTACTACGACGATCCCGTACTCTTGCGGGGGAGTAGGAAAATAATTTTTCGAAAACTCCGACCAAGTCAATGGCGCCGTTGCCGGGGATTTAGTTGAGTGCCTTAAGTGGGACTTAGAGTTAGTTGAGTGGTACTAGTAGTGACATTTTATTGCTTTGTTTGTTTATTTTATTTTTGTTTGAATTTGATACTTCTTATTTTTGTAGGTGTGCTTTGAATTCGAAAGATGGAGGATATATACCTTTGGAAGACGGGTCATAACCAATCTAGCACGGTGTATCCTCCGGATCCTCACCCCTACCCATACTCTTATCCACCACAACAACCCCCAACCTACCAACAACCTTCTCCATATCATCAATATCCACAATATCCAAACTACCCTCCTCCACAATACTCAAACTCATATACATATCCTTATCTACCACAACAATAAGTAGATGGCCCCAACAATGAGAAGAGTTTCGAGTACAATCCTCAAGTGCAACAAGTTTCATCTCGCTATCAAGAGTGGGGAAACAAAGAGACTTGGTCTTATGCCGACTCAAGTTATGAATGTCAATATCTACAATGGTATGACGAGACCGTGTCTTCTTTATCCAAAGAAAGCCGAGTTCAATACAAAGAGATGATGGGAGCCATGTGGAAGGAAATGGAAGAAAGTGGTATGATGAATGCAAGACTTGAATTCTTCAAACTTCATTGGGAGGAATTTGCCATCTTCTTGGAAAACGTATTAAATGAGGAAGAAGAAGAGAAAGAGGAAGTTGAAGAAAAAGAGGGTGAAGAGGAAAGAATAGAAGAGGATGTGGATGGTGTTCAAGAAGAAGAATTTGAGGTGGAGAACGAATTTGATCGAGGATATGTGGATGAAGAGGAAGAAATTGAAGAAGAGGAAATAGAAGAAAAGGACCCAAGTGAGAAGGATGAAGGCGACAATTCTAATGTCAAAAGTGATCAAGAGGAATGTCCATTGATGGACTTGGGCAACCATGAGCAAGAAAATCAAGAAGCATCGAAAGAAGAGTTGAAGAGTGAAATGAGCATTTCTAAACCTTTAAACTTTTCAATTTGCACTTCACTTGATATTGTTGTTTCTATTGATTTCGTTTTACCTCTTGAGACTTTCAATCATAGGCAAGAAGTAGAGAAAAGCTTGGGCATCCTTGGTAAGAGAAGAGAATGGAAGGAGAATATGAGAAGTTTCATTGTAGACAAAAGATGCAAGAAGGATATGGGTGATGAGTCTACTTTTCATGAGCGTCTCCATGCTTATGAAGCTCAAAGATCGAGATACAATGGGAAGAATGACAAATATCCATGGCCATTTCGATGAGAGAAGTTGGAATTACATTAATAAGTCCGGCATAGGACGTTAAAACTAGCGCTAAATGGGAGGCAACCCATTTTTACTTGCTTTCTTTTATTTTTGCATTGTTCTTTTAATTTTGCTTTTGTGTTTTGTTTTGTCTAGGTGTTGGGGTCGTGTGTTGAGGCTCGGTGAGGATTTCGAGCTCTATGGAAGAAACATGCTTGAAGGAAGCTTTAGGTACAAACACCTCTTCCTAAACTTAGACATGCTATGCAAAGTCTAAGTTTGGGGGGGTGTTCGTCTTTTTATGCGTAATTTTTGAATTGCACCGATGCACCCCCATTTGATTAGAGCTTATTGGTGATCATCTTTGTTGGGAATTTTGGATTTAATTGCTTACAAATACTTGTACATGAGTTTTGTCTTGACCTACGAAGAATTGAAGGTGTGATGTTTTCAAGAGATGTGCTTGATAGGAAAGGTGAGCATACTCAAGGAGCTTAACGTGAGGTGATCGTGACTTGAAGAGAAGATTGTGCTTGGTGCCAATTGGAGGTAATATGCCCCAAACTTAGAATTGCTTAGCAATGTCTAAGTTTGGGGGGGTTTATTTGTTTTGATTTTCATATTTTACATTGCACCGGCGCACTTGAGGCTTCACTTGAACATTGCACCGGCGCACGCCTCATTTTTGTAGAGTTTTGCTTATTCGAGTACTTAATATACATGCTGGGATTTGAGGGTGAATTGTTTTCTAAGGGGTATTGTGAGTCTATTTGTCGAATTTTTGAATGGCTTGCTTAATGTGATGAATTGTTTGGTGAGTAGTTGGTTGCAAATTTCATTGTGGCACTCTTCTTCCAAATTTTTAATTGCATAGCAATGAAAAAGTTTGGGGGGTATGTTCGTTTTTACAATTCTATTTGCACCAACTTACTTCACTCAATTTTTGAAAATTTGTGCTTAAGTGTGGGCTTATTGAAAATCTTTGAGTATATTTTTTTTGGAGTTAAGATTGTGTGGCTTGGTGTCGGAAAATCAATTGATGGTGATTGTTTGGTTTTTTAGATTTAGTTGAGCTTGATGGTATTGATTGAGACTTGCTTGTTTATTTGTTCATGTGATGGTTGTGCTTGATTTTGTGCTCGATCCATGATTAGACAAGCCCGTGAGCTTTAGAGCCTTTAGACTTGCATATATTTTGGTCTAATTTCTTTCTTGTGAGTATCATTCATGCTTGTGTGCTCTAGAACTTGCCAATTGTCTTGTTTGAGGCTACATTAAGTGTTAAATCTTTGAAAGTGATATGAGGCCATCTTTGATTTGAAAAGTCACTTAGCCAAATGTTCCATACCAAATGAAATTTTTCCGTAGTTAGCCCTTTTGAGCCTATTGACCTATTTTTCTTGGCAACCTACAAATTTAGCCAAATTATCCATTTTGTGAGCCTAATTTTTCCTATGAGCTAGTGGAGCTTGAATATGGATAGTGAGGTTGAGTTGTGCTTCAATGTGAATTTGGTGGATGAGTTTGTGTGAAAGTGAAAAGAGTGAAAAAGAAGAAAAAAGATGAGTTGAAAAAAAATTGTACTACAAGAAAAGATTGAGTTGATTTGTGAATAGAAGAAAATTGTGAAGGAAACTCTCTTGTGTACAAGAATTTGGTAGAGTTACAAGTTCAAAAGGTGCTTGATAGTTGATGGTGAGAATGTGCTTGAAAAATGAGAACTAGTAAATTGTTGGAGTTTGGTAATTTGAGTTGCAACTTGATCACTTGCGACCTTTTCTTTTGAGAGTGTAGAGATGTACCATGGCATTTTGACCTCTCGCTCCACTAGTTTACGAGTCACTTTATCCAAATTTCCCCACCTCGACCAAAGAGCCCAACATTACAACCAAATGCAAGTCCTCATTGATTCTTTGATTGATCACTTAGAAAGTAGTGGAGAATGTAGATGATTGACAAGCCTATGGTAGTTCACTTGTATGAATTGATTGTTGAGTGCATACATTCCTTGATACATTTTGAGTGATGAGTGAAACACTTACTTGAAAGGATATTGTGGATTGAGCACTTGATCTTGCATTGATTTGAACATGACTTGTGAATTTGCTAGTTGATTTTTGGTACTTGAGAGTTTGACTAGATTGAAGGAACTTGACAATTGCTACATTATTCTTTTTGACACTTATTTCTCGCAATCCTCCCACTTGTTTATCTTTTTCGTTGCTCGGGGACGAGCAACACTTTAAGTTTGGGGGGGTGATTAGTGTGAAAATTGCTCGAAATTCGTGTACTATTTTTGCCAAATTTAATTGGATTTCTTGCATTTATTTACATTAATTTGACCATTTGTGCTTAATTGTCGAGAAAGGCATTTTTGTTATTTTTGCAGGAAATTGAATGATTTTTAGAAGAAAATACGAGCCTATAATTTTGTGAGGTCGAGCGAGGAGAAAAATCGAGAAGAAAACGAGTAAAATTGTAGAAGAAAAAGAATTGGGCCAAGGATTAAATTGGAAAGCATAATTAAAAGGCCCATTTGAAGTCCAAGGTGCAAGCCCAAGTGGGAGAAAAAGGAAAAGCCCAAAGAAACCGGCCCAAAGAAATGAGGAAGCGCGGCAACACAGGCTACTCGACCGAGCCACTCGGTCGAGTCGAGCTACTCGCTCGAGTAGCCTGGGGAAAAAGCGGGTGCGACTTTGTTAAAAGTGTACTCGACCGAGCAACTCGGTCGAGTTGAGTGACTCGTGCGAGTCAATGTCGGTTTTTCCAGTGCGCTCGAGCCCAATTTGCCTTACTCGACCGAGCCACTCGGTCGAGTCGAGCTACTCGCTCGAGTAGCCTGGGGCGAGAAAATGTTAACGATTTTTAAAGGCGCACTCGACCGAGCCACTCGATCGAGTGAGCCAACTCGGTCGAGTTGCGCACGAAATTTTGGGATTTTTCGAAATTTCACCATTTTTGAGAGGCTCCTTTGCAAATTCGTTTCAAGCCCTATTTCCACACTATATATACTTCATTTCTCAGATTATTGAGAAAGAACAATCATCACACACAAGAACCCTAATCCCTAGTTTTTAGTTTTCTTTTCTTTTATTTTTCTTTTAATTTCTAGATTAGATTAGATTTATATTTCATTAGTTGTTTTTACATTTCAAGCAAGGATTGAAGCTATTGAAGAGTTGTATTTCCAAATTTCATCACAAGAGGTGATATCTTTCTTTTAATTCAAGCTTTTATGAGTAATTTCATTTTTATTTGTTATTTTAGCTTGTTAGCCATGGGTGTCTCTTATAGAACCATGGGCTAATTCTCTTTGCTTTGAGTGTTGAATCAATGTATGAAATTAGTGTGTTGATGGATTTATAGCTTTGATTATGCTTATTTCTTGATGTGAATGTTTCTATTGATGGGCTTTGTATGTCTCGATTAATTAGTTGATTTGATTAGCTTATGTATTTAATTTTGTGTGTTGCAACGAGAGTTGGATATGCATGATTGGTATTTAGGTGAAAGTTTTGACTAATTAATTTGAGTTAAATAGTAATCGGTTGCCCGAGAGGGGGTCGGTTGCTAGATCCCCCATCATTAGACATTAGGTATCTTAATTTGATAATTCGGGTACTTAGTGAAGGGGGAATTCTAGAGATGCATCGCGTGCTTTTAGATATTCACGATCTTAGGAGCTTATGGGGCATAATTAGGAATTGCTAGTTAGTCCACGTTGTTCACCTAGGCCTCAAAAGGGATTGGTCTACACACTTTTGTGATCGCTCTTAGCGAACATCTAGAAAAAGGCAATGATAGGTTGTGAATTTGTCAAACACACTAGTGGATTATATTGTGAAGACACTCGAAGCATTTTTCCCTTGCACTTCTTTAATCGGAAGTTAGTTTAATTATTTAATTGCTTTTCTAGATTTAATTATTGCTTAGTTTAATTTTTCGTATGCCAACCGTCTCGTCACTATAGTACCATGCCGACGTGCAACTTTAGGGATCCACTGCGCTCCTAAATCCTTTGGGTTCGATAACTACTTGGTCCTAGTCTACTTCACTACTACGACGATCCCGTACTCTTGCGGGGGAGTAGGAAAATAATTTTTCGAAAACTCCGACCAAGTCAGTATATATTTAATTATTTTTAGGTATATTATTTAATTACCTTTTTTTTTATTACCGACCAATGAATTGAACATGAACGAATGCGTTAATAACCGTAGTGAATATATAATTTGGGATAGTCCTAAAAGGTAATTGAATTTTTAACAATTGAAAATTAATCTAATTCACATTTCCTAAAGTTTGGAAACGGATAATATTACTAAATTGATAATTTCAAGATAATTAATAAATTGAAAGACAAACACAACCTTGGTGTAATACATTTTTCACCTAAAATTAACAATTGAATTGAGCTTAGGTTGAAAACTGTCAAATTTACATAGTATATGTTGCAATCTGATAAAAATAATAATACAGGTTGCAAGTTGAAAAAATGACAATATTACAGGTTGCAAATTGATATTAACCCTATATTTTAAATAGTAATAATTGATAAGTATAACCATGATAGTGCGTATAATATATAACAGTAAAATTTAGAATAAAAAAATTCACGTAAACTCGAGTTAATAAGAGATCCACCCTTCTACAACTTCACAAGGTAAATTCATTTTACAAGTTTTTATAGATATTAATTTAATTCATTCAAAATGTATATTCATTATTCACGAATCACGATTTAAAAAAGCTTTCTACTCAATTCATTAATAAAGTAGTTATTTTATTTTCTCACTCATTTTATATAATCTTTGAGAATCTATTTTATGTGAATTAATTGCACCGTAACATATAAAACATGCAGATTGACAATGGTGAAATTAGGATTTAAAGATAGGGTGGAATGTAGAAAAAGTGCTCGAAATTGGATAAACTACTTAATAATTTTCTTTTTAACATGTAAAAAAAAAAAAAAAAAATCAATGTTAGGGGGCTCGTTCTAGCCACAAGCTAGACTTGTCCTTGTAATTTAATACAACTAAAATATGACACTAGGGGAGGCGCTTGGTTTCTAAGATAAATAAAAATTAAATTGTGAATAATAATAATAGTGTGGACTAAATAAATATGTGCTTATTATTATTTAGTAATTTGGTTTGATAACATGAATAACTATTATTACTAGAGTTTAGTTATTTTATAATCGAATGATGCTTAAATATATATAACGATGTTTTTTTTATAAAAAGATATTCCTTTCATCCTACGATTACTTTCACACTTATTTAATTTGAAGGTCTCACAATTACTTTCACACCCCAAAAAATAAAACAATTATCTTTCATAAAAGCCAATAAATCATAAAGTTATTATATTGTATTCAACTTCATACTCATATACTTCTTTTCCTTTAAAAATGTGCAACTTTTATATGTGCAACTAAAGGTGGAACGAAGAAAGTATAATATAATGACAAAAGTAATATTCCCTCCATCCCAACATTTTCTTCACACTTGTTTTAATTGGACGTCCAATATTTTCTTCACACCCCAACAGAGGAAATAACTATCTATCATAAAAGTCAATAAAACATAAAGTTACCATTATTTTATTCAACTTCACACTCACATACTCCATTTTTTCTTAAAAAATGTATTCATCCCAAGTGTGAAAAACTTTTTGGTATGGGGTAGTAATTTAGAAGATAAAAAATAAAATAAATTGCGTGAATTAAGGGATTGGGGGATGAAAGTTGTTCTAAAAAAATGTGAGAAATGGGGATTCCTATTATATCAAACTCATTTCTTGAGAATCAAATAAGTAAACTAAACAATGATTTGTTATTCCATTTTTTTTTTTGGAAAGCCTCTTACACCAAACAAACTCTAGATTTGATTGAAAGCATAAAATGAAACGTGCACATTAATGTAATTGAAATTTACAGACTAATATAATTGAAAAGAGAGGAATGCGTGAATTAAAATTTGTACATCAAATGCATATATATTAACTTCCTATGTTGGTTGAATAAGCTTCAAGAAGATCCTAGATATTGTTTCGAGCTCTGAGTAATAGCATAACATAATTTAGAAATATTTTTTTTTTATCGGTATAATTTAGAAATATATTATTTGACTTATTCATAGAGTATCTTTGTAAATATATAGATGATTTGTTTCATATCTTTTTAATTGATCTCAATTGTTCTTTTCTTGTACATTACACTATAATCTTGTATTATATAATGAAAATCTCTCATCACCAGAATTCAATGGTGAATCAAATCATTTCTCAAGTCGCAACTAAGCCACAAAATGAGGAGTACTTCCAAGGGGCTACAACTGTACCCCCAAATTGAAAAGATTGCATTTGGTGTATATGGTACTCCATCAGTGCATTAAAAATATATTATTTTGTTTTGGCACAAGTTTTAAGAAAAAATAGATATAGTAAAGATAAAATAAGAGTGTAAAGTTAAAGTGGTTGTTGACAAATAAGGAATGAACACACTTTTGATGGATAAACAAATAAAGAAAGTGAACATACTTTCGGTGGACGGAGAGGGTATAAACTTACTAGATTCAAAGTTTGCTTCGTATTCTCGATCTCCTTGGATATTTTCTTAATTCTCTTTTCATAGTTGGTTAATTTTCTTCTTGATTTTCTGTTTAATACCCGTCGAATCGGGATTCAGTAGCCACAAATCTCTTAGTACAAAAGTTCCTGTGTTAGCTTGTATGAATTGCTATTCAATTTTCAGTTTCCGGAATTGTCACCTGTGGTCAAAGGTCCTTCTCGCAGCAGTGTTGCCCTTTTCTTCCCAAGTTTTGGTATTTTGGACATAATCTACAAATGTGTTACTCATTTTCCAGCAAAATTTTGGCGACTTTCTTGTTCATTTCTCTTGACAGGCATTTTCGTATGGATAGATGTATGTGGCTATTCGGGTTATGCCTGACAAACAATAAAAGAAATCAAACGCGAACGGTAGGGGAAGAACTTTCGTTCTTCCCTTGAATGAGAGTTTTTTTTGCATATATGATGAATAAGGGGAAAATGTGAAACCTTACAATGAGGGGGTGACCTTCTATTTATAGAGGTTCACCCCCAAAGGCCCAAAAGTGACCCTAAACTCGTCTTAACCCTTTATTTTAGGGATTTATTACAATTATTAATCTAACGATCAACAGTAGATCTATAGTACATTAAATGCTCTTGTCTGGTATAGACCCTCGATCTTGTCCGGTCAGTGTATCTTCGGGAATCTGACCTCCTGTCAGGTGAGGATATTTCCTGCTGTAACAATTGCCCCCAAGATTGCGGCCAGAGTTCGATCTTGATCTGTGCTTCAAATAGGTTTTGTTCCCGAGCCTGAAAAGAGGATAGCTCAGATACCCCGGGGGAATTTTCGACGACAGGGTCCTTGATGGACGAATCTTTCGAGCCATCTTCGAATTGTCAAACTTTTGAAACTGGTTGGGTTAGACGGGGTACGATCTTTTGTCGTGCCCTTGAGTCGAGAGTAGTGATGTTCAATTAATAAAGAGTTCTTGACGTTGGCCGGCATTGATTTAAATAAAAGAGTCACGATGATTGTTTAATAAAGTGTTATAGCCGCATGGGACAACGACTTTTAGAAATAGGGCGGTAAGGACCGCGATGATAAATTAATGAAGTGCTTTGACCACTTGCGGGCAACGACTTCACGAACAACAGATTGATTTAACAACATATTTTAATTGACTTAACAAATAAAAAACTAGTGAAGTGCTTTAGCTTATGACGGGCCGACTTCACGAATACGTGATTGAGTTAACAATCGATGAATTGATTAATCAATGATAAAAATATTGAAGTGCTTTAGCCGATTGACGGGCAGCGTCTTCACGAATACATGATTATACTAATAATCAATGATAAAAATAGTGAAGTGCTTTAGCCGATTGATGGGCAGCGACTTCACGAATATGTGATTGAGTTAACAATCGAGTAATGATTAAACAAAGCATTCAGGACGCGATATATCATGGCCACAAGCGGGCAAAAGTGATGTGGGTTAGTCGATGCCGGTGAAGGTGGACTGGTTGATGTCGTTAAGACGGACAAATCAACACTGAGAAACAGATTAGTTGACGCCGGTGAAGGCGAACTAAACAACACCTCACCAATTAAGGCGGAAAGTCAACGCTTAAAATGTGGATTGGATCCACGCCTAGAGGTGGATTAGTTGATGCCGGTGAAGGCGAACAAATCAAGGCCGAGTGCGGATCGACTTGAAAAATAGATTAGTTGATGTCGGTGAAGGCGAACTAATCAATATATCAATGCATAAAAGACGGACTAATCAACGCCGATAAGGCGAATTAACTCGAGAAATAGATTAGCTGACGTCGGTGAAGGTGAACTAAACGATACGTTAACGCCTAAAAGATGGACTAATCAGCACCGAGAAGGCGGATTACTTCGCCAATCCAGGCAAAATGTCGACACCTAAAATGCGGATTAATCAATGCCGAGAAGATGGATTACTTCGCCAATCCAGGCGGAATGTCGACGCCTAAAAGGTAGATTAATCAACACCGAGCAGGCGGATTACTTCGCCAATCCAGGCGGAATATAGACGCCTAAAAGGTGGATTATTCAACGCCGAGAAGGCAGATTACTTCGCCAATCTAGGTGGAATGTCGACGCCTAAAATGCGGATTAATCAACGCCGAGAAGGCGGATTACTTCGTCAATCCAGGCGGAATATCGATGCCTAAAAGGTGGATTAATCAATGCTGAGAAGACGGATTACTTCGCCAATCCAGGCGGAATGTCTACGCCTAAAAGATAGATTAATCAACGCCGAGCAGACGGATTACTTCGTCAATCCAGGTGGAATGTCGATGCTTAAAAGGTGGATTAATCAACGCCGAGAAGACGGATTACTTCGCCAATCCAGGCGGAATGTCGACGCCTAAAAGGTAGATTAATCAACGTCGAGAAGGCGGATTACTTCGCCAATCCAGGTGGAATGTCGACGCCTAAAAGGCGGATTAACTCGAGAAATAGATTAGTTGACGCCGGTGAAGGTGAACTAAACGATACGTTAACGCCTAAAAGATGGACTAATCAGCACCGAGAAGGCGGATTACTTTGCCAATCCAGGCAAAATGTCGACACCTAAAATGCGGATTAATCAATGCCGAGAAGATGGATTACTTCGCCAATCCAGGCAGAATGTCGACGCCTAAAAGGCAGATTAATCAACACCGAGCAGGCGGAATGTCGACGCCTAAAAGATAGATTAATCAACACCGAGCAGGCGGATTACTTCGCCAATCCATGTGGAATGTCGATGCCTAAAAGGTGGATTAATCAACGCCGAGCAGACGGATTACTTCGCCAATCCAGGCGGAATATAGACGCCTAAAAGGCGGATTAATCAACGCCGAGAAGGCAGATTACTTCGCCAATCTAGGTGGAATGTCGACGCCTAAAATGCGGATTAATCAACGCCGAGAAGGCGGATTACTTCGTCAATCCAGGCGGAATATCGATGCCTAAAAGGTGGATTAATCAATGTTGAGAAGACGGATTACTTCGCCAATCCAGGCGGAATGTCTACGCCTAAAAGATAGATTAATCAACGCCGAGCAGACGGATTACTTCGTCAATCCAGGTGGAATGTCGACGCTTAAAAGGCGGATTAATCAATGCCGAGAAGGCGGATTACTTCGCCAATCCAGGCGGAATGTCGACGCCTAAAAGGTAGATTAATCAACGTCGAGAAGGCGGATTACTTCGCCAATCCAGGTGGAATGTCGATGCCTAAAAGGCGGATTAACTCGAGAAATAGATTAGTTGACGCTGGTGAAGGCGAACTAATCAAAATGTCAACGCCTAAAAAGACGTACTAATCAACGCCTAAAAGACGGATTACTTCGCCACTCCAGACGGAACGTCAACGCCTAAAAGGCGGACTAATCAACGCCAGGAAGGCGGATTAACTCGAGAAGTAGATTAGTTGACGCCGGTGAAGGCGAACTAATCAAAACGTCAACGCCTAAAAAGACGGACTAATCAACGCCTAAAAGACAGATTACTTCGCCAATCCAGGTGGAATGTCAACGGCTAAAAGGTGGACTAATCAATGCCAGGAAGGCGGATTAACTCGAGAAGTAGATTAGTTGACACCGGTGAGGCAAACTAATCAAAACGTCAATGCCTAAAAACACGGACTAACCAACGCTTAAAAGGCGGATTACTTCGCCACTCCAGGCGGAATGTCAACGCCTAAAAGGTGAACTAATCAACGCTAGGAAGGCGGATTAACTCGAGAAGTAGATTAGTTGATGCCGATGAAGGCGAACTAATCAAAACGTCGACGCCTAAAAAGACGGACTAATCAACGCCTAAAAGGCGGATTACTTCGCCACTCCAGGCAGAACGTCAACGCCTAAAAGGCAGACTAATCAACGCCAGAAAAGCGGATTAGCTCGAGAAGTAGATTAGTTGACGCTGGTGAAGGCGAACTAATCAAAACGTCAACGCCTAAAAGGGGGACTAATCAACGCCAGGAAGACGGATTACCTCGAGAAGTAGATTAGTTGACGCTGGTGAAGGCGAACTAATCAAAACGTCAACGCCTAAAAAGGCGGACTAATCAACGCCTAAAAGATGGATAAATATTTGTAGTCAAAAGGTGTGACCATTTTTTAAATATTGAGTTATGTACTCGGTGAACAACCTCAATAATTTTACAAAATAATATTCGAAGTTTAGAATAACTGAATGTATTTAATTAAACTCGGTATCAAATAATTTATTTTTGATATCTCAAAATGATCTTAGGATATGGATATCCATGCCCCCGCCTTTTAATGTATATAAAAACATATGCGTTACCATATATATCAAATGGAAGTTACCAGATGAAAATTGCATTTCAAAAAATTGTCCCACTTTGAATTTTCGAAATACGAGTATGTTTGCCCTCGCTTTTAATTTATATGAAAACTTGCGAGTTGTAAATGTTAATAGGCGAACAGAATTAACACAAAGTTCCTACTCTTAAGACAAAGTTAAGCCAACAAAATCAGACTGAGCTGGAAACATCAGGCGAACAGGCTTTGTCCATCTAGCAACTTTAATCAGGCGAGCAGCTTTAACCTAAAGATCATGTGGACCCAGTTGACACCCCAGCGAGCATATCTTGCACAACAACAAACAGATCTGGCTGCAATATCAAGACAACAAATTATCAAGAATAGAGACTATCAAAATCAAACTAAAGACTCCTCAAGGACAAGTCCAACGGGACGAGCAACTCTTGAATACGAGCAAGTCCAGTACTATAGGATAAAATTTAGTTTAGATAAGGTCAAAATTGTCAAAGCCCAAGTGTCACACATTCACACTAGGGAGGTCAAAGGTCATGTACACCTCCTACTAGTCAAACTTGTATAAATACTTAGATTTTTTCAGCTAATAAAATAAGCACAAATTCATATACAGTCCAAACTTCGATTATATACCCAAAGCAGCTCGATTCTCTAATATACAAATTAAATACATAATCTATACACGTGTTAATTCTATCCCAATCCAAATTTTCGTATTCACTAATTACGTTAGTGATCAATCACACGTAATTGTTTGGTGATCTAATTAACGAATTAAACAGCCACTAATCCATGTGATTAGCAACGACCATCAACAAAATTGGCACTAGAAGGAGGGTTCGAACCTTCGATTTAAGGATTCAGGTGTGATTAAGTAAGAACTTAAAACTTAAAACTTGAAGAGTTGAAGAAATGTGTTCTTGGTGTTCTTGGTGTTCTTCGTTTAAAAACTTTTAAAAACTAACATCCAAACATCAATTAAAGATGCCCCAGTCTCATGAGACTCAACACTCTCAGCATGTGACAAGGGATTCACGTTCAAGGATGTCCCAGGCTGGTAGACGAGCAGAAGTAGCTAGGCACGAGCAAGAAAACTATCCAACAGTTACACATCAACCAATGCCCTTTGAGCTGGATGTTTTTGCTAGCAATCCTGATGAACTAGCTCAAACAATCGCAATGCTTCAGGCCTTGCAAAAGCAACAAGCACAGCCTGGCACATCTCAGATCCGAGCAAGGCATAGTCCAACAAGAGCTCGCGAGCATGAGAAGGCCAGAGATGACCATCAAAATGAGGCAGACAGTGCCCAAGTTCATAAGATGAAGGACAAGGAGAAACAGCTCGCCGAAGCTACCAGTCATGGAGAATCAACCCTAAACCAAGATTTGGGGGTTAGTCAGGGCACACGCCAAAGTGCACTGAACAGATTAGGTCGCCTTGGTCGGGGAGCAACAGATATCCATCCAAGAGCAGAAGTAGCTCGCCCAACCCACATACCAGCTCGCCAGTCAGTCCATGAAAGGCTGACAAGGTCAGCTTTTGGTCGCCTAGGCCCAGATGCAGAGCCCAATCCTAGGAGGTCAGTCCAGGGGGTTCCCATACCAAGCGAGGGACTGCAACGAACAGATGGTCATGTACCTTTGTTCGCCGAACAGCCTCCAAGTCAAGGGGGATCCCTGGAGGAACTGGTCTCCATGAGGAAAGCAATCGAAAGCATGCAGGGTCAGTTGGACTTGCAGAGAGGTTATGGGAATACCTCCCTTCCATCCTCTCCGCTATCTTCAGTAATCTTAAAAGCTCCCATTCAAAAGAATATTCAATTCCCTGCTAGTATACAATATGAAGGCACGACGGACCCCCGGGTGCATTTGATGAAATACTCTAATTATATGATATCGATGGGGCAAGTGATGCAACCCAGTGCCGAAACTTTCCATTGACTCTGGGGGACCGTGTCCATAAATAGTTTTTGGCTCTGCCACTAGCTTCAATTCATTCGTTTGCCCAGCTAGGCAAAGAATTCTTGTCCTATTTTTCTACGGCCAGGTCTTATCTATCCCAGAGACATCAGTTATCCGACTTAAAACAAGCTGACAACGAGTCAGACCATTCGTATTTGGAAAGATTTGACAAGGTCTTGCTAGAAGGGGAATCAGTCAGCGAAGATACTAAAATTGTAGCTGTCCTAGCTGGATTGAAGAAAGGCACTGAACTTTGGAAATATGTACATCTCAGATGCCCGAAAACTTACGCTGAATTTCGAGACCAGGCAGGTATTTTTGTCTCCATGCACGAGGCCTTGCAAAAAGATATGGGGGACAAAGGTGAACAGAAGGAGAGTGGAAAAAAAAACTGGTGGTGGAGGTTATCGTGCCCCGAAGAACATGAAAGCATTCAACGAGAGGACAGAACTGAAAGACAAGCTGAATCATGTACTTACCATATCAATCGATGTGGTGTACAACAATGTCCGGGATAAGGAATTACTTACTCCTCTAAGAAAGATACGTCAAGACGCTAGCAAGTTAAACCAAAACAAGTATTGTGCCTACCATTAGAGTGTGGGACATTTTACAAGTGAATGTCGTGACCTGCTGAAGCAATTATGGCGATTCTATAAGGAGGGTAAGCTATCTGAGTTTGTGAAAAGATAACCCGGTAAGAGAGACAGAGATGATGATTCCGAAGAAGAGGATGTAGAGAAAGCTCCTCGCCGGAATCGAGCTGGGCGACCAGCTCCGACGAGCAGGAGGTCTAGTTCCTGAAATCCAAATGATGGAGCCTGCAGAACCTGTTGGTGGTTGTTCTGATGGGCGACGCCAATCTCAAATCGAAAAAAAAAGGCTGAGCTACGTGCAGTTGCTCAGGTGCAAGAAATGGGAGTTAACCTATCCATCCTGGTTGTAGATCAAGAGTCCACCTACAATGGGTTCCTTGGCCGACCATTTCTAAATGAATTTAAAGCTGCAGTTTCAACCTACCACTACTGTATTAAGTTCCCGACAGCCAGTGGTGCGGGAACACTAAAGGGAGACCAAAGGAAAGCTCGAGAATGTCTCATTCAACTTCATCCAATCAAAGAACATACATTTATGATAGAAACATCAATCAGTCACCCAGACGATGAACCTTCTGTCCTCAATGATATTTTGGGAACCCAGAATGATCAGATGGACATAGACTGACAACTCTCATCCATGGGCGAACATAAGTTGCTAGATGGTGAGCAAACCTTGCCAGTAGAAAAATTATCAATGGTACAGACGAACTGAGTCCATACATCAACCTGGAGGGCCCAGTTGTGGCGACCAACAATGGCACTAGTCCAACAGAGGATTTTGACCACCGGTTAGGTGCAGAACTAATGAACATCGAGGATGAGCTAAGCCCGGAAGGGCCAATTGTTGATCCACGGTGGAAGGGACAAAAACAGCGAGCAACTCCAGTCGAAGAACTGGAAGCCCTCAAATTTAACCTTAACCGTGATGATCTCGAACTTTACATCGGATCCGAGCTCCCTGAGCCCTACAGGACTCGAATGGCAGAATTTTTGAAAGCTAACCTCGATGTCTTTGCATGGTCACATGCTGACATGGTGGGATTCAATCCAAAAGATGCTTGTCACAGACTAAACATCAATCCAGCCCGAAGACCCATCCACCAAAAACGACAGAAATATGGGTCCGATAAGTATCAAGCTCTGAATGAAGAAGTTAAGAAGTTGTTGGACAACGACCTAATCAAACAGGCGTTGTGCCCACAATGGGTTGCAAATCCCGTCCTAGTGCGAAAGCCGAATGGAACCTGGAGACTATGCATAGATTTTACAGATCTAAATGCAGCATGCCCGAAGGATAATTTTCCACTTCCACACATTGATCAACTGGTGGATAGCACAGCAGGGCATGAAATGTTCACATTTATGGATGCTTTTGCTGGTTACCACCAAATCCCGATGCACCCAGACGATCAAGAAAATACGACCTTCTACATAAACAAGAACTTACTTTACTGGAAAAGAATGCCGTTTGGATTAATCAATGCGGGAGCAACTTACCAGAGGCTAGTGAACAAAATATTTGACGAACATATCGGGGATACGGTAGAGGTGTATGTTGATGACATAATCGTCAAAAGTACTCGAAAAGAAGGCAACCTCCAACATTTATCCCAGGTGTTCGACATTCTCCGAAAATACAACATGAAGTTGAATCCAAAGAAAAGTAGTTTCGGAGTACATTCAGGGAAATTCCTGGGCCATCTAGTTAGTAAGCGGGGAATCGAAGCAAATCCTGCAAAAGTTAAAGCAATCGTTGATATGGAGCCTCCTCATTCTATCAAAGAAGTACAAAGGCTGACAGGATGCCTAGCAGCTTTAAACAGATTCATATCACGATCGGGAGATAAATGTCGTCCATTTTTGAAGCCATCAAAAAAGGCAATTTTACGTGGACATGAAGCTGCCAAAAAGCTTTCGACCAGTTAAAAGACTATCTGGGAGATGTTAAGATTCTGTCAAAACCAATCTTCGACGAGAAGCTATATTTGTATCTGGCAGCTTCAGATATGGCCATAAGTTTGGTATTGGTACGAGCGGAGGACAAATTTCACCTTCCCATTTACTATGTCAGTCAGGCCCTACACGAAGCCGAGGTGAAATATTCACCCACAGAAAAACTGGCATATGCTCTTGTCATGAGTGTTAGAAAGTTAAGACCGTACTTCTTCGATCATCAGGTTGAAGTACTAACAACTTTCCCGCTTAAACAGATATTGCACCGACCCGACACAGCTGACCGTCTGTTAAAATGGTCCATAGAGATTAGTCAGTTCGGAGTGACCTATGCACCTCAAATAGTGATTAAGGGTCAAGCATTAGCCGACTTCATAGTCGAGTTGACTTTTCCCCAAAATCCGATGAGAGGGCTAGATCACCCATGGCATCTCTATGTAGATGGTTCGTCAACAAATTTGGCCTCGGGGGCAGGTGTAGTTCTCATCAGCCCCGACCGACAAGTATTCACTTCTGTAGTCAGATTCGAGTTTATGGCCACCAACAATAAAGCTAAGTACGAGGCCCTCATTGCAGGTCTCCACTTATCACTAGCAGTTGGAGTCAGACGACTCCAGATTTTTGGAGATTGTCAACTCATTGTGAGCCAAGTACGGGGTGAATATGAGGCCAGAGACGAACATATGATCGAGTACCAACGAATTGTTGCTTATTTGGTATCTATGTTAGACCAAGTATATATCCAGAAGGTACCTCGAACGAGCAACACACAAGCTGATGCCCTAGTAAGATTAGCTACGAGTGACGGGCCAGTAGATCTAATAGACATCGTCATTACTGGAAAACCCAACCTTCGACAGTGGATCACGAAGTAAACCAAGTGGTCGAACAAAAAGATGACAATGATTGGAGAACTCCTATAGCCAAATACTTGAAAGACGATGAACTGCCAAGCGATTCTTTTGAAGCTGTAAGAATTACAAAACAAGCAGCTAGGTATACCCTGGTAGGCGAGCAGCTTTACAAAAGAGGCTTTTCAGTCTCGCTACTCAAATGTTTGTCTAGGGGGCAAGGAAGGACTACTTTGGAAGATATACATTACGGAGCCTGTGGAAATCATGCTGGGGGGGGGGCAAGCTTTGGCCTACAAACTATAAGGTAAGGCTATTACTGGCCGACCTTACGGAAAGATGCAATTCAGATGGCCAGAGCTTGTCACCGATGTCAAATATTTGCTCCAAGTATCCGTACCCCTGCTCAAGAACTCGTTTCGGTTTTCAGTCCTTGGCCGTTTGCACAATGGGAATGGATATTATTGGGCCCTTCTCGTGCGGAAAAGGAAATGTACGATTTGCTGTTGTGGTCGTGGATTACTATACAAAATGGGCAGAAGCAGAAGCTCTAGTTAAAGTTACCCAAGAAAATATGATTGGCTTTATATGGAAGAACATTGTCTGTCGGTTCGGAGTTCCTCAAACACTTGTAACAAACAATGGTCCTCAGTTTGATGGAAAAAAGCTTCGGGACTTCTACACAAAGTGGGGGATCAGAAAGCACTATTCAACCCCTTATCATCCACAATCAAATGGTTAGGTGGAAGCCGTTAATAAGATAATCAAGCATATTCTTAAAATACGGCTAACAGAAAGTAAAGACAAGTGGTCTACAGAATTGCCAGACGTACTATGGGCATACAGAGTTTCTTCTAGGTCAAGCACCGGAGAAACACCTTTTGCATTAGCATTTGGAACTGAGGCCGTCATCCCAGTTGAATTGAAGACCAAAACATTGAGAACGACCAACTTTGAAGAAGTGGCGAACAACTCTGCCCTATCAGTCGAGCTAGATTTGCTCGAAGAAAAAAGAATCATGGCTGAACTAAAAAATGCAACATACAAGCAGAGAGCAGAGCGTTACTACAGCTCTCAAGTCAAAATAAGAAAGTTTGAGGTCGGCGACCTCGTTCTGAGGAAAAAGCTTACCCTACCTCCAGACATATTTGGCCTGACTTGGGAGGGCCCGTACAGGGTAACGGACAGGTTACCCAATGGTGCGTATGATATTGAAGACTTGGATGACAACTTGGCCCAATATTCCTGGAATGCAGCAAATCTGAAGAAATACTTCCAATAGGGCGAGAAACTATTTTGTCATAGGGGCGAGCTAAGATTGCATATGCACAAGTAAGATCCAAAAACTTGCCTAATTATTTGAAAAAATCCACCAACTATTGGTGGTCGAGCAAAACTTGTTTGGTCGAACTGTTGCGATCAAACCTTGATTTTTGTTTTATAGTATAATTTGTTGGTAAGTTCAAAGCTAGCTCGGCAAGGATGTATAGTGGTCGAGCTACTTTTGATCGCCGTGCATCCTGGAGGTGGGCGATCAACTCTCTCTTTTCTCTTGGGGGCCCACATATGAATATCATAGGGAATCTTGTAAGTCTCCCGGATCGAGTCCAACTCATATTCGCGAACAACACTTTTAATCTTGCTCGCCTGGAATTCGGACTTCACCAAATCCAACACTTCTCTCTGTGGGCGAGCAAAGTTGTTCGTATGCTCCTCAGCATATGCTTGCCATTCAAAGGGCCGAGCAACTCCGGTTGGGATCTCGTTTTCCATCATCCTTGGAGATGGGAACCCTATCCCTTCCAAAAATTCGCGAGTCAACTCGTCAAATAAGGGATCTTCTGATTCGGCACTGGATGAAGAACCTTCTTCCGAATTTCTGCTCGCCGCGACCACTATTTCTCTCCCAGATGGGCGGGCACCAGTATCCTCAACTGAATGAACCACCAAATCAACGTGAGGATCTGACGCCGAGGAAATTTCGAAGGGAGGTTGATCGACGGGGGCCGCGATTGGGAAAAGTGGATCAAGAGTCTCCTCGGATTTGTTGCTCGAGTGCGAAGACATGGAAGGAAAAGGGAGAAGAAGAACCAGACGGTGGCGTTTCGTCAGAGAAGACGGTGGCGCGCGATCCCACACGGTGGCGATGAAGGCTTTTCGAAGAAAAAAGGAACTAAAAAGATGAAATAAGAAAAATGACTACCTGGGGAGTAGAGTTTGGAGCCAAATACTGGAAAAACAAACGTCGGAGAAGCTTGGAATCGCCGGAGACGGAAGAATCGCCGGAGCACTGTAGCTTTAACTTTCGATATAAAGTATGTGTTTTGATAAGTTAATTGTTTGACAAAGTGTATAGGTCGAACAACTTCAACTTAGTTTAGTATAGTTTGTAAGTTGGGTCATCATTTATACTTGTAATTTTTGGAGCAAGTTCAATCTTAAGTTGTTCGTTCAAAGGAGATTCAAGCTCAATGCACAAATTGATTATACAATCAAGCCCATCAAAGGCTGTTCGTTTTTAAATGAACATAGACTAAGGCCAAAACCCTCAAATTTCTAAGGCAAAAGTTCTTAAGGAACAAAGTCCAATTACATTAAGATTGTTAAGCATAAATATAAGTGCGAAGAACATTTAATGTAAAGAAAACAAATTGAGCAAAACATGATTTCATTAATAACTAGGCATGATCGCCCAAAAAGTTACAAAATAAACTCCTCAAGGGAGCGAACAACTACAAGAAAGGAAAAGACCTAACTAGTCCTATCATCTAAGAGCCCTGTCCGGTGGGAGGAGGAATGTTGTCATCTTTGGGGTCTTCAAGAGGTGTCCCAGCTAGAGAAGGATCAATAGGGACCTCTTGAGTGAGCTCGGCAATTAACCCTTTAGCGTCAGCTCGCTCTTGAAGAGCTTTCTCATTTGTATCGACCAGCTGGGTCTGCTCGCTCTTTGCGGGCTCATCCTCCTCACCATCCTCTGGAGGACTCGTAATTATGACCCCAGAATTAATAAAATCAAGCTTAACCCCATAATCGGGCAGATCACCGATTTGGAGGGTTGTGCCTGGGGCTGGAGGATTGGATTCAATGAAGTTAGTAAGCTCCTTGCCAATCTCCCCAACAACGGACTGGGCTTTGAACTCATTGGCAATTCGAATGCTCTCGGCATAGCCCGTCACAAAGCCAATGATTAAGCCCGCCTCCATTTTCGGAATTAGCTCTTCTGGAGGGATGGAGTTGGTGAGCTGGTTCTCGAGGTCGACGACCTTAGCAGTTGCTTATGTTGCATACTTCTCAGCGACCTCTTTCTGCTTTTGAACACGAGCAAGTTCTGCTCGAATATGTTCGACCTCAACCATTTTGATTTTCAACTCCTCAGAGACCTTGACGTGCAGATCAAGAGTACGCTGCTTGCTCGTTTGATGGGCCTTAACCTTATTCTCAAGGTCAGCCACCATTTTCTTTGCTTCAGCCTTTGCATCATCCCTCTCCTTGGCAATGCGGTTTACAATAGCCGCATGGTGACTAGCATCCCTCTCCAAATCGTCGACCTGGTCAACCAGCCTTTGTACGGTGACCAAGGACCTGCTCACCTCCATAAGACACAAACGACCATTATCATGAGATGTTTGTGTCTTGACAACTTCGTTTAATTCTTTGGTCCAACAGCGAGGGACCGTCTCGGAGGCGCTTCGAACAAAAGGGTCCGGGATTTCACGATAGTTGGCGGGCACCTTCGAACAGGAGTATTGGTGCACCATGTCTGATTGCCCCGGATAATTGTTAGGGACATAACTGCACGAAAGCAGGCCAAGGTGATAAAAAGAAAATAAGAAGAAGAAAACGTTAGAAGTTATACCTTAAATGTTGCGAGTGGAAGAAAGTCGTTGCCGGAAAGGAAGATCACGGTTGCCGAAATTTTGAAAGAGGAAAGAAGCAATTTCACGCTGAGAATGAACAGTGAAAACTAAAAATTTGAGAAATTTTTCCTTTTATAGTAAAAGGGAAAACGGGGTCCCAGGCGAACAAAATCGAGAGTACAGGGACTAAATTGCAATTACCTAGTGCGTGCAAATTCTCTCCGACAAAATTTGGGGCGCGTCACCTTGATTTCGTGTGCGCGTGGGCGGCGACAATCATTCCGCCCACGTCACACCTCGAGCCACACCCAGGCTTTGGGATTCCAACAGTCATCCGTCCAATTCAGCTCGGCCAATATTGTCCACTCGTGAAAAATTGATCGCACCATGTTATATCAGCTCGCCTCCGTATCACCAGATAATTGCCAACCCATAAGTTTTTCGCCTTGCCCTATTACAACATAATGATTGGCAAGTGGGTAATTGTTGATAGGCGAGCATAAACGTCATTAGGGCGAGCAGAACTAACACAAAGTTCATACTCTTAAGACAAAGTTAAGCCAACAAAATCAGACTGAGCTGGAAACGTCAGGCGAACAAGCTTTGTCTAGCAACTTTAATCAGGCGAGCAGCTTTAACCTAAAGATCATGTGGACCCAGTTGACACCCCGGCGAGCATATCTTGCACAACGGTGAACAGATCTGGCTGCAATATCAAGACAACAATTTATCAAGAATAAAGACTATCAAAATCAAACTAAAGACTCCTTAAAGATAAGTCCAACTGGACGAGCAACTCTTGAATACGAGCAAGTCTAGTACTAGAGGATAGAATTTAGTTTAGATAAGGTCAAAATAGTCAAAGCCCAAGTGTCACACATGCACACTAGGGAGGTCAAAGGTCATGTACACCTCTTGCTAGGCAAACTTGTATAAATACTTAGATTTTTTCAGCTAATAAAATAAGTACAAATTCATATACACGTCCAAACTTTGATTATAAACCCAAAGCAGCTCGATTATCTTATATACAAATTAAATACATAATTTATACACGTGTTAATTCTATCCCAATCTAAATTTTCGTATTCACTAATTACGTTAGTGATCAATGACACATAATTGTTTGGTGATCTAATTAACGAATTAAACAACCACTAATCCATGTGATTAGCAACGATCATCAACAGTAATATATATTAAAAACAAGTTATCGAAATAAACCTGATGTGAGTGGGCAAAGGACTGCCCATAGATTTTCGTTGATGAAGAGGCTCTGAATGCTCGTTCCGGAGCTGTAGTAACTTTTTTTTTTCTTTTTTTTTGCTGCTTCATTTCAGTAGTCTAATTAAATCTGGGCCCCTTCCTTTCAATTTTTTAAAAAATAAAGGCCCAAAAGTTTAATTAAATATGGCCCACTAATATAACTTGAGAAATGGCCCAAAAGGATAAATATCAGACTGGGCTTGGGCCCAGACAAATTATCAATCTGGCCCGTTAATTAAAATATAGCCTGGCCCAATTTCTTAGATCAGTATTATCCTTGGCCCAAAAATCTGGTTTCCTGAATGCTCACAGAAAGGCCACCACTCGGCGATCGGTGGTGGTGGTTGGCGGGTTAAGCGCAGCTGAGTGGCGGCAAGTGAGCGGTGAGAGTCGTCGAGTGGCGGCGAGCAGGGAGACGAGGCTGCGGGTAGCGGCCAGCTGGGAAGGCCGTCCACGAGGGCGGCGGCTATGCGCGTGGGGCTAGGAGGCTGGCTGCGATACGCGGTTCCCAGAGGTCGGGCTGTGGGCACGAGTTGATCTGCGGCGAGGGCTGGCGAGGTGCGGTGCGGGGAGGCGCGGGGAGATTTGTCGCAAGTGGCGGGTAGGAGCTGCTGCGGGTAGGCCCAGGCCACAGTGGCGGCGGCGCGGGAAGGAGCCCAAGGCGGGCGACGTCGCGGAGGCGGTGCTCGGGCGTGGCTCTGGCTGCTGCGAGGGCGGCATCTAGTCGGGGACGCTGGCCGCAGGACGGTGAGGCGGTGGTACTACGCCCGACGGTGGGCGCGGTGAGGCTGGTCGGGTAGCGCTGCGGCTAGACCGTGCGCGACGGCGTGCGGGGGGCCAGACTGCGGTGGACGGCAGCGCGGGAAGGCCACGCTACGAGGTGACGGGCGACCTGGTGGCCGCTGGTCGATGATCAGTGCTCGTGTCTTGCGGTGACGGGCCGCGCTGGGGTGGAGCCGATGTCGAAAATATTCTGGTGGGAGAGAAATCAGTGGTAGGCGTGGCATAATGCCATGGATGTGTATGGTAATTGTTTGCAGAATCCATTAAGAATATTTGCAAGTTTTTTGTTTCTGGCTTACTTTTACAGTGGACGGAAGTATATTTTTTGATTGTTTGATGGAAGTTTGTGAATGTATAATATAGAGGGAGAAAGTAGAGAAATAAAGGATGTGTTTTTCTTTTTATGAATATGGGTGCAAAATATTTGCTTGATAATTTTACATTTTGAGTGAAACTGTATAATATTGATTTGTAGAGAAAAGTTTGAGAACGGGTGGTGTAAATATAGATTTTTTGGATTTATGGATAAAAATTTGATGATTTAATATGAACATTTGAAAATGTTCTTGATGAATCTTTAAAGATTTGAAGATGAACTTGAAGGTTTGAAGATTCGAAGATGAACTTGGAGATTTGAAGATGAAGACTTGAAGATGGGTTTTGAAGATTTGGAGGTGGGGTTTGAAGATTTGAATATTCAAGCTTGAAGACTTGAAGATTTGAAGATTCAAGTTTGAAGACTTGAAGATTTGAAGATGAAGACTTGAAGATTTGAAGATTTGAAGGAAATTTCTTTGAAGATTTGAAGGTGTTCTTGAAGAACACTTGAAGATTTCTTTAGGATTTTTGAGTAATTTTGGTTTTTCCAATGATTTTTGGGCTTTCACCCTCCTTCTAGCGCCAAATTATTGACAGACATTTTCGTATGGATAGATGTATGTGGTTATTCGGGTTATGTCTGACAAACAATAAAAGAAATCGAACGAGAACAGTAAGGGAAGAACTTTCGTTCAAGGAAGTTCTTCCCTTGAATGAGAGCTTTTTTGCATATATGATGAATGAGGGGAAAATGTGAACCCTTGCAATGAGGGGGTGACCTTCTGTTTATAGAGGTTCACCCCAAAGGCCCAAAAGTGGCCCTAAACTCGTCTTAACTCTTTATTTTAGGGATTTATTATAATTATTAATCTAACGATCAACAGTAGATATATAGTACATTAAATGCTCTTGTCTGATATAGACCCTCGATCTTGTCGGGTCAGTGTATCTTCGAGAATCTGACCTCCTGTCAGGTGAGGATATTTCCTGCTGTAACAATTTCGGTTTATTTTTATTTCTTTGGATGAGAGTTTTAGTTTATGTGGGCTAAATAAACTTTTGGTTGACATTTGGGCTAGTTTCATTTCCTTTTAACATTACTGCTAGTAGGGGCAACTCAATTCTTGAGGTGATCACCCAGGTTTGTTATTTTAATTTTAGCAACAATATTTAAATAATTGTACTAAAAATTATAGGAAACAACATTTCATAGGCAAATGTGTCATTATGTATAATTTATTTTAATTTTAGCAACAATATTTAAATAATTGTACTAAAAATTATAGGAAACAAATTTTCATAGGCAAATGTGTCATGTTATTATACACATTGTATAGTTTTCCATCTAAAGTACGTGTTGTTGCTTTCTACAACCAAGCACCACAAGCAATACCTCATTCCAATTAGTGCTCTTCAAGTTCCTTAGCCAACCACAACATGACTTCCTTCTTTCTGATCATTATCACCAACTTGTGAGGAGGACGCTTATTGACTTTGGTTGTGCTCATATTGTCTATACTAAACACAATTTAATTTAGGTAAACCCGTCACTTAGCGGATAAAGTACATTACATAGTCCAGGAATTGACGACTCACCCATTCAGTGACTTCGGCACTGCACGTGCCCAAAAGGGGTACTATCGGGTCGGGCAAAAAATAATAGTGATCGCATTAAATAATAAAAAAATTGCAAGAATCTGTATATCTAAGATGTCCAGAAGCTATGAACCTCGTTTCTCATAATGATGGGACTAAAATCATCATACAACATGTACAAAGTATTCTTATTATCATTTGCCTACTAAACTATCTCATATATCAATAATATTAAGTAGTTATGCAAACTGTAAAACTAATATCAGTACTATTTCCTTACTTTGTGCCAGAATATAAGAAATATAAAAATCACATACACATTAGAGTAGAAAAGTGCTTAAAGTTTAGCCATTAATTTTTATTATTCTATTTGATGCTTACTTGGTAAAAAAGAAAAGTTTTCATCTTGCACTAAGCATAGTGAAATGGTGTTCAATGTTCTACACTTGAAAAGTTGTACTGCAAAGTAAAAGAGTATGGCTTCAGAAGTAAGCCAGGTTAACAATGGAATCTAGCTGAACTTTTAATTTTTAACATTAAAAATTCAACGGAATATAAAGAACTGTAAAACACAATGAGGCTAAATCCTTCCTGTGACAGCAACTATTAATTGAATGTCTTATGCATGTAAACTTGATCATTAGGGGGAGTGTATGTTCGGATTTTCTAAGATATTCATAATTAGTCCTAGTGGGTAGTATTAAACGTGTTTTGTTTCATATACAATATTTCTGTTTTCCAAATTAATTGCAATTATGTACAATTAAATCAGCCAACCACAACCAACCTAAACAAATGAACGTGTATAGGAATAGAGGTGGGAGAGTTGGGTAGTAATGAATTATGCAATATATTAATGCTCATTAAACAGAGGATATTAATGAACATGCTCATAAGGTTAGCCTCATTCTCCAAAGTTGTATCACTAAAATATGTATTTTATGCAAATATTTCTTAATGAGACATCTTCTCAAACAAATATATAAAAATGTTCTTAAAATCTATGTTTGAAATGCAGTACAGAAGAGTTGTGAGAATTAACTTTATTAATACAGAGACAGTAGTAGTAATCCGGTCTTCCTTCTTAAGGAGAAAGCTAAATCACCGTAAACTATGATGGGTCAAATGAAGCTCACATTTCGATACAACCAGTTAAACAACCTTGAATAGTCTTTTTCAGCCTGATTAGATTTTTTATGCCCTATCAAATGACTCGAGAATATTCGTAACTAAGCATATATCATACAAACCCACATATTTATATTTTTATTATACATATAAATAGAGATTAATCCTACAATAGATAGCTAACTTAGTGGCAAAGTTAGACTCCACTGCTGCTTTCACCCTTGCTTTTCTATGAGCTTTGAGGACCTTGTCGGTGGACTTAAGCACAATCTTTTGTCCATAAGTCAATTTTGTGATAAAGGATACAGTGTTGAATTTTCATGTAACCTGTGCTTTGTCAAGAATATTTCTTCACAACAGGTATTACTAACTGGGTCAAGGAAATGAAATGTCTATCTTGCAGATTGGAAGTCTTGCACACCAAATGCATGTCTTATTGCAAAGAGCTCAACTGATACTAATTGGCTATGGCACAAAAGACTAAGTCATCTGAACTTCAAGATGATGAACAGGATAGCAAGACATGGACTGGTAGAAGGAATGCCAAATGAAATATACAACAAAGAACATATCTGTAAAGCCTGTCAGGAGGGAAAGCAAGTGAAAGCAACTTTCAAAAACAAAATAACAACATCTACTGACAGAGTACTTCAACTATTACACAGGATCTCTTTGGTCATGTAACCCCTGTAAGTATCAATGGGAGAAAATATACACTTGTTGTTGTTGATGATTTCTCCAGGTACACTTGGGTGGTATTTCTAGCAAGCAAGAAGGAGACTCAACTCAGGCTACCAGAGCTCCTGAAGAAAGTTAGCAATGAAAAGAGCCTGAATATTGTAAAGATAAGATCAGATAAGGGCACTGAATTTATTAATTCAATTATATCTGATTTTTGCAACGAGTTAGGTATTGCTCATGAGACCTCAGTTGCAAGAACTCCACAACAAAATGGAGTAGCTGAAAGAAGAAATAGGACTCTAAAGGAGGCAGCAAGGACAATGCTTGCAGAAGCTCAAGTTCCTAAAAGATTTTGGGATGAAGCTATTAATACTATCTGCCACACTTAAAATATATCCATGGTAACCAAACATCAAGGAAAAACTCCATATGAGTTATGGAATGGCAGAAAGCCACAGGTATCTTACTTTCATATCTTTGGTTGCAAGTGTTTCATTCACAACAATGAGAAACTCAACTGAAAGCTTTTGATAGCAAAGCTGATGAAGGAATATTCTTAGGATATTCCCAAATCAGTAAAGCTTTCAGAGTTTACAACTGTAGAACTCTTGTTGTGGAAGAAACACCTCATGTGGTCTTTGATGAATCTACCTTTGAGTCCAGGAGTAAGGAGAATGAGGAAGTAATAAGCAAAAGACTAACTAGACTGAGTATCAAGTCAAAAGGTTATCCTGAGAATTGTGTTGATATTTACATCCCAACCTGGGATAACCTCAATGATCAACAATTCAAAGAGGACACTCAAAGTCAAACCACTCCTCACAGCTCACCTGAGAGCTCTCCTGAACATGTAACTGAACTAATGAACATAATCCCAACTCAAGAGGTAAGTACTGTCGATGAAGATGTGGTCACAGCTGAGACATTTAATGAGCCCATCATTCAAGGGGGAACCAATGATATTACCATTGAGAATAAGAATACCTTGAATGATGACTCAGGACTTCAACCCTTTGTCTTATTTCCTGAATTTGATTTCATTCCTATATCTAGTGACTCAACTTCAAAAGAGTTAAACTCTACTGAAGGGCATCAGCCTAGGAGAACATGGCTCTCAGATCACCCTGTTGAGCAAATCCTAGGCGATCCTACGTCGGGAGTCAAAACTAGAAGTTGTCATGGAGAAAGTGCTTTGCTTTGTTGTTTCTTATCTAACCAGGAACCAGGTTCCATTGAAGAAGCACTTAAAGATTCAAATTGGATCATTGCTATGCAAGAAGAGCTCAACCAATTTACAAGAAATCAAGTATGGGAGTTGGTGGACAGACCATATCATTGCAATGTGATAGGAACCAAGTGGGTATTTAAGAACAAGAAGGATGAAAATGATGTTATAGTCAGAAACAAGGCCAGACTAGTTGCAAAGGGCTATTCTCAAGTTGAAGGCTTTGACTATGATGAAACATTTGCCCTGGTGGCCAGATTGGAGGCAATAAGGTTATTTCTTGCATATGCTGCTCACAAGAAATTCAAGGTGTATCAAATGGATGTCAAGAGTGCTTTCTTGAATGGAGTACTCAATGAGGAAGTCTATGTGGAGCAACCCCCAGGTTTTGAAAAAGCTACAAAGTATATAGACTGAGGAAAGCTCTATATGGACTGAAACAGGCTCCAAGAGCTTGGTATGATACTTTGTCACAGTTTCTTCTGGATCATGGTTTTATCAAAGGAAGAGTTGATAGAACACTCTTCAGGATCACAAAAGGAGAGGACACTCTACTAGTTCAAATCTATGTGGATGATATCATTTTTTGTTGTCCTAACCAAGTTCTCTGTGAGAAATTTTCTCAACTAATGAAAGGGAAATTTGAGATGTCAATGATGGGAGAAATGAACTTCTTCCTAGGACTTCAAGTCAAGCAGTCTCCTGAATGAATCTTCATCAACCAAGCCAAATATACAAGGGAGCTGATCAACAATTTTGGATGCCAGACCAGCAAAGTTGCAAGAGTTCCACTCAACACCAACACCAAGATGGAACCTGATGAAGATGGTGAATCAGTAGACCAAACTCACTACAGAGCTATCATTGGATCTCTACTGTATCTCACAGCAAGCAGGCCTGATATCACATTTGCAGTTGGGATATGTGCAAGATATCAAGCAAATCCCAAGAAAAGTCATCTGGAAGCTGCTAAGAGGATTCTCAAATATTTAAAGGGCACTGTGAATATGGGATTATGGTATCCCTCAGATGACAATTTGGAACTCACAGGATACTCAGATGCAGACTAAGGAGGATGCAAAATTGATAGGAAATCAACCTCAGGCACTTGTCAATTCTTGGGAAGTAAGCTGATCTCTTGATTTTCCAAGAAACAAAATTTAGTAGCCACAAGCACTACTGAAGCTGAATACATGGCAGCTAGAAGTTACTGTGCTCAAATTCTTTGGCTAAGACAACAACTGAGGGATTACAACATCTTTGCTAATGAAGTCCCTATTTTCTGTGACAACAATAGTGCAATTGCTATTTCAGAAAATCCAGTTCTCCACACAAGATGCAAACATGTGGATATAAGGCATCATTTCATTAGAGATCATGTGGAGAAAAAGGATAACAAAATGCTCAAGATCCACACTGACAAACAAAAGGCAGATATATTTATTAAACCTTTGGCTGAAGCAAGGTTTCAAGAACTGTCAGTGGAGCTTGGACTTCTAGATCCAGGAGAGTAAAGTTGAGGCAAGTTCAACACTCAGAAGAGTTTATTTCGAATCAGTGGAGGTTCCACCTCAGAAGAGGATCTAACTCAGTGGAGTCACTAATCTCAGAAGAGTTTCAACCTCAGTAGAGGTCAATGTTTTCAAACTTATGTTATCCTTCAAATCTGAAAGCCTCTTAGTTTTTAAATATAAATTGATTTCAAAATTTTATTAATGAGTGCTTTCTGAAAAATTAAATCTTTGTGCACTGTTTCGAAGAGATTTTGATAAAGCGGGCATTTAATGCGCGTTGTACAAGTCAGTTTCACTTTTACAGTTACCTATCTCACGCGCCTTAAAAGCCGGATGATGTGACCTTCCGGCTACCAACTCTTTCAATCCACACCTCTCATTTTAGGCGGTTCCTTCCTAACCGTCAAGATCTCTCAAAAACTTCCCACTAACCCCTTCGACTATCCATGACTTTTCACCCAAATTAATCTCAGACGTTGATTGAGGGATTAAATCTCACCATCCGTTACTCATATAAAAGCCCCCAAAATCAGTCTAAGAACCTTTTTGAACACACTTTCAAGCAAACACTTACTATCTTCCCAAATTACTCTCTGAAAAAAAATTATCAATACCTTCTAAAACATGGCAAGAGTAAATCTAGGTTTTCTTACCAATAAAGACAATCTCTGGTATGAGCCTACAGTTCTTTTCGACAATCCAGAGATTGAATCTAGGCCGGAATTCGCTCACATAAAGGAGGCCCTGGAGATTGTTAAAACCGCAGGATTGGAAAAATTCTTGTCTATCCATCCTAAAAGTTGCTTTGATAGACAAGTCCTGGAATTCTTCTTCAGTGTTGCCAACACTGATACCAAAATCAAGTCCTGCCTGTTCTTGAAGAGGAAGAAGAAGGTGATGAGAGATGGTAATGAAATCATTGAGCATCAGAAAGTAAAGAAGGAGATCCGGTTGGAAGGAGATGATCTCAAGGAGATGTTTGGACTTCCCTCTGAAGGCCCAAATCCGGACACCTGTATCATGGATAAGGAGGAGGACTGGGTCTACACCATAATGCAGAAGAAGACGAAGTACAGTCCCACGATGAATAGAAGTGTACTTCTTCCCGTATATAATGTCCTTTGTGAGATTGTTGGGAAATGCATTCTGGGAAATCAGGGGAGCACGGAGCAAGTAAGAAAACCAAAGTTGAGATTGATGAAAGCTATAGTGGAGAGTAAGGAGAAGAGCTTTAACTAGCAGCAGTTTTTCTTAAGGGCGCTGAATAAGGAGCAATCAAGATTTCAGCCTGACAAAACTCCCCAGCTGGCAAGTAAGCTGAATTTTGCCACCAAAATCTCCTATCTGATTGAAAGTATTGATGTGGGAGTAGATTCGATTGAGGATAGGAAGTGAAGCAATTTGAAGACTCTCTTCAAATCTGGAAAGGCTCTAGAGGCAAGAAAGTTGAGTATGACGGAGGGCAGTCCTAAAGCAGCAGAGGAGGAGGAAACAAACCCTGCTGAAGGAAAGAGGACCAAGCTGAAGAGGAGGCTAGTCAAACTAAGTGACAAAATGGCCCTGCACAAGGAGGAGGAGGCACAGAAGGCCTCAAAGAAGGAGAAGAAGAGGTCTTCTGAGGCTGTGAAGGAGAGCGTCTCAAAGAAAGTAAGAACAACAAACTCCACCGATGAGTCGTCTTCAGGTAACCCTGACTCATCTCCAAATGTTATATCTACTGAGTCTGACTCAGATGTTCCTGCCCCTACCCCCATCAAATCCAAAACCAAGCCTAGAACCCCTGTCAAAACAAAGAAAATATCCAAAATCTCCAAAACCCCCACTGAAGGCTCTCAACAGCCTGAAAGTGGTTCCCAAAATGACACCCCCTCTGAGGCATCTGCTGAGGCATCCTCAACCCCTTCTGAAACCATCCACTCGACCCCCACTGAACAAAACCCAACCTCATCTGAAACCCAACCCCAAACCTCATCTGAACCCAACCCTCTTGAACCCCATACCACTCACATGGAATCCATCCCAAAAGAGCCAACTGACATCAGATCCCCTACCCCTTCCCTACCATCAGATGATGAAGAAGAGTACTCCTTTCTGGATACTCTGAAGGATGAAGTAGCTTACTCACTGGAGTTTAAGTATCCTGAGCTTGATGGGTTTCCCACCCTGAAAGATATGTTCTTGAGAGTAAGGCTACTTGTCCAACTAAAGGACAGAAGGCTGGGAGAGATCCTCATGGCTGTAGGAGGCAGCAATGCGGAGGAGTGGAAGAAAGAAGAGAAGGAGGTGCTAGAATTTGCAGGGATGACCAAAACCAGACTTCTCTGTGATGAGAATATTTTTCAGAGTCTGGTGATGGACAAACTTGCTGAGGCAAGGAAGGGAGCTGGAGGAGAAAAGGTAGATGAAGTTGAGAGAGGAGAGGAGGAAAATAAGGAGAAGGGAGAAGGTACTTCACCACAGTAAGGTGGTGGTGAAGTAGCCAAGGATGTATCTTTGGCAAGAGATACTGAGGCACAAAACTTACCACAGGAGAGCTCAGTAGAGGTGTCTACTGAAGTTCTCCCACAACAGCCCTCAGTGGTGACTACAGAGTCAGCTGAGGTGTCTGGTAAAGAAGGAGTCAAAAATGAGAAAGAAAAAGAAACTGAGGTAGAAATCACTGGAGTCGTGAGTGGAGAGATTAAAGTAATCATTCCTGTAAAGGATGAATTGACTGAAAAGAATAGAGTTGAAAATGAGAGTGAGAAAGAAGGTGAGAAGAGAGAGGAGGAGGGAATTGCAATGGAGGTAGATAGGTCAGGTGACCTAGGTTGTGAGAAAGAGGGGGAAAAGACTAACATTATTTGCCATGCAGGTATACAAACTGATGAAGTCCCCTCAGTCCAGGTCAACCTAACTCCACTGAGAGAAGTTGTCCAACTCATTCAAGATGAAAAGCTTCCTTCTCTACAAGCTCAACTGAGAGATGTCCAAGAAGAAGTAGATGAAATGGTCATCCTCTCAGACCATGTTGATGAGCTGATGGAGTCTACCACCAAATCACTCCAAAATCTGACACTGAAGATAGAAGATTCACAACAAATTGTGTTAGATGTTGTGGAAGGCCAGAGTGTGCTGGTGTTAGAGGCCATGAAGAAGCTGGAGCAAAAGGAAGAAGAGGCCAGAACTCAGTTTTGAAGGACTTAGTGGAGAGTGTCTCCATTAACCTAAAGTCCTCTGTTGAGGCTTTCTCAGCTGACCTTATTGGGAAGGTTGAAGGGTTATGGAACCAAAAGATGATGGAGTTTGAGGCCAAGCACGAGGAATTGGGAGCAAAGCTGGGAGAAGTCCTGAAGAAGGCTGCAGAGGACTTCCCTACTCAAGACAAAACAAACGTGCTAATAGATGAGAAGTTGGCTCAATTTGTTCAATTTGGACAAGCAGCTGGGGCAACTCTGGAGAGGCTGGAAGACGAAGTTGATCACTGCTCTACCCAGGTGAAGGTACTTAGTCATGATCAGATGAAGCTTAACATCTCTATTGCTGAGTTTATGATTAATACCGAAAAGGGGGAAAAGAGAGTGAGAGTAAAGGATATGAAGCTGGACCCCAAGAACAAGATGCAAATAATCCTTGAGACCCCAGAGTTTGAAAGAGGCCAACAGATCAAGAAGACCTTTGAGAAGGTACATGTTGAAGCTCAAAAGATTGCTGAAGCCAAGAAGGGAAAGGAGGTTCCATCAGAAGACTTGTCAAAGTTCAAAGAAGCCCATCTGAAGGAAAAGGAAGAGAGAGCTGCCAAAAAAGGGGAATCAACAAAAAGGAAGGCAACTGATGTCCTCTCAGCAGAGGTGGCTAAGAAGACCAGAACTTCAGGAAGGCTGGCTGCAAAGTCAACTGGTTCAACTGAGTCAGTTGAGGTACTTCCTATCTTAAACCCCGATCCTATCTCTTCTGAAACCCCCAAATCTGCCCCCACTAGAGTCACGGAGCTCACTGAGCTAATCAAGGCAGCTGGAGGTATGAATGAAAGAGCTCAAAAGCTAACTGCTCAACAACAAGAGAGGATAGATAAAGTGGTTAGGAAGATGGAGTCCATCGCAGAGCTGGCAGAAAGGAAGAAGAAGGAAAGACTAACCACCTTTGATAAGACTACTTCAAAGAAATACAGGAATAGTTATCAAAGGTGGGCTAAAAAGCTGAAGAAAGACAAGATAGCTCCTTCAAAGGCCAAGTTCCCTCACCATGATGCGTGGGTTCCCAAGAGACTTAATGATACTTGGGAAACTGCAAAAAGGGAATTTGTGTACTCCTACTACGTCAGTGGAGAATTGGGGAAGGAGAATGCGCAGGATTTGTTCAATGATTGGCTGTTTGAAACCTACCCAAAACTCTATGACTTGTATCAAAAATACCAGTTTTCTACTAGTAGCTTCCCCGCAAGAGTACGGGTTCACTGTAGTATGGGCAAGTATAGGGACCAAGTATTATCGAACCCAAGGGAAAGTGTGTATGCAAATAGATCCCTGAAGATCTACGCATCATAGTTAATATGAGTGAAATATTTTTTTTTGGATTTTTGAAAGAAATAAAATCTAAGCTATAATACTCTACTAAGGCAAAAGAAAGAACTAAACTAATTATCCAAAGGTTGTTTTCAAATATGAGAGGGTGATGCTCAGGATAGGAATCCCTACGTATACTAACGGAGCAGGTACACAATCAAAATAATTGTGACGCGCAAGAGATAATCTAAGTTAAAAGAATGCAAGATGAAAGCTCAAGATTTTAAACCCTAATACTTTATCCTAACAATCGACTTCACTAATCCACTAACAAGTTAATAGACTGTGCTTAATTAAAGAGACCCTAATTTAACTAAGGTGATGCGGTCGTCCTCCCTCGCTAAACCGGTAGATTAATTAACCCCTTCTAAACCTTCTCGTTAAGACTACTAGTTGTTAAAGAGTGATGCGGTCGTCCTCTCCCTAACACGTTCGTACGAAATTCAAAGGAAAAGTTAAGATTGATTTTAAGAATTCATTAATTAAGATAATTAAAACTAAACGTCACGAATTACCCTAATTACGTACCCATATCCTACTTCTACGAGTTCATCCTACCCCAAGCATACAAGGGTTTTAGCCGGACATGGTTATAACGATAACAAAAGCAATTGACGAAGTAACGAACATAAACATGATGAATTGAAGTGAAAACTAAAAAGCATGAACTAGGGTTTTGAAAGAAAATAATTCTAAGAACAGAAATTAGATTAATAAAACGAAGTCTAAACGTGTTCAAGAACAAAGATCTGAAGAAACGAAACTAAAAAGCAAAACCGTGATGTGAATTCGTAAAGAAAAACCTCAAAAACGTAAAAGTAAAGCTTGCTCGTTCCTTCTCCTCCAAAAACTAACTCTAAAAACAATCTCGTATCAAGTGGTATGTGGTAGTCGTGTTCGGAAGAGGTATATATAAGGACCGGACCGAATCGGGATCTCATGGGCCGAAAATACGCATTCGGGGCCGCAACTTGGAAGTGCTCGAGCTTGTTGGTCAAATGGGGCAGGCGGTCGAGCAGAGGCGCTCGAGGTGTTGTGCTCGAGTGTAGAAAAGTTTCTAGAAGTCAGAGGCGCTCGAGCTGATGAGCTCGAGCGGAGGCGCTCGAGTGCCTTGGTCGAGCGGAAGCGCTCGAGTGCTTTCGCTCGAGCACTTTTCAGCAGCAGTACACTTGTTCGTAAAATCTTCATATCTCCTCAACCGGGAGTCCGTTTCGACCGATTCAAAGTCCTACGAACTCCTATTTTCACCCTCTATCCATATACAAGCATCAAAGAGACAAATTCATTAGTTTATGAAAATGATACTCAAATGACTCTAAATACTCAACAAAATCAACCAAAACTAGGGCATTTCAAGTGACGAATCATGACAATTTCACGCCTAATCAACCCCCCCAACTTACCATGTTGCTTGTCCTCAAGCAACGAAATAATAAGTCAAGTGAAATTGTTAGGAATGAGTCAACGAATCAAATCATGCAAGAAAATGAATTCGAGCTTCAAAGATCAATCACAAGTATACTCACTCACCTTCCCTCATCATACCCATGCAACAACAGCAAGAATCACCAAAATCAAACATGGATGTGCACTCTACGATGTGTTTCACTCCCTCACAAGTGTATATCAATGATAAAGGGACTCACTCAAACAATCAATCACACATATTAGCAGCCATAAGCTTGTAAGCACTCTTAACTCCGATCATACTCTAGAAATCAATGCCGAATCAAAAAGGACTTTTGTCAAGGTTGTAATGTAGGCTCTTTGGACAGGTGGGATAACAATATGGATAAGTTACTTAAGTTAATGGAGAATAGAAAATCAAACTTCGGTATTTCGAGATTAGGAACAGGCTTCTTCAACATATTCAATAAACACACTTTCAATTCCAACACTCTCAACACTTCAATTTTTTTTTAACTCCTTTCATTTTTTTTAATCACTTCACTTTTTTCTTGTTTTTCGCACAAACACATGAGCTCATTTTTTTCTATTGCTCATTCTCAATTTTTTCCTCTTTTTCCCACAACTCAAAACTTCATCACACATTGTTACACCCGATATTTACTACCCGACCAATCGGGTATCAGACATGGACCTACTACTGTAGCGGGCTCGGGTAAGGATGGTCCGCCGACCGGTCAGACAGACGGGCGGGGACGTAGAGGCTACCCGACGCGAGCCTCTGGGAGCTGCCGGGCAGGATACTTGGTTACCCACAGGCCCGAGTATCGGGTGGCCAACGGCGAGCTCCGGGGTAGGAGCTCTACCCGCCTACCCGCATATGAACAACCAGGGTACTCTTGTCGGGACTCATTTCCCGGTGCCCGAGTACCCGTCTGCCCGACCCCAGGCCGCGCCAGCTGTGAGAGGACGTCGGGTGCCATCAGTCCAGAGGATGTGACAGGGTCAAAGAGGGCAGTTGGGGCCAAGTCCAATCACCACATGGGTGACAGTGCCACGTGGCGTCTCCTCATTGGCTCGTAGGGGAGGCTGTAGCCACTCATTACCTTCCAACTAGGAGTAGGGGGGACCCGCAAGTCCACCTACCAAGCATGGGGAACCCCCACCTTGTACACTATAAATAGGGCTTTGAATGCCCATTTGTAGGATACATCACATTTATTGCAAATACACTCTTGAGAGCTCATTTACTCAAACATTGATTGCTTCTTGTTATCATTAATATCAAATCCTACCCGCTAGGAACCCGGCAGCGAGATCCGTTATAAATCGCTGTCAACATTTTGGCGCTAGAAGAAGGGTAGCTAATATCGAAGTACACTCGGTTTCGTTTATTTAGTTACCTCGAACAAAACCCCATCCACTCTCATTCAAAAAAAAAATGACCACTTCAAAGGCCACACGAACCTAGCACCAAGCCGAGGACATCGGCGAAACCGCCACCCCGGCTCCAGCCACGGCGGAAACCCTCCAGGGTCCCTTCGAGTTCTTGTCAGCCATAAGAACTCCGGAGGACCTCCAGGCCGCCAGGGCCATGATCGAACGCCGTCAGGCCGAGATCAACGCCGCTCCTATCCGCACTCATAGACCCGGAAAGGAGCCAGCCCGGTCCAGGGCCACCGGCCAGCCACAGCAGGAGCAGGAAACGGCCAGGAGGGCCGCCAGTAACCCACGGCCTCAGAACCTAAAGAGGCGCCTCGACGAGGAGGCCGACTCGCAACGGGTTTTGCGCCAACCTGCGGGGTCAGTTTTCTCTCGATTGGGTTCCCAGGCTCGGGGAGCTGTCCGACACTGCGAGTCCAACGCCAGCTCCAGACCCCGGGAGCGAGAGCGGGCACGATCCCCCAGGCGTCACAACGACACGGCCCCGAGGCCGTCGGTCCGTGACCGCTTGGGGGACAACCCTCGTCCCCGCTCTCCACCCGCGGCCGACAGCGCTATGACTGCTATCTTAAAGAAGGTCACGGACCTCGAGGCCAAACTCGACAGACGGGATGGGCAACACCACGTCGCCTACATGCCAAACTCCCCTCTCGCCGACATTCTGGTACGGGCCCCCGCCCAACCGAAAATCAACGTGGCCGCCGTGGGCCAGTATGACGGGGAGACAGACCCCGTCACCCATCTCAGCAAATATTCCACCTACATGATCTCCATGGGGGCGACGGACGCCACCCAGTGCCGGATGTTTCCATTAACCCTCGGTGACCGGGCACACCGTTGGTACTCCTCGCTGCCCGCGGGGAAGGTGGTTTCGTTCCACCAATTGGGGGAGTTGTTCCTGGAGCACTTCTCCTCGATGGCGCCACGTATGGCCGGCGCCAACCGCATGGCCAACCTGGCCCAAGGAAAGGACGAGACAGACCAGGCGTACATCGACCGGGTAGATCGCATCATTATGGAGGGCGAGCCCGTCGGGGACGAGGTCAAGCTCGTCGGGATCATAGGCGGACTCCGCCTAAAAATGAAACTGTGGAAGTCGATGAACAAGGACTACCCCAAGTCCTACGCGGAGTTCCGGCAGCGAGCCGGAAAAATCATCTACAACGCTGACATCCTGGCGCAGCGGCTGGGCGAGAGCACCCCTACCGAGAAGGAGAAACCTCGTGCCCAGGCGGGCACCACATCAAGCCGGAGGAACTTTTCCTACCGGGCTCCCCAACCTTTCAAGCCTTTCGATTCCGTCGAGGTAAAGCTGGCCGAAAAATTATCGGCCACCCCGGAGTACGTCTATGTGCAGATCCGGGACAAAAATATGATGCCCAAGGCACGACCGTGGGTCCACAAGCCGGGGGTGCAGCTCAACCCCAACAAGTACTGCCACTACCATCAAACCATCGGGCACAACACAAGCGAGTGCCCCGACCTCCTGAAACAACTCTGGCGACTCTTCGAGGAGGGGAAGCTGGAGGAGTTCGTGAAGAGACCGACGGCCAGACCGGAAGCCCAAGCCGCTGCCCGCCCCGCAGAGCCAAACCGGGAGGCAGGCCTCATATGCCCGCCGATGCCAGAACATCAAGCCCGTCGGGCAGTCAACATGCTCTCCCCGGTGGGTGGCTTTGCACCCACCACCTCGCTGTCCAACCGCAGGCAGAAGAACGAGCTGCGGGCAATGGACAACGTCCACCAGATCACCATGCCGATCGACATGACGGCAAGAGAGACAGACCTCCTCGCCTTCAAGGAGGAGGATCGCACCGGGGTCATCTACCCGAACCACGATGCCCTGGTCGTATCCGTCAACATCATGGGCGTCACCGTCCACCGCATGCTCGTCGACAACGGGGCCTACTGCAACATTCTCTTCAAGACCGCATTCGACCAGCTGGACAGCTCCTTTGAAAAGTATGTTGAACCATGCGACCAGGTCATCAAGGGCTTCAGCGACGCCACAGTAAAACCCTACGGGATAGTTAGGCTAGCCGTAGAATTAGTTTCTAGTATAGGCGCTGAGGTTAAGGCTTCGAAACAGCTCGACTTTATTATTGTCGACCAACCGTCAACCTATAACGGGTTTCTCGGCAGGCCTTTCGAGCACGAGTTCGAAGCCGCCGCCTTAGCATTCTATTATTGTATCAAGTTCCCAACCCCCTCCGGGAAGGTTGGGACTCTTAAGGGAAATCAGAAAATGGCACGCGGATGTTTGGCGTATATCGATGTTATTTCAAATTTTGCAAATCTAGATTATGTCTGCACAATCGGGGAGGGAGACATGGAAGTAGACGAAGAAATCCCACCCACTGCCCACCCAATGGAAGAAGATTCACAAACTTTTGAGAACATTCAAGTCGACCTGGAGCCAAGGCTCGGGTACGAACCCATGGAGATTGACAAAACCCTAACAGGACAGATCGACGATCCACGCTACGGCGAGCGGGGAGCCAGCCCAATCGAGGAATTAATTTCGGTCACAATGAAGAATCAGCCAGAAGTAAGTGTTCAACTCAGTTCGTCAATGACCGGCGAGATGCGGGCGAAGATGACCGCATTTTTAGAAGAGAACTTAGACGTATTCGCATGGTCCCACGAAGACATGGTCGGGATCGATCCAGCCGTATGTTCACACCAACTGCACATCGATCCATCCCGCAAGCCAATCTCACAGAAAAGAAGGAAATTCGGCCCAGACAAATACGCGGTCATTGCCACTGAAGTCAAAAAGCTGCTCGACAACAAACTCATCGGAATGGTCGACCCCGACGACAAGCCTCAATGGGTATCCAACGCTGTACTCGTCAAAAAGAGCAACAACACCTGGCGGCTATGCATCGACTTCACAGACCTGAACTAAGCTTGCCCAAAAGATCACTTCCCGATGCCACACATCGACCACCTGGTGGACAGCACGGCCGGGCACGAGATGCTCACTTTCATGGACACATTTGCCGGCTACCACCAGATCCCGATGGCCGCAGACGACCAGAAACACACCACTTTCCTCACCGAGAAAAACATGTATTTCTGGAAGCGGATGCCATTCGGGCTCATGAACGCTGGGGCAACCTACCAGAGGCTGGTCAACCACATATTTCACGATCAAATTGGGGCGACCATGGAGGTATATATCGACGACATCGTCGTCAAGAGCGAGAAGAAATAAGACCACCTCCCACACCTAGCCGAAACGTTCGAGATCTTGAGAAAGTATCGGATGAGGCTCAACCCGAAAAAGTGCAGTTTCAGCGTCGAGTCGGGCAAGTTCTTGGGGCACATGGTTAGCCAGCGGGGAATCGAGGCAAACCCGACCAAGGTACAGGCGATCCTCGACATGAACCCTCCCCGCACGGTGAAGGAGGTGCAGAGAGTGACGGGCAGCCTGGCCGCCCTCAGCCGTTTCATCTCCCGCATGGGGGATCGATGCAAGCCTTTATTCGACAGCATGCGGAAGGGGAAACTAAACTGGACTCCCCAGAGTCAGCTCGCTTTCGATAAATTGAAAGCATACCTGTCAAACACCCAGGTGCTGGCCAAACCCGTCCCCGGCGAGAAGCTTTTCTTATACTTGGCGGCTTCAGATTCAGCTCTCAGCACCGTGCTAGTGCGGGCTGAGGGGCAGGCACATCTGCCAATCTACTATGTCAGCCAGACACTTCACGACGCCGAGCTACGGTACCCACCCCTGGAAAAATTAGCATACGCTCTGGTAATGAGCGTACGCAAGTTACGCCCGTATTTTTTCGATCACCAAGTAGAGGTACTGACAACAATGCCACTTCGCCAAGTACTACATCGGCCAGACACGGCGGGCAGGTGCCTCAAGTGGGCTGTTGAGATCGGGCAATTCGGAGTCACATACGCTCCCCGAACATCCATCAAAGGCCAAGCCATGGCCGACTTCATAGTCGAGCTCATTTACCCAGAGGCGATGTCCAAGATCGAGCAGCCACCATGGAAAATATACATTGACGGATCCTCCACAACTACACGGGCAGGCGCGGGGATTGTCCTTCTTAGCCCATCCGGCCAGTCATTCACGACAGCCATAAGATTCGGTTTCCACGCGACCAACAATGAGGCCGAGTACGAGGCATTAATTAACGGCCTGGAAATGGCCATGGCCATGGGAGTGAAGAGACTCCAGGTCTACAGCGACTCACAGCTCGTTACATGTCAAATCTCAGGAGAATACGAGGCGCGCAACGATAGGATGTTGGCCTACCAGGGATTAGCCAAGAACCTGCTCGAAAAATTCGATCAAGTTTGCATAGAGGTGGTACCCCGACTCGACAATACTCAAGCAGACGCACTTGCCCGTCTCGCAACATCCGAAGGGGCAGCCGACATGTCCCAGATCACAGTTACTTATCTGACCGCCCCCACGAGCTCGAACCAGTGGGTGAATAACCTGGGGCAGGAGGAGGACAGCTGGATGACCCTCATCCTAAAGTACCTCCATGACGGCCAACTCCCAGTCGACCGGGTAGCGGCAAGACAGTTGCAGCTCCGGGCGGCCCGGTACACGATCATCGGGGACCAGTTGTACAAGCGAGGCTTCGCCCTGCCCCTCCTAAAATGCGTAACGCCGGGGTAGGGAAGGAAGATCTTGGTAGAAGTCCACGAAGGATGCTGCGGGAACCACGCCGGCGGCCAGGTGCTCGCCCAGAAGGTTATCCGACAGGGATATTTCTGGCCCACCCTAAAGAGGGACGCAATCAACTACGCGCGGGCATGCCACAAGTGTCAAGTCTATTCGCCGGCAATCCACCAGGCTCCAACCGAGCTCACCTCGATCCTGAGCCCGTGGCCGTTCGCAAAGTGGGGGATCGATCTCATTGGCCCTTTACCTACGGCCCCGGGCAACGTCAAGTACGCAATTGTCGCCGTGGATTACTTCACCAAATGGGCGGAGGCGGAATCACTGAAAACGATCGACCAGGAACATGTTATCAGGTTCATCTGGCGCAACATAATCTGTCGATTCGGCCTCCCACAGATAATCATTTCGGACAACGGGAAATAATTCGACGGGCTAGAGATGGAAAGATTCTGCCAAAAGCACAAGATCAAGAGGCTGTTCTCGTCACCCTACCACCCCCAGTCGAACGGGCAGGTCGAGGCAGTAAACAAGATAATCAAACACACGCTGAAGACAAGGTTGAAGGAGAGCAAGGGAACATGGGCGAGCAAGCTACCCGAAGTGTTATGGTCATATAGAACGACATGTCGTACCGCAACCGGGGAGACTCCTTTTGCTCTAACCTTCGGAACAGAGGCAGTCATCCCGGCTGAAGTCGTCATCTCGAGCCTCCGCACCTCACAACCCGTGGGGACCGAGAACGACCAAGCCATGCTAAACGAGTTGGACCTGCTGGAGGAGAAAAGGCTGTCCGCAGAACAAAGAAACGTAGCTTACAAGCGCCGGGCTGAAAAATACTTCAATACGAAAATCAAAGTCAGGGAATTCGAAGCCGGGGACCTAGTGCTTCGACGGACGGTCGGACAACCCAAAGGGGCATTTGGCCCGAATTGGGAGGGACCCCTAAGGATATCTAAGCGCCTAGCCAACGGTGCCTACGAGCTAGAAAGCCTTGAGGGCAACCTGGCCCAATACCCTTGGAACGCCTCCCTACTAAAAAAAATACTACCAGTAGGGGCTCATTGTAATCGCTACTCGAAGCGCAAATTTGTAAAAATTAATAAGCGGTTGTTAAATCAATCCCATCTTCATGAAGTCGCTGCCCGACATTCGGCTATAGCACTTCATTAATTAATCTGTTGGTTAATTCTTTAAGCGGTTGTTAAATCAATCCCATCTTCGTGAAGTCGCTGCCCGACATTCGGCTATAGCACTTCATTAATTAATCTGTTGGTTAATTCTTTAAGCGGTTGTTAAATCAATCCCATCTTCGTGAAGTCGCTGCCCGACATTCGGCTATAGCACTTCATTAATTAATCTGTTGGTTAATTCTTTAAGCGGTTGTTAAATCAATCCCATCTTCGTGAAGTCGTTGCCCGACATTCGGCTATAGCACTTCATTAATTAATCTGTTGGTTAATTCTTTAAGCGGTTGTTAAATCAATCCCATCTTCGTGAAGTCGCTGCCCGACATTCGGCTATAGCACTTCATTAATTAATCTGTTGGTTAATTCTTTAAGCGGTTGTTAAATCAATCCCATCTTCGTGAAGTCGCTGCCCGACATTCGGCTATAGCACTTCATTAATTAATCTGTTGGTTAATTCTTTAAGCGGTTGTTAAATCAATCCCATCTTCGTGAAGTCGCTGCCCGACATTCGGCTATAGCACTTCATTAATTAATCTGTTGGTTAATTCTTTAAGCGGTTGTTAAATCAATCCCATCTTCGTGAAGTCGCTGCCCGACATTCGGCTATAGCACTTCATTAATTAATCTGTTGGTTAATTCTTTAAGCGATTGTTAAATCAATCCCATCTTCATGAAGTCGCTGCCCGACATTCGGCTATAGCACTTCATTAATTAATCTGTCGTTTAATTTTATAGTCGTTAGTTCAACCCGATCGACATTCGGCTAGAACACTTCATCTTTTATTATCCAATTACGTTATTAACCCGATCGACAAACTAAGTTCAAATAGACAAAGCGAAATAAAGTGCAAAGGAGATTTCATTAAAGAAAGATTCGGAAAAGAGAAAGTACAAAAGGCCCGCGGCCAACCAACTTAGCAAAATAAAAAAAGAGAAACAAGGGAATTCACGGGGCCGCCGCGTCCACCACACCCGGGTCCTCGGTCGCGTCCTCGTCGGCCAGGGGGTAGACGAAGGTCGCCGGGTCGCCAAGAAACGATAGGTCCAGCCCACGATCGACCAAGTCCTTCAGAGTAATGTCATAGTCCGGGGAGGGAGGATTGGACTCGACATAGCTCCTCAGATCAGCCAACGGCCCGGAATAGTCGGCCTCAGGATTCTGACGGAGCAGAGAGCGGATCGAGTCGGCGTAGGCGTTAATGTACACCATGGATCCGGTCGACTCGCTCTCAGCGGCCAGTCGGGCACGCTCGACTTCCAGGCGCGTTTCCGCCTCCGCCGCGATGGCCTCCCTGGCTTGGCGGACTTCTTCAGCCGTCCTCGCCTCAGCTTCGGCGAGCGCCCTCCGCTTCTCCTCCTCCAACTCTACCCGACTCGTTCGGGCGGCCTCCAGCTCTTCCCGGAGCTTTTTGTTCTCTTCTTCCAGACGAGCGGCCTCGTCTCTCTTCGTCTGGAAGACCGCCTTGTACGAGGAGGCAGTCCGCATCTCCCGCTCGAACTCCAGCATGATGCCCTCCATAGCAATAGCATTGCGGGAAGAGCGGATGGCCGCCGCCCTTATCCGGTCGGCGAGCAAGACAGTCCGCGTGGCCTTCTGGCAGTTGAGGGTCCAGGACCGGGGCAGGTTCAGGACGGTGCGATGAAGGTCCTCGGGCCACGACTCCGGCACCGCCTCCGAGTACGGGGGGTCCTGCGAACGCAGGAATTGCAGGACCTCGGGCGGGGGCAGGGGATCAGGCCTACAGAACGGCGGAGAGAGAAGTTAAGATTCCGAAACCGCAGATCGGCCAGAAAGAAACAAAAAATACTTACGTGAGGTGATTCCCCCAGCCCAGGAAGGAGAAGTCACTGCGGTCGCGAGACGAGGAGGCCGGGCTCCCTATAGCCGCCTCGACAGTGCCGGCCACAAGCCCACCCGTCATCGGGTCGAAGCTGACCGTCACCATGGCCGGGTCGACCATCGTCTGGCCTTCGACCCGCGCCTGTTTCAGTGGGCGCTGGCCGTCCGTTGGGGAGGAGGACTGTAGGGGGACCGAGGTCGCGGGCGGACTGCGGATCGCCACCCCAGTGGCGCGAACGGCTCCCCGCTTCGCCAACTTTGCCAGAGCGCTCTTTTTAGGAGCCATATCAACGGTCTTCTCGGAGGATTCTACGTTGACGACTGGGATGGCTGCCTGACCGGCCTCAGGTACTGCCCTCGGAGAGGTTGCCGGGGAAGAAGACGGCGTGGAGGATTCGACCGGGAAACATTGCGCTGCAAGAAGAGTGACGTGTTGGAAATCGAGAAGCGAGAACAATGATAAAAATAGTCGGGCAGGGAGGAGTCTTACCACCGAAATCCAAGTGGCGCGGGAAGGTCTGAAGTCCGGAGAGCCTTCTATACTCGTCGTTGTTGAGAAGGTCGACGTCGCGATTGTCCGCGCTCTCGGATCTCACCAAGGCAAGCGCCTGCCTGAAATCGTCGGTCATATCGGCCTGGTTTGGGACCGCGCAGCCTGCACAATGAAAGAAGAATTAGATCAGTACTAAGAGATGAGGAAAAATTTAGTATCTACCTCGACGGTCGCGTTCCCGATACACCCGAGGAACCGGGATGGTGTGCCCATCAATACCAATGCTCTCCCAAGCGCCGCCGACCCACCACCACTTTTCCTGCCAGTGCGTCACCTTCGACGAGATGCCGAAGACAATGGCATCTCCGCCCCGGGGCTTCACGGAGTAATACCCGTGGTTCATCCGCCCGACCGAAGCCACGTTGTAGTACAGATAGTTGATCTCGGACGGAGTAGGCATACGGTGTAGCCCACGCCGACCAAGAGCAACCATTGCCCCCAGAATATAGCTCCACCCGTTTGGGGTGATCTGGGTGATCGACAGGTTCCATGCAGCGAGCAACTTGGAGATAGCCGGGTGAAGCGGGAAGCGGAGCCCGGCATGAAGTGTGTCCGAATTAATGGCGATTAGGCCTTCCGGAGGTTGGTCAGCCCGTTCATTCTCCCGGGAAGCGAAAAGAAGACGTCGGAGGGCGCCTGGAATGTCCAATACAACTCCTTTACGTTGGCGTCCGGGGGAAGGCAGCTGGGGCAGCGAGAAGCCCCAAAGTAGGTGTCCCGGGCCTCGAGATATGCGCGGGGAGAGCGTTTTCGCACGAACCGGCTCATATATTTCGAGTAGTCAAACCCGATTAGCCGGCTATCCGCATAGTCTATTTGGTCGGGCACGGCTTCCTGCTCGAACAAAAAGTCTTCGGCTCGGGGCGGGTAGGCTGAGACCGGGGAAACACTTAGGGCTTCCCCCCTCTCGTTGGGGGCTCATCCCCTCCAAATCTTCAGCGAAGGCATCCACGTCCGTGGAATTGCCCTCGCCCTCCCTGGCGGCGGCGGCGCGGGAAGTCCCTTCCCCGTCCGGGTGGAGAGGCCTCTCGGCGTCGGCGGCAGCGCGACGGCGGAAGTGGTAGGCATCGGCTGCCCCGAAGCTTTCGACGGAATCACTCATGGCGAATGGGGGTTAGAGAGAGGAGAGTCTTGAAGAAGAAAACAAGAAAATTACCTCGGAAGTCAAAAAAAGTCGCCGGAATCTGGGAAATTCGCCGGAAAGTTTGAATCTTCTTAAAGGTGGGGCACGAGTTTGCAAGGGAGTGAAAATGAGAAAATGGGCTGAAAGCCCCTATTTATAGAAGAAGGAGGGGGGACTAAACTGCAAAAAAACGGGGTCAAAAATGGAATAAAACGAAATTCAGGGGCGCGCGTGGGGGCCACGCGCGCAACGGTTGGGGAGCAGGTTCGGCGGACGTGACCCCTGGACTTCTGCGCATCAGTCACGCCATCCCATGACGTCAGCAGGCGCGGCATACGAGGCGTTGTCTCGGAAACCGAAACGTCATCCCCAAAATTCAAATTCAAATTCAAAATAGTCTGCAGATCGACCAGCCCGCCACCCGACGACTGCGGCCCCCCGATGTCGGGCTGGTGGGGTAATTGTTACACCCGATATTTACTACCCGACCAATCGGGTATCAGACATGGACCTACTACTGTAGCGGGCTCGGGTAAGGATGGTCCGCCGACCGGTCAGACAGACGGGCGGGGACGTAGAGGCTACCCGACGCGAGCCTCTGGGAGCTGCCGGGCAGGATACTTGGTTACCCACAGGCCCGGGTATCGGGCGACCAACGGTGAGCTCCGGGGCAGGTGCTCTACCCGCCTACCCGCATATGAACAACCAGGGTACTCTTGTCGGGACTCGTTTCCCGGTGCCCGAGTACCCGTCTGCCCGACCCCAGGCCGCGCCAGCTGTGAGAGGACGTCGGGTGCCATCAGTCCAGAGGATGTGACAGGGTCAAAGAGGGCAGTTGGGGCCAAGTCCAATCACCACAGGGGTGACAGTGCCACGTGGCGTCTCCTCATTGGCTCGTAGGGGAGGCTGTAGCCACTCATTACCTTCCAGCTAGGAGTAGGGGGGACCCGCAAGTCCACCTACCAAGCATGGGGAACCCCCACCTTGTACACTATAAATAGGGTTTTGAATGCCCATTTGTAGGACACATCACATTTATTGCAAATACACTCTTGAGAGCTCATTTACTCACACATTGATTGCTTCTTGTTATCATTAATATCAAATCCTACCCGCTAGGAACTCGGCAGCGAGATCCGTTATAAATCGCTGTCAACACACATTTTTCTCATACTTACTCAACAAATAACATTTTCCTTTTTCAACTCAATTCAATCCCTTCACATTCACACTTTTCCTACTCTCCACTCAAATTGGGCCAAAAAGGCTTAGCAATTGGAATAGTGTTCATATGTGCTAGCAAATGAAATAGGCTTAAAGCTCAAAGGGGCTAACAAGGGACAAATGTCAATGGTAAGGAAATTTTAGGCTAACTGGCTCAATCAAATCAAAGATGGCCTAAGATCACCTTCGGCATATCAAAATAGACACAATCAAGAAGCAAGAGCACACACAAGTTCTAGCATCCTCTAGGGTGACGATCCACTCACAAACGAAGAGATTAATTTATGCATCAAAATCTCATAAGGCTCAAATCTCGCGGCTTTCACATCCATGTTAGTCCTAGTGCATTCTCACTCTCATCACACAAGCACTCAAAAAGAAAAATTCACAAGCATACGAGTTCTTTCTCAAATCAACTTTCATTCCATACTCACACAATATAGTCCCTAACTCAAATCCACAAATCACCCTACTCATCAAATCATACTCAAAGATAGCAATCAACAAGCATAAGATGATTGATAGGCATAAAATATGCATCTCAAAACATTATCAGCTCAAGGAGCATCTCAAGACTCAAACAACCAAACTCAACTCAAAGAGGCGTGTGCGCCGGTGCAATGTAACAAGACAACATATAAAAACTCCACCCCCCCAAACTTCGACCTTGTGAAGAGGTCTAAGTTTGGGGTTGTGGGTTACCTCATCCAAATAATTCATGTTTCTCAACAACGCATCACACTCTTGCTTGAGTTCCTCCCTTTTAGATAACTCCATGATTCATCTACTCTCTCGAGACAAGCCTACAAAATAAAACTCTCAAGTACGAGGTTAAAACTTACGATTCAAAAACACCCTAATAACATAAAACTCAAATAACTAAAAACACTTAAAAGCAAATAAAAATGGGTTGCCTCCCATTCAGCGCTATTTTTAAGGTCCTAATGCCGGACCGAGCTCAAAGGAGCTTATGGGACATCATACTCAAATTTACCTCCGTTACTCTCATAAGAGTGGTGGTTGCATTCCTTTCCTTGAAGCCCCTCCATCATGAGCTCCTTTGCTTCCTTCTCATCCCCAAGTGGTATGGGTCTCAACTCCTTCTCACCTTTATCTGGAGGAATCTTACTAAGCAATTTCTTGCGCTTGGACTTTTTCTTCTTAACTCCTCCTTTTTTCTCAAGCTGGACCACGTCCACCTTTTTCACTTCTTCATCCTTCAACTTCTTCCCTTTATCCCTATCAACATAGTCAAGATCATAATGCTCACGGGTTAAATCAACAGGTGAAGGATTATCAAACTCATAAATAAAAGAAGGATTAGGGATAGGAGGTGTGTCTTCAACACTAGGATCAATGGCATCCGTGCAATACAAACTCTCATCCTCCTTCGGGTACTTCATGGCCTCATATAGGGAAATCTTCACTTCTTGATCATCAACTTTCAACGTAATCTTCCCATTTGCCACGTCTAGCACCATCCCCGCCGTCGCTAAGAACGGTCTTTCCAAGATCAGGGGCACACACTCATCTTTCTCCATTTCTAGGACCACGAAATCGGCTGGAAAAATGTGATCTCCAACTCTCACGAGGACGTCTTCAACCACACCTTGAGGTCGAGTAATAGACCGGTCGACTAGTTGAAGCGTCATCATTGTCGGCTGAAGATCACCACCTTCCAACTTCTTGAAAAGCGACAAGGGTATAAGATTTATGCTCGCCCCTAAATCACATAGCGCTCCTTTCTTGATCCCGTTCCCAATGTCACATAAGATGGTAAAGCTCCCGAGATCCTTCAGCTTTGGAGGAAGTGCCTTGTGCACTAATGCACTCACCTCATGGTTTAACTGCACCAACTTCGGCTCATCCACTAGCCGTCTTTTCGCGATCAAATCCTTCAGAAACTTTGCATAGTTAGGCATCTGTTCCAAAGCATCATAAAAAGGAATGTTAATATGCAATTGTTTAAACACATCAAGGAATTTAGCGAATTTCTCATCAAGCTTCTTTTTCATGAAGCGTTGTGGATATGGGACGGGTATCACCAATTTGGGTACCCCCCATTCATCTCTCTCGGTCTCTTTCACTTTCTCCCCTGCTTCCTTTGCCTTCTTCCACTTAGGAACTCTCTCAACCTTCTCAATGTCTTCCTCTTCAAACTCTTTGCTCGCTTGAGTGCTTTCACCCTCAACCTTCTTCTCAAATCCTATCTTCTCAATCTCATCTCTATTTGCCTTAGGCTCTTTTCCTTCTATCTCAACCTCTCCTTTGGGCGTCTCAGAATCAGCAGGCATCTCAGGACCATCATAATTGGTCCCACTTCTAAGCTGGATAGCCTTACAATGCTCTTTAGGATTACCCTCAGGCATTGAAGGGTATTTGCCAGGTTCTCTATTCAATGACTTTGCAATTTGGATCATCTAGAACTCTATAGAAGTGAGCCTTAGTTTGATCTCTAGCTGAATCCGATTCAGCTCTAAATCTCTCTTCTGGAGGTCTTGATCACGCTGATCAACTTTCTTATGCAGATCTTTCACATCGTACTCCAAAGATGATAAACGTTTGATTCCTTTCTCCACCTTCTGTAGGATAGCTCTCAACATCTCCTCAGTTGAGGAACTGCCTTCTCCACCAGAAGGTTTAGAACCCAGATCAACACCTGGAGGAACTGTAATACCCGCCTTCGGGTTAGCATATGAAAAATTCTCATTCTTCCTCCATTGGTTCTGAGGAAACTGCTGGCATCCTTGGTACCCTTGTGTGTTCCTCCATTGATTTTGAGGCGGCTGTGGACCTGGAGGTACAAATGGTTGGCCATAAGAAGGCCTTCCTTAAAAATTTCCACCTTGTGGATACCCATTCTGATTGTAATAAGGACCTCACGTATAATTTACTACTTCTTGCTAAATTGTGGGCTTGTCCTCTTGCTCATTCTCTGCTGCATTCCCTCCAACCATATTCTTCCCCAACTCAAGGTTGTTAATTTTTTCCATCATGGCCATCAACAGCCTTCTCGTTCCTTCACCTTCCTCAACCTGATGAACTCTCTGGAAATTTGCGTCCACATTCCAAGCCCCGGCATTCGTGACAATGTTGTCCACGATCTCTCTACACCTCACTATTCCTTGATTCAGGAATGATCCACTAGCACAGGCGTCTAGATGGTCTTGCCCAGCCTTGTTGGCACCACTATAGAAAAATGCCATGACGTCTCCCTCATTGTACCCGTGCTGCGGGAACTCTATCAACATGTTTGAGTATCTCTCCCACGCTTGACGTAGGTCCTCTCCTTGCTTCTGGCGGAAGGAAGGGATCTCAATCCTTGCTTTGATCGTTCTGGATGGAGGGTAGAATCGCTCGAGGAACAGACGCTCGAGCTCGGCCCAAGTGGTAATACCTCCCCGTGGAAGCGTATTATCGTACCACTTTTTAGCTATTCCTGTCAATGAGAATGAGAACAACCTAAGCCTCTTGACATCTTCATACATACCATTGTAATTGAAAGTGGAGGCTATCATTACAAAACTCCTCAGATGAGTATAAGGATTCTCCTTCCCGATCACCCCCTTGAACTGGTTCTCTGTAAGCAGCTTTAGAATTCCCGGGGAAATCGAGAAGTTATTTGCCTCTACTGGAGGTAATGCCACTCCATCATAGTACCGTTGTGGCTGCGCTGCAAACCTTCCTCGAATAACCATATTCTGATCTACGTCCTGAGGAACGTGTTGAGGATTAGCAGCTGGTACGGGTACTTGTTGGGGTGGTGGTGGTTGATAGACAAGTGGTTGGTTGTAAACAGGAGGTGGAGGGTACGAGTATGGGTGATAAGGGTATGGTGGGTATGGGTAATGTGGATAAGGTAAGTTATTTTGTGGTAAGTTAGGATATGGGTAAGCAGGGTTGTTCTGAGGATTTTGGACAATGTTATGAGTTGGACTATTCTGATTCTGTGTACCCGGGTTTTGGCTCTGGCTTTCCCCTGACGGATCTTGATTCTTACTGGTATTGCCATCAGTGCCGTCAGTCCGGTTCAATGTCTGATTAAACTCATTCTCAACATCATCCAACTCATTACTGAGGTCCATTGGTTCTTTCCCTCCCCCGACAATGTTCATTCTCCTCAAGAAAGCTCGGTTCCTTCTAGCTATCGTCTCAGGGTCCAACGGTATTCTCTCTTCACCCGTATTACCTTGTGAGCATATTTTCATATACCTGACACACTAGCAAAAGAATCAAAACACAACTACCGAATATGTACGAAATAAAAATAAAAAAGTAAAGCACTCACTACTAACTACTAAGCTATCGACAAGTCCTATTCAAAAGACATACAACGCCATCCCCGGCAACGACGCCATTGACTTGTATCAAAAATATCAGATTTCTACTAGTAGCTTCCCCGCAAGAGTACGGGTTCACTGTAGTATGGCCAAGTATAGGGACCAAGTATTATCGAACCCAAGGGAAAATGTGTATGCAAATAGATCCCTGAAGATCTACGCGTCGTAGTTAATATGAGTGAAATGTTTTTTTTTTTTTTTTGAAAGAAATAAAATCTAAGCTATAATACTCTACTAAGGCAAAACAAAGAACTAAACTAATTATCCAAATGTTGTTTTCAAATATGAGAGGGTGATGCTCAGGATAGGAATCCCTACGTATACTAACGGAGCAGGTACATAATCAAAATAATTGTGACGCGCAAGAGATAATCTAAGTTAAAAGAATGCAAGATGAAAGCTCAAGATTTTAAACCCTAATACTTTATCCTAACAATCGACTTCACTAATCCACTAACAAGTTAATAGATTGTGCTTAATTAAAGAGACCCTAATTTAACTAAAGTGATGCGGTCGTCCTACCTCGTTAAACCGGTAGATTAATTAACCCCTTCTAAACCTTCTCGTTAAGACTACTAGTTGTTAAAGAGTGATGCGGTCGTCCTCTCCCTAACACGTTCGTACAAAATTCAAAGGAAAAGTTAAGATTGATTTTAAGAATTCATTAATTAAGAGAATTAAAACTAAACATCATGAATTACCCTAATTACGTACCCATATCCTACTTCTACAAGTTCATCCTACCCCAAGCATACAAGAGTTTTAGCCAGACATGGTTATAACGATAACAAAAGCAATTGACGAAGTAACAAACATAAACATGATGAATTTAAGTGAAAAACTAAAAAGCATGAACTAGGGTTTTGAAAGAAAATAATTCTAAGAACTAAAATTAGATTAATAAAACGAAGTCTAAACGTGTTCAAGAATAAAAATTGAAGAAACGAAACTAAAAAGCAAAACCTTGATGTGAATTCGTAAAGAAAAACCTCAAAAACGTAAAAGTAAAGCTTTCTCGTTCCTTCTCCTCCAAAAACTAACTCTAAAAACAATCTCGTATCAAGTGGTATGTGGTAGTCGTGTTCGGAAGAGGTATATATAAGGACCGGACCGAATCGGGATCTCATGGGCCGAAAATACGCATTCGGGGCCGCAACTTGGAAGCGCTCGAGCTGTCGAGCTCGAGCGGAGGCGCTCGAGCTTGTTGGTCGAATGGGGCAGGCGGTCGAGGTGTTGTGCTCGAGTGTAGAAAAGTTTCTGGAAGTCAGAGGTGCTCGAGCTGATGAGCTCGAGCAGAGGCGCTCGAGTGCCTTGGTCGAGCGGATCATGAGGTCGAGCGGAAGCGCTCGAGTGCTTTCGCTCGAGCACTTTTCAGCAGCAGTACACTTGTTCGTAAAATCTTCATATCTCCTCAACCGGGAGTCCGTTTCGGCCAATTCAAAGTCCTACGAACTCCTATTTTCGCCCTCTATCCATCTATAAGCATCAAAGAGACAAATTCATTAGTTTATGAAAATGATACTCAAATGACTCTAAATACTCAACAAAATCAACCAAAACTATGGCATTTCGAGTGACGAATCATGACAATTTCACGCCTAATCACTCTACCCTGAGATCAATGAAGCCTGGAATGATAAATTCCCAGATCTTGCCTTAAAGGCTCCTGAGAAAATCATCTACCGGCCTCCTCAAGATGCAACTGGAGCAGTTGATAGAGATCGAATCACAGAAGAATGGGTGTCCCTGTGTGAGCAGTTGGGTCTCAAAGGACATACAAAAGAAGTCATGGAGAGGAAGACTGAATTGAAGATCCGAGTCTTCAAACAATATGGACTTGAACCTCTGTTTGAATCCATCTGAAAAAGTTAGTGTTTGTACTGGGCATTTGTTTATAAGTCCCAGTTGTTTTGATTTTAAACTTTTGACAATAGGCTTCATGTAATTGTACTCATCTTAGTTCTCTTGAAATGAAACTCTACTGCTATTTTGCCCAAGATAATATCTCATTATCATTTAGGCTTATGTACTTGAATGCTTTTACTTATAAAAATCCTTAAACTTTTATGTCATCTGAAGAACCTCATCTGAAAGAAGATATGTAATAAGATAGGTTTCGGCATAATCAAAAAGGAGGAAATTGTTGAGAAATTATATAGACTTAAGTTTTGATTAAGATGCCAAAAGATTTTCCCTAAGTTATTTGTAAGTAAAAATGTTCAGTAGAGTTAGAGTTTAGAATATCAGTTCAAATGTTAAGGAACTGAAGTGCAGTTATAAATTTCTAGAGTGTATTGAAGAATGAAGTCCACTGAAAACGAAGTCCGCTGAAGACAAGTGATCTGAGAATTAGTCTAAGTCTTGAATGTTTTCTAAGTGCATTCTCACTAAGACTAAAACCATCAGGAGAGGACCAAGGTCCACTGATGTGAACTAACAAAGCACATTCAATACTAAACACATTAAAAGTTGTTAGTTAATCTTGTTGGAACAAGGCAAAATGAATTTCAGTGAAGCTTACAATAAATGAAGGAATAAGAAGGTTCTCTCAGAGGAGTTCCACCTTAAAGTAAGATAGGATTCTGAGCAAGCAGACTGAACGGCCCAATAAGAAGATGACACGTAGGTGTACTCTACTGACAGCCGACCTGTCCCAGACTGACAAGTACCAATAGTCTTTCCCTAGCATTCTACAGAAAGTTGGTGAACATGCATGGTCTTCCAGCCGTTTCTTGACAAGACTTAAAGCTTCAAATATAGCCGTTTGAACCAATCAGATACAAGAAGACTTACTTGAGAAGATTCAAATCCAACGGGAAGATTTTCAAGGAAGCCTATAAATACAGAAGGACGTGCTCATTTCTATGCACGGGAAACTCACAAGATCAAAGCTATCTCTATATTTATAACTATCTAGAAGCACTCAAAATTACCTTTGTTTCCCAAGTGTTTCACATCTGTAGAGAGCGTAACAAACCTTCTGTAACCAAGCTTAAAAGCTATATCCAAACCTTAGAAAGAGATAATCCATTCTAAGTCGTGAGCTAAACTGTAAGGATTATCTCACAACAGTTGGAACCAAATCCTACTCAAAACCCTACTCAGTTGTTAGGTTGAGAGTTAGTGTTAAGTGGTGTTAGTAAGCTAATTGTTTGTATCAGTCTGAAAGTTGGTTTGTTTTGGAAACTAGGACCTGGAATTATCCTAGTGATCAATCATCCTAAGAGAGGATTAATTGATCAGTGCACCTTGGCACTATAACACAAGGAATTTCAAGTGAAAGGAATTCTCCTATTTAATCAGGACAGTGGACGTAGGAGATTCATCTCTGAACCACTTTATATCTTGTGTACTTACATTCTGCTATTTCCTAAGTGTGTGTTATCCACTCAAAAGTTTATCAAAGTAAAATGAGTTTTCTTAAGGGCTCACTAATCCTCATTTGTAAGCTAATTAGATAGTAGTTCAACTGAAAGTCTTGAGCTTTCATTGGAGGTATTATCTCAGTAAGTTTTCACAAGTAATTCTCAGCAGACTTCAAGTCCACTGACGAGTTACTGTCTTAAGTAATCTGATAAGTTTTAAGAAGTTTGAATTTGTAACCAACAAGTGTATTCCCCCCCCCCCCATACACTTGTTTACTCGTTTCGGGACCAACAAACAGCTTCTTCAATGCACATTTCAGAAGTGGTATATGTGTCTGTTAATCCCAACATTTGTGCAGCCTCTCTATTTGTGAAAAATGTATGTCCATTTATTGTTCTTAAGTCTTTAAAAGAACCTGGTTTTCTAATGTGCATTAACAATAGCCTTGAGTAGAACTTTTCACCTCAGATGGTCGACAACTTGCAATTCGAGCTATAACTTCTTATTTTTTTACGAGGTTTCCATTCTTTTAAATTGCGGTGCCAGGTAAAGTATTTTGGGAATTCAACATATAAACGGTTTAGGCTCTTTGCATAATCATCGTATTTATTCATGTAAAAGAATTGTGTTAGCATAGTTTTTTGGATTGCAGGATTGTTAGTAATGTTGTGTAATGATTCATCAGTGGAGAACGTTACTGGTTGTTCATTCTCTAAATGGATAGGTAAGTATATTACTGGATGCATATGGTTAAGTTCAAATTCAAAAATGCGCCAAATTGCTTCAGGAGGTGAAATCCATCTAGCACATTGGAAATTCTTTATTTCATCAACTATTTGATCTTGGGAGTCTTCAATTAATGAGTACGCTATTTTGTCATGACCTTTATAAATATATTTGTACAAATATTTTATGGCTTGGAATGTTGAACATATTTCTACATTGATGTGACAATTAAATTTATCTAAAAGGTATGGATTATAAGGCACAACCCTTTGATTGTCCAGTTGTGAACCTCTCACAGTAACTGCAAGTTTATTATTTGTACACCGATATATTGGGTATGAATTTGTTCCACATTTGGTACTTTCTGAGAAATCTTTAGGGTAATTAAATTTGCAGGTACCTTTTTTTCATACAAGGGCATGTTGGATTAAGTGAACCACAAGGCCCATGCATCATATGTTTTACTACGAGTGAAAACAAGTACGGATCAATATGTGGACCAGGAAGTTCTGCACAAACAATTCTATCAAATGCCTCGGGAGAGAACATTTTTTATTTTTTGTCCAAAATAAGCAAGAAATGAGCATGAGGAAGGCCTCTTTTTTGGAATTCTATAACGTAGGCATAGGCAACAACATGACCGAAAATTTCTTTCTTGAACAGTTCATTTTTTACAACTTGGAGCTTTGCACGAAATACTCTAGCAATTAAATCAGGTCTATTCTGTGTTCATCAGAAGGTAAACACAATGCCTTAATTTTAGGCCAATTTGGATTTGATGTTATTGTTAAACAAATATCAGGCTTTTCATAATGTTGTACTAAAGCTATACCGTCCATATATCTTTTGCGCATATCTTTGGGTCCTCCAACGAATGATGTAGGTAATAGCATATGTCTACCAATGTCACCTCCTATTTCATACCCTTGTGCAATACCATCTAACAAACCACAATATAGTTCATTTCGTAAACGATTTTGCATGTCAGCACTTCTAAAAAAGCCCAAACGCGATGTTTCAATTTTAATATACATATCTACAACATATTGTTGTTGAAGGGTATGCGTGGGTGTTTTTCCAGAATGTTGTAAAAAATATTGAAACATATACGACAACATGCACAGCGGAAGACTTTGAAAAACAGAATATAAAATTTTCAAACGGGATATCAAAACTTTATCATAGATTATTATTGAATAATCTATGATGCCTCATGGCGAAACTTCACTATAACGAGTAGTGATACAAAGACAAAGTAAAAACCAACTATAGGAATTTACATCAAGATTATATACCCTAGGTATATAATCAAAAGCCTATAATTCTAAAAGTGTAAACCAAAGAACCTACTCAAAGGTCGAAATAAAACACTTCTAAAATAACAAAGGAGTAATTCGAAATAGCTACACTCTAAATGTAAAGTAGATATCTCGAACTCTTCACTTAAAAATGTCTCATGCGTGTGGTATTTTTAGAATTTGTATCTTGCATGTGAACACATAAAATCATGGTTTTCCATGATGTAGAACTGCCCATTACTAAGTCTCCATGATCTTGATATAACCGCCCATGTTGTAGCTTCAATTACTCACTCTAAACTGCAACCGCCAGACTTGGTAATTGCCACGTCTTCATTCTGCATGTTTAGACATTAAAGATAATATTGCAACATTCGACGTTAGTGTTAGGAGAAAGGACGAATTCTAATATTGCGGAAAATATTGTAACAATCTTGACAACATTGACCTAACATCAACAATCTCCTCCAATTTGGCCTTTCTACTACAACACACCTAATGTCTTAAACATGCAGTAAAATGTGTTAAGTAAGAAACACAACTAAACATCAAAACAAGGATATTTAATTGCTAAAACCAAATTAAAGTAAACAAACTGGAATTAAGATAAACACCACACTAAGCACAAACTGAATGCTTAAAACAAACTGCACAAACACTAAACAAACTCAGTGTTACCACACTAGTCTACACAAAAAACAGCAACAAAAACTAATAGTTAGACTAACAGAAAAACTAAAACAGTGTTTGATAAAACTATAGAGCTTTTGAATCTCAAGGTATGAATATGTGAAGTAGAGAGAGGATTGGGCTGATCTTCATAAGTCAGCTGCATTTTCATAGTCTGCACGAACTCCCCCTATCTTCATTCTTCCTTGAATTCTAAGCTCTTTCTTGGTTTCCACCTAGATCACCATAAAGTGTTTCTAGGTCTTCATCATCATCCTTTTCGGTAACAGGTTCAACAGCTGGAACAACAACATTATCATCAGGAACTTCTTCAATTCGTACACCACTGGTACTGGCAACTCCACTTGCATGAACTTCAACTCCCCCTGAGTTCAATCCTTCACCATCAGCAGCAGCTACATCAGGTCCTACTCCCCCCATTGGAGTAGAAAGCAGCAACTCCCAGAAAGTTTTCTGGTTCTTCAGATCTTGAACAATTGACTGCATATTTGTGATGGTTGTCTGCAAAGTCTCTATTTGATTAGTGATATATGTAGGAGTTAAAGAAACTGAAGTGATTGTAGCATTATGAGGAATGTTGGCAGAAGTATTGTCAACATTTTCAGCGGTATTAGCGGTTTCCTGAGCTTTCTGTTCTTGTTGCACATCAGTAGAATCATGATAAGGCAGATCAATCACCATGGGTCCTGTGAGTAGCACACTGGAGATCCCAAAACTAGCAGTAAAGCCACTGATTGTCTCTTCTCTTGGATTTCTCTCAAATTCTTTGTTTTCAAGCATCTTGTATATGAGACTTGGATAAGGTAGCAGCCCTTTACCAGTATATGAGAAAAGCATCTTGTACATTATTAAAGATGGTTTGTCCAAGGTTGAACTTCTTCAGATGTCCAATCTTATACATTAAGATTGCATGCTCCTTAGTCAGAACTGTAGTGTTTGAGGATGGTAACCAGTTGTATATACACAGCTTATGAAGTACAGAGTATAAACTGGTCAACTTCGAACTACTTAATCTGTTTTTCCAGACCACAATTTGTCCACCAGTTATGACTTTAATTACTTCATTCATGTCATCAACAGGTTCTTCAATCATACTCTTAGTTCTAAAAAATAGATTGATTGACTTCGGTGTAAACTTTAGTTTAGCTCCTCTAAACCAAACAGTACCATAATGCTTAGAATTTGTTTTACCCAAACTCCCTCTCAGATTAGCATAGAATTCATAAATCCATTCTACAATATATGGAGTAGCAAACTCAAGATCATACAGTAATGATCTTTCCTTAAAATATTCCACCTGATTTTGCTCTCTGAAGTCAGTCATTTTAACAACTTTTTCACCCACCAGTATCCTAGTACGAATCTTTCCATACTTATCACTCTTCATATCATTATATTCATCTTCACTAGAGGAGTGATCAGATAGTACCTTAACACTGGAATCAGAATCATCTGGAGAGGGATCACTGGATTTAGGGTCAGAATTCTTCTCTTCTTCTTCTTCTTCTTCTTCTTCTTCTTCTTCTTTCTCCTGTTCTGGTTCAGATTCTTCAAATGTTGCCATACGTGATGGCACATCTTCGGCAACAATAGGTTCTCTTTCAGCAACAGTTAGCATAGGAATGGATTTCTTTTTTTCCTTGCTTCTCTTTCTTACTTGTGCAATGGGCACATTCATTTCGGAATCAGAATCTGGCACTTGAGTGGGTCCAGATTTTACCTCTTCTGTTTCAGCTACATTAGGACCTGTAGCTGTTTCTTCTGAGCTTTCATCTATCAGAATCGGCTTTGAAGGGTCCTCCTTCTTTCCTTTCCTTTTTGTTTCAGCATAATCTACCTTTCTTCCCATGGTTCTGTATGATCTCCTTCTTTTTCCTCCTTTCTTTGACTGACTTGCTTTTCTCTTTTTCCACGCATTTCTAATTCTTTCTCCCAGACCTTCGGTGTCATTTGATGATTCAGGTTGGGTTTCCAATGCAGGTTCAACTTTAGTTCCTTGATCATCAGCTTCTGGAGTTATTTGTTGAGGATTACACATCCTTTCAAGCTCAGAAAGATCTATCTCTTCATCACCAAGTAGTATTTTAGGGTGTTGAGTTTTAAGCTTTAGAACTTGATAGATAGCAGCTATTTGTTCGAAGGGGGTTCCTAGACTGAAGTTAATGGACATAGGGTTAGGATCAAGAACATTAACCATATTTTCAGAAGGTTGAACGGATGATGAAGGAACATCGAGTGTATCCTTCACTAGAGTAGGGTTTTGAACAGAAATGGAAGGATTGATCTCTTGTGGGATAGGTATTTTGAAAGAACCGATAGTGATCAAATGGGATGTTGGCGGAGAGGCGCCAACATTAGCAGCAACATTCTGAGAATCAGTTTTCGAGGCCATTGAAGCTAGCAAGTTGAGAGGGTTTTCGGGTGTGGAAGAAGATGCAGAAAACTTTGGGGAATGAGGAGAAGATGGAAGGTTTCTTCGAGATGTCATTATATCCTGCAAAAGAATTGAGAAATTTGATTAAAAAAAATTAATGAATAAAAATATTCAGTAATTTTACACATATACACATCTTATAGGCTGAGAAAGATGATACTAAATAACATTGTGAATAATACTTGAGTGCTCTATCAAAAATACCTTTAGGAATCTGTAAAATAAGATTTGAAAATAACTTATATGTACTTAGAATCAACACTGAATTAGACGATCTTATATAGAAGAAAATATAGAAGTTATCACATATGCTCCATCAAGTGTCGTGCGTTATATGGTAATTTTCAAAAACCTCCCCCATAACTAGTTCGAACGTGGTATGTGAAGTTGTGTGATAAAAAAATAAATATATGTTGCCCACAATTTTTTTATTTATGCAACATACTGATTTTAAATAAATACTGTGGAATATTCTCAATATATTCCCTTAATATTTATCCTATTCAAAAATTAATTAATTCATATAAATAAGTAATTCGAATTCTCATAATGTTATTATTTTTGTTAGAACACATATCTCAACATTTCAATAACACAATCAACATTGGATTGTTTTATCAATTAATCACTTTTGTCACAAAATTTCACGTTGATCCACCTTTTAAAAAGAGAACATCGTAGTTGCGAGCTCCGTGCCCCATAGTTACTTAGTGGATTTATGAACAAATTGATACATTTTTAATCACCTTTTGAAAATAGTACATCGTAGTAGCGAGCTCCGTGTCCCATAGTTACTCAGTGATTAAAGTATCTTATTTGTGATATTTTAAACATTTTAACACGCAATGATATGTGATCATAAAAATAAATACACTTTCAAACTCAAACAACTAGAAATTATGAACAATTAAGAATCAAACAGAATTAATACTTAGAAAATTTACTGAGCTTTTTCTGATGTTATGATCTATGTCGAAACATTTTTCACAACACAGTATTAATTTATTCAGAGAGTGCATAGACCAAGAGATTCCCTAAGTGAAGAAAATCTCTCAAAATCATGAGCTTCAGTGAATATATCTGCAAGTTATTTTTCAGTGGAGATATATTCTAATTTCACTATTTCTTTTTCAACAAGATCCCTAATAAAATGATGCCTAATGCTTATATATTTTGTCAAAGAATGTTGTACAGGATTCTTTGATATATTAATAGCACTCGTATTGTCACAATATATAGTTAGTATATCACTGTTCAAACCATAATCATCAAACATTTTCTTTAGCCAAAGTAATTGAGTACAACAACTCCCTACTGCAATATACTCTGACTCAGCAGTGGATTGAGAAACACAGTTCTGTTTCCTACTGTGCCAAGAGATAAGATTGTTTCCCATATAGAAACAACCTCCACTTCTACTCTTCCTGTCACCACTGTCTCCGGCCCAATCTGCATCAATATAACCGATTAATATACAATTAGTGTCCTTACCATACCAGATTCCAAGATCACAAGTTCCTGCAACATATTTAATTATCCTTTTTACAGCACACAGGTGTGATTTTTTAGGATTAGCCTGATATCTAGCACATAAACATACACTAAACATGATGTCTGGTCTACTTGAGGTTAAGTAAAGTAAACTGCCTATCATAGATCTATATAGAGTTGGATCAACACATTGTCCAACATCTCCTTACACAGCTTTTGTGTTGAACCCATAGGAGTTCTCATTGGTTTTCCAGTTTCAATTCCAAACCTCTTAACAAGATTATTTGCATACTTGCTTTGTGAAAAGAATACACCATCTTTGTTCTGTTTAATCTGAAGACCTAAGAAAAAATTTAAGTCTCCAACCATTAACATTTCGAAAGTGGTTGTCATTTCTTTTACAAAAAGTTCAATCATTTTATCACTTGTAGAGCCAAACACAATATCATCAACATAGATTTGGGCAATCATGATGTCATTCTCAGTTTGTTTGATAAATAAGGTCCTATCAGCTTCACCTCTAATGAAACCCAAATTAACAAGAAAATTTGTTAACCTACCATACCAAGCTCTAGGAGTTTGTTTGAGACCATATAAGGCTTCGTTCAATTTATACACATAGTCTGGGAAGTCAGGATTTTCAAATCCTTTTGGTTGTTCTACATAAGCTTCTTCAATCAAAATTCCATTCAGAAAAGCAGTTTTAACATCCATTTGATGCAACTTAATGTCCAGAAAACATGCAATTGCAAGTAATAATCTTATAGATTCAATTCTAGCAATTGGAGCAAAAGTTTCATCAAAATCAATTCCTTCTACCTGAGTGTATCCCTGCACTACTAATCTAGCTTTGTTTCTAACAATGTTACCAGATTCATCAGTTTTGTTTTTAAAAATCCATTTAGTGCCTATGACATTTGTATGTTCTGGTCTAGGTACTAGAGTCCACACATTATTCCTTTCAAACTGATTTAGTTCCTCATGCATAGCATTTATCCAGTTCTCATCTTTCAAAGCTTCAATGATGTTTTTAGGCTCAATTAAAGAATGATAACACTCATAACCTACCTTGTTGCAGATGGAAGACATACAGATTGTTCTTACCAGATTGCTTACAATACCCATTCTTCTTCTTGTCTGAACACCAGAATGTTTTTCTCCAATAATTTGTTCTGCAGGATGATCTTTAATTATTCTAGTAGATGGAACCTTATTGTACTCAAATGAATTCTCCGGACATTCTGATTTTTCAGATGTTGTTTTAGTTGTTGGAACATTTTGAACAACATCTTTACACTGACCGGAATCTGAAGAATTCATTGGAACATCAATAAGTCCAGTAACATCATCTTCAATGGTTGGACCTGCAAGACTAGCATTATCATAAAAAAAAACCACATTAACAGGCTCTTGCACAGTGTCAGTCCTTAAATTATAGATTCCATATGCTTTGCTATTTCTAGAATAACCAAGAAAGAATCCCTTATCACTTTTTGAATCGAACTTGTGCAACTGTTCTCTATCATTCAAAATGTAACAAACACAACCAAACACATGAAAGTACTTAACATTTGGTTTTTTGTTATTAAGAATTTCATAAGAGGTTTTTGTAGTTCCTGATCTCAGATAGACTCTGTTAGAAATGTGACATGCAGTGTTAAGAGCTTCAGCCCAAAATCTTTTTGAAAAGTCCTATTCTTTCTTTCAACAACACCATTTTGTTGTGGTGTTTTTGGTGAGGAAAATTCTTGTAAGATACCTTTGTCTTCACAGAATTTTATAAAGTCACTATTTTCAAATTCTCTTCCATGATCAGACCTGATTTTCTTGATCTTTGAATTGAAAACATTTTTGAATTTCTTATACAGATTTTTGAACACAGAGAAGGTTTCAGATTTTTCTTTAAGAAATTCAATCCAGGTGTATCTTGAATAGTCATCAACCAACACAAAAGAATATTTTTTCCCACCTATACTTTCAGTTTCCATTGGACCCATCAGATCCATATGAAGGAGTTCAAAAAAAATTGTGTAGAACAATGAGTCAACATTTTATGTGACATTCTGACTTGCTTACCTTTTTGGCATGGACCACACACTCTTGACCCTATTCAACTGTAATGTTAGAAGCCCATTTACAGCTCATGTCTTAATTAATTTCAATATATTCTGATAGTGTGTATGTCCTAATTTTTTATGCCACAGAAAGCTCTCATCGGGTTTCACATTGTTATACATTTTTGGGGTATCAATTACATATCAATTATCCACAGATCTATGACCAATTATAAGACATTCACCTTTATCATTTTTCACATAGCATGAATCCTTATTAAAATCAACATGTAGGCTATCATCACATAATTGACTTATACTAATCAGATTTGCAATCAATCCATCAACATGCAACACATTAGTCAGTTTAGGGAATCTTGGAACATTCAAAGTATCCTTACCTATGACTGCACTACGAGTACCACCTCCAAAAATCACATGACCATCGGTATCTAGTCTACAATCCGTTAAAAAATCAATATTGCCAGTCATATGTCTAGAACTACCACTGTCAAAATACCACGTACCGAGTGCATGAGCTTTTAATGAAGTATACACAACATTACAACTTTTTGACTTACTGGCCCAGTTCGTTTTTGAAACATGTTCTTTTAGATGAGGTGACAAATTTGGTGACACGGATTTAGCAATACAATCTCTTTTCAATTTCCAGCAGTAAGGTTTAATATGTCCCTTTTTATAGCAGTAATGACATAAAAATCACTTGTTTTTTCAAACAGTTTATTTGTAGAGTCATGAGTGTTTATGGAAACTGCTCCTGATTTTACAAATTTAACAGGTTCATTACTAACTTTAGACTTATCAGACAAACCAACATATCCAAGACTTTTTCTACCAGAATTACCAAGTACCAAGGCATTGTCCAGACTTTCAGTGCCTTTGGTGAATTTTTTAAAGTTCAAGGTTGGACCTCTAAGCTCTTCTTTCAGCTTCTCAAGTTTCATGTCCTTCCTTGTGAGAATTACTTCAATCTTGATTAAAGATTCTCTCAATTCAGAATTTTCTAGAGTCATTGACTTAATAATCTGTGATTGTGACTCAATCTCCTTAATGTTATCTAGGTTTTTTTAAATATTGAATAGTATAATTTTTGCTGGTGTTATGATATTTTTCATGCATATTATTGTTCATTGAGTATATAAAATTGTATGGGTATGATAATATTATTGTGGTTTGCTTGTTTCGAACAATTTTTTTTCTGAAAATCGCGATTGCATTTGTTCATCTCTGGTTCTCCGAACTCGACCAGAATATTCGAAATTTTTTTCCGAACATGAACACAATTTTCGGAAAAAAATTCGAACAAAGTTGTTCGATTTTTTTTTTCCGAAAATTGTGTTCATGTTCGGAAAAAAATTCCGAACATTATGGTCATGTTCGGATAACCAGAGCTAAACAACAGTCATTGCGATTTTCGACTTTGGCGATAGCCGACGGAGGCGGCGGAGGGCGTAGACGGCGGGCGACGATGATGTGGCTATGGGCGTAGACGACGAAGGATGTTGAAGATGAAGTGTATTCAAAATATGGGTGTAATCTAGATTTTGAATTCATTAAAAATAATAAACACGAAAAAGGATTACAATTTATATTTATTCGGATTAAACCGAAAGATTTGTGCGGGTTGACTAACTCTAGATTTGATCCTCTGATTCTTCTCTTCGGTGTTGACCTTGACTTGGAGGTTCTTCGGGAGAAACCCTTGCCTTGATCTTCGTTTGAGATTGATCTTTGAATTTATAACGTTAATCCAAGGGCGAAACACTTTATTTTGGATTAAACGTTATTTTTGGAATTTGGGGGATGAACATCTTCGAAGGCGGGATGAACGCCGTTGAATTTGGTGAAGAACGTCCCTTGAATCTTTGAGGAGAAACGACGGATCGGAGAGGTGCCGGACCATTATCTCGGATCGGAGGCCATTTATGGTAGGCTTGTGCGAAGAACGCCTTTGAAGATTCTTCAAATCTTCAAGGAGAAACGCCTGATCGGAGGGGCTCTGGACCTTGATCTCTGATCGGAGGTTGTTTCTGAGAAGAACGCCTTTGAAGCTTCTTCGAATCTTTGAGGAGAAATGCCGGATCGGAGGGGCTCTGGACCTTGATCTCTGATCGGAGGCTGTTTCTGATTGCTTTCCACGAAGAACGCTTTGAATTTGATGAAGAACGCTTTGAATCTTCAAAAGCTCTTGAACTTCTAAATTTCTTCTGCTTCTTTCCGTCTGAATGTGTGTAAAATGAATGAATGAAGGACCCTATTTATAGGGTAAGGAGATAAAAACTTTCCTCATTCATGGTGCCACGTAGCGCTTTATGATTGGCCGATGCCGATTTGATGGGCTTTTATAGGCCAATTTCCAGATTTAGTTGATTCTCATTAATTTCTTTCCTTCTTCATGCAAGATACGATTTGATTTTTTCTTGGGCACTAAGTCAATGAGATTAATTACTGCAGACTCGTATTTTTGGCAAGTTTGTACCGTGTATATTAAATACCAATTAATTTAATTATTTAATTTGAGAATTAATTTATTTAAATCCCCAAAATTAAAATAATAAATTTATTTTGATATTAATATTTATTTGTACACGCGTCAATATTTAATTGTGTGCAAAATAATTTGCTTACAAATGCCCCCTCGTGCTTTGTTCACGGTCATTTGTGACTTGGAGTGAACGGAGCACGAAAATCTTTACGCCCTCATTTGCTTTTGTGCTTTTGAATCATGACTGAACTTAGAAGATGTCTAAGTTGCCTACGTACCTCTTTGGTCTAAAAGGATCAAGTCATAACGTAGTTCAAGGGGAATTTGATTTAATTTGGGGGTGCCATAAACAGTTTATACTTGTGTAGGCTAGGAGTGACATACAGTTTAAGCTCGTGCGTCAAGGAGATTTAATTTGAATTTGTTTGATAGTTTATACTCGTATTAGAGAGATATACTTTGAACTTGTTTGATAGTTTAGACTCGTATCAAGGAGTCTCATAATTTCATTTGGATTTGTTTGATAGTTTTTTGCTCGTACCAAGGATCATTATAACTTTGCAGACAGTTTAGTCTCTTATCAAGGAGATTTCATTTGACTTGGGGAGACTTCAGTTTGATCTTTAGCTTGAGAGCTTCAGACAGTTTTGTCTTTCGCCAAGGAAACTTGATTTGGCTTTGAGATAGTTTTCACTCGTATCAAGGAGCTTCATTTGATTTGAATTTTGGAGAGACTTCAATGTGATCTCCGGCTTGAGAGCTTCATATAGTTTTATCTCTTATCAAGGAGAATTTGATTTGGCTTTGAGATAGTTTTCGCTCGTATCAAGGAACTTTACAGACAGTTTATGCTCTTGTCAAGGAGCATTTATTTGACTTTGGAGAACTTCAGAAAGTCTCTTCGAGCACTATGTCTCCTTGCTTGACTAATTGCATGACCTTTTCTTTTAAGATAAAACAATCTTCAATTGAGTGGCCCACTGAGCGGTGGTACTTGCAATATTTTGGATCGTCAATGCGTCCAGCTTCTTCCGGCCGTTTCATCTTAGGCAACTCAATAAGTTTTACCTCCATCAAGTCATCGAATATCCCCGAGACGTCAGAGTCTAAGAAAGGATATTGCTTTTGTCGTAGCTCTTTCAGACTCAGCCCGCCTTGCCCCCTATCCCGAGGAAGGTCCGTTATGTATTCCTTACTTGAAGGCTTGTCATATATCATATCGCGATACTTTTGACTTGGTGGTTCTTCAACTCCACTTGCGGCCATGCTTAGCTCCATGTCATGAGCTCTTGTAGCCAGATCTTCGAAGGTCTTTGGTTGAATTCCTTGAAGAATGTATCGGAGACCCCACTGCATGCCTTGGATACACATCTCGATTGCAGAAGTCTCAGACAGTCGATCCTTGCAATTTAGGCTCAAATTTCTCCATCGATTTATATAATCGATAACGAGCTCATCTATCTTTTAGTGAGTGTTGGTTAGCTCGATCATGCTAATTGTCATCCTTGTGCTATAGAACCGATTTAGGAACTTATACTCCATTTGATCCCAACTGTCGATGGAGTTAACCTCCAAGTCGATGTACCAGTTGAACGCATTTCCTTTCAAGGAGCAGACGAATTGCTTGACCAGATGATCTTCGTAGGTTCCGGCATTGTTACAAGTTTCGATAAAGTGAGCTACATGTTGCTTTGGGTTCCCTTTGCCGTCAAATTGTTGGAATTTTGGAGGTTGGTAGCCGGTTGGCATTCTCAAGCTATCAATCCTCTTCGTGTAAGGTTTGATGTAGCTGGAGGTTATTTTGGAGGTGTCATCAAACTTCTCTTTCACCGTCTCCAGAATGAGTTCCTTGAGCTGGTAGACTTGGATCCCTCCATCTGACGAGATTTGCAGCTTTTTAGCAGTTACCCCAGTTTCACCAACTTGACGTTGAGTTAAAGTTTCCTCGTCGTGCTCCTCAACTTGCTTTCCTTTGACGTGGCTTGCATCGCTGCCATCTACCCTATTCATCAGACTGGCGATCTGGATGTCTTGATTCTTGACATGATCTGTAAGTCCCGCTATGGCCTTGATCAGGCTGTCAAGCTTTTCATCAACAGTTGAGGCATCTGTCATCATGGCTGGCGCTATGCTTGAGTCTGAAGATGAGTCTGATGATGAGTGTGGAGTAGAGCATGTAGAGTTGACTTCCTCATCTTCGCCGATGTAGGGAGGCTTGTTCATAACTATCCCGGATGAGGGGCTTCCTTCTGAAGAGGCGTGTGTCGATGACTTATTCGACATGCTTCTTGTGATGACGTTGGTGTTAGGAGTCGTTGAGGGATTGGTCCTTGGCGAAATGATCTTGTGTGGAGGAGTCATTCCAACGATCCTAAGCTTGCTTGAGGAGAGAAGAGATGAGAGGTAGAGTGGTCCCACTGGGCGTGCCAAATTTGTAATCTAGATTTTGAATTTATTAAAAATAATAAACACGAAAAAGGATTACAATTTATATTTATTCGGATTAAATCGAAAGACTTGTGCGGGTTGACTAACTCTAGATTTGATCCTCTGATTCTTCTCTTCGGTGTTGACCTTGACTTGGAGGTTCTTCGGGAGAAACCCTTGCCTTGATCTTCGTTTGAGATTGATCTTTGAATTTATAACGTTAATCCAAGGGCGAAACGCCTTATTTTGGATTAAACATTATTTTTGGAATTTGGGGGATGAACGCCTTCGAAGGCGGGATGAATGTCGTTGAATTTGGTGAAGAACGTCCCTTGAATCTTTGAGGAGAAACGACGGATCGGAGAGGTGCCGGACCTTTATCTCGGATCGGAGGCCGTTTATGGTTGGCTTGTGCGAAGAACGCCTTTGAAGATTCTTCAAATCTTCAAGGAGAAACGCCGGATCGGAGGGGCTCTGGACCTTGATCTCTGATCGGAGGTTGTTTCTGAGAAGAACGCCTTTGAAGCTTCTTCGAATCTTCGAGGAGAAATGCCGGATCGGAGGGGCTCTGGACCTTGATCTCTGATCGGAGGCTGTTTCTGATTGCTTTCCACGAAGAACGCTTTGAATTTGATGAAGAACGCTTTGAATCTTCAAAAGCTCTTGAACTTCTGAATTTCTTCTGCTTCTGTCCGTCTGAATGTGTGTGAAATGAATGAATGAATGACCCTATTTATAGGGTGAGGAGATGAAAACTTTCCTCATTCATGGTGCCACGTGGCGCTTTATGATTGACCGATGCTGATTTGATGGGCTTATATAGGCCAATTTCCAGATTTAGTTGATTCTCATTAATTTCTTTCCTTCTTCATGCAAGATACGATTTGATTTTTTCTTGGGCACTAAGTCAATGAGATTAATTACTGCAGACTCGTATTTTTGGCAAGTTTGTACCGTGTATATTAAATACCAATTAATTTAATTATTTAATTTGAGAATTAATTTATTTAAATTCCCAAAATTAAAATAATAAATTTATTTTGATATTAATATTTATTTGTACACGTGTCAATATTTAATTGTGTGCAAAATAATTTGCTTACAATGGGCAAGAATTCGAAGAGTTTGTTTATAGTTAATTAGGGTATTTTAGAAATAAAATGTAGTGTATTCATCCCAAGTGTAGTAAGTTTATCCATGTAGTGTATTCACTCCACATTGTAGTGCTAATAACCTAGGCCTCTCCCTTTGTATATAGGCTAAGATAGATAGCTTGGGACTTTTTTTAACATTACTATGGCGCAGGTTATTTGCACTAGCCTCTTTGTTAAAAACACTACCGGATGAATACACTACTTCTTGTTCGGTTTTATTTTTTCGAATTTTTTTTATTTTTTCGAACTTTTTTTCCGAAATTGATGAAATGCACTAAATTTCGAAAAAAGAATTCGAATTTTATGTTTGTTTTCGGATTTTTTTTTTCGAAAATGCTTCAATTTTTCGGAAAAAATGGTAGTGTCTTCATCTGGGTAGTGTATTTAACACAGAGGCTAGTGTTAATAACCGTGGTCCATTACTATATACATTTGGGCTTTTTGTTAACTTTATGGCCCAGGTTGAATACATCTCTTTTTTTTTTTTTTAATACATTCCACTCAAAATATCAAGATATGTTTCCAAAACTTTTCAATTTTTTTTCCTGTATGTTTATTTGCATTTTAATGAATTTTTGAATATTTTTTTCTGAACATTTTTTAAATAGAGTGTATTAACAAATGGTAGAAGGTCTAACTTTATTTGTTTTTCCTCTCTTTTATAATACAGTCCAATATAAACAAATAGTACTCCATCTCATATGATAATTTAGTAATTACAAGAGATTAGAATTGTAATTTTATTTACGTATTTTATCTTTCTTTAAAAAAAATCTTGTGTAGTACGAATAATGGGACAAATATAACTTAACCTTGTAATTTTTAAGGTCAGATCTTCAGATACAACATTGAACTTCACTTATTGGTTTACATTTCATTTTCATATATTTTTCAAGTTTAATAATTTGTCAAGCTTTCAGTGGCGTTCACAGAAAAGGCAGTTTGATTATCTTTGTCTTAGTTTGATTTACAAAAGAGGAGCTTTTTTTATTGCAACACTCTTGAAAAAACGACGGGGTTTTACTTTAAGTTCTAAAGTTCGGTGGGAGTAATTAATTATTGTTCAGATTTGTCAATGCTTGTGTGATCAAGACTGTAAGATGATAACTGTTCCAAAAAAAAAAAGACTGTAAGATGACAGATGCAACTTTTGGTAAAATTAACAGGGGGATTGGTTAACAACTCTTCAATGGTAATGAGAATAAGATTGAAAATTAGTGTAATTAGCATGGTTCATGAGAACAAAATCACTACCTTTCCTTTTAAATAAGGTAATCACTACTTCATTTTGATTACCCTATTTTTTTTCCTATAATCATCCTCCTCAATCATTCCGTCATTCCTCCACCAACAATCATTTGTTGTACACCTTTATTCAAAAATTGGGGCATGACACTAGCAATGGAGTTACCATTGGAACACTTCTTCCCTCCCTAATATATCATTTTTATTATGAGGGCATAGATGGAAATCAATTTTCATTCACATTACCTTTGAAGTATTGCTAACGAAACGCTCCCTAAAATTCATTGCTAAAATCCAGTGTACAAACAATGAAGCATAAGGGTACAATCAAAGAGAGTTCTTCTAGAAGAAACCAGATCTGATAATCTCCTTAGAACCATCAAAATTAGATCCAATCATCCAAACATCAGGAACGATGTTGTTTTGGTGCTGCGATCTGAAATCAATTGAGGCTTACAAACCCAGAAAAAGCTGATTCAATGCCTTGATTCGCTCGAGTGCTCATCTGGAGAAACCCCAGTATTGAATCAGCTTTTCCTAGCTTTCTACCCCATCGGATTTCCGCTGGCGATTATTTGCTTTTCCGATTAAACTACAGAAAAGAATCGAGATAACATCAATCATCTTAAAATAAAATCAATAATATCTGCAAAAATCGTTTAGATTCAGAAAGGAAAGTAACTTGCCTGGAGAACTGAAGGATTCAAATCAGAGAGAATCGAATTTGAGGAATTAAGGTTCTTCGCTGCGCCACTGCAACCATATGGTCGCACAAGTGTATTTTGTAGGCTTCACATTGATTAGCCATTTATACGAAGTCGCGTAAATGCTAGTATTAATTTGATTTATTTTTTAAATTGATAAACAAAAAAATTTAGTGGAGTAATTTTTTTTTAAAAAAAATATTGTAAACTTTTATGTTTTGTTTCATACATAATTGTTTTTAACCATACATTTTATTTAATTTAATATATTAAATTGAAATACAACACACGATATAGATAAATTGGAGCAATGGTCAATAAGCCGGATACCGAGTTATAAAAAAAAAAAAAAAAAAAATTGGAGCAATGGTCGAGAGAGGAGGGTACTTGGTTTTGGGGCAATATGGAGAGGGTGTTGGGCAATGGGGTGATACAAGTTTCTGGCGTAGTTCTTGGGTGGGAAATAAATTTCGTTGGAGTTTTTTTCTTAGGTTGTTTTTGTTAAGTTTAAGTAGAGATAGGCCCGTTCCAGAGATGGGCGCGGGTGGGAAAATGAATTTGGTCGCGGAATTGGAGATGAAGAAGAGGTTTATTTGAGTGTGAATTGTCACATTTGACAAGTTTGTTTGTATTGTCAACAAGTTTCCCTTCAAAGAAGGAGTTTGTGATACATGGAGATGGAAGTGCTCGAAGGACGAGAGATTTTCCACCAAAGATAGTCTACTTTACTTCGATCAAGGATTCATCGTCGGCAAGCTCAAGTTCGGAAGGGTTCAATATGGAACATAATTCCCCAATTTAAGGCGACGGCTGTAGCATGAAGGTTACTTTGGGATCGATTACCAATTAAAGCGAACTTGACAAGGATAAATATTCTCAATTCATACCACATGATGAATTCTTCTTTGGAGACAATTGAACACATTTTTTTTAATGTGTGTAGTCGATGGAAGTGTGGAAAATATTTTATAATTGGCTTGGTGTGGCGGTTGCGTTACATAATCATTCTAGGGTACATTTTAATATGAATGTTGGGATACTTTGTGGTAAGAAAGAGATATTTTTTGCAATTGGTTTTATGGGGGTGTGTAATTTGGATGGTATGAAGAGGGAGAAAAAATTAATCATTAAAGAAGTTTTGTTCGAAGTGAAAAAATTTATTGAAGAAATTAAGGGAGATTTTGGAGTTAGTGCTCGGTCAAATTACCTACCTTTTGCTTTTTTCACTTTTAATAATTAATAATTAGATTGTAAATCCAAGTAATACTCTCTGTTTTTGGGGAAAGGACTTTTGGTTGATGTTATTGCATCTCTTGTAAGGTATTTCTCATACCCATCTATTTTTTTTCTTTTTATTAACAAAAAAATAAAATTAAAATATAGGCAAATTCTCGTGTTCCATAAATTTATGGTTATATAATTTACAAACTAACACATATTATCATTCATTTATTTTGAAGTATTAAAGCATCATTTATAAATTATAATTTATATTATTGTGAGACCGTCTTTTGTGAGACCTACCCTACATTATTATAATTGGGTTCTTACGATAAGAATTTGAGATTAATTGTAAATTTATTTTTTTGTTTAACTTATGGGAAAGCTGTTTTTTTTTTAAGTTATGTACCTTTATCATATTTTGGTTTTCGTCCTATTGACTATAAAATTTTAATTTTTGTGCTATAACTTATACAAGTAAAGGTATTTGTTTATTAATATATAAAGTGTGAGTAAATGATAATTTTGGTCTTATGAGAATGGGTAGTTTGTAACAATAGTTCTTTTTTCGACACTTTTTAACCCGTAGTTTTTTTCCGACATTTTTTATCCCAAAATAATTGCAGTTTTGATCTCAAAAGAATGTATAAATTGTAATTTTGGTACCAAAAAATTGCAGCTTTAGTCCAAAAAATTAATGGATGAGGCCAAATTTAAAAAAAAAAAAAAAAAAGAAAGAACGTGAGACCAAAATTGTTATTGAAAAATTCTCATGTGACCAAATTTGCAATTTTCCTATAAAGTGTTGATTTTTCCATTTGTTAGAGATAAATTTATTGTCGACAAAGAAAACAAAAAATTTACTCTGGGACAGAGGGAACATAATTTTGTGCACTCCCTACATGTAATTCCTTCGTCCGACCCTGCTTGTGATAATAGTGACGTGGCATACTTTTCCATCCATTCCCGACAAGGACAAACTTTATGCCCACTCCCACCACTTCCCGGCAATGTCAAACATCAACGCCATTGCAATTCCGATGATCTGAAAATGGTAATTATTCCGACCGTTGTGGTGACCCCAATCTCAAGATTTCTGTAATTTAAATAAGCTTCCCTTGGCGCCTTTGACACGTATACATGGAGTTATAAAATCATACAAATTCCTCCTCAATTTTAGCTTCCCTTAGCAATTATTGGAAAATAATTCCCCTGTCTATTCTCATTAGTCGACTATCAATATATACAACCTTTTGGTAGTGAAAACCGCCTATAGGCTAAGCTTGCCATTAGTGTCAACTGGCGTGGAAGTAGATTTACATGCAGCCATGCCTGCCTTTTCAATTATCTCTTCAGCATATTTCCGTTGACTAAGGAATAGCCCTTTTTCATTTCTAGTAACAGCAATTCCTAAAAAATAACTGAGTTCTCCAAGATCCTTCATTGCAAATTCTGAAGCTAGACGAGACATAATAGAATGTCGCAACATGTCGGATGAGGCAGCGAGGATAATATCATCGACATACAAAAGAAGATAGGCTATATCCGTACCTTGTCGATAGATAAACAAAGAATGATCGGATTTGCTGTGTGTGAACCCGATGGTGGACACATAATCAGTGAACCGCTGATACCACGCACGCGGAGCCTGCTTCAATCCATACAAAGATCTCTTTAAACGACAAACATAATCGGGATTGGAGGCATCACGGAAACCAAGGGGTTGATGCATATAGATGGGCTTGTGAAGATTGCCATGTAAGAAAGCATTCTTCACATCCAGTTGAATAAGTTTCCATGACTTGGATAGTGCTATGCTCAGAACTGAACGAATAGTAGCTGGTTTTACACCAGGGCTAAATGTTTCATCGTAGTCAAGGCCAACCTGTTGAGACCTGCCATCACAAACAAGGCGGGCTTTGTGCCGCTCAAAAGAACCGTCAGACTTAGTTTTGTGACGAGAAATCCACATGCAACGTATTATATTAACATCACGGGGACGGGGTACTAACTCCCACGTCTCATTTTTAATAAGAGCGTTAAACTCATCAACCATGGCGGCTTTCCAATTCGGGTCGGCCAGAGCGAGTTTGGGATTTTTGGGTATAGGTGATGGAGAAACGGATGATGTAAGGTTGAATTGGCGTTTTGGTCGGGAAATTCCATGCATACTACGTGTGATTATGGTTCGAGGTTGTGGTTCAGGTGCGGGGGCTGGAGTTGGGTTGGTTTCGGTTATGTATGGAAACTGGGTCGGGTTTGATTGTTGGATTTGTGTAGTTGTTTGTGGGTTGGAGGGGTTTGGGTTGGTTGCAGGTGTGTGTGTAGGTGGTTGTTGGATGTTGTGCGTTGTGGGGCTGGGAATCGTGGGTTGTTGGGCTAGGGTGGGGTTAGTGAGTGGTGGTAGGGTGTTTGTGGAGTTTGAGTGTTGTGTGAGATGGTGGATCAGTGGATTAATTGTGTCATCAAGGAAATTATAGGTGAAATTTTTTAGATTGTGAAGTGTAGAGAAGGGGAAGACAGACTCATCAAAAATGACATGTCGTGAGATAATGATTTTGTGAGAAGAAAGATCGTAACACTTGTAACCTCGATGATTTTGTGGGTAACCCAAGAAAACACATGGTGTAGAACGAGATTGAAGTTTGTGAATATTGTTGTAGGGATTAAGTGGGTAACAAAGACAACCAAAAACTTTTAGATGGTTGTAGGAAGGAGTTTGACGATATAGAAGTTGAGTAGGGGAAAGATGTTGAAGAAGTTTAGATGGTAGGATATTGAGCATGTATGTGGCCATTTGGAGGGCGTGATGCCAGAAAATGGGAGGCATGGAAGCGTGAGAGAGAAGGGTGCGAATGATGTTATTTATGGATCGGATTTTGCGTTCAGCTTTACCATTTTGTGATGAAGTATATGGACAAGTAAAACGGAATTGTAAACCGTTGTTTCGACAGAAAAGTTTGAACTTGCTATTGTCATATTCTTTCCCATTATCGCATTGGAAACTTTTAATGTCTCTTTGAAATTGGGTTTTTATGAGTGTAGCAAGGGACGAAAAAACTTCATAGACTTGTGATTTTTGACCGAGAGGAAATGTCCACAAAAAATTTGTGTAGTCATCCAAGAAAAGTACATAATATTCGTGACCTGCAGAACTTAAGATAGGAGACGTCCAAATATCACTGTGTATAATATCAAACGGAGAAGTAGTAGACGAGAAAGAATTATTAAAGGGAAGTTTAATATGCTTGCCAAAAACACAAGACTCACAAATACGAGATAAAGACGATGGTGTACAAGCAATAGTTTTTTATTTATTCAAAACACGTAAGATATCGGGTCCAGGATGTCCTAATCTGTCGTGCCATAATTTAGAAGAGAGTGCGGAAAAAGTAGATGGAGATTTGGCTTGGGGACTGGGAGGGGTGATTGGATATAGGTCACCGGAGCTGTTACATCTCATTATAAGCTTCCCCGTCTGGAAATCCTTCACAGAAAAACCAAAAGGATCAAATTCTACAGAAACATTGTTATCGGTTGTAAACCGACGAACGGAAATTTGATTTTTAATAAGGTGAGGGGCATGTAGCACGTTTGGTAAATGTAAAGGTGGGTGGGGTGGGGTTAGGAATTTCTGACCGTAACCGTGAATCGGAATTTCCTGTCCACTACCTACGATGATATTTTTAACAGTGCTCAAATTAAAATAAGAGGAGAGTGTACCGTTTGAAGCTGTCATGTGAGAGGTTGCTCCAGTATCCATGTACCAGTTGTCATCAGGGACTTGAAGAGACATTGTATGCATGGCCTGTTCAATGTCAGTGGGCTGAACGTCAGTGGAAGAAACAGATTGAGTGTTAAAAGCCTGCTGGGGACGTGGCCCAAGTATGCCCGGCCCATTTTTGGAAGGTGAATTGGACCAGGGGGCTGTTGGATACGGGCAGGGAGGCACAGGCCATGGTGGTTGGGTCCAAGGGGCCCAAGGTGAATAATAGGTCCAAGGCGGTGGATATGACTGTTGGAAGCCTTGTCCTCGACCTAAACCTGCATTTCGACTCTTTCCTTTTCCACTGAAGGTGTTGTTGGAGCCAAAGTTGTTTCCATGTCCATTACTTTGCCGTCCACCACTACGCGGACCATTAGTGGTGCGATTTAGGTTCCTGTTGTGAGAGTTGCTGGTTTTATTGTGATTAGAACCAGGTTGAGACGAACGTTGCAGTGGAGGCTCATCAGTGGTGGTGACGAGTGCTTGACCGGCGGCATTGGCGGACTGTTTAGCTTTGCGACTTTCCTCCAAAACTAGACGGGACCGAGCATCATAGAAATCTGGAAGAGGTTTGGTTTGAGAGAGAATTGATGCGACATTGTCGTAATTCTCATTTAACCCAGCAATGAGTTGCAAGACAAGACGATTTTCAGTAACTGGTGAACCGACATCGGCGAGTTGATCAGCAATCATTTTCAACTCTTGGCAATAGGCGGATACATTGGAAAAATTATCCATGTGGATTTGAGTGAATTGATTTTCCAACGAAACTGCCCGAGAAGCCTTGTTGTCTTGAAAAATAGTTGCTAGGCGTTCCCAAGCCTGTTGCGCCGTCATGTTAGGCTTGAGAATGGTATGGAGAAGATCTTTGGAGATTGTTCCGTAAATCCATTGGCACACGATCGCATCTAGACGAGATGAAAGGGCACTGTCGACTGTTGGTGCCTGTCCTGATGTGGATGTAGGTGAAGAAGGGATGATGTGATCGATCACGTCGTAAGCACGACAATGAATTTTGAAAAGCTCTATCCAAGACGTGTATTGTCCTGTTTCCATCTCAAGGATGATGGGAATGAAGTTACGCACATTGCTGACGGCGAGTGCGGGATGAAACTTGGTGTGTTCAGTTTTGGGGGGAATATCAGACATGTTTGATTGAGGAGATAGAGAATATGAAAAATAACGTGTGTGTTGGAGAAAGAAGGCTGTTAGAGGCACGAGAATTAGGAAGAAACTCTTGATACCATATTGGAAAATAATTCCCCTGTCTATTCTCATTAGTCGACTATCAATATATACAACCTTTTGGTAGTGAAAACCGCCTATAATAAAGCTAACCGAATGCTAAGTTAGTGGCTACATATCAGTACAAGATATTTTACATTTAATCTAATAATAATTACATTTAATTAGGCTATTTATCTAATAGCAATGACTCCAGCGCGATCTGGGAAAGGTTTTTCCAACGGTGAAATCTCCACTGAATTTTCCAAAAGTATCACATTACATGTATGAGACAACATCATATAAATATTTATGTTTATATTACTCTCTCCTCTATTGCTTTTTCTTCTTTTGTCGTTGTTTTCTTCTTTTTCTGTATATAGCCTTTTGCTCCTTCAATCTAGAACTCATGCGTTGGCTATTTTTCTTATTTTCTGATTTCTTCCTATAGATTACTTTTTAAATAAAGACGGACAAACACAAATAAAAAATTAATTAATATTGCGGACAAGTGAAACCCACCGCAATTATTATTATCGTTAGCATGACGCGAAGATTACAAACACCAACAGTAAAATGGAGACACACATCTTCAAACAAAGTCAAACAACATAACGACAAAACAAAGTAATAAACGCCGCTGTTGGGGAAGAAGGGGCCGGAGTAGGGTGAAAGATGAACATCCACCTATTAAAGCTCAACTTCCTCATCCTCCTCCAAAGCTATGTTTTAAAAAGCGGGTTGGACCGGTCGGTCGGACCGGTCGGGCCGCTACTCGGCAAGCTTAACGAACGGTTCAATGACATGTGGGAAAATGTGGTTTTGACCATATTTGATTAAATATTAAGTGACAATATAATTATCCATTTTGCGTAAATGGATTTGGTTGGTTCGATTTCTCAAAACCAATTTTTGGGTGAATGAGAAATTAATGTCATTTAATATGTGGATAAATACATTAATGAATGTATTTATAAAGGTAATAGTGAAGGATTGTGACTTATAGGCATGAAGTGTCGTGTCTTTTTTATAAAACTATTCCAAAGGTTGTATCTTTAAGAGATATATCTTTTGGTGAATAGTTGTTTATTTCCAAGAGTTATGACTTTTGGAAAAATAATGTTTATAGTGAAGAGTCGCAACTATTACCTACGACCCTTGGAAATCTATAAATAGACCCCCACATTTGTCGTTTGCATTGAATTCGGAAAATTATTTTCATTCACATTGAAAGTTAAGTGAATCGTCAAGTGCATACATACATTGCTAGTTTTGCATTAGAATCGAGTCTGAAAGTTCCGGATACTCATTTGCGATTCGCCGATAGCTTCCGCTTCGTAGTGCAACGGGCGGAAGGCTCTAAAGTCATTGTATCTTGGGGACGGTTGCCATGAGCCGTATTGCACCAGTGTACGGGGTAATAACGTCTTACGGAGAGCGAGTTAAACTCATGCCTCGACTTTCGTATTAGTTCGTGTCTTGCATTGAGTCATCTTCGTCTACACACACATTATTTACCTAAAATTTTCCAACATGACATTGGGCCGGTCTCCTCCCAAAGCGGCTGCGAAGAGGCCAAAAGCGGCAAAACTGGGTTGGACCGGTCAATCCGGCGATTCATTAGATTTTCAAAAAAAAAAAATTGGGTCTTTTTGCAATTTTTTTTAGTGAAGCCTTAATTGAATTATTGGCATCAATTTTTTTCTCCCTCATATTTTCTTGCCCTTTTTGCTTCTCCTTCTATGGTTCTGCCGGTTTCTCCATCTTCGGCGAGCACATTCCTTCCGGCGAGGTGCGCGCGACTGCTTCTCTATTTAATCCCAAAATTTTTTTTTAATTAAATTCTTGATTAAGTAATGGACTAAATAAAATCCAGTAAGCTTGATTGTCGTAATGTTCCTCTACTGAAATTCAGTAAGCTTGATTGTTGTAAAAGATTATTGCAAAACCTTTTTTTTTTCAGTAGACTTTTGACATCTCCATCTTTACCATCTTAATTAATATACTTTCTTATTAGATGTATATTATTTGATTTTCGTCATAATTTCTACATATGATTTATTATTACAAGGAAAAAATATTTATATATTTATAAATTTTATATTTAATTATAAATTATATAATTATGACGTCATCCGGCTCAACCGCTTTACTAACGCTCAGACCCCGATCCGACCGGTCCGTCCAAAAGCGTTGAGGCTGTCCGGTTCAATCTCCGCTTCCGCTTTTAAAACATAGCTCCAAAGTGATGTTTTTCAGTGACGTTTCCATCTGCATAATTAAATAGATAAGACTAAATTTAATTCATCAATAGAAACTATAAACTAATAACATTAATCAAGCAACCCTCCATTTAAAAATAAGTGTCGTTCTAAAGGTTAAATTTTATTTCAAAATAAATGTCGTTTTAGGTAGTCTTTTCATAATTTTTCATTATTTACCTCAAATTTTAATTTAAAATATGATAGAATATAACAATTTTTTAGTGCTTATTAGAATACAATAGATCTTTTAGAGAGAGATATATGGGATTTATATGTCAAATAAATTTTATAATTCTTAATTTCACACAAAATCTCTAAACGGCATTTATTTTGAAACGACATTTATATTTCAATGGATTTTTTACATCGGACAAAAAACAAATGATAATTTACATCTGAAAAGCAAGAAATAAATGAAATATAATTGAAATATTAAATTTAATGGCTTGCCGGCACGCCAAAAACCGCCGAAAGTAAACATGGTTAACAGAGGAAAAACGATGAAGAAGAAGAGGTATATTAATTAATTGAGTGCAAAGGTTATAATTTGAGTGGGAGGGAAATTAGTGTGAGTAATAATGGTGGAAAGTTGGTGGTATATATATAGACCCGAGAGCTCAACTGCCCCTTCTCATGCGAATTGTCACGTACGTGTCTCACTTATAACTGCCACCTAAATTCGAGGACCATATGTCACATTTAAAAGTTCAAAAAATTTAACACTCTCTTTTGTTTATGATTTGAATTTTCAACTTTCCATCTTTTTGTGTAGAAGGTCCAATAAGTTGACACTTTAATACGAATAAAGTTGTTTTCAGCGGGAATCAAATCTAAGTCGTGGGCGTGATCTTTTTTTACTCTGATACCATGAAATAATTTCGTCCCTTTCAAAAGACTGAACTTATATATAGAAGTGTGCAATTAATCTATTGATTTTATTTCTCTAACAAAAACACTCGATTTAAGGAGTGCAACGGGAGTATAATATATATATATATCAGGTGAGAGGGGGGTGGTGTGTATATTTTTAGAGCCAACATAGGCTCGCGACTAGAGAAAAAAGGTATATACACAGGAACAAGAGGAAGAAAAAACATGTGTAAGCAGAGACAAAAAGGACGAAGGATGCAAAACAAGAGACGGACACAAACAGAGAAACAATATATAAAATTAGGGAAAAACTCGAAAAAGAAACGGGAATTAAAAGCAAGGAGGAACATACCGGAAAAGATGTACAGGGTACGCAGGGGAGATGTACAGACTTGGCACACACACAGACGAGGATATACAAAAGGATTGGATGTATTAGGTATATAATCCTTTGATAATTAGGGGAGTAAGGAATCGAACAAGGAGGAAAATTAGCAGAACATATTTTTTATTGCAAGGGAGGATTTTATTGATTGTTTTTTCTATATCTTATGTACAATGGAAGAGTAGCCTTTTATAGGCAAAAAAGAAACAAAATTGATTCTACGTGGACCTCTAGAATTCATACAAAATGGGTGGGAGGTAAGACACTAACGTGTCTATATTTACATTGCTAAAAATTTTAAACGTGTACTAATACTGTTTGAGCTTGTTGAGCTGTCTCTTTCTTCTAGATGTCTCAATGGGTATCTGGTACTGTGAAATCTGTACTGTTGTCGGAGTCTTCCTCCATCTGTGAAAATTGCTCGTCTAGATTAATAATGTATTGTTCTTCAAATAATTCTCCTTCCCCACTAAAGGGAAGAAGCATGCGCCAATTTGTAGTGGCGAAGATCTGTATGAAATGCCCCTCTCCAATGAGCTTGAAATTTTGCCAGTCCCATTTCCAGTGTGCAAATTGGTGTTTTGAGCTTTGGGCGTATTTATAAACGGTTTTTAACTCTAATTTGTTAAAATCGTATGGACTAGCTTCCAAGTTTCGGAAAGAATCTTCTTCTGAAATAACCACCCGTTTTCGGGATGGTCGATATGAAGTCTGTATAACCTCTGGGAGTGTTGAAAATATTTTGCAAAAAACTTTCCTTTTCATTGACCAATTGGGAATGTTGCCGCAGATGAGGAGGAATTTCTCCCCAAACTTTTCAAAGAGATTGTTAATTTTTTCCTCGGAATGATATTCTAGGAAATCGAACATCCCATTGTGATAAAACTGTGTTATTTCATCAATGGGTAAATCTGTTTTATTAAGATCAATCTGTAGCTTGAAGAACCCAGGAATTCCCAAGGGGGATTCAGGTTCTTCCTGTATTGGTCCCCATGAAGCATGGGTCTGTACAACCTTTACATGTTTAAACTGTAATTCTCCGAAGTGGATCTGAAGGATCCTTTTCTGCAGATCAATCAAGACCTGTGGGAACTGTGTAATAACTTTGTTTGAAATGACCTGTTCTAATTCTGGGATTCTTTCAAAAACTGGTTTCATAACCTGTGATAATGGGAGATCCAGAAGTCGAGCCTTGAAGGCTTCATGACTGGATGAGGGGATCATTTTTTCTAACCTTTCTCCATTCAATTCGTTAACTTGTTTGTTCAGCTTTGTTACCATCTTTTCTAGAATTTTAATAGTATTATCTTTATAGCTTATAGTACTATTGCTCTGTATTAACTGTGCCTGTAACTCAATAACCTGTTTTTCTAAGGTAGTGATTTTTTCATTCTGTTCATTTATGACTTCTGTGGGGTGCTCCTTTACAATTTCTGTGTAAGTTTTAACTTCTTCTGGTTCAATGTAGAACTTCATCCCTATTTCATTTCTAGCATATTTAATTGCTTCCTCAAAAGTTTCGTATCCTTTGTAAGAAGGATTCTTAATCTGGGTAACTTGTCTTACTGTATTAAAATTGTGAAAAATTCCAATTTTAGTCCCTCTAAAAACAACATAGTATCTATACCTGGGTTTATAAGAGTAACTTTCTTTTTTATTATTTTCAAAATATGAGCAGAGGGCATTAAGAACCTGCACTTTAAAAGACGTTGCACTGGGCAGTGTTTTAAGGTGCCAGATATTGTCCAATAGACACTGTTGCTCCTGTGTTGCACTATTTTCAATCAAGGGGCGGAATTTCTTATCTTTCTCTGTGAAAATAGGTAACAATATTGTGCCAAACTGTAAATATCGATCAGTGTTACTGGATGAGCGGCCGGTGCTTGGTTCTTGAGATGTGCTAACTTTTAGACTCGGCGAACTACAATTGGTACAGCTGCCTTCTGTATTAACTTTTTCCTTTCTGGTGGGTCGTATAATTTTACGATCCATTTCCTGTATTCAAAAATTTATTAATATTTCTTGATAATAAATCAGCTATACCGTTATCACTTCCTTTAATGTGTTCGAAATTAATTTTATACCCATTTCCTTGAATCAGGTTTTGCAAATTAATCCATCTAGTTCGATTTACTTTTTTACTATTATCATTTCTTAGAAATTTGACAATAGCTTCACAATCTATTCTTACCGTAAGTTCCTTGTTTAGAAAAATTCTAAATTTTTCTAAGGCATTTATTAAAGCTTGGATTTCGAAGTCTAATGATGTCCAATTTTTTCCTATTTTCCCAAAATTTCCACTAAAATAGGACGCTATCCTCTCTTCATTTTTTAGACTATATTTATTGGGTTTACAGAGCATTACTGCCCCCCATCCTTCTTTACTTCCGTCACATTCAATAATAATGTAATCACTTATTAAGGGTAATTCTAGTGGTTTAATCTTTTTGACTTCATCCTTTATTTTTTTATTAACAAGACATCTTCTTTATTAAAGAATCTTTGACCATTCTTAGTTGTTTTACTATATAAAGGCCCCGCTAATTTACTCAGGTTGGGTATAAATTTTCTAGCATAATTTAGTAATCCTAAAAAGACCTGTATCTGTTTTAATCCTTCTAATTTATCAGGAAACTGTAAAAAAAATTCTGAAATATGAGGTTGTAATTCTATTCTGCCATTTCCAATTTCTAGCCCTAGAAATGATATCTTCTTTTTAAAAAGTTCCATTTTTCGTTTACTAACTACAATTCCATTTTTTCTTACTTCGTCGAAAACAATTTTTAAATGATTTTCATGTTCCTTAATGTTATTACTTGCTACTAGAATATCATCAATATAAACTAAGCAGAAATTGTATTTAAGGAATATATTATCCATAAATCTTTGAAAAACTGAGGGAGCATTCTTTAAGCCAAAACTGAGAACATTCCATTCGAAATGTCCTTCGGAACATGTAAATGCCGTCCATGGTCTGAACCATTCCTCTAACTTGAGTTGGTTGTAACCTGATTTTAAATCAAATTTGCTGAATACTTTTTTACCTTGTATTAAATTTATCAGGCTATCTTTATTGGGAATATTATATCCATCATCAATTGTGTTATCATTTAATCTTTTGTAATTATACACGATTCTTGCCTTTCCTCATTTGATTTCTCCATGGTTTCGTACTATAAAAGCTGCCGACCTATGTGGACTTTCAGACCTTCTAATCAATTTTTGTTCTATCATTTCGGGAATTTGTTTTCTGAACTCCTCTTTATCTAGAGGGCTATATTCGATATTTGCTGTGATAATTCTAATATCAGGGGTTTTTATTTTCATTTTACATATATATTCGACCTTTGATTTTCTAATATCTTCCTCTATCAATCCCAATTTTTCTAATGTTTGAATTATGGGATAATTTTGACTCTTTGTTATATCAGGTCCTTTTTCTAATTCATGACTTAAGAAGTTTCCCAAGTTAATCAAACTTTCATTTTCTATGTAACTTATGCGGTTGTTATTGTCCTTGTAAAAATCTAATTGGCCTAGTCCACCACGCTTCCGGGCGAACTCTGATGTGTAAGTATATCTATTAGTGGAAAAACTGTATACTTGTTTACTTAGAGTAATATTGTTTTTATTAATAGTTATACTTCCATTTAAACTTGTTATGAAGTTTAATCCTAGAAGAAAATCCTTGGATTTTATAGATTTTGGATTTATTAAAACCTGAGGCAGTTAGTATTTGTAACTATATATATATATATATATATATATATATATATATATATATATATATATATATATATATATATATATATATTTTTATTTTTTTTTAATTTTTTTTTTTTTTTTATATCAATTCAAGAGATATTTTTTGCATCGGAAAATGGTTCATATACATATATAGATACTAATTTTTTTCATGTACCCAGTTGCTTAGGATACTATCTCTATAAGCAAATTCATTACAATTAAATTAATTTAGACAAGGTATATTATGAAATATACCATACACTCCAGGTACAAGTGCCCAATCCTAAGAAGGGGGAAAACAATTTAGAAAGAACTAACATATTGTACCTGTGCGATGCATTGTGTTTATGTATTTTTTAATATTTGATGTCGGTTATGTATTTTTTAAAGTTGTGATGTTGGTTATGTATTTTTATATAAAGTGTGCTTTATGATTTTATTCTGACTCTCATTCAGAACAAGTAATGCTTTAAAGTAGTGTTTTTTTTCTAAATATTTGATGTTTTAATTAATAATTGTGAGCATACCTTTATTAATTAATTAATATGGGTAATTAATGACGGATGAGTAACACTAATAATTTTGTCTTGCTCCGAGAATCGACTTTCTCAACTTAATTTCATATTTCAGTATCTTCTTCACCAGCAATCACTACAAGAAAATAAAGAATGAACTGCAAAATTAGAATTGCTTACGAATTTTTCCAACAAATTTTTTTGTAGTAAGGATTACCTACAACTTGCCTATAAAATTTCAATTCATATAGGCAACTTCATTTCTCAACCTAAAAAATAAAATTTATAGGTAATTAATTACCTACAAGTCATTTGCCTACAAAAATTTATCTACAACAAAATTTACCTACATAATTTCTGTATGTAGGCAAATTGTGTTGTAGGTGGGGAAGGAAGAAGATGCTTATATAATTAGAAAGTTTTGAAGGCAATCCACACTATAGAATTTTTTATTGGAAATTTTGTAGACATAATGACAAATTTCGTAGGCAATACTTTATTTTCTTGTAGTGAATTTTGAATTTGGAATCTGTAAAAAAAATTGTCAGCCACTGGTTTCCCTCTTCTCTTCAAGTTTTCTAACAACACATCTTTATATTTTCAACGTGGCTTGCAAGATTTTGCACCATATTTCTCTCCTCACGGTTTCTCTCTCTGATTCACACTAAATTTTGCACAATTTACAGTGGAGCGGGTGGGAGGGGCGACGGTCAGGAATTTGGGGTGGGACGGTCAAGGGAGCAACTCCACCTATATTAAAGTGTTCACTCATTGGGGCTCCTCTACGAAGGAAAGTTGAAAGTCCGGTCCATGAGTGAAAGGAGTGTAAGGAAAATAATTAAATAAATTAATTTCACACCTCTCTACATTACAAATATTCATATGGTCATGAGACGATTCCTGGCAAGCCCTAACAATGACAAGTAAAGAAAATAAGATAAGTAATAGGGAAAATATATTTTTTGTCCTTTAACTTCGGTTGTCGTTGATTTTCGTCCTGTTAACTTTGAAATTTTGAATTTTGTCTTATAACTTACAAAAAATTGTATTTTTTCTCTTGTTACTAGCTACACAAGTAACTCTTCTGGTAAATCTAACATGTACCAATTTTTGTAAGTTATAAGTCGAAATTCAAAATGTCACGTTAAATTTATCGGAAGAGCTGCCTGATATAGCAAGTAACAAGACAAAAAATAAAAAAATTTGTCATTATAAAACAAAAAATAAAAATAAAAAAATCAAAGTTAACAGGACGAAAATCAAAGTCAATTAAAGTTAAAGGAAAAAAAATGCATTTTTCCTAAGTAATAATAACAATTTCATTAACCAGCTTACATAATTGGTAAATTATAAATCATGAATTTATATGACAGATTATTATGTGAGACATTCACCAATATTTACATTTCATGATTAGAAACCTGAGGTGCAACTACATGATTAATAAATTAAATTAAAACTTATTTTTAATGATAGCTTAACAGTGTGCTTTCGTTCTTCACACTAGGCTATATATATGCATATGTTTTTTTTTTTTTTGGCAAAGCAAAATTTTATTTCTTTTTAAAAGAGAACAAACACATAGCATAAAATATGTCTACCATTCAGGGCCTGTTTGGTATCCAAGATAGACCCATGAAAAGAACCGTTAGGCACAATCACTGTAGCTCTTCATACATCCCATCTCATCCCCCCCCCCCCCCCCCCCTCCCTCCCCCCACGATACAGTTTCCAGAGTGTATTAAGTGCCAAAATTGAAAAATAAAATCTCATTTGCAAAACCCACATATCTCTCCTATGTTCTCACGTAAGCCGCCGCCCTCCTCGCGCCTCCTCCTCATGCGGTCGTCGCGCCTCCCTCCTCGCGCGGCCGCTGCCGCCACCCTCCTCCTAGCGGCGCCGCCGCCCCCTCCTCTTACGCCGCCTCCATCCTTCCATGCGCTGTCGCCTCTATTGTTTAGGTTTGAAGATTCGGTCTCTCGCCTATTAATTTCTTCTACGCTTTTGTGGATAATGGATGGGGAAGAACTGTTCTGTCTTCGAATTTGGATTTTTCAAGGCAGTGTTGTAATAGATTTCATTTAATTTGTGTTTGGTTTGAGTTTGTGTTTGATTCCATTTGATTTGTAATTGAGTTTGAGTTTGTGTTTGATTTCATTTGATTTGTAATTGATTTTATGGGGTTTGAGTTTTTCAATTTGGATTTTGCATTTGAGTTGCAGAAGCCAGAATGTTGCCCTCCAAAATTCTTTCAATTTGGGTTTTCATTTGAATTGCACGATTTATTTCTACAAAAAATAGAAATTTCAATAAAAAAAAATTTGTTTTCATGTTAATTGTTTTATCTACCAAACATTAGTTTTTGTTTTTTAAATATCTACCAAACACCATAAAACAGTCCTTATCTCACCTACCTTCAAAAATCATTTCATAAGGCCCGTCTTGGTCCCTTTTCTCGTCTTGACTATCAAACGGGCACTCAAAGAACACAATACCATCAACATTCAGTCCCTTAAGACTAGGCTGAGATTCTCATGTCAATCCTTAAGAAATGAATTACAATGAATAAAGTTTTTCATCAAAAACCAACTCCAAACTTTGCTTTTAATCTCCTCCAATATTCTCACCACATCAAAGTTTTCACCTTAAAAAAATATACTTGTTACCCTCACAAATGTTGGCCTAATTTAATCACAAATGTGTCTCCTATTCCTATTTATGAATAACCAACCTTAATTTCACCCGATTAATATAAATATATCCTCCTCCCTCTCTAACTATATTTGCTTTCAGCGATGTCGGCAGCCATACATTGTTTTATTTTTTTTATTTTTTTCGATGCAATTAATAAATAGGAAAAAGTAAATGTGGAAAGCAAGATTTTGGCCCCAACCATGAAAAAATTTAGGGGGCGAGGTGATCGCGATCTTTAATATATTATTTTTTCTATTTACTATATATTTTTCTATTTATACTATAAATTTATAAAATATTGTCATTTTGTTTACATATGAATTATAAAATTTTGGTGGAGTAGCTTTTGACGAAATTTGAAACCAAAATATGAAATAATTTCGTCTCATTTAAAAATTCAAACACTTGTAAAAAAAAGTTGTGAATCAATTCATTGATATAGGTGTGTGCAAAAAATTAATTTAATGATTGTGAGAGAAAAAATGTTTAATTATGAAAGTGGTGAGTGTTTGCAAAATCTGTATAAAGTAAACGTTGGGTGTTCTATAAAAGATTTGAATAAAGTATATTATGAAAGAATGATATCTCATCAAAATGTCTGAACTTGTAGAGAGGTATAAAATTAATTTATTTTAAATTATTTTTCTAACAATTTCTCTCACTCATTGGCCGGACTCAATTTTTCCTTTTTAGGGGGGTCCCAGTGAATGAACAATATAATATGGGTAGAGTTGCTCTCAATGGGAACCGAACCCAGATCTTTGTCTGGGCGTGAGCCTTCTGGCTCCAATACCATGAAAGAATTCTGTATTATCTAAAAGTTCAAACTTGTATAGAGGTGTGTAATTAATTCATTTAAATTATGAAATTCAAGATTTTTGTTGATGAAATTGCCTACAAATATTTCTAATTATGTAAGCATCTTCATTTCTTATCTACAAAGAACTTGTCTACAAAATTTTTGAGGACAAATTGTTTGTGGGTAAATTTTTGTAGGTAAATTGCTTATATCTAATTAATTAACTGGGAATTTCATTTAGTAGAGAAATTGATTTCGTAGGCAAATTGTTTGGAGATTGAAAATGAAAAAGCATTAGAATATTTTGTAGGCAATTTCAATATAAAAAAATTGTTGAAAAATTCCGTAGATAATTTTTTATTTTCGTATAATGCTAAATAATAAAATAAACACATACTTATACGTATAAATCATGATTTATTAAAAACTTTCGGGTTTTTTAAAATTTTAACTCTATGACTTTTTCCCCTAACAACTAAATTCCAAAATAAACGTTGTCGATTTGAGCTTAAGAAATATTTTAAAAGCCTGTTTGTTAGTGGGCTGAATTGTTGCGAGCTTCGGCCTCACATAATAAATTATCGTGGGCTCAATTTGCTTCTTTATTTAATCCACTCTTTTCACCTTTCTTTGATTCACGTGGTCCTGCTCCTGCAAAACAAAACGTTTGCTTCACTTTATGGCCCAGGTTATTTGCACTAGCCTCTATGTTAAAGACACTAACCGGATGAATACACTAATTTTTTTTCGAAATTTTTTTTCGAATTTTTTACATTTTTTCGAACATTTTTTCCGAACATAATGAAATGAACAATATTTCGGAAAAAAAATTCGAATTTTTTGTTTATTTTCGGAACTTTTTTCCGAAAATGTTGCAAATTTTCGGGAAAAAAAAGTAATGTATTTATCCAGGTAGTGTATTTAACATAGAGGCTAGTGCAAATAACCGTGGTCTCACTTTATTCTTGATTTGCTGCAATGATTAATAAGCATCTTCAACTATTGGGCCTTCCATTCAGTTGTCAAAGACCACGGTTATTACCACTAGCCTCTTTGTTAAATACACTACCAGGATGAATACACTATCCAATTTTCCGAAAAATTGAAACATTTTCGGAAAAAAATTCCGAAAATTAACAAAAAATTCGAAAAAAACATTTGAAATATTGTATTTTCCATTATGTTCGAAAAAATTGTTCGAAAAAATGAAAGAATTTCGAAATTTTTTTTCGAACAACAAGTAGTGTATTTATTCAGGTAGTGTCTTTAACTAAGAGGCTAGTGCAAATAACCTGGGCCGTTGTCAAAAAGATCTGATGGGCCACTGACTTTGATGCAAATGGGCAGGAGGATGGGCTTCATTAATTTTGTTATTGGCCCAAGTTATTGGCACTTTCTTTTGTAGTAAATACACTACACAAATTTAATATTTAAAGCAAAGATATGAAAAGTTAAGAATGCCATTTATAGCTTCCCTCCAAACATATTTTAGTAAATACACTTCCCACCATATTTGAAGAAGATATTCGAACAACGCTACAAACAACGGATAAACACAAGATAATTTGAAACTCCATTAATGTGAACATGTTGTGAAGGCATACGTTGTAAAGATGAACGATCCTCCATGCCCTGTATACATATACATAAGTATTTTAGTATTTAAAAAAAAAAAACTAGATTTTCTAAATGTTGATTAGGCTAAATTTTTGTTGGTCTTTTGATATTTTTCATGTATATTGGTGTTCTATGAGTGTATAAAATTGTATGATTATTGATAATATTGTTGTTGTTTGCTTGTTTAGAGTATTTTATTTTGAAAATCGTGATGGTTTCTGTTCGGCTCTGGTTATCCGAACATGACCATCATTTTCGGAATTTGTTTCTAAACATGAGTATATTTTTTGGAAAATATATTCGAACAGAGTGTTCAAATTTTTTTTTTCCGAAATTGAGTAAATTTTCTATTATTTTTTTTCCCGAAAATTGTGGTTATGTTCGAATTTTTTTCGGAAAAATGATGGTAATGTTTGGATAACCAGAGCCGAATAACAGCCATCGCGATTTTTGAAAGAAAAAAAAAACTCTAAACAAGCAAATAACAATATTTTTATATCAATATAATTTTATACACTCAAAGAATAACTATATGCATGAATAACATTATAACACCAACAAAAATTTACCCAATCTACAAAAATATTCTAACATTGTGGTCATATTTTGGGTAGAAAGCTCTTCGACGGCGGCTAATCGACTTTGACTGACGGCCGCGGTGAGGCTTTGACGGACGAAGGAGACACATCTTCAACGGACGACGGCAAAACGGGGGTAGGGAGGAGAAGAGAGATAGTGTATTAAAAAAAGTGAACAATGAAAGGGATGAATATTTAGGGTATTTTGAAAAAAAAAAAATGGATAGTGTATTCATCAAACGAGTAATGAATTCATCCGTGTAGTGTATTCACTATAAAAATAAGTGTCAATAATCCGTGCCTTTGTTATTAAGGCATATTTGGGCTGCTATTTGGTTGAGTGAGTCGATTGACTCAATCCTTTATTTGTTGCAATCCTTTTTTTGACGTGATTAAAATGGTTTATTCATCTTCACTAATATCATTTTTTATCAGTCCAGTGTACCATCAATTCTTACTCATTTTTCCGCATATCCTATACACTTTTCACATTCTCGAATATACGTGTTTAATTACTTACAATTGTGTATCAATTGCACAATCAATACATAATATCATCTCATAATTCAAAACGTATTAGTTGTTTTGTAATGCTATATTGTTTGATAAATTTTGGAAGAATACAATTCGTTTTTTCTTATCTAGATTAATCATGAGTGAGGAATTCTTTCTTGCATTCCTCATTATGAAAAAGCAGCGCGCAATGTTTCCATTACTACAGAATTGAGTTATACATTCGATCTAATTTAATTAAATAAAAAGATTAAGCGAAGTTAACGCCGACAAGCCAGCATATGTTGGTTTGAGATTAAAATTTCCTCGACTTGGACCCATGTGATATAATGACGTCTCTTTGTATAAGTAGGATAATATTACATAATGCAAAACTGATTTCAAGCACAAATTAATGGTATCACTATATTTATAAATCGGAAAAAATTATGTGTGAGTCTATTCTATGACATTAGATAATACAAATTTATATTTATTTTTATTAAAGTATTAATACAGCAGCATACTCAATCTATATTCTATTTTATTGTTTTATAATATTAGATGGTCTCATCCACAAAATCTACTCATATACATTCCCAATTTAGTTACTTTTATTCAACTTCCACCGTTGTATCATGAAAATACTTGAAAATTAAGTGACATGACATAAACCAACTCAAAATGTACTTATTTTCTCCTTTACCAACTTAAAATATTTGAGTTTCGTTTCCACTAGTCTTAATATAAAATGATCTTGCTCCTGATTTTATTTTAGGTAAGGATGTGATCGCAACTTTTTCGGTGAAAAGTCAATATGGGAAACCTTGTAATTAATGTACAATTAATATTGTTTGATAATAACACGTAATACTTGATAACTAACGAAAGTTTATATTATTCCGTAAAAACAACAACTACTACTTTAGTCCTATGTTTTAAAAGCGGACGTTGAACCGGACAACCTTAGCGCTTTTGGTCGGACCGGGTCCAACCGATCGAACCGTTTTTAAAGCAATTAAACCGGTATGACGTCATAATTACATAATATTTTATTAAATATATCAATTATAAATTATTATATATATATTATTTTTATTAATAAACTCTAATTAAAAATTGTGGCCAAAATATACTCCCTTGAAAAGGAATACAACCCAATATCAAAAAGGAAAGAAATGGCTGAAGCCCGGCACACAAAAAAAGAGCCCAACTAATAAAAGTTCCATTGAAACCTAATTCTAATGGTAGTATTTTACTCTGCAAACCATCTTTCTCGAGGAGTAACGAAGCGGCGCACGAATTTGCAGAATTGCAGTCAATCTTCACATTCTCTTTGTTTCATCTCCCTCAAATTGCTCGCCGAGTCGCCCGGTTCAACCAGCCACCGTTCCGACCCAAAATCGCCGCTTTTTACCGGTTCTTGGCCGCTTCTGAAGATTGGCGGTTCAACACTATTGAACCGTACGCTGGGGTGTCCGAGTAGCGGTCGGACCGGTCCAACCGGCCGGTCCGAACCGCATTTTAAAACAGAGTTTAGTCCCTTGTTTACTAATGTTTTTTTGGCATAAAAATTAAGAAAAAAAATGTAATGAGTATAATGTGTAGAGTGAAAATTTTGAGGAATAATTTCATTTTAAGAATATGCAAACTTTTTGGAAAAAGTGGAGATAATAATACTTTTAAGATCAGACGCATAGAATTGTACCATACAACTAATAGATACATAATTTGGTTATTATAAAACCAAGACTTAGAGGGGTGTATTTAATTGAAATTTAATTGTATTTTTATTTTTTTAACTTTAAAAAGTTTGTGGATTTAAAAAATCTATAGATTCTATGCAGAGTTTGACTGAATTTTTTTTATTGATTTACTTGGATTTTCATAGACTTTACAGGATTGTGGAATACATTTTTTTATTGATTTACATGGATTTTCATAGACTCCGGCGCTGGAACTATTGATGCAAATGTATTTTGAACACACTTGTATATATAAAAAAAAAAAAGCTATCCAAATTGTTTAGAAAAACAAAATATATGTTAGTTAAAAAAATACATTATTATTTATCATTATTATTATCATCTTCATTTTCATCACCGTTATACTTCGCCCTCATTAGAAGTTTTAGGTTGTTAAAAAAGATTTTGGAGAGTAAAATTTATTTATATTTTTTTATAAGTAGACTTGGCAGCGGGGGGAGGGGGGATCCCCAAAGCAAACGGTGACGGAGAATTTTTTGCCCCGTAGGTGGGGATCAGGATAGTATTCCCAGCCCCGGGGGATCCCCGTCACTTTCCCGCTAAATTAAAAATAAATATTTCATAATTTCCTACTCAATTAACCATTTATTAAAAATTACATTTATATTTTATTTAATATTATGTTATTAGTTCCAAATTATATAATTTTCACTTTAGTATATATGTTAATTAAAAATATTAGAATTAGAGGTTTTTCAAATTATTTAAATTAGTTTTTTTTTAACACCAACTTAAAGTAATCCTTGTGTATGATTAATTTTTTTAATTTAAATATTTTTTATATTTTAAAAATGAGATAAAAAAATAATTAGACGGGGAAAGGGGAATCCCCGCGAGACGGGGATGAGGGAAAAAAAATTCTCATTTATTTCGCGGGGACGGGAATGGGCAATTGCCCCCGTCCCCGCCCCCTTAACATCACAATGGAAGAGAATTAAAGAAATTCCATGGATTGTTGAATACTAAAGATTTTTTTAAGAATTTTCAAAATCCATAGAAATCTCTGTTTATTAGAAGACATTTTGGAGAGTGAAATCTATTTATATTTTGGAAGATAATCAAACAATATACATAGAGTATTAAATCTATAGACTGTTGAATACCTAAAGATTTTTTAAAATTCGAATACTTCAGGATTTTTAAAGACTTTTGAAAATCCAAATTAAATACCCCAAATTTTAAAAGTCTAAAAAAATCCTAGTGACTAACCAATACACCCCTCTTTAATTAGTATTTATTAATTTTAGTGGTAGATTTTTCGCATTATTAACTTGAAAATTAGAGCCGTATCAATTAACGGTCTTAACTTTGATCCGGATAATATATATATATATATATATATATATATATATTAGGTGCGTACTTTGCATTATTATGGTTGATAACACTAAAATAATATTTTAAATACATTCCATTTACTTTCCATAATATGAATGTATGATATATTGTTACGCCTTTGTGATGGACATTAATATCCATATGATATTATTCGCTCTACATAATTATTTGTTTAGTTTCTTTTTGAAGAAAAAAAGGAAAAAAAAAAAAAAGCTTTATACCAATGTATATAATTGTCCATCATTATTGTCTATCCTTAAAAACTCATGATCATCACATGTTATTTCGATGTGAGATATTCTTTGATGCTCCAATAATTCTCCCTTCAAATATCGGGAAACTCCTCTATATCGATTCGTCTAAAACCATGGCTCTGATATTACTTTTAGGCTCCATAATGGACATCAATCTCCACATTGGTATGCTACTATCTATTTTAGGTCCAATTTCTTTTCCCAATTTTTTTATAAATCTCACGAACCTCCAATTTTATTTCGATATGAAATATTTTTAATACTCTAATACATTTGAAATGTTAAAAAATATCCAACAATTAACCATCATAGTTATGAACCCATGTATTAAAAATTCAGGAGGTATAATACACATTGGAGCATAAAAAATATCAGAGAAAATAATTGGTTTTGGAAGTGAGAAATTAGAATCAAAATCAAAATCAAAATATCATAATAATGTCATATTATGTACGTGGAATTACACTATTATTGATTTTATTTTTTTAAAAAAAACACTTCATGCACATCAAGTGTTTCTACAGGGAATAATTTTTTTTTAGGCCAATAGGTTAGGGGGGTAGCAAAAGAAAGACCACAGGTTTTTGGGCTGACAATTTAAGGACACTAGATTTAAAATGTTGCAATTTGACGGCAAATTGGCCCGAATTGACTCTAATTAGAGCTGATTCGGGCAAACCTGGCCTCAATTTGCAAAATTTTAAACCTATGGTCCTTAAATTGTCAGCCCCAAGACCTACCGTCCTTCTTTTGCTACCCTCTAAGTTGTGGTCTTAAAAAATTAATCCCAAATTAGATCTAATTGGACCCAAATTTCACGTACTCGGCACATGACACCCGATATTTGACTAGTTTATACTCGTGGAGCCCGTCCGATACCACTTTAAAAATAAATATTTTTTATTTATAAATATAAATATATATTTAAAACAAAAATTGTAAAAATAACTATTTTGAGACATGACCCCGATTTCGGGCTATTTTATACACGTGTTTGGAACATGGTCCTCGATCAGCCAAAACCAAGTCTGTTGCTTATGTGTAGTTCACACTATTCTACCTCAGCACCATTGACGGTAAAAAACTTGGGGTTGGACGGTCGAGGTGAGAGACGGGGTGGGTAGGGACGACGGTCTAAACTTTGGGTGAAAAATGACTGGGGCGTGGGGTTGGTATGAGGAAGAAGCATTTATTTTTTTGTATTAATTTTTTTAAAATATATACCTATTTTTAGAAAGTTAATAGTTATGTCTCAAAATGGTGTTGGACGGGTGCAATGTGTATAAAATATCTCGAAATCAGTGGTTAATTAGTGCTAATTCGGAATAAAAAAATTACCACAATAATTTAACAACGGATTATGTTCACTAACCGTTTTACCCGTTCCGTTGATAATCTGTCGGTATTTTTTACTAACGCGATACTATTTTGTTGGCATATTTAGCAACGAGCATAATAACAATGAAAAATATTCGTTGTAAATCCGTTACTAAATGCAAATTCATTGATTAGCAACATAATTTTTTCGTTGCTAAAACGTAAAAATCTTGTAATGAAAGGTAGTAAAAGAAGGACGGTAGGTCTTGGGGCTGACAATTTAAGGACCATAGGTTTAAAATTTTACAAATTGAGACCAGGTTGGCCCGAATTAGCTCCAATTAGAGTCAATTCGGGTCAATTTGACCTCAAATTGCAACATTTTAAATCTGGTGTCCCTAAATTGCCAGCCCAAAAACCTGTGGTCCTTCTTTTGCTACCCCCTAACCTACTGGCCTTAAAAAAATTATTCCCGTTTCTACAAAATACCACCTCAAGTGCAAATTATCACATAGACGAATTAAGGAAAATTTAAACTCAATTGCATGGAAAATTAATTTCCCTTTCGGTTATATTAGGTTTTGGATGAATATTGTTCAGTTTCGGTTACTTATAGTGGAATTTCGGTATAATTTCTGATTGAGATGAGACAATGAAAATGAGCATAACTAAAACTTTGACTCATTAACACTTTGGTAGGAGTTAGTGTTAATTTGTACGGTTTTATGTCATGAGACAGTCTTATACAAATTTTTGTCTATATAAATTTGTGTGATTATAACTGAATTTGATATTCTGTTAATGGAAAATATTTTGTTGAACTTTTGTGTGATTATTATATTTTGATTGGTTATTAGATGAGATTGCTGAAGAGATAGGTGTAGAAACTTTTCATATCATTGAAATATATCACACCAAATGTGCTTAGATAAGTTGCAACATACTCCCAAAAGTAGAGTGGAATGCGGGCAAAAAAAAAAAAATGTTGGCTAACCATTAGTTTCTTGTATACTGGAAAACGTGACAATTTATAGAGCATGATTTAAGGTTCCCCAAGAAAAGATATGGGTCATTTAAGAGTATGATGTACTCCCTCCATGCCCAGTATACACATATTATTTCCATGACATACAATAAGTATTTTAAATATGCAACGAGTTCAAGATTCAAGACATGTATACAAGTACAACCAACAAAACTTGGGACAAATTTTTTTACTAGTGTGAATTTTTTTTTTGTCATATATCATTATTATGCATTAGAAGTGTTACTATAGCTCATATAAAATATTATTGTTGTGTACACAAAGAGTCACTATCTACAAATATTTTTTAAATAATAATTTTGTGAATGTACGACGATAGAACTTAAAAATAAAGTTTACGTGAACTCGAATTTACAGGAGACCTACCGAGGCTTGTTATTCCCTAAATTTTTATTATAAACTTGTTTGAAAAAATTTAGATCATCTAACCATTAATTTAGTAAATAAACTTGTTACAAGTGGGCTTTTTTCCCTCCAAATGTTCAAGTTTAAATACGATATTTTATATGGTCTAACCAAAAAGGAAAAAGACTCCTAAATTAGTAACTTTTACTTCAAAATGTTTTTGGATTATTTTTTGTTTAAAAAAAATGTCCTTAAACTATATAGTTCATGTTTCACGAGATTTTTCGTAACGGAAACTCATGATTTTTTTTGTGTGTTAATTTAATGTTATATGACGAGTCAATCAATTTAAGTGTTTTTAAGATCAAATTTCAATATACAATTCGTCTCTAATGGACTGCAAATAAATGGTCTTATAAAATAAGAACTTATATATTTTACGTGCTTTTTAAAATAAAAAATAGTTCATGGACTTTATTAAACAGGATTGAATAATTTAAGGACATTTTGATTTTTTTTTTTTAAATTCAAGGGTCCTTCAAAACAAAAAGGGGTAGTTACATAATGGTTCATTTGGGTACCCTTATTAACACTTTGGTTCCATACTTTTCAAAAAATGCATTTTGGTTCAAAAAATGGATTGAGTGAGACAATCTATCCACTATTACCTTCCCTGATTGCTGACATCGATGTGACAACACATCTTTTGATGTCCCCGTTCAATTTTTATGTGCAAATTAGATGAAATTACAATTTTATACTCCCTCCAATTTAAAATACATGTCACTTTAGCTATTCACATCATTTGCAATTTAGATGTCACTTTGCACTTTTCAAGGTTAATTAATTATGTTTCTTCCAAATTTACCCCTAAAATTATTAAAAATAACTTAGATAATGATAGATTTTAAAGTGTTATGTAGAATCTCAAAGTTATAATTAGGGGTATTGAAGAAACTCAATGATTACCTTAATATGTGTGCATCGATCTAAAATGACATCTATTTTAAATAGGAGGGAGTATAAAATAATTATTATTACATTTTTTAATTATATTTTCAAACTAAAACCGCCCCATCCCCTTGCTTCAGCATATTGATGGGCCCATTGAACAATAATTACATTTTCTGTGCAAACTTCTTATGCAAAACATCCGTGCAAACTATTTGTGTTAAATTTCTGAATTTACATGCTTCAATAAAAAATCATACATTCAAAACTCTAATAACAACCCCTCAAAAATTCTGTTCAAACATTTTGTTAAAAAATTCTATGCAAACAAAAAATCTGTGCAAACTATCTGTGCACAAATAAAAAAATCACACTAAATTACAGATTCATATGCCTAGGTACCAAAAAAAAAAAAAAACAGTATCTTCATCTTCCTTCCTTCTCCCCATATGCCATTCAAGCTCAACATCTTCAACAATTATCATATCCTTCAACAAAAATACATATTCACTTATTCTTCAACAACTATAGAATAGAGTATATAATGTTTTATCATATGCAGCCATTTTATCTATTATTCACTTATTCACATTTCATCAGATAAAGTTTTGGATTTAAGTTGTCGATATTTATCGAAATTAGGTTGAATTTGTACAACAAATTAATCAATATCATTATGAATACCTATATTTATCGTTACCTCACTATCAATATTAGTGATAATTAGCACTTAATATATCGGTGAAATATTTAGTTGCTAGTTTACAATTGAATTCAAGCATGAAAATCATAAGATTTGGATATCAAAAGTAAACAAGAAGACGAACCTCAATCGCGGAAGAGCTGGTATGACGATGAGCTTTATTTTCTGGACGGCGGTGCTTCTCATAGCCTCGCGATCTGGACTGCGGCACTTCTTACGACTTCACGATCTGGACGGTGGTGCTTCTCACGGCTTCGCGATCTGGACGGCGGTGCTTCTCACGGCTTCGCGATCTGGACGGCGGTGCTTCTCACGGCTTCGCGATCTGGACGGCAGCGCTTCGCACGGCTTCGCGATCTGGACGATGATCTGGACGGCGGCGCTTCGCACGGCTTCACGATTTGGACGGCCATGCGTTTTCCTTTCGTCCCAAGCGCCACCGCCAATCACCCTCTCTGTGACTTCTTCGATGGAAACTGATAGATCTAAATCCTGTGAGTCACCCTCTCCGGGATCCAACGCCACCTTCTTCGCCGTGAGTCACCCTCTCCGGGATTTCGCCGTTGGGAGATAATGGAGAAGTGGGTTTGTGGGGTGGGGCATGGTGGTGGCAGTATGGGGTGGAAGATAGAGAAAGAAATTATAGAGAACAGAAAGGGGGAGAAATGAGAGTGAGAGAGTGAGGGAGGGGGAGAAATGACCGTGCGTGGGGTGGGGGTGGGGGTGGGCAGTGGGGTTGCTGATATTTTTTTAGGGTATGGACCACATTTTGAACCAATATGTTATTTATTAAAGGTCTAGAACCAAATTGTAGTATAACACTTAGAAAGGAACCATTTAGTAATAATCTCAAACAAAAATGGAAAACTATCCATAATACATTTCTAACCCTAAAAATGGAAAACTATTTATAAACTCCACCATCACGATACCTTCAATCCCACTATATACTTATCTTTTTCATTTTGATCGGTCTTACATACTTCTCATTTTATTTTTTGCCGCTTACTGTCTACTTCTCATTCCTATTACTTTTTCTTATTTTCTATTAGATGAGTGCCCGCGTATTACGCGGGACTTTTGTAAAAATAAATTACATATATGTTATATATATTAAAATGCATTTGTTCGCCATAAAATAATATACTCATATTATATAATAAATATATTCAAATAATATGTATTTATAAAATTATGGGAATTTTTTTTAATTCACGATTTTGAGACTCAATCTCAATTTAATTACGATTTTTAATATTCTTATAAAAAATCACGTAACTTTTTATTTTAATTTAATATACATTTTAAAATTATGACATAATTTTCTCAATTATTGCCTCCCTAAAACGATTTCCTCAATGTAGGGAGATTTTAATTCAAGCACTAATACACTCTCATGCATCTATTATTCTCTTCTTCTAAAAGTGCAAGTCAAATATAAGTATGCAGTTCATTCATTTATAAAATATGTAATTAATATATATGTCATTTAAATTATATAATAAATAAATTCAAGCATTTTTTAAAAAAACATTAAAAATCATTAGTAGGTTTTAATACAACTTTCGATTTAAAAAAATAAAAATTATGTTAAATAAAATTGATATTCAAAATATAAAGATTTATAGATGTGTGCAAGGTTTAAATTCATGTGATTGCATTTCAACATAAACATAGTGTCACATATTAAATCAAATTAAGTTAAAAACAAAATGATATATCAAGTTTGATTTAAGATTAAAAAGGATCAATAAATATAATTTTGGTTTACTGTATTTTCTAGATAATAAGAGTTTGTCAATTAAATATTATATTTAAGATAATTAGATTTTTTTAATAATTAATATTTAATCGAAATCAAATAATTTAATATACTTAGTTATATTTTTTATTTTTTCACAAATCAAGATTTTCTAAAAATGAAATCCTCAAATATAGTGAAACAATAAAAATAACTCAATTAAACATTAAAATTCACATAATTAGAATCATTTAAATTTATTCAATCAATTCAGTACATATTAGTATGTAGAATTAAATACACTTAGTTGAATTACTAATACATTAAGATTTTTTTAAATATAGAATATCCTAAATATAGTTAAATAAAATGTAAATTAGTATAGTTATAATAAAATTTATAATATACTTTTGTAAACTCTAGTTATATACAATAATAATCAAAGTTTAAACATGCTCATTACATTGTTTAATTGGTAAATATCATGAATTTTGCTTATGAGGTATGAGGTATAGAGTTCAAATCCTTTGTGAGTACAATATTTTTTGTTAGACTATTTATTACACACATAAGCATGACGTGGCTTACAGATAGAAAATGACATGTAAATTATTTTTCTCTAAAAATTTCTCAAAATGACACATAAGCAAACTGAATGAGAGAATAACACATGGACACTTAGAACTCCCTTTTAGTAATATAAATGATTACTAGTATATTACCCCGTGCGTGGGCACGGTTTGTAAGTATAAAATAAATATAATGATATTTTATTTATAGTTATATCAATTGATAAAATTATATGCTTATATTTTGTATTAAATAAAGTAGAAAGAACTATTACACCCATGTGTATTGTTTATTTTTCATTTTCAAAAATTTTGTATATATATCACTATTATTATTTTTCTCTTTTTATGTGATGCTCAATATTTGATTTTTTTTTTTTTTTTTGCTTTTCAAGTCAAACATATAAAATATTTTGCGCTTAAAATGTAGAAAACACCTACATTGTTAAGTAAATTAAATTTGAAAAGATATTATGCTTGCTTACAAATTTTAAAATACTTTTGTTATAATCATATAGATTGTTGTTTTTTTATATCGTCTTCTTCATCAAATATCAAAATTTTCAAATATTTTCTCTTGATTTTGTGGATGTACGTCGTAACATGTAATTACCCATGACAAAAAAGTTAACCTCCTGATTTTCTAAGACAAAGTTTTGTGTGATAAGTATATTAGAAATTTTGGGTTGTATTAAAATTAAATATGACTTATCCATTTATTTTTTTTCTTTTTGATTTGTGTATGAATTTTATTCCACTCATGATAAAAAATTCTCGTAAGAGAGTATCACGTTGTTTCTAATAATTTCAGGCTATTAGAATTAGTTTAATAAAATTGAGCATCTCATATATATATATATATATATACCAATTAAAATAAAGATCAGTGGACTCTAGAATTTACTTTAGACGAAGTTAATTATATATGTGTACATTTATATAATATATACATCATCCACATGAATAACTCAACAACTCAAATTTTAAAATACACATTTTTTAAAAGGTTTTTTAACTTATTTTTCTTAAATATTTTAAGAAAGTAAATAATTAGAATTAATAGATTAATTTTTTTTTAATAAAACAATAAATAGAAGATTAAAAGTTTTACATTTTCAAATGAAAAGTCTCATATTTATTTTTCTAGTATGTGTTAAATGATATTTATTATATTAATTAATAAGTAATTTATTAAATATCATGATAAAAATAGTAGTAATTTTTTTGTGTCAATATTTTCTTTCTATTTTTAGTATAAGATTTTGTTATTATATTAGTAAGTATAGATTACCTGTAGAACAAGAATTATTTTAACAATAGTCTTATTTGGTGTGACAAAAATTTATAAAAATCTAGGGAAAGTATTATTTTTTTACCTTATATTATAAAATTTACAAAATTACCCTGGAACCCGTAATTGGTGCTTCATTATGTTCAATAAAATAGTGTATCATTATTCATTAAGTAAGAAAGTTTGTAGAGGCCATTTCATTTTGATGCATTGCATCAAAATTCAAATCTTGCAATTGACGAAAGACTTGCAGTCATGGGTGTCATAAACATAATCCTAATCTAATCTGCAAGTCCCCATCTTTTCTTTTCTTACCTTTTCCAACATGCTACAAAACAAACTTCCTCTCTTACTTAACTTTCCCTCAACTCCAATCAATCTCTTTTTTCCATTTTTAAACAATTAGATTATCCATCACATTACAGCTAATCATCCGCTTGCATATCCTGCTGTCACTCTACACACACTCGATTTAACTTCTTCTGCTCGATCCCTCTTCGAAATCCGCACCAACTACGAAAGGAAAAGTCGAACTAACTCTTGATTCTTTATCAATTTTCGTTCCCAGATTCACTTTTCCCCTGTCAGACAAGAATGGAGGGAGGCGAGGGGAGTCCGGTGGGCCCGCAAATGAAGCTGCAGGCCCATCGGGCCTTCAATTTGGACCCCCCGGAGGAGGCGGTTTCGTCGCCGGTCACGCGGCAGAAGGCCGCCGCCGCCAAGCAGTTTATTGAGAATCATTACAAGAATTATTTGCAGGGGTTGCAAGATCGCAAGGAAAGGTCGAATCTTGATGCTTATTTTTTGAAGATTTTGACTTTTGTTTGTTTGAATTTTGCTATGTGTATATGGGTTGGATTTATTTCGCTTGAATTGTGATTGGACTTACTAAGAATTTTGTAGTGTGATTATAGGGAATTTAAATTCAGTTTGGATTTGGAAAAGGGCTGGGTGATTGGATTTGAATTTGAATTTGTATGTAACTGTATCGCATCTTTTTGGATTTAGGATTCTTGAAATGTGATTGGATTGATGTGCCACTATTAAGAATTTTGTAGTGGGATTCTTGGGAACTTATATTCAGTGTGGATTTGGAAAAGGGCTCAGTGATTTTTGTGTTTAATATTTTTTAGTTTGTTTGTTTGAATTTGTATTTGTATTGCATCTTTTCGGATTTAGGGATTCTTGAAATGTGATTGAATTACTGGGCCATTGTAAAGAATTCTTGAAATGTGATTGAATCAGTATGGATTTGGAAAAGGGTGAATGAATTTAGTGTTTTTTTTTTTTTTGTATTTTTTTGGGTATTTTAGGAGGAGGGCTTTGCAGATAAGGGCTCAAGAAGCGCAAGTCTCGAGCGAGGAGGAAGAGAAGTTGCTGAGGAATTTGGAGAAGAGGGAAACGGAGTTTATGAGATTGCAAAGGCATAAAGTAGGGATTGATGATTTTGAGCAGCTTACTATTATTGGCAAAGGAGCATTTGGTGAGGTATGCCGGTTTTTCTCCGTCGAACTACTTAATTTGCAGCTTCCATTTATGCCAATTGCATTTGCGTTACACGATCTTGGTTAATCATTGATGGAAAGAGGCAAAAATAGCAAAAAATCGCGACGTTATTTTATCTTGATCTAAATGAAAAAACAGCCTTCCTTTTTTATCTGATAATGCCAGTTTTCTGTTAGAATTTGGAAAACCTGTTGTGGATTTGAGTTAGTTTATACTTCACAACCTAAGTAAATTTAGACTTCAATAATGTGAGGATTACGAAGAACAGATTATAGGATTCAGTGGATCTGTTCTGTAGCACGTGTAAAAAAGTGATAATTATCATTCGATATTCAGACCTTCAAACGTAACCGATATTATCATTATCCATTTTCTAGTAGTTATTTGTCGTGATAGTCATAGTTTGTCGTAATCAGTTGAAAATCCAAGCAATGCTCAGTTTTAGTTCTATTCGCGATTTTGATCTCAGAAATTCAATATGCATACAAGTCTAGGACTTATATCAAATTCAGTTAATAGATATTTGTAGTAACATTTTCTGGATTTGTTGAGAAGTGCATAATTGTATGGATAATTTGATGTGGGAACATAACAATGTTTGACATAAATAATCATGGGTATTTTATAATACTCTCGGCTTGGCAAATTTCTTGTGGTTCTTGTGTTATGCATGTGTTCGGAGATGTTAATAACCGAAGTTTTTATAATGACTTTTTTGTGAATTATTACACTTTTCAAGTGAGCAGTTATAAGCGTTAACTACCCAAGTTAAGCTAGTTTAGTTTAGATCTTATCGTATACTATTAGCGTAACTTCAAGCAAATAATCATATTATGAATCACTCAATACAAAAATGTCTTGACGAATATTTTTCTTCTGCTTTATACCAAGACTCGTATTTGACTGAATAAAGTGATGCAGGTCAGACTTTGCCGAGCTAAAGGTACAGGAGAAATCTATGCCATGAAGAAATTGAAAAAGTCTGAGATGCTTAGCAGAGGGCAGGTGAGAGTATTATAAAAAAAACCGATTTTTTTCTAAATAATATTTTCAAGTATTCAACTGATTTTTGTAGTTAAATTATGTATTTATTAACAAATTGTGTAACAAAACTAACTAAATTACTCAAACCATAGGTTGAGCATGTTCGTTCCGAGAGGAATTTGCTTGTGGAGGTCGACAGTAGGTGCATAGTAAAGCTCTTTTATTCGTTCCAAGATTCCGATTCCTTATATTTAATCATGGAGTATTTACCCGGTGGAGATATTATGACCTTATTGATGAGAGAGGACACTCTCTCTGAAGATGTTGCCCGTTTTTACATGGCAGAAAGTATTCTAGCTATCCATTCGATCCACCAGCACAATTATGTACATAGGTACGTAACACCCTTCGTGCGACGTTTATCGAACAATTTCTATGAACTTATTATTTTCATCTTATAGTCACATTTATTGGAGATGTATTTATTCCAAAAATATGCTATATGTAGGGATATCAAACCAGATAACTTGATATTGGACAAAAACGGGCATTTAAAGCTTTCTGATTTTGGCTTGTGTAAGCCACTGGAGAAATACTCATCGTTGCTGGAAGATGACGATTTTATCCCTCGGGATTCTAGTGCTGAGGGTGACGTAAACACCGCTCCCTGGTTAATGGCGAAGGAGCAGTTACAGCAATGGAAGAGGAATCGTCGTGCACTGGTTTGCCTTTTTTCTTTTTATATAATTTTGTCAATATTTCTTTTTTTTGTTCTTTTCTATATCCTGAAATTAAGTTATTACGTGTATGCCCTCTCTTGTAGGCGTTTTCTACTGTAGGAACTCTCGATTATATGGCACCAGAAGTCTTATTAAAGAAGGGGTACGGAATGGAGTGTGACTGGTGGTCATTGGGGGCGATAATGTACGAGATGCTCGTCGGTTACCCTCCGTTTTGTTCCGATGATCCCAGAATGACTTGTCGTAAGGTACATGATCTTCGATTTTCGAACTATTGAAATAATTTTTCAGTTGTACTTGTGAATTATAATTTCTTGTTTAGATTTATATTCTGATTATTTGTCTGATTCTATCCAAAATTGTGCTGCTAATTATGTCACTTTGTTAATATAAACATAAATATACCTTTTTTTTTCCACCAATACCCCCAATAAATACTAATCATCTTCTTGTAATTAGAAGCTCATTGGTTCATCAAATGGTAATAATTAAGGTTATTATGGTCTTTTGATATCCTAATGGATGAAATCAGATGGATAATTACTAATTAGGAATGGAGGGAGTATTTCTTAAGTTTATTACCTTTTGTATCAGATCATAAATTGGAAAACGTGCTTGAAGTTTCCGGACGAACCAAAAATCTCGAACGAGGCAAGAGATCTTATTTGTCATTTGTTATGTGATGTCGACAAAAGGTTGGGGACGAGAGGCGTCGAAGAAATAAAGGTACATAACATTTACATGCAAGGACAATAGATTCAAGTAACTATTAGTTTGACAGTAATTCATAAATTCGAGTGAATTATGCCTATTAGTATCATAATATTTTTTATTTAATTTCAGGGACATCCATGGTTTAGAGGCGTTAAATGGGATAGCCTCTATGAAATGGAAGCTGCCTACAAGCCAACTGTAAATGGAGATTTGGACACACAGAATTTTGAAAAATTTGAAGAAGTGAGTAACGATAATAGACATTTTTTGTCCGCCAAAGCTGCTTTTGGACGAATTGTGATTATATTTTTCGATTAATTTTATATCCACCTTTTTCATGATTTCTCTTATGTCTGCTCCTGCTCGTCTTTCCCAGGGAGCACATCCACCGTCTGATGCACCAAGAGTAGGACCTTGGAGGAAGGTAAATGCATTTCCTTTTTTAACAAAATATTAATCGATATTATGTGCCTCTTAAACAAGAGGGTTGATTCTGGAAAATGTTTTTTCTTAGACATCCTATACTTTTAGGTACATTTATGAATGCTTTGCTTGTTGATGATTTGACGTAACAATTTTCTATCATAATTTGATGGCCAGATGTTGACGTCGAAAGATTCCAATTTTATCGGATATACATTCAAGAAATCGGATCTACATAAATCAGCTGGAACTGCAGGTACTATACACTTTGTCTCCAAAAATTATGTCTGTATACTTGTCGCGAAGATAGAGAGCATTTTAAGTGTCGAAAGATTATACACAATATTGATGTCTTCTTCTCTTTAATGTCTGTTGATGTGTGTTATCCTCATGATGATGCAGGAATAGATGTGACTCCAAATGTATCATCAAGACATCCATCTTTAGTGTCATTATTTGGTAAGTAAATCTTTCCAGCATTATTCTAAATCTTGAGAAGCATATTCTGGCAAAACACGGGGTTGATCGTGTTTTTCTTTTTTTCGAATACAGGCCAGGTAGGGATACAAGACTCGGTGATAGCAGAGGACGACCCGAAGGCACCAGTATGATGAAATTGCGTCTACTTTGATGCATTTATTCGAGTTTTGGTTCTACAAAGAGGTCTCGTATTATTTGCGCGAATTCGTTTAGTTTTCTGTATAGGAAGAGTTTTTCAAACACTTTTTACAGTTGGATAACAATTTTGGTTATTTTTTACTTCTTCATTCCTCTCTTTGATTCCATACAATAAGTGGTGAATCCATGGAAATGTTAATATCTTCATGAACAAATTTGAGATTTATTTTTGGCAATTATACATACAAAATATTTCCTGGCATTCTACTTAGCAATCTTTTAATTTTGCAGTTTTTGAACTTTTAGCTTTAAAATGGTTAAGATTGTGTTTGGGATTGCAGGGTTGATCTTATATAAATCAATTTTATTATCTGGTTTGTAATTGCTACTTTATAGTAACAATTAATATGTTTCAATGAAGTGAATAATATTGATAAATTAATAGACTTTAATGGAATATTTAATACTTTTTTCTGCCAAGTTCATTATTCTCGCTTTCATTCATTGCGCTCACTTTCATTTTGGACTATCCAATCTCATTATATTCATTCTCCTTTTAAAAATAATACTATTCACAATTAACCATAATTTTTTTACACAAATTATCATCCACTCTATTCATAAATTATTACTTTTTCATAAATGAACCAGTCAACACTCCATCATACCTCCAATCTATCCATTTTATATATAAACTAATCAATATTCATTAAAACTCGTGTCCAGAGAAATGAACATGTTAAATTTAGATTGAGAGATGAGATCTAAGTTTACATTACGGAGTTAAACGGGATGATCCTAATCCATTATGTCAGCCTTACAAGACCACATGCCCAAACAATTTAGGGTGTTATAATTGTTGGAACCTAAACCTAGTGTGCCGCGGGCTAAACAAACCACTAGTGAGACCGGAAAAAAGGAATTCAAAAAAATTAACATTCAGTATAAAATTGTAATCATGATACGATTATAATATTTAAAATCCAAATATTATTTATTTTCTTCTCACTTATTGAGCTAGATTATATTAATTAATTTTGCAGCAAATCCATTTTCGTTTGCAAGGCTTATGTATTATTGACTTTATTTTTATGGAAATAATCCCACATGAGATTCAATTATGTAGGAATACACTTGATTAAATTTTGATGAGACAAAATGTACAAGAAATAAATAGTTGGCCCCTCAATCTTGGTGTGTTAATGCTTAAAAAGACAAGAAGAAATCTTATGTGAAGAAAGGTGGGTACTCCATAAAAAAAGATGAGAAATCAGGAGTGGACAGAACAAACAACTAGAGTCGACAGAGGTTAAAAACCAAACATTTGAAGCTTAGGCACTGTTTGATAGCCTATATAAGGCATGTATAAGGTCAGTCTGTATAAGTAATATGACCTTATATGGTTGTTTGATAGACCATATACAGCCCGTGTAAATAAAAGAGGCCCTTATTACTTATACAGGCTTATATAGGGCTTTTACTGTTCCCTTTTACATATGTAATATCACCTACCCCCCCCCCCTATTACAACTCTCAGTAATAAACTCACCCAAACTTGCCCTCTCTCTCTCCACGCACGAAAAATCTCCAGAGTTGCCCTCTCTCTCCACGCACGAAATCTGGGCTCGTCACTAGCACGAAATCTGGGCTCGTCCCACCGCGAAGAACTCATCCCCTTCACCGACGAGCAAGTGACGGCGGCGGCTTCCCGGTCGCGACCACTTCCTCATAGATTCCGGCGGCGGCATTCGAGAGCTTCACGTCCCATAGCTTCGCAACGAGCAGCGACGAGAGGCGTTCAACGGCGGAGTCGAATTCGAGCATACATACGAGAGGCGTTCAACGGCGGAGGTCGATTTCGAGGTTCGTATACATACAGAACCCCTATTTTTCTTTTCAAAATTTTGATTCTTGCGATTTAGGGATGAGCGATGCTTTGGGGACTTCAATGTATTAGGCCTGTTTTTAATATTATGAATTATTATGTTTTATTTGCCCTACACATTTTAGAATAAACTAATATCTCCCAAGGGACATATGAGGTAGATAAAATAATTGAACTTAGCAATACTAGATAAAGTCATTACATTCATAATCAACTACCTACATAAATAAGAAATGTCTTAAACATAACACAACAGATACCCAAATGACAAACCTAAGATAGAAAATTAAACCATCCAACCACAAATCAAGTTCAAGTAGTAATAAGAGTCAGAAACAACATGGAACACAATCATATCATCAAACCCGCATCTCATCCAACAAGCGGAACACGTAACGAGCTTGAGCTTCTTTGGAAAATCCCAGAAACATCTCCATTTCGCTGTTGTCCTTGGCAATGACTTTTGACACATCAATTTTTTTATCCAATGTCAAATTTGGGATCAAGTCAACCAGCCCAAAGATATCATGACGACCTTTTCCACGGTCAGCCTCATACCCAATGCTACGACAGATGGTGTCTAGACGGTCAGAAGATGAATCAACAAGCCTCCCAAGAACATCGACTAGTGGATCAACAGGACTAGATACAGAGGAGGATCTCTTCTTCTGAGCAGTTTTCATAACCGGTGGTGTTACCGGTTCAACATTTTGGGAATCTCCATCCACTTCACAAAAGTCCTCAGTGTCCATGTTGAAGTCAGTTTGAGCACCAAAAGATTCACGAGTGTCTTGGAATTGACTACGAATAGCATCCTCATGCTCAACATTATAGTATGAATCATAAACGTTCTCAGCAGTTTTTCCGGTAGCCCGGTCGTTTCCAAAGACTTCAACCCAATCCTCGTACATGGTGTTGGTGAACGAATTTAATCGTAAGGATTAGTGGCTGTTTTAATCCGTTTTTATGTCACCAATCAATAACGTGTGATTGATTACCACCGTAAATGGTAAATCGGGGTTTGGATTTATCGAATTTGTAAATTCGGTAGTCGAAATTGGACTTATTTCGTGTATGTGTGAGTTTGGGTGTATTTGTGTGTATTTTTTAGCTCGGCATTCAACCTTTTTTCTTCGAGCAAATCCCATTCAGCATTTAGAGCAGAGTTGTTCGCCTGTTCATCAAAGTTGGTCGTCCTAAATGTAGTGGCCTTTAACTCAATTGGTATTACAGCCTCTGTCCCGAAAGCCATCGCAAAGGGTGTTTCTCCGGTGCTAGATCTGGGAGAAACTCTGTATGCCCATAAGACTTCCGGAAGTTCTGTAGACCAACTGCTTTTACTCTCCGCCAGTCGCACTTTTAATGTATGCTTTATGATTTTATTCACAGCTTCAACTTGTCCATTCGACTGGGGGTGATAAGGTGTGGAGTAATGTTTCTTGATCCCCCACTTCGTACAGAATTCTCTCAACTCTTGTCCATCAAATTGTGGACCATTGTCTGTCACAATTGCCTGTGGAACTCCAAAACGACAGACAATATTCTTCCAAATAAAGTTGATCATCTTCTGCTGTGTGATATTCACCATGGCCTCTGCTTCCGCCCATTTTGTGTAATAATCGACTGCCACGACGGCGAATCGAACATTTCCAACTCCAGCCGGGAAAGGACCAATGATGTCCATCCCCCATCTTGCAAAAGGCCATGGGCTGTATACTGACACAAGTTCTTGAGCCGGGGTATGGATACCTGGGGCAAAAATCTGACATTGATGGCAAGTCTTGGCTTTTTTGATTGCGTCTTGACGTAAAGTCGGCCAATAATAGCCTTGTTTGATTGTCTTGTATGCCAAAGCTTGCCCCCCAGTATGATTTCCACATACTCCAGCATGTATCTCTTCGAGTACCGCTTGCCCTTGCCCCCTAGGCAAACATTTGAGAAGTGGGATTGATATTCCCCTTTTGAAGAGTTGCTCGCCTACCAGAGTATATCTGGCGGCTCGCTTTATTAGCTTGGCAGCTTCAAAAGGATTGTTTGGTTTTTCCCCACTTTTCAAGTATTTGACTATACTTGTTCTCCAGTCTTCTTTTTCACTGGTTTGATCGTCGAGTTGATTGACATTATAGCTTACTGTTGATGGATCTTTCATCTTTGTAACTATAATATCTGCCAACTCTACGGGGCCTTCACTTGTTGCTAGTCGGGCAAGCGCGTCTGCTTGAGTGTTGCTCGTCCTTGGAATTTGCTGTATGAAAACTTGCTGCAACATGGACATCAGGTGAGCAACAATCCGCTGATATTCGATCATGTGATCATCTTTTGCTTCGTATTCACCTCGGACTTGGTTCACGATCAATTGTGAGTCGCCAAATATTTGCAAGCGTCTGACACCAACTGCGAGTGATAGGTGGAGACCAGCAATAAGAGCTTCATACTCAGCTTCGTTGTTGGTTGCCATGAAACCAAATCTGATCGCCGAGGTGAATACTTGTCTGTCTGGACTTATTAATACTACTCCTGCCCCCGAGGCTATGTTGGTTGATGATCCGTCCACATAGAGATGCCAAGGATGATCAAGTCCTCTCGTCGGATCTGGTGGGAAAGTTAGTTCGACTATAAAGTCGGCTAATGCTTGCCCTTTGATCGCTGTTCGAGGAGCATAGGTCACTCCGAATTGGCTAATCTCTAGTGACCATCTTAAGAGACGACCTGCAGTGTCGGGACGATGGAGAATTTGCCTGAGCGGGAAAGTTGTTAGAACTTCGACTTGATGGTCAAAGAAATATGGTCGTAACTTTCTCACGCTCATAACCAAAGCATATGCCAGCTTTTCGGTCGGGGCATATTTGATCTCTGCTTCGTGTAAAGCTTGACTGACGTAATAGATTGGTTGATGGAATTTGCCGTCCTCCCGCACCAAAACAGAACTGATGGCAACTTCTGATGCGGCTAAGTATAGAAAGAGCTTTTCTCCTGGGATTGGTTTTGATAGGATTTTGACATCTCCCAGGTAGTCTTTAAGTTGATCGAAGGCCGCTTGACAGTTGTTAGTCCATGCAAACTTCCCTTTTTTGACGGCCTCGAAGAATGGACGGCACTTATCCCCTGACCTGGATATGAACCGGTTTAATGCTGCTAGGCACCCGGTGAGTCTTTGCACCTCTTTCACCGAACGTGGTGGTAGCAAATCCAGGATGGCTTTAACTTTTGAAGGGTTGGCCTCAATTCCCCGCTGGCTAACAAGATGACCCAAGAATTTCCCTGAGTGGACTCCAAAGCTGCTTTTCTTTGGATTCAACTTCATGTTATAGTGTCGAAGAATTTCGAACACTTGAGTCAGATGTTGAAGATGGTCCTCCTTCCTGGGACTTTTGACCACGATATCGTCTACATAGACTTCAACCGTGTCTCCAATTTGTTGATCAAACATCTTGTTCACCAGCCTTTGGTATGTTGCTCCGGCATTTATGAGGCCAAATGGCATTCTCTTCCAACACAGCAAGTTTTTGTTAGTATAAAAAGCTGTGCTTTCTTGATCGTCAGGATGCATTGGGATTTGATGATACCCTGCAAAAGCATCCATGAATGTTAGCATCTCGTGACCCGCAGTGCTGTCCACCAATTGATCGATATGTGGGAGAGGAAAATTGTCCTTCGGGCATGCTGCATTCAGATCCGTGAAATCTATGCATAGCCTCCAGGTCCCGTTTGGTTTCCTCACAAGTACTGGGTTTGCTACCCATTGTGGACAGAGTGCTTGTCGGATGAGATCGTTGTCTAGCAACTTTTTAACTTCTTCATTTAAAGCTTGATATTTGTCTGGGCCGTACTTCCTCCGCTTTTGATGGACGGGCTTTCTGGCTTGGTTTATATTCAGCTTGTGGCAAGCATGTTTTGGATCTATCCCCACCATATCTGCATGAGACCAAGCAAAGACATCTAGATTCTTGGTGAGGAACTCTTTCATTCGGGATCTGTAAGGCTCTGGGAGCTCAGATCCTATGAATAATTCAAGATCTTCGCTGTTGGGATTAACTTTGAATGCCTCCAGCTCTTCGACTGGAGTCGCTCGTCGTTTTTGTCCCTTCCAACGGGGATCAAGTATGGGTTCCTCAGGGTTGGAATCATTTTCGATGTCCATGGGTTCTGCCCCCAGGCGGGGTTCAAGATCATCATTTGGCTCCGTCCCATTGTTGTTCGTTTGTACTTGGCCCTCCAAGTCCTCCACTGAAGGTTGTTCGTCACCACCTCTTTGTTGTTCGTCAGATGGAGGTTCCTCGCGGGTGGTAACGAGTTGTTCATCCAACACTTGCTCGTCCAAGTGTTGTTCGTCCGCATCCATGTGGTCGTCTATGTCCATCATATTGTTTAGTATTGATGGTTCGTCGATGGGACAACTTGTTGCTTCCATCATGGATATTTGTACAAATTTTGCTCGTAGCTGTTGAACGCATTCTCGTGCTCTCCGTTGGTCTCCTTTAATTGTGCCTGTTCCACTAGCTGTTGGAAATTTCAAACAATAGTGGTAAGTGGAACACGCAGCTTTAAATTCATTAAGAAAAGGTCGGCCAAGAAACCCGTTATAAGTCGACTCCTGGTCTACAACCAAGAAATCTACCATTCTCGTTATATTTCTTTCGGGTTCATCGGCCGTTACAAGTTGTACAGCTAATGTTACAATTCCCAACGGTGTTGTCACAGCATTTCCGAAGCCTACGATTCTATGTGTTGTATTCCGAACATAACCCGAATAATCTCCCAGATTATCGAGGGTCTTCTTGAATAAGATGTTCGTGTAAGCTCCGGTGTCCACCAACAGTCTATGGACTCTGGTCCCCATAATCTTGGCGCAGATTACGAGTGAATCATTGTGCGGAGTTAAGACGCCTTCAAGGTCTTTTTCGGTGAAAGTTAATTCTGCCGTTTGCATGATAGACGGCTTAACTCCCATCTCTTGTACTTGGCCAATCGCTCGTAGCCCCGCTTTCCTCTTCCGGTTAGATTCAGGTGGTTGTCCATCAAAACACCCTCCCGCGGGACCTGCGGGTTCCATCATGAACAGATCTTCTAAAGGTTGAGCTGGCATATTGGGAACTGGTCGCCCGGGTCTGTTGTTTCTCTGGGATTGACCATCCTCTTCGTCTTCTGAGTTGTTCTCCCGGGCTCTTTTCCCAGGTTGCCTTTTAACGAAATCGGAGAGCTTCCCTTCCTCATAAAATCGCCAGAGTTGCTTAAGCAAATCTCTACACTCACTTGTAAAATGCCCCACACTTTGATGGTAGGCACAATACTTGTTCGGGTTGAGTTTGCCAGTATCCTGACGGATTTTACGTGGTGGGGAAAGCAACTCTCTCTCCTTTACACTCTCATACACAGTATCAACTGATACTGTCAATACTTGGTTCAATTTTTCTTTCAAATCCGATCCTTCGGTGAATGCTTTCATGTTTTTCGGGACCCTGTAGCTTGTCCCGACGGGCTTTTTGTTATTCTCCTTAGGATCAGCTTTGTTCTCCCCTAAATTTGTTTGTAGGGCCTCGTGCATGGAAACGAAAATGCCAGCTTGGTTTCTAAACTCGGCATAAGTCTTTGGGCACTTCAGACGTACCTCCTTCCATAACTTCGACCCTTTTTTCAATCCGGCCATCACAGCGACGATCTTTGTATCTTCGCTCACCGGTTCTCCTTCTAGTAAAACTTTATCGAATCTTTCCATAAACGCCCGGTCAGTTTCATCATCATTTTGCCTTAAATCTGATAGCCGGTGTTTTTGGGAAAGATACGACCCCGCCGTTGAAAAGTGAGAAAGAAATTCTCGACTTAGTTGGACGAACGAGTGGATTGATGCCGGCGGCATTGATGAAAACCACTTGTGAACCCGATCGCCCAATGTTAATGGAAAATTCCGGCACTGGGTGGCGTCGCTGGCCCCCACAGAGACCATGTAGTCCGTATACTTCGTTAAGTGGACCCGGGGGTCGGCGATGCCTTCATATTGAATGCTAGCCGGAAATTGAATCTTTTTCTGGATTGGGGCCTTCAAAATATGAGCTGCCAAAGGTGAGGATGGCATGCTGGTCGTTCCCATCCCCCTCTGTTGGTCCAGTTGCCCCTGCATGTTCTCCACAGCCCTCCTTAGGCTTGATAATTCATCAAGAGGTGCCCCCTGACTTGGAGGCTGTTCGGCGAGCAAAGGCATTAACCTTTCTGCTCGTCGCAGTCCCTCGCTTGGAGTGGGCACTTCCTGAGCTTGCCTCCTAATGTTGTTCGCCGCATTTGGCCCTAAGCGCCTGAAGGCTGACTGGGAGAGCCTTTCATGGACTGATGGGCGAGGCTGTTCAAAAGTTGCTCGCCCATCATCTGCTCCCCGGCGAGCAGCTTCCGGTTGGGGTTGGCTAAGTCTGTCTTGGGCACTGGAACGTGTTGTCCCATGGCTAGACATAGTTGTTCGTCCGCGACCAGACTCAGCCTGTACTTCTTGTTGGTCGACCACCTTGGCCTTTCCCTTGTTCCGTCTGACTTGGGCACTATCAACCTCTCGCTGCTCGCCCCTAGTGGTCCTGGGTCTAACAACTTCTAGGGACTTGTCCCTTAGCCTTGCTTGTGTTGGCCTAACCTGCTCTTGTTGCCTCTGGAGGGCCTGGAGAGCAGCAATGGTTTTGGCCAACTCGTTGGGGTTGTTCGCCAAAGCCTCCATCTCAGGGGGGAGGTTATGTGTTATGGCCGTATGCTGTGACCTGTTCGCATGTCTCGGGTCACGGTCCTGGTGGTCGGCCGACGTGGCTCGGGTCTGAGATGCTCTTTTCGACAAACGTGATCCTTGGGTCTCTTTTGATTGAGGCATTTCAATTTAAATTACTTCTAAATTTATAAATTGAAGAACACCAAGAACACCAAGAACACTTTTGTTTGTATCTTCAAATATTTCTTGAGATTTTCTTTGAATCTTCAAGTTTTCAACTTGAAGTTCTTGAGTAATCACACTAAACCGAAGGTTCGAACCCTTCTTCTAGCGCCAAATTGTTGGTGACGTAAAAACGGATTAAAACAGCCACTAATCCTTACGATTAAATTCGTTCACCAACACATGGGCCATGTCTTCAGACGCATATGAACAATAGTTGGATCCCTCTATTTAAAGCCAAGAAGACAGTAAAACTAGTTAATCATTACATTGATAATAATTTAACAACAATGTTTTTGTAAAAAAGAGGAAAATGGATTTACCGCCACAGCCTATGTCCACTGCTCATCGGTGCAATCAAGGAGGCATGTGGCTGTGTTGAAGCCAACTCCGCTACCTTTGTTATCACCAATCATTGCCCGAAGTGAACCATAAAGTCTCTTCCACATCGTGATTTTGGAGTTGATGTGCGGGAGAGCCCGAATGTCAGTCCCAGGTAGTGCTTTCATCATCATGTCCTCAAGCTTCTTCTGATACCCAGGTTTGAATCCGTTCTCACTCTTCCAGTTATCCCCAACCAATTCTTTTAATTTGATCATCAAGATGCGTTCTTCCGTGTCCGTCCAAGCCCGGCGAGTGCGGTCCGAGACCATCTTACCTTTCCCTTTGCTTGAACTGTCCATCACTGTATCATGCAATTGTCTTAGAACACACACTCATCCATCCAAATTAAAACAAGATACCACATAAAACAGGAACGACATATAAATATAGCCCCCAACTGTCCATCTCCAAAATGAAAATGCATATACATACACACGACATATTAATCCCTTAGAACAGTAACCCCATATGAAAATGCATATACATACACACGAAAATGAAAATGAATATACATACGCACGACATATTAATCCCAAAGAACATTAATTTTCAGTAACAATCCCGCGTATTAAGTCCTTTTTTTCCAGCAACATTTTCATTCAAAACAATAACTTACGGAAATCTAAAGACGAAGAACAGTAATTTCCATTCAGCATAATAAGACGTATTTTTGCAGGTAGAAGAAAAAGACGTATTTTTTAAATGCTCGAACAGTAGTCTAATGACACCCATATAATTTATTGTGAATCTGGTACCAACGCACTTCTATTTCAAAACCCTAAACCCATAACCGAAGAAGGAGACGGAAATAGGAAGAAGAAAAGCAAAAATGGCGCACCAACGCATTTTCAGTCAAAACCTGTTACCTTTCGGCGACTTCAAATTGGACGGTCAAGGACAGCAGCAGCGGCGTCGTCTCAAAGGCGGCGGCGGCGTCTCAGATGCGGCGGCGTCGTCCTCGTCTTTGCAGCAAATCAGCTCTCTCGAGTCGTGCCTCTCTCGACCTCCTTGTCGCGAATTGGAAATGGCCGGATAGAGAAATGCCCTAATTTAGGATCTGTTATTATCAATTAAAGAAATATAAGGGTAAAGCTGTACTTTTACATTTTATACATTGTGCTTATACACTCTATCAAACACAATATTAAATTGTAGGGACCACTATTTACAGTCTATCAAACACCCATATAAGGCACCTATACTATTTATCCCTATACTATTTATACACTATACTATTTTATCTCAATCTACCCCTTACTAATAATAACACCTATCAAACAGACCCTTAATGTACTCAGTACTCAGTCAAAAGAGTTGATAACTTGATGTAATAATTAGAGAAAATTGCTATAGGTGTATTATTTTTTATCAAAATTGATTGTGGTTAATCGTCTTTTTAAATTGCAAATGAGTTAACTTTTTGTAAATTGTGTATTTAATTATATCGCAAAGTTTATCCCTCTTTCCCATAAAACCAGACTTCCTCCCCTCCACTCATTTCACTTCTTTCTCACCACTCTCTCTCCTATTCCCCCCTTTCTCTCTAAATTCAAATATCGGATCCACCACATGCCACCGCCACTGCCCGTCTTGCTCCACCGCGGGTCTCGTCTTTGTCGTGCGCAAAACCACGACGTGCGTGAAGCTTTGGGGAAAATGGGGTTCAAGTTGCTGATTTCTCAGCTTCAGATAATAACAAGAAGGCTGCCCAAAATCTGGTAACTTGTGTTTATCATTCTAGATTTCATGGTAAATTTTGTTGGATTACTGTTACTTGGAGCAAGAATTTAATGGGTCAAGGGTTTGAGGTTGGGATTGAGCCTGAGACATTTTGGGGGTTTCTATGTTGGGATTGTATTTGATAAGCAAATGGTTCTGCTTCTTGGGGATATGAGGAAAGAAGCTATAAAGAAAACAAATTTGATCCCAGCTCCATTGGGATTAAAAATAGTGATGCTTTTGAAACTCAGTTTAATCATGTATTTTTTACAAATTATAAGCAAGGATTAGTTTTGAGATAATTTGTTTAGCTATTCATATTTGGTAATTTGGATTCTTTGCAAATTGTTTGGAGTTTGAAAGATTATATGTTTATTTTATGATTGAGAAATTATGTTTCAAGTAAAGGACTCTGCAAATAAAAAGACGAGGAGGAGAAGAGGAGGAGGAGAAGAAGAGAATAGGAAGAGGGGAAGATAATTGTTTAGATACAAAATGTATATTATGGTATTATTTTTAATCTATAGTACAAACAACTCATTTGTAATAATGCCCACACTCTTGTACTACAAATTCTAAATCTACACTATAGTATTATATCTTACACTGTGATACAAATAATTCATTTACACAAATTAAAAATTTATACTTGTAAGCAAATAAATTTGCACCCAATTAAATGGTGACGCGTGTACAAAGCAAATATTAATATCAAATCAAATTTACTACATTTTGAGAATTTAATTAAATTAATTCTCGAATTAAATAGTTAAACTTGATATTAAATATACACGATACAAGTAGGTCAAATTAAATGAGTTTTCGGTATTCATATTGGGTAATAAATACAGTTTATTTGCCATAAGATCGGAAATTAAATGATATCTCGTCAAAAGGGGAAACAAACTAAATTAATCAAATCAAATATGATTAATTTGCAAATCAAGCCAATCAAATGGCACCGGCCAATCAAACGGCGGCACGTGGCATGACCGAAAATGAAGGTTCTTCACCCTCCACCCTATAAATAGGGACCCTCACTTTGTTCATTTACACACAATCGAAGTCAACGAGCCTTCAGAAGATCAAGTAAATAAATCCTTTGCAACCGTTCTTGATGAATTGAAGTGTTCTTCATCAAATTCGAAGCGTTCTTTGTGGAAAGCAATCAGAAACAACCTGCGATCCGAGACCAAGGTCCAAAACCACTCCGGTCCGGCGTTTCTCTTTGAAGATTCAAAGGTGTTCTTCGCACAAGTCCACCACAAATAACCTGCGATCCGAGACCAAGGTCCAGCACCACTCCGATCCGGCGTTTCTCCTTGAAGATTTGAAGAATCTTCAATAACGTTTTTTGCATCCGTCGAAGATTCAAAGGACGTTCTTCACCAAATTCAAAGGCACTCATCCCGCCTTCGTAGGCGTTCGTTCCTCAAATCTCCAAAATAACGCTTAATCCAAAATAAGGCGTTTCGCCCTTGGATTAACGTTATAAACTCAAATCCAATCTCAGACGAGGATTTCGCCCGCAAACCATCCAAGTCAAGGTCAAACCGAAGAGAAGAATCAAAGGAGCAAATCTAGAGTCTAGGACCCGTACAAGTTTCTCGGTCCGATCCGAAGAAAAATAAGTTGTAAAACAATTTTGTGTTTATTATTTTAATAATACAAAATTTGTAGTTACAAATTTGGCACGCCCGGTGGGACCTACTCTACCTCTCATCTCTTCTCAAGCAAGCTTAACTACCATGACGATGGATGCCTCAACCATTGAGGAATGACTCGCAAGTCTGCTCAAAGCAGTTGAAGGGATCACCCAACACGTCAAGAATCAAGACGTCCAAATCTCGAAGTTGATGAATAAGATGGACAATATCGATGCAAGTCACACTAAAGGAAAGTAAGTATAGGGTCACAACGACGAGGAGACCTCAACCAAACATCCTGAAACAACTGCTAAGGAACTGAGAATCTCATCTGATGGAGGGATCCAAGTCGACCAACTCAAGGAGCTCATTCTAGAGACGGTGAAAGGAAAGTTTGATGACACCTCCAAATCAACCTTCAGCTACACCAAGCCTTACACAAAGAGGATTGATGACTTGCGAATGCCAACCGGTTACCAATCCTCGAAGTTCCAATAATTCGATGGCAAAGGAAACCCAAAGAAGCACGTAGCTTACTTTATTGAAACTTTCAACAACAATGGGACTTATGGAGATCATCTGGTCAAACAATTTGTCTGCTCCGTGAAAGAAAATGCATTCGACTGGTACATCGACTTGGAGACCAACTTCATCGACAGTTGAGATCAAATGGAGTACGAGTTCCTAAAGCACTTCTACAGCACAAGAAGGACAGTTAACATGATCGAGCTAACTAACACTTGCCAGAGGATAAATGCCTGTGATCTATTACATCAATAGATGGAGGAACTTGAGCCTGAATTGCAAGGACCGACTTTCTGAGGCTTCTGCAATCGAGATGGGCATCCAAGGCATGTAATGGGGCCTCCGATATATTTTTCAAGGAATTCAACCAAAGACCTTCGAAGATTTAGCTACAAGAGCTCATGACATGGAGCTAAGCATGACCGCAAGTGGAGTTGAAGAACTACCAAGTCAAAAGCATCACGACATGACATATGTTAAAGCCTTCAAGCAAGGAATACCTAACGGAACTTCCTCGCGATAGGGGGCAAAATGGGTTGACTCTGAAAGAGCTACGTAAAAAATAATATCCTTTCTTAGACTCTGACGTCCCGGGGATATTCGATGACTTGATGGATGCAAAGCTCATCGAGTTGCCTAAGATGAAATGGCCTGAAGAAACTGGACGCACTGACGATCCAAAATACTGCAAGTACCACCGCTTAGTGGGCCACTCAATTGAAGACTGTTTTAACTTCAAGGAAAAAGTCATGCAATTGGTCGAGCAAGGAGATATAGTGTTCGAAGAGTCTATCTAAAGTTCTTCAAATCAATTCTCCTTGATACGAGTATAAACTGTCTGTAAAGCTTCTCTGATACGAGCATAAACTGTTTGTGATGCTCCTTGATACGAGCATAAACTGTCTGTGAAGCTCCACTGATATGAGCATAAACTTTCTGAAATTCTCCTTGATAAGAGACAAAACTATCTGGCGCTCTCAAGCCGGAGATCAAATTGAAGTTCCATCAAATCCATTATCCTTGACAAGAGAATAAACTTTCTGAAGCTCTCAAGCCGGAGATCAAATTGAAGTCTCCATCAAATTCGTTATCCTTGATAGGAGAATAAATTGTCTAAAGCTCTCAAACCGGAGATCAAATTGAAGTCTCCATCAAATCCGTTCTCCTTGACAAGAGAATAAATTGTCTGAAGTTTTCAAGCCGGAGATCAAATTGAAGTCACCATCAAATTCATTCTCCTTGATAAGAGACTAAATTATCTGAAGCTCTCAAGCTTAAGATCAAATTTAAGTTACCATCAAATTCATTCTCCTTGACGAGAGAATAAATTGTCTGGAGTTTTCAAGCTAGAGATCAAATTGAAGCCTCCCCGAATCAAGTGATACTCCTTGATACGAGTATAAACTATCAAACAAATTCAATATACTCCTTAATACGAGTATAAACTATCTAACAAATCCAAATCCAATCTCCTTGACGCGTGAGTTTAAATTGTATGTCACTCCTAGCCACATGAGTATAAACTATATGACACCTAAATCAAATCAAATTTTATTCTCGAACTATGTTATGACTTGATCCTCTTTAAAGAGATATGCAGGCAGCTTAGACATCCTTTAAGTCCAGTCATGATTCAAAACTTCAAATGCATATGGGGCGCAAAATACTTTCGTGCTTCATTCACTACAAGTCAAAACGACCGTGAACAAAGCACGCGGGGGCATTTGTAAGTAAATATATTTTGCACCATATTAAATGGTGACGCGTGTGTAAAGTAAATATTAATATCAAATTAAATTTACTACATTTTGAGAATTTAATTAAATTAATTCTCGAATTAAATAGTTAAATTTGATATTAAATGTACACGATACAAGTCGGTTAAATTAAATGAGTTTTCGGTACTCACATTGGGTAATAAATACAGTTTATTTGCCATATGATCGGAAATTAAATGATATCTCGTCAAAAAGGGAAGTGAACTAAATTAATCAAATCAAATCTGATTAATTTGCAAATCAAGCCAATCAAATGGCACCGGCCAATCAGACGGCATCACGTGGCATGACCGAAAAGGAAGGTTCTTCACTCTCCACCCTATAAATAGGGGCCCTCACTTTGTTCATTTGCACACAATCGAAGTCAACGAGCCTTCATACGATCAAACAAGCAAATCCTCTGCAACCATTCTTGAAGATTCGAAGTGTTCTTTATCAAATTCAAAGCGTTCTTCGTGGAAAGCAATCAGAAACAACCTGCGATCCGAGACCAAGGTCTAGAGCCACTCCGATCCGGTGTTTCTCTTTGAATATTCAAAGGCGTTCTTCATGGCTTCAAGGTGTTCTTCGCACAATTCCACCACAAATAACCTGCGATCCGAGACCAAGGTCCAGCACCACTTCGATCCGGCGTTTCTCCTTGAAGATTTGAAAAATCTTCAATAATGTTCTTCGCATCCGCTCGAAGATTCAAAGGACGTTCTTCACCAAATTCGAAGGCGCTCATCTCACCTTTGAAGGCGTTTGTCCCTCAAATCTCCAAAATAACGCTTAATCCAAAATAAGGTGTTTCACCCTTGGATTAACGTTATAAACTCAAATCCAATCTCAGACGAAGATCAAGACGAGGATTTCGCGCACAAATCATCCAAGTCAAGGTCAAACCGAAGAGAAGAATCAGAGGAGCAAATCTAGAGTCTAGGACTGACTTGAAGCGACTACACTAGCTTCTACTAGTAGCTACCCCGCAAGAGAACGGGTTCACTGTAGTATGGGCAAGTATAGGGACCAAGTATTATCGAACCCAAGGGATGGTGTATATGCGAATAGATCCCTGAAGATCTACGCGTCGTAGTTAATATAAGTGTGTTGTTTTTGGATTTTTGGAAAGATTAATTAAGCTAACTAAATTATCCTACGAATGCAAAAGGAAAATTAAACTAAGTATCTAAGGTGTATATGCAAGTATGAGATGGTGATGCTCAGGATAGGAATCCCTACGTATACTAACGGAGCAGGTACATAATCAAAGTAATCGTGACAAACAAGAATTAACCTAAGTAAAAGATTGTAGAATGAAAGCTCAAGATTTCTCACCCTAATACTTTATCCTAGCAATCGACTTCACTAATCCACTAACAAGTTAATGAATTGTGCTTAATTAATGAGACCCTAATTTAACTAAGGTGATGCGGTCGTCCTCCTTCGCTAAACCGGTAGATGAATTAACCTCTCCTAAACCCTCTCGTTAAGACTACTAATTGTTATTGAGTGATGCGGTCGTCCTCTCTCTAACACTTTCGTACGAAATTCAAAGGTGAAGTTCAGATTAATTATAAGAATTCATTAACTAAGAGAATTAAAACTAACGTCACGAATTACCTTAATTACGTACCCACATCCTACTTCTACGAGTTCATCCTAACCCAAGCATGCAAGGGTTTTAGCCGGACATGGTTATAACAAAAATAAAAGCAATAGAAGAAACAACGAACAAAAACATAATGAATTGAACGAAGAAAATAAGAAACATGAACTAGGGTTTTAAAGGAAAATAATTCTAAGAATTGAAATTTAATTAACTAAAACGAAGTTCAAAACGTTTAAAGTAATCAAGCTAATGAAAAGAAACTAATAAACGAAAAGAAATTAAGAATTCGTATGAAAAACCTCAACAACGTAAAAGTAAAGCTTGCTCGTTCTTCTCCTCTTCCTCTCTCTAAAAATTAAGTCTAAAAGTGATTTCTAAAGTTGGGGATCCTTCAAAACGTGTTTGGAAGAGGTATATATAGGCACCGGGTCGAAACGGGAGTTAATGGGCCGAAAATACGCATCCGGAGGCAAAAGTATATGGGCGCTCGAGCAAAACGCTCGAGCGGTCCCGCTCGAGCTGTGTAGCTCGAATGATGCATTCGCTCGAGCGGTCGCGCTCGAGCTGCTCGAGCGCTGAATCTTCTCTGTATGTTTTGGGCGCTCGAGCAATTCGCTCGAGCGGTGGCGCTCGAGCTGCTCGAGCGCAAGAATTGTTCTGTACGTTTGCGCGCTCGAGTAAGGCGTTCGAGCGGTGGCGCTCGAGCAATGCGCTCGAGCGATCTCTAATCCTTCCAAATGATACTTTTCCTCGTCCGCACTAATACCAATCGTATTTCTTCGATATCTTCTCATCCGGGCATCCGTTTGAGTCGATTCAAAGTCCTACGAACTCCGTTTTTCGTCCTCTATTCACCTATGAGCATCAAAGAGATAAATTTATCAATGTATAGAAATAATGCTCATTTGACTCTAAATACTCTATAAACTCGACCAAAACTAGGGCGTTTCTAGCTACGAATCATGACAATTTCACGCCTAATCAAGGACCCGTACAAGTTTCTCGGTTTGATCCGAAGAAAATTAAATTGTAAAACAATTTTGTTTTTATTATTTTAATAATACGAAATTTGTTGTTACAATACTATTGTTCAAATTTGTATTGTGTTATTATCTTTTGTACTATACATTTGCGAGAATAATTATTAAATAAAGAAATGCAAATAAAAAATTTTGTATTTTTTATAAAAAAATTGAACATAAAATTTGATAAATATAAAAAAGTTGGAAGAAAAAGTGGAAAAGTAGATGTCAAATAAAAAAATGATGAAAAGTAAATGAAGGGTTTTATTGGTAATGTGTTTTAAAAAAGTTAACCTCAATGCAATTTTAAAAAAGGTAATTAACCCCAATGTTATTTACACTTATAAAACTAACCTTAATGTAATTGCCCCTAATAATTAAGAGAATAATGAATTTTCATATTTGGAAGAGCTGATAGGCTTATTCTAAAAAAACTAGTGTATCCTAAGCCAGCTAAGTGTAGTGGAATCTTAGATGGCTATACAAAAATAAAGGTGACATTAGAAATTACAAAGAGTACGATAAATTTAATGTATACTCTTTGCACACTCTATGCAAACTGTAGCCGCACGAAGAGAGGGAAAAATAAAAAAAGTCAGCTAGGATTTTTCCTCCAACGAAAGACCTAAGCTTACTCTATAAATAGAGGAACATTGCTAAAGAAACATCCGCACAAAAGAAAAAAATTTACTAAGCAAAGAATGTAGGAAATATATGCACCGTAGATGGTTGAAAATAATAAAGAATAAAACAAATAATCGAGGCTCGTGTTCAACACAATTTCCTTAAAAAAATTATGTCCTTCACTCTTGGTGTTAGTGAATCGTAGGGCACTTGTTTCCCATTATACAATGATTTAGAGCAACGATACATCACGATATCTCGCTCGAGGCGAATTGAGAATTCGCCCGATAAATCACCGAAATAAGAACGAAACAAAATTGAAGCTCGAAGAAGGTAGCAAGTGCTAGAAATTATTTGTATATCTTTCTCGTTTCAGTTTCTCTTATCATCGATTTGAGGCTCTATTTGTAGCAGTAAAGAATGAATGTTGGAGCGTATGGTATTAATTGGCAGATAATGGCCATCTGAAACCGACAGAACGTGCCATTAATCCGGTCAAAAATCATTTACAATCGTGCTTGTTGGTGAACGAATTTAATCGTAAGGATTAGTGGCTGTTTTAATCCGTTTTTACGTCACCAATCAATAACGTGTGATTGATTACCACAGTAAATGGTAAATCGGGGTTTGGATTTATCGAATTTGTAAATTCGGTAGTCGAAATTGGGCTTATTTCGTGTATGTGTGAGTTTGGGTGTATTTGTGTGTATTTTTAGTCTGAAATTTGAAAATTATATAAGTAAGCTGGAGAACAACTATTTATAGAGACTAGCAAGCATGAGGTGTCCAAGACTCTTGGTCTCCCTAGCCTGCATGCTTGACATGTGTCCCTTTGATCTTATCTAAGCTGAATCTTAGTTACAAAGTCTTCTTTGGCCTTATCTCGGACCCACTGTTGTTCGTCTAAGTCGGCTTGATTGATCTTGTTGATTCTCCAACTGAAAGTTGTTCGCCTCTTGAGGTTGTACTTTGGAAGTTGCTCGCCTTATGGCTTTGTTCAGCTTGGCGTTGGGATCTTTGTCCTTTGTTCACTTGTACACACCTCCTTGGCTATTTGTTGTATCATGGTTTGACCAAGTTGTTCGTCATTGATGACTTCACAGTTGGCTCATTCTTGGTCTTGGGCATGAATTCCTGTTCGCCCATTAGTTGTTCGTCGGGGAGTTGTTCGTCACTTTATACACCTCTAAAATTGGTAGATGCACCCCAACTTGATTTTCTTTGTTGATTACCCTTGATTTGAGGTTGGTTCATAATCTTTGATGTAGCTTTAATCTTTGTTCGCCATTTATTGTCTTATGTTCGCCTATCAACAGTGCTGTAACCTACAACCATTCAAAGTTAATCTATAGTCATTCACAGTTAACCTATAGCCATTCAAAGTTAACTTAAAACTGAAAAATTAATGGACCGAAATTCAAACATAAATTAAGGACTATTATTTTATAACAGTTTTCAGCCGTTACAGATTGGAAAATAAAAATTGAGACAAAGCCTTTTGCTTTTCTCTTATCCAATTTTTTGTTACAATAATTTGAGACATAATTTCTCATTCACACCACCACCATTTTCCAACAAAGAACTCAAACATAAAACAATTCTCTTAACAATAGATTTTTTCCTCGAAGCAACTCGCAAGTCAAGATATTCATATCTTTAGTGTTGCTTTAAGATTAGGTTGGAAATTGTTTGTATACTTGAGTGAGATAAAAAATTTGAGTGATTGTCTTGATTGTTGTGAAAGTCAACTCAGTGTAAGCTCTAACATTATGAATTTTCCACTATTTGAGTGAGATCATCAAGTTGGGGGTAGTGTAAATTAGTTGAAACTCTAGTTGATTTGACATCCTGGGTATATTAATGGATGTAAGAAGATTACAGAATCTCTAAACCACTATGTATCTTGTTGCATTCATCTTATTTATTTTTATACTTTGTGCATGCTTAATTGTCTATGTATTATCTTTAAATTCTTAGTTGTCACTTTTGTACAAGTTGTTAAGGTGTTTATCTTAAAGTTATTGTTATTCCACTGCACCAACACTCGTGGAACCTTTTCTTATATATGTTTAAGAGTTACAAACCCTGATCTTCACAAGCAACCCCAACCAAAACAAGTTTTCATTAACACAGTTTCTCATTTGTCGACTGTGTAGTCTACAACTAGGACTTCTATTTCATAGTTTGTTTTGATTCACTACAAAAAATGTGCGGTTTAACAACAAGAATTTGCAACGGGTAGAAGATCCGTCGCAAAAATGCATATTTTGCGACGATATTAACTAAAGCTCGTCAGCGCTTAGAATTTATGATGGATTGTACAAGACTCGCAAATTCATATAATTTACAATGGATATGTCTGTCGTAAAACAAGCGGCCCTTGGCCTTCATATATGCCGCCAAAATTTACGATGGATTGACCGTCGTAAATTTCAAAGTGGTGTTTTACGACGGGCTTGCCCACCACAAAATCCTACCGTTTGACCGAGACCTTTCGGAATCGGTGCAAACTTATTGTGGCCGACAAGTTTATGATGGCCTTGCCTGTCGTAGTATTCAACCTTTTATTTTGCGACGGGCTTACCCATTGCAAAAGTAAACGTTTTGATCGTGACCTTTCGGGAACCGGTTCATATTTACTGCCGGCAATTGGTTTACGACAGACATGCCCATTATAAATTTTAATTTCAATATCTGCGATAGATATTCCGTCGTAAATAGACAAATACGATGCCATTTTGGGCGTCAAACTCAAAAGTGGCAAAATTTTCGACGGACTCCTGTCCGTCGCAAAGTTTCATTGCCTATAAAAGGCAGTCCAGCGAGCTCATTCCCCACCCAGCAAAAAAGAAGAAGGAAGGGAGTCCAGCGAGCACTCACGTTGCAAATTCAACCCAATCAAAGTCCTCTTTTCGTCGATCTCTACCTATTAATCGTAAGTTTTTCTATTTTTTCCTGTTTAAATTTTATTTTAAAACATGTTAATTAGTCTTTAGTTTTTTGGATAAATATGAGAAACATGTTGTTATATTGAATGTTTTAGATTTTTAATATCTTTGGATATATATAGTTGTTTAGATTTTAGTCTTTAGTTTTTGGGATAAATATGTTGATTTTAGGATATTTATAAATATGTTGATTATTGTTATATATTGAATGTTTTAGATTTTTAATATTTTATGATATATATAGTTGTTTAGATTTTTATACAGAGTCGTGCTTATATTGAGGCCGACGAGTCGGTCGACTCAGACCCAAAAAATTTGTGAGTTTTTAGGGGCCCAAAGTTGTATATGTATGTGCGCGCGCGTGAGTATATATACACTATAATTTTAAGCTTACGTATGACTAAGAGGTGTAAGATCTTATTTCACTTTCTTAGTTTCACATTTTGATCCCTCTTAAGTCGGCTTAAGTTCTTCTTTTTAGTTCCTATCTGGAGAGTAAAATTATATATTATTAATATAAGATCCTACCACCATATATTTATATATAATCCTATTTTTAGTTCTCAATTTGAGAGTCACTGCATCATATACTTATTACCTTATATAATTTTTTAAATTTCATAATTTTAGTGTAATGTGAATCGGTTTTACCATAAAATTAATTACACAGTGTGTATTTTTAAGAGATTAGTTGTTTCACTAAAATATATTAGTTTAATAGTAATATAATGAAAAGAACTAACATCGGTTTGAGTTGCATACCTGCGTGGTAAAAACTGGAGTATTGTGAGGTTCTAATTAACCCAGCTATACAGAGGCTGCCAAATTGTTTATTCATCATTTTAATTTAAGCATAAAAAAATATCATTTTCTTTTGTATATGAGGGGCCTAATTTTAATCTCGACTCAGACCTTCTAATTGGTAGAAACGGCCCTGTTTATATATATATATATATATATATATATATGTATATATATATACTAATTTTTGTTGTATACTGAATGTTTCAGAATTTTAATATTTTAGGATATAGTTGTTTAGATTTTTATATATAAATGTAGATTGTTGTTATATATTGAATATTTTAGATTTTTAATATTTTAGGATAGTTGTTTAGATTTTATATATAAATGTTGATTGTTGTTATATATTGAATGTTTTAGATTTTTAATATCTAGGATAATTGTTTAGATATACATATATATATATATATATAGTTGATTGTTGTTATATATTGAATGTATTAGATTTTTAATATTTAGGATAATTGTTTAGATTTATATATATATATATATATATATATATATATATATGTGTGTGTGTGTGTGTGTGTGTTAATTGTTGTTATATATTGAATATTTTAGATTTTTAATATTTAAGGATTATTGTTTAAATTTTTATATATGTTGATTTTTATTATATTGAATTTTAATATCTAGGATTATTATATATAGGAAAGTGGTATGATTAGGTTAGTTAAATTTTAATATTTTTGTGTTTATTAAATTTTTTTTATAGATGAGTGGACAAGACAATGGATCCGCAGAGGGAGTGGGAGTTAGTAGAGGGGTCGAGGAAGAGGAAGGAGATGGACGGGATCTCTCAGATTTGTGGTAGCTTCGATTGTTTGTCCCGCCTGAGGGATCCTCATCCGCATCCCAGGCTGGTGAGGGCTCATATTCCTCCCGCTAGCATCCGATTGGGACGAACCGGATTCCTGTTGAGCCCCGTGGTTCACTGTAAGTTTTAATATTTTATGGTTAGTTTTTTATTAAAATCTAATTATTTTACTAACTTTGAAATTTTAATGTTGAAGTTGGATTCCGGGACATGAGTTTACTAGTCAAGTGACCCAATCCATCTTGAAGGGTGGATTCGAGTCCACCAGTTACAACTGGGAGGCACTGTCGGAAGGGAGGAAACGACAATATTTTGAGGAGTTTCAGGTATAATTTATTGAATTTATTCACCATTTATTAATGTAAAATATATAAATAAATTGATATCTATATATTAATGTAACTGCAGAAATTATGTGTCTAGGCGCCAGAGCACGAGGCCCAGATGTAGAAAAACTTATGTGGGAAGGGCACCGAATAATACAGTGACATGATGTATCGCATTCGGTTAGAATATAAAACGAATGGAACTCAACAAATATGGGGACGGACAACAGGGGGCCAGGAGATTTGGCCCCAATTTCTCACTATTGGAACAATGACGAATTCAAGGAGAAGTCGCAAAAGAACAAGACAAATCGCCTTAGCGAGCCTGATGAAGAAGGGATCGTGCGACATTGGACCGATTCTCGATCTATTTATGAGCACGGGTTGCAATTTGTAAGTGAAAATTTTTATATTTTTAATAAATATTTTATGAATTTTTAATAATATTAATTACTAAGCATTTATTTGTAGGAGCGAGAGCATGGACGTGAGTCCTCCCACTTTGAGAGACTGCAGCTTGCCCACCCGCTGGATGAGGAGATTGGAAGGCCCACCTACGGCCGCACCACCGAGATCCACGTAAGTATTATTTCTAATTTTAATTGTAGTAGTATTTTTATAAAATTTAGGGTTTATTTATTAATTAAAAGTATTGTTAATTTGCAGAAGAAGATGCGCAATGACCTTGCCTTCTAGTCTTAGCCTCCGGAAGGGGCGGATGGGTCGAGCTCTATGCCCCCCCCCCCCTCCTCAGAGCCTTCTGTGGATGTTCAAAATGAGCTCTACTTTAAGAACGTCAAGGCTAAAAAGGGACAGTTAACCGGAATTGAGTGGTTTTGGAAAAAATGTACTCCGATCTCGTGGATCTGGCTCATCCTCCTCCCAGTCCTCCATTGACTCTCATCCCAGCGAGATCGAGAGACAGCTTTCGACTGTCGTCAAGCAGATGAAGTTCCTCCATTAGCGAGAGGCGCAACAAGAGTACGAGAGAAGGCGACGAGCAGCGGAGGAGGGGGCGCAACAGAAGAATAAGGAAGAGATGACCAAGCGGTGGAGACTACTTTTCTCCACATTAGGTGGAGTGGTACTACCACCGCCGGACCCGGTGCAGCCTTAGATCCCATCGCCGCCGTCGCCGCTCCAAAGGCCGGATGAGGAGGATGAAGAGGCATATGATCCCGGTTTCCAATCCGATGATTAGGATTTTATTTTATATCATGTATTGAATTTTTTTTTATTCAACATTAATTTTATTATATTTTTTTTGCTAAATTTATATTTTTATTACATGAATAATTTACACGTTTAAGTTTACAAACAAACGAATTATAAATTTACAATGTCGAATTAAATAAATTTACAAAATAAAAAATATATAATTAATTGGTAACAACATTTATTAAAACAAATTAGAAACAAAAAAGAATTAATTATTGATGAATTATAAAAAAAAGACTCAATTTGGATACATATACAATTAACTGCATACAAATGAACGGATTATAATAATACGCGTTATCGAACTAAATAATTTTACAAAACAAAAAATATAATTAGTAACAACATTTATCAAAACAAGTTAGAAACAAAAATGAATTAATTTGATGAATTATAAAAAAAAGAATGACTCAATTTGGATACATATACAATTAATTGCAAGAAATCAAACAAATCAAGCAAGTGTCCTAACGGTGCGCGCCCCCTCTAAATTTAAGAGAGGTCGCGGGTAGCTTGGGGGCCAGTGGCCCAGTGGTTCGCATCCGCCCTGGGTGCGCCGAGGGTCCGGGTTCGAACCACACGACCAATTTTTTCTTCCAGACTCGTGATTTGCAACGGACATGTAATTTACTGAAATGGGCTCGTCGTAAATATTTTTCGGGGAAATTGAAATTCGAAAATCGTGAAATTTTTACAATTGGTAACAGTCTGTCGCAAATTTTGGAAAACGGATCGGGTCTTGACCGGACGGTTTTGCGACGGAAAGACCGTCGTAAATTTACGACGAATGCCAAAAAAACCGTAACAAAAATTTGCTATAGTAATTTTGATTACGGACTCGTGTCCGTTGCAAAATCTATCGCAAAACATAGTGTTTTTTGTAGTGATTCTTTGTGAAAAACTTGACGGAGGTCAAGTGTTTTGCTTGAATAGTTTTAGTCCTCCACCCAAACCTTCTATCACTTAGGACCAACAAATTACTTTTTCTATTTTTTTAACTCTAGTTATGACTTATGATATTATGGAAAAGTGAAAAGACAAATACCCATTTTTCGTCGCACATTACTATGTCTACATGAATTCCTTTTTCTTTTTAGTAATAATTGGATTAGCGGACCAATCCGTTTAGCCCATGGGCTAACAAGTCCGGGTTAAAAAAGCAACGGGTCATTTAAAGCAAATATCTAATCCTATATATTCGAAAGTTAAATGGATTATATCATCTATGTAAGTGAAAGTATAGTTAATGAGTAACCAATAAATTATAGATGTAATTAATTACACTACGTACATATCATTTTATATGTACAATAGCATATTACACCATTTTATAACATGTGATCCGTGCCCAATAAAGAGAGCCACTTATAAAACAACTCTTGCTTCTCCTGTGCACCCCTTTATACTTTTTTATTTTTATTTGGCACCCCTTTATACTTTTTATTACTATTCTTATTATTTTACATATAATAAAAAATAGATAAATTTTGTAATGATCTCATTTCACATCGTCAACATTTATGTGGTATTTCAAAAGGAAATTACTCGTCTCATATCGTCTAATCACATACAAAAATTGAATTAATATATAATCTCAATGAATTTGTAAAACTATGATATAATCCACATACCAATATTTAATTAAAATATAATCTCAATAAATTTGTAAAACTATTATGTAAAGTAGGGGCCGCATCCCTCATATTCACTCTTTTTAGCAGGTTTTCTTTTTGGAAAGAACGGTCTAAGAAAGAAAAAACTCAATCAAATTGTTGGTAATAATTCTCTTATTTAAATTCCAGTCAAAAATCCTATTACATGGTCCATATCATTTAATTTTGACTCAATCTAGACCTATTAAGTCCACAAAACTCGAAATAATAACATAGAGAATATTAATTCATATAGAAGAAAAAAAATTAATTGGTATGCTAAATAATATTAGTAGTTTTTATATAAAAACTAATATTTATCTAGTTTTTATTATATAAATAAAACATATTTTCGTCTTTTTATAAGTAACAAATGCTTCCGCGAAAAAAGGGGAAAAAAAAGAGTTAAACGACTCTTTAATTTTTTTTTTGTATTTTGTTACTTTTTAACATGTAATGTATTAAATTAAATATATATACTCATCATTTTTAAATTAAATACTTAAATTAAAAACATTATATTAGAATAATAATGGTTGTCATCAAACCGACCCTTTAGTTTTAAAATAGAAGCAGGCGAGGTGATCTTAATAGTTTAATTTAATAAAAACAATAAAATAATTGGACACAATTACTTCTGGCACTGTGTGAAACCAATGAGATATTATTTGAATCACGTGGCCTACTGGCCTTGATATTTTCAGTACCAAAATATCTGACCTTTTTCCTTTTTTTAAAGCACAAAATATCTTTTACCTTTTGGAACCTAATTAATGGGGCCAAAACCGCCTTGGTATGTAATAATAGTGTTTTATATTTATAAACCGCCAAAGTATGTGATAATACTCTCTTATTTATTAGTATTATGTCGATTATATTAATTAAGCGATATAAAGACGAATTAAATATTTAGAAACCTTCTTTTGCTATGATTACGCAAGCTTGCTCGAATTTGAAGATTTAATTATGCACTAAAAACCCAAAAAGGGATTAACTTTTAAAAGTATGTTTTATAGTACATTTTAATTTATAATGCTATTATTAAATATTATTATTTTGATACTCTTAATCAAATATTTAATATTTTAAATATATATTTTATGATTTAATACCTTAAATTTAAATGCTATATAACATTGTATTTTCTAATATTAAATATGAGAAATTTAAATAGTTAAAAAATAAATTGTTATTGATATTTTTGAATAATAATATTATATTATTGACTTTGATTTTTTGATACACTTAATAAAATTCTTAATATAATTAATCAAATGTTTGATATTTTAAATTTTTCAAAACAGTTTTACATTAAATTTTTCAAAAAAGTTTTACATTAAATTTATCATAAATAATTTTCATATAAAATTTGGCCAAATTTTAATCTTATTTTGATTATTTTTTTCAAAAAAAATTATGGAGATAAAATTGAAATTTATTTAATTTCAAAATAAATATCTTGTGTGGCTGATGACACATGTGAAAGCGGTGACACCTGGCACCTCAGAACGTATGAAATGAAATTACAAAAGATATTATTCTGAAAAGTCGAAAACCCAAAAACTCCCATTAACAAAACCATAATCAAAAGTTCCTCAATCGTATACAAAGTTTTCAATTGGGTTTGATTTCGAGCAAGTTTCATGGAGAATTCTGTGGATTCATCTGAGCCGTTGGCTGTGAGAAATTCCGCGGACCAAGAAGAGACTTCTTCGTTGATGGTAAATCGATGTTCTTCGTTCATCTCTTTTACTGTCCGTTGATTATATTCGATTCGTTGGTTTTGGATTTGTTCAGCTGTGGAGTCGATCATAGTCCAATCGGATAAAAAATTGAGCATAAGTGTTCGATTTTAGAGGGATTTTACTTTTTGGGTACTAATTATTGGTTGCTGTGGGTGTGAATTTTACTCAGTATAGTGAAGTTTAGGGAATTGTTCATCTCACTCTTTGGTTTTCATGGAATGTCTGATTGTTGACCAAGGGTTCTGTGATTTGTTCTTACTTTTTGTTGATGTTCTTATCTGTTATCCTTTATGAAATGCAGTTTTTGCAGTTTGATTATGCTACTTAAAAATGTATGCATTATGTTAGATCATGATGGCAATGATTGTGTGAGCGATGCCCTTATTTTGAATTGTTTAGGGTTATTGAGGTTATCTTAACAATACAACTGCTAATTGGCCTGAAAAACAAAAATTAGGAGTGCTTGGTTCAATATTCTTCAATGGGAATGAATATGGTAGTTGTGGTGGTCTATGAGAATAAAAGATGATAAATTCACCTTTATCATACTTCATATGGGTTTACGAGACTCAAAATAAGGTAATTATTACCCTTGATTGATTACCTCTCCTTGTGTAACCTTTCTCCTCAATCACCCCACTATTGCTCAACCAAGAATCATTTATCCTCTGAATTTATTCCAAGATTAGAGCAAAACACTAACAATGTAACCATCATTCTCATTGTAATTACTTTTCATTACCATTCCCATGGAAGAACTTGAACCAAACGCCCCCTTATTTTCGCTGACATTATGTGAGTGTTATCACGTCAATTGGCTTATCCCTTGCCCACTCCTTAGAATATTCTTCGAATTAGAAATAATCTTTGAACCCTTGGTGATTTATTTCTAATTTCATAAAACAGTGCAATGTTCACCTGATGAGATTATGAGATAAGGTTATTTTAACAACTTTGATTCTTAAACACTTGGATTATCTGTGATGGAAGTCATCCTTGCTTCTTTTGCTAATGATATATACTTAATACACATTGTTTCTTGCATTACATAAATATCTAAATATGATCCATATATTCTATCCCGCTTAAGTCTTAGTTTGTTTTTGTTATTTATATGTTGTTCCTTCTAACGATTTCATTCTTGTGCTGTCAGGAAACTGCACCTTCGCCCCAAAAATGGACAGATGAGCAGCACTGCCTGTTCCTCAAATCTATGGAATCGACATTTGTCAATCAGCTGTACAAATCAATAGACATGTCTTGCTGGCACGCTCACAAAAGTAACCAGTCTGAAACAAAATCATTCAAGCAAAAGCAAACGAGCACCCGTGCTCCTTCTGGCCAGGTTTGTCCTCTAATAACCTTGTTCAAAAGGACCTCTTTATCCTCTGTTAGTTTTCTAAACTCTATGATTGCCCTTTTGCCTATGCAGTTTAAGGTTCTTCGTGATGGCTACTGGTCTAGAGTCGACTTCAGAAAGGATGAAGTTGAAGACGAACAAAAAGAGGAGGTTAAACTGAATCCCTGGATTCAACGTTATAGCAACGCAAAAGTACAAGCAAGCAGAAAGTCCCGAGCTTCTTGTGCTAAAGCTCGTTTAGAATCTGCTGAAAATCAAGAATCTATTGATAAAAATGCTGGTATGTTCTCATGTTCCGATTGGAGAATCTTTTTCCTGGGTAACTATTCAATGAAAACAATTAATACTAATACTACCATCTAAAAATAAACTCAAGTTCCACGGTGCAATTGTTGCATTGAACTATTTGCCCTATACCTTCACATATAAATGAAGATAACAAAACAAAAAGAAACTCTATTAATTTGCTTAGCTCCTTTCATTGCATTGATGATCTTTGGTTTTTTCTTTTCATTAGAAATGTCGGATCAGAATTTCAACGACGAAGCTCTTGAAGAGGAGAAATCGGAGATGGAAAGGGGGGAAGAAGTACAGATAGTTCCAAGCAACGACCATTGATAAAATATTTATCAAAGCAGAGCTAATCCAGTCCTAATTGGTTCATAGTGAAATATAATCTCATAGAAGAAAGAAGTAATGTTAATGTTTCAGAAAGAACTTATGTTGCTCTCCTCCATTGTAGCAGATGTGGATTGTGTTTCGACCCTAACTGATGATCAAATTGGTGTTGCCACTGTGTAGAATTGAACGGCACGATTTGTACGTTGGAGAACATTTTTTCGACTTTTTTTTTTTAAAGACAAAAGTAGGGATCTTGTGGCAAATATATGGCTTCCAGTTGCTGTATTCTTGCTTGATTTCAGAATAGGTGCAGCCTCCACTGTATAACTGAATCATTTTTTTTTTAAATTTTGCTTTCGGATAATTATTAATTAATAGCAGGTTTTACTTATTCTTATAGGAGAATGCTAATTTATATATATATAATATATAAACAAGCACTCAGTTTACTCATATTCTTATCATAGAGTTATACTTGATTATTGGAAAAGAGTTTCTTTACGCTTATAATTTTATATATATTATCAGAACAGATGTTATATACCACTCAGTTTACTTGTATGTCTTAGATGGATTGTGCGAAGAATTTGAGTTGAATGTATCTCCCCCACCTTTGTGGTTTGCAATTTTTATTAATTAATAATTGATGAATTTGCGTTAGTGAGATTGTTTCACAAGAACGCGTCTTAATATTTCTTGACTTGTGTTGCGTGATATGTGATTTTACCACTTTACGTGATATTATCTCCTAAGAAAATATTATTTTATTCATTTTGTTGTAAATTTGGAAGATTTGATATTCCAAATCTAGGAGATTTGGTGTGGACATTACTTGAGGACCAAGAATCATATTGGGCTTTACCCATTAGACTAGGGTTTTTACTATTATATATATCCCATTTGTATTCATGAATTATGTACTCATATACACAACAATATTAGTGGAACTCCTGGCTTGGATCGCCCCCAGACGTAGTCGTTTCCCGACGAACTGGGTCAACAAATCGTGTCTCTTTATTTACGCACTTATTTACAACACGTTATCAGCACGAGTCTCTGCCCGAGATAAAACGGTACGCCTCAGAATTATTCCCCTTTAAATCACATGAATTAATTCACGTACTTGAATTTTTCAATCCATGTTTTGCATGATTTATATGCACGAATATAATTATCCTGTTTGATTCCAATATTCGTTCTTGTTTGAATTATATGCGTTATTGTATTAAATTCGTTAATATTAATTTATGGATCGAGATCGAAAAACAAACGCCGGTTGATGCCGTGAGAAGCACGACGTCGCGCTGCCCGTAACGGCCCCGAAGCGCCGCCCGTAGCAGCGCCACGCCGCCGCCGCATGAAGTGGCCGTGCCTCCGCCCGCCATCACCGCCGCGAGGCCCGCGCGCCGCCACTGCTCCAAGCGCGGCCCTGCCCGGCGCTGCTAGGCCAGCGCGGCCTCCCGCCGCCACCTCCTCGCCCGCACGAAGCTTCGCCGTGGCTGGAAGCCACCGCGCGCGACGCGGCCTTGCGCTGTCGCGACGCATGCAGCTTTCCCCAACGGGATGGCCATCGCCGTGCACCTCCCCGCCGCCTCCGCGCGCCTCCGGGCGCCGTGTTGAGGCAGCGCTCCTCCTACCGCGACTGAAATCGCGCCGGGGTAGAAGCCCAGAAATCGGTCTCGATCGCGCCTGGCAGACGCGATCGGAGGCTGGGAATCGCGCACGGGGAACGCGATCTCCCGGGCTAGTCGCGACTGGTCCCGATTTTCTTATTTTTTATTTATTTTTCGTTTTTCTTTGTTTTTCGATTCTCTCCTCTCGCCGTGTGTTACCTGCATGATTTACGTGCACTTTTAGTCACATGTTGCGATCACCCCTTGTGAATTTTGTGATAACCCCGATTTTATTCCGGTTGTCGTATCACAAAATTTATATTATATAATCCTGAAAATGTTTCGTTAAATTGCGTTAATATACACGAAATAATTATTCTAATGATTATTTCCTCTGTCTATTAAACCGTATATTTTCTGCAAATTATTTTCATGTGATTATCGTTATTTATTGTTATTGCATGCTTAAGTGAATATATTATCCTACGTGCATTAACACTGTGCACATAGTTTATAGTCCGCTCTTTATGCCCGGGTATGCGGCGCCTGGTATTTTTCGGACCGTGAATTTATGTCTTGGGTAGACGGCGCCCAGTACGTGCATCTATGTGCCTTAGAATAACTAAATAAATCCTTGTCTTCCTGTTGTCTATGTTTTTGGTCAATCCTCTTACCCATGTCACTTTAATTGTAGTGAATAATGTCTGATATTACCAAAAGAGAATTTGCTGAGCTTACTCTTGATGGTAGTAACTACCTGACATGGGCGCGAGATGTCGAAATACATCTAGCCTCGAACAATCTTAGCGGCACGATTGTCGATGATCCAAAATCAACTGACGCCCAGAAGGCGAAAGCTTTGATTTTTCTTAGGCATCATCTCAATCAGGACCTGAAAAATGAGTATCTCTCTGAAAGAGATCCTGGAACGTTGTGGAAGTCCCTGAAGGACCGTTTCCAACAACAATATGATATACTCCTCCCTCAAGCTCAATACGATTGGTTGAACCTCCGTTTCCAAGACTTTAAGTCCGTAACGGAGTATAACTCAGCCCTACATCGTATTGTGTCTCAGTTAAAGTTATGTCAGAAAACTGTAACTGAGGACGACTTAATCCAAAAGACTTTGTCGACTTTCCACGCAAGCAACCTTGTACTCCAGCAGCAGTATACGGCTAAGAACTACACTGTACACTCTGAGCTAATTTCTGCACTTCTAGTAGCAGAAAAACACAACCAGCTCCTTATGCAGAATCATAATGCGAGGTCGGTTGGCTCGACAGCGGTGCCCGAAGCATATGCTGTAGCTCAAGGTGGTACAAGAGGTCGCAAGAGTGGAAGAGGGAGAGGGAGTAAACGAACTCGTAGCCAAGGCCGAGGTCATAACAAATCCGGTGGTTCAGGTGCCTTGAATGACAATCAAGCTCAGGTTCGTGGGAAGGCTGCACCTAACACGAACTCCGCTCCCCGAAAATCTGACAAACAAAATAAGGGTGAACAATCCTGCTACAGATGTGGCTGCAAGGGCCATTGGTCTCGCACGTGTCGTACTCCCAAATATTTGGTCGAGGCTTATCAAAAGCAGCAGAAGGACGATAAAGAGAAGGCTCCTAGAGTTGAGACTCACCATGCCAGTCTGCCCGAAGCAGACTCTGACCTAGACAACGCAGATCATAAAGGCATTGAGCTTAGGGATTTTGGAGATGACGAGTAGATTTACGTATTTAGTTATTCCTAGTACTTTGTTTTCTGAATAAAACAATTACTTATTATGTTTTGGATCCTTTCTTTCGGATATTTTATTTATGAATGAATTAGCTTTGATGTGTTTACCGTAATAGCTGTCCATGAGTTTATTCGGATATTGCTGTTTTGATTTATGGCTTGTAAACATATCAGCTATTAGGTTTGGACTATTCCCTCTTGCATAATGGACGCCCATAGTGATTTATGTCTGGTAGATAGCGCCACCACACATACGATCCTAAAGGATAGGAAGTATTTTCATAACTTGATTAATCGTAAGGGGAGTATAAGTACAATTGCGAATGACAGTACATTGATAGTGGGCTCTGGAAGAGCTTCCATTGTCCTCCCCATGGGTACCGAATTAATAATTGAAAATGCTTTATTGTTTCCGCAATCTAAGCGTACCCTACTCAATTTTAGAGACATTAGAAATAACGGATATCATATTGAAACTAAAACTGAAAACGATAACGAATACCTTTTGATGACTAGTACTCGAGGTAGCCGTAAGCAAGTTATAGAAAAGCTTTCATCCTTCTCCTCCGGTTTGTACTATACCTACATCCGACCGTCTAGTTCCCATCTAGCGATGAGTATGAAATTCCATGACCCAAATTCTTTTAAATTATGGCATCAGCGGTTAGGTCATCCGGGACAAACAATGATACGTAGGATTCTATCTAATTCAACTGGTCATAGTATTACGAATAATAGAATCCCTCCCGTCGATGAGTATTTATGTGATGCATGTTCTAAGGGTAAGTTGATAGTGCGCCCGTTGCGCACTAAGGTTGGACTAGAGTCTCTGGTTTTCCTAGAGCGAATTCAAGGAGACATTTGCGAACCGATTCACCCAGCATCGGGACCATTTCGTTATTTTATGGTCCTTATTGATGCCTCCACTAGGTGGACATTTGCATGTTTGTTGTCCACCCGCAATCAAGCTTTTGCGAAGCTCATTGCGAAAACTATCGAGCTTAGAGCTCAATTCCCGGATTATCCAATTAAATCAATTCGCATGGATAACGCAGCCGAGTTTAGCTCGAAGGCCTTTACAGATTACTGTATGGCCCTGGGAATTAAAGTGGAGCATTCGGTCCCCTACGTCCATACCCAAAATGGTCTTGCTGAGGCGCTAATAAAACGTATCAAATTTATCGCGAGACCATTGCTCATGAACTCTAAACTACCCACCTCATGCTGGGGGCATGCAGTCCTTCATGCATCACACTTAATCCAAATCCGTCCAACTGCATATCATGATCATTCCCCCCTACAGTTAGTGCGTGGGAAAGAACCTAGCATTTCTCATCTGCGTATTTTCGGATGTGCGGTATATGTACCGATTACGATACCCAAGCGAACCTCTTTGGGCCCACAAAGGAAACTCAGTATTTACGTAGGATTTGACTCTCCATCCATCGTGAAATACCTCGAGCCTTTGTCCGGGGATCAATCAACGGCCCGGTTCGCTGATTGCACGTTCGATGAAGATTACTTCCCGGCATTAGGGGGAGATCCGAATTCAAAATTGAATGAATGCCGGGAACTTACGTGGAACGTAAGTAATCTTCAGTATCTAGATCCGCGCACTAATCAATCTGAACTAGAAGTTCAAAAGATCATTAACCTGTAGAATTTAGCAAATAACCTGCCAGACGCGTTCACTGACCATAGAGGTGTGACTAGATCGCATATACCTGCAGTAAATGCTCCCCAAATGGTTGAGGTCCCAAGCAAAATGAGTACTCATGCCCCCACACGCCAAAAGCGTAAGGGACCCTCAAGAGATAGTAACATTCCTAAACGAAAGGCTAGCAAATCTGGTCAGTCGAATGGAAAATCTCTGGAAGAGATCCGTCTAGATAACTCCAAGTCTCAAGGAGACGAGAGTCCTAGTGATGAAGCACGTGCACAAAATATTCCATGCACTAGGACCGTGGAACGACCAGACCCAGATACAATGGGAAATGAGGAAGGTCTGGTTGACGTAAACGTCGAAGTCTCTGTGAACTTCACAGATACGGGAGAAACATATAATAGAAATATTACTGTCGTCGACGACACATTTGCAGCGTCAATAGCTCTTTTCATTATTAATGATCTAGATCCTGAACCCAAAACAATCGCAGAGTGCCGGAAGCGCCACGATTGGGTTAAATGGAAAGAGGCAATTGATACGGAGCTCACCTCGCTTAACAAAAGACAAGTATTTGGCTCTATCGTTCGTACACCCGCGCGCGCTATTCCTGTAGGATATAAATGGGTATTTGTACGAAAACGAAATGAGAACAATACTGTGGAAAGGTACAAAGCGAGGTTGGTAGCGCAAGGGTTTTCGCAGAGACCCGGGATTGATTTCGATCAAACCTATTCTCCCGTCATGGACTCAATAACGTTCCGCTATTTGATATCCTTGGCAGTTAAGTTGAATCTCCAAATGAGATTAATGGATGTAGTAACCGCGTACTTATATGGATCACTCGATGCCGATATTTATATGAAAATCCCAGATGGATTTGACATTCCTCAGTTAAGGGATGGTGAAAATCGCAGTATGTATAGCATATAACTGCATAAGTCGTTGTATGGCCTGAAGCAATCGGGCCTTATGTGGTACAACCGACTTAGTGAATTCCTTCAGAAGAAGGGATACACGTTCGATAAAGCTTTCCCGTGCGTATTCACGAAGAAATCGCAAGACGGTTTTTGCATCATATCCGTATATGTTGATGACCTGAACATAATCGGAACATGCAAAGAGATTGAAGAAGCCAGTTCAATCTTGAGAGCTGAATTCGAAATGAAGTCCTTGGGTAAAACCAAGTACTGCCTTGGCTTGCAGATCGAGCACCTCCCAGAAGGAGTCCTTGTTCATCAGTCGACCTACGTGAAGAAGGTATTGGATAGATTTCACATGGATAAATCTCATCCACTTAGCACCCCGATGGTTGTCCGATCCCTCGAAGTGGATAAGGATCCATTTAGGCTAAGAGAAGATTCAGAAGAAATTCTGGGACCAGAAGTTCCTTATCTTAGCGCTGTTGGAGCTTTGCTCTATCTTGCAAATTGCACCCGACCGGACATTGCATTCGCAGTTCACTTGCTTGCGAGATATAGCGCTTCTCCTACGAGGAGACATTGGAATGGTGTTAAGCATGTTCTACGATACCTCCAAGGATCTCAAGATCTTGGACTGTTATATCGTAAGAACTAAGACAAAACCTTGGTAGGTTATGCAGATGCTGGCTATTTGTCTGATCCCCACAACGCCGTATCCCAGACTGGTTATGTTTTTCTCTGTGGTGGAACCGCAATCTCGTGGAGATCGGTTAAACAATCCATGGTTACCACGTCTTCAAACCACTCAGAGATCATAGCTCTATTTGAAGTCGCACGAGAATGTGTTTGGTTAAGGTCCTTGGTAAAACACATTGGTGACTCGTGTGGTATCGCCAAGGGCGATACATCTCCCACCGTTATATTTGAAGACAACGCTGCTTGCATCGCACAAATGAGTAATGGGTACGTCAAGGGAAACCTGACGAAACATATTTCACCTAAGTTTTTCTACCCATACGAACTCCAGAAGAGTGGCGTGATTACCATTCAAAAGGTGCAATCTAGTAACAATCTAGCAGATCTGTTTACTAAATCCTTACCTACGTCTACTTTTGAAAAGTACGTTCGTGGTATTGAGATGCAAAGACTTAAAGTATTTTTGTCTTCAGGGGGAGCGGTAACCTCGAAATAAATCTGGAAGATTTAGATCTAGAAGATCGATGACATTCCTTCCACTTATTATTATGACCGATCCTTAGCACGTGGAGTTTTTATGACAAGACATTTATGTCGTAATGTCCAAGGGGGAGTGTTGTAAATCTGGAAGATTTGATATTCCAAATCTAGGAGATTTGGTGTGGACATTACTTGAGGACCAAGAATCATATTGGGCTTTACCCATTAGACTAGGGTTTTTACTATTATATATATCCCATTGTATTCATGAATTATGTACTCATATACACAACAATATTAGTGGAACTCCTGGCTTGGATCGCCCCCAGACGTAGTCGTTTCTCGACGAACTGGGTCAACAAATCGTGTCTCTTTATTTACGCACTTATTTACAACACATTTCACGTATCTTTGAAATTTATATGGTCAATACATGAATCATTTTGTAATATTTCTTTAGTATAGTAATTCATATTCTTTAGTGAAAAAAATTAATATTTTTTAGTGAAATAATTTATATTGTTCACACCTCTCTTTAATGGAAAAAAAAATTATATACTTCAAGACTCTTTTAATAATAATAACTAAGTAAAATAGTTTATACTCTTTAAAGTGGTTCATATTCAGTTTCACTCTATACGTGAATATTTTGTGTACTATATACACTACCAATATTAAAGTTTTTAAAAATTAATATTATTGTTTGTAAATGAGATGTACACCAAAGTAGTTGTAGTGTGCACCCAGGTAAAATGTATAAAAAAATATACACTTTAGTGTGAATTGTATTTTTTTAATCAATAATAACTCAAATAGTATTCAACAATGTCAAAAACAATAGTTCAATCAATTATCGATAATCTCACGAACAATAATTAACAATACCACAAGTGGTAATCAACAATACTCCAAATAATAATCAACAATACCCTAAATAGAAATAACAATATCCCAATATTATTTTATTATATATTTTTAATTAAAAAAATTGAATTTAAAGCTTCAAATCTAATTGCATAACATACATTTTGTGATTCATACAATCTAATATTTGGTTATTGAACAATTTATATTCACCAGCCAGCCTGGTCTAATTGTAAATTGATTTTTTGATTTACAAGTATCAAGTTAGAGTTTAAATCATTATTGCAACTTAAAAAGAAAAGAAAAAAGGATTTTATTAACAGATTTTAGAATATACTCCTATTAGATAGATTTTATGATATATATTTACAGATGTTATAACTTATTTTTTTAATATACTCCATCTTTGAATTAGTCAAAGCATAGGCTTTTATTTTTGTGTCTATATATAGTTTAATAGATTTCCAATTGGAAGGGGAGAAAAGAACCAAAAGGGAATTCAAAAGAGAGCACTTGTAGAATCACGGGCTCCAGCAACGAAAATTCGTCGTCCAAAATCTCCATTCGATCAGTTGAAATTATCCAATTTCATCCTGAATTCCACCGAATTCTCCAGAGAATCGTGCCCCCAATATCCATAACAGCACGCTCAGAGATATAGTCGTAAATCAATTTTGTCTCTCCAATGCCTCCATTCAATCCCGTATTAAGGTCGGTAGCGCGATTGGCTAACCGCCGATGTTCATTCCGGCCGAGTACAGAAATTTTATCGAATTACAATCAGATTCGGTGCTTTAGCAGCATTGTAGGGACCAATGTGTTCTCTTCGGCGGACAAATTAGCAGGACGGAATCGCAATCTCCTCGAATATGGGAACTCATCGAATATTAGTAACGCCGTTTTCCAAAAGAGGGGTTTCTTGGGAGTAGTTGACGAGGCAAGTGAACCAGTATCAAAGAGACACGAAGAAAAACTTGTTTTAGGGTAAATTTTTCATTGATGTCGCTGTTCTGTTACTTTTTATTTTTTGGTAATTCTTTGTGAGGATTTTGTTTGAAGAGTTTCCTGATTTGGAGCTTGAATGATTCTGATATTACATGGTTTGGTTTGGAAATTCGATTTACTAAGTTAGCTTGAAGTATAGTAGAATGATCTGCGGATTGGGTTTTGTGGAAAGGCTGTAAATAAGCATTGTAATATGTAGCTTTAGCCATGCTTATGTGTACTAGGTGGTAAATTTGAAGAATTATAAATTTTACCAGGATCTTGAGGAGAATTTATGTTCTGAACCAACTGTTAGTATCATTTATTAGTGGAAACGATGAAGTTTCCTTGAGTCATTTGCTTCGAACGCTGATTGATATTTTGATTGTTAGATACTCACCAGAACAATTGTTCAATGTGGTTGCTGCTGTTGACTTGTACGAAGATTTTCTTCCTTGGTGTCAGCGCTCACGGATAATTCGCAGAAATCCTGATGGAAGCATGGATGCAGAGCTAACAATTGGCTTTAAATTTCTTGTTGAAAGTTATATATCTCATGTGGAGCTTACGAGACCAAGCTCTATTAAGGTGAAGATCATCTTTGAATCCCAGCATCTCTCATCTAGTCCTGTTTAATTCAATTGGAGTTCAAAAGACCTGGTTTCTAATCTTGGTTGCGTATCCTTTTATCCTATTGTCGCAGTTTTCTAATTTAATGGAGCATAAATTGACAATATTCTTGCTGTTTGATTGTATAGTGTCACCGAATTTGTTAATGAAAGATTAGCTAGATACATCTGTGGTATACACAGATGTTGTACATACGTTTCTAGTTCAGTATGAAGACTATGAAAAATAGACTGGAAATAAACAGGATATATAATTAGTGGAGTGATGGCCAAATATGAATTATGATAGCTGTTCTGCTTTTCCTTTGATCAATTTATAATATTATTATGTAAGAGGGTTATAATTATTATTGCCATTACCTGATTTATTTCACTTGTTACTAATAAGCTGTTTATATACATATATATATATACTAGAAAAGAGTATGGACAAGATCTAGATGACTCCCTCTGCATATCCTCCTTTGGGGGGGAGGGGGGGGGGGGGGGGGGTGTTGATATAGACTGGCTATTTCTCATGTAATCATATACTCCCTCCGTCCCACTATAGACTTCCCATTTTTCTATTTTTTGTCGGTCTATCCCACTATATACATCTCATTCCCTTTTTTACAACCTATTTTTTATTTTTTACTTCCTATTCCCATTACCTTTTGTATTAATACCTTACTTTTTCTCACTCCCTATCACATCACTACTACAACTATAATTTAACACTTGTCTTAATCTATGTGCCCGAAATCTATGGGAAGTATATAATGGGACGGAAGGATTATTTTCTTAACATGAAGGATATCAAAACTCTCTCTTGCTCTCTCACTCCTTCTATTTATGAATTTAAAGGCAATGTGGATGTTTCGCGAGGGTTGGGGTGGGGGGTGGGGGGTTGACTGGTAGCTTCTATCAAATAAATAGTTAATGAAATTGAGCTTCTTAAAAGAACTTCAGGCTGTTCTTCGTTCTTTTAGTACCCAACCTTTGTCACCCTTACCATGGAAGCAAAATATATAGCAAGTTAGAATTGGAAGTGGATTTCTAGCTTCGTACATGTACATGGCAGGGTGAATCTCATGATTGACCGTAGATACTCGTTGGTATACATTTCTTGTTTGACTTATGTTGCTGAGCAGTCAAAGCCTGAAAATAATGACACTGATAACTTGCATACCATTATATCTGATAATTTGATTCATAAACTGCAAAATTTATTGTTGATGGCTTCCATGGTAGAAGAATGTGAGAGATATAATCCAACCTCGATATTTGTTTAAATATATTGTTCATCTAACTAGGTTAAGTTTTTACTTTACCCATCTTCTTATCGAACTAGGTTGTATGGATGGTTTAACACTGCAGTCTACATTTCCCTTATATTTGTTGCATGTTTTATCAACTTTGTGACTGATAAATATGCCTTGACTTTCAGTTCATCGACCTTTTCTGAAATTTAGCCAAGTGAAGCAAGAGATGTGACGTTTTCCTATCTGCATTATACATGTATTTAGTGATATGTCACGTGCAACAATATTCAATACAAATCTAATTTATCTCTATATTATTTAAAGAGAATTATTCTCTCATAAAGATGGTCTATATAAACCCAGAAATCTAGAGGGATGATATTTTTGGTTCTCCAAGAGGAGTTCTTTCATGCTTGCATCAATTTATTTTAGTTGTCATGGTCATTTTGCGTTGTGTTTTATTGCAGACAACTTCATCCCAAAGTAGCATTTTTCACCATCTGATTAATGTCTGGGAATTTACTCCTGGACCTGTTCCTGGGAGCAGCAATGTCCGTTTCCTCGTGGACTTCAAGTTCAGATCACCATTTTATGGACAAGTGAGTTTCTTCAGCAGTTTTACCTCTGTAGTTCAGAATTAATACAACACAAGGGAAACTAGAACAATAGTATGGATAGACATTACTGATATTCTTAATTATATGTCTGAATTATAGGGAAAGTGAAAGTTCACCATGTATCATACAACTACATGTGCATATGAGTCATTTAGATGCTCTGATACAGTGTTGAAAGTAGTGAAACATAAAATTCTAAAAAAGACATGGAAGGAACTATTAAAAAAGCATGTTTTACTTAATTATAACGGAGAACATGTGCTTCAACTGAACATGATATTGAGATATGATCCATGTAGCTTAACCTTGATAAAGGCGTAGCTGGTTGTTGTAGTAGTAATAAGATTTAACCCCTTCAAGAGTATGCTTTGTAACCTTATGCTATCATCATTGACAAGTCTGTGAGGATTATATGTTTATATTTCGAAATATATATACGGTAGTTTACCAACTATGGACCAAAAGATATGGATCCTAATATTCAGTTAGTACAGGTAAACAGATGGAGATTGACCAAAAAAAAAAGGTAAACAGATGGAGTAGGGTGCCCAGCAAATCATCTTATAAATGACGATTTTCTTGCATTTACGTTTGACAATATGATAGAAGACACATATGCCTATTTTCTTTATTTTTTATGCTATCAAAACTGCAACGACAAATACTTATATGCATCAGTTGCACCGTGCAGCTCAACTGCATTTAAATAGTACTAATTATTTTAATAAAGATATTAGTTGGTCAGTATTAGTTGTTTTTGTTGAACATGATTAGTTGTTTTCTTGTATAGTATTAGTTGGTGCAACTGGTGCACCGAAATGTTACTCATGGATTATTATGTATGGCAGATGGCAGGCTTGTTCTTCAGTGAGGTGGCTACTAAGCTCGTTGGCTCGTTCAGCGACCGATGTCGACTCATATACGGACCAGGCGTGCCAGTTTTTGAACGACCGCAGTAGCAGAGCTCACGAATGTTTTGATCATCGTATCTAAAGAAGTTGCCTTCGGATGTTTTGAATGCTGAAAAAGGTCTCTACTAACTGCATCGATGCTGAAATTCTTTTATATCGATCCTCAGAACGATATATCGTTTTTTTTTTCCTTCTTTTTTTTTTTTTTTTTTTTTGAGAACAATAATGCCTGGACGTATATGAAGAAGATGATTAGATGAATTGAGGGTTCATTGCTTACCAGAAGCAGAAGTAGACTAGTTAACTGTTTACTGTTTTTCCCATTTCTGTTTCTGATTTCTATTTCCATAGTTTAGTAGCAATACTTGCTCTTCAGCCCATGGGCCTGTTAACCAGTGGCCCTATCTATTATCGAAAGTCTAGGCCCACTAAGCCTTTAAAGAAGTTTTTTTTTTCTTATACACAAAAAAATGAAAAAAAAAAAAAAAAAAAGAGCTGGGGTTGGTGGTGGGGGTGGGGGGGGGGGGGGGGGGGGGGGGGGGGGGGGGGGGTTTGTGCAAACTGCAAAATAAATATTTTTTGAGATGTCATTTTGGTTGTTTTTCTGTCACACAATTTGGTAAATAGTGGCCACTGGTTCATTTATATAAATTATCTGTGAATGCAATCAATCTTTGAAATTATTACGCTTCCTTGAAATTCTACTAACTACTACAATTAAGTTTGGTGTAAGTAATTAAAATAGGGTAGACCTATTTTTTTCCTATTATTCTTGATTTTTACAGTTCCTTTCATCACACTTATCTAAAAAATTAGTACTGTGTTTGGATGGAGAGATTTGGGATATATGGTTTTTAAATTCAATTCTAAATTCATTTCACTTGTTTGGGTAATATATTTAAATTGATGGATTTTAAATACGTAGCTTTAATTCTAGTTCAAATCGGAGGAATTTTAAATACTTAGCAAAATTATATCATTTGAAATTCATTAATTTTTTAATTCATTCATTTCCAAAATTCTTTGGATTTCAAATTAATCTATCTAAACACAATATAATAATATTAATATTAAGTAAAAACATCTAAAATTGATCCTTTATTACTTTTAATAAAATAATAGTACCATTAAAAATGCACTTTTGCTAATAATACTTGCTTGAATGAAGTGCACAATTAATATTATTCAACATTGTCTCTGTCCTAGGATATTTTGCACTCTAGTTTGTGCACACAAATTAAAAAAAAAAACGTTTGATTGATTGGTTTGTTTGTGAAGGGTAATTTTATCACAAAAAATATTTTTTGCTTTATGATCGCATTTTGTATAAATATGTGGATATTATAAGGTAGAGTTTGTAGTATTTTTCCATTTTAGGTGTCTGCAAATAATATTGGATCGGACGAAAAAAAAAAATTACAAATAATCATATTAGAGATGGAGTATAAATATTAATATTTTTCAATAAAAAATCAACTAATATTGTTTAATAACTAAAATATTCATTGAAACGCTACACGTGTTAGTGAACACACCAGTTATATGAAAGAATTTACCTTTCATATGATATCCAAAGTCCAAACCCATTTTCAATAGAAAAAGGAAATTGTAATCATTATATATTGACGTCGTTTCTTCCTTTCTCTCTGAGATTACAGATTCCCAAAATAAAAATCACAAACGATACATTCGCAGAGAAAGGAACAGCACTCATAAAAAAATTGATGGAAGATAATTATTAAAGAGACCTATTATTGTAATTCCACTTTGATCATTGTCTACGTATAAGTGGAAATATCAAGAGCTGTCAAATTCTAATATCCCCTCCTTCAAAACTTTATCCAATAATTCACACTTTTGGATATCCCACTCCAGCTGGAAAATATATGCTTCATGTCATTCATACTGGTAAGTGGTAACTATTAAACGTATCGTTTTATTGGTCGTTGAAGTTTTTGGTATTTAATTTTATCACTAAAAGTGTTGAGATTATGATATGCACTCTAACACGATCATCTTAAATAGGTTTCTTGCCAGCTAATTATAATTTATCGTGTCAATTCGATATAAAAGTGCGTTGCACAATGTTGGGAGTTTGTCCAACACCTAAATCTGACTTTAATTTGTACTAGTACTACTTACACGTTTCATATTAATTTGATGGAATTAGTTAGGAATTGTGTGAAAAATTAACAAATTGTACTTTAAAAGCGAGTTTAAGATATTCGGGGAAAAAAATAATCTCGAGTAACACACGTGTGCATCATCGGTAACACAATATATAATATTCAGTGAAAAAAATAATAGAATTTAATTAAACAATAGATAATATTTAGTAAAAATAATTAATATTGTTCAATAAAAACAGATTAATATTGTCTAGTAAAAATAATTTATATCATTTAAAAATACGCACTAACTATAATGGTGTAACGAATTCATACAAGAATCTATCTATATTGTTTACCAAGCCCTTCAATTAAATTCAAATTCTCATATTGAATCCTTCAATAATAATTATATATATCTTTGTTTACAAAACCTTTTAGTTGTTTTACTAAAGTGTATCCGTTAAAGAGTATTAGTTGTTTTGTTAAAAAATAATAGTAAAGAGTATTAATTATTATTACTAAAGAGTATTAGTTGCAAATCAGTTTCACGTTGAAATTTGATCACACTATACAAAATCTTCTTCAAATTCTCCAAACCACAAGTTTAGGTCTGTAATTGAATTCCCAAATCGATGTATTAGAGTAACTCTATTGTAAATCAATTTTAATGTGCAAATAAAAATGGTGTTAGTTATTTTATTAAAATATATTACCATTAAATTAATTTTTAATATAACAATTAATAATATTAAAAAATACGTATAAAATTCGAAAAAGTTTCACACTAAAACTTGTTCACAATACACTTTATCGATGTATTAATACGAGGGCCCATTTAATTGAGTTGAATCTCAAAGTATATATGATTTGTCTTGAATCGTCGATAGCATCAAATTTGGCTCTTCATAACATCAAAGGAGTTAGTCTCTTGCTAATCCAAATTCATGTAAATTACTTTTTTTTAGTGCTGGTGTCATTAATGTAGATACAAAAAAAATTTGATCAGGAAATTTTTTTTATATTTTAAAATATAAAGCACAGATTACAGCTTTGGTGTGAAATACACCAATCAATTAGATTCATCCCAGCCTACTTACATAATAAAAATTAAAACAAACACCAAGAATATATTATCTTAGATCACTTTCCAACGCTTAAAATGATTTGCTTCCCAGTCTGCATATGTCGAACCTCTTTCCCAGTGTCCATCCACTTCGAGCCAGTTCCAACAGTACGTCTTGAGGTCTGAGAATACTTTGTCAATCACAAGTACTTCGCCTCTGAAGATCATTCCATTTCTCCTTTTCCAAAGTCGTCACACTCCACATTCCCAAATGCATGTTGCCATACATACACTAGATCTTCCACACATATTTCGTAATAGCAATAGATTCGACACCGGGCATGATGGTAAGCCCGTACTTACACCCAACCAATTTGCACAATTCATCCATAACTTATGAGAGACTTTACATTAAGAGAAAATACGTCTACCCGATTCCGGTTCCAATTTGCAAAAAATGCCCAAATTATTTACTGAGTTCAGGACAATATTTTTTCTTTGAAGTAAGTCTATCGTAGGCAAGACTTCTTTAACCACCTTCCACGCGTGAATACATACCTTTGAGTGTGCTCCACATTTCCAAATCGCCTTAAATTCCTCCTTTTTCTCATTTCTTCCAGCTAGTTTTGTGTTGATCAACCATTCGTATGCCTCCTTCACTTTGTATACACCATTTCTAGCTTTGTTCTATCTCCACAAGTCCCATTCTCCTTGTCTTGGTGAAAATCTGTCAAGCACACTACAAAGATCATTTAGCCATTTAATTTCCCTACTATTTAACTCTCTTCTTCACCTCCAAACCCACTCCCAAACACTATCTCTCCACACCCCCATATCCTTAACCGTCGTCTCCCTATTCAAGTTTAAGCGAAACAGCCTATTAAACCTCTGTGTAAGAGATCCCTCACCTACCCATCTATCACACCAAAAAAGTGTTTCTCTCCCCTCTCCTACACACTACTCCAAGCCACTAAAGAACCAACTGTTTTCTCTCCCCTCAACGCATTTCAACACTTCCCCCCACCAGCCCCACACCACCCTCTTCCTACCACTCGAATATTCAACTTGCAACCCACCTACGTTACAACCCCACCGAGACCTAATAACTCTAGCCCACAACCTTTCATCCTCATTAATATACCTCCAGACCCACTTCCCAATCAATTCTAAGTTAAAGCATTCTAAATTCCTCACTACAATCCTCCATCCCTTTTTGATTTGCAAAGAGAGAGCCAATTAATTAGAGGAGTTTTTTTATTTTCTCTCGCCACCCCCCAGAAAAAATTTCGTTGCAAAGCCTCACTCTCACTCAAAATGTACAAAATGTTTTTGTTTTAAAAGAATACTTGATTTTTCAGCAGGTGCGTGATGCGTAACTTTAAGATATTTGAAATGTATAATTAAAAAAATGATTGAGTTGCTTCATTTCCATTTTAGAAAATGATCAATTAAGCAAGAGACATACCTTGTGGGATAATGTTCATATAAGTATGAGACGAAAATAGTACTATTTATCAAAATATTAAAATCTATAAAAAAAAATTAAATTTAGATTTCAAAATCATATAAATTTTGATTCAGACATACCCTTAGCAGATGTTTGATTCGAAATGTAAAAATTGAATTTTAAATTTCAAAATTTAAATACTGTTCTACTTTGAGGGGGTGCTTTGGTTGAGGGGTTTGAAGACGAGAAATGAGAATGAAATGGAAAAGGGGTATTTGGTGTAGAGAATGATTTCATGAATAACGTATTTTGATATAAAAAAAAAAGTGAAGAATGAAAGTAATAGATTCATTTCTCTACTTTTTGTGAGAATCAAAGTGAATCCTTCATGAAATTTATGTATAATTTCTATTTTATATTTTTAATTATTTTAAGGTTCCAAATTAGTAATTAATATTGAGTATTTATAGAGTGAAATTGGTTCATACATGAATTATTGAAGGGTATCAGTTGTTTTCACTAAAGAGTATTAGTTGCTATTACTGAATAATATTAGTTGTTTTCACTGAAGAGTCTTAGTTTGTTTTCAGTAAACAACTAATACTCTTCTGTAAATACAATTAATACCCTTCAGTGAAAACTGTTAATCCTCTTTAGTGAAAAAAACTAATACTCTTTCCTGATTTATATATGAATCATTTTCACTACATACTTTGTCGTTAATATTATATTATACTTAATCGTTTATAATATAATTTATATTTAATTTTTTAAAATTACTTGTAATTTATATTTCTGAAAATTGTATTTAAACCAAACATTATCTAGGGTAATGAAAGTCATTCATATTTATCAACCAAACAAGTCAATAATTAAGATCATAAGCTTTATCTAGAGCTGTTATACGAGTCGAGCGAGCCCTATTAGTGCTTTTTCGAGCTTGCTCGCTAACAGGGTCGAGCTTATAATCGAGCTCGGCTCAGCGTGTTTAGCTTAAATTAAGCTCTGCCTCGAGCTCAACCTTGAATTTTAAACAAGCTATGCTCGATAGAGCTCGACAGAGTTCGATATAAAAAAACGAGCTAAGCTCGACTCGAGCTTGAAATTTTTGAAAAATAAATTCAACTAACATATTATATCATCAACCCATATTTCTACAAACATTCTAACAGATTCTCATTCATATTATCTCATAGTTCACAAATTAACCCACAATCAATAAACATAAAACTACTAGTACCATCATAATTCTTGCAACTCTTACACAACATCAAAAATATCAAATTAAACCCAAGTTTGCAATACATAATGAACTTCAAATTACATCTCAAAACAACACAAGTCATTCTCACACCACTCCAATTCTTTTGAATCAATCTTGATCGGGAAGTTTGACCTCATGATACGTAGAAGATTCAACAACATCCGATGATTCCTACAAAATAAAAATGAGAAATTCACTATATATAAACTATAAATCATAAATATGCTATTGTGTGCCAAATAATCCTTAAGGACGAGGACGGTGAGGAGGTCGTCATGAAAGTTCATGACGAGAAAGTAAAAGGTCACGTGTTTCCCTTCTCGTCATCCGGACCCGGCAATGCGATTCCGACCTCGCCAGGAAGGTATTTTGAGCCTACGTTTCATCTAGAAGATACCCGGCCTCATCATAGAGGCGTCCAGCCTCGACAAAAGTACAACTGGTACGAAGGTGAGGTTAAGGAGCATGAGTGTCCGCCTCGACTAGGAGGACAGGACGTCCACGTGTTCATTCTTATCCAAGCTCTGAGGAGATTCGGGCTCCGTCAGAAGATCTTTCCAACCTCGGTATGATGAACAGTGGGCCGCCACCAACTCAGTAAGCCAGGCCATACTTGTGGAAGAATATCCCGCGATATTGGGGAAGATACGATCCCCTTTCCACGTGGCCAACTGTGATTGGGGCAGAATCTTCGGCACGGGAGATTTCTCCACCAACTCGGTATGGGCCTGCCCCAGCATTAAATGCTGGGCTGCCCGAATCCATCAAGGTCAGCCCAATACTTGCCTTTTCATAATAAATGAAAAACAACATTAAAGCCCAAGTCAAGACTGACTTGGTAAATCTCCTTGCATTTATTACTTCTGCTCATCATTTATTATCCAAAGGCCTCAAGCCATTAACACACGATAATATTCATAAATCACTTAGTCGCTACTCATCCAAAAGCCACATTAATCTGCATTAAGATACTAATTTTGGGTAACAACAATTGGCGCTAGAAGAAGGGCCAAGTCAACCTCTTACACCAAAGCATTCCGACGACCTCCGAGTTTTTCACCAAGCCAATGGCGAACCAAGACGCTGGAGAAGGCACGTCTCGCACCACCTTGGAGGTAGCGGTGGCGGAATTTATGACCACCCCCGGCCGACGAACAAGGGATATACCTGTCGTCGCCGCGAACTTAAACACCCCCGAGCAAGTGGAGACTGTTATCGAACAGCTCCAGCGGAGGGCAAGAGAGATGAGGAGGAGCCTCGGCATTCAGGCGACCCCCTCGTCGTCCAGGAAAAGGAAAAACCCCTTGCGGTCCACCCGACCCCCAAGAGAGGCTCTCATCGATCTCTCGATAGGCCAGGACGCTACCGAGACCACTGGGTCTTGAACCACGGGCTCCAGGTCAGTTTTTAGCCGTCTCGGCAGCGAATCGTGGGATCAGACGGTCCCGAGCTCCGAGTCCGAATCGTACACCAAGTCCTCCAAGTATCTCGACCAAACCGAGGCTACCCCCACGGAGGCTTGGTCAGGTCACCGCATCCCCTGTAGGAGGCGGCACGAGGGTGCGCAGAGCTCCCCAGTCCTAAACCTGGAGCGGCGCATCTCAGCCCATGAGCGTTTAGGCCCGGAGGTCACCCTCCGAGACGAGGGCAGTCAGAGCGCCCTGATCGATGCTCTCCAGTAGCGCCTGAGCGACATGGAAAATAAACTGGAGGCAAAGGACTCCCCGACCAAGCGCTCCAGCCTCGGCAAGGAGCCTTTGTCTCTTGAGATCGAGGAGGCCCATGTCCAGACGAAGGTCACCCCGCCCCAAACTCCTTTGTACGAAGGAAGGACCGACCCGGAGGTACATCTCAGCAAGTACCGGATCTACATGACGGGACGAGGAGTAACCGACGATACAAAATGTCGCCTTTTCCCTATCACTCTGGGGGAATTAGTGCACAAATGGTACGCCAACCTGCCGTCCCGGTCAATCACTAGCTTTACCGACCTGAGCGAAAAGTTTTCCACCTTCTTCGCGGCAAAGATATCTAGGCCCGAAGGCCGACACCGGCTAATGAGTATCAAACAGACGGACAATGAGTCCGACGAGGCCTATGCCAACCGCGTCGTCGAGATCATCCTCACCGGCGAGCCGGTTAGCGACGAGATTGCCCTCCATGTCACCTTGAATGGTTTCGCGGCGCTCTCCCCAATGTTCAGGCACCTCTCCAAGCGCCTCCCCACAACTTACGCTGAGTTCAAAGGGAAGGCCGGGGAAAGGATCACACGTTAGAAACTCTTAGCACAACGGATGGGGCCTCCAAGACTGAGGTCGTGGCCTCAACACCGAAAGCCGAGGCGGGAGAAAAGCCCAAAGCCTCACACTAGCAAAAGAAGCACCCTTCCGGACCACGTCAGGCAGGGGGCAGAGCGCCAGGCACTTTTAAAAAGTGGGCCAACGAAACAGACGAGCAGCTGCTCCAGGTCTTGGCCCAATCCCCAGCGTTCGTTTTCAACGCGATCCAGCACGACGACTTGTTGAGGAAGCCGAGGTCCCTCAATCCCAAAGGCCAGGTCAACAGGGCCAAATGGTGCGCATACCACGACAGAGCGGGGCATAACACCAACGAGTGTCGAGATCTTCTCCGACAGCTTTGGAAGCTTTTCGAGGACGGGAAGCTGAACGACTTCGTCAAGAAGCCAGATAAGCTCGCCGTCCACAAACCCGACCAGGAGAGGGGGCAGCCGAGCCAGCAGCAGGCCCCAAGGTAGGCTCCACTCGTCGCCTACGTTGACAACGAGGATGAAGATGAAGAGGACGAGGTCCCGCCGCCTTGACAGGGGGGACGTGTGAACATGCTCCAGGGGGGAGGAACTCTCGGAGGCCTTATCCCGGTCTCAACCATGTCAAACCGCAAGAGGAAGGCCGAGGTCAGGGCTCTCGAGAACGTCCACACCATCTCCCCACCTGAGCCAAACATTTCAAAAACTTCTGTGATCACATTCACTAACGCCGATCGGGAAGGGGTCCTATGCCCAAAGAATGATGCCCTCGTCATCTCTACCAAAATCCTCGGAATCACTGTTGATCGTATCCTGGTGGACAATGGTTGCTTCTGCAACATCATTTTCAAGACAGCCCTCGACAAGATGGGGAATTTCGCCTCATACATCAAACCTTTCGACACCGTGCTTCGAGGCTTCGGGGATACCGCTGTCCAAGCCTATAGAAGAATCAAGCTGTCCGTGGAACTCATCTGCCACGAGAAAGAAGAAACGAAGATAACTAGACAGTTAGATTTTGTAATAGTTGATCAGCCAAATATCTATAATGGCTTTTTAGGTCGTTCTTTCCTTGAGACCTTCGAGGCAGTGGCCTCGTCCTACTTTTACTGCATCAAGTTCCCCACTACGGAGGGCCTAGTTGGTACGGTAAAAGGGGACCAAAAAATGACTAGAAAATGTTTAGGTTACCCTCGTCTCTTTTTAAATACTACATTTAGTTTTAGGGCAAAAAGGACAACGGGTTTCGACCCCACATCGGAGCATGAGGCCGAGAGATTAACTGTTCCGAATGATAACTTCATTCGAGTATGCGACGACCCATTGGAACCACGGATCGGTTTCGAGCCAATCTTGGTTGATTTTGACCCACGCAACGAACGAACAAACCCGAAGGAATCCATCCCCGACGAGAAGGTGGACAAGGTTTTTTTGGATCAAACTCAGCCAGGTTTCGAGATCTCGATAGGTTCAAGCATCCCACCCGGCCTGAAAAACGAAATGTTGGTTTTCCTCAAAGAAAGCGGCGATGTCTTCGCTTGGGACCACAGGGACATGGTCGGCATTGACCCGAAGCATGCATGTCATCACTTGAAGATCGACCCCAGTAGGAAGCCCGTCGCGCAAAAAAGGAGGAAGTACGGCCCCGAGAAATACGAGGCTCTGGACGTCGAGGTCAGGAAACTTTTGGAGAACAAGCTGATCGAACCTACCCAAGACGAACCACCATGGGTCTCAAATCCTATCCTCGTCAAGAAAGTAAACGACACTTGGAGGCTCTACATCGATTTCACGGACCTCAACTCGGCATGTCCCAAGGATCACTTCCCAATGCCGCATATCGACCACCTAGTCGACAGCGCGGCCTGGCATGAAATGATGTCTTTCATGGATGCATTCACCGGGTACCATCAAATCCCAATGGCCTCCGAAGACGTTAAACACACGTCTTTCCACACCGAGAAGAACATGTACTCTTGGACGAGAATGTCTTTCGGCCTGAAGAACGCCGGGGCAACATATCAACGCTTGGTCAACACCATGTTCTCCGAACAAATAGGGAAAACGATGGAAGTCTACATAGACGACATCGTGGTAAAAAATATCAAGAAAGAAAATTACCTTCGTGACCTCGCCGAGGCGTTCACCATTCTACAGGCTTATAACATGAAGTTAAACCCAAAGAAGTTCCACTTCGGTGTAGGAAGGGAGAAGTTCCTCGGCCACATCGTCAGCCAGAGGGGCATAGAGGCGAACCCATCCAAAATCAAAGCAATTATCGATATGTCGGAACCTCAGACGATACGCCAAGTTCAAGTACTGACTGGACGATTGGCAGCGCTGAATAGATTCATCTCGAGACTTGGCGACAAAAGTAAGCCTTTCTTTTCCACCATCAAGAATAAGAGATTCTCATGGGATAGAGAGAGTCAACTGGCTTTCATCAAGCTAAAGGAATATTTGGCCAACCCCAAAATCTTGGCCAAACCAGTTCAGGGCGAGAAGTTATCCCTCTACCTGGCCGCATCCGATAGCGCTTTAAGCGTCGTGTTAGTGAGGGCCGAGGGACAGGAGCACCTTCCAATCTATTACGTAAGACAGGTTCTGCACGAAGCCGAGACGAGGTATTCGCCGTTGGAAAAGATCGCCTACGCTTTGGTCATGAGCTTCAGAAAGTTCAGACCGTATTTTTTCGACCACCAAGTGGAGGTCCTGACGACCCTACCCCTCCGATAGGTGCTACACCGGCCCGACACAAGTGGACGATTAATCAAATGGTCCCTAGAGGTGGCTCAGTATGGTGTCACCTACGCACCTCGGACGGTGATCAAGGGACAAGCGTTGACCGACTTCATGGTCGAACTAACGTACCCTCCCAACCCATCCAAAATAGGACACCCATTGTGGAAGCTTTTTGTGGATGGATCCTCGACGAGTACGTGCGCCGGGGCCGGGATCATCTTAACCGTGCAGGACGGGCAGTGTTTCACCAACGCAGTCAGATTCACATTCCCCGCCACGAATAATGAGGCAGAGTATGAATCTCTCATCGGGGGCCTCGACCTCGCTATAGCCATAGGGGTCTAAAGGTTGAACATCTTCATGGACTCACTGTTAGTAGTCAACTAGCTGACCGGCGAATACGAGGCCCGAGGCGAGCAGATGATCAAATATCACGAGAAGGCTGTAGAATTATGCAAGAGGCTCCACGAGGTCCACATTGAGCAGATCCCAAGGGAACAAAATTCCCAGGCCAACGCCCTATCCAAACTAGCCACCTCGGAGGGTGCAACAGACCTATCCAGAATCAACTTGACAAGGCTCGAAGCCTGATCTATCAGCCAACAAATGGTAGCCGTAGTCGAGGACGAGGCACCAAGCTGGATGACACCAATTTACGCATACCTGAAGGACGACATCCTACCGAAGGACATAATTCAGTCTCGGCAGTTACAGCTCAGGGCCACAAGGTACACGATCATTGATGACCAACTTTACAAAAGAAGCTTTACCCTCCCCCTCCTCAAATGCATCACCCCGGAACAAGGAAGGTTAGTCCTCGACGCAATCCACATAGGAGTATGCGGGAATCACGCCGGGGGGCAATCCCTCTATCAGAAAACTCTGAGGCAGGGATATTTTTGGATCAGTCTACGGCGGGATGCAATTGCCTATGCCAAAACATGCCACCAGTGCCAGACGACGGCCCCGGATATTAGGATAGCCCCATAGACCTTGACCTCGATGATTAGCCCATGGCCTTTCGCACAATGGGGTATAGATCTCATCGGCCCAATGCCCACTGCGCCCGGGGAGAATGCGATACGCCATCGTCCCGGTGGATTATTTCACCAAATGGGCCAAGGCGGAGGCCCTAAACAAGATCGACCAGGCCAGGATAACCAAATTTGTCTGGCGGAACATCATATGCCGTTTCGGTCTTCCCCAAACCATAATTTCGGACAACGGAAAACAATTCGATGGGGCCTAGATAATGGAGTTCTGCGAAAGGTGGAACATCAAAAGAAACTTCTCCATCCCATACCACCCTCAGTCGAATGGCCAAGTGGAGGCAGTCAAAAAAATTCTCAAGCACACCCTCAAAGCCAAGCTATACGAGGCCAAAGGTAATTGGGCTTCGACACTCCCCGAGGTACTTTGGTCCTACAGAACGACGTCAAGAAATGCAACAGGTGAGACGCCTTTCACTTTAGCTTTCGGGGCAGAGGCCGTCATCCCTTCCGAGATAATTGTCCCAAGCCACAGATCATCACAAATAGTCTCGGAAGAAAGTGACGAAGTCAGAAGAGCCGAATTGGATGTCGTGGAGGAACGAAGACTCGCCTCGGTCTCTAGGAATGAGATCTACAAAAGGAGGTCGGAGAAATTCTTCAACTCAAAGGTTAAAGTCAGGCAGTTCAACGTAGGAGACCTCGTCTTGAAGAAGATTCAACCAAACGCAAAAGCCCCACTCAGCCCAAGATGGGAAGGACCTTTCCGAGTGGCCAAATTTGTTGCTAATGGGGCATACGAGCTGGAGCACTTGAATGGCGTCCCAGACCGATATACATGGAATGCCGCCAACCTTAGAAAGTTTTATCAGTAAACCAATGTAACATTTTTCCTTTCCCCTTTATGGGTTTTGAAATAGAATGCGAAAGAAAAATTTCCGAATTTTTGCCCAAAAAGCCCCCGACCGAACACAGACTCGGCCCCGACATTCAAGACTCTCTGGGAGACCAAGTCCCCCAAGAGCACCAAGACCAATCACTCCGACATACGTCGGGATGACATAAAAGTCCCCGGACGAGACACGATCTCAAAGGGGCAAAAAGTCTCACGGAGCGAAAGCCTCCCGAAGGATCCAAGGCGAGCATGTAGCAGCAAGGCCTTTTCAGGCAGACATGTTACACACAGACTCTTTAGAGACAACCTCTCTCTAGAGCACTAAGACCAATCTCACCGACGTATGTCGGGATGGCACAAAAGTCCCCAGACGAGATGCGATCTCAAAGGGGCAAAAGACTCTACGAGATAAAACTCAGGCGAACGCTAACATACAGGCCTTCTAAGGCGGTATAGTTAAAGACCCGTACCTAGAGCCACGTCTTGAAGTACGGGTATAAAAGACTCGTACTAAGAGCCTCACCTCGAAGTATGAGCACAGTCAAGCCTCTCGACGAGCTAAAGCTCTCGGCGATCACAAAAAAGACTCGTACTAAGAGCCTCGCCTTGAAGTACGAGCACAATTAAGCCTCTCGACGAGCTAAAGCTCTCGGCGAGCACAGAAACTGTTGGGAAAAAAAAATAATAGGGGTGCCCGGAATCTATTCGGGATGAATTTTAAATACGAATTTAAATACAATTATTACTATCATGAATTAATCCTAATTAATTCAAATAATAATTCCAACAACTAATTATCATCATGCATGCTAAATTAATTTCACATATTTAACTAGGCGGAATTAAACAAGTAAATATGCAATTAACGTACCTCTTGTAGAACTTGGTCTTTGAATAAAACGGGACTCTCGTACACGCTTTATCAACCCAAAAACCTTCTCAAGTATTTCCCTTTCGCCTTACTTGATCGCCGGTGGGAGACGCTTTCAAGCAATTTAATAACTAAGGAAAAAGAAAAATATCTATGCTTCTTGATTTTTCCAACACATGGAATTATGTACTTGGGGATGAAATAATCATCCCCTATTTATAATATGTAGTGACCGATTTTTTCATGTGGTTATGGGCTTGGAAAAAAATCTTTTCTTAGACTCTAAGAAATCTTGAATATATCCCATATATTCTTTTCTCCAAAATAAAATATTCCACAAAAATCTCACCCTACATATTTAGGGATGAAACTTTCGAAAATTACAAGAAGAAATCCAAAGATTTGGATCTTCTTGAATATATGAGATATTCTTGTATTCCAAGAATACATATCTTCCATAATATCTTTCCAAGAAAATCAACAAAATCTTCTTTCTTCTTAAGCACCAATTTTCGAAAATTAACTTGAAAAATCAGCATGATATTATCTTTTTATTTTAATCACCTTATCATTATTGGGCTACTTAATGGGCTACTTGAGGGGCCTTAAGGAGAATTAAGATTGGACCTCCTAATGGACTTCTGAATTTCAATATTGAGCCCCAATATAATTCAGCCCATTAATATTAATTATTACCACTAATAAATTAATATTGCACTATCCATCTTAATCCATATTACGATAATATGGGCTCCCGGTTATTATTTCCCGCGTTTAAGATTATCAAGTCCATTAATTAATTAAGCTTCTGAATAGCTCTAAATTAATTAATATATTTCACCTTGGAGTAAAGACAGCTCAACATTATTATTCGTACCGAAGAAACTAATTCTTCACTTGCAAGATTTGGTACAATAAAACTTCTGAGCCCACCAAGGGGACTAATCACACGAGCCGTACTCGCACGCGTTTCTCCGTATTAAATCTTAGCAACCGTCGTATGATTAATATTACTGCCCAAGACACAAAGTTCGAAGTCACAATGATTCTCACCCAACATGAATCAAAGCAGTAACTACTAAGCACACACGGTCCTATTTAAGTGACGGAGATTAAGAAATCAACAACCACTGAGGTCTAATTCTTCACCTTTCAGAACAGAAGAATTTCTCCTCGCTGTAGGACCTCTTCAACACATACTAAATGTGCTAGTGCAATCTCTTAGTCAAGACAGACCAATCTGAGCCTTGCACATCGACCTTTCACGGCGGATTGTTCAATTCCACCTAGGCCGTGAAAATGTACGTTTAGTTACAAGGAGACCGTTAATGTCGTCTTCCGTGATCGGGTATCACCACATTAACTACAATGTAACACGTACTATATATTGAACGGTTTGCAATAAATATTCAACATTCAATCATATCTAAAGCAAATGTGATAAAAGAATTATTCTCATAAAACGAGTGTTTGATACACGAGTTATACAAAGTAAAAGCATACTTTCACGTATAACTCCAACAATCTCCCACTTATACTTAAAGTCTGCTTTTAGTATACATCACGCATGTCTTAGTGTAGTAGATCTACGTGACATCATATGTCAACCTACACTAACCTAATAATTCCTCCCACTTATACTTAAAGCAGATTGGCAATCGTCTTGACTCCCATTCCATCCACATGTCTCTCGAATGTACTCTGAGGCAGACCCTTTGTGAATGGATCAGCTAGGTTGTCACCCGACGCTATCTTTGCCACCTCTATATCTCATCTCTTAACGATTTCTCGTATCAGATGGTATTTTCTTTCTATGTGTTTGCTGGCCTTGTGGGCTCTCGGTTCCTTTGAATTTGCAACTGCTCCGGCATTGTCACAAAAGACAGTTATCTTGTCGGGCAAATTCGGAACTATGTCCAAGTCCACTAAGAAGTTCTTGAGCCAAACTGCCTCTTTCGCTGCTTCACAAGCAGCTACATACTCGGCTTCCATGGTCGAATCGGCGATGCATTTCTGCTTAACGCTTCTCCATGAAATGGCTCCTCCTCCCATGCAAAACACACTACCCGAGGTTGACTTTCTTGAGTCTATGTCTGATTGGAAATCCGAGTCCGTGTATCCTACGGGAACTAGACTATCCGACTGGTAAATCAGCATCCGCTCCCGAGTTCTTTTCAGATACCTCAAGATGCATTTTACTGCAGTCCAATGGTCTTTCCCGGGATTACTTTGATATCTTGCCACCATGCCTACGGCAAAGCAGATATCCGGTCTCGTACACAACATTGCATACATAAGGCTTCCTACCGCCGAAGCGTACGGAACACCTTTCATGTCATCTATCTCCGCTTGTGTCTTAGGGCTCATTTCTTTCGATAGATGGATTCCGTGCCTAAAAGGTATAAAACCTTTCTTGGAATCTTGCATGCTGAAACGCTTCAAAACAGTGTCAATGTATTAAGCTTGCGATAAGCCCAACATCCTTTTCTTGCGATCGCGAGTGATTTTGATCCCAAGGATGTGGCCGGCTTCCCCTAAGTCCTTCATATCAAATTGTTTTGACAGCCATACCTTTACGTCTGACAATACCTTTACATTGTTTCCAATGAGCAGAATATCGTCTACGTATAATACTAAGAATACCACCGCAGTTCCGTCACGCTTCTTGTACACACAACTTTCGAACTCGTTTTGATCAAACCCATAAGACTTTATCACTTGATCAAAACACTGGTTCCAAGTGCGCGATGCTTGCTTAAGTCCATAAATGGATCTCTTGAGCTTGCATACGAGATTCTCTTGGCCTTTTTCAATGAAACCTTTGGGCTGTTGCATATAGATATCTATGCCGTCAAGACTTCCGTTAAGGAAAGCCGTCTTGACATCCATTTGCCAGATCTCGTAATCTAGGTGCGCAGCGATCGACAAGAGAATACGGATGGACTTAAGCATAGCTACAGGCGAAAAGGTTTCCTCATAATCGATCCCTTCTTTCTGAGTATACCCTTTGGCCACAAGCCTTGCTTTGAAGGTTTCAACCCTTCCGTCCGGTCCTCTTTTCCTCTTGTACACCCACTTGCATCCAATGGGTTCTACCCCACTGGGTGGCTCGACCAACTCCCACACTTGATTATGATCCATAGAACCCATCTCGGCTTCCATTGCTGTTTGCCATGACTCCGCGTCTTTGTCTTGGATTGCCTCATCGTACGTCCATGGGTCTGATTCAACACCGGGAACCAAATCCGAAGATTCTCCTATCCCCATGAATCTCTCGGGTTGTCTAGGAACCCTCCCACTACGACGGGGTTCCGGTTGTGAAGATGTGACGTGTGGTACATCATCTTGTATACTTGGTATCGAGGTTTGACCTCTCAATTCTTCTAAGGTAATTTCACTTTTAGGCTTCCGATTGTTCATATAGTCTTCCCCCAAGAATTTAAAGTGTGTACTAATCACGGTCTTTTGATCCTTGGGACTATAGAACATGCACCCTTTCGTTCCGGCCGGGTATCCTATAAACAGCCTTAATTCCGAACGTGGATCCAACTTACCGGCTTCCTTGTCTAGCACGTATGCCGAACAACCCCAAATCCGCAAATGTCTTAGACTGGGCTTGCGCCCGGTCCACAATTCCATTGGGGTTTTAGGAACCGATTTGGATGGCACCAAGTTTAGAATATAAGCCGCCGTTTCCAAGGCATTACCCCAAAACGACTTGGGTAAATCCGAATAACTCATCATGGATCTGACCATCTCTAAAAGAGTCCGGTTCCTTCGTTCCGCCACACCGTTCTGTTGAGGGGTTCCCGGTGCGGTTAACTGGGATACAATCCCTTCGTCCGATAGGTAGTTCAAGAATTCATCGCTGAGGTATTCGCCTCCACGATCTGATCGTAGAAACTTGATACTCTTTTCCCTATGTTTCTCGGCTTCGGCCTTAAACTCTTTAAACTTTTCAAAAGTTTCAGACTTGTGCCGCATAAGGTAAATGTACCCATATCTTGAGTAATCGTCAATGAAGGTAACGAAATACTCATACCCCATTCTCGCTTTGATCGTCATTGGACCACACACATCGGTATGAACGAGTTCTAACACTTCCGTGGCTCTATTTCCCTTGGCTCCAAATGCCCTCTTGGTCATCTTACCCTCTAAACAGGATTCACAAGTTGGAAACGGCTCGACTTGGAGCGATTCCAAGGATCCGTCTTTCACCAATCTCTCTATCCGTTTTAGATTAATATGACCTATTCTAAGATGCCATAGAAGTGTTTCGTTCATCTCCGAAGAACGCTTTCTTTTATTTCTCGAAATGATCGACGTGTTATTAGATTCATTATTTGAGTGGTGTGCACACTTAATCGTATAGAGATTGTTTACCAACGTTCCATGACAGATAACATCATTCTTAAAAGAAACAGTAACAACTTTATTAAAAGTAACTGAATATCCATCAAAGAACAGCTTAGAAACCGAAATTAAATTCTTTCTAAAGTTCGGAACGTATAAAACATCTCTTAAAATTAAAACTCTATCTTCAAAAGATAGGTGCACGACTCCCACTGCTTCGGCTGCCACTCTCGTAGCATCGCCTAAAGTGATGGTGATCTCATTCTCGCTTAGTCGCCGGGTTAGCTGAAACCCCTGAAGAGTGAAACAAATATGATCAGTTGCCCCGGTATCCACTACCCAAACGTGGGCAGCATATGCCGCAACATATGTTTCAACGACTAAAGCATGAGACTTACCTTTCTTTACCGCCTTCTTAGGCTTAGAACAGGTAGACCTCCAATGTCCTCTTTCCCCGCAATTGAAGCACTTACTCTTACCGGGTATCCTCACGCCGTACGGCTTGAAAGCTCTTTTCTTGCCTCCTAAAGTGAGTCTACTGGTTTGGTTCCGATCAACTACCTCCTTCTCAATCTTACCTTCCATTGGCCTAGATTTCGAGAAAAAGTTCTTGATCACCAAAGCCTCGTCCTTACTCCCCAAGTATGACTCTACCGTTATCAGAGCTTCGAGCAGGGTATCTAAAGTGAACTTGTGTTCAGATAACACGTATTCCCAAAAGAACCCATCAAAACTACTCGATAGCTTTAGGAGTATGGAATCGATTTGACTTTCTTCACTTTGTCCGGCACCAAGAAACTCGAGTTTCTCAAACTCGCGCCTAAAATTGAGAACATGATCCCTTACGGGTGTTCCCTTCACCATTTCCTTCGTGAGCTTCTCACGAATGGTGAACAGATTCGCCATGGGGTTCTGATGTTGAAACATCTCTTCAAGGCTATTCATGATGTCAACAGCTGCTTCAATGCCTTCATGAATGCGCCTCAAATCCTCAGACATAAATGTCAAGATGATGCGCTTCATGTGCTCATTGGAATGCTTCCAATCATCGAATATCGCCTTTTCCCCATTACTTGACTTATCATTAGGTTTCTTGGGTACGTCAACGCTAAATATCCAATAGTGTTCTTGCGCAGGAAGGACCATGTTTATATTACGTTTCCAATCAACATAGTTCTCACCAACAAGTTTGTTATCTTTAAGTATACTAAACAGTGGATTAAAAGGTTGCGACATGATGAACTGAGAATAAAACATACATTCATATCAATATCTAGAAAAATACGAACTTATCACATAAATTTGATCACATCAATTATATTAAAACCTTAAAACAATATAATCATGCATCAGCCAACATCTCGAAACAATTTAAATGCGCCACGAGGGGTGGTCTATACATTTAAACACATTCAAGCGGATTACAAACTTAAAAGTTACAAATCCTTAATTCAAAATTAATAGTTGGCTCCCACTTTGACCACATAGAAACTGACAGGGACTCCGAGGGGAGTAAGTTAATATCAATTTCCTATGCCTAAGTAATAACCATAATTAAATACAGGATTATTATTTCGCTTTGAGCAAGCCACTCGTGGTGAGGGTCAATACCGCCACTAGTAATAATCCACAATCATCCTTTCGGAATTTATTCATGTGAAATCCGTTCTTTTGGCCGATCCGAGGGGGAAATGTATTCCAAAAGAACTTCACAAATAAATAAATTATGGAGGCCAAAATAATCCAATTTTAATATCCGGAATAAAATTGCGATTATAAAAACATACTTAGTAATTTTCGAAAGTAAGGTTTTCCTTGGACAATTAAATTCATGCAAACACATATTAACAAATAATAATAAGTGCACGAAATAAAACATCCATCAAAACAAAATTAAACACATTGGAGCACTCGAATCCAATTGTCACGGTTTAATTTCTTCACGTCTTGATGCGAAAAAATCGTCCTTGTTGCTTTCCGACGTTCGTCTCGACGTGCTCCCACTCGAACAGCAACACTTCTTCAAAAACAGCATCGTTTGGGGTTCGGGACGACGTTTAAAATCACACGGGAAAAAACACGAACCGAAAAAATTCCACGGCTTGAGATACAGCGCGCGTCGGCCCACAAAATGGGCCCGCGCGCTTCCCGGCCTGAGAAGCGCCGGAAAAACGCCCGAGGCGCGCCCGAAGCGCAGCCCCGAGGCGCACCCGAGGCGCTGCACGGAAGCGCGCCGAGGCGCGCCCGAGGCGCCCCGAGGCGCTGCAGCGCCTGGCCGAGGCGCGCGCGCGCCGTGCGCGCGGCGCCGTGCGCCTGTTGCGCACGGTGTGCGCCGTGCACCCCCGTGCCCCGTTTTTTCGCCGTTCGTCCTCATTTTCTTCACCCCTTGCATGATTTTATCTCCATACACGCGCCACGCATGTATGCGTCGTCCGGGTACGCCGTTTTTAATTCTTCGTTCTTCGTCACGATCCGGTTACAATTTATTTTTTTACAAAAAAATAAATACTAGATCTAGACTAGTCTATTACAATGATCGAATCAAAATAAAAACAACTAATCTACTCGTGGATTTTCTCACGAGAAAAACGAATTCGAACGAATCGAATTAAAAACCAAATTAATTCACACGCATGAAATTAACAACATTAAAAACCATGACAATTGGATACCTGCAAAAAAGATCTAACAATTCTACTATCCAATTTTAATTTTAATGTTCAACAATTTAAATTCCAATTTAAAATTCAGAGCCCGAAACCGTGGCTCTGATACCAGTTGTTGGGAAAAAAAAATAATAGGGGTGCCCGGAATCTATTCGGGATGAATTTTAAATACGAATTTAAATACAATTATTACTATCATGAATTAATCCTAATTAATTCAAATAATAATTCCAACAACTAATTATCATCATGCATGCTAAATTAATTTCACATATTTAACTAGGCGGAATTAAACAAGTAAATATGCAATTAACGTACCTCTTGTAGAACTTGGTCTTTGAATAAAACGGGACTCTCGTACACGCTTTATCAACCCAAAAACCTTCTCAAGTATTTCCCTTTCGCCTTACTTGATCGCCGGTGGGAGACGCTTTCAAGCAATTTAATAACTAAGGAAAAAGAAAAATATCTATGCTTCTTGATTTTTCCAACACATGGAATTATGTACTTGGGGATGAAATAATCATCCCCTATTTATAATATGTAGTGACCGATTTTTTCATGTGGTTATGGGCTTGGAAAAAAATCTTTTCTTAGACTCTAAGAAATCTTGAATATATCCCATATATTCTTTTCTCCAAAATAAAATATTCCACAAAAATCTCACCCTACATATTTAGGGATGAAACTTTCGAAAATTACAAGAAGAAATCCAAAGATTTGGATCTTCTTGAATATATGAGATATTCTTGTATTCCAAGAATACATATCTTCCATAATATCTTTCCAAGAAAATCAACAAAATCTTCTTTCTTCTTAAGCACCAATTTTCGAAAATTAACTTGAAAAATCAGCATGATATTATCTTTTTATTTTAATCACCTTATCATTATTGGGCTACTTAATGGGCTACTTGAGGGGCCTTAAGGAGAATTAAGATTGGACCTCCTAATGGACTTCTGAATTTCAATATTGAGCCCCAATATAATTCAGCCCATTAATATTAATTATTACCACTAATAAATTAATATTGCACTATCCATCTTAATCCATATTACGATAATATGGGCTCCCGGTTATTATTTCCCGCGTTTAAGATTATCAAGTCCATTAATTAATTAAGCTTCTGAATAGCTCTAAATTAATTAATATATTTCACCTTGGAGTAAAGACAGCTCAACATTATTATTCGTACCGAAGAAACTAATTCTTCACTTGCAAGATTTGGTACAATAAAACTTCTGAGCCCACCAAGGGGACTAATCACACGAGCCGTACTCGCACGCGTTTCTCCGTATTAAATCTTAGCAACCGTCGTATGATTAATATTACTGCCCAAGACACAAAGTTCGAAGTCACAATGATTCTCACCCAACATGAATCAAAGCAGTAACTACTAAGCACACACGGTCCTATTTAAGTGACGGAGATTAAGAAATCAACAACCACTGAGGTCTAATTCTTCACCTTTCAGAACAGAAGAATTTCTCCTCGCTGTAGGACCTCTTCAACACATACTAAATGTGCTAGTGCAATCTCTTAGTCAAGACAGACCAATCTGAGCCTTGCACATCGACCTTTCACGGCGGATTGTTCAATTCCACCTAGGCCGTGAAAATGTACGTTTAGTTACAAGGAGACCGTTAATGTCGTCTTCCGTGATCGGGTATCACCACATTAACTACAATGTAACACGTACTATATATTGAACGGTTTGCAATAAATATTCAACATTCAATCATATCTAAAGCAAATGTGATAAAAGAATTATTCTCATAAAACGAGTGTTTGATACACGAGTTATACAAAGTAAAAGCATACTTTCACGTATAACTCCAACAGAAACGACTCGTACTAAGAGCCTCGCCTCGAAGTACAAGCACAGTCAAGCCTCTCGACGAGCTAAAGCTCTCGGCGAGCACAGAAAAGACTCGTACTAAGAGCCTCACCTCGAAGTACGAGCACAGTCAAGCCTCTCGACGAGCTAAAGCTCTCGGCGAGCACAGAAAAGACTCGTACTAAGAGCCTCGCCTCGAAGTACGAGCACAGTCAAGCCTCTCGGCGAGCTAAAACTCTCGACGAGCACAGGAAAGATTCGTGCTGAAAGTCTCACCTCGAAGTACGAAATACAGTCAAGCCTCCCGGCAAACTAAAAAACTACGCCCCTGAAGCCCAAGGACTCGCGACGAAATCTGAACCTCGGGGGCAAGTAGACGAGGCGAGACCGCAACCATGATAAAGAAGCCATTTTTTATCTAAATGCAGAAAGACTTTTTAAATTATATATAGAGACGAGAAGAAATAAAAGTTCTCATTGATAAGGAAGTTCATCACATAAAAGGCCCCCATGGGCAATTACAAAAACGACAGAAAACAAGAAACAAAAGGCCTAATCTACTCAGGATTTGGCACTTCGGCAGCGGCAGCAGGACTCTCGGTAACCTCCAGGTTGGCATCAGCAGAGGAAGGGACGTCAGCAAGAGCCTCTTCACCAGGGGGGGGGGCGGATGGATCTTTTTCTTCGTCCTCGTCATCAGTAGGGTCAGGAGGGCACTCCCCGGGCATCAGCAGCCGGGAGCGATCTGGCCACCAGCTCAGGTTAATCCCCATCTCTTTCTCCAGGTCCAGGCATCCGACGTAGATATCGCCATGGAGAGGATGAGAAAGGACGTACTCACGGAAGAACTGGGCCAGCTCGTCAAGAGGACGCCCAGCCTTGTACAGCACCCGGAGCGCATCCGATATCGCCAAGTAGTAGGAGTAGTTGGTGGTCTGGGCCGGATCGGTTAGGGCATCATACTCCTCCGGGGAAAGGGCCAACTTTTTCTTAAACCCCTCCACCGTTCCGAATCTGGATCACCTCCTGACAAGCTTTTTTGGCCTCGGCCTCTGCAGCAAAAGCCCTCTCCTCGGCTTCTTTCCTCTTCCTCTCGACCTCCGCCTTCTCGTCGGCCAGTTTAGCCGAAGACGCTGCTTACCGGCACAACTTCTCCCCAAGAGTAAAAGTCTTCTCGTCTTGCGACCTGATTCTGGCCGAAAGGACGGCCACCTCGGCCGTCGCTTTCTTGCTGGCCTCCACCTCCTCCTCCAGGAGGGCCACCCGTGCCTTGAGATCCTCGAGGATTTTCTTCTTACTCTCAGCATCCCGGGAGGCGCACTCAACTTCGCTTTCTTTCTGGGATATGGCTTGACTCATCACCGAGGCGGCCTTCAGCTGAAGGGCCTGGGCAAGGTAGAGGTTGGAGTTGCCTGAATTCTGTCTGATGGCAATGTCCAGCTCAAGATCCCAAGCACGAGGGGCATCCCGCATCGTCCGACGAAGACAAGCGGGGAGATCGTCAAAACTCTCGATGAACTTCGAGCCGACAAAGTCAAGAACCTGGGCCGAGGGCGCGGGATCGTCTTCCATGCTACTGGAAGGACAACATAAGTTAATAAGTTCCCAAAGGAGCCCTAATATACTAGTAAACGAGTGTGAACAGGGTCATACCAGGCCACCCTATGAGGGTCTCGTCCCAAGAAGGGTCGATCCGGCATCTCGCCGGAACGCCATTGCGGGCTCCCAGTTCCCACTCCAGGTGCCTCCCCGCTGAGGCCAGTCCCTTTCGCCGGAGGCGAGATAGCCACCCCAACACTGCCGACATCAGCAGACAGCCGACCTTGTTTGGCCGGAGGAAAGGGGGTCCTGTCCTCAGCCGACGAGGCGATGGACACGTTCGGAACAGTGACGGTAGTTGATGGAATCACCATGAGAGCAGCTGGCGGGGCAGGAATCGGCAATGACCATTTTATCCCTTTCTTTTTCTTGCCGACCAAGGCTTTCATCCGGGCGAGAGGATCAGGCATCTCCATGACTAATTCCGGGGGACAGGCAGGGAAGACGGGGTAATCACCTGCCGTCCGGGAAGGAAAAATATAAATACAAGGCCGTGACGAAGCTAAACCATGTTATGAAGTCAAGGCATAAAAAGAAGACTTACGAGGAGGGACCTGAAGGTGCCGAGGAGGATAGAAAAATCGAGACTCCAACCTTTTCCTCTCAGTGAGAAGGGTCTGATAATAGCGATCCCGGTAATCCACCAAGTCAACTTTCGCAAGGACGAGGCGAAAGTCGAACGGAAGCTCCTCCCTTCTCGGCACCACGTAACCTGCAAATAGAAAATGTATTAGATCAGTAAAAGACGATCTAAAGGCTACACAAAGGCTTACTATCTTTTTTGTGCTCAAATCTTGTGGGGATGTCGACATCCACGTTGCCACGACCAGATTTCCACCTTCCCGATACCCAGAACCAATGCTCATCTTTGACGTGAACCTTGGACGGCAAGTCGTAGACGAGTTTCTCATGCCGATGCTTTACGTGGACAAGGCCGTTCTTCCTAGGCTCTTTCGCCAGACCATATAGATACTTCATCTCGCCGACATTAGGCATGCGGTACAGACGGTAGAGGCCGAATAAAATATAGGTCCCAACTAGGGCGCGCCATGAGTTCACACTGAGCTGGAGCGGAGCCAATCCCCAAGCGTTCAGGAGATTGGTCAGGGCCGGGTGCAAGGGAAAGCGAAGACCCGCGTCCATGATGTCGTAGGATACGGCGACCATGCCCGGCGGCAGTTGACCGGCCCTCTCGTCAGGCTCCGGGACATGGAAGTGAACGTCGATAGGAACCTGGAAGGTACGCCGCCAATTCTTGAGATTTCTCTCAGTTACCCGGCTCGCTATGTGATACCAATAAAATCTCGACGTGGACGGGGTCAAGAACTTGAATGATTGGCACCCAGGCCGCTCATACGGATAGGAGGCCCGATAGTAGTCATAAATGAAGTCGGGTCCTGGCCCCGACCTCCTATCCACAAATGCCGCCCACAGCATATGGCCACGCTCAATTTCTTCGGCCCTTCTCTACCAAAATGCCAATACTTCCGCCTGCTTCGCCCCTGTCTCGGCATCCACCCTCTCTGACCGGTCGCGAGCCTCTAAATCCTGGAGAATGCGAGTGGCTTCGGCGGGAAGGTCGCGACGTGACGGTTCATTGGCACCCCCATCTCGATCGGGATCCACTCCAGACGTGGGCGGCGCGACGCCTGGGTCGGAGGAAGACGCACCAGCTGTGGCCGAAGCACACCGGAAAACTACGTCCAGGCCGTTATCATCGTTGAGGGCAAAGGGGTTCCGCCCGCTAACACCCCTTTGCAGACGATGCCGGAGTTCGCTTACCCCATGACCATGGCCGGAAGAAGAGGTCTGATCCATTTCCAATGATCCGAAAAGAAAGCGAAGAGGAAAATGAAGAGATAAATGACTTACCCACGAAGACAATCCGGAGGCAACGCGTACGCTTTCGCCGAAAAATTTGAAGCACTTTTGGAACTATAAGGAATAAGCGCGAAGATAAGATTTTTTGAAAGGAGAGGAGTCCTATCTATTTATAAGGAAGACAGAGGGACTTGGGTGCAAATAACTGTTCACATTCGGGAGTACCAAGACGAATAAAGAATTAATCCGAGGGTCTCGTTGCAAATGCATCGTTCCCACGGGCGCGCATCTCGAGCAGTCACAACATTTGGGGGGAGTGCGTCCGGTTCCCTCGTGTCGTTTCCCTATAAAGTAGCCATCATTACCTGCATTAAGGCGGCCCCTCGGGGGAAGACATATCGCTCCTTCCCCAGGGGCACGTCCTCTCAAACCAGGCCTTTTGAACTTCCTCGGCGGACCCACGGGATCATCCAAATAGGCCCCCCTCGTCGCACACCGGGAAAGCCTCATCTCGAAGAACACTCTGAGACAAGACGAGGGGCAATTGTTGTGTGCCAAATAATCCTTAAGGACGAGGACGGTGAGGAGGTCGCCATGAAAGTTCATGACGAGGAGGTAAAAGGTCACGTGTTTCCCACCTCATCATCCGGACCCGGCAATGCGATTCCGACCTCGCCAGGAAGGTATTTTGAGCCTACGTTTCGTCTAGAAGATACCCGGCCTCGTCATAGAGGCGTCCAACCTTGATAAAAGTACAACCGGGATGAAGGTGAGGTCAAGGAGCATGAGTGTCCACCTTGACTAGGAGGATAGGACGTCCACGTGTTCATTCTAATCCAAGCTCTGAGGAGATTCGGGCTCCGTCAGAAGATCTTTCCAACCTCGGTACGATGAACAGTGGGCCGCCACCAACTCAGTAAGCCAGGCCATACTTGTGGAAGAATATCCCGCGATATTGGGGAAGATGCGATCCCCTTTTCACGTGGCCAGCTGTGATTGGGGCAGAATCTTCGGCACGGGAGATTTCTCCACCAACTCGGTATGGGCCTGACCCAGCATTAAATGCTGGGTTGCCCGAATCCATCAAGGTCAGCCCAAGGGAATGCCCTTGGGCTATAAATACTTGCCTTTTCACAATAAATGAAAAACAACATTAAAGCCCAAGTCAAGACTGACTTGACAAATCTCCTTGCATTTATTACTTCTGCTCATCATTTATTATCCAAAGGCCTCAAGCCATTAATACACGATAATATTCATAAATCACTTGGTCGTTACTCATCCAAAAGCCACATTAATCTCCATTAAGATACTAATTTTGGGTAACAACATATGCAACATAGAAGTTATTATAAACAACAAACCAAAATGTAAAAATACAAGTAACACTTACACAAGGCCTCGTTTTTACATTGTAAAGATTGCGGATCCAATCATTGCCACAAAGTAGCACTTTCACCGTGTCAACTGACAAAGAAGCTCGCCTATCATCATTTACTCTCCCACCAGCACTATAAGTAGATTCGGAGGCAACAATTGTAACTGGAATATAAAGAATATCGCTTGCCATTGACTTGAAGCGATTTTACTAACTTCTACTAGTCGCTTACCCGCAAGCGGACGGGTTCACTGTAGTATAAGTACGTATAATGACCAAGTATTATCGAACCCAAGGGATGGTGTATATGCGAATAGATCCCTGAAGATCTACGCGTCGTAGTTAATATGAGTGTATTTTTGGATTTGAAAATTAAAAGAATTAAGTCTAAACTAAATTACTCTACGAATGAAAAGGAAAATTAAACTAAGTATCTAAGGTGTGTATGCAAGTATGAGATGGTGATGCTTAAGATAGGAATCCCTACGTATACTAACGGAGCAGGTACATAATCAGAATAACTGTGACACACAAGAATTAACCTAAGTATAAGAATGCAAGGTGAAAGCTCAAGATTCTAAACCCTAATACTTTACCCTAACATTCGACTTCACTAATCTACTAACAAGTTAATAGATTGTGCTTAATTAATGAGACCCTAATTTAACTAAGGTGATGCGGTCGTCCTCCTTCGCAAAACCGGTAGATGAATTAACCTTCCTAAACCTTCTCGTTAAGACTACTAATCGTTATTGAGTGATGCGGTCGTCCTCTCTCTAACACTTTCATACTAAATTCAAAGGTAAAGTTAAGATTAATTATAAGAATTCATTAATTAAGAGAATTAAAACTAACATCACGAATTACCCTAATTACGTACCCACATCCTACTTCTACGAGTTCATCCTACCCTAGGCATGCAAGGGTTTTAGCTAGACATGGTTTTAACAAACATAAAAGCAAACGAAGAAACGACGAACATAAACATAATGAATTGAAGAACGAAAATATGAAACATGAACTAGGGTTTAAAAAGAAAATAAATACTAAGAACTGAAATTTAATTAACTAAAACGAAGTTTCAAAGCGTTTAAAGAAATCAAACTAATGAAAAGGAACTAAGAAACTAAAAGAAACTAAAAATTCGTATACAAAACCTCAACAAAACGTAAATAAAGCTTGTTCCTCTTCTTCCTCTCCAAAAACTAAGTCTAAAATTATTTCTAAAGTTCGGGGATCCTTCAAAACGTGTTTGGAAGAGGTATATATAGGCACGGGTCGAAACGGGAGTTAATGGGCCGAAAATACGCATCCGGAGGCAAAAATCCGAAGTTGCTCGAGCAAAACGCTCGAGCGGTCCCGCTCGAGTAGTGTAGCTCGAATGACACAATCGCTCGAGCGGTTCCGCTCGAGCCGGTCGTGCGCTGAAATTGCACTGTATGTTTTGGGCGCTCGAGCAATTCGCTCGAGCGGTGGCGCTCGAGCTGCTCGAGTGCAAGAAAAGTTCTGTAAGCTTAGGCGCTCGAGCAATGCGCTCGAGCGGTGGCGCTCGACCTAGTCACTCGAGTGACTTCCAACTCATCCAACTAATACTTTTCCTCGTCCGCACTAATACCAATCGTATTTCTTCAATATCTTCTCATCCGGGCATCCGTTTGAGTCGATTCAAAGTCCTACGAACTCCGTTTTTCGTCCTCGATTCACCTATGAGTATCAAAGAGACAAATTCATCAATGTATAGAAATAATGCTCAATTGACTCTAAAAACTCAATAAATTCGACCAAAACTAGGGCGTTTCTAGCTACGAATCATGACAATTTCATGCCTAATCAACCCCACCAAACTTACCATATTGCTTGTCCTCAAGCAATGAAGTAATAAGTCAAGTGAAATTGTTAGGAATGAGTCAAAGTATCCAATCATGCAAGTACACAAATTCGAGCTTCAAAGATGCATCACAAGTAAACTCACTCACCTTCTTTTATCATACTCATGCAACAATGACAAGAAACACCAAGTTCAAGCATGGATGTGCACTCAACGATGTGTTTCGCTCCCTCACAAGTGTATAACAATGGTCAAGGGACTCACTCAAACAATCAATCACACAAATTGGCAGCCATAGGCTTGTAAGTGCTCTTAACTTCGACCATACTCTAGAAATCAATGCCGAATAAAAAAGGACTTTTCTCAAGGTTGTAATGTCGGCTCTTTGGACAGGTGGGATAACAATATGGTAAAGTGACTCAAGTGAGTGGAGAATAGAAAATCAAACTTTGGCACTTCGAGATTAGGAACAGACTACTTCAAACATATTCAATCAACACTCTTTCAATTCCACTTCTCTCAACACTTCAAATTTTTTTTTTCTAACTCTTTTCACCTTTTTTTTTACAATCACTTTTTTTTTTCTTTTTCGCACAACACATGAGCTCATTTTTTTCTTTTGCTCATTCTCTATTTTTTTCTTTTTTTCCCACAACTCAAATCTCATTCACACCCTTATTTTATCACCACTCAACCATCATAATTCCTTGTCTCAACTCAACTCAATCCCTTCAACATTCACACTTTTCCTATTCTCCACTCAAATTGGGACAAAAAGGCTTAGGAACTTGGAATAGTGTTTAAATGTGCTAGCAAATAAAATAAGCTTTAGGCTCAAAGGGGCTAGCAAGGAATACATGTCATTGGTAAGGAAAATTTTGGCTAAGTGACTCAATAAAAACAAAGATGGCCTAAGATCACATTCGGCATATCAAACTAGACACAATCAAGAAGCAAGAGCACACACAAGTTCTAGCATCCTCTAAGGTGACGATCCACTCACAAACGAAGAGATTAAATCATGCATTTAAATCTCGTAAGGCTCAACTCTCACGGTTTTCACATCCATGCTAGTCTAGTGCACTCTCACTCTCATCACACAAGTACTCAAAAGAGAAATTCACAAGCATACAAGTTCTTTCTCAAATCAGCTCAAACTCAAACACTCACACAAAAGAATTTCTAACTCACCCTTACAACTCACTCTACTCATCAAATCATCCTCAAGATAGCAATCAATAAGCATAAGATGATTGATAGGCATGAAATATGCAATAGCGAGTCAAATTAAAATCACCCCAAGGAGTATCTCAAGGATCTAATAATCAATCAAACTCAACTCAAAGATAAGGGCGTGCATCCATGTGCAAAGTAACAAGAAACATAAAAAAAACTCCACCCCCCAAACTTCGACCTTGCTAGAGGTCTAAGTTTGGGGTTGTGGGTTACCTCAACCAAATAATTCCTTTTCTCTCAATAGCTTTGCACACTCCCTTGTCTCAAGTTGGTTCCTTCAATCTGAATAACTCCATGATACCTTTATTCCTTTAGAGACAAGCCTACAAGCAACTCACTCAAAAACGAGGTTAAACATACGACTCACAATAACTCCCTAATAACTAAAAACAAAGCAAATAATAAAAAATAAAAATAATGGGTTGCCTCCCATTCAGCGCTATTTTTAAGGTCCTCATGCCGGACCAAGCTCAAAGGAGCTTATAGGACATCATACTCAAAAATACCTCCCTTACTCTCATAAGAGTGGTGTTTGAACTCCTTTCCTTGATGCCCCATCATCATGAGCTCTTTTGCTCTTTTCTCATCCCCAAGTGTTATGGATCTCAACTCCTTCTTGCCTCTATCTGGAGGAGTCTTACTAAACAGTTTCTTGAGTTTGGACTTCTTCTTCTTAACTCCTTCTTTTCCCTCTAGCTGGACCACGTCCACTTTCTTCACCTCTTCATCCTTCAACTTCTTCACTTTATCCCTATCAACATAATCAAGAACATACTACTCATGGGTTAAATTATTGAGTGAAGGAGTATAAAATTCATGAATATGAGAAGGATTAGGGATAGAAGGTGTGTCTTCAACACAAGGATCAATTGCATCCATGCAATACAAGCTCTCATCCTCCCTCGGGTGCTTCATGGCTTCATATAGGGAGATCTTCACTTCTTGATCATCAACCTTCAACGTAATCTTCCCATTTGCCACGTCTAGCACCATCCCCGCTGTAGCTAAGAACGGTCTTCCCAAGATCAGGGGCACGTGCTCATCTTCCTCCATCTCTAGCACTACAAAGTCGGCTGGAAAAATATGATCTCCAACTCTCACTAGGACGTCTTCAACCACACCTTGAGGTCGAGTGATAGACCGGTCGGCAAGTTGAAGCGTCATCATTGTGGGTTGAAGTTCAACACCTTCCAACTTCTTGAAAAGCGACAGTGGCATCAAATTAATGCTCGCCCCGAGGTCGCACAACGCTCCCTTCTTGATCCCGTTCCCAATATCACATAGGATCGTGAAGCTCCCGGGATCCTTCAGCTTCGGTGGAAGCACCTTGTGCACTAATGCACTCACCTCGTGGTTCAGCTGCACCAGCTTCGGCTCATCCACTCGTCGTCTTTTTGCGATCAAGTCCTTCAAAAACTTCGCATAGTGCAGCATCTGTTCCAAAGCATCATAAAAAGGAATATTAATATGCAATTGTTTAAAAATATCAAGGAACTTAGCGAATTTCTCATCAAGCATTTTCTTCATAAAGCGTTGTGGATACGGGACGGGTATCACAGATTTGGGTACCCCCCATTCATCTTTCTCGGTCTCTTTCACTTTTTCCCTTGCTTCCTTTGCCTTCTTGCACTTAGGAACTCTCTCACCCTTCTCGATGCCTTCCTCTTCAAGCTCTTTGCTCTCATGAGACTCATCCTCACCCTTTTTCTCAATCCCTTCACTTTCCTTGCCCTTCTCAACTTGGGGCGTCTCAGAATCAGCAGGCATCTGAGGCCCTTCATAGTTGGTTCCACTTCTTAACTGGATAGCCTTGCAATGCTCCTTCGGGTTCCCCTCCGGCATTCTATTCACTGTCTTTGCAATCTGGCTCATCTGGAACTCTAAAGAAGTGAACCTTCGATTGTTCTCTTGTTGAGTTCTAGTCCACTCAACGTTCATCTTCTGGAGCTCTTGATCACGACGATCACCCTTCTTGTGCAACTCCTTCACATCGTACTCCAAGGATGACAATCTCTTGCTACCTTCCTCAACCTTCTGAAGGATCGTTCTCAACATCTCTTCGGTTGAGGCACCGCCTTCTCCACCCGGAGGCTTTGAACCTGGATCAACACCTGCAGGAACAGTAATACCAACTTTTGGGTTAGCATAAGAAAAGTTCTCATTTTTCCTCCATGTGTTTTGAGGAGGCTGCTGGCCTCCTTGAACTCCTTGTGTGTTCCTCCATTGATTTTGAAGTGGCTGAGGGCCTGGAGGTACAAATGGTTGACCATAAGAAGGTCTTCCATACTGATTTCCACCTTGGTAGCCATGCTGATTGTAATACGGACCTCTCATGTAATTGGCTACCTCTTGCTGCCCACTTGGTTGGTCTACTCTCTCATTCTCTACTGCATGCTCTCCAACCAAACTCTTCCCCAACTCGAGGTTGTTGATCTTCTCCATCATGACCATTAATAGCCTTCTCGTTCCTTCTCCCTCTTCAACATGATGCACTCTCTGAAAATCTGCATCCACACCCCAAGCACCGGCATTCGTGATAATGTTGTCCACGATCTCCCTACACCTCTCTATGCCTTGATTCAGGAATGCTCCGCCCGCACAGGCGTCTAAATGGTCTTGCCCCGCCTTGTTGGCACCACTATAGAAGAATGCCATAATGTCTCCCTCGTTGTACCCGTGCTGCGGGCACTCAATCAGCATATTTGAGTATCTCTCCCACGCTTGGCGTAAATCTTCTCCAGACTTCTGGCGAAAGGACGAGATCTCAATTCTAGCCTTGATCGTCCTAGATGGAGGGTAGAATCGCTTGAGGAACAGACGCTCGAGCTCGGCCCAAGTGGTAATACCTCCCCGCGGGAGCGTATTATCGTACCACTCCTTAGCTATTCCCGTCAATGAGAATGGGAACAGCCTAAGCCTCTTGGCATCTTCAGACATGCCATTGTAATTGAAGGTGGATGCTATCATTAGAAAACTTCTTAAATATGTGTGAGGATTCTCTTTCCCGATTACCCCCTTGAACTGATTCTCGGTAAGCAGCTTTAAAATCCCCAGGGATATCGAGAAGTTGTTTGCCTCAACAGGAGGCAAAGCCACTCCATCATAGTACCGTTGTGGCTGCGCTGCAAACCTCCCTCGAATAGCCATATTGTGATCTACGTTCTGAGGAACGTGTTGAGGATTAGCAGCAGGTACTGGTACTTGTTGGGGTGGTGGCGGGTAAACAGGTGGTTGGTTGTAGACAGGAGGTGGATGATATGGATATGGTGGGTAAGGATAAGGTGGGTATGGGTAATGTTGGGTAAGCAGGGTTGTTATGAGGATTATGGACAAGTTTCTGAGCTGGATTCCCTACGTTTTGTGTATCCGGGTTTAGGCTCTGGCTATCCCCTAATGTAATTTGATTCTGGCTACCACTAACTCCAGTGCCTTCAACTCGGTCTACTGCCTGATTGAAATCGTTGGCAGCATCGTCCAACTCATTATTGATATCCATTGGTTCCTTTCCTAAGTCGGCAGCGTTCATCCTTCTCAAGAAGGCTCGGTTCCTTCTGGCTATTGTCTCAGGGTCCAACGGTATTCTCTCTTCGCTCGTATTGCCTTGTGAGCGTGTTTTCATAAACCTGACACACTAGCAGAAAGGTCAAAACGCAACTACCGATTGAATACAAATAAAAAATAAAAATAGAAAATAAATCACCCACTACTAACTACTAAGCTATCTACAAGTCCTATTCAAAAGCATACAACGCCATCCCCGGCAACGGCGCCATTGACTTGAAGCGATTTTACTAACTTCTACTAGTCGCTTACCCGCAAGCGGACGGGTTCACTGTAGTATAAGTACGTATAATGACCAAGTATTATCGAACCCAAGGGATGGTGTATATGCGAATAGATCCCTGAAGATCTACGCGTCGTAGTTAATATGAGTGTATTTTTGGATTTGAAAATTAAAAGAATTAAGTCTAAACTAAATTACTCTACGAATGCAAAAGGAAAATTAAACTAAGTATCTAAGGTGTGTATGCAAGTATGAGATGGTGATGCTTAAGATAGGAATCCCTACGTATACTAACGGAGCAGGTACATAATCAGAATAACTGTGACACACAAGAATTAACCTAAGTATAAGAATGCAATGTGAAAGCTCAAGATTCTAAACCCTAATACTTTACCCTAACATTCGACTTCACTAATCTACTAACAAGTTAATAGATTGTGCTTAATTAATGAGACCCTAATTTAACTAAGGTGATGCGGTCGTCCTCCTTCGCAAAACCGGTAGATGAATTAACCTTCCTAAACCTTCTCGTTAAGACTACTAATCGTTATTGAGTGATGCGGTCGTCCTCTCTCTAACACTTTCATACTAAATTCAAAGGTAAAGTTAAGATTAATTATAAGAATTCATTAATTAAGAGAATTAAAACTAACATCACGAATTACCCTAATTACGTACCCACATCCTACTTCTACGAGTTCATCCTACCCTAAGCATGCAAGGGTTTTAGCTAGACATGGTTTTAACAAACATAAAAGCAAACGAAGAAACGACGAACATAAACATAATGAATTGAAGAACGAAAATATGAAACATGAACTAGGGTTTAAAAAGAAAATAAATACTAAGAACTGAAATTTAATTAACTAAAACGAAGTTTCAAAGCGTTTAAAGAAATCAAACTAATGAGAAGGAACTAAGAAACTAAAAGAAACTAAAAATTCGTATACAAAACCTCAACAAAACGTAAATAAAGCTTGTTCCTCATCTTCCTTTCCAAAAACTAAGTCTAAAATTATTTCTAAAGTTCGGGGATCCTTCAAAACGTGTTTGGAAGAGGTATATATAGGCACGGGTCGAAACGGGAGTTAATGGGCCGAAAATACGCATCCGGAGGCAAAAATCCGAAGTTGCTCGAGCAAAACGCTCGAGCGGTCCCGCTCGAGTAGTGTAGCTCGAATGACACAATCGCTCGAGCGGTTCCGCTCGAGCCGGTCGTGCGCTGAAATTGCACTGTATGTTTTGGGCGCTCGACCAATTCGCTCGAGCGGTGGCGCTCGAGCTGCTCGAGCGCAAGAAAAGTTTTGTAAGCTTAGGCGCTCGAGCAATGCGCTCGAGCGGTGGCGCTCGACCTAGTCACTCGAGTGACTTCCAACTCATCCAACTAATACTTTTCCTCGTCCGCACTAATATCAATCGTATTTCTTCAATATCTTCTCATCCGGGCATCCGTTTGAGTCGATTCAAAGTCCTACGAACTCCGTTTTTCGTCCTCGATTCACCTATGAGTATCAAAGAGACAAATTCATCAATGTATAGAAATAATGCTCAATTGACTCTAAAAACTCAATAAATTCGACCAAAACTAGGGCGTTTCTAGCTACGAATCATGACAATTTCACGCCTAATCAGCCATCCTTGGCAATATCGAAAACATCAACCTTTCTGTTTTCCACCAAGCCAAAACATCAAGATTGGCCGAGATATCGTCACAACAAGACCTATTATCCTCTAAATACACATCCAAATCTTGCTTTTGCGGTGGAGACTTATCAATTTTAACAGCATGCATCTGAAACATCTCTTTACCAGTAAGAACAGTAAGTCCATGTTTCTTGAGAGTTGTCTTGTTGGTTAGAAAGTCTTTGTGTAGCGGCTCTTTTGTTGGTTCATTGGCATGAGATGAGGAATGAGCTTTAACATATTCATCGTAAAGCTCATAAAGAAGCTTTTTTATTTCAAAAGTTTTAGCCACAACTTTTCCCTCACCATAAATAATTGGAAAATCATGATAAATGAGAACCATTTTGTACCTTGGATCAAGAATAGCAGTTATTGACAACAACACATTACTTTCTCCCCAATATTTATCAAATTTTGAAGACATGCTTGCAGCCATTTTTCTAATATTATCAGAATCATCAACAATTTTTTCATTTAAAAGCTGTTTAATCCTATAAAGCTCCACAAGGAATATGTTAGAAGTTGGGTAATTAGATCTAGAAATCATGTTGGTAATTTCATAGAATATACTAAAAAACTTACAAACTTCCACCACTTTGGATCACTCAGAATCACTTGGAATATAAACAAACCCAGCATCAATTTCCCCATATCTCGGAAAAACATCCTTGAATTCCAAAGCTGAAGCCAACATGAGATATGTGTTATTCCACATAGTCTGACAGTCTAGAATCAACTTTCTAGAGGGCAAGTGCAACTGTCTAGCAATTTTCACAAATTGAATAAGACACGACTCTAAATTATTCACGTACTTGATCCCATCTCTAACAACATCAATCACATCATCAAGGTTATCTAGACCATCTTGCACTAGAAGATTAAGTATATGCGCACAACATCTCACGTGAAAAATCTTTCCACCAAAGTTTAATGTCTTTCTTATCTCAAAATCACGCTTAAGCCTAACACAAGCATCATTATAAGCAGCATTATCTACAATTATGCTAGAAATTTTGTTCTCAATTCCCCAATCAGTAAAACATTTACTTAAAGCATCAACAATAATCACTGCAGTGTGTGGGCGGGACATTACAAAAGTTCAAGACACATTTTTACAACGCCCAATCAGCATCCACAAAATGACCCGTCACAACCATATACTGAATCTTTTGACTAGATTTCCACAAATCAGTAGTTATGCTAACCCTACTAACACTCTTCAAAACAGATTTCAGCCTTTTCTTTTCAAGTTGGTAAGTAGAATAACAATCATCTCTAACTGTTGATGAGTTATGTTTTTGTAAAATGGTATGGCTGCTTTCATGAACTTATTAAAAATACATGATCCATCATAGAAAATGGATACTCATGCACCAAAACCATATGAGAAGCAAGCTCTCGTACCTTAGCATGGTCGTACCAAAAGTTGGTAATGGAAGTGGTACCATCGGATTGACCATCTGTAAAAGACAAAATTTGCTGCTTCGTTTTGGCTTGATCCACCCCACTGGCAAGCTTTTTCTGAAGACACATTGTCAAATGACGCTTGTGTTGAGATGTAGCTCCACTCACACTTTTAGTAAAAAGCTCCTTGCAATGATTGCATTGGACTTTCTCTGTGCCATTCTTTAACTTCACAATCGTCATATTGTCCCATACTATCGACTTTAACTTCCATTTCTTTTTCTCAAATGGTGTTGGATCTTCAATATTACCTTGTTGTTCTCCTCCTACTTCACTGAGTTCTTCTTCTATTCTTACCAACTCTTCCTCGCTCATTACATCCACATTTTGTTCAACGTCAACATCTTGACCAGCATTTTCATTAATTTGATCCATACCAACAGTTGAACATGAACCTTGGTATGAAGTGAAAATGGGACTGGACATTCTGTTTAAAGATAAACAATGAAATAAATTAATAAATATTTCACAAGGGTGCAACAGAATATTCCAAGTAGTAAAAAACCCCACATTCCACAGAAATTTATGTTATTCATGAATCACATAAATGAGTACATAAATTTCACAAAGTCAAGAAAATCAAGAAAAACCCCACATTTACAGGGGAAAATATATACATACACATATACACAAATTGTATGCAAAAAATGAGATTCGAACAAAGCTTGAGAAAAATTACTTACCAATTGCCAAAAAGGCAAGTGAAGATTGAAGTATTGGAGACGGGAAGGAGAGGTCGGCGATTGAAGTTAGGGGTTGGCGTCGTTCGGCAGTAGGATTTCGGCGTAGAGGTCGGCGACTGAGTGGCTCCAAGCAAGCAAATTGTACTCCAGGCAAGCGAATGTCGGTCGGTGTTCTTAATATAGGGCACACGATCGATCGTTCCAGGCTGGGAGTGGATGGTCGGCGTTGCCAGGGGTGGACGAGCGAGTGGATGGTCGACGTACTAGGGCACGCGATCGATCCGTGTTCCAGGGGCGGGCGAGCAAGTGGATGGCCAGCATTGTCAGCGCGCGCTCGACGTTCGATGGCGTTCGGTGGTGGCTGGTGTGGTGTGTGGTGTGTGGTGGTGGCTAGGGCAGCGACAGCGGCGTATGGAGAGACCGAGAGTCGAGATAGGTTGTGGACTGGTGTGTGTGTTTGATTTTTGAATTAGGGATTTAGGGTTGTAATATGTAAAAATATTATTTTAATCTCTAAATTATATAATATTTATAAAATAACCCCTAATATTCGAGCATACTCGATAAGCTCGCGAGTTGAGCTCGGCTTGGCTTGTTAAGTAATCGAGCCTTACAGATACTCGAGCTCGGCTCGTTTATTAGTCTTCACGAGCCGAGTTCGAGCCTTCGCGAGCCGAGCCAAGCTGAGCCTTCGAGCTGCTTGTTTAATATAACAGCTCTAACTTTATCATTCCTTACTACTATCACACCAATTGTCAATCTAAGTCCTCTCGACAAACCAAGCGCCCCCTGAGATTTTAATAATGGATTTTCAAATTCTCCTTATAAATATCTATAAACATATTAATCATTGCACAATCATTTAATCATTACAACCATTCTACTATAATAATATTATTTTCTTTTGCAAATTAAATCCTACCTTACTTAAATTTCAAAACTAAGTATACTAAATTTTTAAATTCAAATTTCATGATACTTCAAGTACCAAATCGAACATCTCTAGGTTTGTGATTATGATAGTCGCTTAACGGAAATGATTCGAGAAATTAAATCGCTAACCACGAGCTACTTATAGAAAATGAAGAATTATCAGTCAGAGGACAAGCATGAAATTATCACTTAAAATTATTATTTATTGACAAGAACGTGTATGTGACCGTCTCATGGCATAAGACAACACAAATTAATACCCACTCCTACCAAAATATTAATGCACCAATACTCAAATCATAATTCATCTCATTATCTCATGCTATAAGACAATCTCACACAAGATCTACTCTTATTTATTTGAAGACATTTTGTGTGAAATCGTACACCGATCTAATTCTATAAGATGGAGCACCAATCACCTTTAAAAAAATCATTTTCACCGGGGTCAATGTAATAATATTTTAGTTTAGACGGTGGGTTATGGGTCCCCCAAATTAATCGGTCATTGTGCCGGATACCGAGTACAAAAAAAAAATAGTTTGACTCTAAATAAGTCATTTTTTCTCTTATTTTTATTTTATTTTATATATGCATAAAGGCAAAAAAAAAAGTATGCATAAGGTGAAATTGATTCATAAACCACTTTTTTAGTGTAACCAACTAATACCCTTTAGTGTAACCAACTAATATTTTTCAGTGAAAACAACTAATACTCTCCAAAACTAATACCATTCGGTGAAAACAACTGATATATTTTTGAGTATGTATAGAGTGAAATTGGTTCATACATGAATTATTGAAGGATATTAGTTGTTTTCACTAAAGAATATTGTTGATAGACGAACAACTTCTGATGCTAAGCGAACAACATTAAGGCACTAACACCCGGATTATATGTAAAGTCAATCAAGAGAAGTATGACGAACAAGTATTACGTAAGGATGGTGCACAAATCAATAAGTGATGTGTCATTCTATCTCACAAATCGCTCGACGAGCAGCTTTTGGACGAGCAACTATTCCATGGATACCCAGAGTTGGCCAAGATCGAAGAAAACATGAGAATAATATGGGCGAACAACTTCTGGTCCATTATTTAAAGACGACGAACAACTTGCAACCAGGAAACTAAGATGGAAATCATCAAGCTAAGCTAGGACGAACAACTCCAAGGACGAGGCTAAAACAACTAAGAAGACTTTGTAACTAAGTTAAAACTTAGATAAGGTCAAATTAGACACATGTCAAGCATGCAAGCCTGGAATTCCAAGAGTTTGTCCACCACCTACTTGGTGGTTTGTATAAATACTTTGATTTCCATTTTATGAAATAAGTTCAAATACACAAAAATATTCCTACACATACTTGTACACCACAAATCACACACATATGAAATAAATACGTAAGCAATACACGTATTTATTGGTTTTACCTCCGGTTCGACGTATTTACCATTTACGGTGGTAATCACTCACACGTAATTGGTTGATGATCCTATAAACAGTTAAAAATAACCATTAATCCACGTGATTAAAATCGATCATCAACAAGTATTAGTTGTTTTCACTAAAGGGTATTAATTGTTTTCATTGAAGAGTCTTAGTTTGTTTTCACTGAACAACTAAGACTATTCAGTGTAAATAAGTAATACTTTTCAGTTAAAACAACTAATACTCTTTAGTAAAAACAACAAATATCCTTCAATGATTCATATATGAACCAATTTCACTCTATATTTTATCTACATTTTTTTTTAGTAAAAATAACTTTAGTACCTTGTAAGTTTGTAACCATTTTCATGTTAACCCCTGTAATTTCTCTTTCACTTTTTACCCTCTTCTTTCTTCCTTCTTTTATTTTTCTCTGTTTGTTTTATGCGGCTGCTTCTGGCTTATTCCAATGTTCTATCCTCGAGTAGGAAATCTAAATAAATAAAGAGTGAGAAACAAAGAAAAAGGTGTTAATTAAGTTTCATACGCAATGGAGTTCAAAACTAGGAGAGTTTTACATCAAATAAAAAATCAATAGTCACTAAATTCACAACACGATTTTATACCTAAGCCGTAAAATTTATACAAGTTTTTAAATATATATTTAAAATTTAATACTTCCTTCATACTCCAAATCTATTCTCACTTGTTTTTTTTAGTTTGTCTCCCAAATTTATTTTCATTAAAGAACTCCACAACATATATTTTTTTACAAATTATTATATGAAATATTCTACGGATATAGGATCTGTAGAAATAATCTATATTAAAAAAATTTGCGGATCTTGGTCTGGCCTTGCCGGGTCGGATTTGATGAATTTTCCCCAAAATCTCGTGCAAGTCAAGTTTTAAGATTTTCGCCCCCCATTTATGTTACTATATGGTCAAATGCATGTTGCTGAATGAACAAAATGTGTGTTACTATTAGACTAGTTGTTGTTTTATCATCAATTTTTGTGTGTTTTTACTGAAATAATTATATTTTTACATACAATATAAGAGCAAAATGTGTGTTACTATCTATTCAAATATTAATTTTTACAAATATTTATTTATTTTTACAAAAATTAATTGTTTTTTCATACAATAACACATGTAAGGTAGTGAAAATTGTATTACATTAATAACATAAATGTCTTACTCAGTGGATAAAGATGTGTTTGCACAAATACATAAAAGTACCCTCTCAAGTTGTGTTACCATAAGGACAATTATATGTTACTGTAAAAGCACATGTGCGTTACTATTGGAGCAAGTATGTGTTAATGTTAGAGCAAATGTGTGTTACTGGTGGAGGAGATGTGTGTTGATGTTAGAGTAAATTCTGTGTTACTGCAAATGTGTGTTAATGTTAGAGTAAATGTGTGTTACTACAAATATGTGTTACTATTGGAACAAATGTATGTTAATGTTGGAGTAAATATGTGTTACTGCAAATGTGTGTTATTTTAGAGTAAATGTGTGTGTTACTACAAATATGTGTTACTATTGGGGCAAAATGTGTTAATGTTAGTGAAAATGTGTGTTACTATTGAAACAAAGTTTGTTAATGTTAGAGCAAATATGTGTTAATGTTAGAGTAAATGTGTGTTAATGTTGAAGCAAATGTGTGTTAATGTTAGAGCAAATGTGTGTTAAAGTATGAAACTATAAATCTAAATTTAAAGGGATGAAGAATAAATTAATAAACACATATTTGTTCTTGTAAATACATATATTTGTCCTTATGGTTATTTTAAAGTACAAAAATCTATTTTTAAGGACTAGTAACACATATTTTATCTTACAGTATTACACATTTGCTCATATAGTAATACAACCTGAGAGCGAAAATCCTAAAATAAGTCTAGTGTGGACCCTAGGATCCGCGAATTTTGACCTGGAGTGACCTGACCCGCGAGTTTTTTAATATTTGTCTTTTTTAGATATATTTTACATGTGAAATATTTCATAAGAGATCGCCTCACTTTTTTTTTTTTTTTTAAACTCGTATCCATTTTAATGAAAATGAATTTATGAAACGGATGGAGTAATATAAAAACTTAAAAAAATACAACACTATAAGATATTTAAAAAATTGGCATCCTGCTTAAAAAAAATGGCATCCTAAAGTTTGTTGACCTAAGTCAAATGATTCATATGTCTTGCAGAAGGACTAGTCCTGCAGATTTCCAATAAGAAGCATAGATCAATTAAATTTGACTTTAAATAATTTTAAAAAATTACTATGTAAATTAATTATATCGTGAAATTTATTTATATTTTGTATATTTTAAATCGTCTTAATTACTTTATATAAAGGTAGTTTGATAAAAATAATATATAATAAAAATAATTAATATAATTTTGAGTTGCATAATTTTTTATTGATTTATAAGAAATTTACACTAAAAACTACTAATAGTAATCGTACAAATATAAGAATCGTTAGCTCATAAATTTTAATGTATTTATTTATTTATCGATGAATGGGAAAGGTGGGTACCTTTTCATTGGAGGAGTCAATTAAAAAATAAAATAAAAGATAAAGTGAAAACAGTTCATGCATAGACAATTGAAGAATATTAATTGTTTTTACTAAAGAGTATTAGTTATTTTTATTGAAAAATATTAATTTTTTTTACTGAAGAGTCTTAGAGCTGTTTACTGAAAACAAACTAAAACACTTCAGTGAAGATATCTAATACTTTTCAGTAAAAAAAAAAATTAATATTTTTTTAGTGAAAACAACTAATATCTTCCCACGATTCATGCATGAACCAATTTCACTCTAATATATATTAAAAAACATATATACAAATCTTAGAATTTCATCTATACCACAAAAGCCAAAATAAAAAATAAAATCTTGGTACATTTATTTATTGATCTTTTGATATTCGTTCACATCAAAATCAATGTAATTATCAAGAGTCAAAATTATGTCCCGTCAATTTTGTTATCTTCTATTTTTATTTTCCTTTTTCTCGCCTTTTATTTTCATCCTTTTGATTTATCAATAATAACCCCTTTTTATCTGGCCGCAAACATAAAGGTAAAGTACAAAATTTTGAGGCGCAATTTATTTGTGGTTCGTGTATTTACCTCAATCCCAATATTCGAAATAAAATCCAAATACTATTTAAGATAATAATTAATATTATTCAATGATAATAATTAATATTTTTAATAAAAAAAATAATACTGTTAAAATATACACACCTACAATACCACTCGTGTATACAAAAATGCATTTCTCTCAAGGCTAATTAGGACCGAACACTTGTAATTATATTACAGACATCAGCAATCGCCCAATCGAGACATTTCACATGGTATCGCATGTTCTCAATTTTCATAGATGTTTTGAGTTTTTTTATTTTCAATATTCTTTATTTATTAAGTGTATTTTATGGTAAAAAAATTTTGAGGTATCCATTTTCGTGAGTTCTAGGCTTCTAGCATATATTAGTTGCAATTAAAAAAAAAAAATCAGATGGTATAAGACAAGTTCCCATCACAATTATATTGTATAATCAGTAAATTTATGGTCTACATTAATCATATTTTAAAGCAATTAAAGTAAGATTTAAATACAATATCGCTTATCAAGTAATATCGTTACGTTTATAAAAAAAAAAAAAAACAAAACATGTTACATGCCAAAACTGTGTTAAAAATGATATAGTATTAGGGCCCTTTTGGTTGTCATGATAAAATATGGATTCAATTCAATTAATTATCTTACTTTTTAAGATTGTTATCTATCCAAATTAATGAGATAATTTTATAGAGGAAAACAGTGATTAATAACGGGCCCTTAGCTTAATCTTAAGCCTCGAAATTCCTACCAAACGACTTGCAAAACTTCATAACTAAATTATCTTGACCTTATCTTGAACACCAAAATAGTCCTTACTTTATAAGTGATGTGGTATTAATAATTGAATGTAAAAGCATTGTTCCCTTCATTCATTCAGAAACTACTTTTGTAGTACAAGATAACATACTTTTTTAAGAAAAAAATAAAGGGAGTATGTAAGCGTGTGGTTGAATGAAATAACACTCACTCGGTCCCAGTTTTGTTTTCTCATTCTACTATTCACTCCCTTCAAACATTTTTAAATTACATCACATTCCACTAATAATTATAAACACATCTTTATTTTGTTTCATTTACTTAAATTAAATAACACGTCGTCATAAAAAAATTATTTTATTCATTTAAATATCACAAATCAACTCTCACTTTAAAAGTAAAAAACATGTCAAATGCAAAAAATAAAGCTCGAATGGAGTGAATAATACTTTAATATATTATTGAAGGGATATATATTTTTCTTTTAGGAATGTGAAAATAATTGTGAGACATTCAAATAAAACAAATGTGAAAGCAGTTATGGAATAAATGGACTACATAGTAATACAATTGCACCACATGCAACTTGTTCAACTTAAGTACTTGACATTCATCAATATATACATAGTGAGATTTGATCAAGTGTTGACTCATTTTACAATTTATTGAGGTGCAAATAACGATATCCTTTATATTATTATTAATTTTTATAATTATTATTATAATTATCATGTAGCATGATACGCTATTGATAAATGATGATGGATATCAAGAAAATTATGTGATTGATGTGATTAGCTGAGTAGGATCAAATTGGGCAAAATGATTTAGGATGATGAAGAATTTCTCAAACAATCACATATATATGAGACATGTTTAATGTTTGTCGTAACGATATTATATCAATCCCCAATAAAATTAGCATTAATGGAAAAAAGTGATTTTATAAGAAAATTTTCTTTTCAATTTTGGCCTTGCACTTATAAAATAATCACAAAATATACATAAAATTACATAAATATTAAATAAAATTTGGATGATATATAAAAATATAAAGGAAATAATAATTTAAATAAAAAAAATGCAATTGAAAAATCCAAAAACTATTTAGCTCTATAATAAATGTTAAAACATCTAAATATATTCTGAAAATTTCACAAACTAATAATAAAAACAATAAATATAATAGGAATATTAATTATATTTAATTTGTTTTACTTTAATTTATATAATTAGTATAAATAAGTTAATTAGTTTTAGTAAACTGATGCATTAATTAAGGATTGGAGCATTTTCATTTTTTATTTTCTAAATGTTATTATAAATATATATAAAATTTATTGTGTATTAAAAAATGTATAAACAAATAAGAAAATTGTTACATATCTAAATACTTCAGCTCTTAAATATTTCAATGCATGCATGTAAATGGACTTGTGTCAAATCCTTGAATCTTTATGCAAGCCTCTCAATCACAAAATGAAATAATTTTACCATTTTTTCAATTTCTAATTAAATGAACGTCCTGCATGTCTAATGTAAATTAGATCCGAAGTGTAATTAATATATATTAAATACAGACATAAACATGATAAAATTAAGCGTGAACTTTTGTTGTTTAAGAGAATATCCAAATTACGCATACAAATTAATAAAAAAATAAAAAATAAATCATTGATTCTCATAAGAATAACAAATATTGTTTTAAACTGTGATTAAAAGTGACTGTTCGAGATGATTAACGAAAGAACACAAACAAAACACGATAAAGAGGGAATAAACCCAAAATTTTCATTAATTCATTCAACTTCCTCGATAACAATGTATTTTCTATCTATTTATGAAATAAACTTGCCAAATAAGAGACATACATAAATTATATATAAATATAATAAATTAAAATAAATCTCTAAGCATAAATATGAAATTCAAATACATTAATCTCTACCAATATCTCATCACTAGGAGAGTAAACTAGCTAGCTTCAATTTCTTTTGGTAATTATCTATTAGACTGAACTTTAAAGAGCTTGATCAATACTACAACATTTTTACAAACATTGTAGATGTAATTTTAAGTAAAACATTTCATCAACAATCAACCGTAGAACGTCACGAACCTAAAAAATTTAGACTTGGTTTCTTTTATATGTGTAAGGATATATAGAAAATAAGAAAGTTGAATAGTGGATAGTGTTGGTGATCAATTTTTGTCAAATAGATTAATGACTGTTTAAGTTCGGTTTAAAGATCATCAATCAATTACGTGTGATTGATTACCACCGTAAATGGTAAATCGAGGGTTCGGGTTATGAACTTGTAAATGTTAAAATCGAAATCGTATTAATTTCGTATATGTGCACGTCTAGGTGTATTAGTGTGTGTGTTTTGGGAGTGTTTATGAATTTGAACTTGTATTTCTTAAGCTGGAGAACAACTATTTATAAAGACTAGCAAGCATGAGGTGTCTATGACCTTTGGTCTCCCTAGCCTGCATGCTTGACAAGTGTCATTTGACCACAGTTTGACCTTATCTAAGCTAAATCTTAGTTACAAAGTCTTCTTTTGGTCTTATCTCGAACTCATTGTTGTTCGCCTAAGTCGGTTTGACCAATCTTGATTGTTCCTCAATTGAAAGTTGTTCGCCTCTTGGGATCATGTTTTCGTAGTTGTTCGTCTTTTGAGTGCATGGCTCAGAAGTTGTTCGCCTTTGTGTTTTACACAGATTGGCGTTGGGATCTTGATCATTTGTTCGTCGACATGCCCCTCTTGGGTTGGTAGATGCACCGCATTTGGTCAATGTTGCTCGTCATCGGTGACTTAACAGAATGTTCATCTCTGGTCTTGGGCCTTAAAACCTGTTCGCCGATAAGCTGTTCGTCGTTGTAGTTGTTCGTCAGTTTATACACTCCCGGGATTAGTTTATGCACCCCGGCTTGATTTTCTTTGTTTTGGGGTCGGTTCTTCATAATCTTTTTTAAGGCTTTAATCCTTGTTCGCCCATCATTGATTTATGTTCGCCTATCAACAGATAGGAATATGAAGAATAAATTTTAATTTATTTATGTATAAAGTAAATGAGTTGGATACAGCGGTGAGTTTAAAAGTAATGATATATTGTGTAATTGTAAAGATAAAATTTATAAAAAATATTTCATTTTAAGGGTGTGAAAGTTATTTAAAACATGCAAAAATGAAAAGTGTAAAAGTAATTGTGAAATTTAGAAAATATTTAATTAGGGGCATTCACAAAATAATACAATTGAACACCACTATTTACAAGATAGTACAGTGTTCAAAAAATATATACTTATGTTCAACTTTTTTTTGTGCGTCTGTTCAATTATGCTGTACCAATTTGTAAAAAGTGGTTTGGAATTGTATTATCCTGCACTTAATCCATTTAATTATCCGCTAGTCTGAAACAAAAATAAAATGTTTATATGGATAATGAGAATATTAAGAGTTGACATTTTAATACATTAACTATACCGTACTATTGATACATAATTAAGATTTGTTTAATATTAGTTGATATTTAAGCAGTGGAGATCAATTAATACTGTTCCATAAAAAATATTAATATAGTTAAATGAAAACAAATTCAGTAAAAATAACAAATGTTATTTTCAAATATACATTAATTAAGCAGTATATTTAGTGTATACAAGAGTTTGCAAAATATTTATGGATTATTCCAAATGTGTGATGATGTCGAATTTGCATGCTAATGCTAGCTAGTTGAACAAACAGGAAACGTAATCTTATCCAAATTCGAAAACTTTTGAAATCATCAAGAAAGATCGATTTCAAATTTTCATCGTTGTTTGTCTTTATTTTGGTTGGGCCTTCATTTTTTATTAAATTAAATTATTATCACTTTTTTAACTAGCCTCAGTCTTAATCTAGCCATATGTGCAATTGTGTGCACCTATCTATTTAGACGTGATTTCAGTTTGAGTACGTCACTCTTGATTGTAACTACTTAAAAAATATAAAATTCTTGATAAAGAGGAAATTATAATAAAACTAAATTAAAATTTATATCACCAGCTCACTTTAAAGGCGGAATTAATGGATGAGTAACTCTCTTGTGCATTTGGTGTATAGTGCACTCAATCAACAGTTGACCCTGTTTACACTGAAAAATTTGTTTCATTTACACTGAAAAGTATGGTTGAATTACACTGAAAATTAGTTTTTAGTGTAAACTTTTCAGTGTAATCCAACTACACTTTTCTAGTAATTGAAACAAACTTTTCAGTATAAAAATGGACAACTGTTGAGTGAGTGCATCATACACTTGGTGCATATGAGAGTTTGTCTTAATGGATGAAATTAAAGTAAATAATTATAAGTCAAGCATGATACATTTACTTAAGTAATATATATTTTTTTTTAAGAGAACAACACATGTGGGTTTTGGAGAATTTATTTAACTAATTTGGGTAAATGAACTTTTAACCCTTGAACTCTGGTCTTCTGTATTCCACACCAAGTCTCATATATACTGTACGAAATTTTAGATTTATGCGCTTGTCAGATTTAATTATATTAATTTACATGTTTTAGTTTTATTAAAACGATGAATTTTATATTTTCGGTCAAAGCTAATCGGTATATTTTAATTATATTAATTTTTAAGTTTTACCCTTTTTCTTGAAATTATGTTTTACCCTTGTATTTAGTTATAATAGTGTTTATATTTTCAGTTAATTAAATCTACTGTGACTGTGTTATCATGATAAATACAAAAATCCATCTAATTATGTAGTTAGTTGCCATCCTCTCACATTCTTGCTCCCATCCATGATCCGGCTGAAATTTAAATTTAAGAGTTTTGAACATATAATATTCTATCATCTTTACATATTTTAGATAAGATTTACTCAAACTTATTACTCCACTAAGTTGTAGTAGAAAGCGTGCAGAAATATGGCTAGAATTTCTGGTCTCAAATGAGAAAATAGAAGTGGCAAAAATGTGTGTGATCAGTCAGTCTCATGATATGAAACAACACAAATTAATATCTATTTTTATTAAAAATATTAAAGCATTTTATACCCAATTTATATCACGTTCCACCATTTTATGATATGAGACGGTTTCAAACAGTATCTATCCAAAAATGTAATTTTGCGAACAAAATTATATTTACGAAATCCAAAACAAAATCTTACAAAATTTGTGGGATCATATCATAATTGTTTGTATGTGGGTGTCCATAGTAGGTCAGAGGTTACAGAAATGTATTCAAGGGCATGCCATATACATGAACATGTGCGGAATACATTTGTGGTGTGAAATACGTACACGTTAATCTATAATTAGATATAGTATTTAAAGTCGTGCTTATATTTGTTATTCAATTTGATTTTGTTTGCAATGAAAATCAAAGAATAATGTTTTTTTAATAGCCCGATATCCAATATCCAAAAACGCATTAACAGGGAGACCATTCTACCGTTCATTAACATAAATCTCAATTAAGTTCGGAGCAAAATTTTATATGAACAGATTAAATATAAAAGTTCGAACTTGAAATCCAAAAAAAATTATACTCCTAAATTCTAAACTTACACCATCAAACCAATTTCCTAAGGGTTGAAAAGTAAAGAAGTACTGTTATTTTATTAACAATTAAAATATCACCAAATATTATATATATCAGTTTTATTATAACAACTATTTTTTATGTGTATTTTAAATAGTAGTATTAAGAGTGATTATATGGTGCACACAAATGCATATTATGCACTTGAATTTTAATATCGAATCACAATATTTGACCCAGCTAAAATTTGCAGGTCTATCACATGTGCAGAGAACACGCCTGGAAGCCTCGCCGCCTCGGAAATGAAGCAGCTCGCCGGAAATTGGAGCTCACGCCTACGATTTGCTGTCAGTGGAGAACGCCGAAATTACTGAAATAAGAAGAAGCCTCATGCCCTTCTCTTCCTTCCCCCTATCTCTCTCTCACACACACAAACACGCACAAATTGTTTTCGAGTTAATGCACCTTGCTCCTCAAATACACATACAGACAAAACTGAACAAAAATATAGGTGATCTCATCCTTCAGCATACACTGTTTCTCCCCTGTTTTTTCTTTCCATGGAAGTTGCTTAAGATGAACTAATGGGGATAAAGCTCCTTTAAACTACGTCGCTTTTCACAAAAATGGATTTTTGCGTGATGAACTTAAGTTGAGGCTGAAGATGAAAACCACCATGGATCTATGAATCTGAAGCGCCATAGATCAAATTATACTTGGAGGTAATCGACCAAAAATGCCCAAGCCTGGAGAACTTGATTTCGCTATGAAGCTAGCTAAATATTTGGGTATCGGTGATTATAACTTGGGATATTGATAATTATAACTTGAGGTATTGGTGATATAACTTGGAATATTAGTGATATAACTTGGGGTATTGGTGTGAAGCGCACACCACCCATTTGCGACATGATTTATTGTCAGACCCGCGAAAAGTAAAAATTAATTTCAAATTGAGATTAAATTCCAGGTGAGTATGCACTTGAATGCACCCTAGAATTTAATTTGTCCAATATTAATAAATTTTTAAAAAAGTTAATTCTAAATTATACATAATTTTTTGTCCTAATTCATATTCAATTATTTTAGACAATTCCTTATTTTTTTTATTGTGAAGTTTTGATATGCAATTCTTCCAATACACTTATCAAATACTCTCTCTGTTTCAAAGTAAGTTTTCCATTTTTTTTTTCGGGTCATTCCAATAAATTTTCATTCCATAAATGACAAAATTAACATTCCACTACACATAATCTTTAGCCTTCTATTTTACACAATATGACTAAAAAACCATTCATTTCATTCATTATTCATAACTATTCATTATTTTATCACAAAAATCAACATATGGCACGCCATATATTAATAAATAAATATATTTTTTTTAAATAAAACAACAAAAAGTTATGAAAATTTTACTCCAGGATAGAGGAGTATACACTCAATAAAATATAGAATTATTTATGAAAATTGTCAATATGATATTGAAATTTCCAAAAAAAAAAAAAAAAAAAAAATCATCTTGGGGATAATTTTCAAAATTTCTAACAAATATTTTTAATTAAAATTTTACAAACAATTCTTTATTTTTATAGCAGTGATATAACTGAGATAGATTAGGAAAAATAATGACAAGTAGGAAATAGCCCAAAGTAGGATATTGATGATGTGTTAGGATCTTCGATAGAATCTTTGTGGATGAGAGGAAATCTGAATGGATATGCACTCCACGCAAATTAAAGAAAACGCTGCGGAGGCACACGTAGACACTGTGTTTTGTACTACATCTCATCTAATCGAAGCTCCAAGAATGAAAGATTATTTAGTTTAGCATTTGAAGGATCTGTCAGACTTTTTGCTACATGCATATCCTGATATCCATATCAAAATCCTCTATTTCATATATATAATTATTTCTTTTTTGAAATTTACATGGGAGATCATTTTTCACCAACACCCCAATTTTATTAAAAACTTTAGATTCTATTAATACGGAGAGGGCCGAGAATTTGGTCGGTGAATATTTACGAGGGAGACCTATCTTATATAATATTTTACATGTAAAATATATTTAAAATAAATAAATATAATTTTTTTTGCAAATTGAACCGCTCCATATCTAAATTCGTGGATCATAATCGAGTCAAACTAATTTAAAAAAATAGTCACACAAGACTTATTTCAAAATTTTTGCTCTCAGGTTGTTTTACTATATGAACAAATGTGTATTATTGTAAGACAAACAATGTTATTAGTCCTTAAAAATATATTTATGTACTTTAAAATAACAATAAAAATAAATATATGTTTTTACAAGAACAAATATGTGATTTTTAATTTATTCCTCATCCCTTTAAATCTAGATTTATGTTTCATATATTAACACACATTTGCTCAAACAATAACATACATTTGCTATAACGTTAACACATTTTTGCTCCAACATTAACACACATATGTAGTAACACACATTTGTTCTAACATTAACACACCTTGCTCCAATAGTAATACACATTTCCTCTAACATTAACACATTTGCTCCAATAGTAACACATATTTGTAGTAACACACATTTACTCTAACATTAACACACATTTGTAGTAATACATATTTGGTATAACATTAACATACATTTGCTCCAATAGTAGCAAATATTTATAATAACACACATTTACTCTAATATTAAGGGAAAATATCACAAATGGTCCTATAACTTTGTCCGAGTACATAAATAGTCCTGTAAATTTTTACTCTATCAATTTTAGTCCCTTTGGTATTAACTTTGGTCCTCTTCGTCGGAGAATTCAAAATTTAGCCGGAAAAGTTACCGAAAATTCATTGTAACTTACGTAATGACCCGAAAAAAAGTATCAAAATGATAAACTCAATGAGAAGAAGAGAATAGTATATGCCTTGACCCAAAATTCATCACAAATTGCTCGGAATCTGCCATAGAAATGGATGAAATTCATGATTTTGAATCCCCAATTTTTGGGGTAGGTGTAATCGAAACATAAAATTAATTTAGAGGTTTTCTTCCTGAATGCGAGACGGTTCAAATGATATTAGTGACGACCGTCAACGTGAACAAAATAAAAAATTAGGGCAATTTTTCAGTCAAAATTTAAATTTTCCGGCGAAAATGACCAAAATTGATACTAAAAGGACCACGATTGATAACATAAAAATTTACAGGACCTTTTATGGACTCGGACAAAGTTACAAGATCATTTGTGATTTTTTCTTCTAACTTTAACACACATTTGCAGTAATACATATTTAATCTAACTTCATCACACATTTCCTCCACCAGTAACACACAATTGCTCTAACATTAAGACATATTTGCTCCAACAACAACTCACATTTGCTTTTTAAAGTAATATATGATTGTTCTTATGGTAACACAACCTGAGAGAGTGTTTTTATGTATTTTGCAAATACATCCTTATCCATTGAGTAAGACATCAGTGTTATTTTAGTGAGATATACTTTTCACTACCTTACATGTATTATTGTATGAAAAATAATTATTTTTGTAAAAATAAATAAATATTTGTGAAAATCAATATTTGAATAGATAGTAACACACATTTTGCTCTAATATTTTTTGAAAATAAAATATTTATTTTAGTAAAAACACACAAAAATTGGTGAAAAACAACATTTAGTCTAATATTAACACACATTTTGCCCCATAATATGCATTTGCCCATATAGTAACACAATTTGGGAGCGAAAATTCTGAAACTTGACTTGCGCGAGATTTTGAGAAAAAATCACCAAATCCGTCCTGACATGGCTAAGATTTGCGAATTTTTCTAAAATAGGTTATTCTACGGATTTTATATCCATAGAATATTTTATATAATAAGTTGTCCTTATGAAATGAGTACATATAGATTAAAATTGGTTTATGCATAAATTATTGAAGAAATTTTCACTAAACATTATTATTAGTTTATAAAAATAAAGATCTTTTAATTCTATATAAAATCATAAAACAAACACATAGAATACTGAGGAAGCCAAAATATTGTTCCTTGTTCATGAAAATGGAAATGGTTTTCGTCCACGAGGCGATGGAGTACTTGTCGGCCAACCAAACTACAAAAGTAAATAGATGTATAGATCGACACGTTACGCACCTTCCCATGGAGTCATCATTATTTGTGTTACTATATTTGCAAATACCATTACTTTCTTGATTCTTGAAAGATACATGTAATTCCAAATTTGATCACTCACAATTTCCCAAACATACTAATCTGCATATTAATCATACAAAAACACGAGCCTTACAACTTTATACATGTGAGTTTCACATTGGTAATTAGAAAAGATCAAAATTAATGCAACTCAGCTCACAAGTTTTAATTTATTTTATCTCTTAAGAGTAGGTCTTATATGAGACCGTCTCATGACATGAATCAATGAGAATGTGTATAACTAGGACATTGACTCATTAACACTTTGGTAGGGGTAAGTGTTAATTTGTGTGGTCTCATGCAATTAGACGGTCTCATAAATTTTTTTTTCATGTCTCAAGTAATACTTTAGTCATAAATATAATGAAACAATTTCTTTAATGTGTTGGTCTTTAATTTTTTTTTTAATTGGGCAAAGAAAATTGTATTACTTAAAAGAACTAAAAATGGTATAAGGAATGCCTACAATAGCAATAACCAAAAGCTATCAATCTAGAACTAAGCTGGGATTTTCACGTCAATCTCTTACAAAAAATAATATTTTTCACCAAGAGCCAACTCCACAATCTACTTCTGATTTCTTCGAATAATCTTTCTACTTCAATTCTTCCACCCTAAAAAATGCACTTGTAGGATTCTTTCTACAAAACCCACATGATACATTCCCATAAAGCCACACCCACTTCTTTTCCTTTCTTTTTACGGAACAAACCCGAGTAGAATAGAAAATGATTCGTGATCCTACCCAGTAATGTCGTGGGTAATTTGATCCAATCCAGACAGCAGTTCCACATATTCAGCACCACAAGACATTTATGAAATAATGCTCTGTGCTCTCCTTCTCTACGCCGCACGCTATGCATACGCACTCGTCCTCTGTTCTTATGATGCCTCTCCTCGCTAAATTAACTCGAGTCGGAAGTCTATCGTGCAATAATTTTCATGCCATAGCCGTCACCTTTAGAGGAACGATCTTACTCCATACTAGCAGGAACTCCTTTCTCTTCACAAGGCTTAGACTTTCCCCAAATCTCCTTACACTCAAAAAGTCGTAAGACGATTCGGTTAAGTAGCCTCGTCTCGGTTGGAGCCTCCATGACCAACTATCCTTCTCATGCTCCAACAACCTACACTCATTCATTTTGTTCACAAAACCATTAAATAAAGTAAATTCACGATTGAATAAGCTCCTATGCCATTTCCACTCCCATCTCCATTCCCCCCCTACCCAACTACCCATCGAATTAATACGCCCCTCCTTGATCGTATATAAAGCATATAATCTCGAAAATTGGCTCCTTAGAGATTCACCCCCCACACACCTGTCATCCCAGAAACTAGTATCTTCCCCATCTCCCACCCTTTTCTCTAGATTTTCTAAGAAACAATTGGTCTTCAATTATTTTATAACCCATATAAGCTTTGTCACAAATTCTAGCATGCGCTTAGATTTTAAACTTAATTTTCACTTCAATTTTGATTTTTTCGAAATACACCGAACTTTATTTTTTTCAGTAGGGGTGTTACTGATTAGTTTTTGGGGTATCACATATTAGTTCTTGAGGTATCACTAATTATTTTTTGGAGTATTATTGATTTCTGCTTGGGTATATATATTTTTCAAAATCTAACTACCATACACTCAAGTATACACTAAAATTCCTGGTTTGTTTGTTTGTTTTAGTTTAAATTATACTGGTAGAGTAGAATAAACGAATTATTTAAGAAGGTAATCAGAATCAGTAGCATCATTCAATTAATCTCCACACATAAACACAGATTGATGTGTAATATATTTACAAAATCATTTATTGTAAAAAAAAAAAAAAAATCCTCCAAAATAGTCATATTTTACTAGCCAATGCAATATATACATTGTTTGGCTCAATCTTATGTTCTTTAACTTAGTTAACGTTGTAATTAAATTTAGAGTAAAGTAATCTTGTAGTCCTTTAATTTACCCCCTAACTTTCAAAAAAAAAAAAAATTTGTAATCAGCCTTCTAGCTATACAATATATTATATTGAAACACAGATATTTCAGCAGGTAGTACTAACGTGACTTTCTAATTTGATTTGATTTTAATATTTTTTTATATTAAATCTTAAAATTTAAATATGAGAAATTAATTAATGGTAAAAAGATCTAAAATATGAAAAAATACATAAAAATAAATATCTGAAAATAAAAAAATCTGAGAAAACTGTGTTTTTTTTTCTCGAAAAAGTCAAATAAATATGAAAAATTAATTAAAAAATAAAAATCTGGAAAATAAACAATTAAAACAAAATAAAATCAGGAAAATGATTCTTTTTAGCTTTAAATGATTTTTTATTCTAAAATTTTAATTGATATTTCAGATTTTGTTTAGTTTTAATTTAAATTTCAGATTTTTACTTTTTACTTTTCAATTTTTTCAGATTTTTATTTTTAATTAATTTTATTTTTTCAAATTTTAGATTTATTTCATATTTATTTACCTTTAATTAATTTTTTATGTTGTTATTTTTATATTTAATATACTTTTTTCTATAAGAAAACCACTTCAGCATTACCCGTTGATATACCCGTAATAATCGGTCATATGATCAAAATTAAAAAAAAATTATGCGACTTGAGGACTTCAAAGCGAAGCGTTAAGAATACCGAAACCAAAACTGTGTAGAGTTGGTTTTATATGAAAATGGTTAATAAGTTTATCATAAAATTATTTTAAAGTATCGAATATTTGACTAGTAGTACAAAAAGTTCATTAATTAAGAGTATTATTAATTTGGATTCAAGAAAATTTACAACAATTACAATTAAATCCCTCTGTCCAGAAATTGTAACACATTTTTTAATACCCTACATGTGTTATTTTATGAAAATATATTATTTATGTAGAAATAAATAAATATTTGTGCGAAACCAGTATTTGACCTGACAGTAACACATGTTTGCCCCATATATAGCACATACTAGGAGCGAACTTTTGAATTTTATCTTTACGCAAAATCTTTGTTAAGACCCACCCGCCCGGTCTGGTCACTACAAAAAAAACACTGTTTTGCGACGGAATTTGCGACGAAAAATCCGTCGCAAACATTGTTTTGCGACGGATTCTGCGACGGACACATATCCGTTCCTAAAACAGCCGTAGCTAATTTTTGCGACGGATTTTGCCCTCCGTCGCAAATTAACGACGGACAAATCCGTCGCAAATTTGGCGGGTCAGACCCGGCCGGGTCGCACAGAATTTGCGACGGACAGTAGTCCATCGCAAATCTTTCGGGTTAGACCCGTTCGGGTCAACAACATTTGCGACGGCCAAATTCCGTCGCAAATGTTTATATATATATATATATATTTTTTTTTTCTGTTATAATTTGCGACGGGCTGTTTTCCGTCGCAAAATTCAACATTTGCGACGGAATTTGACCGTCGCAAATTACCGAGCCTATACAAAAAAAAAAAGTGGCTCGCGTGGTTCGAGCCCGGGCACCCGGGGTGGGCGCGGACCACTTGGCCACCCGGCCCATTCCTTGTTATATGCGGCCCACCTTCTATATTAGTCTTATTAGGCCTTGAACAATTAATCCATTTTTGCGTCCAAGGGGAATCGAACACAGGACCTCTTGTGCAGGAGGAGGGGGCGCGCGCCACTAGGGCACAAGCTACTTTCATTCATTTTTATGCAATTAATTGTATATGTATTCAAATTAAGTCATTTTTTTTTATAATTCACCAAATTAATTTCTTTTCGTATCTAAGTTGTTTATTAAAATATTTTGCCCAACTATTTTATTTATTTTGTAAAATTATTTATTTCGACAATGCATAATTTTATATTTCGTTCATTTGTACGCAATTAATTGTATATGTATCCAAATTGACTCATTTTTTTTCTATAATTCACCAAATTAATTCATTTTTGTTTCTCACTTGTTTTTATAAATGTTGTGGCCATTTAATTTTTATTAGTTTGGTAAAATTATTTATTTCGACTCCCGCTTAAAATTATAATTCGTTCATTTGTACGCAATTAATTGTATATGTATCCAAATTGATTCTTTTTTTTTTATAATTCACCAAATTAATTCATTTTTGTTTCTCACTTGTTTTTATAAATGTTGTGGCCATATAATTTTTATTAGTTTGGTAAAATTATTTATTTCGACTCCCGCTTAAAATTATAATTCGTTCATTTGTATGCAATTAATTGTATATGTATCCAATTGACTCGTGTTTTTCCATAATTCACCAAATTAATTCATTTTCGTTTCTAACTTGTTTTTATAAATGTTGGGCCATTTAATTTTTATTATTTCGGTAAAATTATTTATTTCGACTCCCGCTTAAAATTATAATTCGTTCATTTGTATGCAATTAATTGTATATGTATCCAAATGAAACTCACGAGGTAATAATAGAACAACATGATCTAAGATCATGTATATGTTTGCTACAAGTAATTAATTAATTAATACTGAATTAGTAATATCTTTGTTGAAATACTATTTTGTAGCATCATTCCCGGTCACAAGGTTTCCGCCATTAATACAGAGATGGTGAGGGATAATCTAGAGGAGAACGCAATGAAGTTCAAACTCGTCTCGTCGCAGCGGAAGCAGTACTACTTGGATGAGTTTCGGGTATATATAACCATGAGTTTTGGGTATATATATGCAAATATTTTTAACCAAGTTAAAAATATTTGCATATGTATACCCGAAACTCATCCAAGTAGTACTGCTTCCGCTGCGACGAGACGAGTTTGAACTTCATTGCGTTCTCCTCTAGATTATCCCTCATCATCTCTGTAATAATGGCGGAAACCTTGTGACCGGGAATGATGCTACAAAATAGTATTTCAAAATTGTCACTATCATTGCCCTCCTCAACTCGCCTCCTTATCCCTCGGAGGCTGCTGACTGTCATTGCCACTGCCTTGTCCGTTCATCTATAACAAAATTCACGAATATTATTCAAAATACTTATATATTATTCACTAATATTACTAAATTAAAATCAAACAACTAATATTATTCAAATTACTCAACTAAAACAACTAATACATAATTCAAACTACCTACTCAACTAAATTCGATCAACTAAATTAAAATCAATCAACTAATATTATTTTGTAAAATTATTAAACTTAAATCAAGCAACTAATATTATTTAAAATCATTAAACTAACATCAAACAACTAATACATAATTCAAACTACCTACTCAACTAAATTCGATCAACTAAATTAAAATCAATCAACTAATATTATTTTGTAAAATTATTAAACTTAAATCAAGCAACTAATATTATTTAAAATCATTAAACTAACATCAAACAACTAATACATAATTCAAACTACCTACTCAACTAAATTCGATCAACTAAATTAAAATCAATCAACTAATATTATTTTGTAAAATTATTAAACTTAAATCAAGCAACTAATATTATTTAAAATCATTAAACTAACATCAAACAACTAATACATAATTCAAACTACCTACTCAACTAAATTCGATCAACTAAATTAAAATCAATCAACTAATATTATTTTGTAAAATTATTAAACTTAAATCAAGCAACTAATATTATTTAAAATCATTAAACTATAATCAAACAACTAATATAATTCAAACTACCTACTCAACTAAATTCAATCAACTAAATTAAAATCAATCAACTAATATTATTTTGTAAAATTATTAAACTAAAATTAAAAATATAATATAAACTTAACAATTCAACTAAAATCAATTCTAAACTTAACAAATTATAAACATGCTTTGAAATTAAATTTTAAACGATAAAAATGAAGAAAACTTACGATTTAATGAAGAAACGAGCACTCGGTGGGGACGGATTGGCTCTACAGCGACTGCACCCGACTTCTCCTTCTTCTCCTCTCTATTTCTCCGCCTGCATCGGTGCTTTTATAAGGGGGAAAAAATTGCGACGGACAGGCATCCGTCGCAAATTGCGTCCGTTAAACTCCAAAACAGCGTCGTTTTTGGTTATTTGCGACGGCTTATCCGTCGCAAATTTGTAAATTAAAATTTTGCGACGGACAGTCCGTCGCAAATCAGTCAAACGCGACGTTTCCCGAAAAGTCACGCAAATTCGAAGTTAAAATTTGCGACGTCAGTTTTGCGACGGGTAGGGCCGTCGCAAATTCGAAGTTAAAATTTGCGACGGACATCTCCGTCGCAAATTCAGTCAAATGGTCTGTTTCCCGAACGTACATTTTTAAACGGGTCGTTTTGCGACGGAAAAGGTCGTCACAAATTTCAATTTTGACTTTGCGACGACTTATCCGTCGCAAATTTTGTCGATGTACAACGAAGGTGGTGGGCCCTAGATTTTTCGACGGACATGCCGTCGCAAAACACTACATTTTGCGACAGCTGTACAAAGCCGTCGCAAATTTTCATTTTTTCCGACGGCTGACGAAAATCCATCGCAAATACACTAAATTTGCGACGGATATGTGGCCGTCGCAAAATTTTCGTCGTTAAGTCTTTTTTGTAGTGGGTCCAACTCAATCAAGATCCGCTCATCTGAATTATATATATTCTACGGAACTTAGACCCGTAGAATATTTTTGAGTTTCACTAATTTATTTGTAAATCACAAGTATTGTTTAGTTATAACTAAAATTATAAATATAATTTTATACCTCCGTTCCGAAACTATTTCAATATTAGAAGATAACACATTTTCTTTTTAAGAAAAAAAAAAGAGTATATGAATGTAATGTTGAATAAAATAATAATATTTTAATATGTTACTCCCTCCGTTCCCTAATAACTTTCATACTTTTCTTTTTGGGACGTCCCACAATAACTTTCACACCCCAAATATGGAAATAAAACACTCTCATAATACTTACTTTAATTCAAAATACTCTTCTTTCATTGGTTGAAAAAGTCAATAAAGCAGTTTTTCTTAAAATTTGTGCCGCCACTCCTATGAAAGTTAAGAGGGGACGGAGGGAGTAATACTTTTGTAAGTGTAGTTTTTTTTTTTTTTTGGAGTATGAAAGTAATTGCAAGATGTCCGAATAACACTTTACGTGAAAGCAGTTTGCGAGTGAGGGAGTATTCTGTAATAATAGTTCCCGTGTGCTTTCGTCTACTTTCATCACTCCCTCCCCTATAAATACTAGTCAAGTTCTTGGCTTTATAACAAACAAATTAAATTTGGGGTAGAGAGAGGGAAAAAAAAACCAAGATATGGACATAGCTGCGATATTCTTTGTTCCTCTTGTTTTTCTCTCTCTACTTTGCTATGTCGTTTTTGCACTTATTATAAGATGTAATAAAAGAAATGATCAGCATGAAAACGAAACAAAACTTCCTCCAGGTTCCATGGGGTGGCCCTTCATCGGAGAAACTCTTCGTCTCTACTCTCAAGACCCTAATGTCTTTTTCTCATCCAGACACAAAAGGTTTTCTTTTTGTTTTTTTATAAATATAAAATAAATTAAAATACGCAATATTATGTATACCATGCATATTAATATGTAGACGTGCATGAAAATGTGTGTAATAATTGCAGGTATGGGGAAATCTTCAAGACACACATTTTAGGTTGCCCTAGTGTGATGCTGGCGAGCCCGGACGCGGCCCGATTCGTGCTGGTAACTCAGGCGCATTTGTTCAAGCCCACGTATCCGAAGAGCAAGGAAATCTTGATCGGGCCTTGGGCCCTGTTTTTCCACCAGGGCGACTACCACATGCGCCTCAGGAAGCTCGTTCGGGCCTCCTTGTACCCAGGCTCGCTTCGCAAGCTTGTACCGGGCATTGAAGCACTAACACTCTCCGCATTGACTTCATGGGCTCGACCTCCGCTCGTCAACACTTATAATGAGATGAAGACGGTACATACTATAAAAAAATATTGATTTATTTTGACAGAAGGAAAAAAAAAAAAAAAAAAAAAACCTTCTTAGTGTAATTTGGTTAATATTATTATTTTCAATTATGCGGATCAAATTATTAATTTGATTTTGTGTTACCTTGGTTAATTATTTTTCTTATTTATATATTAATTTACAGCTCTCATTTGAAGTGGGTATACTCGCCGTATTTGGGCATGTTGAGCCCCATTATAAGGAAGAATTGAAGAGGAATTACAGGATAGTAGATAGAGGGTACAATTCATTTCCAATAAACTTACCGGGCACCCCATACAGAAAAGCACTAAAGGTATTAATACGTGCAGCATATGATGTAATGTATACCAAAATGTAAACGAGTATAGTAAGTCCCACAGAGGCAATCCATTAGCTGGTCAACGGGCAGGGTCAAAATTAATGTTTATATATATATATATAAAGTTAGTTTTATATGTACTACGTGTACCGTGCAATTCAAATGTATTTTTTAAAAATCACCCCTACTATTAATAAAAAATTCACCTTTATTTATATTGAAAACTTTCCTTATAATTCTAAAAGGGGATAACTTTTCAGTACAAACAAAGGTAACTTTTTAGTAATAATGGGTAATATTTCAAAAACGCACTTAGGTGGCACGGCGCAGTTGGTGCATAAGAAACTAATTACTCTTATATACTAATATTTAATCGTACTAATGTATGTTTGTATCATATTTTTTTAACTAGGCAAGGGAAAAGCTAAGTGAAATTCTTGTAAACATCACTAGAGAAAGGAAGGAAAAGAAGGTAGATGAGGAGGATCTGTTGAGTTGTATGCTGAGTTATGGTGAAATTCTAAGTGAAGAACAAATTGCTGATAATATTATTGGAGTGCTTTTCGCTGCACAAGACACCACTGCCAGTGCCATGACCTGGATTATCAAATACCTCCATGATAATCCCAAGCTTCTAGAAGATGTTAAGGTATATATAATACATCGCCAAGTCTCATATGCACATGATGTACAAGATTTATATCTATGAACTCACAGCATTTCAGTTATATTAATTTTCATACATTTTAGTTACATTAATCTGCATGTTTTAATTATTTCACGTTTTTAGTCAAATCTAGCTTGCACATTTTTCCATGTGCTCAGATACACGGTGCAACTAGTGCACGAGAGACTGATTGACATCTTTATTTTGATTGATTATGATATCCTATTTATATTAGTAATTATGTATTTGTTAAAAACATTGTAATCATCATGTAAGTTTAATGATTAAAATATTCGCATGCAGGCTGAACAGAAGGTGATTTACCAATCAAACGTTAACCTAAATAGTGATTTAACGTGGCATCAGACAAGAAATATGCCGATTACTAACAAGGTATGTATATAGTTTTGTTTGTTTAGTGTGAAATCAGATTAAAACAACATGTTATGATGATAAACAACATAATTATTTTATCATCTCCTCTTTAATTACTTTTATGCATTTTTCATTTATATATATATATATATATATATATAGTGTAACAGAAAATATTAGTACTTACAACGTAATGCAGTACACGGATGATAAATTCCTCAATTGGTGAAAATATTCAAATTAGTGTATTAATTAGCCCAAACATTTAATTAGTTGATTAAAATATGTAATGCAGGTGATTTTGGAGAGCTTGAGAATGGCAAGCATTATTTCGTTCACATTCAGAGAGGCAGTGACAGATGTAGAATACAAAGGTGAAATTCACATTTAATTTAATTTTGTTGCTCTATATGTCAAATTATTTGAAAATATATATTAAATATATATAATCATTCCATCTATCAACAATGACAATGAACATGCATGTATAGTGAAAGATTGACATGTGTGGTGTTTGTGTTGAATTCGATCATCAGGATGCCTTATTCCAAAAGGATGGAAAGTCATGCCTTTGTTCAGGAATATTCATCATAATCCTGAATTCTTTTCTGACCCCCAAAAGTTTGATCCTACAAGATTTGAGGTACGATGTTACCGTCTAATAATTTACACACTTTATATATTATAGTAGTACTATTTTGATACGGAATCCAAATTTTAATTTTATATGACTTCAATACGTATGAGTAAGCAGTCTCTTCTAATTAATTAATTTTGCCGTACATCTAAAAATAATTAATACTGTTAAAGAATACCCATAAAATACAAAGATAATATACTTTGCCAATTAATATGTATCACTTGTATGTTGACTTTAGTATCATTTGTAGGATGCACCGAAACCCAACACGTTCATGCCGTTCGGGAGTGGAGTACACGCCTGCCCGGGCAACGAACTTGCCAAGCTAGAGATGCTCATTTTGGTGCACCATCTTGCATCAAACTTCAGGTATATATATATGTTTCATCTCCTATTACAACTTCGTCTAAAACGGGAAAAATATTTTTTTAGACCCGAAACTTTCAATTAATGCATGAAACGTGTCACTAATGATATATGATTTATGATGTCAATTATTACATGTATTAAAAATAGTAAAATACGAGACATGAAAAACTGATGTGGAATATAAGATTTGTGTCATGTAACTCTGCAAAGGAAAGACATTATATTTACATGCTTGTTGAATTAAGTACATAATATTTCTCTATTTATGTGAATGTATGCCAAATTGACTTGAATTAGTCCAAACCGGTGTAAAATCCCACGTGAGAATTGAAATTGGGCTTTTATCCAATTCGATCTATATATATTTACATAAATTAAAAAAATATTGTAAATTTACACAATCTTTCTTTTCCAATCCACGCGTCTATCGTCCTAATTTTATAAAGCACTGAATAAAATGATGAAACATAAGCCGGGTCAGAAATCCATGTGCATGAATAATAAATGAATTGAATAGAATCAACTGACATGATTGGAAATGAGATCTTCTTAGTAAGTGGTAGATGATTTTAACCTTTCTCATTCATAGTGTTGCTCATGATTGTGGTTGTAGGTATGAGGTGGTGGGATGTGAAAGTGGGATTCAATATGGACCATTTCCAGTCCCATTGCATGGACTCCCAGCAAGATTTTGGAAAGAAGAAGAACAAGAAGAATTGACCAAACAACCCTCATGATATCTCTAGTCTCTCACATGACCTAAAAACTTGCAATTGCTTGTTGGCCTTTTTTGTTTCCAATCCCATTGTGTGGGGTGGGGGTAAATAATGCCCCCCTTTTCCTTCACCTTAGATTCATTCATGTTTGAATCAAGAGGAAGATTCCATTTATGTCTACATCACTTGTAGCTAGACTAGTCATCATGAAATGTATCATGTACTATTTAGATTTGAAGGATTGGAATTGAGAGGTCTCTGGTTTTCAATTTTGTATTTAAGATTAAGGAAATATGCTATACTATTTGCAGCCCAAGGGGCTCTAATGCGTTGTATTATACAATACGTTTAAGCGTATAATGTAAAGTGTTACTCTATCACACTCCTAGCACTTTGATAGGAGTTATTCTATATGACTCTGTATGACACTGCTCAATTGTGTTTCAATGTATTGTATTGTACAACACATTCAATACATTAAAGCACAATTGAACAATGTTACGAGTACGATAGAGTAACTATTGTACTGGTAAGAAAATATTCACCAAAATTGTTATATGACAACACATTTATAATCTAAACAACTATTCTCTTTGTCCCAGAAAAATTTACGACCTTGGAATTGTACTAGATTAAGAAAATGAGTAAAGTAGTGGCATATGAGTAAAAATATGTATACGTGTGTGAGTATGCACGCAAATCAATGTTTTTTTTTTAAAGTAGTTTGCAAATTGTTGTGCAATGTTCAAATAAGGAAAGTGTGCAAATTTATCTGGGATGGGGGAGTAAATATTTTACAAAGATACAGGATATTAAATTATACTCCTTTCGTTCCAGAGGAATTTGCACACTTATTTTATTTGGACGTTCCACACCAATTTGCACACTATCTAAAAATGAAATATTGATTTGTGTGAACACTCACCTAAATATGTTTATATATTTTTTTTAATTCACGTGTAATTCTAAGGTGCAATTTTTTTGGAACGGTAATAATATATGTTACTGAATTTGACCCCCATTTTTTATTTTTCAATTGAAGCAGTTGCATTTGGTCAGATTCCAAAATCATTAAATGAAACAAAAAGGGTGATATAATTTTAGGAGTGAGGAAAAATTATTCTTGCTCGGATGATGTTGATCTATCCATATGTTTAAACGCCAGATGTCTTTACAATATGTGTTCTGACATAAAGTAATGTTTTGAGAGGCATAGAGTGAGCCAGATGTTGCAATTGTTTGTTGTGTGAATAAAGGAAAGGTTGCATGGACCCAAACTCAGCTGGAGAGCATACTCAATGAATGTAGTAGTATTACTTTTTTGACCTGATATCTAATATCAAGATATATATGTTCACTTCTAACATATTTTTGCACTTTTTAAAGTGTGGCTGCTACCGTAGGAATTGTGGGATATTTTCCCATTCTTCAATCATTGGATTTCCTTTTTCAAAATTATTTTGTGGTATTTCATATTACTTTTATATATATATTTTGGTGAAAAATTGCATGAGACCTCATATTAACACTCATGCTTATCACAATGTTAATGCATTATGTCCAATCTATTGAGCTCGATTATTTTATCGAGCCGAGTTCGAGTTTGATCGCGTTCGGCTCGAAAACTGGTGAACAAATTCATTTATGAAGTTCGCAAACAGATTCACGATTAACCTCGTGAGCAATCTCATTAATAAGCTTGCAAACATGTCTGTGAATAGGCTCGATCGATATGGGCTCGAGTCAGGCTTGATTAGTTATCTTTTTAATTAGATGTTGATGAGATGTTCTGTTGTTATTCTGTATTTTTTATATTTTTAATGAGCTTATGAAGACAAGCTCATTTAACTTTTTAATGTGCTTGAACTATGTTTGATTAATTTGCAAATATGTTTTTTTTTTCGAACTCGAGCTCGAACTATGATTGATAAATTTGCAAACGAGCTTTCTTCGAACTTCGTAAACGATTAATATTTCACGAGCCGAGCTTGAGCTATTCACTAATTAACTTAGTAATTTACACACAAGTTGAGCTCGAGCTCAACCATTAGAGTTGGAGCCAAACTCGGGCTTGATGGTATTTGGCTCGGCTCAGTACGGTTACATCCTTAGACAACACCAATTTGCATCTACTCAAAAACAAAAACAAAACGCACAAAGGTGCAGACAAAGAAGCTCACAACATACAAACAAAGTGCGAACATCTCACATCTAAAAACTTAGAGGAGAGGGTAAACTAACAAATAAAACAACAAAACGTATTAATAAAAAAAAAATAAAAAAAAATCAACGGATCGATCTACCAACCGGACACGGTGAAAAAGATGGGCCAATTGAAGCAAGAAAAACAAGAAGCCAACGCAACCGAAGGGAGATGGTGGCACAATCAAAGAAACTCAACCTAGGTGCAGACCGACCTACGCGAATAGATTAACGTGTATATGTACGTTTAACCTATGTTTGTGAAAAGATTTAAATGGAAATTAGAATAAGAACTTACTTCCATCATATTTTAATTTGGTAGTTATGTAGATATCAAGGTTGCAACTTTATACTCCAAATTTATGTCTTAAACATTCACTTGATTTTCATTTAACTAGTGTTTCTCCCGATGCACGGATTGAATATTATAAATTTTAAATGTGAAATTACATAATGAATTATATATAAAATTCAAACTAAATTTATTTAATCAATAAACCAATTAATATGTAAAAATTATATTGTATATCATGTGAGTATTACAATTTTTTAATTAATCATACAATTTTCAATTATGTATTAAATTCACAACAAATACTAAAATTTATAAAATAATTTTAATATTTAACAAAAATTATGTACGCTAAATAAAGATTATTTAAATTTACTCCATCTCATATAGTTCAAATAAATAAATAAACATTTTAAAAATAATAAAATAAATATTTTATAATATGGTTTTTCATTTTACATATGCAATATATATGTTAAATTAAAAATGTTCAAAAGATAATTTATTTGACATATAGTGTGTTGAAAATAGATTTAAAATTAATAGCTTAAAGAATTTTGAAATTATTGATGCAAAATAAATAAGAAAAAAAATGGTAAAATTAATCCACTCTCTTTAATGGAGAGTGAGACTCACCGTTGCACTATAAAGCAAGTGGACTTCTATTGCTCCAATAATAACAATTTTTTCTCTCTCTCCACTTCTACTTTTATATATACTAATGTTTCTCCCGTGCAATGCTCGGATTGAATATAATAAACTTTAAATGTGGAATTACATAATGAATTATATAAAAAAATTAAATTAAATTTATTTAATCCATAAACCAATTACTGTGTAAAATGGCGACTTGAAATGGGTTAAAATGGCGACTTGAAATCAGGCTTTGATCCCTATAAATAGTGAATTACAACTGGTTACATTGGAATGGCGACTATAAATAGTGATCCCTAAAATGGCGACTTGAAATCAGGCTTTGTACATAAATAAATGAGTATTGCAATTGTTTAATTAATCATACAATTTTTAATTATGTATTAAATTCACAATAAATACTAAAATTCATAAAATGATTTTAATATTTAACAAAACTTATATACTCTAAATATAAATTATTTAAATTCAATCCATCATATATAGTTAAAGCAATAAAAAAAACACTTTAAAAATAATAAATTAAATATTTTAAATATATTTTTTCTTTTTATATGCGAAGTATATATGTTAAATTGAAAATGTTCAAAAGATAATGTATTTGATAAATAGTGTATTGAAAATAGATTTAAAATTAATATTTTAAAGAATTTTGAAATTATTGGTGCAAAATAAAAAAGAAAAAAAATGGTAAATTAATCTACTCTCTTTGATAGAAAGTGAGACTAACTATTGCACTACAAAGCAAGTGAATTTCACTTGCTCCAAAAGTAACAACTTTTTCTCTCTCCTCACTTCGATTACATCCCCAAATTAAGCAAACTATGGGTAATGTTTGTGTTGGAATTATGGTGCATGGTGGAAATTCAGATGATGAAATTTCAAAATCTTGATTAATAGTGATTGTTTATGTTTTTTTTTTAATTTTGAATGTAATTTTATGTTAAATCAAAGTGCGTAAGAATATGTTAGGGGTTTATATTGTATTACTGTTGGATAAACTTTATACCAAATCATGTAAAAGTTGAGGCATGATATCATTATATTATCCTTAGAGAACCCTTTACGTCAAATCAAAGGTGTAATAGTGAGCATATCTTGATTTTAATTCCCATGTTAGAACAAGAAAATATCCGACGAGATAGTACCAAAACAAACATGCCCCTAGAGGAGTGACTATGACTATGAGTCCACTTTAGGGGGATTTAATAGTACACCAGAAGTACTTAATCTCAAGCTCAGAGATAAGCTTGACCTGTTCCTCTGAATAAATAATTACACGACGAACGAATTTTGTATAAAACGGTCTCATATATGCAGAGATATCTCTGGTGTTACGTTTGAATGAAAGCGTCACAATACTATGTACGAGCATCAGCCGAGTCCAATTATAAAACACGAAAAAAAATCACGAGATAGAATCCAGTTGTTGAGGAGCAGAACCTGTATACTTGAGAATGGCTGCAAGTACTCGCTCTTTATCTCTCGTTGCAAACGCTTCTAACAGGGTTCCGTTTTTGTAAAAATGGAAGAGCGGAACACTCTGCATCAAATCAATTTACATGAAAAAAATGTGGCATTAATAATCGATGAAAGAAAGAATTGTATTACCTTAATCCGGAGACGTTCAGCAACCTCAGATTGCTCATCGTACTCATCAAGAACCTGCAGTAGTTCATTCATCAAATGAGGACGCAATTCGTGATTCATGCGGGAAAAAATGTTTTTTTAGGTCCGTACTTTTGGAGGTTGCAAGGACATTATAATTATGGGCCTGTAAATTAAGGACGATACGTTTCACTTTATGTAAATGTAGGCAAAATTCATCCGAAGTAGCCCAAAATGGGTTAAAATGGCACGTGAGTCTCGACTTGAAATCAGGCTTTGATCCCTATACCTTTTAATTCAAGTAAATGTAGGCCAAATTGGTCTGAATTAATCCAAATCAGGTTAAAATTGCACGCAAGTCTCACGAGAAGACTGAAAATCGGGCTTTGATCCTTGTAAATTAAGGACAATACTTTTTTATTTATGTAAATGTAGGTCAAATTAGCCCGATTTTGCTCCATTTAACCTACATTTACTTGCGTTAATAAAAAAAGTATTGTCCGTAGACATGATTTCCTATTTTGCAATGAATCCCCAAAGTTGTGGGCCTAATTCTTTTATCCTCATTAAACATTATGGAAAAATCATCTGGAGATAAAGATATCACTCACATTGTGTTTCAGGAACATAACCGGAGAATCTTTATCACCAGCCCCCTTGCATAGTTTTACGAAGCCTTGTTCTATATATTTGCAGCTTCCACAAGATGTTCTATAGAAGTCCACAACAACTAATGCATTAACTTCGTTAGCCTTTTCCATAATCTCCGAGAGTTCCTCGTCAGTATAGAATTCTCTCACACAGTCAACAGGACAGACCCCATCATCCTCCTCCTCCTCCTCCACTGTAGATAATTCTTGAACGTTTTCATCCAACATACTCTTCATTTTGGATGATTTTAACACAGAATTTTGCTTGATAGGGACCATGGAACTTCCGGTTTGACGTATTGCCTTGAATTCACCCGAGTTTGTAGTACCTCTACCGGGAAACGGATTTCTAAAAACCAGGGGATTCCGAAAATCAATCTTGAAGTTGAAGAGGGCTTTCTGATGAATACCGAGATTTTGCATGATGAAATAGAGCAGAATTAGGAATTGTAGTCTGCACCATACATGCAGATTAGTTGGAATGTATGTTGGGAACTCTTTGTATCTTCTTCGAGATTATATCACCAGATTTAACAATCTCATCCAGACTAGCATCTGTTATTAAAAAGAACAATGGATAAATGTCATAAGACATTACTAACAAACAAACATTATGAAGCAAAATGTTAAAAGTGTGACAACAAATTGTTGAATTTAGTCCAAGGATTCGGCCTTTCCTTGTTCATATTCTGAAAACTCTAATAATACGGAAAGAAGTCCATGCGTAAAGCAATTTGCAAGGCCAGATGACCGAAAGGAAACAACTTGGAGAAACATTAAAGGGGAGCTTGGTTAATAAGAGATGATTAATTCACCTTCGTAATACTTCGTACGAGGCATTGAGACTGAAAATAAGTTAATCATTACCTCAATTGTGATTAGCTATCTCATCTTCTATTACCAGTTCTCCTCAATCATTCTACTATTCCTCCACCAACGATCATTTTTTGTCTCAATTTATTCCAAGAATAGAGTGCAATACACTAACAATGTAACCAGTTGTAATTCGCTATTTGATGATTCACATTATCATTCTCATTAAAGGATTTAAACCAAGCACCCCTTAGTCAGATTAGTCTCCGTTTAATTATTAAACTAGTTATTACTAGTTAAAATTCGATCTATCAGTCAATCGGTTATGAATGTGCATTGCACATCAACTTTTTAGTTTTTGACACTTTTATGTTTTCATCCATCATGACACCTAGAACCAACCATTCTTTTCTTAGTTAAGCAAATACTTTTCCTTCCTAATTATAAAGCTTCAATAAGAACTCCACAACTTCAATTAGAAAGCTGGAATTAAATGATTCAAAGTGGAGAATCAAGAATCGTAGCTGTAGTAGTAAAAAAAGTGATGAATTTGAAACCTATAGCTACTCAAAAGTATGGAAATTAACAAACACAGCTGATCCCTCATTACATATTTCATATCCTTAACTACTACTCCCTCCGTCCCACAATAGACTTCACACTTTTCTTTTTCGTCTGTCCCACAATACTCGTCACACCTCTGAAATTGGAAATAACACTCAATTATAAACACCCTCACAATACCATTTTATTTTCAAATAAAACCCTTGAAACCACTTTTCAACAACTTTTCTTAAAAATTGTGCCAGAATAGGTATGAAAGACTAATGTGGGACAAAGAGAGTAATTCATTTATGAATCTAGAATTTTAATTTAAGGGGTTGGAAAATAATTATACAATAATATTATCATTTATTGTTCCAATCTAAGGGAGACAAGCTCTAATACAATAAGATTGTGTTTGGATAGAGTCATTTGAAATACAAGAGATTTGAAAATGAATGGATTTTAGATTCCATGGATTGAAATGACATGATTTTACTAAGTATTTGAAATTACCCCAATTTGAACTAGGATTAAAGTTAAGTATTTGAAATTCATCCATTTGAATATTATACCTAACAAGTGGAGTGGACTTAGATAGTGGATTTTAAATCCATAGCCTCAAATCACTCGATCCAAACATAACCTAAAGGTCTAAATAAAAGAATTCTACAGACAAAGTGTTAAAGTCTAAATCCATCCAAAACTACTGTTATTGCACAGAATTTCCCAGTATGAACTCCACTCAAATTCACACTTCTATTCTCTTGATATTAACAGTAAATTATGGAACAAACAGATTTCTTAATGATCATCGAACCAAAAAAAAAAACTGAAAACAATTTAAGTAACTGTTTATCGTCTAAAGGCCAATAACCATACAAAATCCACAAATTAAAACTTCATAAATCAATAATGCTGGAAAGGAAATGAACACACGAACTTGAAAATCAGATCAACAGAAGTTGGAAAATGTTATGGTAACAGAATTAAGGAAAGATTTGCTTACTTGGATGCCTTCAGCTCCGCCCAATGGCAAAAATCAAGTTTTGGATAAGAAAAGGACAATATAGTTTCAGTGGTTCTCGTAATAAGCTTAAATTTTATATTTCAATTAACCCCATAAACTCACTTTAATATCACAACCGCCTATAAACTTCTTCACTTAATGCAATCTAATGACTTTTTTGTACTCCATTTTTTTTTCCTTTTTCTTTTTCTTTTTTATTACTATTATTATGTTTATTTGAACCGCCTCTAAACTTTCTTCTACTTTGGAATTTACTGAAATTTGATATGTACTTTCACTTATAAAAATAATTTTAAAATATAATTTATGTTTTAAATAATCATATATTACTATGGATAAAGACTGGTACTCAGTTTGATCTTTATAAGCCATCATAAATTTCTTTTTAAATTTTTTGTATCAAATTTGTTTTCCCTTAATTCTAAATTTTGGTGAAAATACAAGAGAATATATTTCGATAAAAGAAAGTACATGTACAATTTCAAAATAAAATTGAAAGTATAAAAGAACTAATTAATTATAAAATTATTAGACCAAATGATAAAATTCAAGATTTCTCTAACACACAGGTGCACCGTACAACTTTGGTATATTTTTAAAAAAAGGTCCAGGTTATATGCACCTACTTTTGTTCGTAGTAAACACACTGGTTGTGTACACCACTGTATGATTAGTACACCCACCTCGATCTCCCCAATTAACCCTCACTATAAAACCCTAATTCCCCACCTCCCTCTTCTCTTTTTGTCTCCAGCACCCACCCCCACCAAATTCTCCACTATTGATATATGCACATCCTAATTTGATGGGTTGATGGCTCTAAAACTCATGCAATTATTACTCTGATGCATCACCATACACAATACACTTTTTATTATCACGTGGCTCCAAAACTCATGCAATTATTACTCTGATGATTTATGTTAATTGATAAAAAAAAAATATTAATATGGCGCATCACCGACTTTTCATATATGAAAAAAAGGACATAACATTTTATTTTATTATTATTATATAATAGAAATTATACGCATATTTAATCGTAATGGAATAATACTACCTCCATCCCACAACACTTTGCACAGTCACTATTCATCTCGTGTTTTCGCGAGCGAGTTTTTTATTAGTATTTGAAATGATAAAGTAATTTTAAAATTACTTTATAATAGAGAAGAGGTAGATCTATCATACCATACCTTAAAAATTATTTTATCATTTCAAATACTAATAAACAACTCGCTCGCTAAAACACGAAGATAAAGTAACTGTGAAAAGTGTTTGGGGACGGAGGGAGTATATTTTTAACTCTTATTATTATTTTTATGACATATACTCTAAAATTTTCAAGAATGTAGTTATTAGGATGCAAGAATTTTCAAACAAAATAAAATGATGTTGTTATATGATCTTTTAAAATTTTGTTATGGGTGGGGTGATGCCACGAGAAATGATGTTGTTATATGATCTACCAATGACAACATTTATTCATTTCTTATTCACTAGCAATTTTTTTTTTATAATTTCTCAATTAGCAAATTCCTTTTACGTTTTCAATTTGAGATGAGTTCTTATTATGATGCTGGTTATGTATCTGAGGATGTCACGAACGGTTTTTTTAACTCCGGTTGGGGGTATAAAAGGGCAAATTTTTTTAATTAGGCCAAATACCAAATTAGATAGTAAAAATAGGCCAACTGGAATTTTTTTTACGAATATAGGGTTGATCGCGCCTGCCAGAGGCGATCAACTGAGTAGATCGCGCTCCCCAGGCGCGATCAACATAAAGATCCGCCACGTCGTAGATCGCCTCTGGCAAGGGCGATCTACGACCAATTCTGACGCAATTCTGACGCACGCACTGCTCTCGGTCCGCGTGCTGCTCTCTTTCCCCATGAATACTATTTTGACATTATTTTGACATATTTTATTACACATATTCGTTGGAAAGTCAGGACACATGTTTTATGGCCATGGTTTAATGAACATTCTATAAATTTCTTGCATCTTCGATTATTTATTTATTTTATTTATAAATGGAATAGATGGCATTTTAAAATTATTTTTAAGCTATTAAAGTAGGTGTGTGCGTACGTGATATTTTCCTAAAAAATATAAGCATTAATTCAAACAACGTGTACTTTAAATTGAAGATAATATTTTCTTCCATAGTCAATATTGGTTTAATTGAAACTGCCCTCGTTTTTTTTTCTAAAAGGAATTTTATTTTATATTTTGGACTGAAATTTCGGTCAAAATGAAGGAAGGAGGAGGAATACTAAAATGGCGGGTGAAAGATGAGGGTATTTAAAATTTAATTTTATACGAGAATAAATTTAATAATATTACTGAATACATTTAATTTTATACGGGAACAAATTAGTTAATTAAAATTAATTCAAAAAATGGGACGGAGGTAGTACTACTTATATTATTTGTATAATTGTATTAATGAATAAATTTAATTTTATACGGGAACAAATTTTACTGGACATAATTTTTTTATTAAGGAATTAAAATTAATTTAAAAAAATGTCACATAATTTTATTATTTGTGTACTACTTTTAAAATGCCATCTATTCCATTTATAAATAAAATAAATAAATAATCGAAGATGCAAGAAATTTATAGAATGTTCATTAAACCATGGCCATAAAACATGTGTCCTGACTTTCCAACGAATATGTGTAATAAAATGTGTCAAAATAATGTCAAAATAGTATTCATGGGGAAAGAGAGCAGCACGCGGACCGAGAGCAGTGCGTGCGTCAGAATTGCGTCAGAATTGGTCGTAGATCGCCCTTGCCAGAGGCGATCTACGACGTGGCGGATCTTTATGTTGATCGCGCCTGGGGAGCGCGATCTACTCAGTTGATCGCCTCTGGCAGGCGCGATCAACCCTATATTCGTAAAAAAAATTCCAGTTGACCTATTTTTACTATCTAATTTGGTATTTGGCCTAATTAAAAAAATTTGCCGTATAAAAGGAAAAGAAGCAGTGAAGTCATATGTTAAGTGGATTGCGGGTATGCGAAACATCACCTTAGCTATTCGTATAGGCCTTCAAAAACCAAAAACGAAAGAATCACGAGCACACAAAGAAATTCGTGTGAATTTTGTTTAGTTGCTTGAGAATATGATACTGATCAAGATCTTTGGTGCATCAATGTTTTGAGCGGGACACACAATCATCCCTTCCCTGAATTTGCAGAGGCTTCGAGACTGGGTACCTTAACACCCAACCAATTTAAAGAGATACATCGGCAAGAACTGCTTCATATAAGTCCACGCAACATGTTGATAGATATAAAGAGGCGCGATCCAACCAATGTTACGGATATTAAGAGGGTGAACAATGTCATCAACAATATAAGGAGTAAAAAACGGGAAGGGCGTACCCACATGCAAAACTACTTCCACCTACTGCAAATACGAAATTATAGGTAAAAATATTAGCACACTTTATATTTTAAAATATTTATTTCACATAAATAAATGAAATTAAGGTGGTTGAAATTTTAGTTCTACAACATTCAAAGTATAATACATTGAATAACTAAATTCAAGTTTCTATTATTTAAAATATTTTACGAGTTATATTTTTAAGCTTACGGGAATAATTTTTTATAGGTAGATGCCAACAAATAAAATTATATTTTTTATAATGAAAAAAACGTTCTTAAAAGCTTTAGAGACATAATTTAAAAGTATTTTAAAGACATTATTCTTATTTTTATTCTTAAAAGCCTTGGAAGGTAACATTAAAACCTGATAGATCATTTGCGAGAAAAATAGTTTTTTGGTCCCGCAACTTGTCTAGTGTTCAATTTTGGTCCCAAAAAAATTAACTTTTCAATTTTGGTCACATAACTTATTGAATCGTCCAAAATTGGTCCCCAAATGGGACCAAAATTGGACAATTTAATAAGTTACGGGACCAAAATTGAATAGTTAAAAATTTTGGGACCAAAATTGGACACCAAACAAGTTAGGGACAAAAAATTATTTTTCCGTATTCATTTATTTTTTTTCTTTTCTCACTTTATATATATATATATGTGTGTGTGTGTGTGTATGTGTAGATTTTGGAAGATAAAATGACATTCTCTAAAATATTGATGACGAGCATGAGAGTTTTTCCAATCTTATAATTTCATATTATACTCTAACATAATCATTATAAGAATCATTTTTATACTATTGGTGGAGACGAGATCACGATAGCGATTTAGAATTATTTTACGAAGATATGGAGAATCAAAATTTATATGAAAATTATTAATTTATTATTTTATTTACTCTATCGTGATTTAAATTTTTAGTTAGTAATTAAAATTTCATTATTAGTATTTTGTGGGAGCTTTGTAAGTCATCTTAATAATAATTATTGGAATTAAAAAATATTGGGTTTTTCTTTTTCATGTTTTATAGATATTTTTCAAATATTTGTATTTATATCAATGGAATTAAAACATTAATCGTCTTTTATATTCCGAATAATCTCAAAATTAATGGACTTTACATTATTGTATCGACTATAATCCTAGAGTACAATATTAATTAAGGTGCATAAAAGTTGTATTTTGGTCCCGTAATTTATCTAGTGTCCAATTTTGGTCCCAAGAAAATTAACTTTTCAATTTTGGTCCCATAACTTATTAAATCGTCCAATTTTGGTCACACTTGAGACCAAAATTGGACGATTCAATAAGTTATGGGACCAAAATTGAAAAGTTAATTTTGTTGGGACCAAAATTGGACACAAGACAAGTTGTGGGACCAAAAACTATTTTTCTCGATCATTTGCATTTCTAATATGCAAAGAAATTCAATTTGTTCAAACTATACTATATTAGTCAAAATTCAATAAGACGAAAAAAGGCAACCTTTTACATTTTATCTTTTTTATTACTTGTAAAAGAAAAGCATGACTTCATTACCATTTTTATTTACAGTCCAGAAAGCAATAACACTTGACAAGCTTTTTAGAAAGGACGCGTATATATATCTACACATATGGGTATATAACTCTAAAAGGACGAAGCTTAGAGTAAAAATAATTTATACATGTATCATTTTAAGGGTATTAGTTATTTTCACTAAATAATACAACTTTTCACAAGTATTATTATACATAGAGCTCAAACATTAAATTTTTTAACGAAATGCCAATATAAAGTACTTATAATAATATAAGTTGCTTTCAAAAAATTATTTTTATTGAAATGTCAACCACAAGATTTTCGAAATTATGAAATTGTTCAACTTATGAAATTAGGTATAATTTTCGAACGGTGGATGACAGTAACGAACTACAAGATGTTGCTTTCAGCCACCCAGAGTCTTATGCAATGGTGAACACATATCCGCAAGTACTGATTATCGATAACACGTACAAAACGACCGTGTACGATATGCCTTTACTTGAAGTTGTTGGGGCAACAAGCACAAATAAGATGTTCACCATCGCATACACATTTATGCAGCATGAAATGCAATAACACTTCGAATTTGTCTTGCAATTTATTTGGGGACTGTATGAGAGTGTTGAACCGAATGTTGTTCTTACGGATAGAGATCTCGCGTTGATGAAAGCGGTGGATAAAATATTTCTAAATTCCCAGAAACAGTTATGCAGGCGCCACATAGAGCAATGTGTTCTAACCAAGGCTCTACAACAGCCAGGTTTCAATAAAGAATTCCCTGAATGTTTTAAACATCAGTGGAATAGAGCAATTGAAGCGGCCACACATGAATAATTTCTGCATAGCTGGGAGTAGGTAAAGAAAAAGTACGAGCACTATCCTGGACTAATTCACTATTGTGAAAAAACATAGCTTTCGAAGCATGTACATAGAGTTTTAAGTGTGTTTATTGATCATCGGTTGCACTATGGAAACTACACGACAAACATGTAATCATACAATCTTTTTAACTATAATTGTTTAAATATGTGTATTCATTAATTTTAATATATATATATATATATATATATTCATTTAAAACGTTACGAATACTTACGTTTTACATGTATCTGCTTTAATTGTAGGGTTGAACAAGAGCATCACAGGGTGAAAGCTAAACTCGACGGCAGTAATCACACATTTGACTATGTGTTCGACCAGATTCATCAGGTTTTGGAGTTGCAAATAGGGGAGATAAAAAAAATAATCGATTATTAACGCCAACAATACAAGGATCGATATGTTAAACTGCAAATTGTTTAGAAATCTAGTTCGCAAAGTCACGTTTAAGGCATTCGAACTAATTATCGCAGAAGGGATAAAAGATCTAGGTCAAAACAAATGCGAGTGTTATTTGTGGAGAATACACAATCTTCCGTGCAATTGCAGGCTTCTCCAGTACATGTCATGTGGCGAGAGTATCCCTTTAGACATTATTGATTTATACTGGAGAACAATGAATATAGATTTTTTACGTGGTACTACCACAAGGAGAAAATTATTCGAATACACCGAAGATGTTAGTGCACCTCCGGTAGTTGAAAAAAATAAGAAGCCTCCAAGCACCAACTGTGAACCTTCAAATTGGGAGAAATTGTGTAAAGCGGTCGGACTAAAGAGTTCTAAAAAACCAAAGGGTAAGGGGGGAGTGACGGCCACTAATGCATATCAGGATATTCCACCTGAAACTCATCATAGAAATAGCACACCAGAAAGTGTCGGACGAGCTTTCCTGAAGCAAGTCAGGGCAGGGCGAGCTTTTCGCACGGTCCTAAACCACCCTCCCCAGAATCCCCATCCCGGGGCCCTCAACTTCTAAACAGGTTCCGCCACGTAATAGTAGCACTCGCTAGAGTGAGTCACGTGTACCAGAGGCTCTAAGATGGAGAAATACTTTCCTCCCTACATCAGAGAATATATTGAATCATACACGGATGTGGTCGGAGACGGTAATTACGGTTTTAGAGTTGTTGCGCTTGCAGTCCTCGGAACCAAAGACCATTGGCGTACGGTAAGAGGTGATATGCTACATGATCACTGCGGAAGAAGAGAATTATACGATAACATAATAGGTGGTCTTACAACCATGTTAGCCTTGGACCAAACTATTAATCACTTCGATGGTCCATGCGATCCGTTTAACTATTTTTCAGTACCTGATTGTGGATACGTGGCTACAACCACATATAATATCTTCTTAATGACATTCGATGAAACTGGCGGATTTTTTATGTCCTCTGACTTGTAGCGAAAATACTAACTTCTACTAGTAGATTCCCCGCAAGCGGACGGGTTCACTGTAGTTTAAGTAAGTATAATGACCAAGTATATCGAACCCAAAGGATGAAATGTATGTGAATAGATCCCTAAAGATCTACGCGTTGTAGCTAATATGAGTTAATATTTTTGGAATTTTTGAAGATTTAATTCTAAACTAAAATAAACTAAGTAAACTAAAGAACAAAAGAAACGAATTAACTAAGGTTTGTACTCAAATAAGTGATGGTGATGCTTAAGATAGGAATCCCTATGTATACTAATGGAGCAGGTTCATAATCAAAATAATTGTGACGCGCAAGAAATAACCTAAGTAAAAGATCGTAAGATGAAAGCTCAAGATTTAATACCCTAATACTTTATCCTAGCAATCGACTTCACTAATCCACTAACGAGTTAATAGATCGTACTTAATTAACGAGACCCTAATTTAAACTAAGGTGATGCGGTCGTCCTCCTTAGATAAACCGATAGGTTAATTAACCCTTTTTAAACCCCATCATTAAGTCTACTCATTGTTAAAGAATGATACGGTCGTCCTCTCTCTAACACTTTTCGAATGAAATTCAAGAATAAAGTTAAGATTGATTTTAAGAATTCATTAATTAATAGAAGTAAAACCTAACGTCACGAATTACCCTAATTACATACTCACAATCTACTTCTACGAGTTCATCCTACCCTAAGCATGCAAGGGTTCTAGCCTAACATGGTGGTTTGAATAATAAAAGCAATCACAAGAACAATAATCATATGCATAATTAAATTAACGAAAGAAATCAAGAACATAAACGAAAGAACAAATTAAAGTCTCTAAAGAAATATATATAAATCTGAAAAAACTAGGGTTTATCGTCTCAAAGAGTAAAGAAAGAAGGAATTAATGTAATACGTTCAAAAGAAATAATAAAGCTAAGAATTCGTAAATTAAAACCTCGATTACAATGTATAAAACTCTTCCAATCTCTCTCCCAAGCTTTCTCCTCGCTCAAAAAATGTAAAAATATGTGTTGATATGCTTGGAAAAAGGTATGATCGAATTTGGGAATTTTTGGGCCAAAATACGCATTTGCTCGAGTATAGGTCGAGTAGTGACTACTCGACCTGTTGCAGCTCGAGTGCACTACTCGAGTGCTCGAGTAGTGACTACTCGAGTGACTCTGCTCGAGTACTTTTCGGCAGCTGTATACATGTTCGTAAAATCTTCATATCTCCTCAACCGGGAGTCCGTTTTGGCCGATTCAAAGTCCTACGAACTCCTCTTTTCACCCTATATCCATCTATAAAAACCAAAGAGATAAATTCATCAGTTTATAGAAATGATACTCAATTGAATCCAAACACTCATAAAAAATACTCAAAACATAGGCAAATCGGGCACCAAAACATAACAATTTCACGCCTAATCAACCCCCCCAAACTTACCATATTGCTTGTCCTCAAGCAATGAAATAATAAGTCAAGTGAAATTGTTAAGAATGAGTCAAAGAATCAAATCATGCAAGTAAATGAACTCGAGCTTCAAAGATCAATCACACGTATACTCACTCACCTTCCTTCATCATACTCATGCAATAACAACAACCACCAAGATCAAACATGGATGTGCACTCAACGATGTGTTTCACTCCCTCACAAGTATATCAATGATAAAGGGACTCACTCAAATAATCAATCACACATATCGGCAGCTATAGGCTTGTAAGCACTCTCAACTCCGACCATACTCTAGAAATCAATGCCGAATCAAAAAGGACTTTTCTCAAGGTTGTAATGTAGGCTCTTTGGACAGGTGTGATAACAATCTAGGATAAGTGACTCAAGTGAATGGAGAATAGAAAATCAAACTTCAGCACTTCGAGATTAGGAACAGAATACTTCAAACATTTTCAATCAACACATTTTCAATTCCAATACTCTCAACACTTCAATTTTTTTTCTTTCTAACTCTTTTCACTTTTTTCAATCACTTCACTTTTTTTTTTCTTTTCGCACAAACACATGAGCTCATTTTTTCTTTTGCTCATTCTTTTTTTTCTTTCCCACAACTCAAATCTCATTCACACCCTTATTTTATCACCACTCAACCATCATAATTCTTTTTCTCAACTCAACTCAATCCCTTCAACATTCACACTTTTCCTATTCTCCACTCAAATTGGGACAAAAAGGCTTAGGAACTTGGAATAGTGTTTAAATGTGCTAGCAAATGAAATAGGCTTAAGGCTCAAAGGGGCTAACAAGGGACAAATGTCAATGGTAGGGAAATTTAGGCTAAGTAACTCAATCAAAACAAAGATGGCCTAAGATCACATTCGGCATATCAAACTAGATACAATCAAGAAGCAAGAGCACACACAAGTTCTAGCATCCTCTAAGGTGACGATCCACTCACAAACGAAGAGATTAATTTAAGCATCAAAAGCTCAGAAGGCTCAAATCTCACGGCTTTCACATCCATGCTAGTCCTAGTGAATTCTCATTCTCATCACACAAGCACTCCAAAGAAAAACTTGCAAGCATACTAGTTCTCTCTCAAATCCACTCTAACTCAAACACTCACACAAAAGAATTCCTCAACTCAACTTCACAACTCAACTCTACTCATCAAAACATACTCAAGAATAGCAATCAACAAGCATAAGATGATTGATAGACATGAAATATGTAGTACCACATCAAAACACTAACAACCCAAGGAACATCTCAAGATACTAAATAACCAAACTCAACTCAAAGAGAGGGTGTGCACCTGTGCAATGTTACCATAAAAAAAATAAAAAAAACTCCACCCCCCAAACTTCAACCTTGTGAAGAGGTCTAAGTTTGGGGTTGTGGGTTGCCTCATCCAAATAATTCAAGTTTCTCAACAACGTGTCACACTCCTTGGTCTCGAGTTGGTTCCTTCAATCTGAATAACTCCATGGTACCTTTACTCCTTCGAGACAAGCCTACAAAATAAACTCTCAAATACAAGGTTAAAACTTACGATTCAAAACAACACCCTAATAACATAAAACTCAAATAACTAAAAACACTCAAAAGCAAATAAAAATGAGTTGCCTCCCATTCAACGCTATTTTTAAAGTCCTAATGCCGGACCAAGCTCACAGGAGCTTATGGGACATGATACTCAAAATTACCTCGCTTACTCTCATAAGAGTGGTGTTTGAATTCCTTTCCTTGATGCCCCTCCATCATGAGCTCATTTGCTTCCTTCTCATCCCCAAGTGGTATGGGTCTCAACTCCTTCTCACCTTTATCTGGAGGAGTCTTACTAAGCAATTTCTTGCGCTTGGACTTTTTCTTCTTAACTCCTCATTTCCTCTCCAACTGGACCACGTCTTCCTTTTTCACCTCTTCATCCTTCAACTTCTTCCCTTTATCCCTATCAACATAATCAAGATCATAATGCTCATGGGTTAAATTATCAAGTGAAGGACTAACGAAATCATGAATATGAGAAAGATTAGAGATAGGAGGTGCGTCTTCAACACGAGGATCAATTGCATCCATGCAATAACAGCTCTCATCCTCCTTCGGGTGTTTCATGGCTTCATATAGGAAAATCTTTATCTCTTGATCGTCAACTTTCAACGTGATCTTCCCATTTGCCACATCTAGCACCATCTCGGCCGTTGCTAAGAACGGTCTTCCTAAGATCAAGGGCACGTGCTCATCTTCCTCCATGTCGAGCACCACGAAATCGGCTGGAAATATGTGATCTCCAACTTTCACGAGGACATCTTCAACCACACCTTGAGGTCGAGTAATAGACCGGTTGGCAAGTTGAAGCGTCATCATTATCAGCTGAAGTTCTCCACCTTCCAACTTCTTGAAAAGCGACAACGGCATAAGATTGATGCTCGCCCCAAGGTCGCACAACGCTCCCTTCTTAACTCCATTCCCGATATCACATAAGATCGTGAAACTCCCGGGATCCTTCAACTTCGGTGGAAGCGCTTTGTGCACTAATGCACTCACCTCATGGTTCAGCTGCACCAACTTGGGCTCATCAACTCTCTTTCTCTTCGCGATCAAGTCCTTCAAAAACTTGGCATAATTCGGCATCTGTTCCAAAGCATCATAAAAAGGAATGTTAATATGCATCTTTTTAAAAACATCAAGAAATTTAGCGAATTTCTCATCAAGCTTCTTTTTCATGAAGCGTTGTGGATACGGGACGGGTATCACAGATTTGGGTACCCCCCATTCATCACGCTCGATCTTTTTCACTTTCTCCCTTGCTTCCTTTGCCTTCTTCCACTTAGGAACTCTCTCAATCTTCTCAATGTCTTCCTCTTCAGGCTTTTTGCTCTCATGAGACTCCTCCACATCTTTACTCTTCTGAATGCCTTCACCCTCATCTTTCTTATGTTCTTTTACCTCCATCTCAATCTCTCCTTGGGGCGTCTCAGAGTCATCAGGCATCTGAGGACCATCATAGTTGGTCCCACTTCTAAGCTGGATCGCCTTGCAATGCTCTTTTGGGTTCCCCTCCGGCATAGAAGGATACTTACCCGGCTCTCTACCCAATGATTTTATGATCTGGCTCATCTGAAACTCTATCGAAGTGAACCGTCTATTGTTCTCTTGCTGAATTCGATTCAGCTCTACATCTCTCTTCTGGAGTTCTTGATCATGCTGATCGCCTTTCTTATGCAACTCTTTCACATCGTACTCCAAAGAGGACAATCTCTTGCTACCTTCCTCCACCTTCTGAAGGATAGCTCTCAACATCTCCTCAGTTGAGGCACCGTCTTCTCCACCCGGTGGTTTAGAACCTGGATCAACACCTGGAGGAACTGTAATTCCAGTCTTAGGATTAGCATATGGGAAATTCTCACTCTTCCTCCATGTATTCTGAGGAGGCTGCTGGCCTCCTTGATATCCTTGTGTGTTCCTCCATTGATTTTGAGGCGGCTGAGGACCTGGAGGTACAAATGGTTGGCCATAAGAAGGCCTTCCAAACTGATTTCCACCTTGTGGGTACCCCCCTTGTGGATAGTTAGGCCTTCCCATATAGTTGGCCTCTTCTTGCTGGCTCATGGGTGGGTCCACTTTCTCGCTCACTGCTACATTCCCTCCAACCAGATTTTGCCCCATCTCAAGATTACTGATCTTCTCCATCATTGCCATCAACAACTTCCTCGTACCCTCATTCTCCTCCAACTTACACACTCTCTGAAATTCTGGGTCCTCGTTCCATGCCCCGGCATTCGTAACAATGTTGTCAACGATTTCTCTATACCTCGTAATCCCTTGGTTCAGAAAAGCTCCACTGGCACATGCATCTAGATGGGCTTGACCAGCTTTGCTAGCTCCACTGTAGAAGAATGCCATGATATCTCCCTCATTATACCCGTGCTGCGGGCACTCAATCAACATGTTCGAGTATCTCTCCCACGCCTGACATAAATCCTCTCCTGGCTTCTGGCGGAAGGAAGAGATATCTATCCTCGCTTTAATCGTTCTAGATAGAGGGTAGAATCGCTCGAGGAACAGACGCTCGAGCTCGGCCCATGTGGTTACACCTCCCCGTGGGAGCGTGTTATCGTACCACTTCTTGGCTATTCCCGTCAAGAGAATGAGAACAGCCTGAGCCTCTTGGCATCTTCAGACATGCCGTTATAATTGAATGTGGAGGCTATCATCAGGAAACTCCTCAGGTGAGTATGAGGATTCTCCTTCCCAATCTCCCCCTTGAATTGGTTCTCGGTCAGCAGCTTAAGAATTCCTGGGGAAATTGAGAAGTTATTTGCCTCTACAGGGGGCAATGCCACTCCATCATAGTACCTCTGTGGTTGTGCCGCAAACCTTCCTCTGATAGCCATGTTCTGATCTGCGTTTTGAGGAACGTGCTGCGGATTAACAGGTGGTACTGGTACTTGTTGGGGTGGTGGTGGTTGATAAACCGGTGGTGGATTGTAAACATGAGGTGGAGGATACGGGTATGGTGGATATGGATAAGGTGGGAATGGGTAAGGATATGGTAGGTTGTTTTGTGGAAAGTTGTTCTGTGGGTAAGCAGGGTTGTTTTGAGGATGCTGGACAAGGTTGTGAGCTGGATTGTTCACGTGCTGTGTACCCGGGTTCTGGCTCTGACTGTCCCCTGACGGATCTTGGTTCTTACTGGAATTTTCTTCAGTGCCGTCAGCCCGGTTCAATGTCTGATTAAACTCATTCTCGACATCGTCCAACTCATTAGTAATGTCCATTGGTTCTTTCCCTCCTCCGGCAGCGTTCATCCTTCTTAAGAAGGCTCGATTTCTTCTTGCTATTGTCTCAGGATCCAATGGTAATCTCTCTTCGCTCGTAGCACCGTGTGGACGTGTTTTCATAAACCTGAAACACTAACAAAAGAATAAAAATGCAACTGCCTAAAATACTACGAAATAAAATGGAAAAGTAAATCACTCACTACTAACTACTAAGCTATCTACAAGTCCTATTCAAAAGACATACAATGCCATCCCCGGCAACGGCGCCATTGACATGTATCGAAAATACTAACTTCTACTAGTAGATTTCCCGCAAGCGGACGGGTTCACTGTAGTTTAAGTAAGTATAATGACCAAGTATATCGAACCCAAATGATGAAGTGTATGTGAATAGATCCCTGAAGATCTACGCGTCGTAGCTAATATGAGTGAATGTTTTTGGAATTTTTGAAGATTTAATTCTAAACTAAAATAAACTAAGTAAACTAAAGAACAAAAGAAACGAATTAACTAAGATTTGTACTCAAATAAGTGATGGTGATGCTTAAGATAGGAATCGCTACGTATACTAACGGAGCAGGTACATAATCAAAATAATTGTGACGCGCAAGAAATAACCTAAGTAAAATATCGTAAGATGAAAGCTCAAGATTTAATACCCTAATACTTTATCCTAGAAATCGACTTCACTAATCCACTAACGAGTTAATAGATCGTGCTTAATTAACGAGACCCTAATTTAAACTAAGGTGATGCGGTCGTCCTCCTTAGATAAACCGGTAGATTAATTAACCCTTTCTAAACCCCATCATTAAGTCTACTCGTTGTTAAAGAATGATACGGTCGTCCTCTCTCTAACACTTTTGGAACGAAATTCAAGAACAAAGTTAAGATTGATTTTAAGAATTCATTAATTAAGAGAATTAAAACCTAACGTCACGAATTACCCTAATTACATACTCACAACCTACTTCTACGAGTTCATCCTACCCTAAGAATGCAAGGGTTCTAGCCTAACATGGTGGTTTGAATAATAAAAGCAATCAAAAGAACAATAATCATATGCATAATTAAATTAACGAAAGAAATCAAGAACATAAACGAAAGAACAAATTAAAGTCTCTAAAGAAATATATATAAATCTGAAAAACTAGGGTTTATTGTCTCAAAGAGTAAAGAAAGAAAGAATTAATCTAATACGTTCAAAAGAAATACTAAAGCTAAGAATTCGTATATTAAAACCTCGATTACAACGTATAAAACTCTTCCAATCTCTCTCCCAAGCTTTCTCCTCGCTAAAAAAATGTAAAAATATGTGTTGGTATGTGTTGATATGCTTGGAAAAAGGTAGAAATAGGCTTGGGATCGAATTTGGGCATTTTTGGGCCAAAATACGCATTTGCTCGAGTATAGGTCGAGTAGTCACAACTCGACCTGTTGCAGTTCGAGTGCACTACTCAAGTGCTCGAGTAGTGACTACTCGAGTGACTCCACTCGAGTACTTTTCGGCAGCTGTAAACATGTTCGTAAAATCTTCATATTACCTCAACCGGGAGTCCGTTTTGGCCGATTCAAAGTCCTACGAACTCCTCTTTTCATCCTCTATCCATCTATGAAAACAAAAGAGATAAATTCATCAGTTTATAGAAATGATACTCAATTGAATCCAAACACTCATAAAAAATACTCAAAACATAGGCAAATCGGGCACCAAAACATAACAATTTCACGCCTAATCATCCTCCCGTAGTTTTGGAACCCTATCGAGCACTTTCGAGTGCAAGGGTGGTGTTAGGGCACGTGAACAGTTATTCTCATTGGATATTGGTGAGAAAAAATATTTGTGGTTTTATTATATTTTTTATAATGTATTTTAATTATGCGGGTAGTAACTATTACTTTTATTTCAGTTGCACATGAGATCCGACTATCATCTAGTGTCATGGCTATTGGAATACTGGATCAAAAGAAGACACTCATTCGCATATGGTTTAGAGGTACAATTTAAAGATCAGATAGATCTATATAATTATCTACACAACGATCAAGCACACCGACGTAAGAATAAACGTGAGGCTGACAAAGAGGCAAAAAATCAGGCCAAAAAAATTCATTTTTTTTAATGAAAAATATGTAATGAGTGTATTTTTTTTCCTGTAATGAGTGTATTATTTTCTAGTAATGAGTGTATTTTTTATTTCCTATAATGAGTGTATTTTTGTTAGAATTGTGTATATTTGCCATTCTTCACAACTAATACTTTTGAATTAAGTAACTAATATTTTTGTAATATTAAAAAAAATAGCTACTCTAAACAATTAATACTTTTGAATGAAACAACTAATATTTTTTGTAAAATAATTAGAGTAAATAAATAAAGATAAATAACATCATCCCATCATCACCCTAAACATTGTTCTAATATTTTTTGTAAGATAATTAAAGTAAATAAATAAATAATTAGAGTAAATAAAATAACTAAATAATAAATATTTTTTAATAATCATCATTTCATCATTACCCTAATCATCATTATCTTATATCTAAAAATAAAGTATACACATTGATGGGACAACACAACATCCCATCAATGTGCATATAGTATCACTCCAAATTCTCGCATCCTTCTTCCTTCTCCACCTACCCCCGTCCCTTCTTTCCCTTCCATGCCCCATCCCCCAACCCTCTCCTCCACAAGCGTCAACCCCCTTTTTTGGCTGCGGCATACCCCCGGTTTGTTATCTTACTCTGTTTTTTCTTTTTTTTTTTGTTTTTTTAGTTCACTGGTTATATAAGTAGATCGAAATCAACAACTTTATTTTCCGGTTAAAAAAACGGAACTCGTCTTAGTTTTTTTAAAAATGAAAATCGAAGATTTTGTATTATTTCAATATTTTTTGCTGAAAATCTTGTTCGAATTTTTAATCAACGTGTCATCACTTGTCCACCTTACTTCCATGTTCCGCATCTCACCATATCACCACCCTTATGTTTGTAATGGTAGTTATCACAGTAGGCTTTATGTAACAGCTTTACTATTTTCTGTTATTGGAACGGTTATGTAACCGTATAGGACTCTCCTTTTATATAAAGATTGCCTCTGTATCACTTCCATTGAGTTGAATAATATACAGATTTTTCCTCGTGTATTCTACTATCTCTAAATTCTAGATAGTATCAAGAGCTTTAGGTTTTTTTAGGGATATTGCAGAGCGCATTCATGGCGTCTTGTCGGAATGCATTGCCTGCTCTAACTACGCCGGCAGAGGATCCGGTGAATATCCACGGATCAGGGCATCATGGCAATTTGAATGCGTCGTTGATTTAATACCACTCACTGGTAAAAAATTTGTGTATGGTGTAAGGCAATTCGTCTTGCCTTGGGCGCCAGAGCAAAGCTGGGATTCATTGATGGATCTTCTTCACCTCCCACTGATGTTGAGTCTCCTGAGTATACCACATGGAAACGACCAGATTGTACGGTCTCCTCCTGGATTTTGGGCGCTATGTCTAAAGAGCTTGTTCATACGTTCATTTCTACAAAATCAGCTAGAATTATATGGAAGAATATATGTGAGAGGTATCAGGTTAGCAATGGATCTAAATTGTTTCAGATCCAGAAGTCAATTTCCATATGAAGCAAGGTCATGATTCTATTGCTGTTTTTTATGGTCGTTTAATACAACTTTGGGATGAACTTGATGAATTTACTGTCTTACCTGGATGCACATGTAGAAGGTGTGAATGTTATGTTGAAAAATAGTTTGTAGAAAGAGAGATGAATAGCAGACTTGTTCAATTTCTAATGGGTTTGAATGATGAATACAATGTAATCCAAAACCAGATATTGATCATGGATCCCCTTCCTACGGTCAATAAGGCTTATTCAATCCTTCAGAGGGTTGAACAACAAAAGGAAGCACAAACTGAGAGTTCTGATACTCCAGTTCTTTTCTCTAAGTTTGGTCTTAGCAAAGGCTTTTCTAAGCCTGGTAGTACTTTAGAATGGCATAAATCTACACCTAATTCATCCGGTTTCAGAAGCAAAGAGGAAAAAGCAAACATGGTTTGCTCTTATTGTGGAGGAAAACGACATGAGAGATCAGGTTGTTTCAAGCTTCATGGATACCCTGATTGGTTCCAGAAGTTGAAGGAGACAAAGAAGATTCAGGCTGGTTGTGTTGAAGACTCATCTAAGGCTAGTGTAGATGTTCCAAGTCCACAGATCTCTAGCCTCATCCAGTAAGAGATTGCAAGGTACTTTGGTAATACTAATGGTACTGCTAAGCCAATTTCTGAAGAAAATTTTGCAACTGTGGTGGAGTATCCAGGTATGAGTGCCATTTCTTTTTCTTATTGAGTTTTTTCAGCCTTTAATGTCTTCACTAAGGATTCTTGGATACTAGATACATGTGCTAGTAGGCATATGACCTTTGATCACACACTCTTTATCCCTGCTATGAAGCCACTTCCTCATCCTATTACAGTTTCTCTTCCAGATGGTAGCAAGAAAATTGTTACTCATTCTGGAAATATACCGCTTAGCAGCACACTAATTCTTTCTGATGTACTTCACTTGCCCAGTTTTAAACATAACCTCTTATCCATTTCTCACTTATTACATCATACTAATGTCAAATGTGTTTTCTCTTGTTCTTCTTGTGAGCTGCAGGACAAACTGAGTAAGAAAGTATTAGCTGTTGGAACACTGATTGGGAAGCTGTATGTTTTGTATCCCATTTCCTCTTCTTGTAATTCATTTTCTGTCTCTCATACTGTTCCTACTCTTGATGTCTGGCACAAGAGGTTAGGCCATCTATCTCAAAATGTAATGAAGCATCTTAGCTTTCTTGATCTATATATCAATAAAGATGGTTCTTTTGTTTCCATACCTTGTTCTGTTTTTCATAAATCAAAGCAAACTAGACTTCCTTTCTTACTAAGTTCCATACAGACTACACAACATTTTGACCTAATTCATACAGATATTTGGGGCCTATATAACAGTACATCAGTAATATATACTCCTTATTTCCTGACAACAGTTGATGATTTTTCAAGGGCTACATGGGTTTATTTACTCAAACACAAAGGCCAAGCCATTCCTACCTTGAAACATTACTTTATACTAATTCAAACTCAGTTTGATAAAAGAGTGAAGACTTTTAGATCAGACAATGGCTTAGAATTTCTTAGTCATGATTGTCAAAACCTCATTCTCTCTCTTGGGATAGTATATCAGAAAAGTTGTGTCTACACACCCCAGCAAAACGGGGTAGTAGAAAGAAAATATCGCCATCTCCATAACACGGCAAGAGCTTTAATGCTTGAATCCAACATACCATCTTTTCTTTGGCCATATTCTATACTCACAACAGCTTACCTTATCAACATAATACCGAGCCATATTCTATCCTGGAAAACACCACATGAGCTTCTCTATAAAACACCTCCAGATTACGCTAGAATAAAAACATTTGGATGTTTATGTTTTGCTACAACCAATCAGCCTCACAAAACAAAGTTTAGCCCCAGATCTATTCAATGCATCTTACTTGGACATACACCTGGCCAAAAAGGTTATAAATTATATGATCTTGAGACTCACAATATTTTTAGTTCAAGAGATGTCAGATTCTATGAGCATATTTTTCCTTTCATCTCTCATAAACAATCCTTTCCAGATACACTTGTTTCTTGTATCCCACCTTTGATCAATACCTTACTCCTGATACTACATTACAGATTTCCCCAGTTAATATCATGGATGCAAAAATCGTCCTAGGAATTTAATGTAAATCAGCCAAAATTATCGGGTAGGGGTCTAGACGGCCAAATCGGGTTAGACGGCTGAGACTTAAATAGAAAAAATAAAACCCTAACGCTCCAATCTTCACTATGGCGCAGCGATTGTGGATGGAGAGCCGTCGGTGGCGCACGGTTGTGGACGAAGGGCCATCGGTGGCGGACTGGTGGTGGAGGGAGAGAAGATTGGCGCCACTCTCTGGTCTATTCGCGAGGCGGTGCGGCAGAGGAGAAATGACAGATATGAGCGACGAACGGAGGGGAGGGCATAGCGTCAGGGTGGCCGGCGGCGCGACGCGGTCGACGGCGTCGGCGCTGGGTGAGACTCGACAGCGATTTGGATTTTGGAAGAGAGAATCGTGAATTGGGTTTTTGGAAGACAGGAAGAGAGAAATGTATGTTGTAGTTTTGGAAACTGATTTGATTTTGGGAAATAATCTTTATCATGGAAATAGGGTATCCTTGATTTTAGGCATTACCGTATTATTGGTTGGTTTTAGAAATTTAAAAATAAAAAACCTGGGGAGCTTTTAAAATTAAAAAAAAAAAACAGCAGCTAGGAGGATTTCTAGTTTGGCGCCTAGGCGCTAGGCGGCCAAGAAATGCCCACCTAGCGTTTTCCGACTTATGCACCCTTGGTTAATACTCCTCTTGCTTCACCTCCTGTTACACCTAATACTCCACCAGTCTCACCTCCAGAAATTCCTCCAACTGATCCTATTCTTCCATGTACACAACAGGGTAGGCCTATACATAAACCAGCTTGGCTTTCAGATTTTATTCTTCACTGCACAGTTGCTCAATCAGATACAACATTAGATATTTCTCTCAGTAAGTCTTGTGAGTTTCCTTCCCCTTTGCTCTCTTCACCTCATTTCCTTTATCATCATGCTTACATATCATTTCTCACCAATATCAATAGTTCCAAGGAACCTAAAACTTATCATCAAGTTGTTGGTAATCCTCTATGGGAGAAGGTCATGGCACAAGAGATACAAGCTCTAGAGGACAATAATACTTGGGATTTGGTTGATATGCCTTCTCATAAGACCCCTATTGGTTGTAAATGGGTCTATAAGCTGAAATTGAATCCAGATGGGACTGTTAAGAGGCACAAAGCTCATCTAGTGGCCAAAGGGTATCACCAAGTTCACGGGATCGATTACAAAGATAGCTTCTCACCAGTTGCTAAGCTGGTGACGGTTAGAATGATTATAGCATTGGCTACTGGTAAAAATTTGCCTATGTGCCAACTAGATATTAATAATGCCTTTCTACATGGGTTTCTACATGAAGAAGTATATATGTTGCCTCCACAGGGTTACTCTAGCTAGTCATAACCAAGTTTGCAAACTTAAGAAGAGTCTCTATGGGTTAAAACAGGCTTCAAGAGAGTGGAATGCAGAGTTTTGCAACACTTTGCTTCAGTATGGATTTGTTCTATCTGTGGCTGATCACTGCTTATTTACAATGTCTACAGGTTCTTCTTTCATGGCTCTTGTTGTTTATGTCGATGATGTCCTTATCACTGGTTCTCTTCTACAAGATATCACTGATTTTAAAACACATCTGCATAAGATTTTCACCATAAAGGATTTGGGTTTTGCAAAGTATTTTTTGGGAGTGGACATTGCTCGTAGTTCATCTGGTATCACTTTAACTCAGAAGAAGTACATTCTTGACTTGCTTAAAGACACTAAACTTACAGATTGCAAGCCAATGAAGACACTATTACCTCCTGATGTTAAAATTTCTGCTACTGATGGGAAACTTTTAACACAGCCTGATACTTATAGACGGATTGTTAGACGACTTTTATATCTTAGATTCACCAGGCCGGATATCACCTACTCAGTACAACAGTTAAGTCAGCATGTCACTGCTCCTCGTTCTTCACATTGAAAATTAGCTACTCATTTACTTCGACACTTCAAAATCACTCTTTCTTTGGGCCTATTTTATCCATCACATGATACTTTTACACTCAGAGGATTTAGTGATGCGGATTGGGGGAGTTGTCCAGATTCCAGGATGTCTATTACAGGATATTGTGTCTTTTTGGGCTCATCATTAATCTTATGGAAAACTAAAAAACAAACAACTGTTTCAAGATCTTCGGCTGAGGCCGAATATAGAGCACTAGCAACCACCTCAATGGAGTTACAATGGATTTCTTATATAGCCACAGATTTAAAAATTCCACTCCAACTTCCTTTGAGCCTCTCATGCGACAACCAAGCAACAACTTATATAAAGCTGGCTTTCTGGATCTTCATCATGTTTCGTCCGCAAATCAGATTGCAGACTTGTTTACCAAAGCCTTGCCTCGGCCTATGCTCCATGCTTTTTGTTCCAAGTTGAAGATGGTTCTTTTGCCCCCTCTTCCAACTTGAGGGAGGATGTAGAATATCCACGTGTCATCACTTGTCCACCTTACTTCCATGTTCCGCATCTCACCATATCATCACCCTTATGTTTGTTATGGTAGTTATCACAGTAGGCTTTATGTAACGGCTTCACTATTTTATGTTATTGGAACATTTATGTAACCGTATAGGACTCTCCTTCTATATAAGGATAACGTCTGTATCACTTTCATTGAGTTGAATAATATACAGATTTTTCCACATGTATTCTACTATCTTTAAATTCTAGAATAAAATATTCCATTCTTTTCAGAAAAAAATTCCGAAAAATTTACAATTTTTTGGAAAATTTTGTCGATAAAAACACTACTTGTCTGAAAAAAGAAATGTGTGTTTATTTTCTTACAATACTATTTTTTTTTCTAGGCAGCAAGATGATTCAACAAAACACTACACATCAGGAGATAGGGTGAGGAATAAACAGAGTGAGAGTTTTTTTTTTTTTCTAAACCGTCTACTCCTTATGTTTTGCGAGTGATGAAAGTGGGTGCATCAATATTATGGTTTGAGAGTGATGAGGGTATGCGTGTCTTTTCATTTATTATTAAAATTGATATTATTTAAGAGTGTGTGTACTATAGTGTGTGTACTATCAACAGATGTGGGTGCATATAACCTGGGTTTTTTAAAAAACCCACACTTGTTATCATTGTTTTTCAAAATGGGCTGGTGGACTCCTACTATCAAACAGAGTTGGGCCAAAAGAATTTGGCCCAGTATCAAGCCCATCAAAACAGGCCCAAATTTGAGACGTCTTTATCCATCTTCATCTCCTTCCGCTCCAAAGCTTTGAATTGATGAAGAAAATGTTTACGGCCTTATCCTTCACCACTTCCCCTTATCCAACACCAACGCTCAATTTTGCTGGACTTCCCTCCGCCGTCAATATTCCCGGAGCCACCGTTTCGGTGTGCTCAAAGTCACGCGCCGCAGCTGTCTCCGTACTTTGCGAGGAGCAGCCATTTGTCCCCGAGGTTCGACGCTTCACTCGTCAACGTCAATTGCTCTGCTCTTCTATATATTGTTTTCAATTTTGTGGATTATTTATGACAATTGCGTAGGTTGAGAAAGCGGTGGACTCGTTATACTCGGAATTCCGAGCTGTGGATAATTTGGTGGCTCGCAACTCTGCTCGCGTGCTCAAAGCCTTTCAAAATGCTCGCGTTGGATCTCATGTAAGCTTTGATTAACGCCTCCTTGACTATTTGGTGTTCTTTGGATTAATGTATTTCGCTAACTGTGCTTATTTGATTGAATGTGGGTAAAATCTGATAATGTTGATAGTTTGGCGCCATAATATGCCTTGTTGAGCATTTGGTTTCAGAGAGAATTTTTGTATTGAAAGTAAATCTAAGCCATATATCATCGTTATATTACATACAATACCACCTAAAGTGCTTTTTGATTAGCGGATTTGTTGGTTTTTAATTAGTGTGACTGGTATACTCTACGAGGTCATTTAATCTTATTAACTCTTGGAAGATCAAGGAAATGCAGTTAACCACTATGTGTGCATCAGAGAAAATAAATGAGCAGTCTCTTGCCCATGTGTTGCATTCTTGCATTTCTTTATGGTCAAATCCGTCATTTAGCTTATTTTATTAACCATTTTGAGATTGCCGCTCCTTGTGTTTGCATGTATCAGCACTTTGGTGGCAGCACAGGTTATGGTCATGAAGAAGCCGGTGGGCGTGAAGCCCTGGATCAAGCCTTTGCAGAAATATTTGGTGCTGAAGCTTCAATTGTTCGAGCACAGGTTTGCCATTTCTTATTGTTCTTTCTCTGTTTGACATTTGTAATTGTTATATGTTTACTTAACTTTTGCACGATGCCAGTTTTTCTCAGGTACTCATGCAATCACCTGCGCCTTGTTTGCTTTCCTGAGGCCAGGAGATGAGGTAACTTTATGTTCCCTTCTCATTGTTCTAGTTCCTGGTTGATGATTTTTACTCTTTGCATGTATAGACTTGAGCTTCAGCTTTTCCTATAACTGATTATTTGCCAGCTTTTGGCAGTTGCTGGAGCTCCTTATGATACATTGGAGGAAGTTATTGGAATTAGAGATTCCAATAATTTAGGTTCTTTGAAAGATTTTGGAATTGATTACAGAGAAGTACCTGTATGTTATTGCTCATTTTACCTTTTTCCAGTTGTCTATTTAGTATTCTGAGACCTATGTTTCTCACATAAAAACTCGTTCACGAAGTCTGATCTATATTATTTTTCAGCTTGCAGAGGATGGAGGGCTTGACTGGGTTGCCCTAAAGAAGGCTTTGAAACCTCAAACAAAATGCGCACTCATTCAAAGGTCTTGTGGTTATTCATGGAGACGCAGCTTGAGTGTTGATGAAATTGGGAGGGCAATAGAGATAATCAAGGTAACTTCTGAAAATCATTTATTTTTCTATGTAATTTGATTTGTGTTTGGAGTCGGTTACTTCTTTAACTCTTACAATATGAGCGAAGGCTCAACAGCTAGTGAAAGGAAATTATCAAACTTTGTTCGGCATAGAATATTCAGTAAATTTATCACACTTTTTTGTTGTGTGTGTGTGTGTGGTGTTTCTCTCTATTTTAATCCCCAGTATTTATCCTCCTACTTATACCATGCATCTGCATATACAGTTGCAGAATCCAAATTGTTTGGTCATGGTGGATAACTGCTATGGTGAATTTACTGAAGGAGTTGAACCTCCAATGGTGGTATGTTGGCTGTTCTTTACTCTTATCTCCTGCATTAAAGATTTCTAATTATCAAATTTTATTTTGATGCTGTTGGTGGCTGACAGGGAGCGGATCTAATTGCTGGAAGTTTCATAAAGAATCCTGGTGGAACAATAGGACCATGTGGTGGGTATGTTGCTGGAAAAAGAAAATGGGTAGCAGCTGCAGCAGCTCGTCTCTCTGCACCAGGTCTTGGAATTGACTGTGGCTCAACTCCAGGTGATATTATGAGATTATATTTTCAGGGCTTGTTCCTCGCTCCGCAAATGGTTGGGGAAGCAGTAAAGGTAAACCATCCTATTCATGCCCCTCCCCCCAACACGTAAAAAGAAAAAAAAAATAGTTCAGCTCTACGCTATCATGACGTTTTAAGTTATCACCAGGGAAGCCTTCTGATTGCTGAAGTAATGGCAGGTCGAGGGTATAAGGTACAACCAGGCTGCAGGGTACCTCGACATGATGTAGTGCAGGTATTTCAGTAATTTCACACCATCACTCTTATCAATCTTCTAATAATTTGAGTTGCTTTTCAGATATACAGAATACTATTAATCTGAGTTACTTTAGTTTATGTGATACTGCTTTGTTACCTAATTCAGGCAGTACAACTTGGAAGCCGAGAGCGGTTGCTAGCCTTTTGTGAGGCTGTACAGAGAAGTTCTCCAGTTAGTTCTTTCACTAAGCCTGTACCTGGTGCAACTCCTGGCTATGCATCTGAGGTACTATTAAATTGCTTTACAGACTTTACGTACAATGGAACTATAAATGTTGTTATCAGGGGACACTTGGTTCAAATTCTTAAATGAGAACAGTAATGGGAATCATCGAATAGAGAATTACAAAGAAACGGATGGTTGCATACTTAGTATATTGCTCTAATGTTGGAATAAATTTGGACTAAAAAGGATTGTTGGTTTAGGATAGTGGAATGATTGAAGAAAAATGATTATAGGAGAGGAGGTAGATTAACTTATTTTGAGTCTCTGCACCTTGTATGAAGTATGATATATGTGAATGGATCATCTTTCTTAACCACCACAATACCCCATATTCATTCCTATTACCATTCTCATTGAAGAATCAAGAACCAAGTGCCCCCTTAGTTGTATACTCCTGGACATATGGTTTCATTCTCACAAGTTTGTAATTTATGCTATCTTCTGATATAACTGTAATTCATTAGACAAATAAATACTTGTGGCCTAGGTGATATTTGCTGATGGGACTTTTATTGACGGAAGTACAAGCGAACTTTCGTGTGATGGACCTCTGAGGGAGCCATTCGCCGTTTATTGTCAGGTTTGCTATCTTCACACTTTTGCAGCTGACTCTACCCACCGGTTTAGCATATTATGCCAATTATATGTAAATTTCATGAATAGGGTGGCAGCCATTGGACTCAATGGGGACTAGTTCTTGGGGAGGTGCTGAAATTCTTATAATACTCATTCTTCCAACAAATTTTGCTTCTGGGAATCGTGATTGTTGAATGTGACGAGCTGAAGAATCGGGTTTACTTTTGTGACTGTGAGATGGCTCCGATGTGCTTAGGTTATTTTACACTACTGCAAAATTTTGATGTCTCAAGTTCAAAATTTTGACTTTAAATTATGCTTGGGAATGCATGATCAAATATTTTGATTTTGATGAGGTATAGTTGTGAAATTTATGGGTTCAGGAGGATTATGCCCGGTAGTGTTGTACACGAAGCGAATTGAATAATATAGATCGGAAATCAATTGAAATATAATATTGTTGACTTAGTTTTGTATGTACTATGTGCACCGTGCAATTTAAGTGTATTTTAGAAAAGTCACTCCGTTATTGTTGAAAAATTATCATTTTATAAACAAGGGTAACTTTTAAAAAATGCACATGAGTTGTATTGTGCATCTAGTGCACTAGAGATTTACTCAATTTTGAATATTTTGTATTTGTATTAGTTTATTATTAAATTAAGAGTAGTTCCAGTGTGCACTTGAATGAATTGTATGCACTTAAATTTTGAAAATAAAATATCTCAAGCAGAAGTCAACAATACTCCAAGAAGTAATTTGTAATACTCCAAGACATCAGTAATACCCCAAGAAGACATCAGTAGTACCCCAGTTGCAAAAAAACATATAGTTTGGTGTGTGGTGTATTTGTGTGTGTTTTGAAAAAGTTAAAATTGAATTTAAAATCCAGGTGCATATATAATAGAATTTGTTTTAAATTAATAATTTGATATGGAAACGGTAGTAGTTCGAATATTTTTATTTGAAAATTTTAACAAGTTTGTTTTTATATTGTAATTTAATAAATCATGAAATATTTTACTAGTTTATTGTATGTATTAATTTAACTAATCATTAATGAGTTAGTTTTATGTAAAACAGTTTTACATAATTCTTTAATAAAATAATTAGTACCATTAATTTAATATTTCTTCTATTCTAGAGTTACTTTTTCATTTCTTTATGTTGAATGGTGTAAAAAAGTGTAGTTGTTTATTAATATATGGTGGGTCATATGTTAACTTTTGGGGTAAAGTGATGATTAGTGTTGAAAAATGAATGAATTGAGTGACACTGTTGGTAATATTGCATGGATTTTAAGGTTAAAAATTATATGTAGTAGATTGTTTTTTTTTTTGTCATTTATGGAATGAGAGTTTTAGTGTGAGACGGCTCGAAAAGGAATGTACAAAGTTTATTTTGGGACGGAGGGAGTAATATATTTTAATGAAACAATTATTATTGATTAAAATAAACAAAAAAAAAAAAAAATGCAAGCGCATTGTACAGTAACATTTGTATATTTAAGACTGTCACCATTAATGTATTTAAGTGTTAGAATATTTTATCTCCAAGTTCCACATTAGTCTTCCCACTTAATGTGACACATTAAAAAAAAAATTATTGAAAAGTAATTTTTTTAGGATTTTATTTAAATATAAAATGGTATTGTGAACAAAGATAAAGAGAAAGTTGTGAAATTTATTGTGGGATAGAAAAAGTATATACTATAATTTGCTAATTAATATATATACATTAGTCAAAAATGAGTTGGTATTGTGTGATTCAATTTCATTGTAAAACTGATTTACAACTGATATTTTATGATAAAACAGCTAATACTTTTTTAAATAATTAATATTCTTCAATTAATACTTTTTAATAAAATAATTAATATCATTCAAAATTAATATTTTATAGTGTTAAAAACTAATATATCATTTATAGTAAAATAATTAATACCCTTCAAATGGGGAATTTTACCTAAAATTTTTTCACATAAGATTGTCATCAAATATTTTTGAATATCTGATTATAAGTAGGGTTTTTCTACGGTCAGGAAGGCTTTCGCCCTTCTTGACGACAGTAAACCCTCTTATTACCATTAAATCGAAGATCCAACGTATAATATTTTTTTTAATGGTTTGCACTTTGCATTAAAGCGTTTGCACTCTGCATATTGCAATCGCACTGCATTGCCCTGCAAATAAATTAAATTAATAAATATAACATTACAAAAATATCCTTTCTACTTTAAAATAATTTATAATATTAATTAATTGACATTTAATATTTCTATAACACCCTTTTACATATTATTTAAATTAAAATTACAAATAACATATTAATATAATAACCTAAAACCTAAAAAATAAAATATTAATATAATAACCTAAAATCTAAAAATAAAAATAACAAAATATCAAAGAGAGGAGCCCTAACCATGGCGGATTTCTCCCACTGAACATCTGTCGAGAGCCCTGCTGGCCGTGGCGGTTTCTCATACCCTTTCCCTTGTCAGCATCGACGCACCACCAACATTTCTTAGCCACTGCCGCTGCATTACGTCTGCTTGAATTTTTTCACAAGGTTAGAGTTTTCAATTTCCTGAAATTACCTTAATTATCGATACTCTTGTTGTTCAATTTATCACATTTTATCCTTATTTGCTAGTGTATTTGGTTTTTTAGTATGAGACCTCCAGGGAATTGAATAAAGGGCATGCTCTTTCGAATATAATCTTTAAGTGCTTATCTCCAATTTTTTTAGTTAGATATAGTTAAATGACTTCATGAATTCTTAAAATTGGTGGAATGTTATGCCTTTATGTCAATTTTGAAGATACAAACTGAGATTTACTTTTCTAGTTTTGAACTCTCGAAATTTAGTTCATGCGCTATAACGGATTCGTTCTCATATAACTGAAGCATCGCGCTAATTGTTATTTTTCCTTTTCGAATTTGTGCATCGCAACATAGCGTGTGTAGGAAGCTGAGTTCTTAAAATTGGAATTGTACGGAGCAGATATGTTATGATTGTTTCTGTTTAATTGAATGGCGAGGTTTTGGGCCATTGAGTGATGGACATTTCCGTTATGTGTTTTGTTTTGTCGTTATCGTTGTATCATGATTAAAATTAATATTATTCTCAAATATGATACTCGGTCGTACAATGTAGTGCAAATTTGTTTGTAATTGAGTGACTGGAAATTACAGAAAAATCAATCCTCAAGCCATTTGTTAGTTATTATTGTTGTAAATAAGTGCGTAAATTAAAGAGACAGCATTTGTTGACCCAGTTCGTCGGGAACGATTACGTCTGGGGGCGATCCAAGCCAGGAGTTTCACTAATGATCTTGTGTATGAGAGTGATTACAATAATGAATACAATGATCTATTTATAAGAATAAAAACCCTAGTCTAAGATATAAAGCCCGTTGGGTTTCTTGGTCTATTAGTAATGTCCACATCAAATCTTCTAGATTTGGAATAAATCTTCTAGATTTACAACACTCCCCCTTGGACATTACGACATAACATAAATGTCTTGTCATAAAAACTCCACATGCTAGGTATCGGCCAAATAATAAGTTAGGGAGGAATGTTATTGATCTTCTAGATCTAAATCTTCTAGATTTATTTCGGGGTTACCGCTCCCCTTGAAGACAACATCACTTTAAGTCTTTGCATCCCAATACCACGAACGTACTTTTCAAAAGTAGACGTAGGTAAGGACTTAGTAAATAGATCTGCTAGATTGTTCTAGATTGCACCTTTTGAATGGTAATTACGTTGCTCTTCTGGAGTTCGTATGGGTAGAAAAACTTAGGTGAAATATATTTCGTCAGGTTTTCCTTGACGTACCCATTACTCATTTATGCGATGCAAGCAACGTTGTCTTCAAATATAACGGTGAGAGGTGTATCGCCTTTGGCAATACCACACGAGTCACCAATGTATTTTACCAAGGACCTTAACCAAACACATTCTCGTGCGGCTTCAAATAAAGCTATGATCTCTGAGTGGTTTGAAGACGTGGTAACCATGGATTGTTTAACCGACCTCCATGAGATTGTGGTTCCACCATAGAGAAAAACGTAACCAGTCTGGGATATGACGTTGTGGGGATCAGACATATAGCCAGCATCCGCATAACCTACCAAGGTTTTGTCTTGGTTCTTACGATAAAATAATCCAAGATCTTGAGACCCTTGGAGGTATTGTGGAACGTGCTTAACACCATTCCAATGTCTCCTTGTAGGAGAAGCGCTATATCTCGCAAGCAAATTGCAATGTCCAGCCGAGTGCAATTTGCGAGATAGAACAAAGCTCCAACAGCGCTAAGATAAGGAACTTCTAGCCCCAGAATTTCTTCTGAATCTTCTCTTGGTCTAAATGGGTCCTTATCCACTTCGAGGGATCGAACAACCATAGGGGTGCTAAGTGGATGAGATTTATCCATGTGAAATCTCTCCAATACCTTCTTTACGTAGGTCGACTGATGAATAAGGATTCCTTCTGGGAGGTGCTCGATCTGCAAGCCGAGGCAGTACTTGGTTTTACCCAAGGACTTCATTTCGAATTCAGCTTTCAAGATTGAACTGACTTCTTCAATCTCTTTGCATGTTCCGATTATGTTTAGGTCATCAACATAAACGGATATGATGCAAAAACCATCTTGCAATTTCTTCGTGAATACGCATGGGAAAGCTTTATCGAATGTGTATCCCTTCTTCTGAAGGAATTCACTAAGTCGGTTGTACCGCATGAGGCCTGATTTCTTCAGGCCATACAACGACTTTTGCAATTGTATGCTATACATACTGCGGTTTTCACCATCCCTCATTTGAGGAATGTCAAATCCATCTGGGATTTTCATGTAAATATCAGCATCTAGTGATCCGTATAAGTACGCGATTACTACGTCCATTAATCTCATTTGGGGATTCAGTTTAACTGCCAAAGATATCAAGTAGCGAAACGTTATTGAGTCCATGACGGGAGAATAGGTTTGATCGAAATCAATCTCGGGTCTCTGCGAAAACCCTTGTGCTACAAGCCTCACTTTATACCTCTCCACAGTATTGTTCTCATTTTATTTTCGTACAAATACCCATTTATATCCTACGGGGATAGCGCGCGAGGGTGTACGAACGATAGATACAAATACTTGTCTTTTGTTAAGCGATGCGAGTCTGTATCAATTGTCTCTTTCCATTTAACCCAATCGGAGCGCTTTCGGCACTCTGCGATTGTTTTGGGTTCTAGATCTAGATCATTTATAATGGAAAGGGCGATTGACGCTGCAAATGTGTCGTCAACGACAGTAATATTTCTATTGTATGTTTCTCCCGTATCTGTGAAGTTCACAGAGACTTCGACATTTACGTCAACCAGACCTTCCTCATTTCCCATTGTATCTAGGTCTGGTCGTTTCACGGTCCTAGTGTATGGAATATTTTGTGCACGTGCTTCATCACTAGGACTCTCGTCTCCTAGAGACATGGGATTATAAAGACGGATCTCTTCTAGAGATTTTACATTAGACTGACCAGTTTTGCTAGCCTTTCATTTAGGTGTGTTACTATCTCTTGAGGGTCCCTTACGCTTTTGGCGTGTGGGGGCATGAGTACTCATTTTGCTTGGGACCTCAACCCTTTGGGGAGCATTTACTGCAGGTATATGCGATTTAGTTACACCTCTATGGTCAGTGAACGCGTCTGGCAGATTATTTGCTAAGTTTTGCAAGTTAATGATCTTCTGAACTTCTAGTTCAGATTGATTAGTGCGCAGATCTAGATACTGAAGATTACTTACGTTCCACGTAAGTTCCCGGCATTCATTCAATTTTGAATTTGGATCTTCCTCTAATGCAGGGAAGTAATCTTCATCGAACGTGCAATCAACAAACTGGGCCGTTAATTGATCCCCGGACAAAAGCTCGAGGTATTTCACGATGGATGGAGAGTCGTATCCGATGTAAATACCGAGTTTCCTTTGTGGGCCCATAGAGGTCCGCTTTGGTATCGTTATTGGAACGTATACTGCACATCCAAAAATACGCAGATGAGAAATGCTAGGTTCTTTCCCACGCACTAACTGTAGTGGGGAATGATCATTATATGCAGTTGGAAGGATTTGGATTAAGTGCGATGCATGTAGGACTGCATGCACCCAACATGAAGTGGGTAGTTTGGAGTTCATAAGCAATGGTCTCGCGATAAGTTTGATACGTTTTATTAGCGCCTCAGCAAGACCATTTTGGGTATGGACGTAGGGGACCGAATGCTCCACTTTAATTCCCAAAGCAATACAGTGATCTGTAAAGGCCTTCGAGCTGAACTCAGCCGCATTATCCATGCGAATCGATTTGATTGGATAATCCGGGAATTGAGCTCTAAGCAGGATAATCTTCACAATGAGCTTCACAAAAGCTTGATTGCTGGTGGACAACAAACATGCAAATGTCCACCTAGTGGAGGCATCAATAAGGACCATGAAATAACGAAACGGTCCTGATGCTGGGTGAATCGGTCCGCAAATGTTTCCTTAAATTCGCTCAAGGAAAACCGGAGACTCTAGTCCAACCTTAGTGCGCGACGGGTGCACTATTAACTTACCCCTAGAACATGCATCACAAAAATATTCATCAACAGGAGGGATTGTATTATTCGTAATATTATGACCAGTTGAATTAGATAGAATCCTACGTATCATTGTTTGTCCCGAATGACCTAACCGCTGATGCCATAATTTAAAGGAATTTGGGTCATGAAATTTCATACTCATCGCTAGATGGGAACTAGACGGCCGGATGTAGGAATAGTACAATCCGGAGGAGAAGGAAGGAAGTTTCTCAATAACTTGTTTACGGCTACCTCGAGTACTAGTCATCAAAAGGTATTTGTTATTGTTCTCAGTTTTAGTTTCAATATGATACCCGTTTATCCCAATGTCCCTAAAACTGAGTAGGGTACGCTTAGATTGTGGAAACAATAAAGCATTATCAATTATAAGTTCGGTACCCATGGGGAGGACAATGGAAGCTCTCCCGGAGCCCACTATCTGTTGGGAAAAATAGGGGTGCCCGGAATCTATTCGGGATGAAATTTAAATACGAATTTAAATACAATTATTACTAGCATGAATTAATCCTAATTAATTCAAATAATAATTCCAACAACAAATTTTCATCATGCATGTTGAATTAATTCACATATAAACTATGGCGGAATAAACAAGTAAATATGTGATTAGCGTACCTCTTGTAGAATTGGCCTTTGGATAAACGGGACAATCACGATCTCGCTCTATCGACCCAAAAACCTTCTCAAGTATTTCCCTTTTACCTCACTTGATCACCCGTGGGAGATGCTTTCAAGTAATTTAATAAACTAAGGAAAAAGAAAAATATCTATGCTCTTGATTTTTTCAACACATGGAATTATGTTCTTGGGGATGAAATAATCATCCCCTATTTATAATAGTGAGGGGGCCAAAATTTACTAGTAGAATATGGGCTTGGAGAAATCTTTTCTTAGACTCTAAGAAATCTTGAATATATCCCATATATTCTTTTCTCCAAAATAAAATATTCCACAAAAATCTCACCCTACATATTAAGGGGCAATTTTCGAAAATAACTAGAAAAGAATTCAAAATTTGGATCTTCTTGAATATATGAGATAATCTTGTATTCCAAGAATACTTATCCTCCATAATATATTTCCAAGAAAATCAACAAAATCTTTTCTCTTCTAAAAACACAATTTTTGAAAATTAAGGAATAAAATCAGCATATTATTTTCTTTTTATTTTAATCACCTTATCATTATTGGGCTACTTGATGGAGAATTAAGATTGGACCTCCTAATGGACTTCTGAAATTCAATATTGAGCCCCAATATAATTCAGCCCATTAATATTAATTATTACCACTAATAAATTAATATTGCACTATCCATCTTAATCCATATTACGATAATATGGGCTCCCGGTTATTATTTCCCGCGTTTAAGATTATCAAGTCCATTAATTAATCAAGCTTCTGAATAGCTCTAAATTAATTAATATATTTCACCTTGGAGTAAAGACAACTCAACATTATTATTCGTACCGAAGAAACTGATTCTTCACTTGCAAGATTTGGTACAATAAAACTTCTGAGCCCACCAAGGGGACTAATCACACGAGCCGTACTCGCACGCGTTTCTCCGTATTAAATCTTAGCAACCGTCGTATGATTAATATTACTGCCCAAGACACAAAGTTTGAAGTCACAATGATTCTCACTCAACATGAATCAAAGCAGTAACCATTAGGCACACACAATCCTATTTAAGTGACGGAGATTAAGAAATCAACAACCACTGAGGTCTAATTCTTCACCTTTCAGAACAGAAGAATTTATCCTCGCTGTAGGTCCTCTTCAACACATACTAAATGTGCTAGTGCAATCTCTTAGTCAAGACAGACCAATCTGAGCCTTACACATCGACCTTTCACGGCGGATTGTTCAATTCCACCTAGGTCGTGAAAATGTACGTTTAGTTACAAAGTAAACTGTTAATGTTGTCTTCCGTGATCGGGTATCACCACATTAACTACAATGTAACATGTACTATATATTGAACGGTTTGCAATAGAAATTCAACATTCAATCATAACTAAAGCAAATGTGATAAAAGAATTATTCTAATAAAACGAGTGTTTGATACACGAGTTATACAAAGTAAAAGCATACTTTCTCGTATAACTCCAACACTATCAACGTACTATCATTGGCTATTGTAGTTATACTCCCCTTACATTCTATCAAGTTATGAAAATACTTCCTATCTTTTAGGATCGTATGTGTGGTGGCGCTATCTACCAAACATAAATCACTATGGGCGTCCATCATGCAAGAGGAAATAGTCCAAACCTAGTAGCTGATTTGTTTACAAGCCATAAATGAGAACAACAATATCCAAATAAATACATGGACAACTATTAAGGTAAACACATCAAAGCTAAAAATAATAAATTCATTCATAAAATAAAATATCCGAAAGAAAGGATAAAAAAACATAACGTGAAATTATTTTATTCAGAAAACAAAATATTAGAATTAATTAAATACGCGAATCTACTCGTTGTCTCCTCAATTTCGAGCTACGAGCTCAAGAGATCATCATTGTCTTGATCAAATTCTGCTTCAGGCAGGTTGTCGTCTTCAGGTTCATAAACGGGAGCCTTCCCCCTGTCGTCCTTCTGCATCATTAAGTAAGCCTCGACCAAGTGTTTGGGAGTACGACACGTGTGTGACCAATGGCCTTTGCATCCGCATCTGAAGCAGGACTGCTCAATCATGCTTTGAGAGCTAGGTTTTTGTGGAGCGGAAAATCGGGTTTTGTGACCACCGAATGAACTATGATTTCGGCCATTAGTCCAGAACTTCTTACTCACTCTCCCCCTTCCACGGTTGCGTCCAAATGAGGGTTTGACCCTATACTGCTGCTGGAGTACAGGGTTGCTAGCGTGGAACTTTGATACAGAATTTTGGATCAGGTTGGTTACAATACGCTGTAATGCAGAGCTGTACTCCGTTATCGACTTAAGGTCTTGATAACGGATGTTCAACCACTCGTATTGTAACGGAGGGAGGAGTATATAACCTTTTTGTTGGAAACGTTCCTTCAGGGACTTCCACAACATTCCGGGGTCCCTTTGTGTGATATATTGAAATTTCAGACCTTCATTCATGTGGTTCCTAAGAAAAATCAACACTTTTGCCTTCTGGGCGTTAGTAGATTTTGAACCTTCCATGATGGCTTCGCTCAACCTATTTGAGGCTAGATGGAATTCTACATCTAGCATCCATGTCGGGTAATTGCTACCATCGAGAGCAAGCTCATCGAATTCTTTCATAGTGATGTCATATATAATTCACTACAATTAATAGAAGCGACATGGTAAGGGGGATGACGAAATTCATTGACAACGGGGGAAAAACAAGGATTCATTTAATTATTCTAGAGCACATAGAGGCAATTATTGGGCGCCGTCTACCCAAAATATAAATTTACGGTTCGACAAATACCGGGTGCCGCCTACCCGGGCATAATATGCGGACTATAAAGAAATAAACTATGTGCGGAAATAGTAATGCACGTAGGATAATTAAATCACATAAACATGCATAAACAAGTAAGGGAGATAATCACATGAAAATAATTTCTAGAAAATATACGATTTAATAGGCAGAGGAAATAATCATAAGAATAATTATTTCATGTATATTAATGCAATTTAACGAAATATTTTCAGGATTAAAAATAAATTAAACACGGATTTTATGATATCAAAAATGCAAATGAAATAGGGTTAAAAGATCACAAGAATCCGAGGAAAAATGCCGCGTGAGTCGCGCACGGCGGACGGGGGGGCGTTGCACGTAGGGCGGCTGCTTACGGGTGCGCGCGGGCACGGGCGCATGCGGCGAGGAGCGCGGGCCCGCGCGGCAAGCGGGCGCGAGCGTACGCGGCGATGGGCGCGGGCGTGCGCGGCGGGTGGGCGCGAGCGCGCGGCGACGGGCGCGGGCGTGCGCAGCGCTGGGGCGAGATGGGCGCGCGCGATGGGCGGCGCGACATGCGCGCGGGTGCGCGCGGCACTGGGCGCGCGACGGGCATACACCGTGCGGCACTTGGCGTGACGGGCGTGCGCCGTGCGGTGCTTGGCGCGCGATGGGTGTGCACCGTGCGGCGTCGTCTCGTGTGGCAGACGGCAGTGGTCGTACGTCTTCGGGACGTCGGCCGTTGCTCGTCAATTCAATACACAATAATTAAATCCAATAATCAATCATGAATCAAATACATTCATAGCAAAGTTACACATGAAAACATGGAAATTCATATGAAAATAAATTAAGGGTGTACCGTATAATCTCGGTTAGAGACTCGTGCTGATAACGCATTGTAAATAAGTGCGTAAATTAAAGAGTTGTTGACCCAGTTCGTCGGGAACGACTACGTCTGGGGACGATCCAAGCCAGGAGTTTCACTAATGATCTTGTGTATGAGAGTGATTACAATAATAAATACAATGATCTATTTATAAGAATAAAAACCCTAGTCTAAGATATAAAGCCCGTTGGGTTTCTTGGTCCATTAGTAATGTCCACATCAAATCTTCTAGATTTGGAATAAATCTTCTAGATTTACAACAATTATCATACTTTGAGCATAATTCAACGCTATTCAATTTTGCAGGTGTGATGTTTTTGCATAAGCACATGAAAGTTATTTTATTATTATTTTAATAATAATATTATCCACATATGAAGTGGATAAGAGGGAGGGAAGTTACGAGACTTCCAATCCCATACATATGAGAAGGAGAGATAAAGATAAGATCTTGTAATTCATTTTTCTCTCTCTCCTGGAAAAGATATTTTTCTCCCAATACGCAGTAAAAAGAATTCTCTGACATAATTCTTCATCATACACAAACATATATATTATACATGTACTCAATACTAAATACTAAAGGATATTTATATTGTGGAATACGAATCAATTCATGAATTAATTTCATGTAATTGAGTTCTGACAACGAGGATCACAGTACGTATGTAGAATCCAACCGGCTCGAATTCCTTCCCCTGTAATTACGAGGTTGGTCGTTATGTGATAATCGAAAATCCAACATTGGTATCAGAGCCAATGCGTTAGGTTCTCGTATATGAAAAACTTATATGATCCTGTGTGAAAATCATGCCTAATATGTATTGTATGAATTTCACTATTCTGTTCGTACACGTATGAAAACTGTATTTTTTCAAAATTCTGGATTTTTTGAAATGGTAGAATTTGGCTATGAATTTTTTACTGAATGTGGAATATATGATGAGAACGATGTCTGCGAAGTTTCGAATTTTTTGGCAAAGCCGTTTGGGAGAATTAAATCAGTCTTTGGAAAATTACAGAAACTTTGACCGTAAATTACAAACATTATATAATGATTCGTGATAATTTCTTGTTACTAGATTAAAGTAAATTGAAAGAGGATTCTATTGATATAAAGTTTGTGAATTTTGGTCAAGTATTGAGCGAGTTATGAATTTTGCAAGTTTCTGTCTTTTTTTTTTGGAATCTTGTTTAATGAACAGAAACTTCGAACGGAGATAGTGAAAAATTTCGAAGGAATTGTGTTTGATTATTATTTCTGGATGAATCTATATTAAATAAGGATTCTATCTATACATCGTTCATCAATTTTGGTCAAGTATGGAGTGAGATATGATTTTTCATAATATATATACTTGTTCTTCGATCCAAAAATTACGAAATGAAATTGAATGAATTATGATTTGTTCTTATTTTTGGATGATTCTACGTTTAATGGGAATTTTATCCATATTTCGTTTGTTAATTTTGGATAAGAAACATGTGAGATATGAATTTTTTAAAATTTCTTCGTATTGGGGCCAAATTTGCAAAGTTTCAGAAACTTTGTGGGTTGTTTAGAGAGAATTAGATATTCACTTAGGACCTAATTGTAATTTTTGAAACTTTAAAGTTGACCGAATCATGACCTGGTCAACAAAAGGTCTAACCGGACCGAACCGACCTAGACTGAACCAGGCCGAACCATCCCAGACTGGACCATTAAACCGAACCGAACCGAACCGGTCTGAACCGAATTCTGGACTGGTTGGAGAGCCGGCGTCGGTCCGACGACCGGAGGTGGTTTTTCGGTGCATGAGGTGGTTTTCCGGTGGCCGGAGGTGGTTTTCTGGTCGGTACGACGGTTTTCCAGCGACTGTCGATGGTTTCCGGCGGCGGCAGCGGTGGTCCGGTGGTGGCCGGCAATGCTCCGGCCGGTGGGAGCTATTTCCGGCGATATGCGCTCATGCAATCTTGTTTTAGCTCGTTTGGGCTCATTTTAACTCCATTTTGGGTGCCAAAAATTCCAGTGTGCTCGTTTTTCAGTGTAGAATCTGAATTTGCATAATATGAGAGTTTTTGAACAAGGGATGTTTACTTACTTATTTATCTATTTAAATGAGAATCATAATTAAATTTATAGCACTTGTGAATTAGCTAATTACACTTAAAAATTAAGTTTTCTTAGTGTAATTGTGAGCTTTAAATTCATGTGTTAAATTTTTAATTATTTAAATGTTCAAATGTTTGCTCATTTTATGGACATAGGTCGAATAGAGTGAACAATTAAAGTTCTTCGAATTCGATTTGATGAAGTTAAGACGTGCAAATTTTAAGATTGTAAGGTGAAATTGTCACACAATTTTTTGGTACATTACGACAATTTTATAAAGATGTTTAGTTTATAGCCCATTTATTATTTTTATAAGAGTGTTTCAACTTTATAATTCAAATTTAATGATAGTTGAAATTTGAGTTATGACACGTCTCGGAAAACTTAGGGTTTTCTGGGATGAATGTTTGTTTAGGTTGGAACCTTATGAAAATGTGGAATATTATGAAAGATATTATTGATGAATTATATTTTTTTAAAGAAAACTAGCTGTGAAATTAGCTTGTTTTGTGTACAAAAAATGATCCGATGTTCTTAACTTGACGAGTGAGAGCAACTTTCGGGTGAGGAGTTTTTTTTGTCATATCTTTCATAATGAGTACCAATATAGTACTTTATAAGCTGTTGGGAAAATAAGGGTGCCCAGAATCTATTCGGGATGAAATTTAAATACGAATTTAAATACAATTATTACTAGCATGAATTAATCCTAATTAATTCAAATAATAATTCCAACAACCAATTTAACATCATGCATGTTGAATTAATTCACATATAATCTATGGCGGAATTAACAAGATAATATGTGATTTACGTACCAAGGGGACTAATCACATGAGCCGTACTCGCACGCGTTTCTCCGTATTAAATCTTAGCAACCGTTGTATGATTAATATTACTGCCCAAGATACAAAGTTCGAAGTCACAATGATTCTCACCCAACATGAATCAAAGCAGTAACCATCAAGCACACACGGTCCTATTTAAGTGACGGAGATTAAGAAATCAACAACCACTGAGGTCTAATTCTTCACATTTCAGAACAGAAGAATTTATCCTCGTTGTAGGTCCTCTTCAACACATACTAAATATGCTAGTGCAATCCCTTAGTCAAGACAGACCAATCTGAGACTTACACGTCGACCTTTCACGGCGGATTGTTCAATTCCACCTAGGTCGTGAAAATGTACGTTTAGTTACAAGGAAACTGTTAATGTTATCTTCCGTGATCGGGTATCACCACATTAACTACAATGTAACTAGTACTATTATGAACTGTTTGCAATAAATATTCAACATTCAATCATATCTAAAGCATATGCGATAAAAGAATTATTCTCATAAACAAGTGTTTGATACACGAGTTATACAAAGTAAAAGCATACTTTCACGTATAACTCCAACAATCTCCCACTTATACTTGAAGTCTGCTTTTAGTATACATCACGCATGTCTTAGTGTAGTAGCTCTACGTGATATCTCATGTCAACCTACACTAACTTAATAATTCCTCCCACTTATACTTAAAGCAGATTGGCAATAGTCTTGACTCTCATTCCATCCACATGTCTCTCGAATGTACTCTGAGGCAGACCCTTTGTGAATGGATCCGCTAGGTTGTCACCCGATGCTATCTTTGCCACCTCTATATCTCCCCTCTTAACGATTTCTCGTATAAGATGGTATTTTTTTTCTATGTGTTTGCTGGCCTTGTGGGCTCTCGGTTCCTTTGAATTTGCAACTGCTCCGGCATTGTCACAAAAGACAGTTATCTTGTCGGGCAAATTCGGAACAACGTCAAAGTCCACTAAGAAGTTCTTAAGCCAAACTGCCTCTTTCGCTGCTTCACAAGCAGCTACATACTCGGCTTCCATGGTTGAATCGGTGATGCATTTCTGCTTAACGCTTCTCCATGAAATGGCTCCTCCTCCCACGCAAAACACATTACCCGAGGTTGACTTTCTTGAGTCTATGTCTGATTGGAAATTCGAGTCCGTGTATCCCACGGGAACTAGACTATCTGACTGGTAAATCAGCATCCGCTCACGAGTTCTTTTCAGATACCTCAAGATACACTTTACGGCAGTCCAATGGTCTTTCCCGGGATTACTTTGATATCTTGCCACCATGCCCACGGCAAAGCAGATATCCGGTCTCGTACACAGCATTGCATACATAAGGCTTCCTACGGCCGAAGCGTACGGAACACCTTTCATGTCATCTATCTCCGCTTGCATTTTAGGGCTCATTTCTTTCGATAGATGGATTCCGTGCCTAAAAGGTACAAAACCTTTCTTGGAATCTTGCATGCTGAAACGCTTCAAAACAGTGTCAATGTATGAAGCTTGCGATAAGCCCAACATCCTCTTCTTGCGATCGCGAGTGATCTTGATCCCAAGGATGTGACCGGCTTCCCCTAAGTCCTTCATATCAAATTGTTTTGACAGCCATACCTTTACGTCTGACAATACCTTTACATTGTTTCCAATGAGCAGAATATCGTCTACGTATAATACTAAGAACACCACCGCAGTTCCATCACGCTTCTTATACACATAACTTTCGAACTCGTTTTGATCAAACTCATAAGACTTAATTACTTGATCAAAACACTGGTTCCCAGTACGCGATGCTTGCTTAAGTCCATAAATGGATCTCTTAAGCTTGCATACGAGATTCTCTTGGCCTTTTTCAATGAGACCTTTGGGCTGTTGCATATAGATATATATCCCGTCAAGACTTCCGTTAAGGAAAGCCGTCTTGACATCTATTTGCCAGATCTCGTAATCTAGGTGCGCAGCGATCGACAAGAGAATACGGATGGACTTAAGCATAGCTACAGGCGAAAAGGTTTCCTCATAATCGATCCCTTCTTTCTGAGTATACCCTTTGGCCACAAGCCTTGCTTTGAAGGTCTCAACCCTTCCGTCCGGTCCTCTTTTCCTCTTGTACACCCACTTGCATCCAATGGGTTCTACCCCATTGGGTGGTTCGACCAACTCCCACACTTGATTATGATCCATCGAACCCATCTCGGTTTCCATTGCCGTTTGCCACGACTCCGCGTCTTTGTCTTGGATTGCCTCGTGTCCATGGGTCCGATTCATCACCGGGAACCAAATCCGAAGATTCTCCTATCCCCATGAATCTCTCGGGTTGCCTAGCAATCCTCCCACTACGACGTGGTTCCGGTTGTGAAGATGTGACATGTGGTACATCATCTTGTATACTTGGTATCGAGGTTTGACCTCTCAATTCTTCTAAGGTAATTTCACTTTTAGGTTTCCGATTGTTCATATAGTCTTCCTCCAAGAATTTAAAGTGTGTACTAATCACGATCTTTTGATCCTTGGGACTATAGAACATACACCCTTTCGTTCCCGCAGGGTATCCTATAAACAGCCTTAATTCCGAACGTGGATCCAACTTACCGGCTTTCTTGTCTAGCACGTATGCCGGATAACCCCAAATCTGCAAATATCTTAGACTGGGCTTATGCCTGGTCCACAATTCCATTGGGGTTTTAGAAACCGATTTGGATGGCACCAAGTTTAGAATGTAAGCCGCTGTTTCCAAGGCGTTACCCCAAAACGACTTGGGTAAATCCGAATAACTCATCATGGATCTGACCATCTCTAAAAGAGTCCGATTTCTTCGTTCCGCCACACCGTTCTGTTGAGGGGTTCACGGTGCGGTTAACTGGGATACGATCCCTTCGTCCGATAAGTAGTTCAAGAATTCATCGCTGAGGTATTCGCCTCCACGATCTGATCGTAGAAACTTGATACTCTTTTCCCTATGTTTCTCGGCTTCGGCCTTAAACTCCTTGAACTTATCAAAAGTTTCAGACTTATGCCTCATAAGGTAAATGTACCCATATCTTGAGTAATCGTCAATGAAGGTGACGAAATACTCATACCCCATTATCGTCATTGGACCACACACATCGGTATGAACGAGTTCTAACACTTCCGTGGCTCTATTCCCCTTGGCTCCAAATGCCCTCTTGGTCATCTTACCCTCTAAACAGGATTCACAAGTTAGAAACGGCTCGACTTGGAATGATTCCAAGGATCCGTCTTTCACCAATCTCTCTATCCGCTTTAGATTAATATGACCTAGTCTAAGATGCCACAAAAGTGTTTCGTTCATCTCCGAAGAACGCTTTCTTTTATTACTCGAAATGATTGACGTATTATTAGATTCATTATTTGAGTAGTGTGCACACTTAATCGTATAGAGATTGTTTACCAACGTTCCATGACAGATAACTTCATTCTTAAAAGAAACAGTAACAACTTTATTAAAAGTAACTGAATATCCATCATAAAATGAAATTAAATTCTTCCTAAAGTTCGGAACGTATAAAACATCTCTTAAAATTAAAACTCTATCTTCAAAAGATAGGTGCACGACTCCCACTGCTTCGGCTGCCACTCTTGTAGCATCGCCCAAAGTGATGGTGATCTCATTCTTGCTAAGTCGCCGGGTTTGCTGGAACCCTGAAGAGTGAAACAAATATGATCAGTTGCCCCGGTATCCACTACCCAAACGTGGGCAGCATACGCCACAACATATGTTTCAATGACTAAAGCATGAGACCTACCTTTCTTTCCCTCCTTCTTAGGCTTAGAACAGGTCGCCCTCCAATGTCCCTTTTCACCACAATTGAAGCACTTACCCTTAGCAGCTTTCTTTCCACCTCCTTCTCCCTTTGCCTTGGGTTTCGCAACGGTTGGATTTGCTTGGGTCTGGCCTTTCGTCCTCTTTCTCTTCTTCCCTCCCTTGGGACCCGAAGAGGCAGACAGACTATTTGCCACCATAGCAACAGTTTGATGATCCATTAACGTCTCTGCCGATACCAAAGCTTGCAAGAGCTCGGGAAAACTATTTACCCGATCATTCATTTGATAGTTCAACTGAAACTGCTCAAAACTCTTCGGCAGAGAATGGAGAACGAAATCGACCTTAGTAGGGAGATCAAATTCCGCACCAAGTACTTCCAACTTGTTGAGATAAACCATCATCTCGATAACGTGATCCCTTACGGGCGTACCTTCCACCATCTTCAACGAAAATATCTTTCACATGGTGATTTGCCTAGCTGTACGGTTCTGATGTTTAAACATATGTGTTGGTGTTGGTGTTGCAACACATCTGACATTGAAGCTAGAATAGTAGACCTAGCCATCTCATCGGAGTCTAACCAACTCTTATGCTCTTTCTTGACCGACTTTCTCGCATCTTCGGCAGGCTCTTGGGGCTTAGGAGTAGTAAGTACCCATTTGTGGTGTTGAGAGGTTAGGACAATGTCAAGATTACGTTTCCAATCAATATAGTTCTCACCAACAAGTTTGTTATCTTTAAGTATACTAAACAGTGGATTAAAAGGTTGCAACATGATGAACTGAGAATAAAACATACATTCATATCAATATCTAGAAAAATACGAAATTATCACATACTTCGATTACATCAATTATATTGAAACCTTAAAACAATATAATCATGCATCAGCCAACATCTCGAAATAATTTAAATGCGCCACGAGGGGTGGTCTATACATTTAAATACATTCAAGCGGATCACAAACTTAAAAGTTACAAATCCTTAATTCAAAATTAATAGTTGGCTCCCACTTTGACCACATAGAAATTGACAGGGACTCCGAGGGGAGTAAGTTAATATCAATTTTCTATGCCTAAGTAATAACCATAATTAAATACAAGATTATTATTTCGCTTTGAGCAAGCCACTCGTGGTGAGGGTCAATACCGCCACTAGTAATAATCCACAATCATCCTTTCGAAATTTATTCATGTGAAATCCGTTCTCTTGGCCGATCCGAGGGGGAAATGTATTCCAAAAGAACTTCACAAATAAATAAATTATGGAGGCCAAATTAATCCAATTTTAATATCCGGAATAAAATTGCGATTAAATAAACATACTTAGTAATTTTCGAAAGTAAGGTTTTTCTTGGACAATTAAATTCATACAAACATATATTAACAAATAATAATAAGTGCACAAAATAAAACATCCATCAAAACAAAATTAAACACATTGGAGCACTCAAATCCAATTGTCACGGTTTAATTTCTTCACATCTTGATGCGAAAAATCGTCCTTGTTGCTTTCCGTCGTTCGTCTCGACACGCTCCTACTCGAACAACAACACTTCATCAAAAACAGCATCGCGAGAACTGGAAAAATTTTAAAAAAAAATTCCAAGGCCCGAGATACGGCGCGCGTCGGCCCATGGAGGTGGGTCGTGCGCCTCTCGCCCGCAGCAGCCGAGGCTGCCGAGAAGCCCAGCGCAAGGCTCGCGCGCGCGCCCTTGCGGCATTGCCCACCCGTCGTGCGCGGGTCGTGCGCCTCGTGCACCCCGTGCACCGGGTTTCGCCGTTCGTTCTCGTTTTTTTCACCCCATGCACGATTTTATGTCCATGCATGTGTCGTCCGGGTACGCCGTCTTTAATTCTTCATTCTTCGTCACGATCCGGTTACAATTTATTTTTCAAAAAAAAATAAATACTAGATCTAGACTAGTCTATTACAATGATCGAATCAAAATAAAAACTACTAATCTACTCGTGGATTTTCTCACGAGAAAAACGAATTCGAACGAATCGAATTAAAAACAATTAATTCACACGCATGAAAAATAACAACATTAAAACCATGACAATTGGATACCTGCAAAAAAGATCTAGCAATTCTACTATCCAATTTCAATTTAATGTTTAACAATTTAAATTCCAATTTAAAGATCAGAGCCCGAAACCGTGGCTCTAATACCAGTTGTTGGGAAAATAGGGGTGCCCGAAATCTATTTGGGATGAAATTTAAATACAATTATTATTAGCATGAATTAATCCTAATTAATTCAAATAATAATTCCAACAACCAATTTAACATCATGCATGTTGAATTAATTCACATATAATCTATGGCGGAATAAACAAGATAATATGTGATTTACGTACCTCTCGTAGAACTTGGCCTTTGAATAAAACGGGACAAACACGTACGCGCTTTATCAACCCAAAAACCTTCTCAAGTATTTCCCTTTCGCCTTATTCGATCACCGGTGGGAGATGCTTTCGAATAATTTAAATAACTAAGGAAAAAGAAAAATATCTATGCTCTTGATTTTTCAACACATGGAATTATGTACTTGGGGATGAAATAATCATCCCCTATTTATAAACAAGAGTGGTCGAAAATTTTTGGTCTATTTGGGCTTGGAGAAAATCTTTTCTTAGACTCTAAGAAATCTTGAATATATCACATATATTATTTTCTCCAAAATAAAATATTCCACAAAAATCTCACACTCCTTATAAACTTGATATTTTCGAAAATTTCAATGAAAAATCCCAAGATTTGGATTTTCTTGAATATATGAGATATTCTTGTATTCCAAGAATACATATCTTCCATAATATCTTTCCAAGAAAATCAACAAAATCTTCTCTCTCCTTGATCTTCTTATTTTTGAAAATTAGATGAAAAATCAGCATTAATATTATCTTTTTATTTTAATCACCTTATCATTATTGGGCTACTTAATGGGCTACTTGAGGGGCCTTTAAGGAGAATTAAGATTGGACCTCCTAATGGACTTCTGAATTTCAATATTGAGCCCCAATATAATTCAATCCATTAATATTAATTATTACCACTAATAAATTAATATTGCACTATCCATCTTAATCCATATTACGATAATATGGGCTCCCGGTTATTATTTCTCGCGTTTAAGATTATCAAGTCCATTAATTAATTAAGCTTCTGAATAGCTCTAAATTAATTAATATATTTCACCTTGGAGTAAAGACAACTCAACATTATTATCCGTACCGAAGAAACTGATTCTACGATAAAACTTCTGAGCCCACCAAGTGGACTAATCACACGAGCCGTACTCGCACGCATTTCTCCGTATTAAATCTTAGCAACCGTCGTATGATTAATATTACTGCCAAGACACAAAGTTCGAAGTCACAATGATTCTCACCCAACATGAATCAAAGCAGTAACCATCAAGCACACACGATCCTATTTAAGTGATGGAGATTAAGAAATTAACAACCACTGAGGTCTAATTCTTCACATTTCAGAACAGAAGAATTTATCCTCGCTGTAGGTCCTCTTCAACACATACTAAATGTGCTAGTGCAATCCCTTAGTCAAGACAGACCAATCTGAGACTTACACATCGACCTTTCACGGCGGATTGTTCAATTCCACCCAGGTCGTGAAAATGTACGTTTAGTTACAAGGAAACTGTTAATGTTATCTTCCGTGATCGGGTATCACCATATTAACTACAATGTAACTAGTACTATTATGAACTGTTTGCAATAAATATTCAACATTCAATCATATCTAAAGCATATGCGATAAAAGAATTATTCTCATAAACAAGTGTTTGATACACGAGTTATACAAAGTAAAAGCATACTTTCACGTATAACTCCAACATGAGCATATAAATTGCATTGAAGATTATCGCAAAATCTTCATGGAAATTGCCTAATGGTTAAGATTAAAAAAAAATTGGAATAACCTTAGTAGTTGGTTTTTTGGCTTAAATGGTTGTTTGTTTACCCTTACTATTTTGGTTATTTGATTTATGACATGATTATGCTTTATACCTTTAATGTTGATTGAATGTCTTTAAAGCATGTTATTATCATGTCGTTGAGTGAGAGTTTTAGCTGTTTATTGGATTAGATGCTAGAACTTAAGTTTTTTGTTCATGTTTATGGAACTGAATCTGTTTAATGAGGATACTTTATGAGATTGATGATTAATAGCTTTAAGTTATTTTCGATATCAAATTTTGTATAGAATTTCTCAGATGTCAGTTAGCTTAACATAGAACAATATAATACATAAATGAACATTAAATTTTAGAATCTTTTCTGTTAAAAACCAGACAATGACTTAAACAACGATCATCGTTGAGTTAAACCAAATTGAAAAATTCAAAGGCGATAATAGTAACATGTAGCGTCATATGATATAATACATGTTCTTGGAGAACATGATGTGTTAGACACTATTAACCATGATGAAAAGTATTCTGGAACAGAGATAATACTCATATTGAAAACAATCTGGACGGTTACCAGGCTTGGAATGTTGAAAATTCCATAGCTAGTGAAATATTGGCAATTTTTGTCAATGATGACATATTCCATGATTGTGAATTGCATTATACTACCTGTAATATCTGGGAATATATAAAAGGAAAAGTATGATGACATTTTGTTTACGAGAAATATCGAATTCAGGACTATTCACTTCCTAACAGCAGGGAACACTTAAGAGTCAACACGACTCTTGATGAAAGTGTTGAAACTTTCACTCATACAGCACATAATATTGAGCTAAAAGACGAAGAATTTGAAACTTCAAAGTCTTCATTAAGTGTTCTCGTTATATTTATTAGATCTATAGGAGCTTCGGGCTCTGAACGTAAAAGAAAATGGAAGAAAGGTGAAAATGATAAGCAGTCTCTAACTGGGAGAGCTGCTATCATTCTTGGTGTCAATCTTAATGCTAGGAAGATTAAAGAAAAGTGCTAGACTGAAAATGGATAAGAGGAAAAATGACATGTTTCAGTTGAGAAGAGCATGGTCATTTTTGCTCATAAATGTACTAAGTTCAGGAGGGACAAGGTAGTTCATTCCGATTTTTTGTTTCAAGCACAATCATCTTTAATAATATGTTCTTAACTGAATCTTATCCTTGTGGATTATAGATTCAAAAATGATAAATCATTGACTAAAGACTGTTGAGCATTAAGACGAGATGCAAGCAAAGGAACTAAGCTCGAGTGAAGTCTTGGGGCTTGTAAACTTGAGATTGACAATGGTCAATGTTTCATATCGCATAATCTTTTGTTTGCTCAAGAGATCACTCAGGATCTCACCACTGTATCTTATCTTCCATAGCTGGAATATGATTAACATTTTTCTGTGAGACATGGTTATGATTAGTATGTGACGGCTACGTGTGGGCTTTACACGCCAACCACCAGCGGGTGAACGGCGGCGCGTGGTGCATATATATATAATTTATGGTATTAGCCTTATTTCTTATATTTTTTTAATGGTTATGGACTATAAGTGAACAATTATTTTAGTTATATGAAGTAAGTTCATGCAGACTAAATATTTGTTCCTCTAGCAACGCTTATGTAGACGATAATATTTTGGTATGCTAGATTAGGTCATGTTGTGCAAGATATGGTGAACTGACATAATAGAAGGATTGTGATGTCTGTCTTTAAAAATCGAGTTATCAAATTGTGGAAATTGTCTTGCTCATAAGTGACCAGAAAACCATTATAAAACAGTTATTGTTAATTCTTTATTGCAATTTTTTTTATAAATGTGATTCTATGAATGTCGATGAGAAAAATATGGAACTTATTGTTTCTTCATTACCTTTGTCGATAATTTTTCACTTTTTGGACATGTCTGTCTTTAAATTCACATAAGTTCGAGACATTGGTTTGTTTTTTGGACATCACCTAATGAGATGTGAATGGAAGACATAACTTTAAAGGTTTTAAGAACCTATAGAGCACGTGAATATTTATCCAAACAAGTTCAGGGAACTGTGTAGTGAAAGAAGCATAATTCGATAATCATAAAAACTTTGTACACCATTACACAATGGTGTGACTTAAAGAAGTTTTTTGAACATTGTTGGATGTGATGAGATCCAATTAAACTCTGGACACTCTGATCTACGTAACCTTGGAATCTTGGGATCAACAACTTGTGTACATAACTCTGTGAGTTAGTACTAAGAGTTGGGTCCAATGATAAATGTGTCTTCATAAGATGCTTCGTTAAATCCAATAGTTACGTGATGATTGGAGTTCATTGAGCTGAAGTAGTACATTAGCTAGAATCACATGATATCAATTTTCTTGGATATTGAATTTTCTAGTAAGGACAACATTATTTGGATGCTAAACCACTGTGAGATTAAAATAATCACTCTATCAGATCTAAGTGGGAGTGATTTAATTTGATTTTTTAATAAATATTTACCCATTAAAGATCAGATGGATCTTGATGAGAGTAATTATCTAGTGGAGATGTCACTTATATAATTTCACAGAATTTTAATCTCTTACAAACACTAGGAAATATGTGCTTGAGAAGCATCATGATCTCCAGAAAATATGACAAATCTTTAGGGAATGAGAAACCTATAGACGTTTGAAAGGTTCTATCTTGTTCTAGTAAAGATTGATGAAATAAAGCAATAGAAGAAAAGATAGAGTCGATAAAATGAAATCAAGTTTGAAAACTTGTAGTTTTTTCATCGAGACACAAAGTAGTTGAGAATGTGAATTCTCAAAAGTCAAAGAAAGATCAATGGGTCTCTCTTGAGGTGACCAAGTTCACATGATAGAAAAGATTATACACTAAATGGGGATGTATAAATATTTTCTGTATAATGTGAGTTGTACCTCGATTTGTCACAACTCTAGTTAAAGTAAATTATGATTTTGAATTACATAAAGATGGACGTTGAACATTGTATTTTCTCAACGGAGAATTAGAAGAAGAAATCTACATGTAAAGAAGTAGGATTCTTTCTTCAAGGAGGATAATGTTTGTAAATTGAGGAAGTCAATTTACGGACTTAAACAATCCTCAAAGACAGTGGAACTGAGACTTTATTAAATGATTGTCTCATTAACTTTGTAATGATAGACAAATGCCACTGTATTTATGTTGAACGGTCCAAGGTAATTTTTTGTAATTCTATCACTAGATGTTGATGCATCATTTGCTAGAGTTATAACAATGAGTATATTTTCTTGGTGAAAAGATTCATTCTGAATTATTCTTAAAAGACTCATGTTCTTGAATGATTCAAAATAAACTTTGAGAATGCGTTGATACTCATATTATAAAAGAGCGAGTCATTGAATTATGATTAGTGTCTGAGAACTCTAAATATGAAATGTTTAGTACCATATGAAAATTGAAATAGAATGTCTGATGTTTGCTAAATTGTGCTTGCATCGAGATAGTTGTTGATTTGTTTGTCTTGGTTAGAAGATATCAATTAATCTGGGAAAACACATTGAAGATAGTGTGAGAGATTTTGAGATATCTGAAGGGTACTGTATATTATTATCTCGAGAAGATAATTTAGAATTAAAAGAATATACAGACAATAATTGTAATTATGATTTAGATGGATATAAATAAAATTCCAATTATGCCTTCTTGCATAAGTGAAAAGCAATCTTAAGGCATAACATGAACTAGATCTGTATAGCACTGTCCAGTAAGGAAGCCGAGTTTGTGACATGTGCATTTATTTGCAGTCCAATATGTAGTTTGGTTGAGAGATTTCTGGATATCTTTGGAAATAGTAAGCACTTCAAAGGAAGCTGTGATGATTCATTGTGGAATCAAACAGTCGAGTGAGAGTTGTAGCGATTCATTTTGGAATCAAACACTCTAGTGGGAGCTGTAATTGTTCATTATGGAATTATACACTCCAGTGGGAGTTATTTCAATTCATTGTGATAATTAAACATCTAGAGCTTACTCTGAGTATTTCAAGTATCAAGAAAACTAAACATCTTAATATAAAGTTTAACTTTGTAAGGATGTTACAAAGTATAAACGAATATTTCTTAAAATATTCTTGCTCGTTTGATATTAGCAAATCCACTTGACAAACCTTCCCAAGAGATGTTTAGACATCTAAAGGTTGAAGTTCTTGCGTGGATTTGAACATGGTACAATGTAGTTGTGAATGTTCCTGAAAAATTTATGTATTGTGAATTATATGAAAAGTTCATATAATAATATGTCAACAAGTAAAGATTAACTCTCTCATACGAGTAATCGCCTCTTACATCGAAGTATGTAAAGAGATGAGATTATTTGAAAGATAATCGCAATAGATTTTACCACAAATCTATTTGACTTGTTATAGAACTAAATCAGTGGATTCCTGGACGAAAGTGGGAGGAAATCCAAGTTAAGTGTCGAGGATACACTTGAACTGTGATTTACACGATGTTAGATAAATAACTTTGATGACATACACTTTCATTCTTGGAAGTTTAGACATCGTGACATGTGTTTTATACCACATGTGCTAAGCTGACCATAAGGAAATGAGAAATATATCCCTATTTTCTCATTGTATGAGGCCTTGAGGTTTGGAAAAACCTCTTATAAGTACCCTTAAGACATTATACAATATTTCTATGTCTTCACTTTAGTGTTGCTACTTTAGCATGTTACCAATAGCTATAAATTATGATGGCGATGTGGTGCATGTCTAGGAAAGCAACTATAGTGGGAGTCTGTAGATATTTTGTATGAAAGGAAGGACATCATTATTAACACTTTCTATTGTGTTCATGGACCGGTCAATCAAGTTGAGAACTTGATTATGAACAAATAGATTCGATAAAGGTTGAATATGCTCTAATAATTTCAGGGGATTGAAAGAGATATGTCAACTTGTGTTAATCGACAAGAGTTTTGGGGTATAACGAGAATTGAAATCTTCATATAAATCTGGTTAAGTTGCTATATATCCTTAACAAGTGTATAGCAAGAAAACTCATATTCTCGAGGGTCACACGATATATTTGCCTGTATGAATAAGTATTATGTGATGATATAAATATGTGAAGTGAACGAGTGTGAGGCTCGAACTTCATATGTGAGTGGGAGATGAAAGTTATTTTATTATTATTTTAATAATTATATTAACCACATATGAAGTGGATAAGAGGGAGGGAAGTTACGGGACTTCCAATCCCATATATATGAGAATGAGAGATAAAGATAAGATCTTGTAATTCATTTTTCTCTCTCTCCTGGAAAAGATATTTCTCTCCCAATACGCAGTAAAGAAGAATTCTCTGACAGAATTCTTCATCATACACAAACATATATATCATACATGTACTCAATACTAAAGGGCATTTATATTGTGGAATACGAATCAATTCGTGAATTAATTTCATGTAATTGAGTTCTGACAACGAGGATCACAGTACGTATGTAGAATCCAACCGACTCGAATTCCTTCCGCTGTAATTACGAGGTTGATCGTTATGTGATAATCGAAAATCCAACAGCATATATGCATTTGTCATGTCATAAACCTAGCTTATATATCCCATTTATGTATGCATGAGAAAGTTTTAGAAATAATAGATTAGTGATAATTTGAGATTTGAGCATATCAAAGCAGAGTGAAGATAATGGATAGAGTTTGATGTTTATATTTGTTATCTTTAATGCCATTTTAGTATAGAATCTTTAGAGTTTCTTTTCTCCTTATGGCATTATCTTATCTACAACGACTCTGATTAGCTGATTCTGCTGATAGGCCTGTCAATAAAAATAAAAATAAAGTGAAAATAATAGGTAGCTTAGTGTCTCACCAATTATTGGTCCTAATGAATTCTCACTCTTTCTCCTGTATTTTGGTTGTAGCTCTCACTAGTACAAAAAAGGTCTAAGAGAGCGGTTATATTTAAGCTAAGAAAGCGGTTAAAACCGCTTTCTAAGAAACAGCTATGTTAGTCTAAGAGAGCGGTTTCGTAACCGCTGTGCAAAGTTGGTACTAAGACAGCGGTTTTAAACCGCTGTCCAATAGGAAGATCTAAAAGAGCGGTTTTTAACCGCTCTCCAATAAACCGCTATCCAAGCCTCTCTCTTAGACAGCGGTTATTAACCGCTCTCCAAGCTATTTTTTAATTTTTTTTTTAATTATTTGGTTTTAACCGGTTTTTTTTCAATTATATATATATATATATATATATATATATATATTTTAATAAACCTGCTTATATATTCAAAATTACCAAAACACATATACTAATATTTATTCGTAACATCAAATAAATATAATATAATATCCAATAACATGAAATATTAGTACATCACAAATTAATATATAAGTTACATGCTATGAAAAGTTATAATAATGTTTTACAAGAATCGATTGTAAAGATACCCAATCCAATCCATCTTCCATTTCTCCATTCGAGCGTTGTTGTAAAAAGGGATCCGAGGCCTATGCACAAACTGCAAATTACATAGAAAATTTAATTAAATAATAAACATTTTTTATTCAATCAATAATATTTAAAATAAATCGATAATCGACTTACTTCTTCAGGAATGGTGGTCCGAGAAGTCAAGATTATATCTTCAATGTAGCAACAAGCAAAATGTCCACAGTGATTGCCATCTTGCTGCCTCAGAACCTATTGATTAACAATTACAATCATGTACTATAACTATGATTATTTTCTATTGATTTTACAATTTCCTAAAGTAACTTACCTTAATATTTTTCCACAGCACTTTACTAATATTGGTGGTATCTGATTTTTTACCTGGAAGGCTAGTCTGATACATTGCCATCACACTATATAATCCAGCGAAAAAATAAATATACATTAGATATGTATAATCTTAAAAGTAAAACAAATCATAATATGAGAATATTAAAAATTAACTTACGTACCCTTCAATAAATGCTATAAGATCGGGACGATGTGTATTCACCACATCCGTAGCTGGATCCAAATAATACACAGTAAGATCCTTCATTCTTATGGCCAACATCACCCAATGATCACTACATTATATTAACAAAATTAAAATTAATCGCTTGTTCGTATAAATAAATTTTTTTATGAAATATTTATTATACTTACCCCACATTGTTTGGCCAAAAAATGAGATGGTCTCTCTCTCTATATTTCAACATATGTTGAACAATGTCGTTCATATACTGTGTCCTATTACCAAAAATGCTACACACTTGGGGGCAGATGAAGGAATATTTTGCACTTGCAACGACATCTACGGTTAAATATACCTAGCCCAAATACCTTTAACCAACATACGCTAATATTAATATTTAATAAGTAAGTTAAACTATAAATGAAGTAAATATTGAGAATTAAGTAAACACACCTGAGGTAAAAAGTCATGGTAGTTGCACTCAACCACTTGTCACCGAAGACTTCTTCGACATAATCTCGTATGATGAACTCCTCATATCCAACATAGTTAAAGTAAGCATTAATGGGCACTGTGATTGTGTTGAAGCTGGAGGACACCATGTAGTGCACCGTACTCATTACAGTGATATCGTGGGGTACGTCTCCGGCCAGGGGGTACCCTAATCGCCGTCTGCGCACACCAACAGTTGGTTCCCCTGGTCTCTCCCTCTGTGTAGTCTTTTGTGGAGTCGGGAGTATCTACAATCAATATTTGTAATATTATTTAAAATAAATTGACTTATTAATTACTTTAATAACATGTATTTTACCTTTTTTGTGAGAGAAACCAAGTTTTGCGGCCATTCGAGGAAATGCCCGATCGCGTCTCCGACTGTGGTGGCCACATCTTCTGGTTTTGGCAACAGTGAAGTCTCTTGTCCAATTTCAGGTACAGTGAGGGTGACTTTCACAAAACCAGGAGTGATTGGGCGACCATGGATCACTCCACTGGAGCTATCGAACAACATTCCAGTGGCCACCAACCGAAGAGGATAATCCAAATAAAGGTAACAAGGAGTCGTCTGTTCGAAGAGGATATTCAGTTAGAAAATTTATACTAGTATTTAATTAAAACAAATACGAGATATATCTGATACCTTGGAGATGTTTTGAAGTGCATCATGGAAGTCGTCTGAAGCATTGTTTCTAACAGCACTCTCTCTAGCCTCAGCGGAAAACATAGGAGCACTGTTTTCACAGCTAGCACCACTAGATGACATCCCGTATCTCATTTGATGGTTTGATATCATCGAAACTTGTTTAGCTAAGTCGGCAACCTGGGCTGAAAGTTGTTCCACCTTAGACATAGCCGCCATACCAGGTGCCATACTCAATGATTTCTTCGTGACGCCAAATCCAAGTCCCCGTATGCGTCCGGGATGCTCCTGACAATTTATTGCTCGTGCAAACAGATCATCAGTCCCCACAGTGCGGGTCTCGTCGGGCGTCATGCTCTGAGATATGCGCTCCTAAATAACAAACAAATATTATTAAATCATTTCAAATTAAATAATAGTTTATAATGTTAAAGATAAACATAATGGATGAATTACCGCTTCATCAATGATATGCCTTGTTTTGGGATCGGGAACATTCCCATCTCGAGTCTTTCTTGTAGTCTGAAATAACTCATAACAGGTAACAACAGGTGCACTCTCTCCACCTTTCCTTTTTTCTTCTTTCTACGATAATAATAAACATGTAAAAAATCATTAAAAGTGAATATATATTAATGAAGTGAATGATCATAAAAAAAATTAAAAGTTAGCAAATCTCACCAAATCTTCCCTAATGCGTGCATAACCTCTGGAAGATCCACGATATCGCGCCTCCATATTCTTAGCTTGTATGCTATTTCTGTTACTTTTTTCCTACAATGTAATATAAATACGATAAATACTGAAAAAAAAAAAGAATAGGTGAAATAACATTAATCAATTTTACCCCTCTTGCGCTTCTCTCCAGAGCTACTAGAGGTGGGAGCATCAGTGTTATCCTGTCGTGTGTCATCATCTCCGTCATCTGGATCATCTCCATCATCTGGCTCACTCTTGGACAGGGTGTGTGCAGCAGGAGGTAATTTTGGTGGTTTACCTTCTTCATACACAGGTGCCAGTTCAGCTCTTATACCCATATCAACCATATCCATTCTTGCATTGTAACCATCCTTAGGCTTGTTATCAGCTAGCAGAGTATTGGGCAAACTAGCACAAACATTCTTCTCAACGTGCATTAGATCAATGAAGTGTCTAACATACAACTCTTTCCAATAGGGCAATTGAAAGAAAATTGATTCCTTCTTCCAGCCTCTAGTTGGGAGACTCTTTGCAAAGTGTTTTCTGTATTGTGTGTTGACATTCTTCATCTCGTTCAATACATCTGTATCTGACAATAAACGTGGTGCTCCACGTTCCTCGATTGTGCCATCGAATGCATCGGCCATTCTTCTGTACTCATGTGTTGGCTCCAACCACCTTCTATGCCCCATATAAACAGTCTTCCTACAATGACATAAACGAATGTGATCTGTGTTCGTGGTACACCAAGGACATGCATCGGCCCCCTTCACACTATATCCAGATACATTCCCATAAGCGGGGAAGTCATTGATAGTCCCAAACAACATGGCCTTCAACTTGAAATTCTCCTTTCTATAAGCATCATATACATCGACCCCCTCATTCCACAAGAGCTTCAAGTCCTCTATCAAAGGAGCCAGATATATATCTATGTCGTTACCAGGTTGTTTGGGTCCTGATATCAATATAGACAACATCATATAAGTGCGCTTCATGCACAACTCCGGTGAAAGATTATAAACCATCAGAATTACTGGCCATGTACTGTGGTTGGTACTTTGGATACCGAACAGATTCATTCCGTCAGTTGAGAGTGCAAGACGCAAGTGTTGTGGCTCGTCACCAAATTCTGGATGTCTGACATCGAATGTCTTCCACTGGGGTGAATCAGCAGGGTGTCTTAGCATTCCATCATCGATCCTATCATCATGATGCCAAGTTAAATTTCTAGCATCTACACCGCTACTATACATTCTCCTGAATCTTGGTATTATTGGGAAGTACCACATCACCTTCGCTGGAGATTTATTCTTCAGATATCTCTTCTTCCCACACTTGGGACATTCATCGAGGTCTTCATACTCCTTCCGAAATAAGATACAATCACCCGGGCAAGCATGAATTTTCTGATGTGTTAACCCGATGGACTTAAGCATTTGCTTAGCCTCATATGCTTTCGTAGGCAGTACATTTCCATCGGGCAATAGACCACTAATTGCTTCCAGCATACTTGAGAAGCACACATCGGATAACTCGTGTGCTGCTTTTAGGTTGAACAATATCAACACAGCTGACACTTTTGTTGCCTTCTTACACCCGGGCCAAAGGGGCAATCCAGCGTCATCCCTTAATTTTTCAGACATATAAGGGTGATCTCGCAGATTTGTGTCATCCCCACTCGATGTATCAACATTCGGTACATCTTTGAAACTATCCCCATCCACTGTATCTTCAAATCTAGAGTCAGTTCTTATGTTGCTAGAGCTACATCCATCTCTTCTCTCACCATGAAATGTCCAAACGATATATATTTTATCAATACCGTGACACATCAAGTGGTCAAACAAACTTTCTCGACCACTAACAGTTTTTCCATTCATACATTTCCAACACGGACATAGAATGTATCGATGGTCGGTGCAGTGTCTAATTGCATGATTACAAAACTCTTCCACCCCATTCCTATACTCCTCTGATAATCTATATGCCCGAACCCACTTTCGATCCATATAGAACTAGAGATGCCTATATAGATTAATCGAAAAGCACACGTGTTGAGTCTATATATAATTAGTAATCCAACTCTATTTACAACTACTACTGTTTTATAAAATTTATTAACCTCTAGCTAGGCATGCTATAAGTCCCAAAACATTCTAAAATTCTAACATGCTATAAGTCCCAAGACACTCTATAAGTCCCAAGACATTCTAAAATTCTAACAAGCATTCTAACAATTTCAAATAAAATTATAACATATTAATCCTAACATGCATTCTAACAATTTCATCTAAAATTAATTCTAAAGCCTTCAATTAATTAACAATTCTAACCCTAACAATGCTTCATAAGAATCATCTTATGAGCTCAATTAAGTATATACTAGGATCATATTTATTACTCACCAATACCATAATCAAGTATATATATATATATATATATATATATATATATATATATATATATATATATATATATATATATATATATATATATATATATATATATATATCATAATCAATTACTCATTGTCAAACTTATTTTGAATTCATACCCTAACTCATGAAGTCAAATACAAACATAATTCTTGGCCATCAATCTCAAAATAATAACTATTACCTCTCCTTCCACTAAACATATTACTTTTTTTTTATTTTGTTGTCAAACAAATTAAGACAATACGTCATTCCAAAATGGAGTCATATTAATTAGCCAAAAGTCGACTAATTAATTGCGTACACACATTTAGCTATTTTTATAACTTGTAGATATAAGTTAATTAACTAGAAATAATTTAAACACAATTATCTAATACAAATATAAGTTAATTAACTAGAAATAATTTAAACACAATTATCTAATACAAATTCATCAATTAGATTAATATACACCTAATAATCTAATTATTATCTAATACAAATTCATCAATTAGATTATCTAATAACTAAAACTAGAAAAAAATAGAAAGAGAAATTTACCTGGCGGCGGCGGCGGCGGCGAGGCAGCGGGCTGGGACGGCAGCTGGGACGGCGGAGGCTCGGCGGCGGCTGGGACGGCTTCGCAGAGGAGCCTCGGCGGCGGGCTGCGTCGCGAGGTGGGAAGAGGCGGCGGAGGAGATGGCGTGGGAAGAGGCGGCAGAGTCGAGAGGCGGCGGAGGAGATGGCGCGGCGTGGGAAGAGGAAGAAGAAAGGAGAGAGCGAGAGCGTGGTGAAATTAGGGATCTGAATGTGGGTCAAAGGGGGTAAAAGAGGTCAAACACCTAGAAAGCGGTTAATAACCGCTCTCCAAGTAATTATCTAAGACAGCGGTTCTTAACCGCTATCCAAGAACCACTTAGATAGCGGTTTTGAACCGCTCTTTAAGTTACACCTTAGGCAGCGGTTTTTAACCGCTGTCTTAGCTTTCATCTCTTGCACAGCGGTTTAAAACCGCTTTCTTAGTTCAAATCTTGGACAGCGGTTTATAACCGCTGTCTTAGTTGTTTTTTTTTTTTTTTAAATAAATTTTGTAAAACCGCTCTCTAATCTACCTCTTGGAGAGAGGTTTTTTTAATGGCTGTCCAAGTACAGCTATCTTAGTTCGAATTTGTAGTAGTGTCTCGTTGAAGTTTGTCGACACAGAACAATTTCAGAGGTTAATTTCTCAATTATTTTGTTGTTCAGAACCAAGTGTATAGCTTCATCATTATTACATTTCTGCTTCAATCTGAATGTAATTCCTGACTACTTTCCTCAAATGTGATGCAGACTTCATGACTTGAAGCAGCTAGGTGAGTATTTGTAATTGTTTACTGTATGAAGTTGCCATTCAGGTATGGTTTGTCAATATAGAATCTAGTTTATATTTGTGAAGTTAGGCAGAGTTGAGTTGTGTTCTCCTATACTGTGTTGAGGTTATCATTCATCTTGCTGAATTTTTGTATTTAAAAAAAAATCTGAATCAAGAGTATTTCTAGGGTTTTGGAATACCTGATCCTTGGACCCTAATTTCAGGAATTAATCCAATTATTCTATCCAGCAAGGCTGTCTTATATCAAATCTGATGGATGCTACTCCTTTTAAACTGTCGTCTTTCTTTTTTCCAAAATGCATATATTTTACAGGACAAACTATATTTTGAACGCCATTGATTACTACTACACACACTTGTCATGCATTTAGAAGATTTGGTTCATGATGCCTCAGTATGTTTATAATTTATTCCTTAAATAGGCACTTGTCTCTTTTTACTATAGATAGATAAATAGACACTTGTCTCTTTTTATTATATATAGATTGTCACAAGTATTTCACCTTTTCAAAACTGATAGGATTGTAAGACCCTACTATCAGGTAAAATTTAGAAATCCTTATAGCTTCATCTTCTTTAAGCTTTTAGGACTGTTATCAAATACGTGAAAACATAAATGGGGAAAAATATATTGTGTATTCAATGACTCCTAAGAGTGCATATTTATATACAAGAGCTATGCTAATTAAGGTAAATGTAACCCTAACCCTAAAGGTGACACTGCGCAAAGTTTTCACAGACACACCAAACTGAGTCTTAATCTCAGCACAAAAGGCAGAAAAGTGTGTAAACACCTCAGAACGACTCTTCATCAAATATAACCAGGTCATACGAGAATAGTCATCAACAAAGGTGACAAAATAACGAAATCCAGGTTTTGAAGTGATGGGACAAGGACCCCAAACATCAGAGTGTACTAACTCAAAGGGAGCACTTGCTCGTTTATTGACTCGAGGACTTAAACTAACACGATGGTGTTTAGCAAAATGACAAGATTCACAATCTAGAGATGATAACGTAGAGAACTGTGGACACATATGTTTTAACAAAGGAAGAGAGGGGTGACCTAACCGACAATGTGCTTCCATAGGGGTGATAGTTCCTGTACATACTACCGATTGATGTGTATCAAGGATGTAGAGGCCACCCGATTCATGTCCCTTACCAATGATCTTCTTCGTCGTAAGATCCTGAAACAAACAATAATCAGGGAAAAATGAGACACTACAATTAAGGTTGTGTGTAAGTTTACTCACAGAAACTAGGTTAAACGAGAGGTGGGGAAGGTTAAGAACAGATGATAAGGGTAGGGAAGGTGTTGGGTTAATAGTTCCTGATCCCACACATTGAGATTGTGAACCATCGGCTAAGGTAACCGGAAGGTGAGTGGTATGTGGGTCAAAGGTAGAGAAAAGTTTCGAGTTACCTGTCATATGATCTGTGGCGCCAGAATCAATGACCCACTTGGTCGATGAGGAAATAAGACATGCATTAGAATTACCTGACTCGGCAATAGTAGAGACAAAATTTGTTTGTGACTGATTCTTTTTCTGAAGTTGCAGCAACCTTGCATATTCATGAGCAGAAATCGTGACTGAATTATCAAGGTGACCAGAACAACGGTCCACAAAGTTATCCTCTTCAGACATAGTAAATAACAAGCCAACCAAATACTAACTGAAATTTTAGAAACCAAAAACGAGAAACAGAAATTTCCCGAAAACGGGAGAGGAAATCTGTACCCAAACACGAAATCACACACCGATGAGTTGTTGACCAAAACGGGTACACGAACAGGTCGGGGACGTCAAGACAAGGCGACCAGTGGTCGCCGGCAGAAAATCCGGCTTCTCACGCGCCCTCACGCGCCGCCGGCGTGAAACAGGGCAGAATCTCCGACGTGGCGCGTGTACTGTTCACGCGCCGCCGCTGACCACCAAATTTCAGGCGAAGGGTCGCCGGAGTATGGCGGTCCTTCCTAGGTGGGTGGTGTCGTCCGGGGAGGGCTGGAAAACGGACGGCCGCTACTGTGTGCTACAGTGTACAAACCCTATTTTTTTTTTTTTTTCGAGACCTAATTTCAGAAATCGAACCTTGCTCTAGATACCATGTTATCAAATACGTGAAAACATAAATGGGGAAAAATATATTGTGTATTCAATGACTCCTAAGAGTGCATATTTATATACAAGAGCTATGCTAATTAAGGTAAATGTAACCCTAACCCTAAAGGCCCATTGAAGGCCCTATAATATTTACATAGATATTCTAACAAGGACCAAGGTTATCAACTTGAAGTCTGTTACTCATACTTGACTGTGATATTTACGTAGGTATATCATACATGGTCTACCCTATGGCTGTACACTCACGGTTTGAGCATTCACTTGGGGTGTATTGGCTGGCGTCTGAAGCTATTAACAGATTGAAAACCTACCAAGTAAATGTCATATGGTCTGGTCCACAAGATTATGGATCATCTAACTGGGAATAAGATTTTCATGCTATCTTTGTAGGGCTCGGAGCTTGAGATTGACCGTGTTGACACACAAACTGTAAAAATAGCAGGTAAACCAATATTTTGTTGTCGCTGTGTTTGCAGTCATGACTTGTCATTCATGTGTCTGCATGTTGTTTATTTTTAGGTCTACTGCATGATGTGGGTCATGGCCCATTCAGCCACATGTTTGAGAACTGACAGCTGCTCCAGCCAGGCAGATTATGCTCGACTCAAGCAGGAAGTAAAAGCTGAAAATTTCACAAGTCCTATGTCGTGCTCAACCAAAGCACAACCTACTCGACCAAAAATGCTTGAGTACTTTTTGAAATCGTGTTACTCAGTTCCTGCTCAACCAGAGCAGGCCTTAACACTTGATGAAATTATGTTACTCGGTTGCTGCTCAACCAGGGCAAGCCTCAATACTTTATGAAATTGTGATGCTACTCGTTTTGAGCACTGCCTGCTCGATTCAAGCAGGTCTTGATTTCAGAAACTCTTCCTTTTAGACCTAGGGAACGTGCCAGAAGGATCCAAGGGGTATAAAAGTCCCCATTTCCGATTTTTTAGGAAAACAGATATTTTTCCAAGTCCCTAGCCTCCCCCATACACACATTTAAGGATAGATTTTGATGCTTTTTCATATCTAGGTCATCTATTTCCTTAATTTAATATTTCCCTTAGCTTATTTAGTAGTTATGGCTGAATTCTACATTTCCCCCGTGAGTTATTTAGTATTTTGGGTGTTTCGAATCATGTAAGAAAAATTGATGAATGAATTAATTTTGGCTTTCCTTATTTCAATTCATAGTTGATGTGATTTGATTGACGAGTTTTATTGGGCTTTGGATGATTATTTCTATTAGTTGTATATGGAAGCATGTGCATGTAAAGTACGCCAGAATGAGTTGTAATTATCCATTTGTGTTTGTTATGCCTAGATTAGCATTCAAGCAAAGCGTTTAGGCATTACAAACCCCATCATTCTAAACTCTTGGACGCGTACATGCTTAAAATATTCGAGAATAATATGACACGGTTGCCAAGTTGGTGTAACGACGAGAAAGACCAACTCCCATTTTTGCCAAATATTGGGAGAGCAATGCCACTTTTTCTACTCCAACTAAGCAACAATCAGTTGCAACATAACCGTTTAGCTTCCTTAAGCCAGCTGCTGAAACATTGTAGCATATAATTAGCCAATCGGACTTTCCTGGAAACATAATTCTATACTATATAAACAGAAAGCATTAGAACGAAGCATGAGCCATCAAAATACATTCCAAGATCCATTATACCCACTTCGAATCAAAATTGAAGCAATACATGACCAATTTCAAAAAACTCCAATCAACCGAATCATATGGTTTTTCGATTGTTGACATCATTTGAGATCACATTTTGATATTATTGAAATTAGGATTTATTTATGCTGTGTCATTATCTCAACCAACTAAATATCTTCTACAATGCAATTGGCTTATAGACGAGTAATTTATATCTCGACCCAAATGGTCGGAAATAAAAAGTTTATCCTTTGTTTGAACAGAGTGAAATCTTGCATCAATTTATCATCATGAAATAATGCAGTAGATTAACAATTAAATTATATTAGTCGAGAGATCGTTTTCAATTTCAACTATACAAATTGAACATAGTGCCATGGCTATAAATGAGTACGAAAAGAAAGAAAAGCAAAGGAAGGAAAATCACACTAAAAAAAGAGACAAATTAAAGATAAAAAGAAAAAAAAAGACATATTTACACCTTTCTTGACCTATAAACAACAAAGATTATTTGCCAAAGCCTCCATAGAATGAGCTGATCCTTCACTTTCCATTGATGACCCGAATGAGGAGGCTTAATTAATATATTATACACCTTCAAGAGCGATCCCACATGTACTTTTAATCAGGAAACCGTCTGGTCAATTTTTCAACCCGAAAGATGATTCAATTGTGAGTTCATCGTGGTGGACAGATCTCGTCTGCGTATATCGAAACACAAGCATCAACACCAAGCAATACTTGATAGGGATGAAATGTAAGGCAACTAACTGATCCTATCTTCTGGGCCATGAAAGTCGGGTAATACCGAATGGTGCCTAATGGGCCCCCCTCCAGATTGAACACTTTGATGAGTTGTTTGGCTGTAATGGGTGCATGTCTATGAATGGATAGTGCGGTTAGTGAACCCCTATGGGCGTCGATTGTGAGGTAGGTATTTTTGGTATTTCTCATATCCAGGAACTGAATATTTCCCGCTTGTGATGCACTCACAATCTGAAAAGAAAGACATAACATTAATGGAGAGCAAGCCGGTAACAAACTTGATCCCATTGCACAGTGGACTTCGATATACTTTTCTTATCTCATTGTGTGTGTGTGTGTGGTAAGTTACCTTAGCTGGTTCGCGACCAGGTTGGAAGCCAATCCCTACGACTCTTTCAACTTTTTGCGTGTGAGGTTGGGTTTCACTTACAAGCCTAAAAAATACAGGTGAAAAATAGGATGACCAGATTACATATTGAATACATTCTGTACCCACTAATTAACAGTAAAAGAATAGCAGACAGATGACCCAGAGGCTGGAACAAGAAATAGCAAAATGTTTGATGTTTTTTCTTTTTAAATATTGAGGAACAATACAGAAGGTATGTTTTCTTGACTGGAAAGGCATGTGTTGCGATCAAATTATGCAGAAATTTTGGCGTGGTGCATAAAATGAATACATAAATGATTATAGAGTCCACTAGTCTACAGAAGTGGCCTCATTTTACCGGAAAACATAAAGATTTCTTACATCTCAGGAGTGCGAATATCATATAATCCAACATAGCCATCCACAAATTCCCCTCCATGAACTTGAGAAACAGCCTACAAAATTAATGAGCTTAGTTGATCAGCAATTTCTCAATATTCAGCTGAAAAGCAGAGTGAACAAAGTATATGCCTTAGCGCGAAAAATCACCGAGAGAAGCAAAATGGGCAGAAATTGCTGACTCAAATATCATATATTCTATTTCTTTAGTTAAGTTAAAAAGAGAGAGAGAGATGAATACCTGAGAGGCTGCGAAGGTGGTCCGAGCGGGAGGAGATTCGCGAGCGGCGGCAGTTCGTGAATGAGAGAGGAGAAGAAAAGAGAAGAAGAAATATGGGTGAAAGTGGCTATTATCTGGAGGAATTCAGTGCAGCTCAGCCTTTCCATGGACGCGCTGTATGTAATTTCATTTTGTTTTCATGCAAATTTATTCGATTATATAATTGGCGATCGGTAATCATTGGTGTGTTTGCGTTTCAGCTGAAGAATTTATATAGATCAGATAAAGGCAAGGTTATTGGTGCTGGCCTAGCAACATTGATTACCAATCAAATTGGTTCCAAGTATGTTAAGAATTATAATAATTGGCGGTTCGTGAATGAGAGAGGAGAGGGACAGAGGCGGTGGTGCGATGCGAGGCGGCGGCATGAGAATTGCGAGGAGAGGGACGACGGCGTGAGATGATAGGATTCGAACGGGCATTGTCAATGAAATTGTTTTACAGCAGCCTAATTAACCCTAGGTATAAGGGCTGGAGAAGAAATGAAGATGAAAATTGAATTTTTGATTTAATTTCTTGAATGATTTTTTTAAAATTCTAATTTAATTTTTTAAATTATTATAAAAAGGAAAAAAATTAAAACAATTACTTTTAAAATAAGAACACTGTAAGTATATTTTTATAATTTTATAATGTTTTCTATTAAAAATATATATTTTTACTTTGGGCGAAGTTAGATCGCAAATTGCGAACTTAAATGATGTGGCAAGTTCTTATTGGTTTACTGATGTTAGGAAGGGCGAAAGTCTTTTTGACCGTAGAAAAACCCTTCTAAGTATGAATGATGATTGATACGTGTTTAGTTAAAGAGTATTCAAATTTCAAAGGAAACCTCGAATAAGAGTATTTAACTAGTATTTTATAACTCTATAAGCAGTGTCCTACAGACTAGCATTTTATTGAAGCGTCAATAGGATGAACTGTCCTTATGAAGAGTGATAGAGGTATCAAAGAAACATAAATGGCTACATAAATTTACAATAACCAAGTGCAGCTTGCTATAAAATGTATTAGCCGGCTCATAGACGCAAAGAGGATAATATATGATTATATATATAAAAAAGAATAACATCATTAATTACGATTAAAAAATTTAAAGAAAATAAACAGGGCCGTAAATGAGTCGAGTCGAGTCGAACACATTGATGTTCAAGTTTGTTTGAAATATTATTGAGTTTTGATATTCATGTTTGACCTTATTTGTTATTAATCGGGTCGAGCTCGAACGAGTTTTAATCTAGTCGATGACGAGTCAAGCTCGATTAGTTTGACATTTTTACACTTGTAGTACTCCCTACGTCCCGGAGGAATTTGCACACTACCTTTATTTTCGTGTTTTATCTAGCGAGTTATTTATTACTATTTGAAATGATAAAACAACTTTTAAGGCAGGGTATAATATATCTATATCTCCTCTATTTTAAAGTATATTAATTTAAAACTACTTTATCATTTTAAATACTAATAAAAAACTCGCTCGCTAAAACACGTGAAAACCGTAACTGGGCAAGTTCCTCCGGGACGGAGGTAGTATAATTTTTTTTAGGGTCACTGTTATTCACCCACGTAAAATTGCTTAGTTCACTCACATTTTTATTTTTACAAAAATATCCTTATACAGAAATACTAATATACCCTTTTGAAATTAAAATAAAATAATTTACTAAGCCCACCCATTTTTTTTAATACCATCAACGTTAAAATGTGTTCTCTTAATTTTCTGTACACAAAAATAAGAAATTCTAAATTTCTTGAAAGCCTCAACATGAAAGACAATATTCAAATATTCATACCGTAAGTTAATCAAATGAATAAGTTTCTTTTAAATTTGATTTTCACTGTAAACGTGTTTAAGCATATATGTTTTGAAAGCAAGTTTTCTTTTATTTTTAAAAGTAGCAACAAGGAATTGCTCGATGATGATTTTTTTGAAAGGCTCGATGATGATTGATGACATGCCATGAATACTTATTTTTATACATCTAGATGGAAGTGATCCAAACCTAGGTCTCATCTAGAGTTCTCCCTTCTCAACTCCTAGTCTACTACGCATCTTTTTGAATCACAAAATACTACAGCACAGTTGGAATCCTATTCCAGTCCTATAATTTCAGGGAAAATTAGGAACAATTTTTAAAAGTAGAAGCAATATTCCACTGCAACACGGGATAGAAACAAACACTACATAGCAACTCAATACTATTTGTGCCGGTATTGAGTTGTGAAGGTGATTCTGCAAAAAAAATTTCTTATGTGAAGGAGGTATACTATTTTAATCTTATATTTTTATGTTTATTTAATAAAGTGAGTGTAAATATTGAGTTAGAGTTATAATTGTAAATTTAAAGAGGGTGTGTTTAGAAAAATAAAAATATAATTTAAATATATCTTGGGTTAACTTAATAGTGGGTTAATTTAGCAATTTAGTGGGTTAGAATAACCGTGCCTTTTTTTAGATATCAAACTTGAGTTCGAGCCGAGTTTTGAATTAATACGAACACAAATTTATGTTCAAATTTATTTAATATCTATTTGAAGCTTGAATAAGCTTTTAATTTCAAATCGTGTATCAAATAACTTGATTTGATTTTCAATCATACAAATAAATCTAATTTACGATTACAGAATAAGAAGAAATGAATTACTATATATTAGGATTACAATAGGTACTTTCCTCCATATTACGACGCGAGGGATAGAGACTGACTACTAGTCACAATAATGGGCACACTTTGTTTTTCTTTTTTCCAGCAAACGGCCATGTTCCGCCGCCAACTCAATAATTTGTATCCAAGTTTTTTTTTTCTTTCAATAAATTGGTAAGCATAATTTTTTTTAAAAAAAGATATCAAATTATTATGAAAAAATCTTGTATGCATAGAATGTACCATGCAACTTACTTTAAATGCATGTTAAAAATTATCGGATGTAACATACAACATAATTTAAATGCATTTTAAAAATTATCGGTTGTTTTTATTAAAAACTGCAATTTAAACTAATGAGAGAAATTAAAGTCTTATGTAGAAATAAATATTTCTTTATCTTTCTTGTATTAATTAATTCACACCATATTTATGTATGGCTACTAACCAAAATTCATTTTTCATCTCATAAACTTTTTAAGTTTTACTTTACTCTTATATTTTATTTTATTTTACTAAGCTTATGAATATTTAAATTTGTTATTAGTCATCCTATATTTATTTTGTTTGACAAAATATTTAAAAATTTCAAATGTGTGCATTGCAAATGTAAATAGATGGATAAGTAGATTAAAAAAGAAAAAGAAAAAAAATATACATGCATGTCACTAAATTACTAATTATGTACACATACTAGTAGGGTGCTTGCCGTAGGGTATAAGAACATTCTACTAATAAATTTTAAGAGATGACACACTCTCATATGCACTTGGTGTACGGTGCATTCACTCAACAGTTGAAATTGTTTACACTGAAAAATGTAGGCTGATTACACTGAAAATTATATGATTAGATTACACTGAAAAGTTTACACTTAAAATCGATTTTCAGTGCAATCTAACCAAACTTTAATTTTAGAGTAATCGAATCATATTTTTTAGTGTAAACAATATCAACTGTTGAGTGAGTGCACCATACATCAAGTGCACAAGAGAGTTACTCTCAAGAGATTTAGAAAATGTTCACATTTCATTTTGTTTTCTTTAAAACAAAAATGTAACTTTCACATTCGTTTAAAAAAAATTCAAATTTTAATTAATTATAATTCATAAAATTTAAGGGTGCTCAGGTTAACATATAAAGTTTTTGTATATTTAAAAAATTAGTGACTTGGCATGTAAAACAAATTTCACTTCAGATTTCCGGTGCCACATAGACATAGGCTGGAGTAGTCCATCTTTACCTATGGACAATATAGGTGAAGAACTGAAAACAAATTTTTATTGGGTAAATCTCCATTTAAGTTGTTTAAAATTTAAAATTGCTAATTTTTTTCTTAGTGGTTTGAATAAATTATCAAAAACATTTTAGAATGGCTAAACAAATCATTTGATCGATTGACGTGTAATATAAAATTAAAAATCAATTAATCATGCAAATTAATATGAGTAAAACATAATAAATTATGTATTTTTTTAATTCTCAATTGATCAAAGTAATAATTTATTTAGTCTTTCTAGAAGATATATTTTGATAATTATTTAAATCTTGCGATTATTTTTTAATAATTTGGATAGCTTTAGAAGAAAATTTTGATAATTTACCAACATTTTACAAAATGTCGAGATATTAATTTATAAATAGGTAAAGTTGGAGAAAAATAGATAGTTACCGTTAGAGCTGTCAAAGTGGGTTGGGCCCGTTGGGCTGGCCCGCCCCGCCATCCTTAAAATGAAGGTTGGGTTAGAGATTTCTTAGCCCGTTTGGAAGCAGACCTAAATGGGCTGACCCGTTTGGGCCGCGGACTTTTACGGGTTGGGGGCGGGTTGGGGCGAGCCGGCCCGCCTTAAAAATTTTTTTTTTTAAATTTTTTTTTGTATTTTTTGTACACTGTCAACTATTATAATATATTTTTAGGGCTATTTTGTAAAATATATATTCATTGATGATGAATTTGTATTGTTGGAGTCAATTTTTATGAATTATTATTGTTAATATATTGTGAACTTCAATTTGTAGAAAATTATTTTTATAATTAAATATAATAAATTTTATTTTAATATTTTTATAGTAATATATAGTTATCAAGATAAATTGTTTGATTATATTTGATTTTGATAAATTTTATATATTAGAGCTTTTAAAATATACATTTAAATTTTTTTAAAAATAAAAATATATTACAAAAATTAAAAGTGGGCCGGCCCGCCAAAACCTGCGGCCCTCGAATAAATGGGTTGGATTGAGATTTTGCAGTCCGCCAAATTTTTGGCCTGCCCCGTATTCCCCCCAAAAGGCGGGCTTTTGTGGGTTTTAGCTTGCCCCGCCCCGCCCCGCCCCGCCCCGCTGACCCGTTTTGACAGCTCTAATTACCGTAGACTGTTGAACCATAGGCAGGAGAACTAGTATTTTTTTTTTATAAAATATAGAGATATAATGTTTTTTCTTTACCGAATGCGATGTATAAATTGAAAATTAGGTAAAATTGAAAGAAATAACTCCTTTTGTTTTGAATTATCTATCTATTTTATTCAAAATAAAATTCTTAATTATTTGTCATTCCGCTAATATATAAAATAAAATTATCAATGTTTTTCATACTCATATTCTTATTGCAAAAACTTGTATGAAACCTTCTTATGATATGAGACAATACAAATTAATTAACACTAACTCTTACCAAAGTGTTAATAAAAGTTGGGGATAAAGTATAATGAGAATTAACTATAAAATTTAGGAGGGTGCATTGGTTATAGAGTCTACAGGATTTTAGACTTTTAAAGTTTGGAGGTATTCAATCTGGATTTTCAAAAGTCTTTAAAAATCCTAAGGTATTCAATACGGATTTTAAAAAGTCTTAAAAAGTCTCTAGTTATTCAATAATCTATGGATTTTAATACTCCATGAATTTTCTTTGATTATCTTGTAAAATATAAATAGATTTCACCCTCCAAAATCTCTTCTAATAACCAGAGATTTCTACGGATTTCAAAAAGTTTTAAATAATCTTTAGGTATTTAACAGTCAATGGACTTTCTTTTATTCTCTTCCATTGGGATGTCAATGGGGCGGGGACGTGTGGTCATTCCCCATCCCCGTCCCCGCAAAATAAATGGGGAATTTTTTTCCTCCATCCCCGCCTCGCCGGGGATCTCCGTCCCGGTGGGGATTCTCCGTTCCCCGCCCAATTATTTTTTTATCTTATTTTTAAAATATAAAATAATATTTAAATTAAAAAATTTAATCATACACAACAATTACTTTACGTTAGTGTTAAAAAAAACTAATTTAAACAATTTGAAGAACCTTTAATTCTAATATTTTTAATTAACATATATTCAAAAGTGAAAATTATATAATTTGTAACTAATAACTTAATATTAAATAAAATATAAATGTAATTTTGAATAAATAGTTAATTGAGTAGGAAATTATGAAATATTTATTTATAATTTAATTTTAAATTTAATATATATATATATATAATTAATATATATATATATATATTAATTATATAAAAAATAAATCAGGCCCCCGCGGAGAACGAGGCGGGGATCCTCCGGGTCTGGGAATACTATCCCGGTCCCCGCCTGCGGGGCAAAAAAATTCCCCGTCCACGTTTCCTTCGGGGATTCCTCGACCCGTTCGGGGCGGATCCCCCGTGGGATCAGGATTCCCCGCCCCGCTGCAAAGTCTCTACTCTTAAAAAAATATAATAGATTTCACTCTCTAAAATCTCTTCTAACAACCAGAGACTTCTAATGAGGGCGAAGTATAACGGTGATGGAAATGAAAAAATAGAATTATAATGATGAAAAATAATGTATCTTTTAACTAACGTATTTTTTTTCTAAACAATTTGGATAACTTTTTTTATATACAAGTGTGTTCCATATACATTTGTATCAATTGTTCTAGCACCGGAGTCTATGGAAATCCATGTAAATCAATAAAAAAAGTGTATTCCACAATCCTGTAAAGTCTATGAAAATCCAAGTAAATCAATAAAAAAAGTCAGTCAAACTCTGCATGGAGTGTATAGATTTTCTAAATCCACAGTCTTTTTAAAGTCCAAAAAAATCCAATATAATCTCAATTGAATACACCCCTCTTAGTTGTATTTTGTATAGCTGGCAAAACGGGCGGGCCAGCCCGGCCCGACCCAGTCCGTCGGGCCAAACACTATTCGCGGGCCGGGCCGGCCATTTGCATGTCGGGCCTGTAAAATCCCAGCCCAGCCCGGCCCAACCATAGCCCGCGGTCTAACGGGCCGGCCCGTTTCAATTTTTTTTAATTTTTTTTTCTAATCTCAAAATAATGTTTGATAGAGTTTTTTTTTTATTCTACGGTACTGAAAATTGAGGGACTTCATTTACAAAATTCCTTATTATGGCATCAACTATCAAGTCAAACATGTTTAAAAAAAAAAACTAAATATACAACACTAAATATCATTTAAAAACTAAATATACAATACTAAATTCCTTATTATGGCAGTATCAAGTCAAGTATGTCCATATATTTGTAATTACAACACTGAATATCATTTAAAGAAATACCACTAATTATAATATTTTAAAAATAAAATAGATAAAAAAAAAATCAACCGGGCCGGGCCAAAAATGGCCCTGTTTTTTCGGGCCTATATTTTTTGGGCCTAGCCCAGCCCATATGTTGGGCGGGCCGGGCCCAAATTGCCGGCTCTAATATTTTGTATGTATTTTTTTAATAATACACCTTGTCCATAATGCTCAAAGTGGTGAGGACAAAATTTAAGAAAAAATAGATAAAATAAGGGTATTGTAAAGTTATGAATAAAATAATTATTTATGAGTTCAATAATAGAGTGATTGGTTATTATTTTTTTTTTCATAAAGGGAATAAATATATTTTTAACGGACGAACAAATAAGATAAGTGAACATACTTTTATTGGACGAAAAAAATATGTAGAATAATAATAATAATAATAATAATAATAATGTATAATAAAAATAAAAAAATACTCCCTTCGTCCCCGAGCTTTCTTCTCATTTTTTTTGTTGAATGGTTTGAAAAAGTGTATTTGTTTATTAATATATGGTGGACCACATGTTGACTTTTGAGATAAAGTAATGAATAATGTTGAAAAGTGAATTAAATGAGTGACACTTTGGGTAATATTGTGTGAATTTGAATGTTAAAGTTTATATGTAGTAAAGTGTTATTTTTGTCATTTATGGAATGAGAAGTTTATTGAGGAACAACCCGAAAAGGAAAGTGGAAAATTTACTCAAAGACGGAGGAAGTACCATTTTTTCGTTAAAAAATAATCCAATTTACAAAAGACTCACCCAAAAGTGGGTTATATAAATTGGAGTATATGCTTGTCAATCGGAGTTATTCAAGTATCATTATTATGTGTACATATTATCATTTATATATATATATATATATATCAATTATCATTTTCTAAAATACTTGATTTTTAAATAGTAACAATGCATATATATAAAAATGATAGTGAGTATATCATTTATGATAATGAGTATACATAAAAATGATACTCCCTCCGATTTATTTTAGATTGTCCCAGATAAAAGAGCACATATCTTAATAAAAGAGTTATTTATTAATATTTTTAGGTATTAAATTACTTTTAAATAAGGGTAAAATAGTCATTTCAACTTTTAAAGGATAAATTTATAAGGATATAATTTACTTTTTGCTATTTTAGAAAAGAGGGAAAACAAAATAAAATCTTCATGAATAACTCTACTGTGCACTTCAACAAATGAAATCGTTTACACTGAAAAATATGATTTGATTACACTGAAAAATGTGGTTAGATTACACTGAAAAATTTATACTGAAAATCGGTTTTCAGTGTAATATAATCATACTTTTCAGTGTAATCAACCTACATTTTTCAGTGTAAACAACTTTAACTGTTAAGTGAGTGTACCGTGCACCTGGTGTATATTAGACTGTTCCAATTTTTATATTTTTTTTTATTTTTTTATTTTTATAAAAATGGATAATTTAAAATAAATAGGATGGAGTACTTAAATTTGAGTTGAGATAAACTTTTGTTTTGATAGAACTCGATAGATAAGATAATTAGGGAGGAAATAAACAATTACGTCGACGTCACGAAAAGATTGCATTGGGTTGCGTGCTTACCACAATATTTAATAATATCATTTTCATCCCCCAACCCCTAAAACCCCCATCGTCCGATTTGTTTAAATGGCCATAAATTTGCACGATCATACATTCACATGTGCTAAATCTCACTATTTTTTTTTTTATTAAACCAAAAGTTTGCAGTTGACGCAAAGCAAGAATGGCAGAAGCAGGTGAGCTGAAATCCGCTGCGTTAATGGAGCAGATGAAGCTCCACGTGAAATCCGATGCTGGGAAAGAGCTCACGAAGAAAATTGGCCTCGTTTATCAGATCAATATTGCTCCTAAGGTTTGAATTTGTTGATTGTGACGAGCGATTTCGTATTTTTGTTGTATTATATCCGATCTATGTTGTTATTTGGGTTGTGTGTGGTCTTTTTGTTTATTAATTTAATTTTTGGACCGATTTGGCAGAAAATTGGATTCAATGAGAAATCGTTCGTGGTGGATTTGAAGAAAGGGGAGGTTAAAGAAGGTTAGGGCTTTTGTGCTCTGATTAATTTATTCTCTGTTAGTAGAATTGTTACTCTGTGGTGCTTGATTATGTTGCAACTTTGTTATTGGGGAAATTGATAATCGAAGCAACTATTAGTGCTTACGCTTATTGGGAAATTGATAATTGATGTAATTCATATTGTTTAAATGATTATTGAAGCTATAATTTTATGGATTGTTCAATTGAATTACAATGGGGTCTGACATTGAATAAGGTAAGGGAAAAACCAGTTGAATTCCTTTATTGCAAACTGAGTTTCATTTCCTATTCCAACCAGTGCTGTGTATATTAATGATGCCATTTTATACTCGTGGAGTAAATGCGGAAATGTAATTGAAACAGTATTTGAAGTAGAGAATATCACATCGAGGAAGCTAGATTTTAACTTCTGTTTGTGGGTGGGGTTATGGCTTGAGTTTTTGGTTTAATTGAATCCTTATCTTTACCAAATAGCCAAATTGTGTTGAATTTGAGATCACTGTGGCTAGAAACTATTTTTTTCTCCTTAGCTTCAGCAAATCAAGAAGTGTTGTTTCAGTATAGATGAGGGTAATACATGTTCTGTAGTTAGATGACTTATATCATCTTCTGGCCAAACCAATGCATTAATTTACAGTATTCGTTTTCATAATTTATGCTTTTGGTGATCACTAATGAACGAACATCAAAGGTTAATTACTGATATTAAGTAGTTGGGAATTTATATGGAAAATGTACTGCATTTTCAGATTTTGACTAAAAGTTGAACCCTTCTAACCGTATAGGGGCTTATGAAGATGGGAAACCCGATGCAACATTCTCATTCACAGATGCTGATTTTCTCAAGGTTGCTTCTGGGAAGATGAACCCACAAATGGCTTTTATGAGGTGCCCTGTTACTCCAGCTCAACATTATTTACGATTTATTGATTATATTTGAACGGAATTTTATTAATTCCAAATGTAGGGGTGCAATGAAGATAAAGGGTAGTATCAGTGCAGCCCAGAAATTTACCCCTGACATTTTCCCGAAGCCATCAAAGATGTGAGCAGTTAAGATACCATGTAAAATAAGGTTACCAAATCAAGGCTTCTCCTTTTCTCAATGTCATTCAGTTTTTTCTGCTGTAGCTCAAAGTTCCTTCATAATAATATTGATACCTTTTGGTTTCAGCTACTGTTAGTTTGAGATAAATGAAATGTTTAATGGCCATCATTTCCTGAGGTTTTTGAAGCATATAATAAATTGGGCAAAAACTTGATGGTTTACAAACTAGTACAAATTAACACTCATCCATTCCAAAGTGTTAAAGCATCATTCCTAAATTATGCTCCGTCTTATCGTGAGAGTCTCACGCAAGACATACTCAATGAATTAATAAGGTATCTACTTTCTCTTGACTAGTTTTGTCCACTTTTCTCAACCTCTCTGATTGCTGTAAAGTTTTGCATTTGAGATGATTTGAGCATTACTTTCCAAAACCTTGGAAATCACATTGTGAAGAAATCTGGATGAGAAATGAAGAACTAGAATCAAAGCTTGGTTGTTTATCTTCATAGCTCGGCTAAGCTTCATATTGTCGTCTTCATATTCTACAGTCTTAAAGATCGTAAACCCTGCATAGCATATAGGGACCATTTAAACACAATATGCATATACCTATGTTGGTACCAGGATTGGGTTCGAATCAAATTTTTATCTTTTTTTTGGTATCCATATGTGTTTTTGGAAGACATATATACTTTTAAAAAAAGTGAACGAAAATTAAAGAACTAAATCAACAATTCATATTTTATTCATCAACAAGAATTTTTAAAAATAATAAAGTCATACATAAATGAATATGTGAATTGGAGTTAGGGTTCTAAATTATCATTCCATTATCAATGAACATAAAGCATGTACAAAACTACTACTCCTTCCGTTGAAATTTGGATTACCCTGTCAAATACTACACATTTTAATGAAAAAGTTATTCATTAGTGTTAAAAAGTACTCCATTTTATTTAGTCCATTTTATTTAATTGAAGAAAATTTTGTTTATTGGTAAAGGGTATATTTATAAAATATAGTTCAATAAAATATAAATAAGAAATGTTTGGAAGTGATTAGTTTTAGAGAGTAAAACTATTTTTTCTTAACCTGGGAAGGTTTTATTATTTAAACTAATAGAATATATAATCTTTTAGGCAAAAAAAAAAAAAAAAAACCGCTCTTGCCATTAGCGGTGGATTCTATTAGACTTTTTTTTTTTAAATGTGGGATAAAAAAAAAAAGTCGAGAAAAAAATTATTAGGTTCGGTAACAACAGAGATCGAATCTGTTAACCAAAATGCACTAAATATATACGAAGACAAAAACTTGTATGAGATCGTCTCATGACAAAAACTTGTATGAGATCGTCTCATGGCATGAGACAACACAAATTAACATTCACCCCTATCAAAGTGTTAATGAGTTATTTTTTAGTTATACAAATTTTCATTGTCTCATATCATGAGACGGTCTGGTCTCCCTACTAATATACAAATTAACGAATAAACCAGATTAAAATCTTTGTCTTTATTTAATTTATTATATGTAAAATATTATATATATAAAAAAAAAAGGTCATAAAAATTCTGAATTATTTTAAAATCTGAATCGACCGATTCGTTAACCTCGTATAAGTAAAGACTAAGCGGCCCTGATTGGTGCTTCATTGGTTTGTAGTTGTGGTGTTCATTTATCCTGGTGAGTATGTTCGGTGTGAAAATTTGTTTATAAATAAACAACTTTCCAATACATTATTGTAGAATAATTCAGTTCCTTCATTCATCTTTAGTAAAAAATTTGTATACTCTAAAAGTAATATCCTTTAATTAAAATAATTAATATTTTTTTAGTGAAACAACTTATACCTTTTAAAAATTTATATATAAATTAATTTCACTTTATTTTAAAAATTCATATATAAACTAATTTCACTTTATAATTTGTGTATTCTGAAATAGTTAAAAGTTTGTGTATGAGCTATGACAATTCTTGTGTATAACTTAATTGAGGGTCACAAAAACTCGAGGCACGAGGAATCAAATGAGGGTAGTGGAGGGTAGTGTATCAAACACTCACTTAATTTTTTTGCCAAGGAAGAAGCGGCCTTTTATGGAGGGGTATGGAAGCAGGAGGCATTGATCCCGTTTGCAACGCTAAAGACGATGAATGATGAAGGCGGGCCTGGAAAGCTGGGGGTAGGCAGGGGAATTAGTTCCGGCCAAAAGAAGAGAGGAAGTGGGGTGAGTATCGAGCAACCCAGAAGCACTCAAACGAAGGGGAGGAAAAGACTGAAGAACGGAGGAGAACCATCGGAGGAGGAGGACGGTATCAATAAAGAAACAATGGCGGAGACTGGGGGGACCCAGTCCCGCCAGCAGCCATGAGGTGCGTAGTTTGGAATGCACGGGGCTTGGGCAACCGCCGTGCATTCCGATCTCTGCAGCGACTTATCGCTGACCATAAGCCTGACTTGTTGTTTGTGTGTGAAACTAAGATTAGAGCTGTAGTAGGGAAGAAATGGCTTTCTTTGTTTAATTTTCATTGCTTTCATGGAGTTGATGTTGTGGGGCGGGCAGGGGGTATCCTTATGTACTAGAAAAATTATCTGAATGCAAGTTTGATTTCGTACTCCTATGGACATATTGATGTGTGGCTTACTACGGGAAATTGTAAGTGGAGATTTACTGGCTTTTATGGTAATCCTAATGTTAACGAACGTGTTCACTCTTGGAAGCTCCTGAGACACTTGGCCAATAGTATCCAATCAAAGGATTACGCTTGGGCTTTAGGGGGGGATTTTAATGAGATTCTTTCAAGTGATGAGAAGCTGGGGGGAGGGAGGAGGCCCTATAAACAGATGGAAGCATTTAGAGAGGTGGTTAACAATTTGGGACTGAAGGACTTGGGGGCGAGGGGCCAAAATTTACCTGGGTTAACAAACAATATGGGAACAATCTGATCAGAGTACGTCTGGATAGGTTCTTTGCTAACAGAAATTGGATCAACAACTTCCTGGATCATGAGGTGGTTAACTTGAGTTATTATGGTTCGGACCACCGGGCTGTCATTCTAGCTATTAACCGGGAGGAAATGGAAAGGCCACCCTCCATCGGTAATAGCTTTCGGTTCGAAAACAAATGGGAGCTAGAGGAGAATTTCGATGAAATTATTGAGGATGCCTGGACAAGGAACGAGGGGAAAGGGAATTTCAATGACCAGCTGCGGGGATGTGGAGAGGTCCTGAAAAAATGGGCAGACAATAAAGTGGGTAACACAAGTAAGAAGATCAAAAAGAGGAGAACCGCTCTTGATGAACTGCTGGAGAAGGAAGAGGGGTCTATTTCTGGAGATGCGGTAAAGAAGCTGGAAAGGGAGATTCAAGTGCTAGAAGCCCAGGAGGAAATTTTTTGGCATCAAAGATCGAGGTATACTTGGTTAACGGCCGGGGACAGGAACACAAATTATTTTCACCGGAGGGCGTCGGAGCGAAGAAGGCATAACTCTATAAGGGGATTGAGGGGAGTAGATGGGAGCTGGTACGGAAGTGAAAGGAATTGAGAAGATCATCATGGACTATTACGAGGAGCTTTTTACCACCACTTCTCCCTCTACAATGGAGATGGATAGGGTGCTGGGGTGTGTTCAGGAGGTGTTGTCTAGGGAGATGAATGACTACTTGGGTACGCCTTTTACGAAGGAGGAGGTGGAGAAAGCGGCCTTTGAGTTGAACGCGTCCAAAGCCCCGGGTCCAGACGGCTTTCCATCCTCATTCTATCAAAAACATTGGAAGACAGTGGGAGTTAAAACGGTGGAAGCTTTGTTTAGCGTGCTTAATAAACAAGAAGACCTTGAGGGGTGGAACAATACTACGATAGTACTGATTCCAAAAGGAAAAAACCCGGAGACTCTCAAAGACTACAGGCCCATTAGTTTGTGCAATGTCAGCTATAGAATCTTGGCGAGAACCATAACCAACCGCTTGAAGAGAGTGATGGCGGAGATTATTGATCCCTCACAAAGTGCTTTCGTTCCGGGACGGCTAATTTCGGATAACATCTTGATTGCGTATGAGTGTATGCACTGGATGCAGAACAACAAAAGCAGGGAGGGGTATGCGGCGCTGAAATTGGACATGTCAAAAGCTTACGATATGGTCGAATGGGGATATCTTGAAAGAATTATGTTGAGGCTGGGTTTTAGGAGTGATTGGGTGAACTTGATGCTGAGGTGTGTAAAGTCGGTCTCGTATAGTTTCAAGATGGATAACAATATCTTCAGGAACGTAATTCCCTGTAGAGGGCTGAGACAAGGAGACCCTCTTTCTCCTTTCTTGTTTGTGTTGTGCGCTCAGGGGCTTTCGGCGGTGATTAACCAAGCTGTTCTTAATAAGGAAATCAGGGGCATTTCAGTGGCTAGAGGGGGGCCGACAATAGCCCAACTGTTCTTTGCGGACGATAGTCTAGTTTATGTTAAAGCGACGGAAAAGGACAGCAGAAAGCTCAAAGAATGCCTCTCATGCTATGAAGTGGCGTCGGGGCAGAGCATAAATTACGATAAATCTTCGATCTCCTTTAGCCCCGGGACAGCGAACCAGTGCAAAAATAAGGTGAAGGAGATGTTTGGGGTTCGTATTAAACAAGGTCATGAACTTTATTTGGGACTCCCAACCTTCTCAATCAAGAAGAAGAGATTCCAATTTTCTTACCTTAAAGAAAGGGTGGCCCAAAAGATAGAGAACTGGAAGAACAAAGATTTCTCCGAAGGTGGCAAAGAAGTTCTTATAAAGGCTGTAATTAATGCTATTCCCACATACGCGATGTCGTGCTTTAGAATCCCCTTGTCAATTTGCCATGAAATTGAAGGGATGATTGCGAGATTCTGGTGGGGAGGCGGTGCAAAGGAGAAGGCAATTTACTGAAAAAGCTGGGAATCTCTGTGCAAGCCGAAAGATGAAGGGGGGCTGGGATTCCGTAAGTTGACGCTTTTCAATAAGGCCTTGCTAGCGAAGCAGATTTGGAGGATGATACGGGACCCTGATTCACTGGTAGCAAGGGTCTTCAAGGCCAGGTACGGTAAACATGGAGACATTATGGAAGCGGATATTGGTCCCAATCCCTCCTTCATTTGGAGGTCGTTGTGTTGGAGTCGGGAGCTTTTGGAAGAGGGCCTTAGATGGAGAGTCGGCAGAGGGGAAAAGATAAGTATCTTTAAGGATGCTTGGGTTGTCGGCCTTGAAGGGGGAGGATAAAATCAAGAATCGCGAGCGGCTCAATGGTCTCTCGCTTCATTCAGGACAACGGGCAGTGGGACGAAAATCTGGTTAGGATGGCATTCCTACCTTATGAAGCTGAAGCTGTCCTCAGCACGCCTATAGGGGATTCGGCGAATGGAGACATACGATACTGGAAAGCGGAGCCCAAAGGTATTTACTCTCAAATCGGGTTATAAACAAGCGATGATTTCCGAGAGAAGAAAGCAAGGAAAGCCGGGCAGTTCGGATAAGACTGAGGAAAGGAAGTGGTGGAGCAAAATTTGGAGCTTGAAGATCCCTCCTAAGGTCAGAATCTTCATGTGGAAGGTAGTTAATGACATTATCCCTTCGGAAGGTAATCTAAATGCGCATCATGTGCCGGTGTCGCCGTGTTGCTTCTTATGCGGCAATAACTTTGCGGACACGAAGCACTACCTCTTTTTATGTTCCTGCAGCAAGCATATTTGGAAAGAGATGGGATTATGGGCTTCGATGAAGGAGGTGGGTCACTACCACATTAAGGACTTCATTGAATACCTTTGGAGAAGGACCAACACAGGTAGCTTTGAAGAAGTGGTGATGACGGCTTGGGGTATATGGAGGGAGAGGTGTAACACAAAACATGGCGATATAACTAGAGAAAAGATGATTGCAAAAATGAAGGGGTGTAACGTGGGTTGGGTTTGGGAATTTTTGGAAAGCTTCAGGAAAGCCAATCAAGGTAACAGAAATTCTCCTTCACTTAAAAGAAACGACAGCGGGGCGAAGGGGAGGAGATGGAAGATTATGATGCGACGGTCTGGGTGGATGCTGGATTTAACGAAGATAAAGGAAAATATGCATTGGGATATGTGATTACCAGAATGGAGGGGTATGTGTTTGGGGCTGGATGTAAGAGAATTCCGTACTCTCAGTCGGTTCTTGAGGCAGAGTTGTTAGCTATTGGGCACGGAATTGAGAAGGCAATGGAGCAGAACTTCAGGAAGATCAAGGTGTTCTCGGATTCGCTAGGAGCTGTGGACATACTTAATGATTCTGCGGAGGTGAGGAGTCCGGAAGGAATAATAGTTGAGGAGATAAGGAAGATGATTGCCGATGGTCCTGTGAAAGCAATTCTCCACACCCCAAGGGAGAGGAACTTGATGGCCCACGAATTAGCGAAGTATGCGATGCACTCTCCGACTTCTCACGACTGGAGCGGAGTAGATATGCCGAGTTGGCTTACAAATCTTGTACCCAATATGTCCTGTAATGTTTAATGTGTAAGGGGTATCTGTTCGTAAAAAAAAAAAAAAAAAAAAAAAACACTCACTTAACTTTCATTCTCATTCCTCTATAACCGTACTCTCCAACTGAACACCTCTCAATTGATTTGATATACACTAAAGAGTGTGATTTAATTACACTAAAAAAAAATTGTTCATGACACGGGACCACGCCCCACCTCCCTCTCTCCTTTTATTTTTCTATCTTTTTCTCCTCATCTTTTCTCTTCGTAACTTCTCCTTTTCATCTGTCACCTATTTTCTCTTCTTTCTCATCTCCCAATTCTCATCCCGACGCTGCTCGTCTACGTCGCAGCCACGCAGAGGTTTGTGTTTTTTTTTCTTCATCACTTTTAAACCCAGGTTTTATGAAAAATTACAAAATTTTTAGATTTTTTTTTCCAAAAATTTGTGCCAAAGATTGTGTTTGAATTATTTTTGCGAATTATGCTTTTTTTTTTCTTTTCGAAATTACTTCCGCAAATTTTGCATTTTATGAAAGAATAAGTCGAAAAAAAAATTCAATTTTCTGGACTAGTTTTTTCGTAAATTTAAACCAACGTGTTTGTTTTATAGATTTTGTTACAGTGTTACTCCCTCCGTCCCAACATTTTTTTTACACTTGCCTTAAATGGACGTCCCGACATTTCTTTCATACCAAAAAAAGAAAATAACTCTCACTCACAAAAGTCAATAGTGCATAAATATATTATTATTTTATTTAACCACACACCCACATACTCTATTTTTTCTTAAGAAATGTGTTCATTTCATGCATAAAAGAATTCCTGGGACGGAGGGAGTATTTGTTAGTTTTTTGCCCCCAGTTTTTACATGGTTCAATCGGATTTTTTTTAGTTTTTTTTTATTTTTTTATTTTAATTTTTTAAAGTTTTCTAAAGTTTTGTTGCACGATGGGAAGTGTTTAACAAAAACCAGGGTTGGTGAATATATTTTGTAGGGGGAGAAAGATGAGGGTATTTATTGCATTTTACATATGTATAATAATAATAAAATTATATGATGTGTGTAGTACCTATATATAACAGTCGTTTCATGTAACCTGGGCCTTAGATTAATTCGGGCTACTCGATCATGCAATGCATGCGCTAGGCCTTAGTAGAACTCAAAACTGTTCACTGATGTCAGTGCCACATCACTTAGAGGGGTGTATTGGTTATAGAGTCTGTAGAATTTTTTTAGACTTTTAAAGTTTGGGGGTATTCAATCTAGATTTTCAAAAGTCTTTAAAAATCCTGAGGTATTCAATACGGATTTTAAAAAGTCTTAAAAAATCTTTAGGTATTCAATAGTCTATGGATTTTAATACTCCACGAATTTTCTTAGATTTTCCTTCCAAAATATGAATAAATTTCACTCTTCAAAATCTCTTCTAATAACCAGAGATTTCTACGGATTTTGAAAAGTCTTAAAAAATCTTTAGGTATTCAACAGTCTATGAACTTTCTTTGATTCTTTTCCATTGGGATGTTAACGGGGCGGGGACGGGGGGTCATTCCCCATCTCCGTCCCTGCAAAATAAATGGGAATTTTTTTCCCCCATCCCCGTCTCACCGGGGATCCCCATCTCGCAGCAATTCCCCGTTTGCCGCCTACTTATTTTTTTATCTCATTTTTAAAATATAAAAAAATATTTAAATTAAAAATTTTAAATATACACAACACACTACAAAAAAAAACATTGTTTTGCGATGGGAAACTTGCGACGGACAATTATTCGTCGCAAATTTCATGAATTTGCGACGGATATTGGAGACCCGTCGGAAAAAAAGATAATTTGTTACGGAAATAAAAAAACCGTCTCAAACTGCACTGTTTTACGACGGCTACTCCGTCGCAAAGTGTGGGGTCCATTAACTTCGTTGCCTACCGACAAATTTTGCGACGGATTAGCTGTCGCAAATTTCAATTTCAATTTTGCGACGGATGTGTCCGTCGCAAACTGACCCGTTAAAAAATACTCGTTGGGGAAACAGACCACTTGACTAATTTTGCGACGGATATTGCCGTCGCAATTTTTAACTTCAAATTTACGACGGCCTATTCCGTCACAAATATTGACCCGGTTTTGCGTGACCTTTCGGGAAACGCCGCGTTGACTGATTTGCGATGGAGTGTCCGTCGCAAAATTTTAAATTTCACATTTGCGACGGCTTGGCCGTCGCAAATACTAAAAAACGATGGCGTTCTGGTGTTTGGCGGTTGCAATTTGCGACGGACAAGCGTCCGTCGCAAATTTTTTCCCCTTATATATAGAACAGCGCAGGCGGCGAGAAGAATAAGAGGAAGAAGAGGAAAAATAGAGGAAAAATGAGGGAGAAGTCGGGTGCAGTCGCTGTAGAGCCAATCCGTCCCAACCGAGTGCTCGTTTCTTCATTAAATCTTAAGTTTTCTTCATTTTTACCGTTTAAAATTTAATTTCCAAGCATGTTTAGAATTAAATTTAGTTGAATTGTTATGTTTATATTATATTTTTAATTTTAGTAATTTTAGTTGTTTGATTTTAGTTGAATTGTTTTAGTAATTTGTTAATTTTTTATTGTTAAGCATGTTTAAATAATATTACAAAATAATTTTAGTTGATTGATTTTAGTTGAATTGTTTAATAATTTTACAAAATAATATTAGTAAATTGACTTAAGTTTAATATATAATTTTACAAAATAATATTTATAAGTTGTTTGATTTTAGTTGAGTAGGTAGTTTAATGATTTTAAATAATATTAGTTGTTTGATTTAAGTTTAATATATAATTTTACACAATAATATTAGTTGATTGAATTTAGTTGAGTAGGTAGTTAATTGATTTTAAATAATATTAGTTGTTTGATTTTAAATAATATTAGTTGTTTGATTTAAGTTTAATATATAATTTTACAAAATAATATTAGTTGATTGAATTTAGTTGAGTAGGTAGTTTTAATTATATTAGTTATTTGATTTTAGTTTAATGATTTTAAATAATATTAGTTGCTTGATTTAAGTTTAATAATTTTACAAAATAATATTAGTTGATTGATTTTAATTTAGTTGAGTAGGTAGTTTGAATAATATTAGTTGCTTGATTTAAGTTTAATAATTTTACAAAATAATATTATTAGTTGATTGATTTTAATTTAGTTGAATGAATTTAGTTGAGTAGGTAGTTTGAATAATATTAGTTGCTTGATTTAAGTTTAATAATTTTACAAAATAATATTATTAGTTGATTGATTTTAATTTGGTTGAATGAATTTAGTTGAGTAGGTAGTTTGAATAATATTAGTTGCTTGATTTAAGTTTAATAATTTTACAAAATAATATTATTAGTTGATTGATTTTAATTTAGTTGAATGAATTTAGTTGAGTAGGTAGTTTGAATAATATTAGTTGCTTGATTTAAGTTTAATAATTTTACAAAATAATATTATTAGTTGATTGATTTTAATTTAGTTGAATGAATTTAGTTGAGTAGGTAGTTTGAATAATATTAGTTGCTTGATTTAAGTTTAATAATTTTACAAAATAATATTATTAGTTGATTGATTTTAATTTAGTTGAATGAATTTATTTGAGTAGGTAGTTTCGAATAATATTAGTTGCTTGATTTAAGTTTAATAATTTTACAAAATAATATTATTAGTTGATTGATTTTAATTTAGTTGAGTAGGTAGTTTGAATAATATTAGTTGCTTGATTTAAGTTTAATAATTTTACAAAATAATATTATTAGTTGATTGATTTTAGTTTAGTTGAATGAATTTAGTTGAGTATGTAGTTTGAATAATATTAGTTGCTTGATTTAAGTTTAATAATTTTACAAAATAATATTATTAGTTGATTGATTTTAGTTTAGTTGAATGAATTTAGTTGAGTAGGTAGTTTGAATAATATTAGTTGCTTGATTTAAGTTTAATAATTTTATAAAATAATATTATTAGTTGATTGATTTTAGTTTAGTTGATTGAATAATTCGTGAAATTTGTTATAGATGAGCGGACAAGGCAGTGGCAACGACAGTCAGCAACCTCCGAGGGATGAGGAGGCGAGTCGAGGAGGACGAGTAGGGAGGAGACGACGGGCCTCACTAAGACCCGTGGTTCCACCTATTTTCAGGCCGAGGTCTCTATCAGAGACCTCTTCACATCCTGGTGCGGGCTCCTCCTCCTCCTCCTCACAGCAGACTGCTGAGGGCTCATCCTCCTCCCGCCAGCATCCGGTTGTTCAAGCACGGATGTCTGTTCAGCTATGTGGTCATACGTAAGTTTTAATATTTTATACTCAATTTTTTTATTAATTGAAACCTAATTATTTTACTAACTTTGAAGTTTTAATTTTACAGTTGGATTTCGGGTCATGAGGCTGCTAATCAGGTTTCCAAGTCCATCTTTCGCGGTGGATTCGAGCCCACCGCTTACAGTTGGGGGTTAGTGTCCGATGCAAGAAAAAAGATATACTTCGAGGAGTTTAAGGTATTAATTTAATTTATTAATTCACCGTTTATTAATATCAAATATATAAACAAATATTTACATTTAAATTGTAATTGCAGAAAGAATGTGTCTGGGCACCGGAGCACGATGACCAAATGTTGAGGAATTTTAAAAAATATGCGACAGAAAGATACAGGTACCTGCTTTTTAGAATGAGGGACAAGCGGTACAAGAAGGGAGAGGCCACCGACTTGGGGCTTGACAGTGAAAAACGGTCGATTTGGGACCAATTCCTCCGCTACTGGAATTCCCCTGAATTCCAAGAGAAGTCGGCGAAAAATAAGGCGAATCGGCGTAGTGACCCTGATGGAGAAGGGATGGCAAGACATCGGGCCGGTTCTCGGTCCATTTATGAGCACGGGTTGAGATTTGTAAGTTTCATCTTCAATTTTGTAGTTTTTGAATTTATATTATTTTTTTCCTAATTTTTATGAGTGTTATTAATTTTTACTATTTTTTTTTCTAATTAGGCGGCGGAGCAAGGACGCGAGCCCTCTCATTTTGAGAGATTGCAGCTCGCCCACCCATTCGTCGAGGAGACTGAGAAGTCTACCTACGGCCGTACCACCGAGATCCACGTAAGTATTATTTCAATATTAATATTATTATTTAAATTTTTAATATTAAAAGTATTTTTTATATTTTGTGTTCAATTTATTTAATTTTTTGTATAATTAATTTGCAGAGAAAAATGCTCGAGGACTTTGCCTCTCAGCCTCAGCCTGAGGAAACGACAGAGGGGTCGATGCCCCCCACACAACCTTCTGTTGACATTCAAAATGAATTTTACTTCAAGAACGTCAAGGCTAAAAAGGGGCGGTTCGCTGGATTGGGCAGCTTCGGAAAGAACTTTTTCCGACCTCGTGGCTCAGGCTCATCCTCCTCTCAGTCTTCCATCGACTCTCATCCCAGTGAGGTCGAGAGGCAGCTTGCCACGGTGGTGGAGCAGATGAAGAACATGCAGAGGCAGCAGCGAGAGAAGGAAGAGTATGAGAGACAGCAGCGAGAGGCGCACGACCGGTATACAGCCGAGATGGAGCGGTATCGGGTCGAGGTGCAGGAGTATACAACCACCATGCAGGCGTGGTGGCAGATATTCGCCTCTGATTCAATGCCACTTCGCCACCGATGCTGCCGATCCCGCCGACCCAGCCATCGATGCCGCCGATTGTTAACCTGGGCGAGGATGAGGAGGAAGAGGAAGACAGATTTAATTCCGATGGTTAAAAAAATTTGATTTTTAATAACTATGAAGTACAATTTTTTTTTAGTTTGAATTGTTACTTTAATTTAATTTTTGAATTGTTACTTTAATTTATAATTTTGTGAATTTATTTTAGTTTGAATTTACTTTTATTTAATGGACACAACATTTATAAAAACAAGTGAGAAACGAAAATGAATTAATTTGGTGAATTATGAAAAAAAAACGAGTCAATTTGGATACATATACAATTAATTGCATACAAATGAACGAATTATAATTTTAAGCGGGAGTCGAAATAAATAATTTTATAGAAATAATAAAAATTAAATGGCCCCAATATTTATAAAAATAAGTTAGAAACGAAAATGAATTAATTTGGTGAATTATGAAAAAAAAAAACGAGTCAATTGGATACATATACAATTAATTGCATACAAATGAACGAATTATAATTTTAAGCGGGAGTCGAAATAAATAATTTTACCAAACTAATAAAAATTAAATGGCCACAACATTTATAAAAACAAGTGAGAAACAAAAATGAATTAATTTGGTGAATTATTGAAAAAAAAATGAGTCAATTTGGATACATATACAATTAATTGCGTACAAATGAACGAATTATAATTTTAAGCGGGAGTTGAAATAAATAATTTTACCAAACTAATAAAAATTAAATGGCCACAACATTTATAAAAACAAGTGAGAAACAAAAATGAATTAATTTGGTGAATTATAGAAAAAAAATAGTCAAGTTGGATACATATACAATTAATTGCGTACAAATGAACGAATTATAAAATTATGCATTGTCGAAATAAATAATTTTACAAAATAAAAAAAATAGTTGGGCAAAATATTTTAATAAAAAACTTAGATACGAAAATAAATTAATTTGGTGAATTATAAAAAAAAATGACTTAATTTGAATACATATACAATTAATTGCATAAAAATGAACGAAAGTAGCTTGTGCCCTAGTAGCGCGCGCCCCCTCCTCTTGCACAAGAGGTCCCGTGTTCGATTCCCCTTGGACGCAAAAATGGATTAATTGTTCAAGACCTAATAAGACTAATATAGAAGGTGGGCCGCATATAACAAGGAATGGGCCGGGTGGCCCAGTGGTCCACGCCCGCCCCGGGTGCCCGGGCTCGAACCACGCGAGCCACTTTTTTTTTGTATAGGCTCGGTACTCTGCGACGGCCAAACTCCGTCGCAAATATTGAATTTTGCGACAGAAAACAGCCCGTCGCAAATTATAACAGAAAAAAATAAAAAAAAATATATATAAACATTTGTGACGGGATGTGGCCGTCGCAAATGTTGTTGATCCGAATGGGTCTAACCCGAAAGATTTGCGACGGACTACTGTTCGTCGCAAATTCTGTGCGACCCGGCCGGGTCTGACCCGCCAAATTTGCGACGGATTTGTCTGTCGTTAATTTGCGACGGAGTGCAAAATCCGTCGCAAAAATTAGCTATGGCTGTTTTAGGAACGGATACGTGTCCGTCGCAGAATCCGTCGCTAAACACTGTTTGCGACGGATTTTCCGTTGCAAATTCCGTCGCAGAACAATTTTTTTTTGTAGTGAACAATTACTTTAAATTGGTGTTAAAAAAAATTAATTTAAACAATTTGAAGAACCTCTAATTCTAATATTTTTAATTAACATATATACTAAAATGAAAATAATATAATTTGGAACTAATAACATAACATTAAATAAAAAAATGTAATTTTTAATAAATAGTTAATTGAGTAGGAAACTATGAAATATTTATTTGTAATTTACTTTCACATTAAAATTATATATAAATATATTAATTATATAAAAAATAATGCGGCTCCCCGCGGGGAACGAGACGGGGATCCCCCGGGCTGAGAATACTATCCCGGTCCCCCCCTACGGGGCAAAAAAATTCTCCGTCCCTGTTTGCTTTGGGGATTACCCGCCCCGTTGTCAAGTCTACTATTCAAAAAAAATATAAATAAATTTTACTCTCCAAAATCTCTTCTAACAACCTGAGACTTCTAATGAGGGCGAGGTATAACGGTGATTGAAATGAAGATGAAATAATAATGTATTTTTTTAACTAATGTATTTTTTTTAAAAAATAATTTGGATAATTTTTTTTAATATACAAGTGTGTCCCATATATATTTGCATCAATGGTTCCAGCGCCGGAGTCTATGTAAATCCATGTAAATCAATAAAAAAAATGTATTCCACAATCCTGTAAAGTCTATGAAAATCCAAATAAATCAATAAAAAAAGTCAGTCAAACTCTGCATGGAGTCTATAGATTTTCTTAATTCACAGACTTTTTAAAGTCCAAAAAAATCCGATAGAATCTCAATTGAATACACCCCTCTTAATAAAAACTGAATTATTTAAAACAACTAATAAAAAAATTACTCCAATAAATAAAAAAAATTAATTTTAAAAATTAAAATAAATATATAAGTGAACAAATAAATCACTTCATAATATGATAAAAAAGCTAATAAAAAATCTAATTAAAAATGTAAAAATTATAATAAAAATCCAATTGAAATTTAAATTGTGTAAAGTTGAAATCATAAAAAAATTAAAAAAAATTGCCCAATTCAACCATGCTGCAATGGCATGCCCTAATACATTCAAACCTGACGGTTCCCCCACACCACCCCACCCCTCCTCTTCCCAATTTTTCTTTTTAAAGGGGTTTTACAATTACCTCCTCTTCCCAATCATTTGAACCAAACAATCAGCGTAAACAAATTGAACAGTGATTTAAATTGCAAAAAATATCGGACAAAGTTACGAATCACGATCCTCTTTTTGTTGATTATAACTAGTACGGACCACGATTGAAACAATAATTTTTTATGGGATAAAATCTGTAATATATTAATCCTTGCTGAAATTGGGGAAATTTATCTTGGAAATTTGATTCCACCTAGGTTTAGCTAATTTCCAGTTCTTGAGCAATTGTTAGTGGCGAGTTTTGTTTGTAAAACAATATAAATTAATTAATTTTAGTAGCTACTTTTTTTTTGGAATAGTGATGAATAGTGTTGTAAATAAGTGCGTAAATGAAGAGACAACGTTTGTTGACCCAGTTCGTCGGGAACGACTACGTCTGGGGGCGATCTAAGCCAGGAGTTCCACTATTATTCTTGTGTATATGTCATTACAATAATAAATACAAAGGTATATTTATAATGTTAAAACCCTAGTCTAATAGATAAAGCCCATTGAGTTTCTTGGTCCATAAGTAATGTCCACATCAAATCTTCTAGATTTGAAATAATAAATCTTTTTCTAGATTTACCACACTCCCCCTTGGACATTACGACATAACATAAATGTCTTGTCATGAAAACTCGACGTGCTAGGGATCGGCCAAATAATAAGTAAGGAGGAATGTCATCGATCTTCTAGATCTAAATCTTCTAGATTTATTTTGAGGTTACCGCTCCCCCTGAAGACAACAACACTTTAAGTCTTTGCATCCCAATACCACGGACATACTTTTCAAAAGTAGACGTAGGTAAGGACTTGGTAAACAGATCTGCTAGATTGTTACTAGATTGCACCTTTTGAATGGTAATCACGCCACTCTTCTGGAGTTCGTATGGGTAGAAAAACTTAGGTGAAATATGTTTCGTCAGGTTTCCCTTGACGTACCCACTACTCATTTGTGCGATGCAAGCAACGTTGTCTTCAAATATAACGGTGGGAGGTGTATCGCCTTTGGCGATACCACACGAGTCACCAATGTGTTTTACCAATGACCTTAACCAAATACATTCTCGTGCGGCTTCAAATAAAGTTATGATCTCTGAGTGGTTTGAAGACGTGGTAACCATTGATTGTTTAACCGATCTCCATGAGATTGTGGTTCCACCACAGAGAAAAACATAACCAGTCTGGGATACGTCGTTGTGGGGATCAGACAAATAGCCAGCATCCGCATAACCTACCAAGGTTTTGTCTTGGTTCTTACGGTAAAACAGTCCAAGATCTTGAGATCCTTGGAGGTACCGTAGAACGTGCTTAACACCATTCCAATGTCTCCTTGTAGGATAAGCGCTATATCTTGCAAGCAAATTGACAGCAAATGCAATGTCCGACCGGGTGCAATTTGTGAGATAGAGCAAAGCTCCAACAACGCTAAGATAAGGAACTTCTGGCCCCAGAATTTCTTCTGAATCTTCTCTTGGCCTAAATGGGTCCTTATCCACTTCGAGGGATCGGACAACCATCGGGGTGTTAAGTGGATGAGATTTATCCATATGAAATCTCTCCAATACCTTCTTTACTTAGGTCGACTGATGAATAAGGACTCCTTCAGTGAGGTGCTCGATCTGCAAGCCGAGGCAGTACTTGGTTTTACCCAAGGACTTCATTTCGAATTCAGCTTTCAAGATTGAACTGGCTTTTTCAATCTCTTTGCATGTTCTGATTATGTTTAGGTCATCAACATAGACAGATATGATGCAAAAACCATCTTGAGATTTCTTCGAGAATACGCATGAGAAAGCTTTATCGAATGTGTATCATTTTTTCTGAAGGAATTCACTAAGTCGGTTGTACCACATGAGGCCCGATTGCTTCAGGCAATACAATGACTTTTGCAGTTGTATGCTATAAATACTGCGGTTTTCACCATCCATCATCTGAGGAATGTCAAATCCATCTGGGACTTTCATATAAATGTTGGCATCTAGTGATCCGTATAAGTACGCGGTTACTATGTCCATTAATCTCATTTGGAGATTCAACTTAACTGCCAAAGATATCAAGTAGCAGAACGTTATTGAGTCCATGACGGGAGAATAGGTTTGATCAAAATCAATCCTGGGTCTCTGCGAAAACCCTTGTGCTACCAGCCTCGCTTTATACCTCTACACAGTATTGTACTCGTTTCGTTTTCGTACAAATACCCATTTATATCCTACGGGGATAGCGCGCGCGGGTGTACGAACGATAGAGCCAAATATTTGTCTTTTGTTAAGCGAGGCGAGCTCTGCATCAATTGCCTCTTTCCATTTAACCCAATCGGGACTCTTCCGGCACTCTGCGATTATTTTGGGTTCAGGATCTAGATCATTTATAATGGAAAGGGCTATTGACGCTGCAAATGTGTCGTCGACGACAATAATATTTCTATTGTATGTTTCTCCCGTATCTGTGAAGTTCACAGAGACTTCGACATTTATGTCAACCAGACCTTTCTCATTTCCCATTGTATCTGGGTCTGGTCGTTCCACGGTCCTAGTGCATGTAATATTTTGTGCACATGCTTCATCACTAGGACTCTCGTTTCCTAGAGACTTGGAGTTATCTAGACGGATCTCTTTTAGAGATTTTCCATTCGACTGACCAGATTTGCTAGCCTTTCGTTTAGGTGTGTTACTATCTCTTGAGGGTCCCTTATGCTTTTGGAGTGTGGGGGCATGAGTACTCATTTTGCTTGGGACCTCAACCCTTTGGGGAGCATTTACTGCAGGTATATGCGATCTAGTCACACCTCTATGGTCAGTGACGCGTCTGGCAGATTATTTGCTAAGTTTTGCAAGTTAATGATCTTCTGAACTTCCAGTTCAGATTGATTAGTGCGTGGATCTAGATATTGAAGATTACTTACGTTCCATGTAAGTTCCCGACATTCATTTAATTTTGAATTCGGATCTCCCCCTAATGCCGGGAAGTAATCTCCATCGAACGTGCAATCAGCAAACTAGGCCGTTAATTGATCCCCGGACAAAGGCTCGAGGTATTTCACGATGGATGGAGAGTCGTATCCGACGTAAATACCGAGTTTCCTTTGTGGGCCCATAGAGGTTCGCTTGGGCATCGTTATTGGTACGTATACCGCACATTCGAAAATACGCAGATGGGAAATGCTATGTTCTTTCCCATGCACTAACTGTAGGGGGGAATGATCATTATATGCAATTGGACGAATTTGAATTAAGTGCGATGCATGTAGGACTGCATGCCCCCAGTATGAGGTGGGTAGTTTAGAGTTCATAAGCAATGGTCTCGCGATAAATTTGATACATTTTATTAGCGCCTCAACAAGACCATTTTGGGTATGGACGTAGGGGACCGAATGCTCTACTTTAATTCCCAGGGCCATATAGTAATCTGTAAATGCCTTCGAGCTAAATTCAGCTGCATTATCCATGCGAATCGATTTAATTGGATAATCTGGGAATTGAGCTCTAAGCTCGATAGTTTTCGCAATGAGCTTCGCAAAAGCTTGATTGCGGGTGGACAACAAACATGCAAATGTCCACCTAGTGGAGGCATCAATAAGGACCATGCAATAACGAAATGATCATGATGCTGGGTGAATCGGTCCGCAAATGTCTCCTTGAATTCGCTCAAGGAAAACCGGAGACTCTAGTCCAACCTTGGTGCGCGACGGACGCACTATCAACTTACCCTTAGAACATGCATCACAGAAATACTCATCAACGGGAGGGATTCTATTATTCGAAATATTATGACCAGTTGAATTAGATAGAATCTAACGTATCATTGATTGTCCCGGATGACCTAACCGCTGATGCCACAATTTAAAGGAATTTGGGTCATGGAATTTAATACTCATCGCTAGATGGGAATTAGACGGCCGGATGTAGGAATAGTACAAACCCGAGGAGAAGGAAGAAAGTTTTTATATAACTTGCTTATGACTACCTCGAGTACTAGTCATCAAAAGGTATTCGTTATCGTTCTCAGTTTTAGTTTCAATATGATACCCGTTTATCCTAATGTCCCTAAAACTGAGTAGGATACGCTTAGATTGCGGAAACAATAAAGCATTATCAATTATTAATTTGGTACCCATGGGGAGGACAATGGAAGCTCTTCCAGAGCCCACTATCAACGAAATATCATTAGCAATTGTCGTTATACTCCCCTTACATTCTATCAAGTTATGAAAATACTTCCTATCCTTTAGGATCGTATGTGTGGTGGCGCTATCTACTAGACATAAATCACTATGGGCGTCCACCATGCAAGAGGAAATAGTCCAAACCTAATAGCTGATTTGTTTACAAGCCATAAATGAGAACAACAATATCCAAAATAAACACATGGACAACTATTAAGGTAAACATATCAAAGCTAATAAATTCATTCATAAATAAAATATCCGAAAGAAAAGATCCAAAACATAATGAGAAATTGTTTTATTCAGAAAACAAAATACTAGAAATAACTAAATACGTAAATCTACTCGTCATCTCCAAAATCCTTAAGCTCAATGCCCGTACGATCTGCGTTGTCTAGGTCAGAGTCTGCTTCGGGCAGGCTGGCATGGTGAGTTTCAACTCTAGGGGCCTTCCCTTATCGTCCTTCTGCTGCTTTTGATAAGCCTCGACCAAATGTTTGGGAGTGCGACACGTGCGAGATCAATGGCCCTTGCATCCGCATATGTAGCAGGACTGTTCAACCTTATCTTGATTATCAGATTTTCGGGTAGCGGAGTTCGTGTTAGATGCAGCCTTCCCACGAACCTGAGCTTGATTGTCATTCAAGGCACCTGAACCACCAGATTTATTACGACCTCGACCTTGGCTACGAGTTCGTTTACTTCCTCTCCCCCTTCCACGCTTGCGACCTCTTGTATCACTTTGAGCTACAGCATGTGCTTCGGGCACCGCTTTCGAGCCAACCGGCCTCACATTATGATTCTGCAAAAGGAGCTGGTTGTGCTTTTCCGCTACTAGAAGTGCAGAAATTAGCTCAGAGTGTACAGTGTAGTTCTTAGCCCTATACTGCTGCTGGAGTACAAGGTTGCTTGCGTGGAAAGTCGACAAAGTCTTCTGGATTAAGTCGTCCTCAGTTACAGTTTTCTTACATAACTTTAACTGAGACACAATACGATGTAGGGCTGAGTTATACTCCGTAACGGACTTAAAGTCTTGGAAACGGAGGTTCAACCAATCGTATTGTGCTTGAGGGAGGAGTATGTCATTTTGTTGTTGGAAACGGTCCTTCAGGGACTTCCACAATGTTCCGGGGTCTCTCTCAGTGAGATACTCATTTTTCAGGTCCTGATTGAGATGATGCCTAAGGAAAATCAAAGCTTTCGCCTTCTGGACGTCAGTTGATTTTGGATCATCGACAATTGTGCCGCTAAGGTTGTTTGAGGCTAGATGTATTTCAACATCTAGCGCCCATGTCAGGTAGTTACTACCATCAAGAGTAAGCTCAGCAAATTCTCTTTTGGTAATATCAGATATTATTCACTACAATTAAAGTGACATGGGTAAGGGGATTGACCAAAACATAGACAACGGGGAGACAAGGATTTATTTAGTTACTCTATGGCACATAAATGCACGTACTGGGCGCCGTCTACCTAAGGCATAAATTTACGGTCCGTCAAATACCGGGCACCGTCTACCCGGGCAAAATATGCGGACTATAAATAAAATAAACTATGTGCGCAAAATTAATTCATGTAGGATAATAAAATCACGTAAACATGCAAAAACGAATAAGGGAGATAATCACATGAAAATAATTTCTAGAAAATATACGATTTAATAGACAGAGGGAATAATCATAAGAATAATTATTTCATGTATATTAATGCAATTTAACGAAAAATTTTCATGATTAAAGATAAAGCAAAACACGGATTTTATGATATCAAGAACACAAACGAATTGGGTTAAGAAATCACAAAAAACCCGAGGAAAAACGTCGCATGAGTCGCGCACGGCGGATGAGAGTGACGCTCGTAGGTCGACCGCGTGCGTACGGTAACGGGCACTAGCGGGCGGGCACGAGCGCGCGGGCGATGGGCGCGAGCGTGCACAACAGGCGGCGCGGGCGTGCGGCGTTGGGGCATGACAGGCGCGATGTGCGCGCGGCGCGAATGTGAGCGACGGGCTCGCACCGTGTGGTGCTTGGCGAGCAACGAGCGTGCACCGTGCGGCGCGTCTCGTGTGGGCCTGCGGTGGCGCCGTGAGGCGGCAGCGAGGCGACGACGGTCGTTCGTCTTTCGGGGCAACGACCGTTATACGTTGATTCAATTCACAAAATAATTTTCACGTAATATAATTACACGCATGAAAATTCAGGAACTAAATCAATTTTTTTAAGTACACAATAAATCATGAGATTCATATAAAACTAAATTAAAGGCGTACCGTATAATCTCGGTTAGAGACTCGTGCTGATAACGTATTGTAAATAAGTGCGTAAATAAAGAGACAGCGTTTGTTGACCCAGTTCGTTGGGAACGACTACGTCTGGGGGCGATCCAAGCCAGGAATTCCACTATTATTCTTTTGTATATGTCATTACAATAATGAATACAAAGGTATATATATAATGTTAAAACCCTAGTATAATAGATAAAACCCATTGAGTTTCTTGGTCTATAAGTAATGTCCACATCAAATCTTCTAGATTTGAAATAATAAATCTTCAAGATTTACAACAAATAACATGTTTCATCACTAATATTTTAGGGATAATTTATAATTTTTGCAATTATAGCGATGTCCTAGATGATAGAAGTAGTTATGTCGTGAATGATCGGTAAAATAGTATGTCATATTATCTAATAGATGACATATACTTTCCATGGGTTGCATTTGTTAAGTCAATTGATGTTTAGTTTGTGCAATTAACAAGAGATTTCCCACTAAGTGTTTACAAACACTTATCCCTTCCACTTTTAAATTTTTACAGATGCCGTGGATTCTTACGTGGGCGAATGAACTCGGCGGGCTGTGGAGTCTTCTTAAAAACTTTATGTTTTAAGAAAAATATTTTGAATTTTGGATTGTAACTTAGGCTACGATCATACTTATTTACTACTTCCGCTGTGTAGATGTATGACGTGTGTATATTTTAATACAAAGTACTATTTTAGTAACGTTCCTACTTGTGTCACATCATATTTTCCGTACTATTTTAAGTGGGGACGTTACAAGTGGTATCTGATACTATATGTTTTATGTACTTTATCTGATATAAATGCAATGTGATTATATGAAGCTTATATGATATTAGTAGATATATGTACTTAATATGTACTAAATGCTCTTGATGTACTATATGCTTTTGAATGTAATATATGTGTATTATGTTTTTTAATGTAATGTTTATGCATGTAATATATGATGTATTTTGAATATATGAAATATATGTCATAATTATTATGTAATTTAATTGTTACTAATGAATTTGATATTGAATAGAACTATAAGTCGTAGAGGAAACCGAAACAACTCAGACATGAGCGAGGATCTAGCTTCCATATTGAGGGGGTTAGTGATTAGGCGTGAAATTGTCATGATTCGTCGTTAGAAATGCCCTAGTTTTGGTCGATTTTGTTGAGTATTTAGAGTCAATTGAGTATTATCTCTACATATTGATGAATTTATCTCTTTGATGCTCATGGGTGAATCGAGGGTGGAAAACGGAGTTCGTAGGACTTTGAATCGACTCAAACGGATGCCCGGATGAGAAGATATCGAAGAAATACGATTGGTATTAGTGCGGAAGAAGAAAAGTATCAGTTGAAGAAGAGGGAGAGTCACTCGAGTGGATCCACTCGAGCACCATCGCTCAAGCATGTTGGTCGAGTGCCCAATTTATCCAGAAAATTTTGAGCATTCGAGCTACTAGAGCACTACCGCTCGAGCATGTTGCTTGAGCGCCTCAAAACATACAGAGAAATTTGGCCATTCGACCAGTTAGCTCAGCAACTAGGTCAGTAAAGCCAATCATCCCAAACACCTGTATCTTCAGTCCAAAACCATGATATTGTTAGCCAATTTAAGAAATTTAGACCCTCAACCCTGACCGGGAAAGAAAATCCTATGGAAGTAGAAAACTGGATTCAGAGCTTGAAGAAAATATTCACTTATCTTAAGTGCACCGATGAGCAGAAAGTTTCTTGTGCTATCTTTCAGCTAACTGAGGATGCAGATTATTGGTGGGAAGCTCATTGTAGAACAATGACGGAAGAAGCTCGAATGTCAGTTACTTGGGAGAAATTCGTAGAAGAAGTGGTTAAGAATTATATACCACAATCATTCTTGGTTAAAAAAGAAACCGAATTTCTACAGTTGAAGCAGGGAAAGCTGACAGTGCAAGAATGTGAAAGGAAGTTTAATCAATTGGGAAGGTATGCTTCTCATTTGATTAATACTGATGACAGAAAGACAAAAAGATTTGTTTAAAACCTACGTCCAGAGATTAGTACCATCTTAGCAGCACAAGATATTAAGTCCTATGCCCAGATGTTCGAAAAAGCTCAAACGATAGCAGCGTATATAAAACCAGAAGAAGTAAGAATTTCAGAATCACAGCCAAATAAAAGAAAGTGGGTTGGTGCGAAACAAGGAGGAAATTTTAAGCAAGTAAAAAAGACGGGGATGGTACCACAACAACAACAGAGACCATCTAAATGCAGAAATTGTGGAAAAGAACATTTTGGAAAATGCCTAAAAGGAACAGGGGTATGTTATAAGTGTAAAGAACCTGGACATCTTATAACTGATTGTCCAAAGCTGAGGGGACAACAGGAGATGGCACCTGCTCGAGTGTTTGCCATGAGTCAGCAGGAGGCGACAGCAAATCCGGAAGTGATGGCAGGTATGTTCAAAATATTCCAAATACCTATTTTTATGTTATTCGATACTGGTGCTACGCATTCATTCATCTCTACGAAGATGTTTGTACAATTTGAGACCACCCATATTATGGTAGAAGAAGATTTCCTAGAAGTAAACATTCCCTCTGGTAGTACGACACAATCCTTAGGACTGTGTAGGAATGTGAAGATTGATTTTGAGCATGCAATACTCCCAGCAAATCTACATATAATAGAAATGAAGGACTTTGATATTATCTTGGGAATGAATTTGCTTATAGCTAATCATGCTCTTATCAAGTGTCAAGAAAAAGAAATATCATACGGAGATTGTTGTTTACCAAATAAATAAGGCTGAGAATTAAAGGCTATTTATGAGAGCTTTGGTAAAAACATCAAATGATTGAAATCATAAATGTTAAATGAATGATTATGATGAAGAACAATAATGACGATGATGAACTAAAGGTAAGAACACCAAGAATTGTCAGGGGTTTTTAGTCCCTGGACTTAAATGTGTATTGTATTTCTTTGATTGAATGTGTAGAACTCTCTTTCTTGTTACAAATATGGGACCATTTATAGTTTTCTCCATACAGGGGTACAATCGTCATTTTCGACCTCTCAGGGGACAGAGGCACTAAATGCCTCCAGCCTTTGGGGACGCGTGGGTGTCCGTATGCCACAGTCTGCAGGTGGCCATCCACTGGCGCATTGACATGTGTCCATAAAAGGACGATTCTCTGAGAATTTTCCTCATTTGGGTGGAATATTCTCTCTGTCACTGAGTACGGAGGCGACTCTTTACTTCTTATGGGAAGATCTTGCCAGATTCTATCACGTGCCCTTCTGTCCGTCCGAAGTCGGAAGCTTGTCGAGGTCGGAGATTAGTCTCCAAGACTTCAAGAAGTTGGAAGATCTCCTTGGGCTTTAACCATATTAAGGAGACCTTTAGACGTTTTATTCGATCGCGGTCGGACCGGTCCGGTCTCGGCACGGTTGACTTGTACTTAGAAATGCAGCGGGTACCTTCTGGGGCTTGGTGACGACCTCGCTATCGAGGTCGGAAGGATGGGAACGGAGGCCGCGGAGGCCGGAGGGTAATCGACTAGATCGGTATCGTCGCGGTCGTGCTGTTTTGTTATTCTTGGCCGGAATGAGGTCAGTGCCGACCTCTAGTATAAAATAGCTACAACAATTGCCCCCTAGCTCGACTCTTAGAGTTGATGGGAGGCGGAAGTGGCGCCTCTCCATCGCGTCTAGCGAGCTCAATCTGGGCTTGTGATGATGACGGTTTGGATGCGCTCTTCCCGAGCCCGGGCCGGTCACTATTGGGTGAGGGCGTCAGGGAGAGGGACCCGGCCGTGGTTGAGAGATCCCAGATCGAGACGACGACTAATCCAGTGGAGAGTCGGGAACCGTTGGATGATCTTCTGGGAGAAGATGAAGAGGACGGTGGTCGCGGTGAGGGCGATGACATGGCCAACAACCTACTGCTTCAAAATCTCGCAGCCGACCAAATCAAGGAGAGGCTTGGGATGGTGAATGAGGCCTCGGGGCCGGATGTCGAAGAGGTCGGAGGATCGCCTGCAGCGGTCCGAAGCGCGGGTGAGATCCGAAAGGATGAGGTTAGGAGAGCCTTTCGGTTGTGGTCGGAATATGTGGAGGAGAAGGATGAGATCGAGTCCCTATCCTTCGACTATGAGGAGTATCAAGAGCATTATCCCCGGGGATCGACCGTTCGTGATCCTACCACGATTCGGATAGCCGATATGGAGGAATCCAATAAATGGACGATTGGCCAATTTCAGAGCAGAATCACATATAGTTTCCTTGATGAAGCCCGGGTTGACTGGGATATTCCGTACGACGTCCTCCTTTACACCCCTGAGCTTAATGAGCGGACGGATCAGCCCCCTCCTGGGATGGTGGCCGTGACACAGGACATGATGGAGGTTGGGCTCCGTTTCCCCCTTCATTCGGCCATCTCCTATCTACTCAACTACTGGAACCAGGCGCCTATCCAGCTACTGCCAAATGCATGGATGATCATTCTGAGTGCCATGGTGTTTTTTGGTCAGAATCGGCTGCATCGCATACCGACCCCGGGGGAGATGTCTTATCTGTACCGAGTACAGAGTGAGAAGAGCGGGACCGGAGAGGTCTTCATTCAGATCAAGGGGCCCAAATTGGTGACCGGTCTCCAAGCAAGGCTCGCAACGACCGGAAAAAATGGTTCTTCGTTGGAGGAGCCTGGCAGACCGGATATCCTGATGGAACAGAAGTTGGGGTTCCAACCGACCTCCGCCCAAAACACCCTAGTAAGAGATTTGTATTTGTTTTTGGATTAAATGTACTGATCTAAATTTTTATTTTTCTTTGCAGGTTATCTTTCCCCCTCTGAGCGCGAGATGAACTTTGATTTCGCGGTCGTCCGAGAGCGGATATTGTCCCTGCCGGCCACTGAGAGGAATCAGGCCATTCTCCGGACCCGTCAGGCCCGACTTGCTAGCCGTTTCTTCCAGTTTCCACGCCATCTGAATTTGATGGGTAAGTACTAGGGTGAGCCCGGGTCTCGAGTTGTAGTAGTAAGTTTTTTTTGAGCACTTTTCATTTTGATAATGCAGTGCCTGAGTTTCCGGTCGTGCATCGTTGCCCCGATCATTTACTCGATCAGTGCCTAGAGATATTTTCCTGCCTTGGAGCTGCTCTCAGTCATCCGGAGGTCATCAAGGTGACAAAGAAGAAGAAAGGGGCCGGAGCCCGGAAAGGAATTGCAATTCAGGAGCCGACCCCGCTCCAGTCCGTCCCGGTCGCCAGGGGTGGCGCAACCGGGGTTCCTGCCCCCTCCCCCGTTACTGGACGGAATAGAGGGCGTGAGGAAATAGAGAGAGAGAGAGGAGGCCGACATGCGTGGGTCGAGCCCGGCTCCGATTGATGTCTCCGATGACACGCCTCCAGGGTCTGGGCCGGTCGGAGCTGATGTGATGGCCCCGGTGGCACACGCACCTGGTCGGGGGGATGACAGGACCTACTTCAGTCGTGACCCGGCCCGTTTCCAAGTGTAAGTTATTCAAACTTGTATCTAATTCTATCAATCTCTAGTTCCTGACCGGACGTTTCTTTCTTTGATCAGGTTGACCCGCAATGATTCCAACCTTCCGCCGATGGTGCTGGACTTTCTGTCCTCCTGGGCTCCGAGCTCTATTGTTGAGATGCCGAAGTATATGAGTCGGGTGGTGAACTCCCTGCCTCAAGCCTGGACCCGAGACCTGGCAGACATCACCAAGCGCCGCCCCCGGTACGCTGGCCGAGCCTGCATCGCCCTGGCCAATCAGACGGCGATTATGACCAATTATGTAGAAAGTTAGCTCACTCCGGAGGGTGGAGGCCGACCTGACTCGGGCCCGGGAGGAGAAGGCCGGCTTTGAGAGCGAGAACGCCGCGCTGAAGAAAGAAAGAGATTATGTTGTCGGCCAGATGGAGGCCGTGCTGAAAGAGAAGGAGGATGCCCTTGGCCGGGCGGAGACGACGTGGAAAGCTTTGGATGACGCTCAGCGTCGAATGGCTGAGATGGAGGATGCCATGGCCGAGCTGCAGTTAGAGGCCCATGCGGCCAGAGGGGATACCGAGCAAGCCCGCGCTCGGCAAGCCGAGCTGGAGAAGGAGGTGAGAGAGAAAGTAGCAGAGTTAGTTGCCGCTCTGCAGTGGCCGGCCTATGACCCGAATAACCCGGCTACTGGCCCGGCGTTGTTCTCGAAATTCTGCTACTACATGGCCGTTGCCGACCTAATCCGCATGGGGTGCAAGGCCAATCAAGACACCAAGTTCTACGAGGATTACTTCTGGGAGTACGTTGCCAAGACTCCGATCCATGAGAGCTATTACCTCCACTTCTTGGACCTCGAGACTGAGCTTGGGGTAGACTTATCCTGGTCTCCATACCGGCACCGGTTGCTCCTTTCGGGCCATGGTCCTCCAGCCGTTCAGGTTGAGGAGGCCGAGGAAGACGGGGAAGAAGAGGATGATGAAGCGGCTCCACCGGAAGGCTCCCTGGCACCGGGCGGAGACGTGGCAGAGACTTGCGTAAACGAAGTGGCAGACTTCGTGGCCGGGTCCGAGGAGCAGACAGGCACCGCGGGCGGAGCTGGTGACCCCTGAAGATTTTTATTTCGCCTTTGCTTGAAGTTATTTTTCTTTGTGTAACCGGCTACCGACCAGATTTATTTTCCTTTTGGACTATTGTACTCCTTTCTCCGGCTTTAGACCGGTTTTGTTATGAAATTCAATTTTCACTAACTTTGTTGCTTTGTTGTTATTTTCCTTGTTGTTTATCCCTGTTAAAAATGTTTAAATTTTAACGTGTATATGAGATTTTTCCCGGGCATAAGTGAGAGATATGCCGACCTCGACATGGTCGGCATATGCTTTGGACCGAGCCTGGTGTTTGAAATGGCCTTGGTTGCCTTACCGAGCTCAATTGTGGTATGCCGATCTCGATATGGTCGGCATACACTTTTGAACTTGAGCTTGGTTTTTTAAAATGGCTTGGGTGGCCTACCCGAGCTCAAGTGTGATATGCCGACCTCAATACGGTCAGCATATAATTTTGAACTGAGCTCGGTTTTTAGATGGCCTTGGGTGGCCTTCCCGAGCTCAAGTGTGATATGCCGACCTCGATACGGTCTGCATATGCTTTTGAATTGAGCTCGGTTTTTTATTGAATGAGATTGAGCTGCGCGTAGAACTTTTGTATTGATAAGAACTTTGACTACGTAGTACAACTTAAATATTTATAGTATTTCTTCAAGTGAATTGCATTCCAGGGGTATTGGTCCGGAGTGCCATCCATGAGTTCCAGCTCGTAAGCTCCCTTGGAGAGCCACTTGGATATCCTAAATGGGCCCTCCCAGTTCGGGCCGAATACCCCTTTAGAAACTTGAACCTTCTTGAGGACGAGGTCGCCGACCTGGAATCGTCTGGCCTTCACCTTAGAGTTGAATTTTTTTCAGATTTCTTCTTGTAGGCCGCGTTCCGGAGATCGGAGTTGAGTCTTCGTTCTTCTGGCATGTCTAGATTGATCATCCGGGCGGTGTCATTGTCTTCAGTGATCGTCTGAGCTGTCCTGTGGCTCAGGAAGGAGACCTCCGATGGGATGACGGCCTCGGTTCCAAAAGCTAAAGCGAAAGGTGTTTCACCCGTCGAGGTTCTTATAGTTGTTCGGTACGACCAAAGCACGTCGGGGAGCTTGGCTGCCCACTTCCCTTTCTTGTCCTCAAGCTTTGCTTTAATAGTGTGCTTGAGGATTTTATTCACGGCCTCCACCTGGCCGTTCGTCTGCGGGTGGTAGGGGGTGGAGAAAACTTTCTTGATTTTCTATTTTTCAAAAAACTGGATCATCTGGAGACCGTCAAACTGTTTCCCGTTGTCGGAGATGATCACATGTGGTAAGCCGAAATCACAGATGATATTTTTCCAAATGAATTTTATGATCTGGGCTTGATTGATTTTGTTGAGCGGCTAGGGCTCCGCTCACTTTGTAAAATAATCGACGGTCACGACGGCGAATTTGTGGCCCCAGGGCGCAATGGGCATTGGTCCGATCAGGTCGATGCCCCACTGGATAAAAGGCCAAGGGCTGTACATGGAGGTGAGCTGCTCGGGGGATAATTTGATGTTGGGTCCCAAGATTTGACATTTGTGGCACGACCTTGCAAAGCTGACAGCGTCCTTGTTCAGGGTCAGCCATAAATATCCTTGCCTGATCACTTTATGGGCTAGGGCCCGGCCTCCGGCTTGGTTCCCACATACCCCCTCATGGATCTCGGCTAGGATGCTCTGGCCTTGCTCCGGGGTTATACATTTCAGGAGTGGGAGGGTGAAACTTCTTTTGTACATGAGGTTGTCAATGAGGTGTACCTTGATGACCGGAGTTATAGCTGCCGGGCCCGGACTCTATCTTCTGGGAGTGTGCCGGTCTCCAAGTATTTCATGATCGGGGTCATCCAATTCTCGTAGGCATTCAGCACGGTTGATACCTGTGCCCGGATCACTATGGGGGTCCCAAGCGTGGTGAGCTAGATATTGGCGAGGTTGGCGGCTCCTTCTGCGGTAGCGAGCTTAGAGAGGGCGTTAGCCTGGGTGTTGTGCTCCCTCGGGATTTTCTCTATGAAGATTTGATGAAATTTCACGCACAAGGTCGTGACCAGGTCGAGATATTTCACCATTTGCTCTCCCCGGGCCTCGTATTCTCCTTTTATTTGGTTTACTACGAGTAGGGAGTCCATGAAGATGTGCAGACGGCATACTCCGATGGCAATTACGAGTTCGAGGCCCCCAACCAAAGCTTCATACTCAGCCTCGTTGTTGGTGGCCGGGAAGCTGAAACGGACCGCATGAGTGAAACTCTAGCCCTCCGGTCCGACTAGAACGATGCCGGCCCCGGCGTAAGTACTGGTCGACAACCCGTCTACATAGAGCTTCCACGGGGGATGGTCGATTCTTGTGAATTTTGGGGGGAACGTAAGTTCAACTATGAAGTCGGCCAGAGCCTGGCCCTTGATGGCCGTTCTCGAGGCATATGTGACTCCGTACTGAGCTATCTCCAACGACCACTTCAATAACCTGCCGCTGGTGTCCGGCCGGTGTAATACTTGCCTCAGGGGTAGAGTGGTAAGAACCTCTACTTGGTGGTCGAAAAAGTAGGGCCTTAGTTTTCTTACGCTCATGACCAAAGCGTAAGCCAATTTTTCAAGTGGGGTATACCTGAGCTCGGCATCGTGCAAAGCTTGGCTTACGAAGTAGATCGGGAGGTGGTTCTGACCGTCCGCCCGGACAAGTACTGCGCTGAGGGTGACATCGGAGGCCACAAGATACAAGTAAAGCTTCTCTCCTGGGACCGGCTTGACTAGAATTTGTGGGTTTGCCAAATATTCCTTTAATTTTGAAAAGACTACTTGGCTTTCTCTGTTCCAAGAAAACTTGCCATTTTTTATAGTCGAGAAGAAAGGCTTACTTTTATCTCCGAGCTGGGCTATGAATCTGTTCAGTGAAGCTAGGCAACCGGTCAGGTGTTGTACTTGTTTGATTGTCCTGGGCTCCTGCATGTCTAGGACGACCTTGATCTTGGCCAGGTTGGCCTCGATTCCTCGCTGGATGACGATGTGCCCGAGGAACTTGCCGGCCTCCACCCCGAAGTTGCATTTCTTTGGGTTCAGCTTCATATTGTATGCCTTGAGGATCTTGAAGGTCTCCTCGAGGTCTCTGAGGTGGTCTTCCTTCTTCAGGCTTTTTACCACGATGTCGTCGATGTAGACCTCCATGGTCTTTCCGATCTGATCCACGAACATTTTATTGACCAACCGTTGGTAGGTCGCACCGGCGTTGATCAGGCCAAAAGGCATTCGGAGCCAAGAAAATATGTCATTTTCCGTATGGAAGGATGTGTGCTTAATGTCTTCAACGGCCATCGGAATTTGGTGATAGCCGGCGAAGGCGTCCATGAAGGACATCATCTCGTGACCGGCCGTGCTATCCACTAGATGGTCGATGTGCGGCATCAGAAAATGGTCCTTTGGGCATGCTGCATTGAGGTCGGTGAAATCGATGCACAACCTCCAAGTGTTGTTTATTTTCTTGACTAGGACGGCATTGGCGACCCATTGGAGCTCGTCTTTGGCCTGCTCGATTAGTTTGTTGTCCAACAATTTCTTGACCTATTGGGCCAGTGCTTCGTATTTTTCTGGGCCGAACTTTCTCCTTTTCTGGTGGACCTGCCTCTTGTTAGGGTCGATCTTCAATCGATGGCAGACATGTTTTAGATCTATTCCGACCATATCTTGGTGAGACTAAGCGAAAACTCCTATGTTGGCCTTGAGGAATTCGATCACTTCCCCCCGCATTTCGGTCGGTATGCAAGAGCCGATCAGGACTTCCAGTTCCGGCCTCGAAGGATCGACTGGAATGTGTTCCAAGTCCTCCAAGGCCGTGGCTTGCTCGTAGCTTCGCCAGTCGCTTGTGTCGAACCTAGGGTCGATATCGAGCTCGGAGGGCTCGAAGCCGATCCTCGGCTCGGGATCATCAACTTGCATTCGTTGAAGGTTTTGACCATTATCGGAGTCGGCCGAGGTGGACCCGACCTCCATTACGACTTCGGTGGTCAGAAGGTTCCCTTCGAGGCCGGTTCGCGATTTGTCTAATGTTTGATCGTTACAAATTGGGGACAAATAAGAATCGAAATAGTTCAAACATTTTCTTGCCATTGATTGATCACCCTTTACGGTGCCGACCACCCCCTCAGTGGTGGGGAACTTGATACAGTAGTAATAAAAAGAGGCTACGGCCTCGAAAACCTCTACAAAATGCCTACCTAAAAAGCTGTTATAAAAACTCGGCTGGTCTACAATGATAAAGTCCAATGGCCTAGTAATTCTAACCTTCTCGTCATAAAAGTAGACGAGCTCTACTGAGAGCTTTATCCTTCCGTATGCGGCGACAGTAGCATCCCCGAAACCTTTCAGCTGGAGGTCGATGGGCTTTATGAAGCTGACGAGATCCCCGAGCTGATCTAGGGCCGCTTTGAATATGATGTTGCAGAAGCATCCATTGTCGATTAAAACTCGATGGACTTCCTTGCCCAAAATTCGGGCCGCGATCACCAAAGCATCCCCCTTGGGGTACAACACCCCGCTCCGGTCTCGGTTGGAGAAAGTGATCTCCAGATCCTTGTGGATTTTGGGCTCGGGCGGGGTGACCAGGTTCACGTTGGTCACGGCCCGGATTTCGGCCTTGCGCTTTCTGTTAGAAAGCATGGAGACGGGAGCGAGGCCGCCCAAGTTCCCTCCGCCGGCCTGGATTATGTTGACCCAGCCGCCAGGGTTTATCGGGGGGAGGTCATCGTCGTTGTCGTCCTCCAATACTGCGACCGGCCTGAGAGGCCGGCCTCCTTCCTCGTTCCTACGGGGGAGACGCTGCTGTTGCTGTTGCTGCGGTTCCTGCCGGCCGGCTGACCTTTGTAGAAGGTCGTTCAGGCGTCCTTCGTCAAACAGTTTCCACAACTGTTTTAAGAGATCACGACACTGGCTCGTATTATGGCCAATAGAGTCGTGATAGGCGTAGAACTTTTTTGGGTCCAGCCGGGACCGGTCTCCAGTAAAGGGTCTAGGCCGGGGAAGCATATCCCTATGTTGGATTGCGTTGAAAATGTGCGCAAGGGGCCTCAGGGCCTGGGTGAGGTGTACTTCAACGTCCTCGAAGGACTTGAAGTTTCCGGGCGGCTTGGCTATCTTTTTGGCCTTGGGGCCACCCTTGGGGGAGACCTGAGTGACGATCTCCTGCTCCTTTGCGGCTGGTTCGGTCTCCCCCAGCCTGAGTGCCAGTAGCCTCCTCCGAGCTAGGTAATCGTCTGCCCGGGCTCGGAAGTCGGCATATATTTTCAGAAAGTCCTTGGTGAGGTGCCTGAACATCGTAGATCGGCCATGGAAGCCTCCCAAGGCGGCGTGCAGGGCCAGTTGGTCGCCGACCGGCTCACCGGTCAAAATGACCTCATCCACCCGGGTGATATAGTCTTCGTCAGATTCACATCAACCGGTGTCAGTTCTCCGGCTGGGCAATTTTGGCCGCAAAATAGGATGTGAACTGGATGCTCAAAGTGGCGAAAGAATCGATTAAGTGGGCCGAGAGTGAGACGTACCACCTGTGGGCGAGGTTGCCCAGGGTGAGCGGGAAGAGCCTACACTTCGTGGCGTCGGTCGTGCAGCGCCCGGTCATATAAATCCAGAATTTACTCATATGAGTTTTCGGGTCCGTCTTCCCTTCATAAAGAGGGGTTGGCGGCGAAACGATTTTGAGTTGGACCGGGCGTGCTCGATGTCGATGGACAAGGGCTCGTTTGCGACTGCCGGGCCTTAGGTTGGCCTTACGCTTCCATGAGCGCCCTCATCTCATCAAGCTGCTTTTGCATCTTGACGATCTCCGGGTTCGGAGTCTCGACCAGCTGGTCGTCATTATCGGCCAGGGGGCCGATCCGGTCGAATACTGCCGCTCGAGGAGTGCCGCATCCCAACAGGCCGCTTTGGGCCAAGCTAAGCTTGCGCCTGGCGGAGTTGGCCGGGGCCAGGCTGACCTCGGCCGCCCTCTTGAGGGGCATTTGTGCTGTACTCCACGTGTTGGAAATGGATTCCATATCTCCGTATCTAGTGTCGTAACTGGGGAGATGACTGGGGTACCAGGAGGGATCGCTTGAGCCTAGGCGGCCGAAGACCGGATGGGCGGAGCCGCGGGACCGAGCAGAAGTGGGGTTAACTCGGCACTGGCTTTCTCCCTGGTGCTCTGAGGCTTTTGCCTTCCCTTTAAGGGTGCGGGCATGCGACCTCCTCTTTGAGATGGAGGAGGTGCTTTGGCACTTCCTCGTCTTCTCCGCCTGACGGCGTTGTCCCGACCCAGCCTGGTCGGGAGTGAGGAAATTCCTTACCTGCGACAGATGGGGATCCTCCGGATATCGGATGGGAGAGGCCATGCGTGTGGTCTTTCCGGGGCGAGTGGGGGTCGGCTCCCCTGAGGCCCGAGTCGCGGGGTCTCGTGGTGTGGCCGGAGCTCCGATGGCTCTGTGGGCCTGTGATGATCTTTGGTTCGTCATTGTTTTGTGGAGAGAGGCTTGTAACTTGAAGATTTGAAGATGAGAATCTTTGAAGAACAGTGAGTGTTCTTCAAAGAGGTAAAAAGAAGATGAGTTTGATGGGTTGGACACCCTCCTTCTAGCGCAAAATGTTGTTTACCAAATAAATAAGGCTGGGAATTAATGGCTATTTATTAGAGTTTTGGTAAAAACATCAAATGATTCAAATCATAAATGTTAAATGAATGATTATGATGAAGAACAATAATGACGATGATGAACTAAAGGTAAGAACACCAAGAATTGCCAGGGTTTTTAGTCCCTGGACTTAAATGTTTATTGTATTTCTTTGATTGAATGTGTAGAACTCTCTTTCTTGTTACAAATGTGGGACTATTTATAGTTTTCTCCATACAGGGGTACAATCGTCATTTCCGACCTCTCATGGGACAAAGGCACTAAATGCCTCCAGCCTCTGGAGACGCGCGGGTGTCCGTATGCCACAGTCTGCAGGCGGCCGTCTACTGGCGCGTTGACACGTGTCCATAAAAGGATGATTCTCTGAGAATTTTCCTCATTTGGGTGGAATATTCTCTTTTTCACTGAGTACGGAGATGGCTCTTTACTTCTTATGGGAAGATCTTGCCAGATTCTATCACGTGCCCTTCTGTCCGTCCGAAGTCGAAAGCTTGTCGAGGTCGGAGATTGGTCTCCAAGACTTCACGAAGTTGGGAGATCTCCTTGGGCTTTAACCATATTAAGGAGACCTTTAAACGTTTTATTCGATCGCGGTCGGACCGGTCCGGTCTCGGCACGGTTGACTTGCACTTAGAAATGCAGCGGGTACCTTCTGGAGCTTAGTGCCGACCTCGCTATCGAGGTCGGAAGGATGGGAACGGAGGCCGCGGAGGCCGGAGGGTAATCGACTAGATCGGTCCCGTCGTGGTCATGCTGTTTTGTTATTCTTGGCCGGAATGAGGTCGGTGCCGACCTCTGGTATAAAATGGCTACAACAATGATCAAAGGATGTGAACTTTACACTATATGGTGCTAGAATTGGAACTATACCTCTAGTAATTTCAGCAATGAAAGCCCGGAAATTATTGTGGAAAGGAAAAAATACGGCATTTCTAGTAAATATTGTAGCAACGGAATCCAATGGTCCAACATTGGATGACATGTCAGTAGTATGTGAATACAAGGATGTATTCCCAGATGATTTGCCTGGATTACCCCCAGATCGTCAGTTGGAGTTCACTATTGATTTGATACCTGAAGCCGCGCCTGTTTCTAAAGCACCTTACAGAATGACACCAAAGGAGTTACAGGAGCTGAAGGTGCAATTGCAAGAATTACTGGACAAGGGCTTTATTCGACCAAGTGTCTCACCATGGGGTGCACCAGTATTATTTGTGAAAAATAAAGATGGATCATTGAGGATGTGCATCGATTATCGAGAACTGAATAAGCTCACTATCAAGAATAAATATCCACTTCCCAGAATCGAAGATCTGTTTGATCAGTTAAGAGGAGCTTGTGTATTTTCAAAAATTGATTTGAGATCGGGATATCATCAGATAAAGATTAAAGAAAGCGATATTCCGAAGACGGAATTCAGAACCCGATATGGTCATTATGAGTTCGTATTGTTACCATTTGGACTCAGTAATGCGCCAGCTATATTCATGGATTTGATGAATCGGGTATTTCATCAATATTTAGATCAATTTGTGATTGTCTTTATTGATGATATTCTAGTATATTCAAGAAATAAGGAGCAGCATGCAGAACATCTTCGAATTACATTGGAAACTCTGAGGAAAGAGAAATTGTATGCTAAATTCAAGAAGTGCGAATTATGGTTGGATAAAGTTGTATTTCTTGGACATACGGTTTCAGCTTTGGGAATAGAAGTTGACCCAACAAAGGTAGAAGCTGTAAACCAATGGAAGACACCAACTAATGTGAACGAAGTCAGGAGTTTTCTTGGTTTAGCTGGGTATTATCGAAGATTCATTGAAGGGTTTGCTCGGATTGCAAAACCCTTAACTCAGTTTACTCGGAAAGAAACAAAGTTTGAATGGACAGAAGAATGTGAAAGGAGTTTTCAAGAATTAAAGCAAAGACTAACAACGACCCTAGTTCTTACAATTCCTGAAGGTACATAAGGATTTATTGTGTACAATGATGCTTCTAATCAAGGCCTGGGATGTGTACTTGTGCAGAATGGAAAAGTAGTAGCGTACGCATCAAGACAATTAAAACCACATGAGCAGAACTATCCTACGCATGATTTAGAGCTAGCAGCAGTTGTGTATGCACTCAAGATTTGGAGGCATTACTTGTATGGAAGTAAATGTAGATCTACACAAATCATAAGAGTTTGAAGTATATCTTCGAACAGAAGGAATTAAACATGAGGCAAAGAAGATGGTTGGAGCTGGTAAAAGATTATGATTGTGAAATATTGTACCATCCAGGAAGGGCAAATGTAGTAGCATATGCCTTAAGTCGCAAGGGAAAGATCAATGCTTTGATTGTGAAACCAACCTTGAAGGAAAGTATAGCAAAAGCTCAATATGACGATGCATTCTTAGAGAAGATAAAACAAAAGAACAAGGAAGGTAAAGCAAAGGAGTTTTCAGTATGTGAGGATGGTACATTGGTATGTCGAGGAAGAATATGTGTCCCAGAAAAAGAAGAACTCAAGAAGGAAATATTGGAAGAAGCACATTCTACACCATATACAGTTCATCCTGGAGGAACGAAAGTGTACCAAGAATTAAAGAAGTTGTTCTGGTGGAGAAATATGAAGAGAGATATTGGAAATTTCGTACATAAATGTTTGACATGTCAGCAGGTGAAAGCTGAGCATCAAAGACCATCAGGATTATTAAAGCCGCTTGAGATTCCTGAATGGAAGTGAGAACATATTACAATGGATTTTGTGGTAGGATTGCCCAAGTCAATACAAGGAAATGAAGCTATTTGGATAATTATTGACAAATTGACCAAGACGACACATTTTCTACCAATAAAGATGACGTTCACATTGGATAAATTGGCCCAGATTTATATTAAGGACAATTGTCCGATTACACGGAGTTCCAATTTCTATTGTGTCAGATAGAGATCCACGATTTACATCAAAATTCTGGCACAACCTTCAAGAAGCTATGGGCACAAAGTTGGAATTCAGTACAACTTTTCATCCTCAAACATATGGTCAATCGGAAAGAACAATTCAAACTCTGGAAGATATGTTGAGAGCTTGTATCATTGATTTTGGAGGAATTTGGGAAAGGTACCTACCTTTAGTGGAATTTGCCTACAACAATAGTTATCAAGCTACAATTGAAATGGCACCGTACGAAGCATTGTACGGAAGGAAGTGCAGATCTCTACTATGTTGGGATGAAATTGGTGAAAATAAATTGTTAGGACCGGAATTGGTGGAAGAGACTAATAAGGTATTAAAGAAAATTAAAGAAAAGATGCAAGCAACTCAAGATCGATAGAAAACGTATGCGGATAGGCGAAGGAAAGAATTAAGTTTTGAGATTGGAGACAAGGTATTCTTGAAAGTATCACCAATGAAAGGGATTTTCCGTTTCGGGAAAAGGGGAAAGTTAAAACCCAGGTATATTGGACCTTATGAGATATTGGAAAGAGTTGGAGATTTGGCTTATAGGCTAGCGTTACCACCATCCTTGGCAGGAGTACACAATGTATTCCATATCTCGATACTCCGAAAGTATGTACCTGACCCTACCCATATAGTAAACCAACCTGAATTATAAATTGATGCCAACTTAACCTATGAGGAAGTCCCTATAGCCATACTTGATAGAAAACTTCATAGGTTAAGGAATAGAGATATTCCTATGGTTAAGGTCCAATGGAATACACATGGAATAGAAGAAACTACGTGGGAACGAGAGGATAAAATCTTAGCAAAGTACCCTTACCTCAATATCCACGGTAACACTTGAAATTTCGAGGACGAAATTTATTTAAGGGGGTTAGACTGTAATACCCTAGGTTTTCATGACCTTATCTGCTATACTAAATACTTTATAATTCTTCATGAATCTATGTGACGCATTTACATCCAAATTTATGCAAAGTCACGTTTATGTATTTTAATTACTCGATATTTACAATTAACGTATTATTTGCTTAATACATGTTTATTCTTAAGGCTTTATAATTTTTATATGTTCTTTATTTTATGTCTTAAAGTGTTTAATTTAGGAATTAATGTAGTCCTTAAGTATAGTAAATTATTTCATAAGATATAAGTTGTAAAATGAATGTTTCTTTAAGAAACGAATTACGTATCGATTACTCGATATTTTCTATTATTAGTATATAGACTTTGTAATTTATTTAGAGTCCTAGAAGAGTTTTAAATTTATTACATAAAATAGTATAGGTAAATTGTATGCATAATGTACTTTACAATTATTAAATAATTTAGAAAAAAAACATAATTTTTACTTATTAATTTCAAACCATACATGTGTCATGACCACAAGATACAAGATTTCTCTTGAAATCTCTACGAATGTCGGCCATTTAGAGAAAGATTAGTAAAATCGATGAAGCTTCAAGAGTTAAAGTCAAATTAAGAGAAAAAAAGTCAAAATTAGTTACTAATCTCAAGTTGACATGTGTAAATTAAACCAACCTACAAGATTACTCCATAATCTTCTTCAAAGTCGGCTAAATGGGATGGAGTAGCCTCCAAGGTTGGCTCCTACTATAAATATATGACCATTCATGCAAAAATATTTATAAGCAAATGTTAAAAAAAAAAAAAAAAATTAGCACAAATACTACTATTCTTACACTTAGAATTTGAAAAAGAAGGAGAAGGAATTTCTTTTAGCTACCAATCTCTAAGTAAGTTCCTCTTCTTGAATAAGTGACTATTTAAGTTTTAGTATGAAGTTTATGCATGAAATATGAATTAAATGATAGGAAAATAAGTTATGATAAGTGATTTGCATATTATATATGTTTTACTTCATATTTTGAATGTTTGATTCAATTTCTTCATATGTTATGAATAAAATCATGTTTATTACTTGATTATCTATGCTTTAGAAGTAGAAATCATGAAATTATATGGTTTAAAGTGAATTTAAGATGATATGTTCTTCATGTATTCATGAAACCGAATTTTTGGATCAACTTTTGTATAAACTTCGTTTTGACCAATTCCTTTGGTGAAAAATTCTGAAAAATTTATATGTGAAAGTATACTGGTGATGGAACTTAGGTTTTAAATTTCATAGCTATTGGAATAGTATTCGATGTATGGTGATTTTTTTCAAAATTGAACTAGGATTTTGGACTCTGTAACAAGAACAGTAGAAGTTTGCTATGATCTGAGGATAATCGGTTAAGTTTTTATAGAAAAACAAAGTATGTTGATAAATTACATAAAGTTGGGAGTTCATGGTTAAAATTTCAGAAGTATTGGACTTATGATTGATTTATGGTGAATTCTTAAAGTTAAGTGATCAAGAATCAATAGCAGTGTGTTCATCATGAAATATGTGATGATTGGTAAGGATTTTGAGAAATCTATAAATATGGCGATAAACTTTATTGACTTGGGAATCTACTGTTAAAATTTCATAATTTTTGGACGTATAGATGATTTAATATGAATTTTCAAAGTTAGGTGTATAAACTGCAAAAACTGAAATTTTGTATAAGTCGAAATGGTCTGTATACATTTTTATGGTCGATATCTATTTATAACTTGTTATTTGATGATTTTACACACTTAATTGATATTTGTGTTTTAGTATACAGTATTTGAGTATGTATTGAGATTTGAATTCAAGTCATTATAATCGTACGAGTATAATATGTGAATTTTACAATTTATTTAAAAAATGAAGGGATAAGCAACAATGTTTCTATTGTAAAATTTTTACTTGTAGGTACAAACCTGCAAGGTGGGGAATCACTTCACTCTTCACCGAGTGTTTTATTATTATTTTAATTGCACTTATTAAATGTTGAATGTTAAATATTTTGAGTCTGACCCGCTATCGACTGGCCTCTGAGATAGTCCAACTATATGTTGGCAAATGAGATAGTCCGGTCGCTCCGGCACCATGGGTTGGTCGCGCCACCCAAGGAGATACCCGATGAAATTCCGGGGGCTCACATGTTATAAACAATTGATGTTTAGTTTGTGTAATTAACAAGAGATTTCCCACTAAGTGTTTACAAACACTTATCCCTTCCACTTTTAAATTTTTACAGATGCTGTGGATTCTTACGTGGACGAATGAACTCGGCGGGCTGTGGAGTCTTCTTAAAAACTTTATGTTTTAAGATCAATATTTTGAATTTTGGATTGTAACTTAAGCTACGGTCATACTTATTTACTACTTCCGCTGTGTAGATGTGTGACGTGTGTATATTTTAATACAAAGTAGTATTTTAGTAACGTTCCTACTTGTGCCACATAATGTTTTCCGTACTATGTTAAGTGGGGACGTTACATATCATTTTTTTTTATTAATCACTATAATTATAATGTATTTATCCTCATTTCCACTGTCATTTAATTTTTTTTAAAAGCAAACGCCACCTAAACCTATTTTATTAAAAAATTATGGGAGGATTCGTAATTCAAAATCGAATTTAAAGTGTAAATCTTATTTTCTTTTTAACATGCGTGATCAAGTACCAAGAAATTAGTAGGAGATAGGTGGCAAGAAAATGGTGTGGTAAGTCCGACACGTGTATTGGTATATGCGTGAGAAGGGGCAGTTAAGCTCTCCTATAAATATGACCAACTTTCCGCCGCTATTAACTCACCTCAATTGCATATTATAACCTCAACTAACTAATATATCTCTTCTTCTCCTTTTTTCTCTGTTAAACATGTTTCTTTGCGGCTGGTTTGCGACTGAGGAGTTGCCATTGAAGTAATATATATACTATATATTAGTACACGTTATACATTTCAATTTAATTTGTAAAAGTTCATTTGTTAATTTGCATGGTTGATGATGTTATTAGTTTTTGATGAATTGATTTCTATTATCATGCAGATGGAAAAGTAATTGAAAATCGAGCACTTTTGAGGAGGACGAGTATCACAATGATATTAACTTTAATGGGTGGATGTTCATCCTTCCTCCTCAGTAGTGATGTTTAATATTGTGTGTTGTCGTTATGTTGTTTGGAGAAAAATTATTTTTAAGGCCAGTAGGTTGGGGTAGCAAAAAGAGGTCAGTACATTTGCGGGCTGACATTATAAGGACCGCAACTCTTCAACGTGGAAAATTAAGGCCAAATTGGCCCGTATTACCTTCAAGTGGGCTGAATTTGGCTTTACTTTGCCACGTTGAAGAGTTGCGGTCCTTATAATGCCAGCCCGCAAATGTACTGACCTCTTTTTGCTACCCCCAAATCTACTGGCCTTAAATTGCTACCCTTTATATAAACAATACATGAAGAAAAAATAAATGTGCAATAAAATTGAAAGCATCTCCATGGAAGAAAAATGAAGCAAGGCAATGTGATTTATATAGGAAGATGATTGGTGAGAGAATTGAGACTCACCTACCCTCTTACTAGATGTTGTGACTCACCGTCTATCAATATTTAAGTTATCCAACTTCATATATATTTGCGAGAAAAATGTTCCTTGAAATATTTGAACTAGAAAAAAATGATTTTGAATTACAAAAATATGGGTATTGTTGGATTAATGAATGTTTTGCTTCTTCAAGGAAAAACAAATTTATGCATTAATTAAAGGTATAAAACTAATACTCCCTCCCTCTATTTTACAATTACTTTCACACCTGTCTTATTTAAATAACTCTTAAAAAGAAAATAACTCTTTCATTAAAGTCAATAAAGTAAAAATGTATTATTATTTTATTTAATCTCACAATCATTGACTCAAATACTTAATTTTTCTTACAAAATGTATTATCCTCTACTACGAAAGTAGTTCTGAGACAGAGTGAGTACCATGAAGTATTCCAAATAAAACAATAGTGTCAATACAGATAATACAACACCTAAAAGGCCACGCGAAACAAACCCCTACAACAAAATTTAGGATTCGAGCACCAATATTTGTAGGAGTAATTGAAGCAAAAAAAATTCATTGTACATTAGTATCATCATTATAAATGAGTACAAGAGCTTATACATATTGCAATTGCAGTCCTACAACTATATTTCACTTGGGAAAATTGAAACATACTCATCAAATTAGGGATAGTAAACTCTGTGTGTTAGGGTAGCAATTTATATAGATTTATTACCAATTAATTTTGACATGGGTAACCATACTCTACTTGTATATAATTGACTAGTAGCTCTGCATCAGTTATCTATAGAGGGTTTTATACTGACTATATATATAAATGGTAGCAATTTAAGGCCAGTAGGTTTGAGGGGTAGCAAAAAGAGGTCAGTACATTTGTGGGTTGGCATTATAAGGACCGCAACTCTTCAACGTGTCAAATTAAGGTCAAATTCAGCCCAATTGAAGGTAATACGGGCCAATTTGGCCTTAATTTGCCACGTTGAAAAGTTGCGGTCCTTATAATGCCAGCCCGCAAATGTACTGGCCTCTTTTTGCTACCCTCCCAAACCTACTGGCCTTAAAAATAATTTTTCCCTGTTGTTTGAGTTTGTGTGTCTCCGTTTTACTGTTGATGTTTGTAATCATTGCGTCATGTTAGTGTTGTAATTGTCGTATCACGTGAATAATAATAATAATAATAATAATAATAATAATAATAATAATAATAATAATAATAATAATAATAATAATAATAATAATAATAATAATTTCGGTGGATTTCTGTCCATTCTTTTTTTATAAAAGTTATAGCAAAAATACAGAAAATAAGAAAAAGCAACGCAAGTGTTCTAGAAGGAACAAAATGAGGGATTTAAATCAAATTCGTTCTTTATCTTTTCACCTTTATCTAAATGGTCCTCTATTTATTTGCTTTATCAATTTAGTATTGTATTTGTTCAAATTTTGTCAAAATGATCCTAATTTGGTGATAAATGGTCATAATTGTTTTTTTATATTTTACTTCATGTTTTTATTTTATTTGGCAAAGATGGCTACCTAGCATGCCACATTGGAAAAAAAAATCACATCATAGGCTTCCCCCGAAAAACTAGTGCACATGACTAAAAAGTTGCATTTTATACTTTTTGCGTTCAATCAGGGCGTAACTGGAGAAATATGAATTGATACGGGACTAAATTGACAAAGAAAATAAATAGAGATTACAGAAACGGTGAGGTTTTGTATATTTTTAGGCCAATTAGGATCATAAACTTAAAATAGATATGAGACTAAATTTGATAAAACAAATAAATAGAAGACCATTTTGATAAAGATGAAAAGATAGAGGACAAATTTAGGGGGGCGCTTGGTTAGCAATTCTTCAATGGTAATGGGAATAAAAATTTATTTCCATCTATGCCCTCATAAGAAAAATGATATGTTAGGGGAAGAAGTGTTCCAATGGTGACAACATTGCTAGTGCCATGCCCCAATTTTGGAATAGAAGTAGACAACAAATGGTTGTTGGTGGAGGAATGGGGGAGTGATTGAGGAGGATGATTGTAGGAAGAGAATAGGGTAATCAAAATGGAGTAGTGATTACCTTATTTAGGAGGAGAGGTAGTGGTTTGTTCTCATGAACCATGCTAATTACACTAATTTTCAATCTCATTCCCATTACCATTGAAGAATTGTTAACCAAGCGCCTCCTTAATTTAAATCCCAACAAAATGCTATATATATATATATATATATAAAAAAGAGGAAAACTTAGATAAAAGAAGAAAAGGACATAGAGCAGAGAATAATAAGATGAAAAAAAAATAAGCATAATAGTGGCACAGAGAGAATAATTTGAAAACGTTCACCACAATTAAAAATCATTAGGCCACCAGTTTGCATCGTTATTTAATTTCACAACGTGATAATATTTAAAAGACAGGGTCCGTTTGGTAAATACAATTGAGTTATATTATGTTTTGGTCTTATATGCACTATGTAGTTCAAATCTATTTTATAAAAAAAGCATCCCGCTACTGTTGAATATTGAAAAGTCACTAAAACGCACTATGTAGTTCAAATCTATTTTTTGAACAAAACATCCCCGCTACTATAGAATATTGAACGTTTAAAAATCGTAACAGATAGTAAATATAAGGCTGATTTTATAGTGATAATAAAAAGTAATTTTACAAAAAATACATTTGAGATACACATCGATATAAGCACCTGATCGATACACAACAAACCCTCTCTATATATTACCGACTTTTCACCATTGAATTCCCTCATTATAACTCACACTCTAATATAGTAAAATAATTTGCTATAAATCATGCATGTAGATTTAGTCTTTGATTGTATCCTAATACTAGATCTAGTCGACCTTGAGTATCTTTGCCTTTTCTCAATGTCATTCAGGTTTGTCTGCTGTATCTGAAAGTTCCTTCATAATAATATTGATACCTTTTGATTTCAGCTACTGTTAGTTTGAGATAAATGAAATGTTTAGACACTAATTTTACTCATCATGGCCATCATTTCCTGAGGTATTTGAAGCATAAATAGACAAAAATTTGATGGTTCACAAACTAGTACAAATTAAAATTCATTCATTCCAAGGTGTTAAAACGTCATTCCTAAGTTATGCTTGGTCTCATCGTGAGACAATTTCACGCAAGACCTACTCAATAAATTAATATGGTATCTACTTTTTTTTCCGGACTATTTTCTCCACCTCTCTAATTGCTGGAAATTAAGTTTTGCATTTTAGATGATTTGAGCATTACATTCCAAAATCTTGGAAATCAGATTGTGAATAAATGTGGATAAGAATTGAAGTACTGGAACTGGAATCAAGGGTTGGTTGTGTATCTTCGTATTGCAATCTTTTGGTAATGAATTCTCCAGTGAAGTTACTACTGCATCTGCATGCACCCAGAATAGCATGTAGGGTCCATTTAAACACAATGCGCATATACTTATGTTTGTATCGGATCAAGATCAGGTACTGTATAGGACCCTTCTGTGTAGAGAAGTCTGACTCTTGGATCACACACGCCTTTACGAGTGTGTTTGATCTAAGAGTCACGTACGATATGCACATGAGGAAATCCCGACCAGTCCAATTTTAATAATATTTGGGCAAACTTTAAAATATAAACCCCTTCAAGTTATTCTCTCCTTCTTTATCCATCAAATTTTCATGTGTGCTTGTTCTCTTTTAGGGATGACAATGGAGCAAATTTAAACCTAGACCCTACGAATATAGACGTACTGTCTAAGACTTGATTAGGGTTTTTGAAAGTGAAAGGGGTTTCCTAATTGAACTCTCACATGTTATTTATCAATTTTGCAACTACCATCATTAGGGTTATGGATTTCGGAAATGCTGTCTTTTATATATCTTGATCTTTATTGTTATTAATTTGGACTAATAGCTTGGGATTAATTTTGATGTAATACATTACTGGAGGAGATTCGAATTTGATGATGAATCATCATCAGCAGAATCCAAACGAGTCTCTCCTACCTGTTCGAGAAATGATCGATGAGCTTCCCAAGCCTTCTGTAGCTAAAAGACGTCAGTAATTCATTTATTTAATTTCCTCAAATTTTAAGTCCTAAATCATCAGGTCTCAAAACACACATGCGGAATATTAGAGTACTGAACTGTTAGTCAAGTAGATCAATTAGTTAGACTATTAGAGTGGTTGCCTAATTATGTAAACACGTAGTTAGTGCGTTGCATTTTCTATTAGTTTGTTAGGCGGTTATCAAAATAGCATAACCGTAAGAGCTCAATCTATAAATAGATCTCCTACTGTACTTCATCATTTGAGTGAAATTTACATATTTCAAACATCTAATTTCTGATCTTCATCAACAGTTTTCTCTTAAACATCTGGGGGAAATCAACTATTTCCTAGGCATTGAAGCACGAAGCACCTCTGGCTGTATCTCCTTGTCACAGTCCAAGTATGCGATGGATCTTCTTGTTCGAACTAATCTTGCTACCTGCAACCCATCTCCGTCTCCTTTGTGTCCTAGTTTCAAACTGTCTCTTCTTGATAGCCCTCCATTTTCTGATCCTTCTCTTTATCGTAGTGTCGTTGGGGCTTTACAATACCTCACCCTAACTCGTCCCGATCTTTCTTTTAGTGTTAACAAGTTATCTCAATTTTTACAGCAACCAACTATGAATCATTGGAAAGCTTGTAAACGAGTGCTTCGATATATTCGGGGTACACTTCACCATGGTTTATCGTTTTTTCCAGTTTCTTCTTTCAGGTTTGAAGGCTTTGTTGATGCAGATTATGCGGCTTGTCCGGATGATCGCCGTAGTACAACAGGTTTTTGCATTAAACTGGGTTCGAATCTCTTGTCTTGGTCTTCCAAAAAGCAGTCTGTTGTCGCACGTAGCAGCACTGAGGTCGAGTACAGAGCTTTGGCACTTGCTACTACTGATATTATGTGGCTCCATACATTGTGTAAGGAGCTTAGGCTTCCGCTTGCAGCACCTGCTATCCTCTGGTGTGATAACCAAGGGGCAATCACCCTTTCTTTCAGTCCTGCACTTCACTCGAGGAGCAAACATGTTGAGGTCGATGTACACTTCTTACGGGAAAAAGTTCAATCCAAGGTTCTTGATGTTAGGTACATCCCGACCGAGGAACAACCAGCTGGTATTCTTACCAAGGCCGTGTCTCCTTCACGGTTTCAGCTACTTTGCTCTAAGATGGGTGTTGAGTCTGTGGATAGTTCAGTTCGCAAGGCAGCATATTAGAGTACTGAACTGTTAGTCAAGTAGATCAGTTAGTTAGACTATTAGAGTGGTTGCCTAATTATGTAAACACGTAGTTAGTGCGTTGCATTTTCTATTAGTTTGTTAGGCGGTTATCAAAATAGCATAACCGTAAGAGCTCAATCTATAAATAGCTCTCCTACTGTACTTCATCATTTGAGTGAAATTTACATATTTCAAACACGGAACTCAAGTGTTTTATGCAAGTGTTGGGTTCCATCGAATTTTTTAGTTATTTTTTCTTTTTTAATTTTAATTTTTTAAAGTTAACAAAAACCAGGGTGGATGCATATATTTTGTGGTGGAGAAAGAGATGAGGGTACATATGGTATTTACATGTGTATAAAAATAATAATATTATATGATGTGTACATGTAGTACTTACAACAGTCATTTCATGTAACCTGGGCCTTAGATTAATTCGGGCTACTCATGCAATGCATGCGATGGGCCTTAATAGAACTCAAAACTGTTCACGACATCACTGCCACATCACTTAATAAAAACTGAATTATTTAAAACAATTAAGAAAAAAAATTACTCCAATAAAATAAATATATAATTGAAAAAATAAATCACATCACAATATGATAAAAAAAAAACTAATAAAAGATTTAGTTAAAAATGTAAAAATTATAAAAAATCTAATTGAAAGTTAAATTGTGTAAAGCTGAAATCTGGAAAATTTTTTTTTGCCCCAATTCAACCATGCTACCTGTTGTAAATCTAACAGATTTATTATACCAAATGTAGAATTTGATGTGGACATTACTAATAGACTTTTAACCTAAACAGGTTTTAAGTTTAGACTAGACCTTTTCTATTATAAATAGATCATTGTACTCAAAATTGTATATACGCATACATAAGAATATTAGTGAAACTCCTGGCTTGGTACGCCCCAAACGCAGTCGTTATCGACGAACTGGGTGAACAAATTCGCGTCTTTATTTACGCTCTCGATTTACAACACGTTATCAACACGAGACTCTGCCCGAGACTAATTGGTACGATCTAAATTATTTTTCTTATTTGCATAATTTCAGTTGTCGTATCGAATTATTTGACCCATACGTGTTATGTTTTATATGCACTTGAATAATTGCATCAATTGTTATTTGTATTTGCAATTAATTGGATCAAACCGAATTAAAAAAAAATATTGAGCCTCACGGCCGCTGCCGCCGCCGCCCTGCCTTCTCCAGGCCACCGCCGCTCGTCGCGACCGCACGACCGCCTCGCACTCGCAGCGCCGCCATCGTGCGTCCACCGCGCCACAATCGTGCGCCCACCGCGCCGCCTATCGCACGCCCATCACGCTCCTGCCGCAGCCGCCCGTAGCCGCTGCTATGGCTACGCCGGACGCTAGTAGCGGCTCGGTCCCCCCTCCTCTCTTCCAAAACCTGCGCTGCCCTGATTTTCTTTGGGCCCTTTGTGGCCCAATTCGTTTGGGCCACACACTGATACAAAAAAAAAATTGTTCTGGACCTGAAGCCCAAAGAGCTGGAATAATTTATGTGGACTCACCCTACTTTAATGTTTTGGGCCTGCAGGCTGAAATTAATTTTTATAATTGGGCAATTAAATTTAATCATTCTTTTGGGCCTCATATAATATTAATAATTTAATTTTGTGCCCTTAAATTAATTTATCGAGTTTTAAAAATACTTGAATAATTAAATAGTAATAATTCTTGCATAATTTAAGCCTGAAATTTTTGGAATTAATTTCAAATATTAGTTCTCAATAAAATGCCTTATATGCTTAATTGATATATGTGCATGTCTTTTTATGATTTAATTATCTTGTATCCATTATTACTTTTGCACATGGTCTATTCATTATAGTCCGCATATATTGTCCGGGTAGGCGTCGCCCGGTACTTGTCGGACCGTAAATCATGTTTTGGGTAGACGGCGTCAAATCCTTGCTTCTATGTGCTCTAGAATAATCAAATAAATCCTTATTTCTCCGTTGTCAATAAATTAGTCACAAATCTTACCATGTCACTTTAAAATGGTAATGTATAATATCTGATATTAACAAAAGAGAATTCGCGGAGCTTGCTCTTGATGGTAGTAATTACCTGACTTGGGCGCTAGATATTGAGATCCATCTAGCCTCAACTGAGTTAAGCGGGACTATTGTCGATGATTCGGAATCAACTAACGCCCAGAAGGCGAAAGCATTGATTTTCCTTAGACATCATCTTAATAAGGACCTGAAAAATGAATATCTCAATGAGAAAGACCCCGTAACGTTGTGGAAGTCCTTGAAGGACCGTTTCCAACAACAAAACGATATACTCCTCCCTCAGGCTCAATACGATTGGTTGAACCTCTGTTTTTAGGACTTTAAGTCTGTGACGGAGTACAGCTCAGCTCTACATCGTATTGTATCTCGGCTAAAGTTATGGAAGCAAACTGTAACTGAGGACGAGTTGATCCAGAAGACTTTATCAACTTTCCACGCTAGCAACCTTGTACTCCAGCAGCAGTACAGGGCTAAGAACTACATTATACACTCTGGCTAATTTCTGCACTTCTAGTGGCAGAAAAGAACAACCAACTCCGAATGCAAAATTATAACTCGAGACCGGTTGGCTCACAAATAGTTCCTGAAGCACATGCTATAGCTCATGGCAGTACAAGTGGTCGCAAGCGTGGAAGGGGGAGAGGAAGTAAACGAACTCGTAGCAAAGGCCGAGGTCGTAGTAAATCCGGTGGTCCAGGTACCTCAAATGATAATCAAGTTCAGACTCATGGAAAGGCTGCACCTAACACGAACCCCGCTTCTAAAAAATTTGGCATTCAAGATAAGGTTGAGCAATCCTGCTACAGATGCGGATGCAAAGGCCATTGGTCTCGCACGTGTCGCACTCCCAAGCACTTGGTTGAGGCTTATCAAAAGCAGCAAAAGGACGACAAGGGGAAGACTCCTAAAGTCGAATCTCACCATGCCAGCCCGCCTGAAGCAGACTTTGACCATGACAACGATGATCTTTTGGGTGTAGAGCTCAAAGACTTTGGAGACAATGAGTGATTTGTGTATTTGATTATTTTAGTACTTTATTTATTTTTTTGTTAAAACAATTTATATTTTGGACCTGAAGCCCAAAGAGCTGGAATAATTTATGTGGACTCACCCTACTTTAATATTTTGGGCCTGCAGGCTGAAATTAATTTTTATAATTGGGCAATTAAATTTAATCATTCTTTTGGGCCTCATATAATATTAATTATTTAATTTTGTGCCCTTAAATTAATTTATCGAGTTTTAAAAATACTTGAAAAATTAATTAGTAATAATTCTTGCATAATTTAAGCCTGAAATTTTTGGAATTAATTTCAAATATTAGTTCTCAATAAAATGCCTTATATGCTTAATTGATATATGTGCATGTCTTTTTATGATTTAATTATCTTGTATCCATTATTACTTTTGCACATGGTCTATTCATTATAGTCCGCATATATTGTCCGGGTAGGCATCGCCCGGTACTTGTCGGACCGTAAATCATGTTTTGGGTAGATGGCACCAAATCCTTGCTTCTATGTGCTCTAGAATAATCAAATAAATCCTTATTTCTCCGTTGTCAATAAATTGGTCACAAATCTTACCATGTCACTTTAAAATTGTAGTGTATAATATCTGATATTACCAAAAGAGAATTCGCGGAGCTTGCTCTTGATGGTAGTAATTACCTGACTTGGGTGCTAGATATTGAGATCCATCTAGCCTCAACTGAGTTAAGCGGGACTATTGTCGATGATTCAGAATAAACTAACGCCCAGAATGCGAAAGCATTGATTTTCCTTAGACATCATCTTAATAAGGACCTGAAAAATGAATATCACAATGAGAAAGACCCCGTAATATTGTGGAAGTCCTTGAAGGACCGTTTCCAACAACAAAACGATATACTCCTCCCTCAGGCTCAATACGATTGGTTGAACCTCCGTTTTTAGGACTTTAAGTCTGTGACGGAGTACAACTCAGCTCTACATCGTATTGTATCTCGGCTAAAGTTATGGAAGCAAACTGTAACTGAGGACGAGTTGATCCAGAAGACTTTATCAACTTTCCACGCTAGCAACCTTGTACTCCAGCAGCAGCACAGGGCTAAGAACTACATTATACACTCTGAGCTAATTTCTGCACTTCTAGTGGCAGAAAAGCACAACCAACTCCGAATGCAAAATTATAACTCGAGACCGGTTGGCTCACAAACAGTTCCTGAAGCACATGCTATAGCTCATGGCAATACAAGTGGTCGCAAGCGTGGAAGGGGGAGAGTAAGTAAACGAACTCGTAGCAAAGGCCGATGTCGTAGTAAATCCGGTGGTCCAGGACCTCAAATGACAATCAAGTTCAGACTCATGGAAAGACTGCACCTAACACGAACCCCGCTTCTAAAAAATTTGGCATTCAAGATAAGGTTGAGCAATCCTGCTACAGATGCAGATGCAAAGGCCATTGGTCTCGCACGTGTCGCACTCCCAAGCACTTGGTTGAGGCTTATCAAAAGCAGCAGAAGGACGACAAGGGAAAGACTCCTAAAGTCGAATCTCACCATGCCAGCCTGCCTGAAGCAGACTTTGACCATGACAACGATGATCTTTTGGGCGTAGAGCTCAAAGACTTTGGAGACAATGAGTGATTTGTGTATTTGATTATTTTAGTACTTTATTTGTTTTTGGTTAAAACAATTTATATTTTGGATCCTATCTTTCGGATATTTTATTTTATGGATGATATTTATGTTTTAGCTTTAATGTGTTTACCTTAACGTTGTCCATTAAGTTTTACTTGGATATTATTATTCTTACACATGGCTTGTAAACATATCAACTATTAGCTTTGGGTTATTTCCTCTGGCATGATGGATGCAAATAGTGATTTATGTTTGGTAGATAGCGCCACCACACATACAATCCTAAGAGATAGGAAATATTTTCATAACTTGATAGAACGTAAAGAGAGTGTAACTACGATAGCTAATGATAATATAATGATATTGAGCGCCGGAAGAACTTCCATTATCCTCCCCATGGGTACCGAACTCATAATTGATAATGCTTTATTGTTTCTACTATCTAAGCGCACCCTGCTCAGTTTTAAAGATATTAGATCTAATGGCTATCACATTGAAACCGAAACTGAGAATAATAGCGAATACCTTTTGATGACTATTACTCGAGTTAGCCGTAAACAAGTTATAGAAAAGCTTCCTTCCTTCTCTTCCGGATTGTACTATTCCTACATCCGGCCGTCCAATCTCCATCAAGCTTTGAGTATGAAATTTCATGACCCAAACTCTTTTAAATTATGACAACAGCGGTTAGGTCATCCAGGACAAACTATGATACTTAGAATTCTATCTAATTCCATTGGTCATAATATTTTGAATAATAGAATCCCTCCTGTTGATGAATTTATATGTGATGCATGTTCTAAGAGTAAATTAATAGTGCGCCCGTCGTGCACCAAGGTGGGACTAGAGTCTCCGGTTTTCCTTGAATGGATTCAGGAAGACATATGCAGACCGATTCTCCCAGCATTGTGACCATTTCGGTAATTCATGGTCCTAATTGATGCCTCCACTAGGTGGACATATGCATGTTTGATGTCTACCCGCAATCAAGCTTTTGCAAAACTCATTGCAAAAACTATCGAGCTTAGAGCTCAGTTCCAAGATTATCCAATTAAATCGATTCGAATGGATAATGCTGCTGAGTTTACCTCAAAGACCTTTACAGATTACTGTATGGCCCTAGAAATTAAAGTGGTGCATTCGGTCCCCTACGTCCACACCTAAAATGGTCTTGCTGAAGCGTTAATAAAACGTATCAAACTTATCGCTAGACCACTGCTTATGAACTCTAAATTACCCACTTCATGTTGGGGGCATGTTGTCCTTCATGTATCACACTTGATACAAATCCATCCAACTGCATATAATGATCATTCCCCCCTACAGCTAGTGCATGGGAAAGAACCAAATATTTTCCATCTGTGTATTTTTAGATGTGCGGTATATGTTCCGATAACATTACCAAAGCGGACTTCTATGGGCTCACAAAGGAAGCTAGGTATTTACATTGGATTTGACTCTCTATCCATCGTGAAATACCTACTGCACGTTCGATGAAGATCACTTCCCGGCATTAGGGGGAGATCCGAATTCAAAATTGAATGAATGTCGGGAGCTTACGTGGAACGTAAGTAATCATCAGTATCTAGATCCACGCACTAGTCAATCTGAACTGGAAGTTCAGAAGATCATTAACTTGCAAAATTTAGCAAATAATCTGCCAGACGCGTTCACTGACCATAGAGGTGTAACTAAATCGCATATACCTGCAGTAAATGCCCCCAAAGGGTTGAGGTCCCAAGCAAATCCAGTATACATGCCCCCACACGCCAGAAGCGTAAAGGACATACAACCAATACAAACACACCTAAAAGAAAAGTTAGTAAAACTGGTCAGCCGAACGTAAAATCTCTAGAAAAGATTCGTCTAGATAACTTAAAGTCTCTAGAAGAGACTCGTCCAGAAGACGAGCGTCCTAGTAATGAAGCACGTGCACAAAATATTCAATGCACTAGGACCGCGGAACGACCAGACCTTGATACACTGGGAAATGAGGAAAGTCTGGTTGACATAAACATTGAAGTCTCTATGAATTTCATAGATACGGGAGAAACATATAATAGAAATATTACTGTCGTCGATGTCACATTTGCAGCGACAATTGCTCTTTCCGTTATTAATAACGATCTAAATCCAGAACCCAAAACTATCGCCGAGTACCGGAAGCGCTTCGTTTGGGTAAAATGGAAAGAGGCAATTGAAGCAGAGCTCGCATCGCTAAACAAAAGAAAAGTATTTGGCTCTATCATTCATACACCCGCACGCGCTATCCCTGTAGGATATACATAAGTTTTTGTACGAAAATAAAATGAGAACAATATTATGGAGAGGTATAAAGTGAGGCTAGTAGCTCAAGGGTTTTCGCAGAGACCCGGTATTGATTTCGATCAAACCTATTCTTCCGTAATAGACACAATAACATTCCGCTACTTAATATCTTTGACAGTTAAATTGAATCTCCAGATGAGATTAATGGACGTTGTAATCGCATATTTATACGAATCACTAGATGTCAACATCTATATGAAAATCCCCGATGGATTTGACATTCCCCAGATGAGGAATGGTGAAAATCACAGTATGTATAGCATGAAATGCAAAAGTCGTTGTACGGCCTGAAACAATCAGGTCTCATGTGGTACAACCGATTTAGTGAATTCCTCCAGAAGAAGGGATACACAAGTGATATAGTTTTCCCATGCGTATTCATGAAGAAATCGCAAGGTGGTTTTTGCATCATATCCGTAAATGTTGATGTCTAAACATAATCGGAACATGCAAAGAGATTGAAGAAGCCAGTTCAATCTTGAAAGCTGAATTCGAAATGAAAGTCTTGGGTAAAATCAAGTACTGCCTCGGCCTGCAGATCGAGCATCTCCCAGAAGGAATTCTTATACATCAGTCAACCTACGTGAAGAAGGTATTGGAGAGATTTCATATGGATAAATATCATCCACTTAGCACACCTATGGTTGTCCGATCCCGCGAAGTGGATAAGGACCCATTTAGACCAAGAGAAGATTCAGAAGAAATTTTGGGGCCAGAAGTTCCTTATTTTAGCGCTGTTGGAGCATTACTCTATCTCGCAAATTGCACTAGACCGGACATTGCATTTGCAGTTACTTTGCTTGCGAGATATAGCGTTTCTACTACAAGGAGACATTGAAATGGTGTTAAGCATGTTCTACGGTACCTCCAAGGGTCTCAAGATCTTGGACTGTTTTACCGTAAGAACCAAGACAAAATCTTGGTAGGTTATGCGGATGCTGGCTATTTGTTTGATCCCCACAATGCCATATCCCAGACTGGTTATGTTTTTCTCTGTGGTGGTACCGCAATCTCATGGAAATCGGTTAAACAAACCATGGTGACCACGTCTTCAAACCACTCAGAGATTATAGCTTTGTTTGAAGCCGCACGAGAATGTGTTTGGTTAAGATCCTTGGTAAAATACATTGGTGACTCGTGTGGTATCGCTAAAGACGATACGTCCCCCACTGTTATTTTTGAAGACAACGCAGCTTGCATCGCACAAATGAGTAATGGGTACGTGAATGGAAACTTGACGAAACATATTTCACCTAAATTTTTCTACCCATACGAACTCCAGAAGAGTGGTGTGATTGTCATTCAAAATGTGCAATCTAGTGACAATCTAGCAGATTTGTTCAATAAGTCCTTACCTACATCTACTTTTGAAAAGTACGTTCGTGGTATTGGGATGCAAAGGCTCAAAGGGTTGTTGTCTTCAGGGGGAGCGGTAACCCTGAAATGATTAATCTAGAAGATTTGATCTGGAAGATCAATTACATTCCTCCCTAACTTAATATTTGGTCGCTACCTAGCACGTGGAGTTTTTATGACAAGACATATATGTTATGTCGTAATGTCTAAGGGGGAGTGTTGTAAATCTAGTAGATTTATTATACCAAATCTAGAAAATTTGATGTGGACATTACTAATGAGTTTTTAACCTAAACAAGCTTTAGGTTTAGACAAGGTCTTTTCTATTATAAATAGATCATTGTACTCAGAATTGTATATACGCATACACAAGAATATTAGTGAAACTCCTGGTTTGGTACGCTCCCAGACATAGTCGTTATAGACGAATTGAGTGAACAAATTCGCGTCTTTATTTACGTTCTCATTTACAACACTGCCCTTCCCAATTTTTCTTTTTAAAGGGTTTTTACCTCCTCTGTTTATTACAAATTGAAGGAAACAATTTAAATTTGAACCAAAAAAAAAAAATCAGCGGAAACAAATTGAACAGTGATTTAAATCGCAAAAATATCGGACAAAGTTGCAATTCTCGATCCTCTTTTTTGTTGATAATAGCTAGTACGGACCACGATTGAAACAATAATTATGGGATAAAGTTTGTAATATATTAATCCTCACTGAAATTGGGGAAATTTTTTATCTTGGAAATTTGATTCCACCTACATAGTAGCTAATTTCCAGTTCTTGAGCAATTGTTAGTGGCGAGTTTTGTTTGGAAAATAATATAAATTAATTAATTTCAGAGTTTTTATAGTTTTCATAGCTACTTTTTTTCGGAATAGTGATGAATAGCATGTTTCATGACTTCATCACTAATATTTTAGAGACAATTTATAATTTTTGCAATTATAGCGATATCTTAGATGGTCGAAGTATTTATGTCGTGAATGATTGACAAATTGGTATGATATATTATCTAACAAATGATATATATTCTTTATGGGTTGCATTTGTTATGTTAATTATTTGTCCATAGATCCGAAAGCACAAGTTATTCGCACAATACCAGGAGGATGTACGAAAATATGTCGAATGAGTATTTGGAGTTCTACGAGCTCGTTTTGCATTTATTCGATGTCCATGTCCTGTCTGAAATAAAATTATCATCATACATAATATGATAGTAGCTAGGATGAACGAGGTACATACCAAACTTATTAATTATGATCCCACATAATTTATTGCGGATGATCCCACAAGTGATCATGATTAATGTTTTCAATACTCTACTGAACACATTGCGAGTTTTATCTGCTTATATGAACAACTTCGTAACAGAGAAACTCATTTCGCTCTAAAAAACGACTTGTTTGAGCATATATAACAAAAATTCGGTACTGATAATTAAATATGTAATTTTTATATTCCGCATTGTTGTATTTTACGCATATATTTTTAGTTTGATTTATGTATTTAATATTTATTATTTTATCTATTCTAATTTTATTTTCGTTATTCAGATTGTACTTTATTTTACGCGTCTTTATTTTTCTCTTATTATAATTATGAATTTTGAATATAATAAAAAACATCATTTTAGGTTATGTAAGTTATTGATAAAGGGTTAAAAAAATTATCTATTCCATTTGTGTACCTTGGAGTGAAGGTGGGCAACTCACATAAATTGATTTCAGGTTGGGAGTATGTGGCCAGGAAGATCAAAAATAAATTGAGAAAGTGGAAAAATTTGAAGATAAAAAATAGATTGGGGGCTGACTAAACAATTAATACCTTTTAGTTAAAATAATTAATACTATTTAGTGAAAATAAATCTTCCCTCCCTTCATACTATATATTTTTTTGTCATCTTTTAGAAAACAAATTGTTTATTAGTATTTGAAATGATAAAATGACTTTTAAGAAGGGGTATGATAGATTTAATAATCCTCTATTACACGTCTCCTTAAAAATTATTTTATCATTTCAAATATTAAGAAAAAATTCGCCCTCTAAAACACGAGAAAACAGTAAGTGTTGTGATATCTATGGGACGGAGGGAGAAATATTCATCAATTGTCCATATATGAACTATTTTCACTCCATAATTTGTCTATATATTTATATTAGAATATAAATTATGATATTATTTTATGGATTAATTTGTTATAGTCCCATTGTTTAATAATTATTTGGTAAATTATTTTTATTCTTTATTTTAAGATTTAAATAATTAATTGTTATGATTTAATAATAATATAGTTGCGGGATATCCTCTCCGTCTTGGAGGAACTTGCACACTACCTTTGTGTTTTAGCGAGCGAGTTGTTTATTAGTATTTGAAATGATAAAATGACTTTTTAATAAGGGGTGTGATAGATTTATCCCGGGATTTAAACCAAATTCGTCCTCTATCTTTTCACCTTTATCTAAATGGTCCTCTATTTATTTGCTTTATCAATTTAGTCCTGTATTTCTTCAAGTTTCGCCAAAATAGCCCTAATTTGGTGAAAAATAGTTCTAATTGATTTTTTGTATTTTATTTCAATTTTTTATTTTGCAAAGATGACCACCTAGCGTGGCACATTGAAAAAAAAACCACATCATAGACTTTCCCCGAAAAAACTACTGCGCATGACTAACAATGTGGCATTTTATGCTTTATGCGTTCAATTAGGACCTAATTAGATAAATGTGAATTGATACAGGACTAAATTGGTAAAGAAAATAAATGTAGGACCAAAACGGTGAGGTTTTGTATATTTTTAGGTCAATTAGGATCATTTTGGCGAAATTTTAATAGATACGGGACTAAATTGATAAAACAAATAAATAAATGACCATTTTGATAAAGGTAAAAAGTTAGAGGATGGTTTTGGTTTAAATCCCGATTTATCCCTTATCTATTGTAAGTCTCTACAAAAATTACTTTATCATTTTAAATACGGAAGGTTTTTGGGACAATTCTATTGCTTTACCAAAAATAGAAAGAAAGGACACGTGTCTCCGTGAGAAGGAATTAAAGGCTATGTAAGTCTATAGTGTCTCCATGGCTAGGAGAAAGTTATCATAAAATGGGGACAAAATGACAAGTTTTTAGAGTGGGGACAAGTATTAATATTCTATGGGACAAACTTACGTGTAATTAACTTGATAAGAACTTCATTAAAATTAGGGGAAAGGTATACAAATTTCATCACATCTAAAGTTTTAGATTTATAAAATGATGTAAAATTAATTAATTAATTAATTTATTTCCCTAACACTTTTCCTTACTAATCATGTGGTGAAATTTCAACTTTTTTTTCTAACCTGATTTAAATTCTTCAATAATTATGATAATAAAAATTTATACTTCATTTATGTCCTCTTGATTAATTTTGCATTAGTACATTATTTTTTTCTTTTTTTTATATCAATTATTTTTAGCACAAAATCATTTCAACACCTGTCTTAATTTGTATGCTTAAAATATACTCACTCGATCCATAAAATTGGGTTTCCTACTTTTATCACAATTATTAAGAAAGATAAATAGTTTTTAAAAAGTAAGAATATTGTATTAAATTAAATACAAAATAAGTTTTTTTAAAATGTTATGTGTATGTTGAAGAATATAAATAAAATTTATTATTTCTATTTTAGAAAACATGACTATTTTTTATGAACGAACAAATAAAACAACCAAGACTATTTTTTTTTTTGTGGATGGAGGAAGTATAGTAATTTATATTGGAATGAGGGGAGTAATTTTAAATAGAAAAATTAGAATCCAAAATTATGGCGGTGCATAAGAAATACGTGGCAAGGAAATGGTGACAATTGTCTCCCTAGCAGATTATGTGCGACATGTAAATATTTTGCATAATGATGTAACATCTCCTATTATACCATTTAGATTAACGATACATGTGCATTCTACAAAATTTAGCTAGAAATATGAGAATAACAATCTTATATTACCATTACATTGATTTAGGAAATTATATTTATTTAGGAAACAAGTTGATTCTTTTAAAAATGTCATCTAAAATTGAAAAAAAATACAAAATATGATTGCTACTACTAATATATATGGTTAGAAAAAAAATACGATTGTTAATTTATTTTATTAAAAATATTCTAAGAAAAAGAGATTGAAAAGAAAAGTAGAAAAAATATTTCAAATGTTGTTAATGTAATTTTATGTAATTTTAATTATTATAATGTTTTATATATGTGTCATTTTTATACATTGTATTAAAATTAGTGTAATTTTTATATTTCTAAACACTCTATAACATAACTAGTAATGATGCTAATTTAAGTGAAACAAATTAATTACAAATCTCATCCCAAAAATCTTGTAAAATTTGTTGTAATTGAGTGCGTAAAATAAAAGGCGAGATTTGTTCACCCAATTCGTCGAGAACAACTACGTCTGGGGGCGAGCCAAGCCAGGAGTTTCATTAATGTTCTTGTGTATGAGTGTATACAATTTTGAGTACAATGATATATTTATAAGAATAAAACCCTAGTCTAAGATATGAAGCCCATTGGGTTATTGGTCCATTAGTAATGTCCACATCAAATCTACTAGATTTGGAATAATAAATCTACTAGATTTACAACACTCCCCCTTGGATATTACGACATAACATGTCATAAAAACTACACGTGCTAGGTATCGGCCAAATATTAAGTTAGGGAGGAATGTTGGAAGATCAAATCTTCTAGATCCATTTCGGTTTACCGCTCCCCCCCGAAGACAACAACATTTTGAGCCTTTGCATCCCAATACCACGAACGTACTTTTCAAAAGTAGATGTAGGTAAGGATTTAGTGAACAGATATGCTAGATTGTCACTAGATTGCACCTTTTGAATGGTAATCACGTCACTCTTCTGGAGTTCGTATGGATAGAAAAACTTAGGTGAAATATGTTTCGTCAGGTTTTCCTTGACGTACCCATTACTCATTTGTGCGATGCAGGCGGCGTTGTCTTCAAATATAACGGTGGGAGGTGTATCGCCTTTAGCAATACCACACGAGTCACCAATGTGTTTTACCAAGGACCTTAACCAAACACATTCTCGTGCGGCTTCTAACAAATCTATTATCTCTGAGTAGTTTGAAGGCGTGGTAACCATGGTTTGTTTAACCGATCTCCATGAGATCGTGGTTCCACCACAGAGAAAAACGTAACCAATCTGGGATACGACGTTGTGGGGATCAGACAAATAGCCAGCATCTGCATAACCTACTAAGGTTTTGTCTTGGTTCTTACGGTAAAACAACCAAGATCTTGAGACCCTTGGAGGTACCGTAGAACATGCTTAACACCATTCCAATGTCTCCTTGTAGGAGAAGCGCTATGTCTCACAAGCAAATTGACAGCAAATGCAATGTCCGGCCGAGTGCAATTTGCGAAATAGAGCAATGCTCCAACAACACTAAGATAAGGAACTTCTGGCCCCATAATTTCTTCTGGATCTTCTCTTGGCCTAAATGGGTCCTTATCCACTTCGAGGGATCAGACAACCATAGGGGTGCTAAGTGGATGAGATTTATCCATGTGAAATCTCTCAAATACCTTTTTCACGTAGGTCGACTGATGTATAAGAATTCCTTCTGGGAGATGCTCGATCTACAGACAGAGACAGTACTTGGTTTTACCCAAGACTTTCATTTCGAATTCAGCTTTTAAGATTGAACTGGCTTCTTCAATCTCTTTGCATGTTCCGATTATGTTTAGGTCATCAACATTGGCGAATATGATGCAAAAACCACATTGCGACTTCTTCGTGAATAGGCATGGGAAAGCTTTATCGAATGTGTATCCCTTCTTCTGAAGGAATTCACTAAGTCGGAGGCCCGATTGCTTCAGGCCGTACAACGACTTCTGCAGTTTTATGCTATACAAACTGCAATTTTCACCATCCCTCATCTGAGGAATGTCAAATCCATCGGGAATTTTTATATAAATGTCGGCATCAAGTGATCCGTATAAGTATGCGGTTACTACGTCCGTTAATATCATTTGGAGATTCAATTTAATTGCCAAAGATATCAAGTAGTGGAACGTTATTGCATCCATGACGGGAGAATAGGTTTGATCGAAATCAATACCGGGTCTCTGCGAAAACCCTTGAGCTACCAGCCTCGCTTTATACCTCCCCATAGTATTATTCTCATTTCATTTTCGTACAAAAACCCATTTATATCCTACAGGGATAGCGCGCGCGGGTGTACGAACGAAAGAGCAAAATACTTGTCTTTTGTTATGCGGTGCGAGCTCTGCTTCAATTGCATCTTTCCATTTTACCCAATCGGAGCGCTTCCGGCACTCAATGATAGTTTTGGGTTCTGGATCCGGATCGTTAACGGAAAGAGCAATTGTCGCTGCAAATGTGTCATCGACGACAATAATATTTCTATTATATGTTTCTCCCGTATCTATGAAATTCATAGAGACTTCAACGTTTACGTCAACCAGACCTTCCTTATTTCCCAGTATATCTGGGTCTAGTCGTTCCGCGGTCCTAGTGCATTGAATATTTTGTGCACATGCTTCATCACTAGGACGCTCGTCTCCTAGAGACTTTGAGTTATCTAGACGAATCTCTTCTAGAGATTTTACATTCTGCTGACCAGTTTTGCTAGCTTTTCGTTTAGGTGTACTAGTGTCTCTTGAGGGTCCTTTACGCTTTTGGCGTGTGGGGGCATGAGTACTTTTTTTGCTTGGGACCTCAACCCTTTGGGGAGCATTTACTGCAGGTATATGCGATTTAGTTACACCTCTGTGGTCAGTGAACGCGTCTGGCAGATTGTTTGCTAAATTTTGCAAGTTAATGATCTTCTAAACTTCCAGTTCAGATTGACTAGTGCGTGGATTTAGATACTAAAGGTCACTTACGTTCCACATAAGCTCCCGGCATTCATTCAATTTTGAATTCAGATCTCCCCCTAATGCCGGGAAGTAATCTTCATTGAACGTGCAATCAGCGAACAGGGCTGTTAATTGATCCCCGGACAAAGGCTCGAGGTATTTCACGATGGATGGAGAGTCAAATTCGACGCAAATATCGAGTTTCCTATGTGGGCCCAAAGAGGTCCGATTCGGTAATGTTACAGAACATATACCGCACATCCGAAAATACACAGATGGAAAATGTTAGGTTCTTTCACACGCACTAGCTGTAGTGGGAAATGATCATTATATGCAGTTGGACGGATTTTTATCAAGTGCGATGCATGTAGGACTGCATGCCTCCAACATGAAGTGGGTAGTTTAGAGTTCATAAGAATGGTCTCGCGATAAGTTTGGTACGTTTTATTAGCGCCTCAGCAAGACCATTTTGGGTATGGACGTAGGGGACCGAATGCTCCACTATAATTCCCAGTGCCATACAGTAATCTGTAAAGGCCTTTAAGCTGAACTCAGCAGCATTATCCATGAGAATCGATTTAATTGGATAATCCAGGAATTGAGCTCTAAGCTCGATAGTGAGCTCTGCAAGAGCTTGATTGCGGGTAGACAACTAACAAGCATATGTCCACCTAGTGGAGGCATCAATAAGGACCATGAAATACCGAAATGGTCCTGATGTTGGGTGAATTCGCTCAAGAAAAACTGGAGACTCTAGTCCAACCTTAGTGCGCGACGGACGCACTATTAACTTACCCTTAGAACATGCATCACAAATGAATTCATCTACATGAGGGATTCTATTATTCGAAATATTATGACCAATTGAATTAGATAGAATCCTACGTATCATAGTTTGTCCTGGATGACCTAACTGATGATGCCATAATTTAAAAGAATTCGGGTCATGAAATTTCACACTCATAGCTAGATGTGGATTAGATGGCCGGATGTAGGAATAGTACAATCTGGAGGAGAAGGAAAGAAGTTTTTCTATAACTTATTTACGGCTACCTCGAGTAATAGTCATCAAAAGGTATTCGTTATTGTTCTTAGTTTCAGTTTTAATATGATATCCATTTATCCTAATGTCTCTAAAACTGAGGAGGGTACGCTTAGATTGTAGAAACAATAAAGCATTATCGATTATGAGCTCGGTACCCATGGGGAGGACAATGGAAGCTCTTCTGGAGCCCACTATCAACATACTATCATTTCTATTGTAGTTATACTCCCCTTACGTTCTACCAAGTTATAAAAATACTTCCTATCTCTTAAGATTGTATGAGTGGTGGAGCTATCTACCAAACATAAATCACAATCTCAATCCATCATGCCAGAGGAAATAGCCCAAACCTAATAGCTGATATGTTTACAAGCCATGTATAGCAATATCCAAGTAAATTTAATGGACAACGTTAAGGTAAACACATCGAAGCTAAAACATAATATCATCCATAAAATAAATCACCCGAAAGAAAGGATCCAAAAACATAAATTGTTTTATCCAAAAAATAAAGTACTAAAACAATCAAATACACAAATCACTCATCATTTCCAAAGTCCTTGAGCTCGATGCCCAGAGGATCGACGTTGTCTTGGTCAAAGTCTGCTTCAGGCAGGCTGGCATGGTGAGATTCGACTCTAGGGGCCTACCTCTTATCGTCCTTCTGCTGCTTTTGATAATCCTCAACCAAGTTCTTGGAAGTGCGACACGTGCGAGACCAATGGTCTCTGCATCCGCATCTGTAGCAGGAATGTTCAACCTTATTTTGATTGCCAGATTTTTTAAGAGCGAAATTCGATGTTCTGTGACCACTAGATGTACTACGACCTCGGCCATTAACCCAGATCATCTTACTCTCTCTCGCCCTTCTACGTTTTACGACTAATTATATAATTGTCCCTATACTGCAGTTGGAGTATAAGGATGCTAACGTGGAATGTTGACAGATTGTTCTGCATTAACTGGGTTACAATACGTTGCAAAGCAGAGTTGTACTCTGTTATAGACTTAAGGTCTTGGAAATAGAGTCTCAACCAATCGTATTTTACCGGAGGGAGGAGTATATCGTTTTGTTGTTGGAAATGGTCCTTCATGGACTTCCACAACATTCCGGGGTCCCTAAATGAGGATCTGAAAAAATAAATTCCTCACTCAGGTGATTCATGAGAAAAATCAACGCTTTCGGCTTCTGGGCGTTAGTGGATTTCAAACCTTCGATAATTGTTTCGCTCAACCCATTTTAGGCTAGATGGATCTCGACATCCAGCACCCATGTCAGGTAGTTATTACCATCGAGAGAAAACTCATCGAATTCTTTCATGGTAATATCAGACATTATTCACTATAATTTTTAAAGTGACATGGTAAGGGTTGTGACCAATTTATTGACAACGGAGAAATAAGGATTTATTCAATTATTCTAGAGCACATGGGAGCAAGAATTGAGCGCCGTCTACCCAAAACATAAATTACGGTTCGACAAGTACCGGGCGCTGCCTACCCGGGCATGATATGCGGACTATAAATAATAAATTATGTGCGGGAGTAATCATGCATGTAGGATAATTAAATCATAAAGACATGCATATGTAACAAATATTCATATATAATTCCTTAAGAACTAATCCATGAAAATAATTTCAAAAGAAAATTCCATACTTAATAAACATGCAAATTTAACTTTCTAAATATTTCATGTATATTAAAGAAATTTAACGAAATATTTTCAGAATTTTAGATTAAAAATAATTAGTATTTTGTTATGCCCGAAAACGAGCCCAAAATGGGCTAGGGTTTCACAAGGTCCCTGAGGCACGTTGCCGTGTGCGACGACGGATGCACGGAAGGGGTGTGGGTTGCACACGGCAGACGGCGGGAGCAACTCGCGAAAAATTGCCAGCCAGTCGCATCCTGCAGGCGCGACAGCCGTGGGCGATCGCGCTCTGTGGACGCGACGCTCACACCTGATCGCGACCTACATGTGCGATCGATAGCATTTTTTCTGGGCGGCGCCATGGGCGCATCGTTGTGTGCGGCCTCGACGCTGCGCGCGGTGGCGTGCGGAGGAGGCGCAGCCCTTTGCGCCTTGCAAAGGCGACTCATGGCGGAGCGGCGGCGGCCCGGGGTCACGCACGGAGGCGTGCGCCGCTGCGCGCTCAACAGCCTTGAGCAGGAGCTGTGCGGCGGCGCGACGGAGAGCGGCGGCTAGCGGTCGTCCGTGGTCGGCGGCTGCTGGCGCGTGTTTGGAAAATAGGGGTGCCCGAAAACTATTAAGGATGAAATTTAAATACGAACTCAAATTTAATTATTACTAGCATGAATTAGTCCTAATTAATTCAAATAATAATTCCAACAACAATTTTATCATCATACATGTTGAATTAATTCACATGAAAACCTAAAGCGGAATAACTAGGAGTTCACGTAATTCGTACCTCTTGTAGATATGGCCTTTGATAATAACGGGACTATCACGATCGTGCTATCAACCAAATGACCTTCTCAAGTATGTCCCTTTCGCCTTGCTTGATCATCGGTGGGAAGTGCTTACCAAGGAAAAAGAAAAATATTTTTGCTCTTGATTTTTCCAACACATGAAATCATGAAACTGTTAAAGTGAAGATGAAATAATCATCTCCTACTTATAGGAGAGGGGAATTCGAAATTATCATATGGAATAGGGGAGAGAAAATCTTTTTCTTGGCCTCCAAGAAATCTTGAATATATCACATATATTCTTTTCTCCATAATAAAATATTCCATAAAAATCTCACCTTCTCATATAAGCTTATTTTCGAAAATAATAGGAATAGATCACAAGATTTGGATCTTCTTGAATATATGAGATAATCTTGTATTCCATGAATACTTATCTTCCATAATATCTTTCCAAGAAAATCCACAAAATCTTTTATTTCCTAATATTCTAATTTTCGAAAATAATATGGAAAAAAGAAACAACAAATATATTTTCTTTTATTTTAACCACCTTATTATTATTGGGCTACTTGAGGGGCCTTTAGGAAAATTAAGATTAGACCTCCAATGGACTTCTAAATTTCAATATTGAGCCCCAATATAATTCAGCCCATTAATATTAATTAGTACCACTAATAAATTAATATTGCACCATCTATCTTAATCCATATTACGATAAAGAATTAAGATTGGACCTTCAATGGACTTCTGAATTTCAATATTGAGCCCCAATATAATTCAGTCCATTAATATTAATTAGTACCACTAATAAATTAATATTGCACTATCTATCTTAATCTATATTACGATAATATGGGCTTCCAGTTATTATTTCCCGCGTTTAAGATTATCAAGTCCATTAATTAATTAAGCTTCTGAATAGCTCTAAATTAATTAACATCTTTTCATCTAGGAGTAAAGACAGCTCAATGATTAGGCGTGAAATTGTTATGTTTTGGTGCCCGATTTGCCCATGTTTTGAGTATTTCTTATGAGTGTTTGGAGTCAATTGAGTATCATTTCTATAAAATGATGAATTTCTCTCTTTGGTTTTCATAGATGGATAGAGGGTGAAAAGAGGAGTTCGTAGGACTTTGAATCGGCCAAAACGGATTCCCGGTTGAGGAGATATGAAGATTTTACGAACATGTGTACAGCTGCCGAAAAGTACTCGAGCAGAGTCGCTCGAGTTGTCACTACTCGGGCACTCGAGTAGTGCACTCGAGCTGCAACAGGTTGAGTAGTTTTACTCGACCTATACTCGATCTTGACGCGTATTTTGGCCCATGAACACCCAAATTCGATCCCAAGCCTATTTATACCTTTTTCCAAGCATATTAACACATACCAACACATATTTTTACATATTTTGAGCGAGGAGAAAGCTTGGGAGGGAGATTGGAAGAGTTTTATACGTTGTAATCGAGGTTTTAATTTACGAATTCTTCGTTTTAGTATTTCTTTGAACGTATTAGATTAATTCTTTCTTTCTTTACTCTTTGAGACGATTAAACCTAGTTTTTCAGATTTATATATATTTCTTTAGAGACTTTAATTTGTTCTTTCGTTTATGTTCTTGATTTCTTTCGTTAAGTTAATTATGCATATGATTTTTGTTCTTGTGATTGATTTTATTATTCAAACAACCATGTCCGACTAAAACCCTTGCATGCATGGGGTAGGATGAACTCGTAGAAGTAGGTTGTGGGTACGTGATTAGGGTAACTCGTGACGTTAGGTTTTAATTCTCTTGATTAATGAATGCTTAAAATTAAATTAGACTTTACTTTTGAATTCCATTCGAAAAGTGTTAGAGAGAGGACGACCGTATCACTCTTTAACAACGAGTAGACTTAACTAGAGGGTTTAGGAAGGGTTAATTCATCTACCAGTTTAGCGAAGGAGGACGACCGCATCACCTTAGTTAAATTAGGGTCTCATTAATTAAGCACAATCTATTAACTTGTTAGTGGATTAGTGAAGTCGAGTGTTAGAGTAAAGTATTAGGGTTTAGAATCTTGAGCTTTCACCTTGCATTCTTAGACTTAGGTTATTTCTTGTGTGTCACGGTTATTCTGATTATGTACCTGCTCCGTTAGTATATGAAGGGATTCCTATCCTGAGCATCACCATCTCATATTTGAAAACACTCCTTAGTTAAATTGTTTAGTTTGCTCTTTAGTTTAATTAGTTTATTTTAGTTCAAAATTAATTCTTCAAAAAAATCCAAAAACATTAAACTCATATTAACTACGACGCGTAGATCTTCAGGGATCTGTTCGCATACACTCCATCTCGTGGGTTCGATAATACTTGGCCATTATACTTGCTCATACTACAGTGAACCCGTCCGCTTGCGGGTGAGTGATTAGTAGAAGTTAGTATCATCGCTTCAAGTCAATGGCGTCGTTGCCGAGGATGGCGTTGTATGCTTTTTGAATAGGACTTGTAGATAGCTTAGTAGTTAGTAGTGAGTGCTTTATTTTCTGTTTTATTTTTATTTTTATTCATTCGGCAGTTGCGTTTTGATCCTTCTGCTAGTGTGTCAGGTATATGAAAACACGCTCACAAGGAAATACGAGCGAATAGAGAATACCGTTGGACCCTGAGACGATAGCCAGTAGGAACCGAGCTTTCTTGAGAAGAATGAATACTGCCGGAGGAGGGAAAGAACCCATGGACATCTGTAATGAGTTGGATGATGCTGCGAATGAATTCAATCAGAAATTGGGCCGAGTTGAAGGCACTGGAGTTAGTGGTAGTCGGAATCAAGTTCCGTTAGGGGACAACCAGAGCCTAAACCCAGATATACAAAACGTAGGCAATCCAGCTCCTAACATTGTCCAACATCCTCAGAACAACCCTGCTTACCCACATCCTAATTTACCACAAAACAACTTACCCTATCCACCATACCCATACCCACCTTATCCTTACCCACTATACCCATATCCTCCAGCTCCTGCTTACAATCAACCACATGTTTACCAACCACCACCACCCCAACAAGTACCCGTACTAGCTATTAATCCTCAATACATTCCTCAGAACGTAGATCAGATGGCTATTCGAGGGAGGTTTGCAGCGCAGCCACAGCGGTACTATAATGGAGTGGCATTGCCTCCTGTCGAGGCAAATAATTTCTCTATTTCCCCGGGAATTTTAAAGCTGCTTACAGAGAATCAGTTCAAGGGGGTGATCGGGAAGGAGAATCCTCACACACATCTGAGGAGTTTTCTCATGATAGCCTCCACATTTAATTACAATGGCATGTCTGAAGATGCCAAGAGGCTTAGGCTGTTCCCATTCTCATTGACGGGAATAGCAAAAGAGTGGTACGATAATACGCTTCCACGGGGAGGTATTACCACTTGGGCCGAGCTAAAGCGTCTGTTCCTCGAGCGATTCTATCCTCCATCCAGAACGATCAAAGCAAGGATTGAGATCTCTTCATTCCGCCAGAAGCAAGGAGAGGACCTACGTCAAGCGTGGGAGAGATACTCAAACATGCTGATAGAGTGCCCGCAGCACGGGTACAATGAGGGAGATGTGATGGCATTCTTCTACAGTGGTGCCAACAAGGCTGGGCAAGACCATCTAGACGCATGTGCTAGTGGCTCATTCATGAATCAAGGAATAGAGAGGTGTAGAGAGATCGTGGACAACATTGTCACGAATGCCGGTGCTTGGAGTGTGGATGCAGACTTCCAGAGAGTGCATCAGGTTGAGGAGAGTGAAGGAACGAGAAGGCTGTTGATGGCAATGATGGAGAAGATTAACAACCTTGAGTTGGGGAAGAACTTGGTTGGAGGGAATGTAGCAGAGAATGAGAAAGTGGACCAACCCACGAGCCAGCAAGAGGTAGCCAATTATATGGGAGGTCCTTATTACAATCAGAACGGCTACCAAGGAGGTAATCAATTTGGGAGGCCCTCTTATGGTCAGCCATTTGCACCTCCAGGGCCACAGCCGCCTCAAAATCAATGGAGGAACACACAAGGATTTCAAGGAGGTCAGCAGCCTCCTCAAAACACATGGAGGAAGAATGAGAATTTCTCATATGCTAACCCAAAAGCTGGTATTACTGTTCCTGCAGGTGTTGACCCAGGTTCAAAGCCTCCGGGTGGAGAAGGCGGTGCATCGACTGAGGAGATGTTGAGAGCGATTCTGCAGAAGGTGGAGGAAGGAAGTAAGATGTTGTCATCCTTGGAGTACGATGTGAAAGAGTTGCATAAAAAGGGTGATCAACGTGATCAAGAGCTCCAGAAGATGAACGTTGAGTGGACTAGAACACAACAAGAGAACAATTGAAGGTTCACTTCTATAGAGTTCCAGATGAGCCAGATTGCAAAGTCGTTGAATAGAGAGCCGGGAAAATATCCTTCCATGCCGGAGGGGAACCCGAAAGAGCATCGCAAGGCTATCCAGTTAAGAAGTGGAACCAACTATGAAGGTCCTCAGATGCCTGCTGATTCTGAGAAGCCTCGAGTGGAGAAAGGGATAAAGAGTGAAGGGATTGAGAAGAAGGTTGAGGGTGAAAGCACTCAAGCGAGCAAAGAGCTTGAAGAGGAAGGCATTGAGAAGGGTGAGAGAGTTCCTAAGTGGAAGAAGGCAAAGGAAGCAAGGGATAAAGTGAAAGAAACAGAAAGAGATGAATGGGGGGTACCCAAATCTGTGATACCAGTCACATATCCACAACGCTTTATGAAAAAGAAGCTTGATGAAAAATTTGCAAAATTTCTTGATGTTTTTAAACAACTTCACATTAAAATTCCTTTTATGATGCTTTGGAACAGATACCGTATTATGCAAAGTTTCTGAAGGACTTGATTGCGAAAAGATGGAGAGTGGACGAGCCGAAGTTGGTGCAGTTGAACCACGAGGTGAGTGCATTAGTGCACAAGGCGCTTCCTCCAAAGCTGAAGGATCCCGGGAGCTTCACCATTCTTTGTGATATTGGGAACGGGATCAAGAAGGGAGCGTTGTGCGACCTCGGGGCGAGCATCAATCTCATGCCCTTGTCACTTTTCAAGAAGTTGGAAGGTGGAGAACTTCAACCCACAATGATGACGCTTCAACTTGCCGACCGGTCTATTACTCGACCTCAAGGTGTGGTTGAAGACGTCCTAGTGAGAGTTGGAGATCACATTTTTCCAGCCGACTTTGTAGTGCTAGAGATGGAGGAAGATGAGCACGTGCCCCTGATCTTGGGAAGACCGTTCTTAGCGACAACGGGGATGGTGCTAGATGTGGCAAATGGGAAGATTACGTTGAAGGTCGATGATCAAGAAGTGAAGATTTCCCTATATGAAGCCATGAAGCACCCGAAGGAGGATGAGAGTTTGTATTGCATGGATGCCATTGATCCTAGTGTTGAAGACACACCTCCTATCCCTAATCCTTCACATATTCATGAATTTTATAATCCTTCACTTGATAATTTAACCCATGAGCATTGTGTTCTTGATTATGTTGATATGGACAAAGTGAAGAAGTTGAAGGATGAAGAGGTGAAAAGTGTGGACGTGATCCAGTTGGAAGGAAAATGAGGAGTTAAGAAGAAGAAGTCAAAATTCAAGAAATTATTTAGTAAGACTCCTCCAGATAAAGGTTAGAAGGAGTTGAGACCTACACCACTTGAGGTGGAGAAGGAAGCAAAGGAACTCATGATGGAGGGACAACAAGGAAAGAAATTCAAACACCACTCTTATGAGAGTAAGGGAGGTAAATTTGAGTATGATGTCCCATAAGCTCATTTGAGCTCGGTCCGGCATGAGGACCTTAAAAATAGCGCTGAATAGGAGGCAACCCATTTTTATTTGCTTTTATTTGTGTTGGTCCCGGTACAAGACTGAGGAATACGTGTATGGGGGGGAATACACGTATACCAATTTTTAAACTTTAAAAACTGACTGAGTCCCCTTTACTCAGAGTGGTAAAGAACTAGGAGCTGATAACACACCTACTTACTACACTTGGTGTGGGTCAGTTTGCTAATTATCAGTTCAAGTTCAGTGCGGAAATGTTTGAGCCCTGATAGTTTAAAGTCTTGTTTAGTTTGCTTTCTGAAAAACTTGTTTTACTCAATTCTGAATAGTGTTTAGTAGGGCAGTGCTCTTTGTGAAGATCAGGCTGATTGATTCAGGCCTGATAAACTGAATGCAATGAATGAACAAGTAATATGTCAAGTATGCACACTATCAAAGCAATAAGAACACAACAAGTTTAACGTGGTTCAGAGTCTCAAGCTCCTACGTCTACGGCCTGACTTAACAGGAAATCCACTCAAGGGATTCTTGTTTTTAACGTGCCAAGGTGCACCAAGACCAGCTAACCTCACTGATCTATACAAACTTCCTACTAACACACTAGCTGACTTACTCCCAACAAACCTAACTTAGGGTTTTGGTTTCAGTTTGGATTCCAACTAAGTTGAGATTATCCTTACAAGGCAAAGCTATGCTAAGGATTGGATAATCTCTCTAAACTTAAGACAATGCTATTTAGCTCTTGGAATACAGAATAACTCTCGGTTGCTAAGAAACACTTGGGAAATTTAGATGGTTTCCAGTGCTTCTCTTAAAGGCTGAATGCTTTTGAATGCTTGAGAGTTTGAGTAATTTCTGGCTTGGAAATTTCCCGTGACCTTGAATGGGTTCAAGGTCTTCTGTATTTATAGGTGATTTGAAAAACTATCCGTTGGAGAGATAGCCTTCGAGTCATCTATGTAGAGTGGCTTCAAACGGACATATCTTCATGCAGCAGCCGTCCTTGCATGGATTTGGTATTTGCATTAAATGCACATTGAATGCTTGCCCGTTGAACATGCAGTCTGAATTCAGTCAACTTGTCAGGTTCCGTACGTGCGTGTCCTTCCAGGATTGGTCCACGTCATCAGGTTGGTGAGAATGTCAGAACTTATTCCTGAGCTTCAGGCTTGTCTTATTAAGTTCATTTTGTCTTGGGCTCACCGGTCTTGTCCTGACGCTGAAATTCCTTTTGCATTGCTTGGCTCTACTCCAAGTCTTCCCATAAACTCAGTGACATCCTGTTCCCTTCAGGATTGAGTTAGTAATGACCTCAGGGTCATACTCTTCATCACTGACACTTACTCAGCCAGCTTAGAGGACTGCCATAAGTTCAGGATGGTGCTCTTCGTCTTCAGGCTCTGAGTCTTGATTGTCTCCAGTGAGTTCTCCTCTCACTGAGTACCTGTGAAGTGTAAAATGACTAAGTACTAATCCTAACCAAGACTAGCCTGATAAAGACAGATTACGACAAACATCTTTTCAGGGGCTTTGGGATCTTAATCAAAACTGACAATGTCCCAACAATTTGTTTTTAGTTTCTTATTATGTTATTAGGGTGTTGTTGAATCGTAAGTTTTAACCTCGTACTTAAGAGTTCATTTTGTAGGATTGTCACGAAGGAGTGCCAAATACGTGGAGATTGAAGGAACTCAAGCAAGGGAGTGTGCTACGTTTGAGAGAAACCGAATTGTTTGGTTGAGGTAACCCACAACCCCAAACTTAGACCTCTTCGCAAGGTCGAAGTTTGGGGGGTGGAGTTTTTTTTATGTTTCTTGTTACATTGCACCGGAGCACCCCTTATCTTTCAGTGTGTTTGGTTATTTGGTACCTTGAGATGCTCCTTGGGGTGATTTTGATCTGAGTCGCTATTGCATATTTCATGCCTATCAATCATCTTATGCTTGTTTATTGCTATCTTTGATCATGATTTGATGAGTAGAGTAGATTTGTGGATTTGAGTTAGGGACTCTTTTGTGTGAGTAGTTGAGTTAGAGTGGATTTGAGAGAGAACTAGTATACTTACGAGTTTTCTTTTTGAGTGCTTGTGTGATAAGAGTGAGAATTCACTAGGACTAGCATGGATGTGAAAGCCGAGAGACTTGAGCCTTATGAGATTTCGATATATGAATGAATCTCTTCGTTTGTGAGTGAATCATCACCTTAGAGGATGCTAGAACTTGTGTGTGCTCTTGCTTCTTGATTGTGTCTAGTTTGATATGCCGAATAGGATCTTAGGCCATCTTTGATTTTATTGAGTCACTTAGCAAAAAATTTTCGTACCAATGACATTGAATCCCTTGTTAGCCCCTTTGAGCCTAAAGCCTATTTTATTTGCTAGCACATATGAACACTATTCCAATTCCTAAGCATTTTTGTCCCAATTTGAGTGGAGAATAGGAAAGTGTGAATGTGAAGGGAGTGAATTGAGTTGAAAAAGGAAAAGGTTGTTTGTTGAGTGAATATGAGAAGAAGGAGTGATGAAGTTATGAGATGTGGGAAAAAGAGAAAAAAATTGAGAATGAGCAAAAGAAAAAAAATGAGCTCATGTGTTTGTGCGAAAAAAGAGAAAAAAAAAATGAAGTGATTGAAAAAAAATGAAAAGAGTGAGAAAGAAAAAATTGAAGTATTGAGAGTATGGAATTGAAAGGGTGTTGATTGAACATGTTTGAAGTATTCTGTTCCTAATCTCGAAGTGCCAAAGTTTGACTTTCTATTCTCCATTCACTTGAGTCACTTATCCATATGGTTATCCAACCTGTCCAAAGAGCCTACATTACAACCTTGAGAAAAGTCCTTTTTGATTCGGCATTGATTTCTAGAGTATGGTCGGAGTTGAGAGTGCTTACAAGCCTATGGCTGCTGATTTAAGTGATTGATTGATTGAGTGTGCCCTTAAACATTGTTATACACTTGTGAGGGAGTGAAACACATCGTTGAGTGCACATCCATGTTTGATCTTGATGGTTCTTGCTATTGTTTCATGAGTATGATGAAGGAAAGTGAGTGAGTATATGTGTGATCGATCGTTGAAGCTCGAGTTCATTTGCTTGCACGATTTGATTCTTTGACTCATTCCTAACAATTTCACTTGACTTATTATTTCATTGCTTGAGGACAAGCAATATGGTAAGTTTGGGGGGGTTGATTAGGCGTGAAATTGTTATGTTTTGGTGCCCGATTTGCCCATGTTTTGAGTATTTTTTATGAGTGTTTGGAGTCAATTGAGTATCATTTCTATAAACTGATGAATTTGTCTCTTTGGTTTTCATAGATGGATATAGGGTGAAAATATGAGTTCGTAGGACTTTGAATCGGCCAAAACAGACTCCCGGTTGAGGAGATATGAAGATTTTACGAACATGTGTACAGCTGCCGAAAAGTACTCGAGCAGAGTCGCTCGAGTAGTCACTACTCGGGCACTCGAGCTGCAACAGGTTGAGTAGTTTTACTCAACCTATACTCGATCATGACGCGTATTTTGGCCCATGAACACCCAAATTCGATCTCAAGCCTATTTATACCTTTTTCCAAGCATATCAACACATACCAACACATATTTTTACATATTTTGAGCGAGGAGAAAGCTTGGGAGGGAGATTGGAAGAGTTTTATACGTTGTAATCGAGGTTTTAATTTACGAATTCTTCGTTTTAGTATTTCTTTTGAACATATTAGATTAATTCTTTCTTTCTTTACTCTTTGAGACGATTAAACCTAGTTTTTCAGATTTATATATATTTCTTTAGAGACTTTAATTTGTTCTTTCGTTTATGTTCTTGATTTCTTTCGTTAATTTAATTATGCATATGATTTTTGTTCTTGTGATTGATTTTATTATTCAAACAACCATGTCCGGCTAAAACCCTTGCATGCTTGGGGTATGATGAACTCGTAGAAGTAGGTTGTGGGTACGTAATTAGGGTAACTCGTGACGTTAGGTTTTAATTCTCTTGATTAATGAATGCTTAAAATTAATCTAGACTTTACTTTTGAATTTCGTTCGAAAAGTGTTAGAGAGAGGACGACCGTATCACTCTTTAACAACGAGTAGACTTAACAAGAGGGTTTAGGAAGGGTTAATTCATTTACCAGTTTAGCGAAGGAGGACGACCGCATCACCTTAGTTAAATTAGAGTCTCATTAATTAAGCACAATCTATTAACTTGTTAGTGGATTAGTGAAGTCGAGTGTTAGAGTAAAGTATTAGGGTTTAGAATCTTGAGCTTTCACCTTGCATTCTTAGACTTAGGTTATTTCTTGTGTGTCACAGTTATTCTGATTATGTACCTGCTCCGTTAGTATACGAAGGGATTCCTATCCTGAGCATCACCATCTCATATTTGAAAACACTCCTTAGTTAAATTGTTTAGTTCGCTCTTTAGTTTAATTAGTTTATTTAGTTCATAATTAATTCTTCAAAAAAATCCAAAAACATTACACTCATATTAACTACGACGCGTAGATCTTCAGGGATCTGTTCGCATACACTCCATCTCGTGGGTTCGATAATACTTGGCCATTATACTTGCTCATACTACAGTGAACCCGTCCGCTTGCGGGTGAGCGATTAGTAGAAGTTAGTATCATCGCTTCAAGTCACTAAACATTATTATCCGTACCGAAGAAACTAATTCTTCACTTGCAAGATTTGGTACGATAAAACTTATGAGCCTACCAAGGGGACAAATCACACGAACCGTACTCGCACGCGTTTCTCCGTATTAAATCTTAGCAACCATCATATGATTAATATTACTGCCCAAAACACAAAGTTCGAAGTCACGACGATTCTCACCCAACATGAATCAAAACAGTAACCATTAAGCACACACGGTCCTATTTAAGTGACGGAGATTAAGAAATCAATAACCACTGAGGTCTAACTCTTCTCATTTCAGAACAGAAGAATTTATCCTTGTTGTAGGTCCTCTTCAACACATACTAAATGTACTAGTGCAATCTCTTGGTCAAGACAGGCCAATCTGAGATATACACATCGACCTTTCACGGCGGATTGTTCAATTCCACCTGGGTCGTGAATTTGTACGTTTAGTTACAAGAGAAACTGTTAATGTGGTCTTCTGTGATCTGTTATCACTACATTAACTACAATGTAACACATACTACTTATAATGATCTGGTTGCAATAAATATTCAACATTCAATTATATCTAAAGCAAATGCGATAAAAAAATTAATCTCATAAACAAGTGTTTAATACATGAGTTATACAAAGTAAAAGCATACTTTCACGTATAACTCCAACAATCTCCCACTTATACTTAAAGTCTGCTTTTTAGTATACATCATGCATGTCTAGTGTAGTAACTCTACGTGACATCTCATGTCAACCTACACTAACCTAATAATTTCTTCCACTTATACTTAATGAAGATTGGCAACAGTCTTGACTCCCATTCCATCCACATGTCTCTCGAATGTACTCTGAGGCAGACCCTATGTGAATGGATATACTAGGTTGTCCTCCGATGTTTATCTTTGCCACCTCTTTATTTCCTCTCTTAACGATTTCTCGTATAAGATGGTATTTTCTTTCAATGTGTTTGCTGGAATTGTGGGCTCTCGGTTCCCTTGAATTTGCAACTGCTCCGATATTATCAGAATGGACAGTGATTATGATGGGCAAATTCGGAACAACGTCCAAGTCCACTAAGAAGTACTTGAGCCAAACCGCTTCTTTCGCTGCTTCACAAGCAGTTACTTATTCGGCTTTCATGGTCGAATCGGCGATGCATTTCTGCTAATCGCTTCTCCATGTCATGACTCCTTCTCCCATGCAAAACACACTACTCGAGTTAGATATTCTGGATTCTATATCTGATTGGAAATTCGAGTCCGTGCATCCCATGGGAATTAGACTGTCTGACTGTTAAATCAGCATTCCATCTCCAGATCTTTTCAGAAACTACAGAATGCATTTAATTGCAGTCCAATAGGCTTTCCCGGGGTTACTTTGATATCTTGCCATCATGCCCAAGGTAAAAGGAGATATCCGGTCTCGTACTCAGCATTGTATATATAAGGCTTCCTACGCCCGAAGCGTACAAAACACCTTTCATGTCATCTATCTCCATATGCGTCTTAGAGTCTATTTCTTTTGATAGATGGATTCCGTGCCTAAAAGGTACAAAACTTTTCTTGGAATCTTACATGTTGGAACGCTTCAATACAGTGACTTTGTATGAAACTTGCGACAAGCCCAACATCCTTCTCTTGCGATCTCGAGTGATCGTGATCCCAAGGATGTGACCAGTTTTCCCTAAGTTCTTCATATCAAACTGATTTGACAGCCATACCCTTACGTCTGACAATACCTTTACATTATTTCCAATGAGCAGAATATCGTCTACGTATAATACTAAGAATACCACCGCAGTTCCGTCACACTTTTTATACACACAACTTTCGAACTCGTTTTGATCAAACCCATAAGACTTAATCACTTTATCAAAACACTGGTTCCAAGTACGCGATGATTGCTTAAGTCCATAAATGGATCTCTTAAGCTTGCATACGAGGTGTTCTTGACCTTTTTCAATGAAATCTTTGGGTTGTTGCATATAGATATCTAACCCGTCAAGACTTCCGTTAAGAAAAGCTGTCTTGACATCCATTTGCCAGATCTCATAATCTAGGTACGCAGCGATCGACAAGAGAATACGGATGGACTTAAGCATAGCTACAGGTGAAAAGGTCTCCTCATAATCGATCCCTTCTTTTTTAATATACCCTTTGGCCACTAGCCTTGCTTTGAAGGTCTCAACCCTTCTGTCCGGTCCTCTTTTCCTCTTGTATACCCACTTGCATCCAATGGGTTCTACCCCATTAGGTGGTTCGACCAACTCCCACACTTGATTATGATCCATCGATCCCAACACCGGGAATCAAATTCAAAGATTCTCCTATTCCCATGAATCTCTCGGGTTACCTAGCAACCCTCCCACTGCGACGGAGTTCCGATTGTGAAGGTGTGACGTGTGGTATATCATTTTATATACTTGGTATCGAGATTTGCCCTCTCAATTCTTCTAAGGTAATTTCATTTTTAGGCTTCCGATTGTTCATATAGTCTTCCTCCAAGAATTTAAAGTGTGTACTAATCATGGTCTTTTGATCCTTGGGACTATAGAACACACACCCTTTCGTTCCCGCAGGGTATCCTATAAACATCCTTAATTCCGAACGTGGATCCAATTTACCGGCTTCCTTATCTAGCACATAAGCCGGACAACCCCAAATCCGCAAGTGTCTTAGACTGGGCTTGCGCCCGATCCACAATTCCATTGGGGTTTTAGGAACCGATTTGGACGGCACCAAGTTTAGAATGTAAGGCACCGTTTCCAAGGCGTTACCACAAAACGATTTGGGTAAATCCGAATAACTCATCATGGATCTGACCATTTCTAAAAGAGTTCGGTTCCTTCATTCCATCACACCATTCTGTTGAGGGGTTCCCGGTGCGGTTAACTGGGATACGATCCCTTCATCCGACAGGTAGTTCAAGAATTCATCTCTGAGGTATTCGCCTCCACGATTTGATCGTAGAAACTTGATACTCTTTTTCCTATGTTTCTCGGCTTCGGCCTTAAACTCCTTGAACTTGTCAAAAGTTTCAGACTTAGGCCTCATAAGGTAAATGTACCCATATCTCGAGTAATCGTTAATGAAGGTGATAAAATACTCATACCTCATTCTAGCTTTGATCGTCATTGGACCACACACATCGGTATGAACGAGTTCTAACACTGCCTTGGCTTCAAATGCCCTCTTGGTCATTTTACCCTCTAAACAGGATTCACAAGTTGGAAACGGCTCAACTTGGAGAGACTCCAAGGATCCATATTTCACCAATCTTTGTATCCACATTAGATTAATATGACTTAACTTAAGATGCAATAGAAGTGTTTCATTCATAATCAGAAAAAACGTTCCCTTTTATAACTTGAAATAGTCGATGTGCTATTAGATTCAATTTGTGAGTGGTGTGCCCAATTAATGGTATAAAGATCATCCAACAATGTTCCGGAACAGATAAACTCATCGTTTCAAGAAATAATAACATCCTTATTAAAAGAAATTGAGTATCTATTCAAAACAATTTAGAAACTGAAGGTTGAGTTCTTTCTAAACTAAGAACATGGAGAACGTCTCTCAAGATCATAACTCTATCTTCAAAAGACAGTCGCACTTCTCCCACTGCTTCAGCTGCCACTCTTGTAACTTTGTCCGGTGTGATGGGGGTCTCATTTCCGCTAAGTCGTCGGGTTAACTTGAACCTATGAAAAATGAAACAAATGTGATCAGCGGCTCTCATATCCACTATCCACGAATGAACAACATACGCCACTTCACAAGTTTCGACAACTAGGGCGTGTGAATTACCTAACTTTCCTAGCCTCTTAGGCTTGAAATAGGCAGACCTCCATTGTTCTCTCTTACCGCAACTAAAACACTTCTCCTTCGATGCTAGCCTTTGAATTTGCCTTTCGCAACAGTTGAATTTTCTTGGATCCGGATTTTGGTTCTCTTCCTCTTCTTCCCTCCCTTGGGACCATAAGAGATAGACGGACCATTAGCCACCATAGCAGTGGACTGGTGCTCCATTATCGCCTCCACTAAAACTAAAGATTGCAAGAGCTTGGACAAACGACTTGTCCATTCATTCATCTGACAGTTCAGATGAAACTGCTCAAAACTTTTCGGTAGAGTATGGAGTATGAAATTGACTTGAGAAAGGACATCAAAATCCGCACCAAGTACTTCCAACTTGTTAAGGTATGCCATAATCTCGAGAACGTGCTCCCTCACGGGCGTTCCTTCCACCATTTCCAACTTGACCGAGTCATGTTTGGTGAACTGATTAGTTATGGGTTTCTGATGTGAAAACATCTCTTCAAGGCTTTCATGATTTTAACAGCGGAAACAATTTCTTCATGAATGCGCCTCAAATCCTCAGACAGAGATGTAAATATGATGCACTTTATGTGTTCATTGTCACGCTTCATAAACTGTCTTTTCCCATTGTTTGACTTATCATTAGGTTTGCCGGGTATATTAACGTGAATAACCCAATTGTGTTTTTGTACTGTAAAGACAAAGTTTAAATTACATTTCCAATCGATATAACTCACTCCAGAAAGTTTGTTAACTTAAAGTATAATAAACAGTGGAATAAAAGGTTGCGACACGATGAAATGAGAATAAAACATACATTCATATTAATATCTAGAAAAATACGAAATTATCACATAATTTGATCACATCAATTATATTAAAATCTTAAAACAATATAATCATGTATCAGCCAACATCTCGAAACAATTTAAATGCGCTACGAGGGATGGTCTATACATTTAAACACATTCGAGCAGATCACAAACTTGAAAGTTACAAATCCTTAATTCAAAATTAACAGTTGGCTCCCACTTTGACCACATAAAAACTGACAGGGACTCCGAGGGGAGTAAGTTAATATCAATTTCTTATGCCTAAGTAATAACCATAATTCAATACATGATTATTATTTCGCTTTGAGCAAGCCACTCGTGGTGAGGGTCAATACCGCCACTAGTAATAATCCACAATCATCCTTTCAGAATTTATTCATGTGAAATCCGTCTTTTTGGCCGATCCGAGTGGGAAATGTATTCCAAAAAGACTTAAAAATAAATAAATTATGGAGGGTTTAATTAATCCAATTTTATTTTCCGGAATAAAATTGTGATTAAAGAAACATACTTAGTAATTTTCAAAAGTAAGGTTTTTCTTGGACAATTAAAATCATGCAAAACATATTAACAAATAATAATAAGTGCACGAAATAAAACATCCATCAAAACAAAAATTAAAACACATTGGAGCACTCAAATCCAATTGTCACGGTTTAATTTTCTTCACGTCTTGATCCGAGAAATCGTCCTTGTTGCTTTTCATCGTTCGTCTCGACAGGCTCCCACTCGAACAGCAACACTTCATCAAAAAACAACTTCATTTGGGGTCTCGCGTCACGGCAGCCGAGGCCGAGCGCCGAGGGGCAACTCCCCCGCGCGCCGTGCCGGGCACCCGTCGTGCACGGCACCGTGTGCCTCGCGTACGCCGTGCTTCCGGTTTCGCCGTTCGTCCTCGTTTCCCACCCCGTGCATAATCCCACGTCCATGCACGTGAATAAAATAAACATTAAAAACCATGACAATTGGATACCTGCAAAAAAGATCTAGCAATTCTACTATCCAATTTCAATTTTAATGTCAAATAATTTAAATTCCAATTTAAAGATCAGAGCCCGAAAACCATGGCTATGATACCATTTGTTTGGAAAATAGGGGTGCCCGGAAACTATTCGGGATGAAATTTAAATACGAATTTAAATTTAATTATTACTAGCATGAATTAATCCTAATTAATTCAAATAATAATTCCAACAACAATTTTATCATCATGCATGTTGAATTAATTCACATGAAAACCTAAAGCGTAATAACTAGGAGTTCACGTAATCCGTATCTCTTGTAGATATGGCCTTTGATAACAACGGGACTATCACGATCGTGCTATCAACCAAAAGACCTTCGCAAGTATGTCCCTTTCGCCTTGCTTGTTCACCGGTGGGAAGTACTTTCAAGCAATTAAAATAACCAAGGAAAATGAAAAATATTTTTACTCTTGATTTTTCCAACACATGGAATCATGAAACTGTTAAACTGGAGATGAAATAATCATCTCCTACTTATAGGAGAAGGGAATTTCGAAATTATCATATGGAATAGGGGAGATAAATTTTTTTTCTTGGCCTCCAAGAAAGCTTTAATATATCACATATATTCTTTTCTCCATAATAAAATATTCTATAAAAATCTCACCTTCTCATATAAGCTTATTTTCGAAATAATAGGAATAGATCACAAGATTTGGATCTTCTTGAATATATGAGATACTCTTGTATTCCATGAATACCTATCTTCCATAATATCTTTCCAAGAAAATCAACAAAATCTTTTATTTCCTAATATTCTAATTTTCGAAAATAACATGGAAAAAAAAACAGCAAATATATTTTATTTTATTTTAATCACCTTATTATTATTGGGCTACTTAATGGGCTACTTGAGGGGCCTTTAGGAGAATTAAGATTGGACCTCCAATGGACTTCTGAATTTCAATATTTAGCCCCAATATAATTCAGCCCATTAATATTAATTAGTACCACTAATAAATTAATATTGCACTATCCATCTTAATCCATATTACGATAATATGGGCTCCCGGTTATTATTTTCCGCGTTTAAGATTATCAAGTCCATTAATTAATTAAGCTTTTGCATAGCTCTAAATTAATTAACATCTTTTCACCTTGGAGTAAAGACAACTCAACATTATTATCCGTACCGAAGAAACTAATTCTTCACTTGCAAGATTTGGTACGTTAAAACTTTTGAGCCCACCAAGGGGACAAATCACACGAGCCGTACTCGCACGCGTTTCTCCGTATTAAATCTTAATAACCATCGTATGATTAATATCACTGCCCAAAACACAAAGTTCGGAGTCACGATGATTCTCACCCAACATGAATCAAAGCAGTAACCATTAAGCACACACGGTCCTACTTAAGTGATGGAGATTAATAAATCAATAACCACTGAGGTCTAACTCTTCACATTTCAGAACAGAAGAATTTATCCTCGCTGTAGGTCCTCTTCAACACATACTAAATGTGCAAGTGCAATCTCTTGGTCAAGACAGACCAATATGAGATATACACATCGAACTTTCACGGCGGATTGTTCAATTCCACCTGGGTCGTGAATTTGTACGTTTAGTTACAAGAAAAACGGTTAATGTGGTCTTTCGTGATCTGGTATCACCACATTAACTACAATATAACACATACTACTTATAATGATTTGGTTGCAATAAATATTCAACATTCAATTATATCTAAAGCATATGCGATAAAATATTTATTCTCATAAACAAGCGTTTAATACATGAGTTATACAAAGTAAAAGCATATACTTTCACATATAACTCCAACACGGCGGCCGTGCGTCTCCGGGAGGCGGCCGTATGCTCAATCAATTTTTTTTTTAATTCAATTCGAAAAACAATTTGATCCAATTATCGCAAATATGAAATAAAATCAAGACAATAATTCTTGTGCATGTAAAACATATAACACATGGATCAAACAATTCGATACGGTAATTAATTCACATGATTTGGAGAAAATTAATTTTAGAGCGTACTGGTTAGTCTCGGGCAGAGTCTCGTGTCAAGACTTTGCGACGCAATCCCCCAAGAATGATTTGGCATGTCAATTCCTCCATATTCAATATGCAAATTAAACATTAACCCAATTAAAAATAATAATTAATAACTGATGCTAATTAAAACTTATGGTTCACGGTTAGTTCCTCTCAGTATGATTTTCTCATTAATACCTGACCAATATTAGTTTTCCAATTTTCATAGTTATAAAATTATGTACTTGAAAAATTCATGTATACATATACATCTACTCAGAACATAATATAATTTAATATAATAACCATGAATTTAATTTCCTACAGTGATGCAGAATAACAAATAGTGATGGGCAATACAAATTGTGAAACGCACACCTCATAAATATCGTGTATCTATACGGATAAAAAGAAAGAGCGAGAAACCTGACCAATATAAAAGTTCCAATTTTGGTAAAAGAATTTTAAATCAACTGCGGTAGAGTACTCGTGCTGATAACGTGTTGTAATTGAGTGCGTAAAATAAAAGACGAGATTTGTTCACCCAGTTCGTCGAGAATGACTACGTCTGGGGGCAAGCCAAGCTAGGAGTTTCACTAATGTTCTTGTGTATGAGTGTATACAATTCTGAGTACAATGATATATTTATAAGAATAAAACTCTAGTCTAACATATAAAGCTCATTGGGTTATTGGTCCATTAGTAATGTCCACATCAAATCTCCTAGATTTGGAATAATAAATCTGTTAGATTTACAACAAAATTAATTATTAATTGGTTGCTTATATGTGTGTTAATCATTCATTACTTCCAGTTATATACCTATAAAATTAATAATTTCATAATATAAAATATATAGTTCACTACAGTAAGAAAAAATATATGAAAATTTATCTTATATTAGAAGAAAAATATAAAATTTTAACTATTTTAACATATTATAAAATTTTACAAGAAAACTTTCTGATTAAAGACACAAAAAAAAAAAAAAAAAAAAAAAAAACTCTTTCAATACACATAAAATTTGTATTTAATAATATCTATAAAATATAAAATCTGTAAAAATCCAAATGTTATATTTCTTCTATTCCAAATTAGTTTTCACAGTCCCTTTACAAAGACCTCTAAATTACATATCATTTCAGTAATAATTACACATAAAAATACTTTTCTTTCATCATAAAAAAATTATGTTATCCATTTAAATCTACTAATCATCCTTCATACAAAAATAAAAAAAGTAATAACTGTAAACACTAATTTGAGACGGATGTATTATTTAATAATATATTGTAATTTATTTTATAAAATTTAACAAGTAAAACTCTTGCAATACACGTATATAAAACATTATAATAATTAAAATAACATTACATAAAAATATATTAACAACATTTGAAATGATTTTTTCTACTTTTCTTTTCAATCTCCTATTCTTAGAAATATTTTAACAAAAGAAATTAACAATAGTAGTTTCTTCTAACCATATATATTAGTAGTCACAATCATATTTTGTATTTTTTCAATTTTAGATAACATTTTAAAAGAATCAACTTAGTTGCCTAAATAAATATAATTTCCTAAATTGATTTAATGGTAATATTAGAGTGTTATTCTCATATTTCAAAATTTTGTAGGATGCCCACGTGTCATTAATTTAAATTGTGTAATAGGAGAACACATCCGCTTGCTAGGGGCCGCTAGAATCCAAAAATACCCCTTCCTTTCGAGACTACTTTTGTAATAAAGAATAACACAATTTTTTTTTAAAGAATGTGAGCGTGGAGTTGAGTAGAATAATACTCTTCTCACTTTTAATTCTTTAATATAATACAACTTGGAATTTAAAGAAGTTTAAAAACAAAATGTTCCATAACTTTCTGACAAAATTGATTTGGCCTCAACATTAACTTTTTATCAAATTTAGTCCAAATTTTCGCTGACTGGGTCCAATTTTGGTCTCAAATCGGCGGTATAAAGTGAAATGACATCACTTTAAAGTCTGAAATAGGTGATTTCCGGTAAGGGTGCTAATGTGGAGTTTATGCCTGATACTTATATTTGATTTTTACTTTTATAAATTTATTACACATCATGTATATTTAAAAATCTTAAAAGTAAAGAAAATAAAATATAATTAGTATTTATAGGCACCATATCAACACTCTAGCCATAAATCACCAATTTCGAACTTAAAACGTCGTATTGACTTTTCAGCCGATTTGAGATAAAAAAAAATTAATTTTTGGACGCGCTTGTTTAATTCGAATTCTGCATTGGAAATGAAAATGAAAATTTATTTTCCCTCTCTGCCCTCGGATATATGGATGAATGATTGTCTTCATGGTGGTCACCAGTGGTTTTGGAAAAAATGGACAAAATGAGAAGTTGTTGGTTGTGGCATGAAGAATGATTGAGAATGAGGATTATAAGGAGTGATGTAGGCTCTGCTAGAATGGCCAGAGCACATCAATTCTGAAGAAGCCAGACCCAAATGAAAAGCTCTGCTCAGAGATAATGGGAGCAAAGATCTGAGCTCACCATCATAGAAGACTTCGAAGAGACCGAATAAGTCTGGAAAACGAAGGAGATCCCTCTTGCATGGCCTCGTCAGGCTTTACTTGTTTTATCTCTTGAAGGGGGAAACCATATTTCAACAGCTCTGCCAGAGCTTATTAAATATGGTTTGAAGAACTCTGGAAAATTAGTACTTGATGAGGGATTCGGAAGCCTCTTACTTGTATAAAGTTTGAAAAATAATATTCGATTCATTTGAAATATATCTCTCCAGAAGCTCTGGATACCGATCGCAATATGTGAATGTAAAAGCCAGAAGATAAAGTGTTATTGAATCCCAAGATCCCCAGAAGCTGGGAACATTCTCTTATTCCCCAAAATCACGAATAATGGAGAAAGGAATATTAGATCTGTCCTTTTCACGAGCTCTGGGACTGAGGCTAAAAAAAGGACGATTCTGTCAGGATTTGCCTGTGCTAGACGACACAGAACAGGCCAGCCAAGGGACACGCGTCGGCTCCTAAGGCACCCGGGTCCCCAAGTGGTCCCAAGAATAATTAGGGCAACAGAGACGATTTTACTGTTCTTCCCCCATAGCTTAAAGGTATAAATACTCATTTTCCTTCTTCATAACAAGGTATTATCACTATTACTCACTCATATTTTCTAGCTTTCAGCTATGGCTTTTCTTCCATAGCAAGTTTTCTGACTTGAGCGTCGGAGGGTCGACGTCGGAGCCCTCTCCGGCCCGACTTTGTGCAGGAATCCCACCAGAGGTCCAAGCTATCACTGGAGGTCGCCATCTGGAGCTCCAGAGACCGTTTTCTAGCCTTCTCTCTTGTGTTCCTGGGCTTTTACAGAGAGGCTCTCAGGTACCACTCTTAGTATTTCTCCCAATGCTTGCTTGATTTTGAGTTGATCTTGAGTTTGCACTCATCAAGGAGATCACAATTTTTTGTAGTAATTATTTTATTTAGGAGGAAAATTAGTGTTATCATCTTTTATTTTCATTAATCACTGTAATTACCATGTATTTATCCTCATTTTCACTATCATTGAAATTGCCTCTCCAATGATATTTAAATAACAGGTCGTCCGATTAAGCTCTCCTATTCCTAGTCTTATATATATAACCAAGTTTCAGCTCACTCAAATTATAAGCTTCCACTCAATTAATTAATATACCTATCTCTTCTTCTCAGCTCATTTTTCCTCTATCAACAATGTTTTTTTTCGGCTCGCTAAGGAGATGGGGCATGCCATTAAAGTAATTTAACATTTCAATTATATTTTCATTTACGATTTCCTGTCGGATGTAAAACATCACTTATTTTCTGTCTGCTGTAAAAATCCATTATCCTTTCTATTGACGAAATGAATTTATACTTATCTATGCATATGGAAACGAAACTGAAAATCATCACTTTGGAGGAGGATGAGGAGGATCACAACGAATTAACGAAAGTTGAGCTTTCACCCTACGCGTGCCCCTTTCTCCCCAGTAGTGATGTTTATTACTGTCTGTTGTCGTTATGTTGTTTTGAATATGTGTGTTTCCCTTTTATTGTTGGTGTTTGTAATCGTCGCGTCATGTGAATGATAATAAATAAATAATAATTGCGGGTGAGTTTCACTTGTCCGCAATTTTAATTAATTATTATTTTTTGTTTACCTGTCTTAAAAGATAATCTATTTGCCAGTGCTTGTTCTAAATCTGCAAACCTGTTTGCCAGAGCTTGTTTTAATTAAGACTACAAGTTTTTTGCGTTTTAGCAACAGAAAAATTCTGTTTGCCAGAGCTTGTTTTAATTAAGACTACAAAATTTTTGCGTTTTAGCAACAGAAAAATTCTGTTGGTAATCAGTAAATTCGCATTTAGTAACGAATTAGCAACAAATTTATGACATATTTTTTCTATCGTTATTCTGCTCGTTGCTAAATATGCCAACGAAATAGTATTTCGTTAGTAAAATATACCAACAAATTATCAAACGGGTTACCAACGGAAAATGAAATATTAGTTTATATGACTAATCTGTTAGATCCGTTGGTAAATTAGTGTGGTAATCCGTTGGTAAAATTTATCACTAAGCCGTTGTTAATTTATTATTAAGCTGGACAGAGCTAACAACTATTATTTCTGTTGGTAATGCATCGGTAAATATAATAAATTTTAATTGATATAAAGCAAGTTTGATTCAACTTATGTTTTGACACTACAAAAAAGATGGAGTTTAGCGACGGGAATTTTGCGACGGCAAGAATATCCGTCGCAAATTACTATCATTTGCGACGGATTTTTGTAAGTCGTCGCAAAAAAATGAAAATTTGCGACGACTTAGGAAGTCCGTCGTAAATGATAGTAATTTGCGACGGATAAGCCGTCGCAAAATCTAGGGCCCACCGACTTGGTCTTGAACCGGCTACATTTGCGACGGAAAGGTCGTCGCAAATTTCAATTTTGAGTTTGCGACGGTCAATTGCGTCGCAAAACATACCCGTTTAAAGGTGACCGTTCGGGAAGCGACCCGTTTGACTGATTTGCGACGGAAGAAGCCGTCGCAATTTTAAACTTTGTAATTGCGACTGACGGAAGCCGTCGCAATGCTTACATTTATATTCGCGACCTCTCGGGAAACGGCCCATTGACTGATTTGCGACGGAATGTAAATCGCAAATTCGAGCCGTTTTACGCGTCTTATCGGGAAACGGTGCGTTGACTGATTTGCGACGGCTTTTCCGTCGCAAATCAGTAAGAAACGGCGTCGTTTTGCGTTTGACGGGCAAAATTTGCGACGGACAGGCGTCCGTCGCAAAATTTTTTCCACTTATTTATACAGGCCCGCCGCGTTGCAGACGGAGAAAGAGAGAAAAGAAGAAGAAGAAGAAGAGGAAAAAGAGAGGAAAAGGAAGGAGAAGTCGGGTGCCGTCGCTGTAGAGCCAATCCGTCCCCACCGAGTTCTCGTTTCATCATCTTCTACAAATAAACCGTAAGTTTTCTTCATTTTTACCGTTTAAAATTTAATTTTAAAGCATGTTTAGAGAATTGATTTTAGTTGAATTATTTGAATTATATTAGTAATGAATTGATTTAGTTGATCGAATTTTAATTTAAAGCATGTTTAATTTTTTTTTAAGTTTAGAATTGAATTAGTTGAATTGTTTGAATTATATTAAAAATAAATTGATTTTAGTTGAATTAGTTGAATTATAATTTAATTAGTTGATCGAATTTTAATTTAAAGTATGTTTAATTTTTGTTAAGTTTAGAATTGAATTAGTTGAATTGTTTGAATTATATTAGAAATGAATTGATTTTAGTTGAATTAGTTGAATTATAATTTAATTAGTTGATCGAATTTTAATTTAATTTTAAAGCATGTTTAGAAATAGTTGAATTTGTTAAGTTTAGAATTGATTTTAGCTGAGTTGTTTGATTTTAGTTGAATTGTTTTAGTAATTTGTTAATTTTTAATTGTTAAGCATGTTTAAATAATATTACAAAATAATTTTGGTTGCTTGATTTAAGTTTAATAATTTTACAAAATAATATTAGTTGATGATTGATTTTAATTTAGTTGAATGAATTTAGTTGAGTAGGTTGTTAATTGATTTTAAATAATATTAGTTGTTTGATTTTAAATAATATTAGTTGTTTGATTTTAGTTTAATATATAATTTATAAAATAATATTATTAGTTGATTGATTTTAATTTAGTTGAATGAATAATTCGTGAAATTTGTTATAGATGAGCGGACAAGGCAGTGGCAACGACAGTCAGCAGCCTCCGAGGGATGAGGAGGCGAGTCGAGGAGGACGAGGAGGGAGGAGACGACGGCCTCACTAAGACCCGTGGTTCCACCTATTTTCAGGCCGAGGTCTCTATCAGAGACCTCTTCACAGCCTGGTGCGGGCTCCTCCTCCTCCTCACAGCAGACTGCTGAGGGCTCATCCTCCTCCCGCCAGCATCCGGTTGTTGAAGGACGGATGCCTGTTAAGCCATGTGGTCATATGTAAGAGATAATATTTTATACTCAATTTTTTTTATTAATTAAAACCTAATTATTTTACTAACTTTGAAATTTTAATTTTACAGTTGGATTCCAGGTCATGAGGCTGCTAATCAGGTTTCCGACTCCATCCATCGCGGTGGATTCGAGCCCACCGCTTACAGTTGGAGGTTAGTGTCCGATGCAAGAAAAAAGACATACTTCGAGGAGTTTAAGGTATTAATTTAATTTATTAATTCACCGTTTATTAATATCAAATATATAAACATATATTTACATTTAAATTGTAATTGCAGAAAGAATGTGTCTGGGCACCGGAGCACGATGACCAGATGTGGAGGAATTTCGATAAATATGGAAAGGAAAGGTATAGAGACCTCCTTTACAGAATGAGGGAGAAGTGGTACAAGAAGGGAGAGGCCACCGACTTGGGGCTTGACAGTGAAAGACGGTCGATTTGGGACCAATTCCTCCGCTACTGGGATTCCCCTGAATTCCAAGAGAAGTCGGCGAAAAACAAGGCGAATCGGCGTAGTGACCCTGATGGAGAAGGGATGGCAAGACATCGGGCCGGTTCTCGGTCCATTTATGAGCACGGGTTGAGATTTGTAAGTTTCGTCTTCAATTTTGTAGTTTTTGAATTTATTATTTTTTCCTAATTTTTATGAGTGTTGTTAATTTTTACTATCTTTTTTTCTAATTAGGCGGCGGAGCAAGGACGCGAGCCCTCTCATTTTGAGAGATTGCAGCTCGCCCACCCATTCGTCGAGGAGACTGGGAAGTCTACCTTCGGCCGTACCACCGAGATCCACGTAAATATTATTTCAATATTAATAGTATTATTTAAATTTTTAATATTAAAAGTATTTTTTATATTTTGTGTTCAATTTATTTAATTTTTTGTATAATTAATTTGCAGAGAAAGATGCTCGAGGATCTTGCCTCTCAGCCTCAGCCTGAGGAAACGACAGAGGGGTCGGGGTCAGGGTCGATGCCCCCCACACAGCCTTCTGTTGACGTTCAAAATGAATTGTACTTCAAGAACGTCAAGGCTAAAAAGGGGCGGTTCGCTGGATTGGGCAGCTTCGGAAAGAACTTTTTTCGACCTCGTGGCTCAGGCTCATCCTCCTCTCAGTCTTCCATCGACTCTCATCCCAGTGAGGTCGAGAGACAGCTTGCCACGGTGGTGGAGCAGATGAAGAACATGCAGAGGCAGCAGCGAGAGAAGGAAGAGTATGAGAGGCAGCAGCGAGAGGCGCATGACCGGTATACAGCTGAGATGGAGCAGTATCGGGTCGAGGTGCATGAGTATACAGCCGCCTTGCAGGCGTGGTGGCAGATATTCGCCTCTGATTCAATGCCACGAGCGCAAATGCCTGCGCCACCGATGCCGCCGATCCCGCCGACCCAGCCATCGATGCCGCCGATCCCGCCGACCCAGCCATCGATGACGCCGATTGTTAACCTGGGCGAGGATGAAGAGGAAGACGGATTTAATTCCGATTGTTATAAAATTTTGATTTTTAATAACTATGAAGTACAATTTTTTTTTTAGTTTGAATTGTTACTTTAATTTAATTTTTGAATTGTTACTTTAATTTATAATTTTGTGAATTTATTAGTTTGAATTTACTTTTATTTAATGGACACAACATTTATAAAAACAAGTGAAAAACGAAAATGAATTAATTTGGTGAATTATGAAAAAAAAAATTTTAAGCAAATGAACGAATTATAAATTTAAGCGGGAGTCGAAATAAATAGTTTTACAGAAATAATAAAAATTAAATGGCCCCAATATTTATAAAAACAAGTTAGAAACAAAAATGAATTAATTTGGTGAATTGTAGAAAAAAAAAGAGTCAATTTGGATACATATACAATTAATTGCGTACAAATGAACGAATTATAAATTTAAGCGGGAGTCGAAATAAATAGTTTTACAGAAATAATAAAAATTAAATGGCCCCAATATTTATAAAAACAAGTTAGAAACGAAAATGAATTAATTTGGTGAATTGTAGAAAAAAAAAGAGTCAATTTGGATACATATACAATTAATTGCGTACAAATGAATGAATTATAAATTTAAGCGGGAGTCGAAATAAATAGTTTTACAGAAATAATAAAAATTAAATGGCCCCAATATTTATAAAAACAAGTTAGAAACGAAAATGAATTAATTTGGTGAATTGTAGAAAAAAAATGAGTCAATTTGGATACATATACAATTAATTGCGTACAAATGAACGAATTATAAATTTAAGCGGGAGTCGAAATAAATAGTTTTACAGAAATAATAAAAATTAAATGGCCCCAACATTTATAAAAACAAGTTAGAATCGAAAATGAATTAATTTGGTGAATTGTAGAAAAAAAAATGAGTCAATTTGGATACATATACAATTAATTGCGTACAAATGAACGAATTATAAATTTAAGCGGGAGTCGAAATAAATAGTTTTACAGAAATAATAAAAATTAAATGGCCCCAATATTTATAAAAACAAGTTAGAAACAAAAATGAATTAATTTGGTGAATTGTAGAAAAAAAATGAGTCAATTTGGATACATATACAATTAATTGCGTACAAATGAACGAATTATAAATTTAAGCGGGAGTCGAAATAAATAGTTTTACAGAAATAATAAAAATTAAATGGCCCCAATATTTATAAAAACAAGTTAGAAACGAAAATGAATTAATTTGGTGAATTGTAGAAAAAAAAATGAGTCAATTTGGATACATATACAATTAATTGCGTACAAATGAACGAATTATAAATTTAAGCGGGAGTCGAAATAAATAGTTTTACAGAAATAATAAAAATTAAATGGCCCCAATATTTATAAAAACAAGTTAGAAACGAAAATGAATTAATTTGGTGAATTGTAGAAAAAAAAAGAGTCAATTGGATACATATACAATTAATTGCGTACAAATGAACGAATTATAAATTTAAGCGGGAGTCGAAATAACTAATTTTACAAAATAAAAAAAAGAGTTGGGCAAAATATTTTAATAAACAACTTAGATACGAAAAGAAATTAATTTGGTGAATTATAAAAAAAATGACTTAATTTGAATACATATACAATTAATTGCATAAAAATAAACGAAAGTAGCTTGTGCCCTAGTGGCGCGCGCCCCCTCCTCTTGCACAAGAGGTCCCGTGTTCGATTCCCCTTGGACGCAAAAATGGATTAATTGTTCAAGGCCTAATAAGACTAATATAGAAGGTGGGCCGCATATATTAAGCAATGGGCCGAGTGGCCCAGTGGTCCGCGCCCGCCCCGGCCGCCTCGGGTGCCCGGGCTCGAACCACGCGAGCCACTTTTTTTTTTGTATAGGCTCGGTAATTTGCGACGGCCATATTCCGTCGCAAATATTTAATTTTGCGACTGAAAACAGCCCGTCGCAAATTATAACACAAAAAAGTATAAAAAATATATAAAAACATTTGCGACGGAATTTAGCCGTCGCAAATGTTGTTGACCCGATCGGGTCTGACCCGAAAAGTTTGCGACGGACTACTGTCTGTCGCAAATTCTTGACCCGGCCGGATCTGACCCGCCGATTTTGCGACGGATTTGTCCGTCGTTAATTTGCGACGGATGGCTGAATCCGTCGCAAAAATTTGCTACGGCTATTTTAGGTACGGATACGTGTCCGTCGCAGATCCCGTCGCAAAACACTGTTTGCGACGGATTTTCCGTCGCTAATTCCGTCGCAAAACAGTGTTTTTTTTGTAGTGTGAAATAATGAGATTATTTCCTCATATTATTTCCTTATAATCTACGTCATCTAAATTATTTCATTTACTATTTTATCTAATACTGAATTAATCCTGCTAACTATTACCGTTTGGACAGTAACAAGTTTATATAGCTAAAAAATGATCATGGTTTATATTAAAACAACCTCTCTATAAATGATCCAAAATATTTATTCCATAAGCAAAAATCCACAATTTATAAACGTCAAAGAGAAGGCATAGATCAAAGCTCATATATTTTTTTTTTATCGGTAAATGTTATTTGTTAGTAGTTAGAAGTTAGTTCACCAAGCCCCCAAATACTTTAAGAATTCTCCAAGCCACCTTATAACTCCCTTAATTCGTTCTCAAAAGGAATCGAACCCGGATCACTCACTAAAGTGAGGAACCCAATGATCAGGTGGGCTAAGCCACCCGATCAAAGCTCATATGTAGCAAGAATCCAACTTTCATTGTAACAAAGAAGCATTAGTGTAATTTCCAAAGTGTGATTCCAGATTTCTAGTCAACATTGCTAAAAAACCTATAGTTTGGTACCAATATACACAAGGGCGTAGCCAGGAAAAAAATTCAGATTGGGCTGGAAGCCTAATATAAATACAAGTTCGTTCTTGGTTGGGCTAATATATATATTTTTTTATTTTTTACATAGAAAAAAAATAAAGTTTTCAAAAGCCGACTGAGCTACAGCTCAACCCAGCCAACTGATAACTTTTTAGAGTTGCACACCCAAGTGTAGGTTTGTCTCAAATAATAAAATTTCTCGGAAGTCCGAGTGTCGAACCACAAGGAAGTTTGGAAGAAAATATCAACTAGTTGTACGGTTTTAAGGGTTTATATAATTTATTATTTACTAGAGCTTCGGAAATTCACTTTAAGTAAAACATTAGAATTATTCTTAGCTATTTTGGACAACTCAATTGAAATCTAACAAGCAAGTGATTTCAATCGGAAGGTTAAACATTAAGCACTTAGAGAATCTTGAATGCTTTCTTTTAGTTGACTTCAAGAGTATATGAAATCAATTGTTGATATGTGAGACTAGGGATTCTTTGTGCCAATATGTCTACAATAAATCAAAGTCTCAACAAATCAAAATCTTTTCATAATTCATAAGACAACCAAGAAGATTTATCTATGAAAATCTTTATTGAAAAGTTAAGAACAATACTTACATTTTACCAAAGCTTCATCCCTAGCTCTAGCAAAATATTTATATACTCATACTAACACAAACACAACTCATTTTTCTTTGAGAAATACTAGACTAATGAAAGAGATATTGCAGAAAGTTTGATGTCCAAAATGGTTGCTAAAGAGCCTTTTATATAGGCCACAAGCTAGTGCATTGCAGGAACTTGTAATCAATTTTGGTGGCCTACAAAGACTTATGGTTTAAGCCTACCAACCATTCAAATCTCGTCTTGCTCCCTGAATAAACTTTTAGACCTTTGAATTATCTTTTCATGGAGACCAAGATCTCAAAAATTGACTTTATGAACTGAGAATTATGACCAAAATAGTAGAGTTGCTCAACACTGAAATTATAACCCTTGACAGATTCTGGTGTCAAGTTGAAAACTTCACATCTCCACTTGTATGCATTAAATGGCTTGGATAATTTTACAGTGTTTTTATAGACTTCTTAGCTGATCATTTCAAGTGGTCTTGAGTTAATTGTATTTATTCTCGAATTATGGTGAACAAATTTTTAAACTGTGTCCTGTGAAGTTTAAAATCTGGAACATTCACATAGATTTTACTTTTCACCCTTGAAGACGATGGTTTTAACCTTTTAGACCTGAAGACTACTTGTAATAGAATGAGTTAGTGATCCAATGCAACTGGAATTAGGTCAATTGGATAAATATATCTTAAAATATGGTCCAAATACGAAAATGTGTCTTGAATTAAAATTCATAAAGTATTTGGACTACAATGTAGTTTTGATTATTTGAGTATAATTAGACCCTAAACTTGCAAGATTGAATAAGTATGAAAACTTATAACTTTAGTACATGGTCTTAGGTGTCCAATATCATCAATATCATATCATTTGAATAAATATAACTCAAGTTATGCTCTCTAGAATAATCAATACATATACATGTTAAATCATGCTTATGTTTTCTATTATTATAGAAAATTAAATATTTAATATTAAACTATAACGTACGAAATTATATATATGAATATGCTATAAATAAATTATGATAATACTCAAAACAATACATGAAACGAATATAACATATGTATTAATAAACACTAATCACCAACCTAAAGATCCGCCATTAAATATACAAGGACAGAAGCATAGTTAAACCTTGACAGAAAATGCCCCCAAATAATTCTTGCACAAAAGATGGACCCATGAATAAGCAAATATTTCAAAGATTACCAGCCCCGCCACTGATTTATTTCAGGATTATTGTCCCCAGCTTGACCTGAGAAAAGAAAACGAAAGGAGATATATATGAACCAAAAGAATAAGAACCAGATTATATTCTTCCAAGCGGCACTTAGTACAAAAACCAACAAACCATCTTACCATGGATCCACCTTGTTTTCTAGATTAGTATGGAGAAAAATAACTATAGCTAAAATGTCAGCACAAAATCATTTTAACACTTGTCTTAATTCGTATGCTTAAAATTTACTACTCCCTCAGTCCATAAAAATTGGGCTTCCTACTTTTATCACAATTATTAAAAAAAATTGATATAATGTGTAAAAAGTAAGAATATTGTATTAAATTAAGTACAAAATAAATTATTTTAAAAATGTTATGTGTATGTTGAAGAATGTAGATAAAATTTATTATTTTAATTTTAGAAAACATGACTATTTTTTATGAACGAACAAACAACCAAGACTATTTTTTGTGGATGGAGCGAGTATAGTAATTTATAGTGGAATGGGGAAGTAATTTTAAATAGAAAAATTAGAATCCAAAATTATGGCGGTGCATAAGAAATACGTGGCAAGAAATGGTGACAATTGTCTCCCTAGCAGATTATGCGCGACATACAAGCGTCGCTAGACGGACGAGATCTCTTGTTGCATAATGATGTACATCTCCTATTACACCATTTACATTAACAACACATTTGCATCCTACAAAATTTTGAAATATGAGGATAACAATCTAATATTACCATTACATCAATTTAGAAAATTATATTTATTTAGGCAACAAGTTGATTCTTTTAAAATGTTATCCAAAATTGAAAAAATACAAAATGTATTTGTTACTACTAATATATATGGTTAGAAAAATACTAATTGTGATTGTTACTACTAATATATATGGTTAGAAAAAACTATGATTGTTAATTTATTTTGTTAAAAAATTTCTAAGAAAATGAGATTGAAAAGAAAAGTAGAAAAAATAATTTCAAATGTTGTTAATATATTTTTATGTAATTTTAATTATTATAATATTTTATATAAGTATCATTTTCATACATTGAATTAAAATTATAGTGTCATTTTTATATTTCTAAATTCTGTAGGATATAAGATTTAATGACACTCTATAACATAGATGCTAATTTAAGGGAAACAAATTACTTACAAAACTCATTTGTAGGATATAAGATTTAATACACGTATATAAAACATTATACTAATTAAAATTACATAAAAATATGTTAACAACATTTGAAATGATTTTTTCTACTTTTCTTTTCAATCTCCCTTTCTTAGAATTTCTTTTAATAAAATAGATTAACAATAGTAGTTTTTTTCTAATCATAATATTAGTAGTAACAATCATATTTTGTATTTTTTCAATTTTGGATAACATTTTAAAAGAATCAACTTAGTTGCCTAAATAAATATAATTTTCTAAATTAATTTAATGATAATGTTAGAGTGTTATTCTCTTATTTTTAAATTTTGTAGGATGCACACGTGTCGTTAATTTAAATGGTGTAATAGGAGATGTTACCCCATTATGTAATAGGAGATCCTGCCCGCTTGCTAGGGGCCGGTAGAATCCAAAAATACCTTCCTTTCGTAACTACTTTCGTAATAAAGAATAACACAATTTTTTTTAAAGAATGCGAGTGTGGATTTAAGTAGAATAATACTCTTCGTACTTTTAATTCTTTAATATAATACAACTTGGAATTTAAAGAAGTTCGAATCGTTCCATAACTTTCTGACAAAATTGATTTGATCCTAACATTAACTTTTTATCAAATCTAGTCCCAATTTTCTCTATCTGGGTTCAATTTTTTTTTCCCGTATCGGCGGTAAAAAGCGAAACGACATCACTTTAAAGTCTGAAATTAGTGATTTCCGGCATGAGTGCTAATGTGACGTTTATGTCTGCTACTTATATTTGATTTTTTCTTTTCTTTTATAATTTTATTACACATCATGTATATTTAAAAATCTTAAAAAGTAAAGAAAAAATCAAATATAATTGATACATATGGACACCACATCAACACTCTAGCCATAAATCAACAATTTCGAACATCAAAACAACGTCGTATTGACTTTTTCAACCGATTTAGGACCAAAATTGGACTTTGTCAGAGAATTTGAGACTAAATCTAATAAAAAAAATTAATTTTGGGACGCGGTTGTTTCAAATTCTTCATTGAAAATGAAAATAAAAATTTATTTTCCCTCTCCGCCCTCGGCCTGATATATGGACGAATGATTGTCTCCATGGTGGTTACATCACCAGTGTTGTGCTCAAGTTCTAAAAAAAATGGACAAAATAAGAAGTTGTAGGTTGTGGCATAGGGAATGATTATAAAGAGATCAAAATGTAATCAAATGTGGTAGTAATTATCTTATTTAGGAGGGGAATTGGTGTTATCATATTTTATTTTCATTAATTACTATAATTAACATGTACTCCCTCCAATCCATTATAAATGACGTTTTGGAAATTTCAATTTTGTTCATTTTAATTGACGTTTTGAGTTTTATTTGCATATACAATGCACATAATTAATTCATGAACTAATTGATGCATATTACCATGTTTGTTATTAAAGCATTTACAAGTAATTGAACGTCATGCATTAAATTCATATGCATACACTGATGAACAATTTGTCATAGTTTGACCATATATGAATGGGACAAAACTAATTTTAAGAACTAATTTAGCACTTCGTTATAATTAATGAAGAGCATATTAGTAAAATTAAATACTCCTTAATTTGTGTGTAGAGCTTAAGGACGTCATTTATAAAGGATTGGAGGGAGTATTAATCATCTTTTCCACAATTTCACTCTCATTAAAAAAAATTCAAACCAAACGCCACCTATTTTTTTAAAAAATTATGCAACGATTTGTAATTCAAAATCGAATTTAAAGTGTGAATCTTATTTTGTTTTTAATATGCATGAACAAGTTGCAAGAAATTAGCAGGAGATAGGTGGCAAGAAAATGGTGTGGTAATCCGACACGTGGCAGTTAAGCTCTCCTATATATATGACCAACTTTCCGCCGCAATTAACTCACCTTAATTACATATTATAACCTCAATTAATTAATATACCCCTTCTTCTCTTTTTTCCACTATTAATCATGTTTCTTTGCGGCTGGTTTGGGGAATCCGCCAGGCCATTGAAGTAATATATATAGTATATATTAGGGAAAATACATTTTTTTGTCCTTTAACTTTGGTAGAATTTGGTTTTCGTCCTGTTAACTTTGGAATTTTGAATTTCATCCTATAACTTACAAAAATTATATTTTTGGTCCTGTTAACTTTGTAATTTTGGATTTTGTCCTATAATTTACAAAAAATTGTGTTTTTTTGTCCTATTTTGTCCGGTAAATCTGACGTGGCACCAATTTTTTGTAAGTTATAGGACGAAATTCAAAATTCCAAAGTTAACAGGACGAAAAACACAATTTTTGTAAGTTATAGGATGAAATTCAAAATTTTAAAGTTAACAGGACGAAAACCAAAATCAACCAAAGTTAAAGGATAAAAAAGTGCATTTTCCCTATATATTAGTACACGTTATACATTTCAATTTAATTTTCCTTTACTTTTTGTTAATTTGCATGGTTGATGTTATTAGTTTTTGATGAATTGATTTCTATTATTATGCGGAAACGTAATTGAAAATCGATCGCTTTTGAGGAGGATGAGGAGTATCACAATGATGTTGAGCTTTAATAGGTGGATGTTCATATTTCCTCCTCAGTAGTGATGTTTATTATTGTGTGGTGTTGTTATGTTGTTTGAGTTTGTGTGCCTCCGTTTTACTGTTGGTGTTTGTAATCGTCTTGTCATGTGAAGGATAATAATAATAATAATTGTGGTGGATTTCTGTCCATTCTTCAAAAAAAAAAAAAGCTATAGAAAAAATATAGAAAATAAGAAAAAGCAACGCAAAAGTTCTAGAAGGAACAAAATGCTGTGTGTATATATATATATATGACAAAATGGTGTGTATATATATATATGATAAAGTATAGAGAGTAAATGGTTTATACATGAATTATTGAAGGGTATTAGTTATTTTCACTAAAAAGTATTAACTATTTTTACTGAAGGGTATTAGTTGTCTATATAAAATAGTCTTAGTTTATTTACTAAGGAGTCTTAGTTGTTTACTGAAAATAATCTAAAGACTCTTTAGTATATAGACAACTAATACACTTTAGTGAAAACAACTAGTACTCTTTAGTAAAAAGAACTAGAATTAATTGCTATCTAGTACACAAGTTTACACTTTTTCCCCTTCCAACTCAAATCACAAATTTCATTTGTATTATATACAATTCATTTAATTCCAATACATTTTATACTATCTCTTTCTCCATACTCTCTCTCATACTTTAATTCAAATCTAAATTCTCTCTCATCCATTATCTCCACCACTCACTCTCTCTCATCTCATAACCCACAATCTCAAATTCAGTTTATTCTCTCTCATCCCCCTTCACCCCCTCCCCCCTCACATCTTCTTCGACCTCCTCCAGATTTTGCCGCCGTCGGAATTCACCACCACCACCACCACCACCACCGTTCCGAGATCCGTGTGCGTGCTTCATATATGGACATCCGGGTCGCCGCCGCCGCTGTGAGCCCGCTCGACCGCCGCAGTTCGAGTTCGAATCCGTCCAGATCGCGCCGCCTGGAGCTCAGCCGCGCCTCCGTTCGCACTCAGGCCTCAACCACGCGCCGCCGCCTCGCCCGAGCCGCCGGTCGTCTGCCGTCCGTGGAAGGTAACAATGGAGGTCAATTATCGAGTGTAGCATCTGATTGATAAAAACAAGAATATAGGAAATTAGGGCTTCCATTTTTTTATTGTTTTTTTGTTCCTCTGTTATTTCTCTTGGGTTGTGCTGTTACAATGAATGAAGAAATTTTCAATTTTTTTTTATTAAAAACGATACATCACCGTTGAAGATGGATACGGTCAAACGGGATTTGAAATTGGTTTTCAGTCATATGAATCTGAAATTGGTTTGTTTGTTGAATTGTGAAATTGATTGTAATGAAAGATGAAGGGATATATGCAGAAGGGATTATATGCAGAAATTTGCAGAGGTTGAAGATGAGGGCAAAATAGGAATTTCCATGAATTTCTACTATTTTCTTATTAATTATTATGCACTCCTATCAAACAACCAACTTATTATAACATGATTATTTTTTATTCTACCAAACACCAATTTTATTTGTAATATCTTGATAACATTGACCAAAATATCAAATATGGGGATTATTGTTGGTATTTTTCACCAAAATATCAAATATGGGGATTATTGTTGGTATTTTTCTCTTATAAGTTGGATGTGTAAAGTTCAAGCTATTTGGGAATGTTGATTGGATAATTTTTTGTTAGTATATTTTTTTTATTGTATAGTATATTAAATATAAGAGTAGTATACTCAATATAACAATGGTATATAAAATTACACTATAGTATATTTTTTTAATTGTGTAGTATATTGAATATAACCATAGTATACTCAGCATAACAATGGTACATAAAATTACACTGTGGTACACTAAAAAACAGTGTAGTATATATATATACCGATAAAGTTGCTACAGTGTCAAATCAATATCAGTGAATAGTGTAAAGTGTCAGTGAACAGTGTAACGTGTCAGTTACTGTTCACGAATTACACCACACTACATTGTAGTTCTTGTAAACAAATAAAGTGTTTATTACTTTTACTTAATAAAAGTCTATAGAGTGTACCTCTATGTCATTCCCCCAAAGAACTAATACCCTTTAGTAATTCATGTATGAACCAATTTCACTCTATACATACTCTCTCTATATATATAAAGAAGAAAACATAGATAGAAGAAGAAAAAGATATAGAGAAGAGAATAAGATAAAGAAAAAAAAAACCCTAAGCATAATGGTGGCGCAGAGGGAATAATTTCGAAACGTTCACCACAATTAAAAATCATCAGGCCACCAATTTGCATCGTTATTTAATTTCACAGCGTGATAATATTTAAAAGACAGAGTCCGTTTGGCAAGGGCAATTCAGTCACTTTTGAACATTAAAAAGTCACTTGTTTTTAAATCATAATAGACAGTAAATATAAGGGTGATTTTATAGTGATAACAAAATGTAAGGTAATTTTTTTTAAAAATTACACATCGTTATATGCACATGATTGATACACAACAAACTCTCGCTATAATCTATATATATTACTGATTGTTCACCATTGAATTCCCTCATTATGATTCACACTCTAATATAGTAAAATAATTTTCTATAAATCATGGAGATTTAGTCTTCAATTGTATCCTAATACTAGATCTAGACCTTGAGTATCTGACACTACAACTTAAGTGATATTATGTAACACCCAAAAAATGTTACTTATGTACAATAAGTAACACTTTTAAGGGCGTTGCAGTTGTTGGCGTAGCCTAAAGTCTAATGCAACATTTTATATAATATATGTAACACTTTGAAAAAATGTTAGATTTATATGTAACACCTATATAAAAACTTTAGATAACACTTGTGTAAATAAATAAATAATGAACAAAGGAAAAAAAAAATGTAGTCTCCAAGTATTAAACCTTAGACCTCTTGTGTAGAAGAGAGTCTACTTTCCATCTAGGCTACTTATAACACTTTACACATTTTGAACTTTAATATTATTTAACTTATTAACATTTTTTTTCTTTTTTCTTTTTCTTTTTTTTTATAGCAGAACAGTGGTAATATTAACTCACATTAATAATTAAAATTACTAATTTTTAATGGACCAAACAATTTTCTACCTACTTTATAAAATAATATATGCATGTATATATATATATATATATATATATTGTGTGTGTGTTTGTATACATATAATATAAATTCATAAATAGTATTATTTAATAATTTTAAATGAAAAATATAAATTATTTTGTACGTATATAATAAACATATTTTTTAATTAATAAATTGATTTAAATGATATATAAATTTTATGCATATGAAAAATAATTTTTTAAAATCATATGCATATATATATATATATAAATCCTCTTACTTTATAAGTTCACCTGAAAAAAACTTTTACACCCAGAAACGCATGTGCCTAATCTTGGCAAAATGGCAACAAGGGCAAACCCACACGGTCAACTTATAAATTTTAAGGAAGCTCAAACCTACTGGTTAAACCAACGCTACCTTTGATATAACAACATACAAATTCAATAGAAATAAGTTCCTAAATGCATATGAAAGTAAAGTATAGCTATGTTAGGCCATGATCCAATACAAGTAATTTAGCCGACCATTAAGGCGGCAATAATAAGGCGGCGATAATAAAATAAAAATTTAAATTCAGAATTTAAATAAAACAATATACCTTAAACAACCACCAGGGCAAAGTGTTTATACAGGAAATTTATAAGGTTACAGCTTAAAGACAACAGAGGGTTATAGAGAGAGAAAGAGAGAGCGAGTCTAAACTCAAGCGTGCTCCTCCAAAGAAAAAAAGACTTATTTATAGAAAAAGAAGAGCCGGACATGAAACCCCGGATTCCAAAACAAAAAAGTGAATAGTAAAAAGTCAAAGTGAATAGTAAATACTATTCATGAACAGAGCTTGGTCTGTTGGTGACCTATGCAATGACGAAATTTGATTCGTCTTTTTTCCTGAATCTCTTTTTGGTTAGATTGCCATTAGAGAAGCTTGCTTTTGTAGAAGAATTAAAGTCCTCTTGAATCTTTCCAATTGTTGGAAATAATATGGTTGTCCATAATAAGAACCTTTAAGGATAGGGATAAAAATTTCAAGAACTCTGATTTTCTTTTTGAGTCCTTTAAGATAATTTTTATCTTTAATTATATTTTGATTCTGATCAAAATTAATATGATTAGGAATCTGCCAGATTTCATGATGCAGTCCTACTCTGAACCTCCTCCAGTCTTCAAGAATTCTTTTCTCCATCACTGTTTTCTTTCTTTGAATTTCTCTTTAAGGGAATTCTTCAGTAGATCGAAACTCTCCTGGAGAGAGAAATCTTGATAATCTTCATTAGGGTCTTGGGAGTCTTGCATATCAGACCTAGAAGCCATAGAGGAATCAGATTTTAAATCTGAAAAATCAATATCTTTAAAAAGATCTTTATTGAGGTGATCCATATAAAGATCAATAATCCTTCCCTTAGTGATAATTCCCTGATACTTTTTGGTATAATCAGATAGTGAAGGAAGAGTATCAGAGGGAATGTCTTTTTTAAATTCCTCAATCTTAGATTGAATTCTATCAATATTCTCCTGTATAGGGGGCTCCTCGGAGCCAGGAATGACAACACTTAAGTTGCCCCAAAATCTTGTGGCACTCCTTCTCCACAGACAGGGTAAACCGAATTCATTATAACCAAATTTTGCTCTCCATTTCCAGACCCATGGAATACCTGAGTCAACAAAAAACATGACATTGGTTTTACCACTTGTATTATGTGTTTTAAACGAGGAAGTGGCAATGGAGTAATCTTCAAGGAGGCCTTTCAAATTGTCGGGTAGAATATCTACCGAAGCCCTGAAAGTATTCCACCAAGAGGTGAACCAGTTAGGAATTTGATTCCTTCCAATATTCTCACAAATTTTAAACAACCAAGTATGGATATGCTTAGCATTTTGGTGGAAAAGAGTTTTATAAAAACTTTCTACATAATCCCAGTAATTATACTGGAAAGTAATTTGACTAACTTTATTAGTCACTTTTCTTTTAGCAAAAGACGAAATTCCCCATTCTTGGATGGATAAAATCTTTTTTATAATAAATTTTGAATAATTTATATTATTCTTGACCGAATAATGTTGAATATCAACACTGCCTAATTCAATAAGAATGGTTTCATAGAAACCTCTAGACTTATAAGTCTGAACAGTCCAACCATTATTTGGGACATATTTCTCCATGAGAGTCCATGGGGATTCTCTGAGCTTTTCATCATCATCTTCTATAAGAAGAATCAATTCCTTATTAGGAGAATCAAAGAACTTAGTCTCTATCTATACTGTTGAAGCATATGATACTTCCTCGGGATCAAGAGAACCTTTCTCTGTTGATGTGGCTTTACCACGTTGTTTAAGGAATTCCTGGAATTCCTTTTGGTCTTTTGAAGAGCTTTCACCAGAAATATTCTGGTGATAAAGGGATCTTTGTCCCATTTGAATGATAGGAGGTCTTCCTCCTCTGCCTCTTCTTCCTCTATAAGAGGAATAGGTGCTTCTGCCAGACTGACTCATTTCTGTCATTTAAGAAATAAATTCTCGGGTTAGAAAATCAGGAATATGATTATCATTTCCTTTCAAATGGACAATATCAAAATCAAAGTAAGCAAGATGTGATTGCCATCTGGCAAATATTTGCTTGGACACATTATGTTCAACATCTTTAGTAAACATAAAAGTAGCCGCTTTACAATCAGTTTTTATAGTAAATTTTTTATTGTATAAATCATCTTGAAATTTTAGAATACTTTTAACAATAGCTAAAATTTCTTTAGCAATGGTAGAATAATTCTTTTGAGAATTACTCCATTTTCCAGAGTAAAATCTGACAATATATTCATGTCTAATATTGGAGTTTATTTGTTTTAAAATACCACCATAGCCTAACTCACTGCATCTGTTTCAACAGACTTTTCCCATAAGGGATTTGCAATAGTAAGACAAGGAATATTTTTAATCTTTTCTTTAATTTTTATAACAACCTTAATGTGATTATCATTCTAAGGAGGAGGATTCTTTTTAAGCCTATCATATAAGATGGCAGAGTCTTCCGCAATATTTTTAATAAAGGAGGAGACATAATTAAGACTTCCAAGAAATCTCTGTAACTGAGTTTTATCAGTAATAATATCTGGAAATTTATTTTCAAATTCAATGCTTCTTTGAATAGGGATAATTCTCCCCTTATCAATGAAATGACCCAAAAATTTGATTTTTGTCTGAAATAAAACTATTTTTGGTTTTGAAATTACCAAACCATTCTTGATGACAATCTCTTTAAAGATATCAAGATGTTTGAAATGTATATCAACATCCTTAGAAAAAACAAGGATATCATCAATATAAACAATAATAAAATCACTATAGGGATTAAAAATATCATTCATAATTTGTTGGAATTTAGAGGGAGCATTCTTCAGACCGAAAGACATGACAGTCCACTCATAATGTCCAGAAGGAACATTGAAGGCAGTTTTATACCTGTCAGAAGGACTAATCTGTATTTGCCAAAATCCTGATTTTAAATCAAATTTGGAAAAGACAAGTGCATTAACTAACCTGTCTAAGAGATCATTTTTATTAGGAATAGGATGTCTAACCCATTTTAAAGCTTTATTAAGAGGTTTATAATTAATGACTAACCTTGGAGTACCACGTTCCTGCTCAGAATGCTTATTAACATAGAAAGTAGTACAAGACTAGGGGGATTTAGAAGGAGTAATGAGTTTCTTTTGTAATAAAGATTCAATTTCTTTTTTGCAAAACTCTAAATAATCAGATTTCATCTGACAAGGCCTTGACTTAGTAGGAATCAGCATTATTAAAATTTTCTTCATAAGAAAGAGAAATAATATGTTTCTCTCTGTTCCAAAAAGCATTTGGAAAATCATTGCAAATATCAATGGAGAGTTTATTATATAAGAGCTGGATTTTATCCTGAAGCTTGGAGTTCTTTATTCTATCTTCAATAGTGAAGGAATTAATCTCATCTTTGAGAAAATTGATTTGACAATTTTCGTAATTGATTTGATCCTGTATGATATCAAGAATAGTATTAATAGGTTTAGTAATGAATCGGAAGGAAATAGGTGTTTCCTTATAAACACCAGAAATTCCTTTTTCACTAACCTGTATAGGGTAAATTTTTTGGATAAAAGGAAGACCAACAATCATTTGGCTAGTTAAATTTTTAACAATAAGAAAATCATTGGGAATACAACAATTATTAATACGAACAGAAGCATTTCTGAGTTTGTATTCAATCTTTAAAGATCCTCCTCCAGCATGTGAAAGAGATTGAGTAGGTTTTTCAAAAAACTTGGTGGAAATAATGCCTTCTTGGATAACATTTTGGTCGGCTCCACTATCTATCATGGCAATAAAATCCTTTTTATAAGAATTATTAATAAGAAGAGATATTTTTGTATACCATTTTCGAGACATAATCATATTAATGGCAGAAAGATGGGTTTTATCGATATTGAGATCACCACTAGAGTTAAAAAATTGAGAAAGGGTAGTGGTGCTAGTATCAAAATCACCAATTTTTTCTTTTCCTTTTTCCATAAGAGAAAGACGAAGAGAAAGATCAATGTTCTGTTTTTGTAGGACTTAACATTAGTTTTAATTTTATCAATTTCCTGAACTAAATCATTAATAGTTACAGGGTTTTGTTTAATATTTTTATATTTTAGAATTTTTTCTAATTCTCCCATATTATAATAATTATTATTATTGACCTTATTTGTAAGGCTAGTTTTATTCTTATTAGAAGAATCTTCGAATTGTTCAGTAATCTTGACTCTTAAACTGGAATCTTTGATTTGTTTAAGAAAATCATTATTATTATTATTATTATTATTATTATTATCTAAGACATTTATATTCATGTCTTGAAATTGACTCATAAGTCTATAGTAATCATCATCATTATTAGTGTCATTGATACAATCAAGATAAGGTTTGCCATTTAAGCAATTTTCACACTCTTTTTCATTATCAGAGTTTGACTCTTCAGAGAAATCAGTGTCAGAATTTTCAGAAATATTTTCTTCTTCAGACATATTATTGTCTGAATCCATAATGATTTTAAAAAGAGTTTCTTTTAAATTATTATCAATGTCTAGATTATTAATTTTATCTTTAGCATAACATTGGTTAGCATAGTGGTCATTTCTGCCACATTTTCTACAAATAATTTTATCAAGATAATTTCTATTTTTAAAAGAATTTCTTTTATCCTTTCCATGCTTATAAACATGATTTCTTTCTTTATTATTATCTCGTTTATTAACAGGATGTCTTTTGTGCTTTCTATAATTACGTTTATAATTAATCTCTTTTTTATTTCTTTTATTAATACTATTTTTGGGTTTAGAATTATCTAAACCAAATTGGTCACAAAATTGACCCAACTGTTTTCTTTCTAAGAGATTATCTCTTTTCATCTGATTCCTTAATTTAAGCTCGTTGCAAAGATTTAATCCCTCTTGCACACAAATACTGATAATTTTTCCAAAAGAGTGTAACTCGTAATGGATTGAGTCAGAGTCTTTTCTCAAAATTTTCTTGACTCTTTCAGCAAATAAATAAGGAAGACCATCAATAAATTTATTCTTCCAAATATCCTGATTACAGTCAGGAATATCATAAATTCTAGATAAAAAGGTATCTTTGTACCATCTGAAATCAGTAAGAGTTTTACACTTCATATTTAAAAGAAGAGTTTTAGTATTCTCAGATTTATTAGTAAATCTGCCAGTAAAGTGTTCTAAAATAGTACACACAAGAGAATAAACAACATCAGTTTTAACCTCATTATTCTTAGTTTTAACAGATGAAAGAATTTCATTTCTATTATGGGGACTTAAATAGTTATCCCACCAACCTTTGAGTTGGCCAGTAAATCCAACAGTTATAGCCTGAGCAGTTTGTAGATCATTATTACCACAAATTCTGCAAGCAGAACTATACATGAGCATTCTATGACACTGAGTGAAGATATGCTTATCACTAGCGCCATCAATTTTCCATTCATAAATACTTTTTCCAGAATAAGAGGTATTAAAAAAGTTTTTCTGCTCTTCATGGAGAACATCTATAGGAGTAGACCTTTGATAATAATGTTTATTTAAAGTAGGCCTATCAGCCCATTTTATTTTATTAATACTCGGATTGCCAAGTACATTGGAACAAGAAGAGTCTTCTTCAAGATTATTATCTAAAACAGAAATATTCATTTTTTCAAATTTTTCATTAATAATTTTTTCAAATTCAGATACAGAAGCTTCAATTTTGAAATCTTTTATTTCAATCCGTGATTGTATAGAAGAAGCAGTTTTAATGATAGTATCGACATTATCATCCTTATTTTCAGACTTAGTCTGAGAAATAATCCTATTGATCTCGTCAATTTTATCATGTAAGGAAATAATCTCTTCTCCCAGAATAGAGAGATAAATATTGCAAAAATTATTTTGCTCAATCATATGATTGATATGCTTAGCGGTGATTTGGAGAGTATCATTTTCAATGATATTAGAGAATGGAAGAAAATTAAAAGTTCTATGAGGAGGAAAGATAGATCTTTGAATCCCTCCAGCAACTATCTTATAATCACGTTCAATCACAAATATATAATCAATATAAAAGGTTTTTATAAACCAAGGAACCTAGTACGATCTCATTTTGTTCTTTACAAAATTTATAAAAACAATTGACAAAGTAGTCAAGATCATCTTTAGAAAATATTTTGAAATACCAAAACCTAAAATCATCTCATTTAGGATCATTAAACTCATTATTAATATAGACTCTTGTAGAAGAACCCTTAGTAAAATCTAGGATAAGTTTTAAATCCATAAATCATAATTTGAAATTGCATTCCGAAATTGTTTCGGGTTCTTTTTCAGCATTGTGAATAATATTATTTTTATTAATAATAATATCATTATTATCAAAATCATTGTTTTTAGAAAACATGTCTTCTCTGTAATAAGAAGTAGAAGCTCTAGACGTAGAGAGAAATTTAACCTCATAATCTAAAGGGGAAATATAAGAGTGTCCTGAGCAGGACCTTGAAAGAGAAGCTTGTCTTCTTTGGCTATTAAAACCAATATTGATAACTCCATTATTATCATGTTTTATGTGACTTAAATCACTGTAAATAAAAGGAATTTTTGGCACAGATTGTTCCAAAACCCAATTATCAGGAAAGTTGATTTCTTCTCATTTTATGTGTTTTCTTTTAGTAATACTAGATTCTTCAAAATTAGTTTCAATAAGAATAGTTTCATTATTATCATTCTCACTGATTTTACACCTAGGATTAAGAGTAAAGAGAGGTTTATAGTAAATACGATAACAAATACATATTACCTGAGTCCCTGGCATATAATTATAGCCATGTGTTTTAACATTTAATGTCAAAGCCTTAAGAATATTTTCATCAGATAAAGAAAGAGATAAGTTAGGATAAACATTCAAATAAACATGTCCTAACGCAAGACTGGACTCAATGACTCCCATAAGGGATTGTTTCCAGTTACAGTTTCTGCCATCTCTAAGAGCAGCAAGAAAGCTTTCAGGGAGACCTTTAAGGGTAAGAGGTCTGAAAGCAATTTGAATACATCCAATATGAAGAAACTTATGAGTGTTCTTAAAAGGTAAAATATCGCCTTTACTAAGTAATTTAATAACCATTTCTTCTTCATTAAGAGAAATCGAGGATTCCGTGGTTTTAACAATTTGTTTTAAACATATTCTTTCAAAAGTTCCGATTTTATAAACCGTTTTAGGTTCAATTCTAGGAATAGTCCATCTGTTTAACAGATCAAGATTCTCAGGAATATCATACTCCTGAATGATTGAGTTCTGGACATTGTCCTTCATTCGCAATATATTCATAAGAATAAGATTGTATTGAATTACAACCATAAACAATAACTATACTTCTACACATATGGCTCTGATACCAAATTTATACCGGATCGTGCATCTTATTATATCAATAGTATCCAGTGGCTCTTTTACAAATAATAGGATTTGATATGCTGAATTTAAATATTTATTATAAAGTGTTACCAAAATATGTTACATATATAAAAGTGTTACCTAAAAGTTGTTACTTATGTTAAAGTGTTACTAAAAAATGTTACCTTTGTAAAAGCGTTACCAAAAAAGTGTTACATATATAAAAGTGTTGCCTAAAAAGCATTACCTACTATAAAGTGTTACCTAAAAGCGTTACTTATTTAAAAGTGTTACATATAAGTGTTGCATATTAACAAAGTGCTACATAATATATAAACTAAAAAGAGTGTTACCATAATGTGTGACATAAACTAAATGTGTTACAATAAGATGTTACTTAAAGTCAATTATGTTGGCCAGGTCAAAAGAGGATGTTGGACTATCGCGAACTGAAATAAAAATTATATTAATAATAAATATTAAAATTAATTTTTTTAAAAGAAAATAAAATTTACAAATTTACCTTCCAATAAATGGGAAAGAGAGGAGAGAAGGTGGTGAAAAAAAAAACGTAAATTAGAGAGAAACATGAAAAATAAAAAAACCACAAACATTTTGAAACAAAATTTAAACGAAAAATGAAAAACAAAATGAAACGGAGGGAGTAGATTTTTTTTTATTTGCTAGATAAGTGTAAATGCATAGGTAAATTTACATCTTAATTAGATTATGACATCTTATTTTGATTTTCCATTTCTGAATTTATATAACCACACATATTAATAAAAGGCCTAATTGCATTATTCCCACTAAATTATCAACAATTTTACACCTAAACCACAAAAAATAACTCTTACTAAAGAAATTATATAGAATACACGGTACTGAGAAATACTTCATAGCAGTTCAGCTTTACATAATATAATTTGCAAAAAGGATCCAACGTCAAGCACTAATCCAAGATTTTCTAGGAAATCTTGAAAAGTAAAATCATCAAACTTGCAAACCAACTATAGCTCTTTGCCTTCAATTCCTCCACCAACTTACTTATGGAGAAATCAATATATATATATAAACATATACATATATATATATTGCGATTATTGCATTCCTCCCTTCTCAAATCAACCAGGTGTTACACTTCCATATGCTCACGCCATGTGTTTCCCTCTCTTTCTTTTGAGAAGCCTACTAAATTATAGTAGATTTATCGCGCTACATAAACCCCACCATTTCATAACATTCATTTAAATCAAATACGATAAATTATATTAAAAAATGTATATTTAATTGTTTCAGTTTATCACCACATAAGACGCACCTTACCTCCTCATTTGTTCCAACAATGTCTTTTTTTCCTTAGCTGCTTCCTCGTTGTAAATCTCCTCCAAAAAAAAACCGTCCAAGTATGAATAATTACCAAATCAAATCACAAATATTTGATCTGCTTACAACCCAACCCATACCACGTTATTCAATTCAACTGTTAGGAAATGGCAAACAAGTATTCGAACCCTTCACGTGTGAAGATGACTCCAAAGTGTCTTGCCACTTGCTCAATTTATAATTGTTAAAGTAACGTGCATATATATATATATATATATATATATATATAGGGATTTAAACCAAATCCGTCCTCTATCTTTTCACCTTTATCAAAATGGTCCTCTATTTATTTGCTTTATCAATTTAGTCCTGTATCTATTCAAGTTTCGCCAAAATGATCCTAATTGGCCTAAAAATGTACAAAACCTCACCGTTTTGGTCCTATATTTATTTTCTTTACCAATTTAGTCCTGTATCAATTCACATTTCTCCAATTAGGTCCTAATTGAACGCATAAAACATAAAATGCCACATTTTTAGTCATGCGCACTAGTTTTATTGGGGGAAGCCTATGATGTGGTTTTTTTTTTCAATGTGGCACTAGCGGTGGCCAGCTTTGCATATAGACCCAGTCGTTTAACTAGGTTCACTTTTTTTTTCCGTTTGACACCGAAAAACTCCTCCACACCGATTTACCTGGGAACATGGTTCTGATAACATAATTAGGGCCCCCAATGGACCTCCACCTCTGCATTGGTATGATATTGTCCGCTTTGGAACGAGCTAGCCTGCACAAATTTATTTTTGGGCCTTCCTAAAAATATATCATACCAATGGAGAACTTGTTCATCCTTATAAACCCCAAGAAACTCCCATATTATTTTGATGGGATTTAAACCAAAATCATCATCTATTTTTTCACCTTTATCTAAATAGTCATTTATTTATTGTTTTATCAATTTAGTCCTGTATTTCTTCAAGTTTCGCCAAATTGGTCCTAATTTGGTGAAAATTGGTTTTATGCTTTATGCGTTCAATTAGGACCTATTTGGAGAAATGTGAATTGATACAGGACTAAATTGGTAAAGAAAATAAATATAGGACCAAAACGGTGAGGTTTTGTACAATTTTAGGCCAATTAGGATCATTTTGGCGAAACTTGAATAGATACAGGACTAAATTGATAAAGTAAATAAATAGAGGACCATTTTGATAAAGGTGAAAAGATAGAGGACGGATTTGGTTTAAATCCCTATATATATATATATATATATATATATATATAATTAAGTTAATTTTTTATTTCAGAAATAAAACATACTTTTCTAATTACATTTTTAATTATATATTATTAAAATAAAATTTACATTTTCTAAATAGACAAAATATCTACGCATAATTGTTCTAAAAATTGAATTTATTTGATGAATCACTAAATAGATGCTGCAAGAAAGCAATGGGAACTGAGTCTGTGAACAGTATTTAAGTGTATTTTTCTCTTTGGTATAATCTATTTGACCAATTATATTTTGGGGGCGTTTGAATTAATTTTTCAAAAATTAATTATTTCAAGTGCAATATCTCGTGGAGTAGAAAAGAATAATGTATTCACACTCACAAAATCAATTTTCGGTGAGTGAAAAATTGAATCGTGAATTAAGTGGTTCAACGCCTAATTATGGGATTAGGGAAGGAATTAATTAAGTTATTTCTTCATCCCAAATTGAATAATTAAGACACTAATATACAAGACACAAGTATGAGTACAATGGAGTAGAATAAATTTTAATTGATTGCTAGACAATTAAAGTGGCCACATGCGCGCGTGCGCCGCGCCCGCTCCCGCAATCGTGGCCTTGAACTTTGGGTGTACTTGGGCCTTGAGCCCAGCAGCTATCTAATTTTTTGGAGCACGGAGAACCTGATTATCCAGATACGGGTCAAAATTCCTGATTTTAAGTAGTCGTCACTTACATGCGAGACTGCATTAAATGTCCACGCGTTATATTCTTCTGCGCATGGAGTGGGGGTTCACCTATAAATAGGTTCCTCATGCATTGTTTTAAAGGCGCCAAACGCGAAATATCTCTCTCTCTCTCAAAGTTTTCTGCATATAGAGTCTTAGCAAAGGCAGTCCAGTCTTTTGCGCTCTTCTGTTCGCCGGAACTTCAAGTTTTGCGGTGCTGCATACTTGAAGATTGTGTTGTTTTACCTTTGAGGGCGTAATTCCAAGCAGTGAGGGACGCATAATTTTTGTTCAGTGGGGTCAAATTAATAAGAATAATAATACTCTTTCGGTCCATAAAAAATAGTTCTACTGCCATTTGCACGAGTTTTAATAAAATAAACATATTGTAAAAGCATAGAGATTTGTAAGTTGATAATTTAAAATATTGGTATTTTAAAATAATTAACTTTTATGAACGAACAAATATATATAGTAACATGGACCCTTTTCTTAAGGATGGAGGGAGCGCGTAAAAAAATTGACAAAGTTAATATATGATATTTTAAATGATAATATCAAAAATAAATATTTAATACTACATTCGTCCCAAAACTTTCTTCACACTACCTTTTTTTTCGTGTTTTAGCGAGCAAGTTGTTTATTAATATTTGAAATAATAAAGTGACTTTTAAGAAGTGGTATGATAGATCTATCTCTTTTATATTATAAAGTGACTTAAAATTTATTTTATCATTTCAAATACTAATAAAAAATTCACTCGCTAAAACACGTGAAAACAGTAAACAGTAAATGTGATGAAAGATCCGCGATGAAGGAAGTACAAGATTTATATCTATTAAGAGCATGTTTGCTTTGGTGGATATGATTGATAAATAATTATCCTTTATTCATGGGACAATTAGTCCAACTCCTTTCATGTGTTAATGATTTCTATGACATTTATCCCGAACCGATATCATATAAACTAAACATTTGATTGAATGAGATTAAAATATCAATCCCTTCTAATCCCGCAAAACAAAGATACCCTAAGTAAATAAAATAAAATCCTAACAATTGATAAATCTAGAGAATTAATATAAATATAAAAATAAATAACAAAAATCAATGCATAAATAAATAATTTTAAAACTTTAATAATTAGAATATCTCTCTTCGTAGTTTGTTAGTTGCACTAACAAAGAGCGTGAGTAATAAAGAGATCTAATTTTAGATTAAAATTAGGAACACAATATATTGGGCCTGGGATTAGAAACCTTGATCCAAGGTATCCTCTCTTTATATTAAAAATGATCGAACAATATTATTGTTAATTTTTTTAAAAAAAAAAATTCAGTGGGGCCCAGTGCCCCCCTTGACACTAGTGTAGGCCCGTCCTGATTCCAAGACCAACGAACAATACCGAAAAATTTTCGCCCTGCGGCAAAATGATTTTCTTGACTCAACACACGTAAAAAGATTAATAAACTCTTAACAAACTTACTCTAATATACTTAATTATTTTTTACCTCACAATTTTTTTTTTAAAATCAAGTAAATGATGTATACGTGGCAAGGGGCATACCAGCTCTATTATAGGGATAAAAATATTTTTAGTCCCATAACTTTTTACCTTTTTTGAAATGGTCCCGAAAAAGATAAAAGTACAAATTTGGTCCCAGTTTTTTTTGTATTGTACAATTTACATCCCAAATTTTACAAAATTGATAAAATACAATAGTTTTTTGACATGAGCCCGACACATGCATGTTCAATTTGAAAATTTTCGGTGAATATTCATTTTTAAAATGTAAATCGAACTTGAATAACCCTAGAAATCATTTTCCAATTTTTTTTTGTTTTGCCATAACGTCAAAATCCTTGCCAAATACAATCTTCCAAAACATAAAAACTATTTATTAATAACCTAATCAATATGTTTGTCTAAGTTGAACGATCACGTGCACGCCACATGTCAAAAAACGATGATTTTTTGTCGCTTCCGGCGAATTTGGGATGTAAATTGTACAATTTGCAAAAATTTAGGACTAAACTTGTACATTTATCTTTTTTGAGACCATTTTAAAAAAGGTAAAAAGTTATGGGACTAAAAATGTTTCTATCCCCTCTATTATATAACCAACCATCTATTGTCCTTAATTACCCTTCTCCCTTGCACTCACGAATTAATATATCGATTCTACCAGTGGCGGATCCAATGTGGGTACAATGGTAACCCCAGATTAAAATGGTAAATTGCGTCAAATTTCCTTGTGGTTTAAAAAATCGGCGTGAATCTCTTTTATACTTTAAAAATTGCATTAAATCCCCTTGTGGTTTTATAAATATAGGGCAAGATCCCCTTTTTTCTTAAAAAATTAATAGCGTTAATTTTTAACCCGTATGAACTATTATATACTTCTGACATGTTGACGTTCTTTCATAAAACACCTAAACGCAAACTAATGTTTATCTCCAAGTAAAATTTCAAAATTTATACATTTTTTTTAAATATGTGAATTTCTTGAAAAAACTTGTTTATTGTGAACATAAAAAGATTTGACCAAGAAAAAAATTGTTGTTGCTGATTTTCTTTAGAACGAGAAGTGCCCAGGGTAGGTTCCAATTTTTTTATTTGTACTTTTCTTAATACTTCTAACTACACATTATTTACGTAAAAAAAAATCATAATAGAAGGAGCATTTGTTTTAGTTAATGAGATTATTATGTCAATATATTAAAAAAGAAAAAAAACCCCACTAAAATTCACATGAAGCGTGCATGAATTACACACTATTGTTAATCTTAATAGAATTGAGGGCTTAATGCTATATTTATAAACCAAAGTGGGGTTTCAAGTTATATTTATAAACCACAAGGGGGTTTCATGCCATATTTATTAAATCACAAGAGGATCTTGTGCAATTTTTAAAGCACAGAGGATTTTCATGCCGATATTTCAAACCACAAGGAGGTTTGACGCAATTTACTCAGAATAAAATGTATTTTCCAAGGCTAGAACACTGGTCAAAGAAGGAGATACAATTTTTTTTTTTTGGTAAAATATTACCCCCTCAATCTCACAATTGTTTGCACACTTTCTTTATTTGTCAATCCCACAATTGTTTGCACACCCAAAAAAGGAAACACTTTTATAAACTCCGCCCTCACAATATTCACATATTTATAGAAATTATCATTATTTTTTGTCTTTTGGGCCCACAATACACTCAATTTAACCAATTTCTTCACTTTATACTCCACAAAACACTACTCATTACATTTATTTTTCATAAAATTGTGCGTACACCATAGTGCAAATACTTGTGTGACAGTGGGAGTACTTGTTAAAATATACATATATAGACTTTTGTAAAATTCCAGGGGACCTGGTGTCCCCTACCCCACGCCAACTACAAAAAAAGAAAAAGAAAAAAAGAAAGAATCGCCAATGAAATTTTTCAACAGTAAATTTTCATTTCAGGATTGTTTACAAAATTTTATAATCATGTAGACTCCTTCATTCGCAATATATAAACTATTTGCCTATGAAATGAAATTTCTAGGTAATTAATTACATTCGAGTAATTTGCCCACAAAAATTCACCCACAAACAATTTGTCTACGAAAATTGTGTAAGCAATTTTATTGTAGCTGAAGAATGAAGATGTCTATATAATTAGAAAATTTTATAGGCAATTTTGTAGGTAATTTCCACTACAAAATTTTTTATTAAAATTTCGTATTCATATTGACAATTTCCATAGATAACTTTATATTTTCTTATCGTGGTAGCTTTATCGTTGCATATAAGGGTAGGGAGGCAACAACTTAACCACTAATCTACACAAGTTGAATGAGAGGTGCATTACCCATTGCACTGCAAAAAAGACGGAGTTTAGCGACGGAAAATTTGCGACGGCCAAATATCAGTCACAAATTTCGTGAATTTGCGGCGGATTTTGGTAAGCCGTCAAAAAAGATGACACTTTGCGATGACTTAGGAAGACCGTCGTAAAAATTAGTAATTTGCGATGGAAAAGTCCGTCACAACAACTAGGGCCCACCGCCTTCGTCTTAAACCGGCTACATTTGCGACGGAGAGGTCGTCGCAAATTTCAATTTTAATTTTGCGACGGTCTCTTCCATCGCAAAACATACCCGTTTAAAGGTGACCGTTCGGGAAGCGACCCGTTTGACTGATTTGCGACGGAACAGGCCGTCGCAATTTTAAACTTTGTATTTGCGACGGACCAAAGCCGTCGCAAATCTTACATTTATATTCACGACCTTTCGGGAAAAGGTCCATTGACTGATTTGCGACGGAATGTCCGTCGCAAATCCGACCCGGTTTTACGCGTCTTCTCGGGAAATGGTGCGTTGACTGATTTGCGACGGAAAAGTCGTCGCAAATCAGTCAAAACGACGTCATTTTTGCTTTGACAGGCAAAATTTGCGAGGGATAGGCGTCCGTCGCAAATATTTTTACACTTATAAAACTCTCCTCGCGAAACAGACGGAGAGTGCAAGAAAAAAGAAGAAGAGGAGGAAAACGAAAGGAAAAGGAAGGAGAAGTCGGGTTTAGTTGATTGCAGAGCCGTCCGTCCCCACCGAGTTCTCGTTTTGACATTTTCTACAAATAAACCGTAAGTTTTCTTTATTTTTTCCGTTTAAAATTTAATTTTAAAGCATGTTTAGAGAATTGATTTTAGTTGAGAATTGATTTTAGTTGAATTATTTAAATTATATTAGTAATGAATTGATTTTAGTTGATTTAGTTGATCGAATTTTAATTTAAAGCATGTTTAATTTTTATTAAGTTTAGAATTGAATTAGTTGAATTGTTTGAATTATATTAGAAATGAATTGATTTTAGTTGAATTAGTTGAATTATAATTTAATTAATTGATCGAATTTTAATTTAATTTTAAAGCATGTTTAGAGTTTCTTAAGCTTATAATTGAATTAGTTGAATTGTTTGAATTATATTAGAAATGAATTGATTTTAGTTGAATTAACTTAGTTGATCGAATTTTAATTTAATTTTAAAGCATGTTTAGAAATAGTTGAATTAGTTGATCGAATTTTAATTTAAAGCATGTTTAATTTTTGTTAAGTTTAGAATTGAATTAGTTGAATTGTTTGTGCCCTAGTGGCGCGCGCCCCCTCCTCTTGCACAAGAGTTCCCGTGTTCGATTCCCCTTGGGCGCAAAATAGGATTAATTAATTGTTCAAGGCCTAATAAGACTAATATAGAAGGTGGGCCGCATATAATAAGCAATGGGCCGGGTGGCCCAGTGGTCCGCGCCCGCCCCGGGTGCCCGGGCTCGAACCACGCGAGCCACTTTTTTTTGTATAGGCTCTGTAATTTGCGACGGTTAATTCCGTCGCAAATTTTGAATTTTGCGACGGAAAACAGCCCGTCGCAAATTATAACAGAAAAAAATAAAAAATATATATATAAGCATTTGCGACGGAATTTGGGCGTCGCAAATGTTGTTGACCTGATCGGGTCTAACTCGAAAGATTTGCGACGGACTACTGTCCGTCGCAAATTCTGTGCGACCCGGCCGGGTCTGACCCGGCAATTTTGCGACGGATTTGTCCCTCGTTAATTTGCGACGGAGGGCAAAATCCGTAGCAAAAATTAGCTATGGCTGTTTTAGGAACGGATACGTGTCCGTCGCAGAATCCGTCGCAAAGCAGTGTTTGCGACGGATTTTCCGTCGCAAATTTCCTCGCAAAACAGTGTTTTTTTTGTAGTGTTGTAAATATCAATAAACGTATTGATTGGTCAGTTGGGGCTGATTCCGCCTCAATTCCTTATTTTTAAAAGTTGTCGTTCTTAATTTGTCAGACTAAAGAGTTATGACCCTTATATTGCCACCATTCTTAAGCTACCGTCCTAAAAAAAACACCTTTTCCCCATTGTTGATGATCTAATATCTTCACCTTTCAAAAAAAAAAAAAAAAGATCTAATATCTTCTTTTTCTGATTAAAAAAAAAAAAGGACAAGTTGATATCCCTACCAGACAAAGACTACTTTTTAACAATAATATATTCCATTGGAGTCATAAAATCTGGAACATAATGAAGAAAACAAATTAAGGAAGCATAGAATCACGTAATTCATAATAACTGCATTAATAAAGTAGAGATGTAGAGCTACCACTTAAGACGAGAGAGTGAACATGTGTGTCGTCATTAGCAAAAAAAAAAAAAAACGTAACCGAAATGATTTTGATGATGAGATAATCGTATGTGCAATCGTAGGGTGCACGAGATGTAAAACTTGCATGTGACGGAATTCTTCATCGGATTAGGTCAAAAGTGGTGAACAAGTTTCATCATTAAATTAGTTTTGATAGTATTAGTTGTTTTACTAAAAAGTGCAATTTGTCATTTTTTAATTTCATAAAATTAGCAAATAGTTGAAAAGTATTAATTAGTCATTTCTTTGAAGGAGGTATTAATTAATTATTTCTTTGAAGGAGGTAATTCATTAGTTGAAAAGAAATTTGAGACTAGAATGCAAGAAAAATAATGAAAAATAAGTTGTTGAAATAAATAATTAGTTTTCGTTTTTAATCCACATTTATTTTTCTCTTTCCACCATTTTTCAGAATCATCCTCTCTCTCATAATTTCCAGAACCCGGTCTTCTGTTTCTTCTCCAATATACTCTCACTCTTCTCTCTTCCACCTCCTCCCATTCTGAAATTGAAGATCTCTAGTGAATTTGGTTGTGGAGCGATCAATATGAATGAAGAAATGAGATTCTTCTCTTCTCCTCTCTTTCTCTTTCTCTCTCCCCCTCTCCTCTTTGTTCTCTGTTAGGCTGCATTCTCCAACTTGGTTTCGACCCAACGAACTCAATTCCGTTTTAGTTCTTTGTTAGACCATCAATGTCACCATATAGAACAAAAGAAATATATTAAAAAAATACAATGCCATTGACATTCATTGGGGCTATCAAACTTGACGGCATGGAAGACATGGTTCTCTAATAATGACATATGTCATATTATTATTGGGTGTTATATATATATATTTTTTTAAATTAAAATTTATAAAATAAAATTCTCTACAAATAGAGTCCAATATCAAAATATTTTGGAACACGAACCAATTTTCCAGTTTTTCAATTTCGTATTTTTTTAATTTTGTAATTTTAAATTTATTATTGAGTTAGTAATTTATTTTAAGTGTATGTATGGTAATTTATTTTAAAATATAACAAAAATTTATTTTGCATAATATATATTTAAAATATTATAGATAATAAATAATTTTTTTAGGTTGGGTTAGTGTCATTTATAAAGTATAAAAAAGTTAAAATTAAGTTGGGTTGAAGTAGCAAATGAGTCTATGACTACATAGTAGGTGAAATGCATGTGAAAAAAATATTTATTTAGATCTGTAGCTTAGGGGTTGCAAATTAAGGACGTCAATTTTTACTGCCTTGCAAATGTAGGACAATATATTTTAATTTTAGCAAATGTAGGTAAAATTGGCCCGAATTCACCAAATCACACAGTATGGTCCTTAATTTACAGGTAAAAAAAGTACTTTTCCCTAAATTGTGTTGTTTGGTGATAAAGGGAAGATGAGAAACCCATGTAATTTATTTGTGAAGTTGAACAAAGAATACATTTTATAAAGGATTTTTTTAAATTTATTTGCCCTATTATTTGTGATTTGGGGTAATAAAAGTATTTAACAATGAGTAGTTCTAGTGTGAGTGCATGGTATGCATTTAAATTTTGAAAAAAAATATTCCAAGCAGAAATTAGTAATACCCAAAGAAGTAATCAGTGATACCCCAAGAAAGTATTATTAATACCCTAAAAAGTAAGCAGTAATACCCCAACTTCAAAAGAACACACAGTTCGGTGTGTTTGTGTATATTTTGAAAAGATTAAAATTGAGTGCATGCTATGCATTGGATCAAGTGCATGAATAGAATTTGTGTTTAATAAAATAAGATGACTTTGGAGGGTGGAGGCATAATAAGAGAGTAAAAGAGATTACATTCCCTAATCTGAATTAGCTCCAGCTATATCCAGTCATGAGTTCATATTCCTTCATGTCCAGTAAACAGACTAAATAAATATAACCAACTTTCCACCATTATATATGTATGGGAGTAATTAGACTTTCACCCACCCTATCTTATTTTGTCAAATTATAAGATTTTCAAAAAAAAAAAAAAAATAGAAAGAAATATGAGTTGATTAATTCAGTAAACATTATCAAGATCCAAGAAATTGGAAGCATGCATGAATCTGATATTTGATTAACTCACCATCAGGTGGTAATTGCACTTTTGAACCCAAAAGAATGTATCCATTTTAAAATGGTCTTTTTTCTTCACTTTTAGTTCCGTAGTTTTTTTTAACACTTTTGGTCCTAAGAGAATAGGATATAGTGTAGTTATAGTCCCAAAAAATGTATAAATTGCAGTTTTAGTCCCAAAAGAACAGGTAGATTTACAGTTTTGGTCCTGGTAATTAACATATGGGACCGAAACTGCAATAAAAGGACTATTTTCGCACATAGGTACCATTCTCTTGGGACTAAAAATGCAATTTCTCCTGTATGTATATAATAAGAAAATTGAAAAAAAATAAGAATAGAATATTTGATTTTAAGTTGCAAGAAATTAATAGGAGATAGGTGGCAAGAAAATGGTGTGGTAGCCCGCACGTGTGTTGGTAATGAAGCGTGAGGGCAGTTAAGCTCTCCTCTTCCTATTCCTATATATATGACCAAGTTTCCACCATTACATATATACTCAGCTCACTCAAATTTTAAGCTTCCACTCAATTAATTGATATACCTACTTTCCATCGTTTTTCCTCTGTTAACTATGTTTCTTTTCGGCAATTTTTTCCCTAACCGCACTCCATTGAAGTAATTTTTTTTTATATATATATATATAATATATATATATTTATAAGTATATATTTACATTTCAATTATATTTTCATTTACCGTTTGCCTTTCATTTTGCATGCAGATGGAAACGTAACTGAAAATCATCACTTTGGAGGAGGATGAGGAGTATCGCAACGAATTAACGGAAGTTGAGCTTTAATAGATGGATGTTCATCTTTCACACTACGCCGGCCCTTCCTCCCCAGTAGTGATGTTTGTTACTATGTGTTGACATTATGAATATGTGTGTTTCCTTTTTACTGTTTGGTGTTTGTAATCGTCGCATCATGTGAATGATGATAATAATAACAATAATAATTGCGGGTGGATTTCACTTGTCCGCAATTTTAATTAGCTTTTTATTTGTGTTCGCCCATTCTTAATTTTTTAAAAATGCTAAAGTTCTAGAAGAAACAAAATGCTATACATATAGAAAAGAAGAAAAAGATATAGATAAGAGAAGACTATTAAGAGAGGAAAAAAGAAAAATTAAGCATAATGGTGGCGCAAAATTGGAAACTTAAAAATCATTTGGCCACCTCGTTATTTAATCTCAAAACGTCATATATAATATTTAGTCTTGGTCTTATATGCACTGCATTTAAAAAAAAAAGAAAAATACCTTTGCCATTATTGAAAAGTCACTAAATTATAATGGAGATAATTTTTCAACAAATATAAGAGTGATTTTTCTGTGATAACAAAAGTAACTTTTAAACAATTAGATGTACTTAATAATACACAACAAACTTGCTCTCTATACATATATTACAGACCTCTCACCATATATTGTTAAACTCCCTTGTAGTCTAGAAGAGTAAAATAATTTGCTATAAATTATGGAGATTTTGTCTTTGCTTGTATTCTAATATTATGGTCTCATACAAGTTTTTGCCTACATCTAGACTCCGCAATCTCACAGATTGAATGAAAAATTATATGCAATATTATACATTCATCTAAAATACAATCTCGCCGATGTTTTAGTCACTACAAAAAAAGACCCAAATAAAGAGGGCTACTAAAGAGGGCAAATAAAGCCCTCGTCCTTAAAGAGGGCCGAGACGAGGGCCTTTAAAATATGCACGAGACGAGGGCCTACACGAGGGCACAGGCCCCCTCTTTAGTTGACGAGGGCGTGGCCCTCGTGAATTTTAAAATTGTGCGAGCCGAGGGCAGGGCCCCTCGTGAGTAGGCGAGGGCGGGGCCCCTCGTGAGTTGGCGAGCGCGGCCCCCTCGCCTGGTCCATGCGTTCTACGAGCCGAGGGCAGGGCCCCTCGTGAGTAGGCGAAGGCGGGGCCCCTCGTGAGTTGGCGAGCGCGGCCCCCTTGCCCGGTCCTTGCGTTCTACGAGCCGAGGGCTAGCCCCTCGCCCTCGGTAATTTTCAGGTTTTTACCGAGGGGGTTTACCCTCTTTAACCCCCTCGGTAAATTCTAACATATTTAAACCCCCCACCCACCATTTTCAGCAGAAAACAAACCCTCCCCCAAGCTCCCCAGCTGCCGCCGCCGCCGCCCATCCCTGCCGCGCCGCCGTCGCCGGAAACGCCACTCCACCGGTCGGATTTGGCCTACTCGTCCCCGTGAACATTTCTACGGTAACATTTTTCATTTTAATCGGTTAATTTGTTAATTAAATTGTTTGTAAAATTAATGCAAATTCATGTGTATATATATATTTATTTGTATGTATATATATGTATAGTTGTTAATTAGTTGCTAATTATGTAGTGTTTAACTTGTTAATTTAATTAATATGTAATTAATTATAAATTTGATAATATAATTATATTTATATGAATTAGAAATAATTATATAAATATTTGTTGTGTTAAATTTAATTTTAATTGCATGATATATTTAATTAATTTTATATTTGATGAATATTCATGTGTTCGATTATCTACATTAATTATTTATTTGATGAATGATGTATATATAGTTATATATATATTTAAAGTATAATTAATTAATTATGTTGGAGTGGCCGGAGGGGGTTGATGAATAATATTGTTGGTTGTTTGCTAGCTGTAGAATGTGCGTTCCGACTTGATTAATTTTAATTAAGTCGGAAATGGATGCACTATAGGATCTTAGTTAACTGGAGAATGCGATAATAATAAACGAAACTCTGCCGAAAATTTTAGAATAACTATATTAAATTAACAATAGGATAATTATAATGGATTTATATATTAATTTTTTATTAAATTTTGAATATTCTTTAATTTGAAACAGATTATAATATGAGTTATTCAAGTCGTAATTGGATGTATGGTCCAAGAACAATTAATGGAATGAAAGCTCTCGACTTTCTTAGTGGTCTTGAATCGTTTATACAATTCGCAACTAGCAATCCTGATTGGATGAGTGAAGGAGATATTAGGTGTCCCTGCTCGAAATCTAGATGTAGGAACCAAAGGTTTAGAGCACCAATTGACGTGAAAACACATTTGTATATAAATGGGTTTATGCCCAATTATCACAATTGGATTTTACACGGTGAACAAAATTGGGGTCATCTACCACACCAAAACTATGATCAGTCGACTTCGTATGGAGTAGATGATACTGCAGGGTCTACCTCGTACCATGACATGATCACAGATCTAACTGGTCCTAACCTTCATTTTGGAAATGTGGAAGAACCCGTTAATGAGGAGCCCCCAAATGAGCATGCTGCTCAATTTTATGACATGCTTCGTGCAGCAAACCAGGATTTGTATCCTGGTTGCGAAACACACTCACAATTGTCATTCAACGCCCGACTGTTGAACATTAAAACTGAAAATAGACTGTCTGAGAGGGGTTATAATCAAGTTGTTGACTTGATTCGGGAAATTGTTCCTCCTGAAAATCTAGTGCCCAGGAAATTTTCTGATAGCAAACAACTAATGAGTGGGATGGGTCTTCCAGTAGAGATGATTGATTGTTGTGCACATAATTGTATGATATATTGGGGTAATGATAGTGAACTTGAACATTGTAAGGTTTGTGGTCATCCACGGTTTAAACCCCGTAAGCGTGGTGTTGATGGTCAATGGAAAAAGAAAAAACCTTACAAGGAGATGTTCTACTTTTCTTTCATTCCTCGACTGTAAAGATTGTATCAGTCTGTTGCTACTGCAAAAGATATGACATGGCATGCAAGTTGCTCTAACGATGATTTTGGTGTTATGCGTCACCCTGCAGACTCATTGGCTTGGAAACACCTGGAAAATTCGTATCCTGAATTTGCTTCCGAGATTCGGAACATAAGGTTGGGCCTAAGCACCGATGGTTTTCAACCATTCGGACAGTCTGGGAAACAATATTCTTCATGGCCAGTGATAGTGACACCGTACAATCTACCTCCGTGGTTGTGTATGAAAGATCAATTCATATTTCTTACGGTATTAGTGCCTGGTCCTAAAAATCCTAAGGATAAATTGGATATTTTTTTACAGCCGTTGATCCGTGATTTGATGTATTTGTGGGAAATTGGGGTGGAAACGTACGATGTTGCTACAAAGCAAAATTTTCTGATGCGAGCTGCACTAATTTGGACCATCAGTGACTTTCCAGCTTACTCAATGTTGTCTGGATGGAGCACTGCTGGACGGACAACTTGTCCTTACTGTGGAGAATACACTGATGCTTTCACTCTGAGGCTCAGTCGTAAACAGTCGTGGTTCGATAACCATCGTAAATTCTTACCTAGACATCATCCGTATCGGAGAAACAAGACTGCATTCAGAAAGAATGTGATAGTGGATGACCCACCACCACCCATTCGATCAGGTGAATCACTCCTAAATGAAATCAATTGGGTGGGATATCAAAAATTGACAGAAGATGGTGCTGAGGCCCACAACAAGAGATTGGAAACTGGGTGGAAGAAGAAAAGTATTTTCTGGGATTTGCCGTATTGGAGTACCTTGTTGATCCGTCATAATCTGGACGTGATGCACATTGAAAAAAACCTCTTTGATAATTTGTTCTACACTGTAATGAATGTGGAAGGGAAAACAAAGGACACGATAAGTCCAGAGATGAACTTAATGAATATTGTCGTCGTCCATCACTTGTGAAATGTCCACGTACAGGAAAGTACCCCAAAGCTTGTTATTCACTTGATAAGAGACAAAAGGATGTTGTGTGCAGATGGGAAGATGAGCTAAAGTTTCCTGATAACTATGTGTCCAACCTGTCTCGAACTATTGACTGGACAAGATTGAAAATATTTGGGTTGAAGAGTCATGATTGTCATGTGTTTATGCAGAGGCTACTCCCGATTGCTTTCCGTGAAATTCTTCCACAGAACGTGTGGAAAGCTATAACTGAAGTTTGTTTATTCTTCAAGGAGTTGACTTCTACGACGATTACAGTTGAGAACATGACTCGGTTGGAAGTAGATATTCCGCTGATCTTGTGCAAGTTGGAACGTATATTTCCACCCAGCTTCTTTAATTCGATGGAGCATCTACCTGTACACCTTGCATACGAAGCACGAGTAGCTGGTCCTGTACAATACAGATGTATGTATCCATTTGAGAGGTAATCTACAGCTTTCAAATATTTGCACAATTAGCGGTTATTATACTCACTATTGATGCTTCTGGTTAGGTATCTTCATAATTTAAAACTCAGTGTGGGTAACAAAGCTCATGTTGAAGCTTCGATCGCAAATGCATATCTAACAAAAGAAGCATCAATTTTCTGTTCCCACTACTTTGAGGATCATGTTCTGACGAGGCGTCATAATGTACCTCGTAATTACGATGGGCGTGGCGCCGAAGAACCCCAACCTGGTACTCCGTCAATTTTTATACCTCCTGGACGACCACTTGGACGGAAGAATACAAGATATATTGTAGACGAAGAGAAAAATACAGCTCACACCTACGTGTTACTGAATTGTAACGAGGTGCAACCGTATGTTGAGTAAGTTAATATTCAATATCGTCCATCTATAATTATTAAAAAACATCATTATAATGATAATATTGTACATCTTCCCTCTTGTAGTATGTTCATGCATCAACTTCAAAGTGTTCAACCGAATCTCTCTAGGGCTGGACAAGAAGATAAACTTCAACATCAGTTTGCGTTATGGTTTGAACAAGTTGTAAGTCAAGTTGATAAAATTATATAAATAATAAAATATATACATAGACTCAGGATTAAATATTTTGTCAACTATAGGTAAACAATATTCAGAACCGGTGGATACGTGATCTCTCCAGCGGTCCTGTAAGTTGTGTTACCACATATCCTGGGTATTACGTAAATGGATACAAATTTCACACACGCACTTATGGTGAATCAAAATCGACTGTGAACAGTGGAGTTTGTATCAAGGGGACAAACTATGATTCAGATGAGAATGATTTCTATGGGATCCTTGAAGAAGTATTACAGTTGGAATACCCTGGACGATTTGAGAAAAAAATGGTTTTGTTCAAGTGCGAGTGGTATGATCCTACCGTGCCAAATGGAACAAGAATACATCCTAACTACAAACTTGTGGATGTTAATCGGAGAAGAGTATATGGCCGTTATGATCCTTTTGTATTAGCAAATCAAGCCACTCAAGTTTACTATTGCGAATACCCGGGGGTGCGAAATCATGAATGGCTTGCGGTTTGCAAAGTTAAACCGAGATCCTTAGTGGAAATTGATAAAAGGAATGAACAAGAGCTACCCCCGTTCCAAGACGATGAGATTAATTCACAAATGAATAATGTGCAAATAGACAGTGATCCTATCGTGTTGGCAGATGTCAGTGGTGCACTAATTCAAATTGAGAAGAAGAAGAAGAAGAAGAAGAAGAAGAAGAAGAAGAAGAAGAAGAAGAAGAAGAAGAAGAAGAAGAAGAAGAAGAAGAAGAAGAAGAAGAAGAAGAAGACGATGATGATGATGATTAAGTAGTTTAGTAATTGCTATCTCGATGTTAGAAATTATTTAATGTGTACACCTAAACTTTGATTGATTGATCATTTATATCTCGGTGTTATAAATTATAATGTGTACACCTAAACTTTGACTATTTGCTCAATTATATCTCGGTGTTATAAAATATAATGTGTACACCTAAACTTTGACTATTTGCTCATTTATATCTCGGTGTTTAAAATTTTACAGATGAGCGGATCCGATCGTAGCTCTAGCGGGGGACGGCGACAGAGTACAGGTCGCGGGGGTCGAGGTCGATCTAGTGGGGCGCGGAACACAGTGCCTATACCACACATACCAGTGCCAGTTCCGTTGATCCCCACGACTGATGACGAGGAAGCTGAGCAGTATACCGACTCGGATTCTGAAGAACAGTCGGATTCACAAATGGTCGGACAGAGACTAGATGTGTATATTGCCTACGATACGTATGTTAGACTTACTATTTTCAGGTATTTTGAGGAATATATATCCGTGAATATTAATTATGTATTACAAATTTATTTTGCAGCTTGATGCCTTCGAATCCGGTCTCCAAGCTGATCAGACGTATCATGGCTGGACATATGGAGTTGGGCGCCTTCACCTTCAGGATGATATCCGAAGAAAGGCTGCAGGAGTACTGGGAGACATTTCAGGTATATATTCATTTGATTTATAATGATATTATATGACATAATAACATCTTTGTTTATCAGAAAGAGGCTAGATGGGATCCTACTGTCACTTCAACACAGTATGTGCATCACTTGTTCCTGAAAAGGGCTGCTGAAAGATATGTAGATCTTTTGAACTCTATGAAAAGAAAATGGGAGTTGAAGGGTAAGAAGCCACAGTGGGATACGAAAGTGTGGAAGGCCTTGCTCGCGTACTGGGACAGAGATGACGTGAAAGCCAAATCCGCACAATGTAGATGGAACAGACTATCTGAGCCTGCTGGCCCGGGTACTGGCATCTCCACCCATAAAGGTGGATCTCGTGGTGCCGTCGAGGTTGCTCTGGATATTGTAAGTCATTTGTTGATACCAAATTCGGTAAAGTTTTATAATATGCATGTATACATATTTTAAGTTTTAATCATGTTCTAAATTATAGGAGAGGAAGAAGGGACGCCCCGCCACAGATTGGGAAATTGTGGAGCACTTCCACTACCGTGGTCCAGGACAGTATACATACGGCCTTATATCTGATACATTGGTAAGTATTCTTGTTACATTTTAAAATAATATGAATATTTAAGAATATTTATATATCTAGAAAAATAATTCTCTAAAAAAATATGCAGGCTGATGTACAAGCGAGAGTCTCCCAACTGCATGCTACCTCTGACTCTGACGAGCAACCTCCTGAGCCCAGTCTTCCAGAGTTATCTCAGATGTACGTCAAGACTGTGGTGAAAAAGCATGGTAAAGTTCGTGGGCTCGGACAATTGGGAAAGTCCAGACGCATAGTCTCCTGCCCAGGCGGGACATCAGCTGGGACTCATATTGGAGCCTATAGCCAAATTGATGTGGACCGACTACTCGCTGAGGAGCGTAAGAGAACGCGCAGAGAGGCGGCTGATGAGAATCGACGATTGCTGGAGCAAGTGGAAGAGAGACAACAGCAACTGCGTGATGAGATGACCCAGAACTTCCCAAACCAGTTTACCGAGTGGATGCAGGCATCACAACAGGGATCTGGAGGACCACCACCCCCGCCTCCATCCGATGAGTATACCCCACCCCGAGGACCGGGTTCGAGCCGTGGCAAGGGACCGAGATCCTGATGTTTGAGAGTATTGCTTGGAGTATGAATTAACTATTTTCATGAATGTTTGATGAATGTTTCTTAGAGTATGAATTATTGTGCATCGTCTTTATTATGCTTGTGATGTTTATTTTCATTAATGTTTGTGAAATTTGGAGCTATATATCGTGTTTAGTAAGATTTTTAATTAATTATTTAAGTTAATCTGTGTATGTACTTTAGTTATAAGTAATATTTGATTAATTTAACCATAAAATATTCAAAATATTTTAATTAAAATAATATATATATTATATATATATATGCACAAAAGAGTTAATTTTTTATATTTAAAAAGATATTTACATAAGTGAAAATATAATTTTGCAAGTGTTAATTTCATTTTATATGTGAGAATAATATAAATTTTATTTTTAAGTTATTTACCATAATTGTAATGATATATAATAATTAATTAAAAGTGTAATCATAATAGAAATTATTAAATGTATGTAATTTAAAATAATATATTAATTTAATTAATTTTTTAAGGTGTTATAGTAAATAAAATGATTTATAATAATATTAATTAATTAAAGGTATAAATAAAATAGGAGTGTTAAGTAACAAAGAAAACAAAATAAGAAATAATATATATACTATTACAATAGAAAACATTTCGAATGATAAGCCTTGCCCAAACGGTAAGGAGAAGGGCAATAGATCTTCCATGCGTGGGAGGTCACGGGTTCGAAACTTGTCTCTCGCGGGTCGGGTTGGGTTGCGCCCGCCCCGCTGATGCGGCCCGCGAATTTTTTTTTAAAATTGTGTTGGACGAGGGCCTCCCCCTCGTGAACAAACGAGGGGCGAGACGAGGGCCTTGGTAGACGAGGGCAGGCCCCCTCGTGCATGGACGAGGGGCGAGACGAGGGCGCTTCCAGGCGAGGGCGGCCGTGCTCGCCAAACTCCAGCACCGCGAGGCGAGGGCAAGGCCCACGGGAACTGAGGCGAGGGCTTCCCCCTCGTGAACAAACGAGGGCTTACACGAGGGCCCGGTTTTTGAACCAGACGAGGGCAGCCCCCTCGTTAGTAGCCGAGGGCTCTCTCCCCTCTTTAGTTAAAGAGGGGCGAGTCGAGGGGGACCCTAACGAGGCCTATTTTGTCGAGGGTCTCCCCCCCTCTTTAAACCCCTCTTTAACCCTCTCCCCCTCTTTAAATCCCTCCCTATATCCCTCTTTATTTCAACAGTATTTTGTAGTGAGTGTTTTCCAACATTTTCCCGGTTAACCGTCTACTTCATGACCCGACCCGACCCAAATCCATTTAACATCTCCTCAAAAAAGAAAAGAAATTACATGAAGAACCATAAATTGAGCTTTCTCCAACATCAGTCTATCCAACGTAAATTTTGAAGCCATTTACATACAAACAGACATGAAACCATGTGAATCAAAATACTCAAAACTTTCCAGATCTAGAGCCTAACTTCTATCGCCATTCACAAAAATGACGGAGCCAGAAATAAAAATTAGTGTGGACGGAAATATTAAGGAAAAATAAGATTCTAATTTATAATTTCCGATTTGATTAGATATTATATCATCTTCATATCATCAAAGATTTATTAATAGATATAATTCTTGTGCAACACTCATATTGTAATTGTATATACACGGGATTTAAACCAAATCCGTCCTCTATCTTTTCACCTTTATCAAAATGGTCCTCTATTTATTTGCTTTATCAATTTAGTCCTGTATCTATTTAAGTTCTGCCAAAATGGTCCTAATTGGCCTAAAAATGTACAAAACCTCATCGTTTTGGTCCTATATTTATTTTCTTTACCAATTTAGTCCTGTATCAATTCACATTTCTCCAATTAGGTCCTAATTGAACGCATAAAGCATAAAATGCCACATTTTTTGTCATGCGCACTAGTTTTTTTTTCAATGTGGCACTAGCGGTGGCCAGCTTTGCATATAGACCCAGTCATTTAACTAGGTTCACATTTTTTTTCAGTTTGACACCGGAAAACTCCTCCACACCGATTCACCTGGGAACATGGTTCTGATAACATAATTAGGGCCCCCGATGGACCTCCACCTCTGCATTGGTATGATATTGTTCGCTTTGGAATGAGCTAGCCTGCACAAGTTTATTTTTGGGCCTTCCAAAAAATATATCATACCAATGGAGAACTTGTTCATCCTTATAAACCCCAATAAACTCCCATATTATTCTGATGGGATTTAAACCAAAATCATCATCTATCTTTTCACCTTTATCTAAATAGTCATTTATTTATTGTTTTATCAATTTAGTCCTGTATTTCTTCAAGTTTCGCCAAATTGGTCCTAATTTGGTGAAAAATGGTTTTATGTTTTATGCGTTCAATTAGGACCTAATTGGAGAATGTGAATTGATACAGGACTAAATTGGTAAAGAAAATAAATATAGGACCAAAACGATGAGGTTTTGTACATTTTTAGGCCAATTAGGACCATTTTGGCAGAACTTAAATAGATACAGGACTAAATTGATAAAGCAAATAAATAGAGGACCATTTTGATAAAGGTGAAAAGATAGAGGACGGATTTGGTTTAAATCCCGTATATACACCATTATAATTCTATCAAGTAAATTAATACAATTCAATTTTATCAATTCCTATATGGTATCACGAGTCTCTCTCTAACGAGATTAGCGATCCACAACTTCCATTCATCACATATTTCCTCACGCTTCTCAACCCTAATCACAATTCTCATATTTGTTCCTGCCCATTGACTCCAAATCACCATTACAAATAATTTTTCCCAGATAGTGAACTCATCTGCTACCTCCGTCAATCCACCCACTCCACCGCCAGTTATCACCATAACCGCCCACCATCATATACCTGTGAAACTCACACCGTCAACGTACACGTTTCGGCGTGCTAACGTCATGGCCGTCCTCAATGGGTTCGACCTTACCCATCATATTAATGGCCAGAAACCATCACCGCCCGCTTCCGATCCGCTATTCCCGTCATGGTTTCGCCAAGACCAACTCATCCTGGCAGCAATTCTTGGGTCTGCCTCTACCGAAGTGCTTCCACTAATTTCCTCCGCCACGACTGCTGCTGCTGCCTGGGAGATTCTTTGTCGTCTTTATGCCGGCAACTCCCGCTCCCGTATTCTCCAGTTGAAATGGACCTGACTCAAACCACCATAGGAGATAAGTCCGTCTCATCCTTTTTGCAAGTGATTAAATCTAAAGCTGATGAGTTGTCATTGATAGACGCCCCTGTCTCTGATGATGATCTCACCTTGTATGTTCTTAACGGATTGGGTCATTCCTATCGCGAGATCGCCGGACCAATTCGATCTCGTGAAACTCCGGTGAAATTTAAGGAACTACAGGATCTACTCGTTGAACACGAGAGGTATCTCAAGCACTTGGAGGCAGCAAACACGTCGCTCGTTGCCACTGCTAACACTGCTCACGGGAAACAGTCCAATAGTTCCTTCTCACACCGTGGCGACTCTTCCTCTCAAGGTCGTGGCTTCCACAATTCGAATTCCACACCTCGTACTGGCGGTCCGAACCATTTCCGGGGTAATAACTCACGTGGCACTTTTAGTACCTCTCGTGGTGGTCATACTATTAATGCAGGTTCGAATGGGAATCGTGGGCACACTACCCCTATTACATGTGATGGAATAATTTAGATGATAGTCTTGTATTTGAAAAGAAATTAGATATATAGTAGTGGAGTAGAAAACAGAGGTAGAAGCAGGGGACTTTTACTTTGCAATTTGGAAATGAATTCTTTTTTTTCTTTCTCAACTTAGATTACAACATTGTAATATATATAGGCATTATGTCGGCTACATCAAGCCACCACCGACCTATTTGTGTGGCTAACAATTGATGCTCTAGAATTCTCCATATCTACAACTTTCTATTCTAGATTATGCTATATGTATCTACATATTCTATTTCTTATATACTAGTTCTAGATTTTTCTATATTGTTACAATTCTTTTCAAACAACTAGATTCATCTAGAATTTTCTTATTTTACAAATGTCACTTTTTTTCTAGATTTTTCTAGAAATGTGCATCACTTTCTAATACTCCTCCTTGATGCATATTTCGGTGACCCCAATTTTTGATCGCAGTATCTCGAACTTTCCATGTGGTAGTGCCTTAGTAAAAATATCTGCAAGTTGGTCTTCAGTTTTGCAATGCTCCAACTTAATTTCTTTGTTTGTCTCTGCTTCTCGTATGAAGTGGTACTTGATCTTGATGTGTTTAGTCCTGCTGTGAAATACTGGATTTTTCGCCATAGCTATTGCGGACTTACTGTCGCAGTAGATTTTTGTAGCTTTGTCTTGTAGCTCTCCCATATCTTCAAGTATATACTTTAGCCATATTGCTTGACTTGTAGACATTGCTGCTGCTATGTACTCTGCTTCGGCTGATGATTGTGCAACAGTCGCTTGCTTTTTAGATGCCCAGGAAAATATTCCTGAACCCATTGTGAATGCGTAGCCTGATGTGCTTCTCATGTCATCCACCGATCCTGCCCAGTCACTGTCAGTATAGCCAATTAACTCTGAGTTAGGAGTTGATTCATACCAAATGCCGAAGTTCTTAGTTCCTTGAAGATATCGGAGTACTCGTTTTGCTGCTCCATAGTGAGTCTGACTTGGATCTTGCATAAACCTTGATAAGAAGCTCGTCGCATACATTATGTCAGGCCGAGTTGCTGTTAGATAGAGTAGGCTTCCAATCAGGCTTCGAAATTTTGAGATGTCTGCCTTTGGTGACCCATCTTCCTTTTGTAGAGCTTTAGAGCTATCAAGTGGAGTAGCAACGGTCTTGCAACCTTCCATCTTGAACTTTTTGAGTAAGCTCTCGGTATACTTCTTTTGTGAGATAAATATACCATCTTCTCTTTGATTTATCTCAATACCGAGAAAATAATGCATCAAGCCCAAATCCATCATCTCGAATGTCTTCATCATGTCTTCTTTGAATTCCTTGATCATTGTCTCATTGTTTCCTGTGACTATAAGATCATCGACATATAAAGAGACAATGAGTTTATCGTTCGTACCTTGGGTCTTGATGTATAGTGTATGCTCGCTCAGGCTCCTCCTGAATCCAAGCTTTGTGAAGTAGTTGTCAATTCTGTTGTACCAGGCTCGTGGGGCTTGCTTTAAACCGTAGAGTGCTTTCTTTAGTTTGAGAACTTTATCTTCTTGACCTTGTATCACGAACCCTTGTGGTTGTTCCACGTAGATCTCTTCTTCAAGATATCCATTTAGAAATGCTGACTTCACATCGAGCTGGTAGATCTTCCATCTTTTTTGTGCAGCTAGCGCGACAAGTGCTCGAATGGTGTCGAGTCGGGCTACTGGAGCGAAAGTCTCGTCATAGTCAATTCCTTGTACTTGTGAGTAACCCTTAGCCACTAGTCTCGCCTTGTGTTTTTGGATTGAGCCATCTGGGTTAAGCTTCGTCTTGTACACCCACTTAACTCCAATGACTTCTTTGTTGCTCGGTATATCGGCCAACTCCCATGTTTCATTTTTCTCGATCATCTTGATCTCTTCTTCCATGGCTTTTATCCACTCTTTTTCTTTGACAGCAACTTCGAAGCTTCCAGGCTCGAGCGTCACAAAGTTGCATGCCTCGTAAATTTCTCTTAGTTGTCTGATTTTCCTTGGTGCAGAATCTGGAGAAGATTCTTCATCATTTGAGATGGATGGTGGTGTTGGAGTCCTTGGACTAGAAGACTCTGGAGCTCCTCTAGAAGATTCTGGAACTCCTCTAGATGATTCTGGAACTCCTCTAGATGATTCTGGAGCCCCTTGTGGTCCTTCAACTTCTTCTTCTCGTGGTTCGGAAGAATGTCGTAGTTGTGGCAGCATAATATTGTATTTTTCAATTTTTTCTTCCTCCCAGTTCCACGTAGCATTCTCATCAAATTCGACGTCTCGACTGGTGATTAGTTTCTTGCTCTTAAGACTATAAATTCTATAGCCTTTAGACTGAGAGTTGTAGCCAAGAAAAATACATTTTTCTGTCTTCTCCTCCAGTTTGTGTCTCTTCTCCTTTGGAATGTGCACGTAGCAGATACTTCCGAAGATCTTGAGATGTTGTGCTGACGGCTTCCGTCCACTCCATGCTTCAATTGGTGTTTTGTTTTGCACCGCCTTTGTTGGACATCTATTTAGTAGATAGACTGCAGTGTATACAGCTTCTGCCCAGAATTCCTTAGGCATGTTCTTCTCTGCAAGCATCGTTCTAGCCATCTCCATCACGGTCCTGTTCTTTCTTTCCGACACGCCATTTTGCTCTGGAGCGTAGCCAACTGTCAGTTGATGATTGACTCCTTCCTCCTCGCAGAACTTATTGAATGCATTAGAGGTGTATTCTGTTCCTCTATCACTCCACAAGACTTTGATTCGGTGACCGCTTTGATTCTCGACCAGATTCTTGAATTTCTTGAATATATTAAAGACCTCTGATCTTTCTTTCATAAAGTATACCCACGTCATCCTCGTATAGTCGTCAATGAAAAGAATGAAGTACCTGTTTTTCTCGAATGTTGGTGTCCTCATTGGCCCGCACACATCCGTATGAACCAGCTCCAAGATTTGCTTAGCTCTCCATGTTTGTCCTGAAGGGAATGGCTTCCGGTGTTGTTTCCCTTCCATACATGTCCCGCAGACATCATCTTTCATTTGGATAGCTGGGAGATCCTTCATCATGTTCTTTTGATGGAGAATCTTGAGTCCGTGGAAGTTGAAGTGCCCGAACCTCCGATGCCATAGCCAGGATTGATCTTCTTGGGCTTTCAATGCTGCCTCGACGTACTGCCAGCGGATTGGAAAATTCCTCTGTTGCTGCATTTTTATTACAGCAATTTCGGAATTTTTATTCTTGTCGTCGTATATGGTGCACGAGTCTCCTTTGAATAGTAGAGAATATCCTCTCTCCATCATTTGACCCACGCTGAGAAGATTTGTGTCAAGCTTTGGAACCAGCAGTACATCGTGGATGAATCGCGTACCTTTCTTGGTGTTGACTACGATTGTGCCTTTTCCTTCAACGCCCACTAGTTCGCCATTCCCGAGCTTCACTTTTGATTTGATTGATTTGTCAATATTTTGGAAGATCTTCTCGTCTCCGGTCATGTGGTTGCTGCAGCCGCTATCCAGGAACCAAGTGTCGTTCTTTAATTCTGATGCGGCGTGGCAAGCATAGAACAAGTTGTTTCTGCTTTCCTCTTCCTCGGTGTATTGTGCTTGGTGCTTGTGTTTGGTACGACAATCTTTCTCCAAGTGACCAAATTTTCCACAATTTTTGCATTGTGGTTTTTCTCGGTTCCAACAATCTTTTTCAAGATGGTTGGTCTTCTTACAAATGCCACATGGTGGGTAGTTATCTTTTCTTTTATAATTATTACCACCTTGATATTTAATTTTATTATTTTCTCCATTTTTCTTCCCACCATTTCTAGAATTCTGAGACCGTATATTAAATTTAGATTGAAATGCATTTTCTAAAGATTCACTTTCACGCATACTCAATCTTTTTTCGTAAGCTTCAAGTGAGCCTATTAATTCTGTCACCGATAATTTTTCTATGTCTTTAGTTTCTTCAGTTGTGGTGACAATAGGATCATATTTAGCTGGGAGAGTAATTAGTATTTTTTCTACCACTCTCTTCTCAGTAATATTTTCCCCGTACTCTTTAGTTTATTTACTACTTCTCTTAATCGAGTGTAGTAATCTTTTACGGTCTCAGATTCTTTCATCTTCAAATTTTCCAAATCTCTTCTAAGAGTTTGGAGTTTGAGATTGCGTACCTTATCACTCCCTTGATACTCCTCCTTTAGTGTATCCCAAGCTTCTTTTGAAGTTTTAGCACCGCTAATCCTTGGAAAGAGTGACTCCACCATAGCCATTTGTAGTATGTAGAGAGCCAAACTATCCTTCTCCACGTTCTTGTCTAATTTTTCTTTGTCAATAGTAGACAAAGAAGACGTGTCTTCAGGGATAGTATATCCCTTCTCAACGATCTCCCATAGGCCTTGGGACATAAAATACGTTTTCATTTTAATGCCCCAATAGTTATAATTTTCTCCCGAGAAAATTGGGATTGGAATTTGATGGTTATTTGGTAGGGCCATTTTTGTGTGTATGAAAATGGCAATAGAAAAATATTATGAAAGGTATTTTAGTGATATTGCGGAATTTAGTTTACGCCCAGTTAAAAATCTAACGGGGCTCTGATACCACTGATGGAATAATTTAGATGATAGTCTTGTATTTGAAAAGAAATTAGATATATAGTAGTGGAGTAGAAAACAGAGGTAGAAGCAGGGGACTTTTACTTTGCAATTTGGAAATGAATTCCTTTTTTTCTTTCTCAACTTAGATTACAACATTGTAATATATATAGGCATTATGTCGGCTACATCAAGCCACCACCGACCTATTTGTGTGGCTAACAATTGATGCTCTAGAATTCTCCATATCTACAACTTTCTATTCTAGATTATGCTATATGTATCTACATATTCTATTTCTTATATACTAGTTCTAGATTTTTCTATATTGTTACAATTCTTTTCAAACAACTAGATTCATCTAGAATTTTCTTATTTTACAAATGTCACTTTTTTTCTAGATTTTTCTAGAAATGTGCATCACTTTCTAATAACATGTCAGTGGTGCGGCATTAAGGGCCATACTGCCTCCTCTTGCAATAGGTTGCTTGCCACAGCTAATGTAGCTCAGTCCCCAAAATCATGCTACTTTAGGGAATTCTTGGCTCGTTGATTCCGGCACTTCTCACAGCCTTACAAACGATCTCTCCAGCATGTCGATTCATTCAGAATATTATGGCACTGACGAAATTCAAATAGCTTATGGTACGGGCTTGCCTATCTCTCATACTGGTACATCTACTTTAAAATTTCCCTCGCGTGAATTCATCTTGAATAATGTTTTGTGCGTACCGGATGCCAAGCAGAACTTGTTATCAGTTCATCAATTTACAAAGGCTAATAATGTTTCCATGTAATTTTTTCCGTACTCTTTTGTTGTGAAGGATCGGCTCACGGGGGCACCTCTGGCTCACGGGGCTTGTAAGGATGGTGTTTATCATATGCGCCCACCTTCGTTTTATTTACAGTCCCCCTCGAAGTTTGCATCTCTTGGTGTCCATACGTCTTCTATCACTTGGCATGCGCGGTTGGGTAATCCATCTCGTTGTTCCAGTATAATAAGTAGATTTAACTTACCAGTTTCGAATAAGTCTCATGTTTTGGACTTGAATTGTGTTTCTTGTGACATTTGCAAATCACATAGACTACCATTTACAAATTTTTCTCTTGTTGCTACTGTTATTTTAGATTACATTTATGCTGATGTTTGGGGACCTGCCCCGTGTGCTAGTCATGATGGGTGTCGCTATTTCTTAGTGTTGGTTGATTCATTTAGTCGGTACTACTGGTTGTTCCCCTTGCAGGCTAAGTCACAGGTCTGCTCAATAATCAAACAATTTTAAAATTATGGTGGAAACTCAATTTAATGCAAAAATAAAACATTTCCATTCAGATAACGGTGGTGAATTTTGTGCATTACACCCATTTTTTACCTCCTGTGGTATAAGTTGGCTTACTACTGCTCCCCACACTCCCCAACAGAATGAAATGTCTGAACGGCGTAATTGTCATATTCTTGAGGTAACTAAAGCTCTTTTACATTTCTCTAGCTTGCCTCGTGAATTTTGGTCCTTTGCTGTGCAAACAATGGTATACTTAATTAACCGTGTTCCTACGCCTCTTCTTGATCATCAGAGTCCATTTGAAGTTTTGTTCAAGTATGAGCCAAATTATTTAAAATTACGTACTTTTGGGTGTGTATGCTATCCTTGGCTTCGACCATACTTTCCGGGCATATTATCATTTCCCTCCAAACATTGTATATTTGTGGGATACTCTAGCTCTCAGATTGCCTATAAATGTCTTGATCCAGTCACAGGCCGCCTTTATATTTCCCGCCATGTGAAATTTGATGAACACAGGGTTTGGACTTCTATACCACTCACGGAGCCATCTCAGGAGCCTATGGCTTGCTTATTCTTACTCCCTGGTCCATCATCTTCCATGGATGAATCTCTTCAGCCTGATACTCCATTTAGTGGACTTCCCACTATGGCCCAGCCTCCTTCGCCAGCTACTGTGGCAAGTCCTACTAACCCAGCAACCATGAATCCGGTTTCTGAGCCACATCCGTCTGTTGACCAATATCCACCTGTCAATCGAGATCCACCTCGAACACATGCTATGCGAACCCGTAGGCAGAATAATATATTCAAGCCGAAGCGACTTTTCAAAGCCACAAAGCATCCACTCCCGGAGGATATTGAACCACCCACTGTTTCGGCCACCCTTTCTGATCCTCGATGGCGTGCTGCTATGGCCGATGAGTTTACTGTACTTCAGAAACATGGAACATGGGATCTTGTTCCTCCATCTCCCACCGCCAATGTCATTGGCTGCAAATGGGTATTTCAGATCAAACGCAAGCCAGATGGGTATGTTGATAAATTTAAAGCCCGTCTTGTCGCTAAAGTTATCCATCAGCGTCCAGGAATAGATTATCATGAGACTTTCAGCCCAGTTGTCAAGCCGGTCACCATTCGAACCGTCCTCTCCCTTGCTCTTTCTAAAAGTTGGGCGATTCGTCAGCTGGACATCAGCAACGCTTTTCTTCATGGACACCTGTCAGATCCCGTTTACATGAAACGACCACCTGGTTTTGCCGACCACAGCTATCCCAATCATATCAGCAAGCTCAGAAAGTCTCTATATGGTTTATGCTAGGCTCCTCGTGCTTGGTATGAGGCTCTTAGTGCTTCCCTTATTCGGTTTGGCTTTGTTCAATCCCGTGCAAATCATTCTTTATTTACTTATTCTCGTGAAACTGCCCGTCTCATTATCCTTGTGTATGTAGATGCTTTGCTTATCACAGGTTCTTCATCTTCCCTAATTCAAGCCTGTTGATAGGCGAACATAAATCAATGACTGGCGAACAAGAATTAAAGCCTTAATAAGGATTACGAGGATTCAACCCCAAATCAAAGTTGATCAACAAAGGAAATCAAGTCGAAGTGCATAAATCAATCCAGGGAGTGCATAAACTGACGAACAACTATAACGACGAACAGCCTATCGGCGAACAGATTTTAAGGCCCAAGACCAGAGATGAACATTTAGCTAAGTCACTGATGACGAGCAACATTGATAAAATGTGGTGCATCTACCAACCTAAGAGGTGAATGACGACGAACAAAGGATCAAGATCCCAACGCCAATCTGTGTAAAACACAAAGGTGAACAACTTCTGAGCCATGCACTCAAAAGACGAACAACTACGAAAGCATGATCCCAAGAGGCGAACAACTTTCAGTTGAAAAACAATCAAGATTAGTCAAACCGACTTAGGCGAACAACAATGAGTCCGAGATAAGACCAAAATAAGACTTTGTAACTAAGATTCAGCTTAGATAAGGTCAAACTGTGGTCAAAGGACACTTGTCAAGCATGCAGGCTAGGGAGACCAAAAGTCATAGACACCTCATGCTTGCTAGTCTTTATAAATAGTTGTTCTCCAACTTAAGAAATACAAGTTCAAATTCAAAAACACTCCCAAAACACACACTAATACACCTAAACGTACACACATACGAAATTATTACGATTTCAACTTTCATATTTACAAGTTCATAACCCGAACCCTCGATTTACCATTTACGGTGGTAACCAATCACACGTAATTGATTGATGATCTTTAAACCGAACTTAAACAGTCACTAATCCATCCGATAAAAATTGATCACCAACAATTTTGGCGCTAGAAGGAGGGTTCGAACCTCCGAATTAGTGTGATTACTCAAGAACTTCAAGCTGAAAACTTGAAGATTCAAAGAAAACCTCAAGAAATATTTGAAGATTCAAACAAAAGTGTTCTTAGTGTTCTTAGTGTTCTTCATCATAATAATTAAGACAAATTAATTCGGAATGCCTCAATCCAAGGAAACCCAAGCGTCACACTTGTCAAGGAGAGCATCTCCCACCCGAGCCTCGTCGGCTGACCACCAGGATCGTAATCCTAGACATGTGAATAGGTCACAACATACTGCCATAACTCATAATCTCCCACCTGAAATGGAAGCCCTGGCGAACAACCCTAATGAACTGGCCAAAACCATTGCTGCTCTCCAGGCTCTACAGAGACAGCAAGATCAAAATAGGCCTTCACAAGTGAGACCTAAAGATAGAGCCGTAGAAGTTGTTAGGGCTAGATCAACCAGGGGCGAACAACACGAGGTGAACAGTGCCCAGATCAGGCGGGATAAAGGCAAAGCAAAGATGGTCGAACCAAGAGAGGGCCAGGCTGAATCTGCTCGCGGGCGAACAACAATGTCGAGCCACGGAACAACCCGCTTCAGTGCCCAGGACAGACTTGGCCAACCCCAGCAACAGGAGAAAGTTGCTCGCCAGGAAGCTGAGCGTGGGCGAGCAACATTTGAGCAACCACGCCCATCAATTCATGAGAGACTCTCTCAATCTGCCTTCAGGCGTCTAGGGCCAAATGTGGCGAGCAACCCTAGGAAACAGCTCCAGGAGTTGCCCACTCCAAGTGAGGGACTGCGACGAGCAGAAAGGTTGGTACCTTTGCTCGCCGAACAACCTCCAAGTCAGGGGGCATCTTTGGATGAGCTATCGAGCTTAAGAAGGGCAGTGGAGAGCATGCAGGGACAGTTGGACCAACAAAGAGGTGTGGGGACAACTAGTTTGCCATCCTCACCACTATCACCTGTCATTCTGAAAGCCCCGATTCAGAAGAAGGTCCAGTTCCCAGCAAGCATACAGTATGACGGTGTTGTTGATCCCAGAGTTCATCTAACAAAGTATTCAGATTATATGGTCTCAGTGGGAGCCAGCGACGCCACTCAATGCCGAAATTTCCCCTTAACTTTGGGGGATCGGGTGCACAAGTAGTTTTCGACGATGCCACCAGCATCTATCCACTCTTTTACTCAACTCAGTCGAGAATTTCTTTCCCATTTCTCAACGGCGGGATCATACTTGTCCCAGAAACATCGATTGTCGGACCTAAAATAAAATGACGACGAGTCAGATCGGGCATTCATGGAAAGGTTCGACAAGGTGTTGTTAGAAGGTGAACCCGTCAGTGAGGATACAAAAATCGTTGCCGTTATGGCCGGGTTGAAGAAAGGATCAAAGCTATGGAAAGAGGTACGTCTGAAGTGCCCAAGAAGTTATGCCGAATTCAGGAATCAAGCCGGCATATTCGTTTCCATGCATGAGGCTTTGCAATCAAACTTGGGGAGAACAAAACTGATCCCAATGAGAACAACAAAAAACCTGGTGCAACAAGCTATCGAGTCCCTAAAAAATGAAGGCGTTCACTAAAGGGACAGAACTCAAAGAAAAGTTGAATCAAGTACTAACAGTGTCAGTCGATACTGTTTATGAAAATGTGAAGGATAAGGAGTTGCTCTCCCCTCTCCGGAAAATTCGCCAAGACACTGGCAAACTCAACCCTAACAAGTATTGTGCCTACCATCAAAGCGTGGGGCACTTTACGAGCGAATGTAGAGATTTGCTCAAACAGCTCTGGCGTTTCTACGAGGACGGAAAGCTCTCCGACTTTGTCAAGAGACAACCCGAGAAGAGAGTCCGGAAGAACAACTCCGAGGACGAGGATGATCAGCCTCAGAAGAACAATAAACCAGCACGACCAGTTCCTACCATTCCTACTGACTTGAAGCGATTTTACTAACTTCTACTAGTCGCTCACCCGCAAGCGGACGGGTTCACTGTAGTATAAGTACGTATAATGACCAAGTAGTATCGAACCCAAGGGATGGTGTATATGCGAATAGAACCCTGAAGATCTACGCGTTGTAGTTAATATGAGTGTATTGTTTTTGGATTTTTTGGAAGATTGATTAAAAGACTAAATTAAACTAAGTAAACTAAAATACTAAAGCAATCAAATTAACTAAGGGTTGTGTTCTAATGAGAGATGGTGATGCTTAGGATTGAAATCCCTACGTATACTAACGGAACAGGTACATAATCAGAATAACTGTGACACACAAGAAATAACCTATGTCTAAGAATGCAAGGTGAAAGCTCAAGATTCTAAACCCTAATACTTTACCCTAACACTCGACTTCACTAATCTACTAACAAGTTAATAGATTGTGCTTAATTAATGAGACCCTAATTTAACTAAGGTGATGCGGTCGTCCTCCTTCGCTAAACCGGTAAATGAATTAACCTTTCCTAAACCCTCTCGTTAAGTCTACTCCTTGTTAAAGAGTGATACGGTCGTTCTCTCTCTAACACCTTTCGAACAAAATTCAAGAGCGAAGTCTAGATTAATTTTAAGAATTCATTAACCAAGAGAATTAAAACCTAACGTCACAAGTTACTCTAATTACATACCCACAACCTACTTCTACGAGTTCATCCTACCCTAAGCATACAAGGGAACTGGACATAGCTTTAACAAACATAAAAGAAATAGAAGAAACAACGAACATAAACATAATGAATTGAACGAAGAAAATAAGAAACATGAACTAGGGTTTTTAAAAGAAAATAAATCTGAGAACTGAAATTTAATTAACTCAAACGAAGTTTCAAAGTGTTTAAAGAAATCAAACTAACGAAAAGAAACTAATAAACGAAAAGAAACTAAGAATTCGTACGAAAAACCTCAACAAAACGTAAACGTAAACTTGCTTCTCTCCTTCCTCTCCAAAAACTAAGTCTAAAAGTGATGTCTAAAGTTCGGGATCCTTCAAAACGTGTTTGGAAGAGGTATTTATAGGCAACGGGTCGAAACAGGATCTCATGGGTCAAAATTTTGTCGAGCTCGAGTAGAGGTCGAGTAAAAGTACTCGAGCAATGCAAGCTCGAGTGTTAAAATTGTACAGAACATGAAAAGTACTCGAGCCCCTTAGCTCGAGTAGTGCTACTCGACCGGACCTTGCTCGAGTAGTCTACTCGAGTGCCCGCGTACTGCCTACTCGACCTGCTTCTGCTCGAGTGCACTACTCGAGTGCCTGAGTATTGGCTACTCGACCGAAGCTGGCTCGAGTAGTCTACTCGAGTGCATGAGTAGTGTTTACTCGAGCACCTTCATCTTGAGTACTTCAATGACACTTTTGCTCGCTCGAACTAATATTTCTCGTATTTCTTCCATATCTTCTCATCCGGGTATCCGTTTGAGTCGATTCGAAGTCCTACGAACTCCTCTTTTTGCCCTCTATCCATCTATAAGCATAAAAGACACAAATTTGTTAGTTTGAGAAAATAATACTCAAACGACTCTAAATACTTATATGAATCCATCAAAATAAAGGCATTTCGAGCGACGAATCGTGACAATTTCACGCCTAATCAACCCCTCCAAACTTACCATGTTGCTTGTCCTCAAGCAACGAAATAATAAGTCAAGTGAAATTGTTAGGAATGAGTCAAGGAATCCAATCATGGAAGTACATAAATTCGAGCTTCAAAGATGCATCACAAGTATACTCACTCACCTTCCTTCATCATATTCATGCAACAACAACAAGAAACACCAAAATCCAACATGGATGTGCACTCAACGATGTGTTTCACTCCCTCACAAGTGTATAACAATGATCAAGGGACTCTCTCAAACAATCAATCACACAAATTGGCAGCCATAGGCTTGTAAGTGCTCTTAACTTCGACCATACTCTAGAAATCAATGCCGAATCAAAAAGGACTTTTCTCAAGGTTGTAATGTAGGCTCTTTGGACAGGTGGGATAACAATATAGGGTAAAGTGACTAAAGTGAATGGAGAATAGAAAATCAAAATTTGGCAATTCGAGATTAGGAACAGAATACTTCAAACATGTTCAATCAACACCCTTTCAATTCCATACTCTCAATACTTCAATTTTTTCTTTCTCACTCTTTTCATTTTTTCTTTTTCAATCACTTTACTTTTTTTTTTCTTTTTCGCACAAACACATGAGCTCATTTTTTTTTCTTCTCATATTCACTCAACAAACAACCTTTTCCTTTTTCAACTCAATTCACTCCCTTCACATTCACACTTTCCTATTCTCCACTCAAATTGGGACAAAAAGGCTTAGGAATTGGAATAGTGTTCATATGTGCTAGCTAATAAAATAGGCTTTAGGCTCAAAGGGGCTAACAAGGGATACATGTCATTGGTAAGGAAAATTTTGTCTAAGTGACTCAATTAAAACAAAGATGGCCTAAAATCACATTCGACATATCAAACTAGACACAATCAAGGAGCAAGAGCACATGCAAGTTCTAGCATCCTCTAAGGTGACGATCCACTCACAAACGAAGAGATTAATTTATGCATCAAAATCTCATAAGGCTCAAAAGCTCACGGTTTTCACATCCATGCTAGTCTAGTGCATTCTCACTCTCATCACACAAGTACTCAAAAGAAAAATTCACAAGCATACGAGTTCATTCTCAAATCAGCTCAAACTCAAACACTCACACAAAAGAATTTCTAACTCACCCTTACAACTCACTCTACTCATCAAATCATACTCAAAGATAGCAATCAACAAGCATAAGATGATTGATAGGCATGAAATATGCAATAGCGAGTCAAATCAAAATCACCCCAAGGAGTATCTCAACAAACCAATGATCAATCAAACTAAACTTAAAGATAAGGGCGTTCATGCATGTGCAATGTAACAAAAAAACATAAAGAAAACTCCACCCCCCAAACTTCGACCTTGCTAGAGGTCTAAGTTTGGGGTTGTGGGTTACCTCAACCAAATAATTCAGTTTCTCTCAATAGCTTTGCACACTCCCTTGTCTCAAGTTGGTTCCTTCAAGCTCCACTTCTTTGGTACTCCATGCTACCTTTACTCCTTTAGAGACAAGCCTACAAGCAACTCACTCAAATACGAGGTTAAACATACGACTCAAAATAACTCCCTAATAACTAAAAACAAAGCAAATAATAAAAAAATAATGGGTTGCCTCCCATTCAGCGCTATTTTTAAGGTCCTCATGCCGGACCAAGCTCAAAGAAGCTTATGGGACATCATACTTAAATTTACCTCCCTTACTCTCATAAGAGTGGTGTTTGAACTCATTTCCTTGATGCCCCTCCATCATGAGCTCTTTTGCTTTCTTCTCATTCCCAAGTGTTATGGGTCTCAACTCCTTCTCATCTTTATCTGGAGGAGTCTTACTAAATAATTTCTTGAGTTTGGACTTTTTCTTCTTAACTCCTCCTTTTCCCTCTAGCTGGACCATGTCCACTTTCTTCACCTCTTCATCCTTCAACTTCTTCACTTCATCCCTATCAGAATAATCAAGATCATAATGCTCATGGGTTAAATAGTCAAGTGAAGGACTAACAAAATCATGAATATGAGAGGGATTAGGGATAGGAGGCGTGTCTTCAACACGAGGATCAATTTCATCCATGCAATACAAGCTCTCATCCTCCCTCGGGTGCTTCATGGCTTCATATAGGGAGATCTTCACTTCTTGATCATCAACCTTCAATGTAATCTTCCCATTTGCCACGTCTAGCACCATCCCCGCCGTAGCTAAGAACGGTCTTCCCAAGATCAGGGGCACGTGCTCATCTTCCTCCATCTCAAGCACTACAAAGTCGGCTGGAAAAATGTGATCTCCAACTCTCACTAGGACGTCTTCAACCACACCTTGAGGTCGAGTGATATACCGATCGGCAAGTTGAAGCGTCATCATTGTGGGTTGAAGTTCTCCACCTTCTAACTTCTTGAAAAGCGACAAGGGCATGAGATTGATGCTCGCCCCTAAATCACATAGCGCTCCTTTCTTGATCACGCTCCCAATGTCACATAGGATCGTGAAGCTCCCGGGATCCTTCAGCTTCGGTGGAAGCGCCTTGTGCACTAATGCACTCACCTCGTGGTTCAGCTGCACCAACTTCGGCTCATCCACTCGCCGTCTTTTCGCAATCAAGTCCTTCAGAAACTTTACATAATGCGGCATCTGTTCCAAAGCATCATAAAAAGGAATGTTAATGTGAAGTTGTTTAAAAACATCAAGAAATTTTGCAAATTTTTCATCAAGCTTCTTTTTCATGAAGCGCTGTGGATACGGGACGGGTATCACAGATTTGGGTACCCCCCATTCATCTCTTTCTGTTTCTTTCACTTTTTCCCTTGCTTCCTTCGCCTTCTTCCACTTAGGAACTCTCTCAATCTCCTCACTTTCCTTGCCCTTCTGGGACTCATCCATATCTTTACTCTTCTTAATGCCTTCATCCTCAACCCCTTTCTCAATCTTCTTCTCCTCAGTCTCAACTTCCCCTTGGGGAGTCTCAGAATCAGCAGGCATCTGAGGACCTTCATAGTTGGTTCCACTTCTAAGCTGGATCGCCTTGCAATGCTCTTTCGGGTTCCCCTCCGGCATTCTATTCACTGATTGTGCAATCTGGCTCATCTGGAACTCTAAAGAAGTGAACCTTCGATTGTTCTCTTGTTGAGTTCTAGTCCACTCAACGTTCATCTTCTGGAGCTCTTGATCACGATGATCACCCTTTTTATGCAACTCCTTCACATCGTACTCCAAGGATGACAACCTCTTACTTCCTTCTTCCACTTTCTGAAGGATAGCTCTCAACATCTCCTCAGTTGATGCACCGCCTTCTCCACCAGGAGGTTTAGACCCCGGATCAACACATGCAGGAACAGTAATACCAGCTTTTGGGTTAGCATAAGAAAAGTTCTCATTCTTCCTCCATGTGCTTTGAGGAGGCTGCTGCCCTCCTTGAACTCCTTGTGTGTTCCTCCATTGATTTTGAGGCGGCTGTGGGCCTGGAGGTACAAATGGCTGGCCATAAGAAGGCCTTCCATACTGATTTCCACCTTGGTAGCCATTCTGATTGTAATACGGGCCTCGCATGTAATTGGCTACCTCTTGCTGCCCCTTGGGCTGGTCTACTCTCTCATTCTCTACTGCATGCTCTCCAACCAAACTCTTCCCCAACTCGAGGTTGTTGATCTTCTCCATCATGGCCATCAATAGCCTTCTCGTTCCTTCTCCCTCTTCAACCTGATGCACTCTCTGAAAATCTGCATCCACACCCCAAGCACCGGCATTCGTGACAATGTTGTCCACGATCTCCCTACACCTCTCTATGCCTTGATTCAGGAATGCTCCACCCGCACAGGCGTCTAAATGGTCTTGCCCCGCCTTGTTGGCACCACAATAGAAGAATGCTATAATATCCCCCTCATAGTACCCGTGCTGCGGGCACTCTATCAGCATGTTTGAGTATCTCTCCCACGCTTGACATAGGTCCTCTCCTTGCTTCTGACGGAAGGAAGAGATCTCAATTCTCACTTTAATCGTTCTCGATGGAGGGTAGAATCGCTCGAGGAACAGACGCTCGAGCTCAGCCCATGTGGTTACACCTCCCCGTGGGAGTGTGTTGTCATACCACTCTTTAGCTATTCCCGTCAATGAGAATGGAAACAGCCTAAGCCTTTTGGCATCTTCAGACATACCATTGTAATTGAATGTGGAGACTATCATGAAAAAGCTCCTCAGATGTGTATGAGGATTCTCCTTCCCGATCAACCCCTTGAACTGATTCTCGGTAAGCAGCTTTAAAATCCCCAGGGATATCGAGAAGTTGTTCGCCTCAACTGGAGGCAAAGCCACTCCATCATAGTACTGTTGTGGCTGCACTGCAAACCTCCCTCGAATTGCCATATTGTGATCTACGTTCTGAGGAACGTGTTGAGGATTAGCAGCAGGTACTGGTACTTGTTGGGGTGGTGGTGGGTAAACAGGTGGTTGATTATAGACTGGGGGTGGAGGATACGGGTATGGTGGATAAGGATAAGGTGGGTATGGGTAATGTTGGTATATTGGGTTGTTTAAAGGGTTATTTGGGTTTTGTGGGTAAGCAGGGTTTTGGTTCTGGCTTTGGGGTTGTGTTTGTGCAGAGTTGATTGTGCCTTGTGGGTTCAGGTGTGGGCTCTCAGTTCCCCCTATGTGTATCTGCTGATTACTGCTGTTTCCATTGGCACCCTCTGCCCGTTCCACAAGAGCAGTATACTCTGCAGCTATTTTGTCTAACTCCCCAAGTTCATCAAAAATCTTGTCTTTGTTTCCCGCGGCAGTAGTCATTCTTCTTAAGAAGGCTCAGTTCCTTCTAGCTATTGTCTCAGGATCTGCAGGTAACCTCTCTTCGCTCGTATTGCCTTGTGAGCGTGATTTCATAAACCTGACACACTAGCAGAAAGATCAAAACGCAACTGCCTAATGAATAAAAATAAAAATAAAATAGAAAAGAAAGCACTCACTACTAACTACTAAGCTATCTACAAGTCCTATTCAAAAGCATACAACGCCATCCCCGGCAACGACGCCATTGACTTGAAGCGATTTTACTAACTTCTACTAGTCGTTCACCCGCAAGCGGACGGGTTCACTGTAGTATAAGTACGTATAATGACCAAGTAGTATCGAACCCAAGGGATGGTGTATATGCGAATAGATCCCTGAAGATCTACGCGTTGTAGTTAATATGAGTGTATTATTTTTGGATTTTTTGGAAGATTGATTAAAAGACTAAATTATACTAAGTAAACTAAAATACTAAAGCAATCAAATTAACTAAGGGTTGTGTTCTAATGAGAGATGGTGATGCTTAGGATTGGAATCCCTACGTATACTAACGGAGCAGGTACATAATCAGAATAACTGTGACACACAAGAAATAACCTAAGTCTAAGAATGCAAGGTGAAAGCTCAAGATTCTAAACCCTAATACTTTACCCTAACACTCGACTTCACTAATCTACTAACAAGTTAATAGATTGTGCTTAATTAATGAGACCTTAATTTAACTAAGGTGATGCGGTCGTCCTCCTTCGCTAAACCGGTAAATGAATTAACCTTTCCTAAACCCTCTCGTTAAGTCTACTCGTTGTTAAAGAGTGATACGGTCATCCTCTCTCTAACACCTTTCAAATGAAATTCAAGAGCGAAGTCTAGATTAATTTTAAGAATTCATTAACCAAGAGAATTAAAACCTAACATAACAAGTAACTCTAATTACATACCCACAACCTACTTCTACGAGTTCATTCTACCCTAAGCATACAAGGGTTTTAGCCGGGCATAGCTTTAACAAACATAAAAGCAATAGAAGAAACAACGAACATAAACATAATGAATTGAACGAAGAAAATAAGAAACATGAACTAGGGTTTTTAAAAGAAAATAAATCTGAGAACTGAAATTTAATTAACTCAAACGAAGTTTCAAAGTGTTTAAAGAAATCAAACTAACGAAAATAAACTAATAAACGAAAAGAAACTAAGAATTCGTACGAAAAACCTCAACAAAACGTAAACGTAAACTTGCTTCTCTCCTTCCTCTCCAAAAACTAAGTCTAAAAGTGATGTCTAAAGTTCGGGATCCTTCAAAACGTGTTTGGAAGAGGTATTTATAGGCAACGGGTCGAAACGGGATCTCATGGGTCAAAATTCTGTCGAGCTCGAGTAGAGGTCGAGTAAAAGTACTCGAGCAATGCAAGCTCGAGTGTTAAAATTGTACAGAACATGAAAAGTACTCGAGCCCCTTAGCTCAAGTAGTGCTACTCGACCAGACCTTGCTCGAGTAGTCTACTCGAGTGCCCGTGTACTGCCTACTCGACCGGCTTCTGCTCGAGTGCACTACTCGAGTGCCTGAGTATTGGCTACTCGACCGAAGCTGGCTCGAGTAGTCTACTCGAGTGCATGAGTAGTGTTTACTCGAGCACCTTCATCTTGAGTACTTAAATGACACTTTTGCTCGCTCGAACTAATACTTCTCGTATTTCTTCTATATCTTCTCATCCGGGTATCCGTTTGAGTCGATTCGAAGTTCTACGAACTCCACTTTTTGCCCTCTATCCATCTATAAGCATCAAAGACACAAATTTGTTAGTTTGAGAAAATAATACTCAAATGACTCTAAATACTTATATGAATCCATCAAAACAAAGGTATTTCGAGCGACGAATCATGACAATTTCACGCCTAATCACCTACTCGTCCATTGGAAGATTTATATATGATGGAACCTGCAGGTCCCGCAGGAGGATGTTCCAATGGACGACCACCAATCTCCAACCGGAAAAGAAAAGCTGAGCTACGAGCGATCGATCAAGTCCAAGAAATGGGGGTCAAACCATCTATCATGCAGACAGCAGAACTGACCTTTACCGAAAATGACTTGGAAGGAATCTTAACTCCGCACAACGATTCGCTCGTAATATGTGGAAAAATTATGGGAACGCGAGTCCACAGATTATTGGTGGACACTGGAGCCTACACCAACATCCTATTCAAAAAGACGCTCGATCATTTTGGAGATTATTCGGGCTATATCCGGGATACGACTCACAGAATAATAGGCTTCGGGAATGTTGTAACGGACCCATTGGGAATAGTTACTTTAGCAGTACAACTTGTAACAGCCAACGAACCCGAGAAAAATATTACGAGAATGGTTGACTTCTTGGTTGTAGACCAGGATTCAACTTATAACGGGTTTCTTGGTCGACCCTTTTTGAATGAATTCAAAGCTGCCTGTTCCACTTACCACTATTGTTTGAAATTCCCAATAGCAAGCGGAGCAGGTACGATCAAAGGAGACAAAGAAATGTCAGGGAATGTCTCTTACAGTTACAGGTCAAGCATGCATTAGTATCCATGATGGAAGCCACAACTAGCTATCCTGCTGATGAACCATCAATACTGGAGAACATGATGGACGTAGAAGAAGACCACATGGATACTGACGAACAACATCTTGACGAGCAGGTGTTGGACGAACAACTCCTCACCACTCATGAGGAACATTATTCTGACGAACAACAAAGGGGTGGTGACGAGCAACACTCACCAGATAGCTTCAAGGGCCAGGTGTTGACTAACAACAACGGATCAGGGCCAACAGATGATCTAGATCCCCGCCTGGGGGCAGAGCCAATGAACATCGAAAATGATTTCAACTCTGAGGGACCAATACTTGATCCTCGGTGGAAAGGACAAAAACGACGAACAACTCCAGTTGAAGAACTGGAGGCGTTCAAAGTTAATCCTGAAAACCCGGATCTCGAATTATACATAGGATCTGAGCTTCCTGAGCCTTACAGATCCCGAATGAAAGAGTTCCTCAGTAAAAATCTAGATGTTTTTGCTTGGTCTCATGCAGACATGGTGGGGATAGATCCGAAACATGCTTGTCACAAGCTCAACATCAATCAAGCAAAAAGGCCTATCCATCAAAAACGAAGAAAATATGGCCCAGACAAGTATCAAGCTTTGAACGAAGAAGTAAAGAAGTTGTTAGACAACGACCTAATCCGACAAGCACTCTGTCCACAATGGGTAGCAAACCCAGTCCTTGTAAGGAAACCAAACGGGACCTGGAGGCTATGCATAAACTTTACAGATCTGAATGCAGCATGCCCGAAGGACAACTTTCCACTCCCTCACATTGACCAGTTGGTGGACAGCACTGCAGGTCATAAAATGCTAACATTCATGGATGCCTTTGCCGGGTACCATCAAATTCCAATGCATCCAGACGATCAAGAGAACACGGCATTTTATACAAACAAAAACTTGTTGTGTTGGAAAAGAATGCCCTTCGGCCTCATCAACGCCGGAGCAACATACCAGAGGTTGGTGAACAAGATGTTCGACGAACAAATCGATGATACGGTAGAAGTCTATGTGGACGATATCGTAGTCAAAAGCCCCCGAAGGGAAGACCATCTTCAACATTTGACCCAGGTGTTCGAAATCCTTCGACACTACAACATGAAGCTGAATCCAAAGAAGAGCAGTTTCGGAGTTCATTCAGGAAAATTCCTGGGCCATCTTGTTAGTCAACGAGGGATTGAAGCCAATCCAACAAAAGTTAAAGCAATCGTGGATATGCAACCTCCACGTTCAATAAAAGAAGTGCAAAGGCTTACGGGATGCCTAGCAGCATTGAATCGGTTCATATCCAGATCGGGGGACAAATGCCGTCCATTCTTTGAAGCTATCAAGAAAGGACAGTTCACATGGACTAACAACTGTCAAAAGGCGTTCGACCAACTCAAAGATTACCTGGGAGATGTAAAAATCCTATCAAAACCTATCCCGGGAGAGAAGCTATATTTATACCTAGCAGCGTCAGAGGTGGCCATCAGCTCCGTTCTGGTACGAGAAGATGGCAAATTTCATCAACCTATTTACTACGTCATTTCAAGCTTTGCACGACGCAGAGATCAAATATTCTCCAACCGAGAAACTGGCGTACGCACTTGTCATGAGTGTAAGGAAGTTACGACCATACTTCTTTGATCATCAGGTTGAAGTGCTAACAACTTTCCCACTCAGATAAATTCTCCATCACCCCGATACAGCTGGTCATCTATTAAAGTGGTCACTAGAGATTAGCCAATTCGGGGTAACCTATACTCCTCGAACTGCGATCAAAGGGCAAGGATTAGCCGACTTTATTGTCGAACTAACCGTCCCACCAGATCCGACGAGAGGACTTGATCACCCCTGGCATCTTTACGTTGACGGGTCTTCAACCAACATAGCCTCGGGGGCAGGAGTAGTTCTAATCAGTCCAGACAGACAAGTATTCACCTCGGCAATCAAATTTGGCTTCATGGCCACCAATAACGAAGCCGAATATGAAGCTCTCATTGCTGGTCTCCACCTATCCCTTGCAGTAGGTGTTAGACGGTTACAAATATTCGGCGACTCGCAATTGATTGTGAATCAAGTCTGAGGTGAATACGAGGCGAAAGATGATCACATGATCGAATATCAACGAATTGTTGCTTACCTGATGTCCTTGTTAGAACAAGTCTTCATTGAACAAATTCCAAGGACAAGCAACACACAAGCAGATGCGTTGGCCCGACTAGCAACAAGTGAGGGACCAGCAGAGTTGGCAGCCATTATAATTACAAAGATGAATGATCCATCAACAAGAAGTTATAATGTCAATCAACTTGATGAACAAGCAAGTGAAGAAGAAGATTGGAGAACAGATATAGTCAAATATTTGAAAAGTGGAAAAAAACCAAACAACCCTTTTGAAGCCGCCAAGCTAACAAAGCAAGCCGCCAGATATACTCTGGTAGGCGAGCAGCTTTACAAAAGGGGAATATCAATCCCACTTCTCAAATGTTTGACTAGGGGGCAAGGACGAGCAATACTCGAAGAAATACATGCTGGAGTATGCGGAAATCATACTGGGGGGCAAGCCTTGGCATACAAAACCATCAGACAAGGCTATTATTGGCCAACTTTACGTCAAGACGCAATTAAGAAAGCAAAGACTTGCCATCAATGTCAAATTTTTGCCCCAAACATTCATACCCCGGCCCAACAGCTCGTATCAGTTTATAGCCTGTGGCCATTTGCAAGATGGGGGATGGACATTATTGGTCCCTTCCCAGCGGGAGTCGGAGGAGTTCGATTTGCCGTTGTGGTAGTCGACTATTATACAAAATGGGCAGAAGCAGAAGCCATGGTAAAAATCACCCAGCAGAAAATGATCAACTTCATTTGGAAGAACATTGTTTGTCGTTTTGGAGTTCCACAAACCATCGTGACAGACAATGGTCTGGAGTTTGATGGAAAAGAGTTGAGGGATTTCTGTACAAAGTGGGGAATCAAAAAACATTACTCTACGCCCTATCATCCCTAATCAAATGGACAAGTTGAGGCCGTAAACAAGATTATCAAGCATACATTGAAAGTACGGCTGGCGGAGAGCATAAGCAGTTGGTCTGAAGAACTCCCGGAAGTCCTGTGGGCATATAGAGTTTCTCCCAGGTCAAGCACCGGAGAAACACCTTTTACAATGGCTTTTGGGGACAGAAGCTGTAATTCCAATCGAGTTAAAAACCAACACATACCGAACGACCAACTTTGATGAGAAGGCGAACAACTCTGCTCTAGCTGCTGAAATGGATTTGCTCGAAGATAAAAAACTGAATGCCGAGCTAAAAAATACTACCTATAAGCAGCGAGCAGAACGCTATTATAATTCCCATGTTAAAGTCAGGGAATTCAGAGTTGGAGATATGGTTCTAAGAAAGTTGCTCGCCCAACCTCCAGGGGTATTGGGACCAACTTGGGAGGGCCCGTATCGTATAACGGAAAAATTCGTTAATGGTGTATACGATATCGAAGATATGGAAGGCAAGCCGGCCCAATACTCCTGGAATGCTGTACATTTGAAGAAGTACTATCAATGAGGCGAACAAGTTCTTATTTGGGTGAACAATGTCTTGGGGGGCCAGTAAACCAAGTGTGGCAAACCAAAAACTTGCCTAATTTTTTTTAAAAATTTTGCTAGGTATAGAATTTAAAGTTGTTCGGCACATTGTATAGTTTAGTGTTGTTTTATCTTTTATTTATAGACAGAGTTGCTCGGCAAAAATATTATAAGCGAGCATGTTTTAGTTAGTGTTCAAAGTTGTTCGTCAGATTATATATGTTAGTGACGAGCAGTCTTACAACACTTGTAAATTTTTCATAATGTAAATATAGTAGTTGTTCGTCAAGAGGAAAAGTCCAAAAGCTCGAGGTACCAGTCCATTTTGAGGACCAAAGCCACTTAAAGGTTGTTCATTTTTTAAAATGAACAGAACCTAAGGCTAAACCCTGATTCCATTAAAGGCAAAGTTCAATTCGAACAAAAGCCCAATACTATATGTTATAATTGCAAAGTCATTGACAAAAATGTAAAGGCAATTAACATATAAAGAAAATGAGCAAACATGAGAAAGACATTCCATTAATCGAAAGGCATTAAGCCTCAAAAATAGTACAATGATCCTAGAAGTCAAGTACTACAAAAGGAGCGAACAAATATTACAAGGAAGATGAAAAGAAAAAAGCTAAGTCCTAAGAACTATTGCTGCTCGGCTGGAGAAGGATCTTGAGTTTGATCAACGGGAGGTTCAACGATCATATCTCGAGCCAAGTCTTCAGCTGCCTTATCCTCCGCCTCTTTAGCAGCTTGTTCGTCGATAGCGGCCGACTCTTTTTCTTGCTCGTCCTCATTGACTTGGGGAGGAGGGTGAGTAACAACAATGCTAGGGTCAAGTTTATCAATCTTGACCCCCAATTCAGCCACATCCGCCAGCTGGATCTCAATATTGTTCGGCGGCGGGTAATGTTCGATAAACTCGGAGAGGTCTTTTCCCATCTCTTCAACCAGGTCTTTGTAATCATAAGCATCGGCCGTGCGGATGCTGTCCGCGTAGGCGTAAATATACCCAAGGTTAGAGATGGGGCCAGTGCGAGCCTGAACTTCCTCTTCAAGTTGCTCACGAGTGAAGAGGTTGACTTCTGTCTCTCGAAGACGAGCATTTTCTGCTTTAAGCTCGGCAATCTTTTGTTCTGCCGCGGACAACCTTTACTCCCCCTCACCGAGCATGGCCTCTTTGCCTCTCAATTCACCAGATAGACCCTGAATTTCTTCAAGGTGCTTCTTCTCAGTATCAATGTTAACATTGATCTGGTTATTGAGACAGGCAAGTTTGGCCTCATATTGGCTGATGAGGCCGTCCTTCTCCTCTGTGAGTTGCCGAGCAGTGCTGGTATAGCGGCGAGCAGATTCTTCTTGCTCGACAATCTGGGCCATTGCCCTTTGGGCCGTGACGAGGCCATTAGCATGGAGCATCATAGAGAGATGGACGTTGTCCGCCAGCCCTTGTTGGAAGACGGCTTTGTCCAGAGGACGTGTCCAGGCTCGAGCGATCAACTCCGTCGCCCTGCGAACGTGATCGCCAGGAATCTCCCTTATGTTGACGGGAGTCTTCGAGCAAGCATACTGATGTACAATACTTGCTCGACCGGGATGATCGTCAGCACAATATCTGTGAACAAGAAAGTAAAGGATACTTAGAAAAAAAAAGTAAATCTTGCTCGGCAAAGGCAGGGGTAGACTTACTACTTAAATTTCCGATCATCCCAACCCAGATGGGTGAGGTCTTCAGGGCCACGGACAGGGGTGGAATCCCTGCCCGCTTTGCCGGTTCTCTCTGTAGGCTCGATGGAGGAGTGCCGAACAGCATCCCCCTCAGGGCGAGCATGACTCTGGCCCACCTTTTCCTTCCCCTTACCGCCGCTGGGGACATCGTGGGCCAATGGAGTCCCATCAACTTTTTTCAAACGTTTCCCCCCGCGAGGAAGAGAAATTGGAGAAGATGGCTGAGCAGGACCAGGGAGAGCAGCTGGTCGTGGAACTTTGGCTCCTTCAGCCTTGTTCTTCATCCCCAGAACCTTAGTAGGCGGGTCACCTCTCCTCTTCCGTCCCTTCGGAGGCGCCATCTCGAAAACTCTTTGTTCCAAGAGGGCAAAGCAGGGTGGAACGACAACGGTGACTTGCTCGGCTACAAAAAAAATATATAAATATGAGGTTAAGGCGAGCAAGTTGGAAAGGACGGTGATGAACAAAGTGTGCGCAAAGTGTTAGAAAATTTTCATACCTGGGGGTACCTCTGCCTGGGCCTCTAGATGGTGAGGGTAAGAAAGTAGGCGAGCAGCTCTCAAGCACTTTCCCTCACGCAGATACTCAGTGGTCCTTTCCGCTCTATTGCGAAGGCCGACCAAGCAGGAGGTGAAGAGGAACTCCGAGCCAATCTCTTCTTCCTCCGAGTTCCACTTGGGTAAACGAGGGCCTGCGAACAAACAAGAAAAGTTAAATTAGAATAGTACAGTGCGAGGACGAACAAGAAAATAATCTTACGTTTAAATTTCCCATAAGAGGCTGGGGAATTTATTCGTCCATCACCACCGTGTGGACCAGAAGATGATCGACAATCACCCCCGATGAAGAAAAAGTGTTGTTTCCAATCGCGGATTTTGTTCGGCACTCCCTCTACCATCTTCAATCTTGTCCTGGCCTTGAGGTAGTAGTAACCTTCCTCTCTAGGGGGACATCTTGTGATCGTCATAAGGTAGTTGATCTCTTCTGCAGTTATACGATCAACGTACCCCTCCAGTGCGAACAGACACATTTTCCCCAACAAGTTCATCCACCCAATCGGGGTAATTTGAGTGATTGCAAGGTTGGTCGCCTCTAGGAAGCGACCAACAATGGGTGGAAGAGGCAGTTTCAATCCAGCGATCAAAGTATGAATGTTGATCGCCGTGCATCCTGGAGGTGGGCGATCAGCTCTCTCTTTTCTCTTGGGGGCCCACATATGAATATCATAGGGAATCTGGTAGGTCTCTCGGATCGAGTCCAACTCGTATTCGCGAACAACACTATTAATTTTGCTCGCCTGGAATTCAGACTTCACCAAATCCAACACTTCTCTCTGTGGGCGAGCGAAGTTGTTCGCGTGTTCCTCAGCATATGCTCGCCATTCAAAGGGCCGAGCAACTCCAGTTGGGATCTCATTTTCCATCATCTTTGGAGATGGGAACCCTATCCCTTCCAAAAATCCACGAGTCAACTCGTCGAATTGGGGATCTTCCGATTCAGCGCTGGACGAAGAGCCTTCATCGGAATCTCTGTTCGCAGCGACCACCACCTCCCTCCCTGACGGGCGAGCACCCGTATCTTCTACCGATTGAATAACGGAGTCTACGTGGGAATCCGATACCGAAGAGACTTCGAAAGGGGGTCGATTCTCGTGTGCCACAATAGGGAAGAGGGGTTCAAGAGTTTCCTCGGATTTGTTGCTCGAATGCGAAGACATAGAAGGAGAAGAGAGAAGAAGAACCAGACGGCGGCGATTCATCGGAGAAGACGGCAGAGCAAAGCCCCACACAGCGGCGATGGAGGTTTTTGAAGAAAAACAAAAGAAATGAGGTGAAGAAAGAAAGTAACTACCTGGAAAACAAAATTTGAAGCCAAATACTGGAAGAACGGACGCCGGAAAAGCTTGGAGTCGCCGAAGAAGGAGAAATCGTCGGAGCACTGTAGCAGAGATGGAAAAAGTGGGAAAAATTTTAGTTTCTCCCATATTTATACCCCAGGCAAAATGGGGTAAAATCCATAATTACCCCAAAAAATGGGGACCAAAATTGCCAAAAAATGGGGTAATTACCGAGCAAGCTCAAAAAATAAAGGACCAATTTGCAAATACAGGGGCGCGTGGCCTCGGGGTTGCTCGCGCGTGGGCGGCGCGCAATCATGCCGCCCACGTCATCCTCGTACATCCCCCAGATCTTGGGAAGACGAAATGGTGAACCCAAAGTTGATCGCCTAATTCAATGATGATCGTCCAAATCATCACCAGTATAGTATCCTAACTACAGTTGCTCGCCACAAAGTTGCTCGTCTGGGACAACATGTAGTCAGGATAGGGGGCAATTGTTGATAGGCGAACATAAATCAATGACTGGCGAACAAAAATTAATGCCTTAATAAGGATTACGAGGAATCAACCCCAAATCAAAGATGATCAACAAAGGAAATCAAGTCGGAGTGCATAAATCAATCCAGGGAGTGCATAAACTGACGAACAACTATAACGACGAACAACATATCGGCGAACAGGTTTTAAGGCCCAAGACCAGAGATGAATATTTAGCTAAGTCACTGATGACGAGCAACATTGATAAAAGGTGGTGTATCTACCAACCTAAGAGGTGCATGACGACGAACAAAGGATCAAGATCCCAACGCCAATCTGTGTAAAACACAAAGGCGAACAACTTCTGAGCCATGCACTCAAAAGACGAACAACTACGAAAGCATGATCCCAAGAGGCGAACAACTTTCAGTTGAAGAACAATCAAGATTAGTCAAACCGACTTAGGCGAACAACAATGAGTCCTAGATAAGACCAAAAGAAGACTTTGTAACTAAGATTCAGCTTAGATAAGGTCAAACTGTGGTCAAAGGACACTTGTCAAGCATGCAGGCTAGGGAGACCAAAAGTCATAGACACCTCATGCTTGCTAGTCTTTATAAATAGTTGTTCTCCAGCTTAAGAAATACAAGTTCAAATTCAAAAACACTCCCAAAACACACACTAATACACCTAAACGTACACACATACGAAATTATTATGATTTCGACTTTCATATTTACAAGTTCATAACCCGAACCCTCGATTTACCATTTACGGTGGTAACCAATCACACGTAATTGATTAATGATCTTTAAATCGAACTTAAACAGTCACTAATCCATCCGATAAAAATTGATCACCAACAAAGCCGTCATGAGTCATTTACATTCCTCCTTCGCAGTGAAAGACCTCGGGGAGCTTTCTTACTTTCTTGGCATCGAAGTTGCTTCTTGTAAAGAGGGGCTATTTCTATCTCATCATAAGTACATTGTCGAGTTTTTGCATCGTTATCAAATGGATGGAGCTAAGCCGTTATCTACTCCCTCCTTTTCAAAAGCAGGTTCTTCAAGTGGCACTGTAGAACCCACATCTTATCGAAGCGCAATTGGAAGCCTTCAATATCTTGCATTCACTCGGCCTGACATTGCCTTCATGGTCAATCGCCTTGCCCAGTCTATGTCTACACCATCTGTCGATGATTGGGGTGCTATCAAACGCCTCTTTCGCTACTTAAAGGGAACTCTTCACTTTGGTTTATTGCTTTGGCCCACTACGGATTACTCGATTACTGCATTTTCCGACTCAGATTTTGGTGGTGACTCCAATGACGTCAAATCAACTTCTGCCTACATGGTTTTTCTAGGGGTAATCCCATTTCTTGGAGATCAAGGAAGCAAAATGGCGTAGCTCGATCTTCGACCGAGGCAGAGTATCGTGCCCTAGCGTCTGCTGCTTCTGAAGTTTGTTGGGTAATCCAACTATTTCGTGACCTCAGTTTGTCAATTCCACGCATTCCACGCATCTTATGCGATAACATGAGTGCGATACGTCTTGCTCTACATCCCATTCAACATTCTCGTATGAAACATATTGCCATTGATGTTCACTTTTTTCGTGATCTATCTGCCAAAGGTCTTCTCTCGGTGTCCTATGTAAATACCCTTGATCAACTTGCCGACCTGCTTACAAAACCATTACCTCGTCAGCGGTTTGAGCTCCTCCGATCCAAAATTTCAGTTGTTGATGGCACGTCAATTTTGCGGGGGCGTATTAAGGAAAAATAAGATTCTAATTTATAATTTCTGATTTGATTAGATATTATATCATCTTCATATCATCACAAATTTTCTAATTGATATAATTCTTGTGCAACACTCATATTATAATTGTATATATACCATTGTAATTCTATCAAGTAAATACAATTCAATTTTATCAATTCCTATAGGCAATAAATACTATACAAAAAATAGTAAAGAAAAAATTTGTTGCTAAAAGGTGAATTTATTACGACATAAAATAGTAAACTCAAAAGATCGTATAAGAGTAAAATACACAAGCACTGTGATTTTTTTAATCACTTCGTCCCTAAATATAATATAATAATAATAATAATAATCTACTACCCTTATCTTTACATGTCGGTAGTAAAAAAAATTGACCACAGTCGGTATAATTAATTTAATTTTTTTTAAAACATATTAATTAAGCAACACTTTTTTCGTTATGTTTTAGCAATTGACTTAGATTTTTTTATTTAATATGCAATATGTATTTAAATTAATGCTTAAAAGAATAACTACTTTAAAAGCATGGGTTAAAAATAACCACTATCGGTTAATAATGTTGGATTGAAACATCAATTTATAGATTTTTTCATAAAGTTTTTAGTCAAATTTTATATATCAATGCTTAATATTTTTATTAGTTGGAGTTATTTATTTGATTTTAAAAATTAGTGTTTATTTAATAAATAAAAAATGAGGTCCAATTTGTATCTAAAACATTAGTTCAAGGTCCAATTTGTACTAACAAATAATTTATGGTCCACTTTATACCCAAGACACTAGTTCGAGTTCCAATTTGTACCTGAGACATTAGTTTAAAGTTCAATTTGTACAAAAAAAAAAAGTCTAGGGTCCAAATCATACCTTTGCCCATTTAAGAAAGGAAAATCAATCATTAGTTGGCGTGATGTCTTTTCAAGTACAGTGGTTCTCTCCCTCCCTCCCTGATCCTTGTAAAAGTAAAATTCAAGGGGCCACATATGTTTGGGGGTAAAATATTTTTTTAGTCCATTAATTTAATAGTGGTTGTGTTTTAATAATATTATGTTTTTATCATGTTTTCAAACTTGTAAAAGTACAACAATATTTTTACAACACGTAAAAGTAAAACGATATGTTTAAAAAAATATGTAAATGTAGGGCAATCGAGCCCTAATTTGAAGCCCGAAATACACTCCTCACGGGGTCAAATATTGTCCTACTTTTACAAGCCTAAAAACATATTGTCTCACATTTGCAAGTTCGAAAACATATTGTCCTTAAAAAACCACCCCCTAAATTACGGGAATATAGAATAGAAAATATCTTGGTTCAATTTTTTGCAAAGTAAAGATCAGGCAATACTACGTTTTTCTTTGGAAAAAACAATTTATTGAAGAATCGAGTACAAGGGTACTCGGACCTTACAATAGTTCGAAAAACAATGGTAAAACAAGAAAAGTTACAGTCTTTCTAAAAAGCTCAACGAGCTGGAAGACCAATCTAACAAACTAAAATAAAATTTTGAACTACACTTAAATTCACAATCTAACTTGTCTCAACTCGAAATACTCCTCCGTATTCGGAGATGTATTATTAAAAATACCCATGTTCCCCATAGGATACCAAACCATATGTTATTCCAAATATTTTCTATAATTCTTCAAGGTCTCAAACCCCAATGTAATCGAAGACAAGAATTAGCCTCAATAGAACCCAACGAATCAAAACCCATCCATTCTCTCATTTAGCCCATACTCATAAGCGAACGAATAGGTGAAGCATAAATGTGAACAATCTCTTCATCTTTAAAACATAAAGGACTCAGGACGTCACCAAGATTGACCCCTCTTCTTGCTAAATTAACTTGCGTTGTTGCTTTATTCCAACAAAAAAAAAAATTATATTGAAATTACCTACAGAATTTTCTAATCATGTAGGCAGTTTCAGTCTCAACCTACCAGCAATATGGCTACGAAATGAAATTTCTAGGTAATTAATTACCTACAAGCAATTTGTCTACAAAAATTTACCCACAAACAATTTGCCTACGAAAATTATGTAGGTAAATTTTTTGTATATAAAAAGTGAAGATGCTTATATAATTAGAAAATTTTATAGACAATTTTGTAGACAATCCCAACACAAAAAAAATTGTTAAAATTTCATGCTCATGTTAATAATTTCCATAAGTAATTTTATATTTTCTTCTAGCGGCAGCTCCATAGTTGCATATAAGGGTAGGGAGGAAACAACTTAACCACTAATCTACCCAAGCTGAATGAGAGGTGCATTACCAATTGTAAAGTATATCAAAACACACTTTCTCCTAATACCTATAGTACTCCGTTTAAAAAAAAAATACCTATAGTACTTCTTTAATAAAATTACATTTTTTGCCAATACAAAAAATTAAAAACCAATTGTCAAGTATATCTGTAACGCCCCGAATCCAAAACTCATTAAATATCTCAGATTCGAGGTGCCACTTGTAACTAAAATCCGAACTATAAAATTTTTTGATATAAAAAGGGATAACAAAAATTAGAGATGAGTTTTATGCAGCGGAAGAAATGAGTATAATATTTAAATAAGTACCTCAGACATATATATATATATGAATATAAAGCTTAGTATTTAACAGGAACATTTTATTTAAGTGGGGAACTCCGTGTCGTCTCTATTACTGTCCTTGCTCCATGAAATCATAATCTGCAATGGTTGTAAAAAGGGGGCGTGAGATTTGAATTCTCACGTGTGGGTGATTTGCAACGTCATGGGATTGGTAAATCCGAAATATATTAAATTATACTCATTGAGAAAGTATATACTTTATTTAAGTAGTTGACATATGAGTATGAATAACATACAACACAAAAGTAACAAGATCACGTAACAATTAATTGGGCATAACAGGATTTCACATCATATAATTGATATATCACAAGTTTATTCACAGTAAGGGACAAAGCCCAAAATCGTTTTCAAGTATCGGCTCAATCTGCCAAAATCATTTTCAACACATTGTGAATCTCCCCCAAACCGTCTCCCAACAACAAATCATGTGACCATGAATCTGAATAATTATTATCACTCATGGTCACCACAAATAATATCAGTGACCATGAATCTGACTTATTGTCACTCATGGCCATACGTGTCAATCCACAAACATAACTGCTCAATGATTACTCGCCTTCCTCTTTCTCATAAAAACTGTCCTTTCAAATTGTGGGGAGAATTCACATAATTCACACTTAAATTGGTTCATGCTCAGATAATGCCCTTAATCATGCAGTCGTGATTAATTTGAATAGAAACAATAGATATTTGTATCATATATAAATATATCACGTAATTCAAATATCTATATAATAGGTGAACATTTATGTTTGATTAGTTGTTTTAGATTGATTTAGTCGAATTCAGAGTATACCAGCACAACGTATTATAAGCAGATCGATTAACAGATCATCACCCACCTGTTTGCTCCGGGTCCCGTGAACGATGTTCAAACAGATGGTCGGATCCCTTGTGCGTATTCCGATTAGCACAGAGTCCTAGTACGAAACCATTTGATTAAAAGTTGGCCCTTGAATTATTGAAAAGACCTAGAAGTACGTGTTTACGAAACGAGGAAGTTGTTGTCTTGAAAACTTGTTGAAATAGACCTACTTAAAAACACACACTATTTTGGTAAATACACCACTCCTAAAAAGTTGGTGTATTGGAGGAGTGTATTTACTAATTTTCTTGTTGTAATACTATTTCGACTCTTATAAAAATGGTCTTTTGGTTTCCTTTGTTCTTTTAATAAATCTTTTATAATTTTAAAGTATATCCATATAATTCTTTTTTTAAAAGAATTAAAAGGCTAAGTAATATATTTAAAAAATAATACTAATATAATATAGGCCCCAAATTAATATTTTTCTTGAAAATAATTAAAAGAATAAGAAAGTTATATAATTAATATTAATATAATTAAAACCTCAATTTAATATTTTCTTTCTAAAATTTATATTTTATTTCAAAAGAACTTTGAATATAAATTATACTTTATAAATAAAATTCCCTTTATTAAACTTATTTTGTTTAAATAATTCTATATATAATAAATACCAAAAATAATATAATATATATACTTTTCTTTATTGTTAGTAATACTTGATTTAAAGAAGTTTTCATAACAATAATAGAATAAATATTTACCCATATTGCTAGTATCACTAACTAAGTTGACTTGTGTTATTTTCAAAACAAAAGAGTAGTAATATATTTTCTAAAACATTCTTCTTTCCATTTGTTTCAAACATTTGAACAGTAGAAGACGGGTTTCCCTTTGCCTTTTAAAGGCTCAACTAATACGGCAATTTAATACTTTTTAAAACTAACACTATTATCTTTTTCAAAAGGAAACTGCACCGTAGCAATTATATTAGTTCCATCACACTAGTCAGCTAACTCAATACTATTAGTACAAAAATTGGCAATATAAGTCCATCAAATTGCCTCAGTCCATATATACAAGGAAGACAATACTCTCGTCATTAAAAGTGGAAGGACAAAATACAACTCTCATCCCCAACTACAAAAGAAACAAGGGAAGGGAATAACAAATCTTACAAGCTCCGGTTCGAGGAGGCAAACGGGCGGCATAACGGCGTCGTTCGGAGACTCGTCGGGTTAATTTTGACAGTGTAACGGCGTAGTTCGTTTTTCTCAAAATAAACTGGCAGCAAATTCATTGGGACAATATCTTAATAAAAAACGAAATAATGAATTTTGTGAGTTTAAACGAAGAATTAAATAGAGAAATTGAAATCGAATTGAAATTAAGAAAATTGGGGAAAAAATTGAAATCGAATTCAATTTAACGAATTTTAATCGGAGAAATTGGAATGAAATTGAGACTCACCGAGAATCAAGAGGCGGTTTGGCGCTGCCGTGGGGAGGCACGACGACCGATCGGAGAAGGGAGGCGGGGCGGCGCGAGGGAGGAGCAACGGCGGAGGGCTGGGGCGTTGCGGCGGTGGCCCTGGTGGCTGGAGGCGACGCGAGCGGCGTCTGCGTCTGGGCGAAGAGAACAGAGACGCGACGGCGGCTTCCGATCGGAGAGGGAGCGGTGGCGCAACGCGAGAGGGCAGCGGCGCTGGACGGCGTCGCACGGTGCGAGAGGCGACGCTGCTTCGCGAGCGCCGCACGGCGGCTGGGGAGGCGCAGCGGTACGACGACGGCTTTGCTCCAGCGGTGTCGCGACGGCGGCCGGTCGGAGCAGGAAGGCGGCCGGAGAAGGGAGGACGAAGGAGGAGGCTGGAGGTGGAGGGACGGCTTCTTCCTTGAGAGAGGAAAGAAGACGCGTTTGGCTGTTTAAGAGAGAGAAAGTGCTGAGAGTTGATTTGTGAATGAAAATTGAGAGAGACGTGGGTTCTTATTTATAGAAGAAGTTCATTAATTAATTAATTGAAAAGTAAAATGAATAAACTTGTGGATAGGGTTGAAAGTAGAATTCCATGATATTTTCTTTCTCAACTAGCATGTCTAGCCGTCTAGGATTGTTTGGTTCACCATATTTAATTGGAAAATGAAGACTAATACAATTCTAAGGCTAGATTAATATTTTATTTCATTTTAATTATTCTCAATAAATTATACGGATCGAAAGCATAATTTTTTAAACTTTAATAATTAATTTCTCGTAGTCGTTTATTCGTTTGAAATATTCGATTTCTTTCTTCGAACTTGGGAATTTGAAAATAGAGTATATATTTAAATTACACGTTAGCACACAAAATAATAAAATTAAAAGAAACAAGGATAATAATAATATAAAATTATATAATTAAGGTTTTTAAGAAAATAAAAGGTATAAAACGGGACGGGGTATTACAATATCAATAATTTTTTTCAAAAGGTCTAGTACCCCTTCGCCCCAAATGTGCATCCGCCACTTGGCTGTGCCAAAGCTAATTAGGCGCAAAATTATAAATTTTGCTTTTGTAAAAATATTTATTTGTTATTACAGAAATAAATATATTTTTTTCTTATAATAACACATGTAAGGTAATAGAAAAATGTGTTACTTTAAGAACAAACATGTATTATTATATGAAGAAAGATGTGTTTACGCAAAAATATAGGAAAAAATTGGCCGTAACTTAGCGGTAGATGTGTTTAAGAACAACATATTTTTCGAGCTTGTAAAAATAGGACAATATATTTTTGAGCTTGTAAAAGTAGGACAATAACTTTTCCAGGCTTGTAAAAATAGGACAATATATTTAATTTTTTGTAAATGTAGGACAATTGAGCCCATGAAGAGTGTATTTCAGGCTTCTAATTCGGGCTCGATTGTCCTACATTTACTAATTTTTGAAACATATTGTCCTACTTTTACAAGCTTGTAAAATTGATTCTCCTACTTTTACAAGCTCGAAAATATATTGTCCTACTTTCACAAACACGAAGACATATTGTCCTACTTTTATAAGCCCGAAAATATATTGTCCTTAAAACACAACCACCCCAAAAAATATATAAGTTCACTCCTATGTTGTGTTAATATAAGAGCAAATATGTGTTACTAAAAGGGCAAATGTGTGTTACTAAATAGATATTTTATCCTTATAGTAACTAATGTAAGATATTGAAAAAAAATATTTACTATATGAACAAGTTGTGTTATTATTTGGAAAAAAAAAATGTTACTATATGAACAAAATCAGTACCAAGGCGAAAAAAAAAAAAACTAGATTTAAAGAGCAAAAAGTAGATAAAAAAAATGCATATACATATTTGTCATTATAGTTACTATAAAGAAAAGTAATTGTTGTAACAGCTAGTAACACATATTTAACCTTTACAATAATATACCTAGAAGCAAGTTTTCGTCTTTGCCTTGGAGCGATTCTTTTTTGGCCACTTGACTCAATGCGACCCCCTTAATTAAGACCCTCGAATTTTGACATGAATCTACCAATTGACCCGCAAGATATGACATTTTCCTAATTTACAATAATTTTCTACCGTAGAAATTGTTACAAGAGTGTTGCTCTTCTTTTTATGTTTTATTGTATTTTCTACCGTAGTATATTTTCAAGTTATTTTATTTTTTTAGTTTAAATATCATAATTAATTTGTTTATATAAATAAAATTATTAAGAAAAAAAAATAAGGATAATAATGATTTTATAGTGATACTCATAAGTAGTTACTTTTGAGGTGTTATGTATTGTAGGAGGAATGAATTTTTCGCTTTAGGGGTATATAATTTTGAGGTAGACAAATTCGTTCCTTCATATTCTTCTCTTCACTTGCATTGGTGAAGTTAATTTTTTTTTAGGAATATAACTTTTAAGGAGTGGCAAAAGGCTGTAATTTTTTTAGCTGCTAAAATAAGAACCGTGATTTTTTGAGTTGGCAAAATAATAGAGGAGATTCGGTAAATATGGAAAATATATGATATGATCAAATCGTATCTTTGTAAATATTATAGTAAAAACTGAAACTTTTTCAAACTTCAAAATAACCGCAACTTCTAAAAGTGACAAATTGAGGCTAAATTAACACAATGTGAGCTCAAATTCAGCCCGAATTTAGCTCTAATCTGACTAATTAGCAGCTTTTGGGTTGATTCGGACTGATTTGACTTCAATTCGACACTTTTAAAAGTTACAGTCCTTAATTTATCAGATCAAAGAGTTACTGTTCTCATATTGCAATCATCCCTAAGTTACAGTCATTAAACACTTTTTCCCCATCGGTAATGGTTTAATATCTTCTTTTTCTGATTCATTAAAAAAAAAAAAAAGACACAAGTTGAGATCCCTACCAGACTACTTTTTAACAATAATATATTCCATTGGAGTCATAAAAGTTGGAATATAATGAAGAAAACAAATTAAGGAAGCATAGAATCACGTAAATCATAATAACTGCATTAATAAAGTAGAGATGTAGAGCTACTACTTAAGACGATAGTGAACATGTGTGGTCATAACCAAACAAAGCGTACACTACAAAAAAATGGAGATTAGCGACGGGAATTTTGCGACGGCAAGAATATCCGTCGCAAATTCCTGAATTTGCGACGGATTTTTGTAAGCCGTCGCAAAAAATGACAATTTGCGACGGCTTAGGAAGTCCGTCGCAAAATATAGTAATTTGCGACGGATAAGCCGTCGCAAAATCTAGGGCCCACCGACTTCATTTTGAACCGGCTACATTTGCGACGGAAAGGTCGTCGCAAATTTCAATTTTGAGTTTGCGACGGTCAATTCAGTCGCAAAACATACCCGTTTAAAGGTGACCGTTCGGGAAGCGACCCGTTTGACTGATTTGCGACGGAAGAGGCCGTCGCAATTTAAACTTTGTAATTGCGACGGACTAAAGCCGTCGCAAATGTGAGCGGTTGAAATTTGTCAGGCGGGTTGGTGGCCAATAATTGACCCGTGTCGTCGCAAAAGAGCTCTGCGACGGAATAGCCGTCGCAAATAATGCAATTTGCGACGGAAATTTAGGCCGTCGCAAATTTACGCAGTTTTATACCAGTCCCCTTCCTTTTCCTTCCCTTTCACTTTCACTCACGAAAAAAAATAAGAAATGATACGGTTTTAATATGTTCTTCACGTATAATTGGTGTATTTGTCATTGCCTTCAACCTCAGCGTACGTATTTGTCATTGCCTTCAACTTCACCGTACGTTTTCACATTTTTAACCGTTTAATTGTCATATTTTTATTGTTTCAATTTTTTAGTACACTATTAGGTAATGAGCATGATATATGTTTATTTGATGGGTTTTAGTATGATTGATGATATATGTTTATTTGATGGGTTTAGGTTAATTTTAGTTTGTGTGATATTTTATACCTATTTTTATTCGAAACTCTGCTCAATTTTTCTGTACACTATTAGATAAATTGTGTGATGTTTGTTTATTTGATTGGTTTACTATGATTGATATATATGGTTGCGTTGGATTGATTTTTGTGAAGAAAAATTCCTTATTTTTAGGCAAACTCTGCCCAATTTTTTACAACTCATGTGATATTTACTTTTAATTTGTAACAGATGCAATTTCCAGATCGTGGTTGGATGTACTCAATACCTAGAATGATAGGAGGAGGCATTAACTCTGTCTTTTGCAATAAAATTGATGAGTTTATTGAGTTTGCACTACAACATCCATGCAATATGGATTGTATGAGTAATATTAGGTGTCCGTGTAAAGACAGAAGATGCAGAAATATGAGATTCTTGAGTGTTGATGAGGTTAGAACTCATCTTGTGATTTCCGGTTTTGTTCCCCGTTATTACAACTGGACCAGTCACGGTGAACAACGGTGGAATGTTGACATCGAAACCGTAGAATACTGGTATACTGGGTGGAGCGGTGGTGGAAGTTCTGATGTTGGTGGTTCAAGTTATGTTCCGTATACTCAATTTGAACCACAAATAGAGGATGAACCTGATAGATATCGGATGATGATTGCAGAATCTGTTTTGGGTGGTCAACCACAATTCAATGAAACACCTATGGAGAAGGAACCAAATCATCGGTCAAAGAAGTTTTTTGATATGCTTAAAACCGTTGATCAAAAGTTGTTTCCTAGTTGTGAGACTGAGACGCAATTGTCATTCAATGCTCAAATGTTGAACATCAAAACTGAAGGCAAGGTCAGTAAAAAAGTGTTCAATCAATTTGCTAAATTGTTCAAACGAGCTCTATCTGAAGACAACACGGCGCCTGATAATTTCTATCAGAGCAAGAGGCTCTTGAAACATATGGGTCTACCCTTTGAGAAGATTGATTGTTGTACAAACGGTTGCATGTTGTTTTGGGATGAGGATGAGGATCAGGATCATTGCAAGATGTGTGGTCACCCACGGTACAAACCATCTGGTCGTACAAAAAGTAAGAAGAAAGTGCAGTTGAAGGCTTATAAGGCAATGTATTACCTTCCCATCACTCCTCGTCTAGAGAGGTTGTATCAGTCCAGTGCCACGGCTAAAGACATGACATGGCATGCTGAGGAGTGTTCTGGTGAGAATTCTGGAGAGATGCGGCATCCTGCAGACTCGGAGGCATGGAAACATCTTGATAGGGAGTTCCCAGATTTTGCAAGGGAGACGAGAAACGTGAGGTTAGGCTTGTGCACGGATGGTTTTGCCCCATTTGGAATGCACGGAAAAAAGTATTCATTATGGCCTGTGTTGTTGACCCCGTACAATCTACCTCCTTGGTTGTGCATGAAGCCTCAACATATATTTCTTAGTATCTTGGTGCCTGGACCACACAACCCCAAGCATAAATTGGATGTATATCTCCAGCCATTGATTAAAGAGTTGAAATCTTTGTGGTCTACGGGGGTGGAGGCCTACGACGTTCATAGGAAGCAGAACTTCACGATGCGAGCTGCACTTTTGTGGACCATTAGTGACTTTCCAGCATTTTCTATGTTGTCTGGGTGGTCAACAGCAGGAAAACTAGCATGCCCGTATTGCATGGACGGTTCTGATGCATTCTATCTTCCGTTGAGTAGAAAAGTGTCATGGTTCGACAACCATCGCAAGTTTCTTCCTCCTGATCATCCCTTTCGGAGGAACAAAACAGACTTTCTAAAGGGTAAAAATGCAGTAGGCCGCCCAAGACCACGGATTCGATCAGGTATGTGTCTGGGTACTGAATCACTACTGATGTCTATGTGTCTCATATATATAAGTTAACCATATATAAATTAATTATTTCAGGTGATTCGTTGTTGTATGAGGTTACAGTCACTGATTTGATGAAGACAACTGAGGCGAGTGCAATGGAGCACAATAAACGTATCCAGGGATGTTGGAAGAAGATAAGTATCTTTTGGGACTTACCTTATTGGAGCAAGTTGTTGATTCGACACAATTTGGATGTGATGCATATAGAGAAGAATGTTTTCGACAACTTATTTCATACGGTCGTGGGTACTGAAGGGAAGACCAAAGACACTTCAAAATCCAGAGATGAGTTGAGGCTCTTCTGTTCTCGTGCTTCCCTACACAAGGATGAGCAGACAAGAACATATCCCCAGGCCTCTTACACAATTAGTAAAGCAGAAAGGAAGAATTTGTGTAAGTGGGTGAAAGAGTTGAGCTTCCCTGACAATTATGTGTCGAATTTGGGAGACAGAGTTGACACGGAAACCGGAAAGGTGTCTGGAATGAAGAGTCATGATTGTCACGTGTTCATGCAACGACTCTTACCTATTGCATTTCGGTACTCACTTCCCAAGAATGTATGGAGTGTCATCACGGAATTAAGTCTCTTTTTCAGACACTTAACGACATCAACGATTACAGTTGAGGACATGAGGCGTTTGGATGAGGAGATCCCTGTTATTCTATGCAAACTTGAGCGGATTTTTCCACCCAGCTTCTTCGACTCGATGGAGCACTTACCCGTACACTTAGCGTATGAAGCCTCAATTGCTGGTCCCGTACAGTATCGATGGATGTACCCTTTTGAGAGGTAATTCTATACCATTTTTTAAATCGACTTTTAAGATCAATACTGAATAAATTTTGTAACACAAGAATGTTTTAGGTATTTGCACAATTTAAAGCTCAATATTGGAAATGCGGCCCACATCGAAGCATCAATTGTTAATGCATACCTTACTGAAGAGGTTGGAGCATTTTGTTCTTACTACTTCGGCGATCAAGTTCAAACCAGAATCAGAAATGTGCCTCGCAACTACGATGGTCGTGGAGTAGACCATCCCCTTCGTGATGTTGAAGGTATGTTATCTGTATTTTTGCATCCGGGTCGACCAATGGGTAAGGGCACCAAACGACCGTTCAGGGGCAGTATTGAAGAGGAAACAATACATTCATATGTTTTGATGAATTGTCCTGAAGTCCAACCGTATATAGAGTAAGTAATTTAATTTTATAGTTGAGTTTTTTACAATATGTATACTGTTGATATCTGAAAAGTAATTAATTTCTTTTTTCTGATATATAAGCATGTTCTGTGAGTATAAGCGTCAAGTAGAACCAGACATCACAGATGCAACAGTTTTTCAATCCATCCGCAATGATTTTATGTTTTGGTTCCAACGTTACGTGAGTACCACATAATTATATGATTTTTACCTTATAACAAATATGTTATTATTTTTATACATGATAATTTAATATTTACAGGGACAAAATGGCCTACTTAATAACAACCCACATCTTGAAGCTCTGAGCAAAAGACCACTACGTAGTGTGGTATCATACCACGGATATTACGCAAATGGATACAAATTTCATACTGAAGTGTATGCTTCAACGAAATCGACTACAAACAGTGGTGTTTGCGTTATCGATGCAAACTACAACGAAGAACCCATCGATTACTATGGAGTGCTGCAAGAAGTAGTTGAAATAGAATATCCGGGTTGGCCGAGCAGGACGATAGTGTTGTTCTTGTGTGAATGGTATGATCCAGGGAACCAAGGAACAAGAGTCGACAAAAACTACAAGATTGTTGATATCAACACCGGAAAGAAGTTTCCGGCGGCATACGATCCTTATATTTTTGCAACGCAAGCATCTCAGGTATATTATTGCAAATACCCTGGATCAAGTAGGCCCAACTTGAGGACAGTTTGCAAAGTAAAGGCAAGATCATTGGTTGAAGTTTCTAATCCGTCAAACAAAGACGGTGTAGAACCAACAGATCCATTTCAAACAGAGATACAAGAGGCTCAAACAGAGGTTGATCAAGCAGGTGTGAATATTTTTGTCGACTTACTTGCTGCAAATCCAGAAATGATAATGATTGAAAGTGATCATGAGGGTGATGGACAAGAGCGCGGTGGGGAGGAAGAGGAAGAGGAAGAGGAAGAGGATGAAGATGATGATGAGGATGACGAGGAAGAAGAAGACGATTAGAATTACTAAATTATTGTATATATAACAAGTGAAAAACGAAAATGAATTAATTTGGTGAATTATGAAAAAAAAACCGATTCAATTTGGATACATACACAATTAATTGCGTACAAATGAACGAATTATAAATTTAAGCCGGAGTCGAAATAAATAAATTTACAGAAATAATAAAAATTAAATGGCCCCAATATTTATAAAAACAAGTTAGAAACGAAAATGAATTAATTTGGTGAATTGTAGAAAAAAAAATGAGTCAATTTAGATACATACACAATTAATTGCGTACAAATGAACGAATTATAAATTTAAGCGGGAGTCGAAATAAATAAATTTACAGAAATAATAAAAATTAAATGGCCCCAATATTTATAAAAACAAGTTAGAAATGAAAATGAATTAATTTGGTGAATTGTAGAAAAAAATGAGTCAATTTAGATACATACACAATTAATTGCGTACAAATGAACGAATTATAAATTTAAGCGGGAGTCGAAATAAATAAATTTACAGAAATAATAAAAATTAAATGGCCCAAATATTTATAAAAACAAGTTAGAAACAAAAATGAATTAATTTGGTGAATTGTAGAAAAAAAAATGAGTCAATTTACATACATACACAATTAATTGCGTACAAATGAACGAATTATAAATTTAAGCGGGAGTCGAAATAAATAGTTTTACAGAAATAATAAAAATTAAATGGCCCCAATATTTATAAAAACAAGTTAGAAACGAAAATGAATTAATTTGGTGAATTGTAGAAAAAAAAAGAGTCAATTTGGATACATATACAATTAATTGCGTAAAAATGAACGAATTATAAATTTAAGCGGGAGTCGAAATAAATAGTTTTACAGAAATAATAAAAATTAAATGACCCCAATATTTATAAAAATAAGTTAGAAACGAAAATGAATTAATTTGGTGAATTGTAGAAAAAAAAAGAGTCAATTTGGATACATATACAATTAATTGCGTACAAATGAACGAATTATAAATTTAAGCGGGAGTCGAAATAAATAATTTTACAAAATAAAAAAAATAGTTGGGCAAAATATTTTAATAAACAACTTAGATACGAAAAGAAATTAATTTGGTGAATTATAAAAAAATGACTTAATTTGAATACATATACAATTAATTGCAAAAAAATAAACGAAAGTAGCTTGTGCCCTAGTGGCGCGCGCCCTCTCCTCTTGCACAAAAGGTCCCGTGTTCGATTCCCCTTGGACGCAAAAAATGGATTAATTGTTCCAGGCCTAATAAGACTAATATAGAAGGTGGGTTGCATATAATAAGGAATGGGCCGGTTGGCCCAGTGGTTCGCGCCCGCCCCGGCCGCCTCGGGTGCCCGGGCTCGAACCACGCGAGCCACTTTTTTTTTTGTATAGGCTCGGTAATTTGCGACGGCCATATTCCGTCGCAAATATTGAATTTTGCGACGGAAAACAGCCCGTCGCAAATTATAACACAAAAAAGTATAAAAAATATATAAAAACATTTGCGACGGAATTTAGCCGTCGCAAATGTTGTTGACCCGATCGGGTCTGACCCGAAAAGTTTGCGACGGACTACTGTCCGTCGCAAATTCTGTGTGACCCGGCCGGATCTGACCCGCCGATTTTGCGACGGATTTTTCCGTCGTTAATTTGCGACGGATGGCCGAATCCGTCGCAAAAATTTGCTATGGCTGTTTTAGGTACGGATACGTGTCCGTCGCAGATCCCGTCGCAAAACACTGTTTGCGACGGATTTTCCGTCGCTAATTCCGTCGCAAAACAGTGTTTTTTTTGTAGTGGTAACCGAAATGATTCTGATGATGAGATAGATCGTATGTGATAGGGTGTGCATGGCATTTGCATGCGATGGAATACTTCATCGGATAGATTTAGGTCAAAAGTCGTGTATGAACAAATTTCATCATTAAATTGGTTTTGATAGTATTAGTTGTTTTATTAAAATGTACAATTTGCCCTTTTTTAATTTCATTAGATTAGAAAATTAGTTGAAGAGTATTAATTCACCACAAAAATAAGCTTGTTAAACGAGGGAAATTAAAGAGGGAAATCCAACCCTCGACTTTGGGTTTTAACGAGAAAAGTTGCTGAACAAGGGATTTCACGAGGGTTCTATTTCCCTCGTCTCTCAAGAGGGAATTGCCGAGCAAATGTGGGTCCCACCTAGCTTAGACGAGGGCTTGGACGAGGGTTTTCTGGTCTGCAAATTCACGAGGGATGGTTCCCTCGACAAACTCTGACAGCGCAGGTATCACGAGGGATTTGAATTCCCTCGACTTATGCACGAGGGAAAAACCCTCTTCCCCTCCTTGGATTCTCTTCACGAGGGTTCCCATTCCCTCGACAAATTTTGCAGGTGCATTTGAATTTGCATGCAGGCTTCATGCAGGCTTTGGCAGGTGTGGGGTCCGCGGGGAATATATTGGATGAGGGTTATTCCCTCTTCAAAACCCTCGTCCAAGGTGAAATAACTTCAGCCATCTACCACCCGAGAGAGCCATATTCGGCATACAGAAGAGAGGAGAAGAAGAAATGAGAGGAGAGGAGAGGAAGAAAGGAGACCTCCGGCCACTGTTTTCTACCACCACCGAACGCAAAAAAATTTATCTCCACTTACTACACATTCACAAAAACGTTTATACGGTAAGTTTTTTTAATTTTAAATCGGTTAAATTGATATAAATTGAATTATTTCAGATAATATATAGCATAAGTATGGATGTAGATAATTAATTAGTTATATTTAATTTATTTAGTATTAGTTTGTTAATTATGTGGCATATATATAGCTAGGTATTATATAAATAATTAAAATTGTAAAATTTAACTTGAGATATATATATATATATATATATATATATATATATATATATATATATAATTATTAATTTATAGTTGCTAATTAATTTCTTAATGTGCATATATATTCATGTATGTTATACTATTCATGATGTATATACATGGAGTTGAAGGAGGGGTTATTGATATTGTTTGTTGTAGAATATGTGTGTTCCGAATTAATTAATTATAATTAAGTCGGAAATGGATGCACGTAGGAATTTTGATTAACTGAGGAATACGAAAAAACTAAACGAAACTCTGCCGAATTTTTTTGAAAATATTAATTAATTAATTATATATAATGTAATAATAACTTAATTAATCGTAGGGTTTAATTCATTAATATATATATATGAAACAGATTGATATGGATTATTCAAGTCGTTTACGTTGGATGTATGGTTCAAGATCGATTAATGGCATGATAGCTCCTGAATTTATTACTGGCCTCGATTTATTCGTAGACTTTGCCACTAGTAACCCGAATTGTCTAAATCGAGGAAAGATTAGGTGTCCCTGCAACAAATTTAGATGCAGGAACAAGACGTTTCAGTACCCCGATGACGTGAAAGCTCATTTGTATAGAAATGGTTTTATGCCAAATTATTACAATTGGATTTTTCACGGTAAGGAAAATTGGGGTCAAATTCCGCATCTATACAATGATCAGGTGTCGGCTTCTTATGAGCCGGTTGATGAGACAGCGGGATCTAGCTCATACCACGATATGATCACGGACTTAACTTCCGATCCTCACTTTGAAAATGTGGATGACGAACCGCCTGTTGAGGAACCCCCTAATCAGTATGCTGCGCAGTTTTATGATATGCTTCGTGCAGCGGATCAGGATTTGTATCCTGGTTGTGAATCGCACTCGCAGCTTTCATTCAATGCGCGAATGCTGAATATTAAAACTAAAAACAGACTATCTAAAAGGGGTTATAATCAGATCGTTGACTTGGTTCGTGAGATCTGTCCTCCGGATAATTTGGTGCCCAGAAAGTTTTCCGATAGCAAACAGTTGATGGGTGAGATGGGGCTCCCTGTGGAGAGGATCGACTGTTGTGCAGGGAATTGTATGTTATATTGGGGTGCGGACAGCGATCTTGAATATTGTAAGTTTTGCGGTCGGCCACGGTTCAAACCCGCTAGACGCGATGTGAATGGTCGACTGAAAAAGAAGAGCCCTTTCAAGGAGATGTTCTATTTTCCCATCATCCCTAGACTGCAAAGATTATATCAGTCCAATGCAACTGCGAAGGATATGACATGGCATGCAAGTTGCTCTAATAATGATCAGTCTGGTGTTATGCGTCACCCTGCAGACTCGCAGGCTTGGAAACACTTGGACCAGTCGTATCCTGAATTTGCATCAGAAATTCGAAACGTGAGGTTGGGGTTGAGCACCGACGGTTTTCAGCCGTTTGGGCAGTCGGGAAAACAATACTCCTCATGGCCGGTGATACTGACGCCGTACAATCTACCACCATGGATGTGCATGAAGGATCAATTCATGTTTCTTACGGTTCTGGTGCCAGGTCCAAAAAATCCAAAGGATAAATTGGATGTATTTTTACAACCATAGATCCGTGATTTGATAATTTTATGGGAATATGGAGTGGTAACGTACGATATTGCTACAAAGCAAAAAATTTTGATGCGGGCTGCACTAATCTGGACAATAAGTGACTTTCCAGCCTACTCGATGTTGTCTGGATGGAGCACATCTGGAAGGCTTGCTTGTCCATATTGTACAGAAAACACGGATGCTTTTACTTTGAAGCTCAGTCGAAAGCAGTCGTGGTTTGACAACCATCGTAAGTTCTTACCCAGATATCATCCGTATCGAAGGAACAAGACTGCATTCAGAAAGAACAAAACAGTTGATGATGATCCACCGCCCATCTGTACAGGTGTTTCGATCCTTGAGGAAATTAATTGGATTGGATTTATGAAAGTTACGGAAGAGGGTGCTGATGCTCACAACAAAGTTCTAGATGGGGGTTGGAAGAAGAAGAGCATTTTTTGGGATTTGCCATACTGGAGTACCCTGTTGATTCGACACAATTTGGATGTGATGCACATCGAAAAAAATGTGTTTGACAATCTCTTCTACACGGTGATGAATGTGGAAGGGAAAACGAAGGACACAAATAAATCTAGGGATGAGCTCAATGAATACTGTCGTCGACCCTCGTTACAGAAATGTCCACATACGGGAAAGTACCCCAAAGCTGCTTATTCACTTGATAAGAGACAGAGAGATATTGTTTGCAAGTGGGTAGATGAGTTGAAATTCCCTGATGATTATGTGTCCAACATGTCTCGTTGCGTAGACTGGAGCAAATTGAAGATGTTTGGGATGAAGAGTCATGATTGTCACGTGTTTATGCAGAGACTGCTTCCAATTGCTTTCCGTGAATTACTGTCGGCCAACATTTGGAAAGTTATCACTGAATTTAGTTTGTTTTTCAAGGAGTTAACATCTAGGACCATTACAGTGGAAAACATGACTCGCTTGGACCATGATATCCCAAACATCTTGTGCAAGTTGGAACGAATATTTCCACCCAGCTTCTTTAATTCAATGGAGCATCTACCTGTCCATCTTGCATATGAGGCAAAGATCGCTGGTCCAGTACAATACAGATGGATGTACCCATTTGAGAGGTAATCTATTAATTTACCTGTTTATTTTTAATATATAATCTCGTTTGGGTATTATAGTAGCTCATCCGTGGACCTTGAATTAGGTATCTTCACAATTTAAAGTTAAGTGTAGGTAACAAGGCGCATGTGGAAGCTTCAATTGCAAATGCTTATTTAACAAAAGAAGGATCAATATTATGTTCCCATTATTTTGAGGATCATGTACTGACGAGGCAACACAATGTACCTCGCAATTTTACCGGTCGTGTCGTACCCGAAGCAGTGGTAGATAATCTTTCGATATTTGTACCTCTTGGTACACATCTTGGAAAAAAGGGTAAAAGATGGATTGTAGACTTGGAGAAGCAAGTTGCTCACACGTACGTGTTACTAAATTGCAATGAAGTGCAACCGTATATTGAGTAAGTTAACCTACCTTTTAGTGGAAACTTAATATTTTAGCGATCTTCTAATTTGTGCCAATTGTACGTAGTGTGTTTTTCGAGCAACTACTGCTTGTTCAACCGAATCTATCAGGTGCTGAGAAAGACAATGTGCTTCAAATGGAATTTGCATCGTGGTTTGAACAACTTGTAAGTGATATGTATAAGTAACTTTTTATTACTAATGTTCATATATAAAGTATGAACTTAATGGAATATATTGTAACTTATGTACATATAGGTGAGGAGAAATTGTATGCAGGATCAGTTTATACGTGCTCTCGCGGGCGGTCCTAGCAGTAGTGCCACCACATACCCTGGGTATTACGTTAATGGTATCAAATTTCACACACGAGATTATGGTGCCTCTAAAGCAACCATGAACAGTGGAGTTTGCATTAGAGGAACAAACTATGATTCCAATGAAAATAATTTCTATGGGATACTCGAGGAAGTAGTGGTTTTGGAATACCCTGGACTTATTGAAAAAGAAGTTGTCCTGTTCAAATGCCAGTAGTTTGATCCTACTGTACTGGGTGGAACAAGAATACATCCTGATTATAAACTCCTGGACATTAATCCAAGAGGTCGATATGGTCGTTATGATCCATTCATACTAGCAAGTCAAGCTACACAAGTTTACTATTGCAAGTACCCCGGTGCATCTGTCCAACCGGGTCGAGAGTGGTGGGCAGTTTGCACAACCAAGGCACGATCCTTAGTGGAAATGGATAGAAAGAGTGAACCAGAGCTTCCTCCATTTCAAGAGGACGATATAGTGTCCCAGATGAATGTGCGAATGGATGATGATCCTGTCGTTTTGGCTGATTTGGACGCTGCACTAATTGAGGTACAAAATGAAGAAGAGCAAGAAGATCAAGAAGACGACAATGATGATGAGGATGATGATGACGAGGAAGAAGATGAAGATGATGATCAAGAAGATGAACATGATGATTATGATGACGATGATTGATATTGTTAATTGATTGGACCATTATTTATTATGTATACATGTTACAATTTTATATTAATTATTGATGTGTTCATTATTTGTTATGTATACATGTTACAATTTTATATTAACTATTGATGTGTTCATTATTTGTTATGTATACATGTTATAATTTTATATTAATTATTAATGTGTTTATTAAATGCTATGTATACAGATGGCTGGAGGTAGAAGTATTCGTAACCTTTTCGGTGGCCGGCGATCGTCCTCCCGTACACTAGAGTCAGACCGTGAACCGGTACAACTCTTTTTAGTTGTTATATATAATATCTTATACACATGTTATAACTGTAATTATTAAATACAGATGGAAACGTTTGAAGAAAATACGGGTCGACGTAGGGATTGGAGATCGTCCTCTCAAACCGGAACAGTACCGGTTCCTGATTTGCAGAATCAGGAAGATGATCTAACTCAACACGGTGGAACATCTCCAGAAACACTTGAGGACGACCCTGAGATTCCAGAAACTGCAGAAGAACTCACCAACCATGCACCTCGTCCTAATGTGCTACGCATCTACACGTATCACAATGTGTATGTTAAATATCACTTAGTCTTTTTTATTTGATTTTATTTGATTTTTAACATATACGCTTGAAACAACCTGTCTACAGATTGATGCCCTCAAATGCTGTTTCGAGGTTGATTCGAAATATAATATCCCGTCGAATGGAGATGGGCGGGTTCACATATAAGTTGGTGTCAAAAGAAAGGAAGAATGAATGGTGGGAAACATTCCAGGTATACATTCATTTTGTTAATATTGTGTTGAATTATATGTATGTTTATGTTTTTACTTAATTAAAATCAATATGATTATATATATTTTCTTCAGAGGGAGACGTACTGGGATCCGAGGACGGAAAATACTGTGTTCATCAAAGAGTTGTTTATCCGGAGGTCTAGAGAATGATTTTCTGATCTGCTCAGTCTTTGGAAGAGGATCAATAGAAGGGAAGGGAAAATACCTCCGTGGGACATAAGATTCTGGAGTGCATTACTTCAGTACTGGCAATTACCCGAGGTCATTGCCAAAAGCAACCTGTGCAGAGCAAACCGCTTGTCTGCGGCCGTAGGAAGAGGCCCCTCAAAACGCAAAGGAGGGGCAAAGGGAGCCGCACAATGGACTGAGGAATACGTAAGTAATTCCTACACTACAACATAGGGAGATTTTAATTACTTGATTACACATATCTTTATTTTTTGGAATACAGGAGAAGAAATATAACCGTCTCCCAACTGAATGGGAAATTGTGCAATATTTCCACAACTGTGGGGAAGGGGAGTACACGTATGGAGGAATTGCTGACATAATTGTAAGTGTTTTACATTAACATTATAAACTGAATATAAATAACACGCTTGTATACTTGAGATGATGTCAAAAAATTTGTATGTCTAGGACTCTGTGGAGGAACGAGTCTCGCAATTACCGCCCCCAGTAGACGATACTGAGCGCTTGAACCGACTTAGTCAAGTGTATACTGAGACAGTGAGGCCAGGTCACGGAAAAGTTAGGGGCCTCGGTCAAATGAAGACGATGCGTATACAATCTGGCCCAGGCGGGACATCAGCTGGAACACACATTGACGGTTATGATCAAAGAGATGTTGATCGTTTGTTGGCTGAGGAGCGCGCGAGATACGAAAGATTGCTGGCCGAGCAACAAAGGCAGCAAAACGAATTTGTGCGCCAGAAAGTACACAATCAGATGATGGCATGGTTTCAAGGCCAATAGGTAAACCTACCTAGTGGGTTTTCCTAACCAGCTAGTGCATATCCTCCTTACCCAGCTTATCCTTCATATCCTCCCGCCCCTTCCGCATCTGGTTACGCCACTTATCCTCCCCCCGCCCCTTATCTCTCGGCCGGTCCTTCTACTGGTATTCCTCCCGTTCCTCCTACTGGTTTTCCCACCGCCCCTAATCCTCAGGGCTCTCCTGCTCGTCCTCCCGCTTCCGCTCATTCCTCATCTCATCGCAATTGATTAGGCGTGAAATTGTCATGATTCGTAGCTAGAAACGCACTAGTTTTGGTCGAATTTATTGAGTTTTTAGAGCCAAATGAGTACTATTTCTATACATTGATGAATTTATCTCTTTGATACTCATAGGTGAATAGAGGGTGAAAAGAGGAGTTCGTAGGACTTTGAATCGACTCAAACGGACTCCCGGATGAGAAGATATCGAAGAAATACGATTGGTATTAGTACGTGTGAAGAAAAGTGTTAGTTGCAAAGGAAGGAAGACCCATTCGAGCATCGTAGCTCGAGCGCCCCGCTCGAGTGAAGTAGCTCGAGCGCCTAAAAACATACAGAACGTTTGGGCCGCTCGAGGGAGATAGCTCGAGCGCCCCGCTCGAGCACCAGAACTGCACGACCAAGAGAGCTCGAGCGCCCCGCTCGAGCACAAGATCCGCTCGACCACATCAGCTCGAGCGACCCGCTCGAGCAGGTCTGCTCGAGCGCTTCCAAGGCCTTTTCTCCAATTTACATTTTTCGGCCCAAGAGTTCACGAATCGGCCCGTTGCCTATATATACCTCTTCCAAACACGTTTTGAGAGGATCCCCGAACTTTATACATAACTTTTAGACTTAGTTTTTGGAGAGGAAGGAGAGAAGCAAGTTTACGTTTACGTTTTGTTGAGGTTTTTCGTACGAATTCTTAGTTTCTTTTTGTTTATTAGTTTCTTTTCGTTAGTTTGATTTATTTAAACACTTTGAAACTTCGTTTGAGTTAATTAAATTTCAGTTCTCAGATTTATTTTCTTTTAAAAACCCTAGTGCATGTTTCTTAATTTCTTTGTTCAATTCATTATGTTTATGTTCGTTGTTTCTTCTATTGCTTTTATGTTTGTCAAAGCCATGTCCGGCTAAAACCCTTGTATGCTTAGGGTAGGATGAACTCGTAGAAATAGGATGTGGGTACATAATTAGAGTAACTTGTGACGTTAGGTTTTAATTCTCTTGGTTGATGAATTCTTAAAATTAATCTAGACTTCGCTCTTGAATTCATTCGAAAGGTGTTAGAGAGAGGACGACCGTATCAATCTTTAACAACGAGTAGACTTAACGAGAGAGTTTAGGAAAGGTTAATTCATCTACCGGTTTAGCGAAGGAGGACGACCGCATCACCTTAGTTAAATTAGGGTCTCATTAATTAAGCACAATCTAGTAACTCGTTAGTAGATTCGTGAAGTTGAGTGTTAGGGTAAAGTATTAGGGTTTAGAATCTTGAGCTTTCACCTTGCATTCTTAGACTTAGGTTAATTCTTGTGTGTCACAGTTATTCTGATTATGTACCTGCTCCGTTAGTATACGTATGGATTCCTAACTTAAGCATCACCATCTCCCATTAGAACACAACCCTTAGTTAATTTGATTTCTTTAGTATTTTAGTTTACTTAGTTTAATTTCAGTTTAGTTTAATTAATCTTTCCAAAAATTCAAAAACAACAAACTCATATTAACTACGACGCGTAGATCTTCAGGGATCTATTCGCATATACACCATCCCTTGGGTTCGATACTACTTGGTCATTATACGTACTTATACTACTGTGAACCCGTTCTCTTGCGGTGTAACTACTAGTAGAAAGCTAGTGTAGTTCGCTCTAAGTCAATGGCGCCGTTGCCGGGGATGGCGTTGTATGCTTTTTGAATAGGACTTGTAGATAGCTTAGTAGTTAGTAGTAGGTGATTTATTTTCTGTTTTTATTTTTATTTCCATTCATTAGGCAATTGCGTTTTGATCCTTCTGCTAGTGTTTTAGGTTTATGAAAACACGCTCAAAAGGCAATACGAGCGAAGAGAGGTTGCCTGCAGATCCTGAGACAATAGCTAGAAGGAACCGAGCCTTCTTGAGAAGAATGACTACTGCCGCGGGAAACAAAGACAAGATTTCTGATGAACTTGGGGAGTTAGACAAAATAGCTGCAGAGTATACTGCTCTTGTGGAACGGGCAGAGGGTGCCAATGGAAACAACAGTAATCAGCAGATACCCATAGGGGGAATTGAGAGCCCAAACCCGAACCCACAAGACACAATGAACTCTACACAAACACAACCCCAAAACCAGAACCAAAACCCTGCTTACCCACAAAACCCAAATAACCCTTTCAATAACCCAGTATACCAACATTATCCATGCCCACCATACCCTTATCCACCTTACCCATATCATCCACCTCCTGTTTACAACCAACCACCTGTGTACCAACCACCACCCCAACAAGTACCCGTACCTGCTGCTAATCCTCAACACGTTCCTCAGAACGCAGATCAGATGGCTATTCGGGGGAGGTTCGCAGCGCAGCCACAACGGTACTATGATGGAGTGGCTTTGCCTCCTGTAGAGGCGAACAACTTCTCGATTTCCCCGGGAATTCTAAAGTTGCTTACCGAGAATCAGTTCAAGGGGGTGATCGGGAAGGAGAATCCTCATACACATCTGAGGAGCTTTCTCATGATAGCCTCAACATTTAATTACAATGGCATGACTGAAGATGCCAAGAGGCTTAGGCTGTTCCCATTCTCATTGACGGGAATAGCCAATGAGTGGTACGATAATAAGCTCCCGCGGGGAGGTATTACTACTTGGGCCGAGCTCGAGCGTCTGTTCCTCGAGCGATTCTACCCTCCATCTAGGACGATCAAGGCTAGGATTGAGATCTCTTCCTTCCGCCAGAAGCAAGGAGAGGACCTACGCCAAGCGTGGGAGAGATACTCAAACATGCTGATTGAGTGCCCGCAGCACGGGTACAACGAGGGAGACATTATGGCATTCTTCTATAGTGGTGCCAACAAGGCGGGGCAAGACCATTTAGACGTCTGTGCGGGCGGAGCATTCCTGAATCAAGGCATAGAGAGGTGTAGGGAGATCGTGGACAACATTGTCACGAATGCCGGTGCTTGGGGTGTGGATGCAGATTTTCAGAGAGTGCATCAGGTTGAAGAGGGTGAAGGAACGAGAAGGCTATTGATGGCCATGATGGAAAAGATCAACAACCTCGATTTGGGGAAGAGTTTGGTTGGAGAGCATGCAGTAGAGAATGAGAGAGTAGACCAACCAAGTGGACAGCAAGAGGTAGCCAATTACATGGGAGGTCCGTATTACAATCAGCATGGCTACCAAGGTGGAAATCAGTATGGAAGGCCTTCTTATGGTCAACCATTTGTACCTCCAGGCCTACAGCCACCTCAAAATCAATGGAGGAACACTCAAGGAATTCAAGGGGGCCAGCAGCATCCTCAAAACACATGGAGGAAAAATGAGAACTTTTCTTATGCTAACCCAAAAGCTGGTATTACTGTTCCTGCAGGTGTTGATCCGGGGTCTAAACCTCCTGGTGGAGAAAGCGGTGCATCGACTGAGGAGATGTTGAAAGCGATTCTACAGAAGGTGGAGGAAGGAAGTAAGAGGTTGTCATCCTTGGAGTACGATGTGAAGGAGTTGCATAAAAAAGGGTGATCAACGTGATCAAGAGCTCCAGAAGATGAACGTTGAGTGGACTCGAACTCAACAAGAGAACAATCGAAGGTTCACTTCTATAGAGTTCCAGATGAGCCAGATTGCAAAGATGGTGAATAGAGAGCCGGGAAAATATCCTTCCATGCCGGAGGGGAACCCGAAAGAGCATTGCAAGGCAATCCAGCTTAGAAGTGGAACCAACTATGAAGGTCCTCAGATGCCTGCTGATTCTGAGATGCCTCAAATTGAGAAGGAGATTGAAAGTGAAGGGATTGAGAAGCATGAAGATATGGATGAGTCCCAGAAGGGCAAGGAAAGTAAGGAGAGTGAGAGAGTTCCTAAGTGGAAAAAGGCAAAGGAAGCAAGGGAGAAAGTGAAAGAAACAGAAAGAGATGAATGGGGGGTACCCAAATCTGTGATACCCGTCCCGTATCCACAGCGCTTCATGAAAAAGAAGCTTGATGAAAAATTTGCAAAATTTCTTGATGTTTTTAAACAACTTCACATTAATATTCCTTTTTATGATGCTTTGGAACAAATGCCAAATTATGCCAAGTTCCTGAAAGACTTGATAGCGAAGAGACGAAGAGTGGATGAGCCAAAGTTGGTGCAGTTGAACCACGAGGTGAGTGCATTAGTGCACAAGGCACTTCCTCCAAAGCTGAAGGATCCCGGGAGTTTCACGATCCTATGTGATATCGGGAACGGGATCAAGAAGGGAGCGTTGTGCGACCTCGGAGCGAGCATTAATTTGATGCCGTTATCGCTTTTCAAGAAGTTGGAAGGTGGTGAACTTCAACCCACAATGATGACGTTTCAACTTGCCGACCGGTCTATTACTCGACCTCAAGGTGTGGTTGAAGACGTCCTAGTGAGAGTTGGAGATCATATTTTTCCAGCCGACTTTGTAGTGCTAGAGGTGGAGGAAGATGAGCACGTGCCCCTGATCTTGGGAAGACCATTCTTAGCTACGGCGGGGATGGTGCTAGACGTGGCAAATGGGAAGATTACGTTGAAGGTTGATGATCAAGAAGTGAAGATCTCCTTATATGAAGCCATGAAGCACCCGAAGGAGGATGAGAGTTTGTATTGCATGGATGCCATTGATCCTCGTGTTGAAGACACACCTTCTATCCCTAATCCTTCTCATATTTATGATTTTGTTAGTCCTTCACTTGACTATTTAACCCATGAGCATTATGATCTTGATTATTTTGATAGGGATAAAGTGAAGAAGTTGAAGGATGAAGAGGTGAAGAAAGTGGACGTGGTCCAGTTAGAGGGAAAAGGAGGAGTTAAGAAGAAAAAGTCCAAACTCAAGAAATTGTTTAGTAAGACTCCTTCAGATAAAGGTGAGAAGGAGTTGAGACCCATAGCATTTGGGAATGAGAAAAGAGGAAAGGAACTCATGATGGAGGGGAATCAAGGAAAGGAGTTCAAACACCACTCTTATGAGAGTAAGGGAGGTAAATTTGAGTATGATGTCCCATAAGCTCCTTTGAGCTTGGTCCGGCATGAGGACCTTAAAAATAGCGCTAAATGGGAGGCAACCCATTATATTTTTTTTTTATTATTTGCTTTGAGTTTTTTTTTAGTTATTAGGGAGTTATTTTGAGTCGTATGTTTAACCTCATATTTGAGTGAGTTGCTTGTAGGCTTGTTTCTAAAGGAGTAAAGGTATCATGGAGTTATTCAGCTTGAAGGGACCAACTCAAGCAAGGGAGTGTGCAAAGCTATTGAGAGAAACAGAATTATTTGGTTGAGGTAACCCACAACCCCAAACTTAGACCTTTAGCAAGGTCGAAGTTTGGGGGGGTGGAGTTTTTTATTTATTTTATGATTACGTTGCACATGCATGCACCTCTTATCTTTTGAGTTGAGTTTGATTGATTCTTGGTTTGTTGAGATACTCCTTGGGGTGATTTTGATTTGACTCGCTATTGCACATTTCATGCCTATCAATCATCTTATGCTTGTCGATTGCTATCTTTGAGTATGATTTGATGAGTAGAGTGAGTTGTAAGGGTGAGTTAGAAATTCTTTTGTGTGAGTGTTTGAGTTTGAGCTGATTTGAGAAAGAACTTGTATGCTTGTGAATTTTTCTTTTGAGTACTTGTGTGATGAGAGTGAGAATGTACTAGGACTAGCATGGATGTGAAAGCCGTGAGCTTTTGAGCCTTTTGAGATTTTGATGCATTAATTGATCTCTTCGTTTGTGAGTGGATCGTCACTTTAGAGGATGCTAGAACTTGCATGTGCTCTTGCTTCTTGATTGTGTCTAGTTTGATATGCCGAATAGGATCTTAGGCCATCTTTGTTTTAATTGAGTCACTTAGCCAAAATTTTCCTTACCAATGACATTGAATCCCTTGTTAGCCCCTTTGAGCCGAAAGCCTATTTTATTTGCTAGCACATATGAACACCATTCCAATTCCTAAGCCTTTTTGTCCCAATTTGAGTGGAGAATAGGAAAGTGTGAATGTGAAGGGAGTGAATTGAGTTGAAAAAGGGAAAGGTTGTTTGTTGAGTAAATATGAGAAGAAGGTGTGATGAAGTTTTGAGTTGTGGGAAAAAGAAAAAGATTTGTGAATGAGCAAAAGAAAAAAATGAGCTCATGTGTTTGTGCGAAAAAAAAAAAAAGTGAAGTGATTGAAAAAAAAAAGTGAAAAGAGTTAGAAAAAAAATTGAAGTGTTGAGAGAATTGGAATTGAAAGGGTGTTGATTGAACATGTTTGAAGTAGTATGTTCCTTATCTCGAAGTACCGAAGTTTGATTTTCTATTCTCCATCCACTTTAGTCACTTTACCCATATTGTTATCCCACCTGTCCAAAGAGTCTACATTACAACCTTGAGAAAAGTCCTTTTTGATTCGACATTGATTTCTAGAGTACGGTCGAAGTTAAGAGCACTTACAAGCCTATGGCTGCCAATTTGAGTGATTGATTGTTTGAGTGAGTCCCTTAATCATTGATATACACTTGTGAGGGAGTGAAACACATCGTAGAGTGTACATCCATGCTTGATCTTGGTGTTTCTTGTCATTATTGCATGAGTATGATAAAAGAAAGTGAGTGAGTATACGGGTGATTGACTTTTGAAGCTTGAGTTCATTAGCTTGCATGATTGATTTTTTTTACTCATCCCTAACAATTCCACTTGACTTATTATTTCATTGCTTGGGGACAAGCAATATGGTAAGTTTGGGGGGGTTGATTAGGCGTGAAATTGTCATGATTCGTAGCTAGAAACGCCCTAGTTTTGGTCGAATTTATTGAGTTTTTAGAGCCAAATGAGTAATATTTCTATACATTGATGAATTTGTCTCTTTGATACTCATAGGTGAATAGAGGGCGAAAAGAGGAGTTTGTAGGACTTTGAATCGACTCAAACGGACTCCCGGATGAGAAGATATCGAAGAAATACGATTGGTATTAGTACGTGTGAAGAAAAGTGTTAGTTGCAAAGGAAGGAAGACCCATTCGAGCATCGTAGCTCGAGCGCCCCGCTCGAGTGAAGTAGCTCGAGCGCTTAAAAACATACAGAACGTTTGGGCCGCTCGAGGGAGATAGCTCGAGCGCCCGGCTCGAGCACCAGAACTGCACGACCAAGAGAGCTCGAGCGCCCCGCTCGAGCACAAGATCCGCTCGACCACATCAGCTCGAGCGACCCGCTCGAGCGCTTCCAAGGCCTTTTCTCCAATTTACATTTTTCGGCCCACGAGTTCACGAATCGGCCCGTTGCCTATATATACCTCTTCCAAACACGTTTTGAAAGGATCCCCGAACTTTATACATAACTTTTAGACTTAGTTTTTGGAGAGGAAGGAGAGAAGCAAGTTTACGTTTACGTTTTGTTGAGGTTTTTCGTACGAATTCTTAGTTTCTTTTCGTTAGTTTGATTTCTTTAAACACTTTGAAATTTCGTTTGAGTTAATTAAATTTCAGTTCTCAGATTTATTTTCTTTTAAAAACCCTAGTGCATGTTTCTTAATTTCTTCGTTCAATTCATTATGTTTATGTTCGTTGTTTCTTCTATTGCTTTTATGTTTGTCAAAGCCATGTCCGGCTAAAACCCTTGTATGCTTAGGGTAGGATGAACTCGTAGAAGTAGGATGTGGGTACATAATTAGAGTAACTTGTGACGTTAGGTTTTAATTCTCTTGGTTAATGAATTCTTAAAATTAATCTAGACTTCGCTCTTGAATTTCATTCGAAAGGTGTTAGAGAGAGGACGACCGTATCACTCTTTAACAACGAGTAGACTTAACGAGAGAGTTTAGGAAAGGTTAATTCATCTACCGGTTTAGCGAAGGAGGACGACCGCATCACCTTAGTTAAATTAGGGTCTCATTAATTAAGCACAATCTAGTAACTCGTTAGTAGATTCGTGAAGTCGAGTGTTAGGGTAAAGTATTAGGGTTTAGAATCTTGAGCTTTCACCTTGCATTCTTAGACTTAGGTTAATTCTTGTGTGTCAAAGTTATTCTGATTATGTACCTGCTCCGTTAGTATACGTAGGGATTCCTAACTTAAGCATCACCATCTCCCATTAGAACACAACCCTTAGTTAATTTGATTTCTTTAGTATTTTAGTTTACTTAGTTTAATTTCAGTTTAGTTTAATTAATCTTTCCAAAAATTCAAAAACAACAAACTCATATTAACTACGACGAGTAGATCTTCAGGGATCTATTCGCATATACACCATCCCTTGGGTTCGATACTACTTGGTCATTATACGTACTTATACTACTGTGAACCCGTTCTCTTGCGGGGTAACTACTAGTAGAAAGCTAGTGTAGTTCGCTCCAAGTCAGCAATTCCATCTCTCCAACTGGGTTTATAGACCTACTTGAAAGAGGTACATATTCTAGTTACCCCCCGAGGAGTAATTATTCCGGAAATGAAAGAGGTGATGATGATGATGATGATGATGAGAGTTAGGATGTCATAAATATTTGAACATGTTTTGAAACTATATTTGTTGGTTTGATATTTTACTGTTTATTTGGATTTATATGTCTGGATATTTGAGCATGTGAGTTTGTTATTATCATTATTATTGATTATTAGTTATGAATATTGTTGAATATTAAAATTTTATTGATTTTTAAAAAATATATTCATCAATATAAGTGTATATGTGTATATGTGTACACATATTAGTAATTAGTGAAGAGAATTTAAAAAGTATGTATTTTAAATTTTATTGTTTTAAAAAAAAACGATCAATATATGTGTATATATGGACACATATTAGTAAGTAGTGAAAAATAATTTAAAAATTATGTATTTTATAATTTTATTGATTTAAAAAAAATAATCAATATATATATATATATATATATATATACACACACACATATTAGTAATTAGTGAAAAAGAATTTAAAAAGCTAAATATAAATGTACACATATTAGTAAGTAGTGAAAAAGAATTTATTGATGTATTCATTAAAAATATTTTAATATTATAAATAATAAAAATAATATATATAAGTGATAGTTTAATTTTATATGTAATAATAATTTACATATAAAGTATAACAAATAATTAATATGATATTTAAAATATATAACACAAAAATATATGAAATATATATATTACACCCTAAAACATAACAAGTAAATTGCCTTGTCCAAGCGGCACGGCGAAACACGCAAGACCTCCCCATACATGGAGGTCGCGTGTTCGAAACTTGAGGGTAGCGAATTTCGCCCAATTAAAGCCAAGAGTGAAGTGGGAAGGTGTTAGCCTAGCGGATCCGCGAGGAAGGGGTTGTGTTAGAGGTCGTGGGTTCGAAACCCACGAAATTACATTTTTTTTTCGGAGGGAACAAGACGAGGGAAGTACACGAGGGAATTTCCCTCGCCATGTCAGCCGAGGGAAAATTCCCTCGCCATGTCAGCCGAGGGAAAATTCCCTCGCCAATGCCTGCCTGTCACGTCAGGGTTGAAGAGGGATTTAATTCCCTCGCGCTCTGTTCCCGAGGGCATTAAAGAGGGATATTTTCCTCGTGCCCCGTTCCCGAGGGTTTCATTCCCTCGCCCTCCCCGAGGGCTTAGCCGAGGGAAATTTTTTCGAGGGATTTTTTCCCTCGTCTGTTCCCACGCGAAATCCCTCGTTAAAACCCTCTCCATTTTTCGAGAGATTCGTTTTTCCCTCATGTACAGATTGGCAACGAGCATTTTGGAGAGGGAATAAATCCCTCTTCAATACCCTCTCTATCTTCAATTCCCTTGTTAAAACCCTCTCCAAAACCCTCTTTAAATCAACTTATTTTTGTAGTGATTGGTCATTTCTTTGAAGGAGGTATTAATTATTCTATTTTAAGGGTATCAATTAATTATTTTATTATTAGGTATTAATTGTAAATCAACTCTACGATGAAACTAGTTCACACGAGATGAATTCAAAATTTAGAGTAGATAAGCATAATCTACTTTGGAAGGTCTTAATATTTTGGATAGCTTTAAGTAACTAGAGCGCTCTGATTTGTTTTCAATTAATTTCAGTTCACAAATCCGAAATATCAAGGGAAGGTAATTTTTATTGTCACACTAAACCATTTTTAATGGAACAATTAAATTATTTAAAAATATACCCAAATGCAAGCTGATTTACATAAAATTTTATCTTTTAATTTTATCCTTTTGTTCCTTCTTTCTAAATTGTAATTCTGAACAGAAGCTCAAGCTGCAAATTTACTAATACAGGAGCGTATTACGCACATCACATCAAACTTAGGGAGTTTTTTGTTTTTCCAAAATTTTGCTACTTCTCATCTTGAATTATAAGAAAACATAAAATTGTCTACGAATATTGTTAATATGGCTACAAAATTTCTAACAAAAAATTTTGTAGTGAAAATTGCCTACGAAATTAACTACAAAAGTTTTTAATTATATATACAGACATTTTCATTCTCTATCTACAAAGAAAATTGCCTACGGATTCGTAGGCAAATTACTTGTGGGTAAATTTTTATCGGCAAATTGCAAGTTTGTAGGTAATTAATGTCTAGAAATTTCATTTCGAAGAAAAATTGAATTTGTAGGTAAATTGCTTGTAGGTTGAGAAATGAAGAAGTTTACATGATTAAGAAATTTTGTAGGCAAGTTGTAATCAATTCCACTGTAGAAATTTTTTATAGGAAAATTTCGTTCCGTATGCATGCAATTATAATTTTGTAGGTAATTTTTTATTTTCTTGCAGTGGAGATGGTCTCACGCAAGACATACACTGTAATTTGTTGTTGCCTTGGTAAAATTAAATACATCATAACAGATACCAGGAGGATTACAAAATCAATCTATCTATCTAAGAACTAAATAAGCCCATTAGCTAGCTCCAACTCTGCTAGTCATATTCCATAATTTTAATAGAAATTCTCTTGCGGCCCATAAAAAAAAATATATAAACAAGGGGCGTGGAGTATAATACTATATTACAATGAATTCCTCCACTCGATATAATCATGTTGCTTCTATCTTTAGATGGCTGGATATTAATACAGTATAATCTGGATATCATATTATTGAGATTTTTTTCTTTCTGAAAACCGTATTAAATGGAGTAATTAGATGGCGAGTGATATTAACATTATTGGGGAATTGTGACTGCCAGATTCTGGCCTGCCGAGAAACTAGTTGGCAGATTCTAGCCGGCCGGATTCATTTTATTAATTACTAGTTGTAATTATAAACTCTGTTTTAATTTAATTGCGCGTGTCAATTAATTAAGATAAAGTAATAAAGTAAAACAAAATAAAATGAATAAGTGATTAATTATGGTATCTCAATAAGAGATTGCAATTATATCCATATAAATTCACCAAAACCTTATAAATATACAATACTAGAATGTACCCACGCGAATTTCGCGTACTGAAAAAATATATTATATTTATTTTCTGTAGACATTTAATATAAGAGTATTTTTGTTTAAAAAATTTCGAGGTATATACAATAAATTATGGGGTTTGTTTAGCTGTGACCCGTACCTTTCACTAAACTCTATAGGTATATCCTACAAACTAAATAATAAAAAAAAACATCAAAATTCACATAAATTAATAATAATTATGGAATAAAATTACTTAGACTAATAATTTAATAATAATCAATTTCCATTTCAATATTGAATAATTTATAAATTAATCAACATTATTAGTTATTGGGAGTATACGGTAAGAAATTAATTCATATAAGAAACAATACAAAATTTGAAATAAACTTTAAAGTTACAAATACCCGTTCATCGATCAAAATGAGTTCCAAGTAGAACTTGTCTCTATTAAAGTCATTAAAAAATATTGTCCAACTTTTTCAATCCTAAATTTAACGGTCAATCTCTCACTCTTGATAGTAGAAATCAGAGAAAATTGAGGTGTCATACTCTTGAAATCTAAAATGAGATTTAAATTACAACAATTAAACCATCATAATTATTCAGATAGAAATACATGGTATAGTTAAATTTATTATTTGTGCACATGAAGAATATTTAAACTGAACGATGTATAGCATAAATCAACAATCATTATTACATTCATATTGATATTGATATTTAAATCTAATCAAATTGTGAGAACTTAAAATGATGAATTTAATTATAAAATAAATATACTAATAACAATAGATATATTACTAACCAACAATTGATGGGAAAAATCTCAGCAAAAGAGTGGAACAAATGAAACTTTGATGTGAAAAAATGAAATACAATATGCTCTTATTTATAATAAAAAAAATGCATGCAATATTATATCTTGTCTATAATAAGAATATATCACACAATATAGTGATATACCTTTTATTTTAGAAAAAAATAATCGAACATTATATTATACTATATATACTAACTCAAACTTAGAAATGATAAATTTAGATTCATTCAATAAGTAGATCATATTTAATTACATTAAGGTTTGGAAAAAATATGATTTATAATAAATTCTAAAAATAACTAAATAAGAAAATGGAAAAAATATCTATTTGCATTAATTATGAAGATATAAATTAATGGTTTAGATTTAATGATATAGAACGAAGGGTCGAGATTAAAAGTTTAACCAATTTTTAATGAGAGCACAGTATTTCAAAATGGAGAGATTTGAGACATGCCACATCAGCCTAAGAATAAGGTGGTGTTGACACATCATCTTGGAGAGGTTTGAGAATATATTATTATAAGATGATTAATTAAATGCCTTTATATGTTTTTTTTTTTTTTTCGGATATGACCGTGTAAAATTTTATACAAGATTTAATAATATATTAAGACGCGTATGATTTCTTGAGACATGTCTCTCTGATCCTCTTCCTCATACACTTTATTGTCCTTTACTTCACCCATTTTTCATTTTAAAAAACAAACGCCTTCAAATTTAACACAAATGAACACTTTTGCTAAATTTTAAACCCTAAAAAAATAAAAATAGATTAGTAGAGAATTTACAGGGAATTTCGATGCGTGCTTAAATAATTTGTCGTTTAGTCTCGAGAGAATGCACTACATCCCTTGGAACCGAGATTCCATGGAATTTGCTGATGAAAATCGAAGGTACTCATTATTTTTCTTCAATGAAGATAAATGGCTTGAAAAATTTCCACTTGTCCAGGAGGCGCTTGGAATTGATAACTATTCAATGGTAATGAGAATGAAAAATATCTTCCATCTATGTCCCTGCAATAAAAATGATATATTGGAAGAAGAATTATTATAATTGTTGTGATGAAGAAATGCACTGTGTTGATACTAAAACCAAGAAGGAGTGTTACTATTTTGAAGGCTCAACTGTTGCTGAAGTAAAGGGAAAGGATGGTAGTTATTCTTTGTAACAAACTAACCGTTTGTATGGGAACAAGTACGCATGCAGAAGTATGAAGCAGGAGCAGTTTTTCCATCTGGTTCTCTTAACCGAATTCAGTTAGCCGAAAGCAGTTAACTCCTTGGGAGGTTTCTATATCAGTTACATGCACTTCTCTTGTCATAGTTAGTAAGTTTACACTAGAGAGATTCATGCTAAGAGATCATATCAAGAGAGCTTCATAGTTTCCTCATATGAGTGATTTGAGAGTTCTTGCTATTGAGTGATAGAGTGAATTCATCTTGTAAAGTGTAACATCCATATAGTGAAGAGTGTTTTCTTTGCCTCCGTGGACGTAGATCTTTGTGATCGAACCACGTATATCTTTGTGTTCTTCGTTCATTTACATTCCTAATCCGTAATCTGTTCTTGAGGTGATTGAAGGAGATTGTCTAATCTCTTGATCATTGGACGTAATTCACAACAAGTGGCGCCGTCTGTGGGAAACTCAGCTCAAGAACATGGCTTCTTTCAAACTGGATATTGAGAAGTTTACAGGAAAAAACGACTTCGGATTATGGAGGATTAAGATGAGAGCATTACTCATACAGCATGGCCTTGCTGGTGCTTTGTATCCAGAATTTCTAGCAGGATCATCTAATGATCCCAACAGGGTTTTAATCTTGGATAAAGCACATAGCATGATCATATTATGCCTAGGTGATAAAGTTCTCAGGGAGGTTTCCAAGGAGCAAACTGCACAGGGTGTGTGGAAAAGGCTTGAAGAGTTGTATCTAGCAAAGTCTGTATCAAATCGGCTGTATATGAAACAAAAATTGATGTCATTCAAAATGACAGAAGATAAGGCCATTGGAGACCAGCTGGATGAATTCAATCAGGCTTTGGATAATCTGGAGAACCTTGAAGTAAAACTCGAAGATTAAGACAAGGCACTCATGCTATTGAACTCCCTACCTAAGTCCTATGAAACTTTCAGAGATACTCTGCTGTTTGGAAGACAAACTGATATCACATTTGAAGAGGTACAGACTGCCCTTAAAACCAAGAGTCTCAATCATCAAGGAATTGAGAAGAAAACTCCAGGAGAAGGGTTAAATATGAAGACCAAGCAAGGGGGGAAGAAGTTTCAGAAAGGGAAGAAGAACTGGAAGTCCAAGAGAGGAGAAGATAAACAAAGCACTGGGTTCATTGAACGGAGAAAGTGCTTCTCATGCCAACAGGTAGGTCATCTCAAGAAAAACTGTCCAGAGAAAGGAAAGAAACACCAAGATGACACTAAAGCAGATGCAGCAGTAGTTGAAAGTGGATATGACAGTGCTGAGGTACTCAATATAACTGATTCTAAAATATATCATGAATGGGTCCTTGATTCGGGTTGTTCCTTCCATATGTGTCCCATTGAAAGCTGGTTTACAGATCTTAAAAGGATTGATGGTGGATCTGTATTGCTTGGGAATGATGAAAGTTGTAGAGTGGAGGGAATTGGTTCAATCAATTTGGTCATGTATGATGGGAAAACTAGGATTCTTACTGATGTAAGGTATGTTCCTGGTCTTAAGAGGAATCTGATTTCCCTAGGAACTCTAAATGCTAAGGGGTATGAGTTCAACACTGCTCAAGGCCTGATTCATGTCACTAAGGATAAAAACATCCTAATTAAAGGAGTAAAAACTAATGGCCTTTACATACTTATTGGGAAGACCATTACTGGTGAAATTGAGGCTGTGATGAGTGATAATGATGCCACTCTATGGCACAAAAGACTAGCACATATTGGAGAAAAAGGCCTAAAGGTGCTGTCAGAGAAAGGAGTCTTCTCAGGAAAACAAGTCACTTCTCTCAAGTTCTGTGAACAATGCATCCTTGGAAAATCCAGAAAGTTGTCATTCAAGAAAGGGACTCATACTACTGTAGCTCCTCTAGACTACATTCATTCAGATGTTTGGGGCCCTGCAAGGGTTGAATCACATGGAGGAGGAAGATATTTTATGACACTAATAGATGACTTCAGCAGGAAGGTATGGGTTATAATTCTGAAACACAAGAATGATGTGTTCCCAAGATTCAAGGAATGGCTAAAAGAACAGGAGAATAAGAAGCAGAAGAGGCTCAAGCACCTCAGAACAGATAATGGTCTGGAGTATGTATCTGAGGAATTCTTACAGTTTTGCAAAGAAAAGGGGATCACAAGGCATAGGACTGTGCCTTCTAACCCCCAACAAAATGGCCTTGCTGAGAGGATGAACAGAACCATCCTAGAAAGAGTGAGATGTCTTTTATCAGATGCAAAGCTACCAAAGTCTTTTTGGGGAGAAGCTGTGAGCACTGCCTGTTATCTAATCAACAAGTCACCATCTACAGCCATTGATATGTTGACCCCAGATGAAAAATGGTATGGGAAGGTCAGTGATTATTCAGCACTAAAGGTTTTTGGCTGTACAACTTATGCTCATGTAAGGCAGGACAAGTTAGAGCCTAGGGCCCTCAAGTGCATCTTCATTGGCTACCCTAAAGGGATAAAGGGCTACAAGCTTTGGTGTCTGGAGCCCGGGCACAAGAGGTGCTTAGTGAGCAGGGATGTCATCTTCAATGAGCAAGAAATGGGATACAGACACACTGGAAGCAACCAGGATCTGGATGGATGCATCTCAAGAGATGATGCATCTGTTGAGGTGGAGGCTCAAGCAGCTGGAACCATGGAGCAAGACTTATCTGATCCAGAACCTTATACAGAGAACCAAGATACTCAGCATGAGGATGGGGATGAATCTGTTCATCACCAACCAGAGGAAAATGCATATGATACTCAGCACAATAATCAAGATGAAAGTCTTAAAGACTATGCTCTATCCAGAGACAGGACTAGAAGGAAGATTACTCCACCTTCAAGGTATGGTCAAGCTGACATAATTCATGCTGACATGGTTCATTATGCTCTAATTACTGCAGAAAATTTAGAGTACAGTGAGCCCAAGAGTTTTAAGGAAGCAGTATCCAGCCCAGATAGAGAGCACTGGATGATAGCTATGACTGAAGAGATTGAGTCTTTGCACAAAAACAAGACCTGGACTCTTGTAGAAAGAAGAAGAGGACAGAAAGTTGTGAGCTGTAAATGGCTATTCAAAAGAAAGACAGAAGTGGGGATAGTGGAGACTATCAGGTACAAGGCAAGGCTTGTGGCAAGAGGATTCACACAACGGGAAGGAATTGACTACAATGAAGTATTCTCCCCAGTGGTGAAACATAGCTCCATCAGAGTTTTATTAGCCACTGTTGCACACTTTGATCTGGAACTCCAACAATTGGATGTGAAAACTGCTTTCTTAAATGGGGATTTAGTAGAGGACATTCATATGTCCCAACCTGAAGGATTTATCATGCCTGGGGATGAAAACAAGGTTTGCTTATTGAGAAAGTCCTTATATGGACTAAAACAAAGTCCTAGGCAGTGGAACAAGAAGTTTGATCAATTCATGACTTCTGTTGGTTTCACTAAGTGTCATTATGACAGATGTGTGTACCTTGAGAAAAAGGAAGACAAGGTACTCACTTACCTACTCATCTATGTAGATGATATGCTTATAGCAAGCAAAAGCATTACCAGGATATTGGAACTGAAAGCTAAGCTAAGTAAAGCTTTTGAGATGAAAGATCTTGGCAATGCCAAGAGGATTCTGGGCATGGATATTATCAGAAATAGAAAGAAAAGGAAGCTATTCTTATCTCAGAGAGATTATATTGAAAAGGTGCTGAAGAGATTCTATATGCACCAGTCTAAATCAGTATCTACTCCCATAGGACAACAGTTCAAACTGTCTGTGAAACACTCACCGCAGAACAACTCAGAAAGGATGAAAATACAGCAGGTTCCTTATGCTAGTGGTGTTGGGAGTCTCATGTATGCAATGATATGCACAAGGCCTGATATAGCCTATGCTGTAAGTATGGTAAGCAGATTCCTAGCTGACCCTGGTAGCTTTCACTGGGATGCATTAAAGTGGATTCTTAGATACTTGAAAGGAAATTCAGAGTTGGGTTTACTATTTGAAAAGGGGAGAGAAGACAGTGACCAACTAAGGGGGTATGTAGATGCAGATTTTGCTGGAGATGTTGACAAGAGGAGATCCTTATCAGGGTATGTGTTCACCCTACTGTTGGGAAAATAGGGATGCCCGAAATCTATTTGAGATGAAATTTAAATACGAATTTAAATACAATTATTACTAGCATGAATTAATCCTAATTAATTCAAATAATAATTCCAACAACTAATTATCATCATGCATGTTAAATTAATTTCACATATTTAACTAGGCGGAATTAAACAAGTAAATATGCGATTAACGTACCTCTCGTAGTATTGGCCTTTGGATATACGGGACACTTGTAATCTCGCTCTATCAACCCAAAGCCTTCTCAAGTATTTCCCTTTTCACCTCACTTGATCGCCGGTGGGAGACACTTTCAAGTAATTTAATAAGCTAAGGAAAGAAAAATATCTATGCTCTTTATTTTTCCAACATATGGAATTACGTCCTTGGGGATGAAATAATCATCCCCTATTTATAATATAGAGTGGCCGAAAATTATATGGTTTATGGGCTTGGAAAAAATCTTTTCTTAGACTCTAAGACATCTTGAATATATCTCATATATTCTTTTCTCCAAAATAAAATATTCCACAAAAATCTCACACTCCATATTACTTTGCAATTTTCGAAATTATCAATTAGAAATTCCAAGATTTGGATCTTCTTGAATATATGAGATATTCTTGTATTCCAAGAATACATATCTTCCATAATATCTTTCCAAGAAAATCAACAAAATCTTATTTCTTCTTGACTTCATATTTTCGAAAAAAAAAAGGAAAAAATCAGCATGATATAATCTTTTTATTTTAATCACCTTATCATTATTGGGCTACTTAATAGGCAACTTGAGGGGCCTTAAGGAGAATTAAGATTGGACCTCCTAATGGACTTCTGAATTTCAATATTGAGCCCCAATATAATTCAGCCCATTAATATTAATTATTACCACTAATAAATTAATATTGCACTATCCATCTTAATCCATATTATGATAATATGGGCTCACGGTTATTATTTCCCGCATTTAAGATTATCAAGTCCATTAATTAATTAAGCTTCTGAATAGCTCTAAATTAATTAACGTCTTTCACCTTGGAGTAAAGACAGCTCAACATTATTATTCGTACCGAAGAAACTAATTCTTCACTTGTAAGATTTGGTACAATAAAACTTCTGAGCCCACCAAGGGGACTAATCACACGAGCCGTACTCGCACGCGTTTCTCCGTATTAAATCTTAGCAACCGTCGTATGATTAATATTACTACCCAAGACACAAAGTTCGAAGTCACAATGATTCTCACCCAACATGAATCAAAGCAGTAACTATTAAGCACACACGGTCCTATTTAAGGGACGGAGATTAAGAAATCAACAACCACTGAGGTCTAATTCTTCACATTTCAGAACAGAAGAATTTATCCTCGATGTAGGTCCTCTTCAACACATACTAAATGTGCTAGTGCAATATCTTAGTCAAGACAGACCAATCTGAGCCTTACACATCGACCTTTCACGGCGGATTGTTCAATTCCACCTGGGTCGTGAAATTTTACGTTTAGTTACAAGTAAACTGATAATGTTGTCTTCCGTGATCGGGTATCACCACATTAACTACAATGTAACATGTACTATATATTGAACGGTTTGCAATAGAAATTCAACATTCAATCATAACTAAAGCAAATGTGATAAAAGAATTATTCTCATAAAACGAGTGTTTGATACACGAGTTATACAAAGTAAAAGCATACTTTCACGTATAACTCCAACAATCTCCCACTTATACTTAAAGTCTGCTTTTAGTATACATCACGCATGTCTTAGTGTAGTAGCTCTCCGTGACATCTCATGTCAACCTACACTAACCTAATAATTCCTCCCACTTATACTTAAAGCAGATTGGCAATAGTCTTGACTCCCATTCCATCCACATGTCTCTCGAATGTATTCAGAGGCAGACCCTTTGTGAATGGATTTACTAGGTTATCCCCGACGCATATCTTTGCCACCTCTTTATCTCCTCTCTTAACGATTTCTCGTATAAGATGGTGTTTTCTTTCAATGTGTTTGCTGGCCTTGTGGGCTCTCGGTTCCCTTGAATTTGCAACTGCCCCGGCATTGTCACAAAAGACAGTTATCTTGTCGGGCAAATTCGGAACAACGTCCAAGTCCACTAAGAAGTACTTGAGCCAAACCGCTTCTTTCGCTACTTCACAAGCAACTACTTATTCGGCTTCCATGGTCGAATCTGCGATGCATTTCTACAAATCGCTTCTCCATGTCATGGCTCCTTCTCCCATGCAAAACACACTACCCGAGGTAGGTATTTTGGAGTCTATGTCTGATTGGAAATTTGAGTCCGTGTATCCCATGGGAATTAGATTGTCTGATTGTTAAATCAGCATTCCATACTAAGTTCTTTCCAGAAACTAAAGAACGCATTTAATTGCAATCTAATGTGTTTTCCCGGGGTTACTTTGATATCTTGCCATCATGCCCACGGCAAAGCAGATATCCGGTCTCGTACACAACGTTGCATACATAAGACTTCCTACGTCCGAAACGTACGGAACGTCTTTCATGTCATCTATCTCCACTTGCGTCTTAGGGCATATTTCTTTGGATAGATGGATTCCATGCCTACAAGGTACAAAACCTTTCTTGGAATCTTGCACGCTGATATGCTTCAAAACAGTGGCTTTGTATGAAACTTGCGATAAGCCCAACATCCTCCTCTTGCGATCTCGAGTGAACTTGATCCCAAGGATGTGACCGGCTTTCCCTAAGTCCTTCATATCAAACTGATTTGACAACCATACCCTTACGTCTGACAACACCTTTACATTGTTTCCAATGAGCAGAATATCGTCTACGTATAATACTAAGAATACCACCGCAGTTCCGTCACATCTTTTGTACACACAACTTTCGAACTTGTTTTGATCACAAACCCATAAGACTTAATTAATTGATCAAAACACTTGTTCCAAGTACGCGATGCTTGCTTAAGTCCATAAATGGATCTCTTAAGCTTGCATACGAGGTGCTCTTGGCCTTTTTCAACGAAACCTTTGGGCTGTTGCATATAGATCCCATCAAGACTTCCGTTAAGGAAAGCTGTCTTGACATCCATTTGCCAGATCTCGTAATCTAAGTGCGCAACGATCGACAAAAGAATACAGATGGACTTAAGCATAGCTACAGGCCACAGGCCACAAGCCTTGCTTTGAAGGTCTCTACCCTTCCGTCCGGTCCTCTTTTCCTCTTGTACACCCACTTGCATCCAATGGGCTCTACCCCATTAGGTGGATCAACCAACTCCCACACTTGATTATAATCCATCGAACCCACCTCGGTTTCCATTGCGGTTTGCCACACTTCCGCGTCTTTGTCTTGGATTGCCTCGTCGTACGTTCATGGGTCTGACTCATCGCCGGGAATCAAATCCGAAGATTCTCCAATTCCCATGAATCTCTCGGGTTGCCTTGCAATCCTCCCACTACGACGGGGTCCCGGTTGTGAAGGTATGACGTGTGGTATATCATCTTGTATACTTGGTATAGGAGTTTGCCCTCTTAACTCGTCTAAGGTAATCTCACTTCTGGGCTTTCTTTTGTTCATATAGTCTTCCTCCAAGAATTTAAAGTGCGAACTAATCACGGTCTTTTAATCCTTGAGACTATAGAACATACACCCTTTCGTTCCCATGGGATATCCTATAAACAACCTTAATTCCGAACATGGATCCAATTTACCGGCTTCCTTGTCTATCACGTTTGCCGGACAACCCCAAATCTGCAAGTGTCTTAGACTGGGCTTGCGCCCCGGTCCACAATTCCATTGGGGTTTTAGGAACCAATTTGGATGGCACCAAGTTTAGAATATAAGTCATTGTTTCCAAGGCGTTACCCCAAAACGACTTGGGTAAATCCGAATAACTCATCATGGATCTGACTATTTCTAAAAGAGTTTGGCTCCTTCGTTCCGCCACACCGTTCTATTGAGGGGTTCCCGATGTGGTCAACAGGGATACAATCCCTTCTTCCGATAGGTAGTTCAAGAATTCATTGCTAAGGTATTCGCCTCTACGAACAAATCGTAGAGACTTGATACTTCTTTCCCTATGCATCATAAGGTAGATGTATCCGTATCTTGAGTACTCATCAAATTACTCATACCTCTTCTTGCTATGATCGTCATTAAACCACACATATCGATATGAACGAGTTCTAACACTTCCGTAGTTCTATTCCCCTTGGCTCCAAATGCCCTCTTGGTCATTTTACCCTCTAAACAGGATTCACAAGTTGGAAACGGTTCAACTTGGAATGATTCCAAGGATCCGTCTTTCACCAATCTCTCTATCCGCTTTAGATTAATATGACCTAGTCTAAGATGCCATAGAAGTGTTTCGTTCATCTCCGAAGAACGCTTTCTTTTATTACTCGAAATAATCGATGTGTTATTAGATTCAATTTTGTGAGTGGTGTGCCCAAATAATGGTATAAAGATCATCCATTGAAGTTCCGGAACAGATAAACTCATCGTTTCAAGCAATAATAACATCCTTATTAAAAGAAATTGAGTATCTATTCAAACAGTTTAGAAACTGAAGGTTGAGTTCTTTCTAAACTAGGAACATGAAGAACATCTCTCAAGACCATAACTCTATCTTCAAAAGATAGGCGCACTTCTCCCACTGCTTCAGCTGCCACTCTCGTAGCATTGCCCGATGTGATGGGGATCTCACTTCCGTAAAGTCGTCGGGTTAGCTTAAACCCATGAAACAAATGTGATCAGTAGCTCTCGTATCCACTATCCACGAATAGACAGCATACGCCACTTCACAAGTTTCGACGACTAGGGTGTGTGAATTACCTAACTTTCCTAGCCTCTTAGGCTTGGAACAGGCAGACCTCCATTTTCCTCTCTTACCGCAACTAAAACACTTTCCCTTCGATGCTTGCCTTTGCATTTGCCTTTCGCAACAATTAGATTTGCTTGGATCCGGCCTTTGGTTCTCTTCCTCTTTTTCCCTCCCATGGGACCAAAAGAGGTAGACGAACCATTAGCCACCATAGCACTAGACTGGTGCTCCATTATCACCTCCACCGAAACTAAATCTTGCAAGAGCTCGGGCAAACGACTTGTCCGTTCATTCATCTGACAGTTCAGATGAAACTACTCAAAGCTTCTCGGTAGGGAATGGTATATGAAATCAATCAAAATCCGCACCAAGTACTTCCAACTTGTTAAGGTATGCCATTATCTCGAGAACGTGCTCCCTCACGGGCGTTCCTTCCACCATTTCCAACTTGACCGAGTCATGTTTGGTGAACTGATTAGTCATGGGATTCTGATGTGAAAACATCTCTTCAAGGTGTTCCATGATTTCAACAGCGGATACAATGTCTTCATGAACGCGCCTCAAATCCTCAGACAGAAATGTCAAGATGATGCACTTCATTCATTGTCACGCTTCCGATCATAAAATGCCTCTTCCCATTGCTTGACTTATCATTAGGCTTGCCGGGTATATTAACATAAATAACCCAATTGTGTTTTCGTGCAGTTAGGACTAATTTAAAAAAAAACATTTCCAATCGATATAATTCTCTCCAAAAAGTTTATTAACTTTAAGTATATTAAACAGTGGATTAAAAGGTTGCGACATGATGAAATGAGAGTAAAACATACATTCATATCAATATCTAGAAAAATATGAAATTATCACATAATTCGATCACATCAATTATATTGAAACCTTAAAACAATATAATCATGCATCAGCCAACATCTCGAAACAATTTAAATGCGCCACGAGGGGTGGTCTATACATTTAAATACATTCAAGCGGATCACAAACTTAAAAGTTACAAATCCTTAATTCAAAATTAATAGTTGGCTCCCACTTTGACCACATAGAAATTGACAGGGACTCCGAGGGGAGTAAGTTAATATCAATTTCCTATGCCTAAGTAATAACCATAATTAAATACAAGATTATTATTTCGCTTTGAGCAAGCCACTCGTGGTGAGGGTCAATACCGCCACTAGTAATAATCCACAATCATCCTTTCGGAATTTATTCATGTGAAATCCGTTCTTTTGGCCGATCCGAGAGGGAAATGTATTCCAAAAGAACTTCACAAATAAATAAATTATGGAGGCCAAAATAATCCAATTTTAATATCCGGAATAAAATTGCGATTATAAAAACATACTTAGTAATTTCCGAAAGTAAGGTTTTTCTTGGACAATTAAATTCAAGCAAATACATATTAACAAATAATAATAAGTGCACGAAATAAAACATCCATCAAAACAAAATTAACCACATTGGAGCACTCGAATCCAATTGTCACGGTTTAATTTCTTCACGTCTTGATGCGAAAAATCGTCCTTGTTGCTTTCCGACGTTCGTCTCGACGTGCTCCCACTCGAACAGCAACACTTCATCAAAAACAGCATCGTTTGGGGTTCGGGACGACGTTTAAAATCACACGAAAGAAAAACACGAACCGAAAAAATTCCACGGCCTGAGATACAGCGCGTGTCGGCCCACGAAGTGGGCTCGCGCGCTTCCCGGCCCAAAAGGCACCGAAAAACTGCCCGAGGCGCTGCACGGAGGCGCGTAGAGGCGCACCCGAGGCGCCGCCCGGAGCGCCCCGAGGCGCTGCAGCCCGCGCCCGAGGCGCGTGCATGCCTGCGCGCGGCGCCGTGCCCCCGATGTGCACGGCGTGCGCCGTGCACCCCTGTGCGCCGTTTTTTTCGCCGTTCGTCCTCATTTTCTTCACCCCTTGCATGATTTTACGTCCATACACGCGCCACGCTTGTATGCGTCATCCGGGTACGCCGTTTTTAATTCTTCGTTCTTCGTCACGATCCGGTTACAATTTATATTTACAAAAAAAATAAATACTAGATCTAGACTAGTCTATTACAATGATCGAATAAAAATAAAAACAACTAATCTACTCGTGGATTTTCTCACGAGAAAAACGAATTCGAACGAATCGAATTAAAAAACAATTAATTTACACGCATGAAATTAACAACATTAAAACCATGAAAATTGGATACCTGCAAAAAAGATCTAACAATTCTACTATCCAATTTCAATTTAATGTTTAACAATTTAAATTCCAATTTAAAATTCAGAGCCCGAAACCGTGGCTCTGATACCAGTTGTAGGGAAAATAGGGGTGCCCGAAATCTATTCGGGATGAAATTTTAATACGAATTTAAATACAATTATTACTAGCATGAATTAATCCTAATTAATTCAAATAATAATTCCAACAACTAATTATCATCATGCATGTTAAATTAATTTCACATATTTAACTAGGCGGAATTAAACAAGTAAATATGCGTTTAACGTACCTCTCGTAGTATTGGCCTTTGGATATACGGGACACTTGTAATCTCGCTCTATCAACCCAAAGCCTTCTCAAGTATTTCCCTTTTCACCTCACTTGATCGCCGGTGGGAGACGCTTTCAAGTAATTTAATAAACTAAGGAAAGAAAAATATCTATGCTCTTGATTTTTCCAACACATGGAATTACGTCCTTGGGGATGAAATAATCATCCCCTATTTATAATATAGAGTGGCCGAAAATTATATGGTTTATGGGCTTGGAAAAAATCTTTTCTTAGACTCTAAGAAATCTTGAATATATCTCATATATTCTTTTCTCCAAAATAAAATATTCCACAAAAATCTTACACTCCATATTACTTTGCAATTTTCGAAATTATCAATTAGAAATTCCAAGATTTGGATCTTCTTGAATATATGAGATATTCTTGTATTCCAAGAATACATATCTTCCATAATATCTTTCCAAGAAAATCAACAAAATCTTATTTCTTCTTGACTTCATATTTTCGAAAAAAATAGGAAAAAATCAGCATGATATAATCTTTTTATTTTAATCACCTTATCATTATTGGGCTACTTAACAGGCTACTTGAGAGGCCTTAAGGAGAATTAAGATTGGACCTCCTAATGGACTTCTGAATTTCAATATTGAGCCCCAATATAATTCAGCCCATTAATATTAATTATTACCACTAATAAATTAATATTGCACTATCCATCTTAATCCATATTATGATAATATGGGCTCACGGTTATTATTTCCCGCATTTAAGATTATCAAGTCCATTAATTAATTAAGCTTCTGAATAGCTCTAAATTAATTAACGTCTTTCACCTTGGAGTAAAGACAGCTCAACATTATTATTCGTACCGAAGAAACTAATTCTTCACTTGCAAGATTTGGTACAATAAAACTTCTGAGCCCACCAAGGGGACTAATCACACGAGCCGTACTCGCACGCGTTTCTCCGTATTAAATCTTAGCAACCGTCGTATGATTAATATTACTGCCCAAGATACAAAGTTCGAAGTCACAATGATTCTCACCCAACATGAATCAAAGCAGTAACTATTAAGCACACACGGTCCTATTTAAGGGACGGAGATTAAGAAATCAACAACCACTGAGGTCTAATTCTTCACATTTCAGAACAGAAGAATTTATCCTCGATGTAGGTCCTCTTCAACACATACTAAATGTGCTAGTGCAATCTCTTAGTCAAGACAGACCAATCTGAGCCTTACACATCGACCTTTCACGGCGGATTGTTCAATTCCACCTGGGTCGTGAAATTTTACGTTTAGTTACAAGTAAACTGATAATGTTGTCTTCCGTGATCGGGTATCACCACATTAACTACAATGTAACATGTACTATATATTGAACGGTTTGCAATAGAAATTAAACATTCAATCATAACTAAAGCAAATGTGATAAAAGAATTATTCTCATAAAACGAGTGTTTGATACACGAGTTATACAAAGTAAAAGCATACTTTCACGTATAACTCCAACAATCTCCCACTTATACTTAAAGTCTGCTTTTAGTATACATCACGCATGTCTTAGTGTAGTAGCTCTCCGTGACATCTCATGTCAACCTACACTAACCTAATAATTCCTCCCACTTATACTTAAAGCAGATTGGCAATAGTCTTGACTCCCATTCCATCCACATGTCTCTCGAATGTATTCAGAGGCAGACCCTTTGTGAATGGATTTACTAGGTTGTCCCCGACGCATATCTTTACCACCTCTTTATCTCCTCTCTTAACGATTTCTCGTATAAGATGGTGTTTTCTTTCAATGTGTTTGCTGGCCTTGTGGGCTCTCGGTTCCCTTGAATTTGCAACTGCCCCGACATTGTCACAAAAGACAGTTATCTTGTCGGGCAAATTCGGAACAACGTCCAAGTCCACTAAGAAGTACTTGAGCCAAACCGCTTCTTTCGCTACTTCACAAGAAAATGTGATAAAAGAATTATTCTCATAAAACGAGTGTTTGATACACGAGTTATACAAAGTAAAAGCATACTTTCACGTATAACTCCAACACCTACATGGTACTGCAGTATGCTGGAGGTCTATTCTACAATCTGTAGTTGCTCTATCAACCACAGAAGCTGAATATATAGCAGTCACTGAGGCAGTAAAGGAAGCTCTTTGGTTGAAAGGGATAGCAAAAGACTTTGGGGTGATACAGAAGAAGGTTGTGATCTTTTGTGACAATCAAAGCACCATCCACCTTGCAAAGCACCAAGTGTTTCATGAAAGGTCTAAACACATAAGTGTCAAGCTCCATTTTGTAAGAGACATGATTGAAAAACAAGTGGTATCCATTGAAAAGATTGACACAAAAGAAAATGTTGCAGACATGCTAACTAAAGATTTACCTGGAAATAAGTTTGTCTATTGCTCAAAGAAGGTAAAGCTCCAAAGTTGGGATGTTCACTGAGAGCTACTTATTACTGATGAGGTGAAGGCAACACAGTTCATTTAGGTGGAGAATTGTGATGAAGAAATGCACTGTGTTGATACTAAAACCAAGAAGGAGTGTTACTATTTTGAAGGCTCAACTGTTGCTGAAGTAAAGGGAAAGGATGGTAGTTATTCTTTGTAACAAACTAACCGTTTGTATGGGAACAAGTACGCATGCAGAAGTATGAAGCAGGAGAGTTTTTCCATCTGGTTCTCTTAACCGAATTCAGTTAGCCGAAAGCAGTTAACTCCTTGGGAGGTTTCTATATCAGTTACATGCACTTCTCTTGTCATATTTAGTAAGTTTACACTAGAGAGATTCATGCTAAGAGATCATATCAAGAGAGCTTCATAGTTTCCTCATATGAGTGATTTGAGAGTTCTTGCTATTGAGTGATAGAGTGAATTCATCTTGTAAAGTGTAACATCCATATAGTGAAGAGTGTTTTCTTTGCCTCCGTGGACGTAGATCTTTGTGATCGAACCACGTATATCTTTGTGTTCTTCGTTCATTTACATTCCTAATCCGTAATCTGTTCTTGAGGTGATTGAAGGAGATTGTCTAATCTCTTGATCATTGGACGTAATTCACAACAATTGTGACTCCATTGCTAGTGACATGCCCCAATTTTGGAATAAAAGTGGACAACAAATGATTGCTGGTAGAGAAATAGGAGAATGATTGAGTAGGATGATTGTAGGAAGATAATAGGGTAATCAAAATGGAGTAGTGATTACCTTATTTAGGAGGGGGATAGTGATTTTGTTCTCATAAACCATCAAAATTACACTAATTTTCAATCTCATTCCCATTACCATTGAGGAGTTGCTAACCAAACGCCCCCTCAATCTTTCAGGTGCATGCATTCATGTTGCCATCTTGAAGCATTGAGCTTGATCTCCTTGCCAAACATCAAGCATGAAGAAATAAAAACGTAATCAAATAGAATCGAACTGAACTTTAGGGGTTTTTTTTTTTTTATTATCGAGTCGAGTTCGAGCTTAATTAATTATCGAGTATACACTATCTATTTCGAGTTTAATCAAGATACTTAACAAGCTTGATAAATATTAATATTAAATTGAATTATTTATTACTTAATAAAAAATACAAATTTTCAAAAATCATATATGTCACTAGATCTATAACTTTATCTAACTAAATTAGTGAGGCAAAAATACCTCTAGGTGGCCGCCCTTTCGCCTTAAAACTACGTTGTTTAGGAAGTTTTAATTAATTTGATAAATGTGTGTGATTGTCTAATTGGACTATTTGTATTTGAAAATTGAAATTATGTTTGTTAACTTGTTATATATTGTTGTTTGTCATTTAATTTATATTAATTTGTAGTTTACACACACACACGTATATATCGTTGAATCCTTGATTTATACAGTTATATATATATATATACTAAAAAAAACAGTCTTATTTAAAATGTTATCAAATCAATATTACTGAGATATAGAGGGTAAAAAATAAAAAATAAAAACTCATATCGACTAGTCCATGTCTTGGCGCTAGGCGTTCCAAATCCGTCAGACTAGCGATTTTCGACTTCTACACTCTTGAATTAAATAAGTTTATTACATATTTTTATATTTATCATAAGTATTAAGTATGAGATAACTCACCAGCTCACTAACAAGTGTGTTCTTAAATTAATGAATCGAATATGATTGAGTTTTAATTAGTTGTCTATTTATTTTAACGAAATTTTATTATTATATAAAGAAAGGAGTTCACTATGTGAAGTTGACGGTCGATATTTAACAATATAATACTAGAATGAAATCGAATAATCTCCGCGCCAGCATTATGTGTTGCTTTTTGTTCATCATTTTCTGCTTTTATCTCATTTATTTCTCTATACATCACATAATATTAGAATGAAACCACAATTATATATTATAAATCTCATAACACAAAAGAACATAACGACATAAATAAAAAAAAAAAAAACGCTTAAAACAAATTCAAACAACATGATAGCACATAAGTTACTTTAGGAAAGTAACACGTGAAAGATGAATTCCTCCAGGACACATTCTCCTAGCTCTCAACTTCCGTTGGTTTGATGTGGTACTCCTAATCCTCCCCCAAAGTGATCAATTTTAGGAACGTTTCCACCTACATAATTAAATGGATAGTCGATTCAAAAAAAATAATAATTAAATGGATAGAAATATATTCAATATTTTTTAACCAAAACAAAAAAATTAATAGTACTATCAATAATGCAAGTTCAAACACGCGCGCATATATACACAGTTCTTTCAATGATTGCTAAATTTCTTACGTAACCCTAAAAACATAAAATGTATTTAGAATTTTAACATATAACGTAATTGCTTGCATGGTATAATTACTTGAATGGAGGCGCGACCAAGAAAAAAACGCCGAAAGAAACCATAGTTAGGGAGAAGCCTTAGGATATATATAATATAATAATTGAGTGGAAGGTGTGAGTGTGGTGCAAGGTGAGGGAAAGGATGATTGTAGGTTGGTTATATATATAGGAATTATAAGAAAGCATCTGCAATAGAATACAAAGTGAAACACTAAAAATAACACAAATGGTATCATTTGCTTTTATCGCATTTTTAGTGTTTCATACTCTGTTCTATAATTTTACTTTGTTCCATTTTATACATTCATACAAACTAATTTTCAAAAGACTCTTATAGCTATATTAAATTTATACAAACCACAATAAATACTACTCCCTCCGTCCCAGACGAATTTGCACACTTTCCTTTTTTGGATGTCCCAAACCAATTTGCACACTACCTAAAAAGGAAACATTGATTTGCGTGCACACTCACATAAATATACACATATTTACCCATATGTCACTACTTTAACACTTTTCTTAATATGCACTACTACAAATTTGACCTTAGACAGCTTTACTTGGAAAGCGTTTATAAAAACCGCTCTCCAAAACTTAACTTGGAGAGCGGTTTTAAAGAGTTATATTTAAAAAAAAAAAAAAAAAAGTGAATAGACAGCGGTTATTAACCGCTATCCAAGAAAAACTCTTGGATAGCGGTTAATAACCGCTGTCTAAGTGGAATTTCTTTGCAAAGCGATTCAAAACCGCTATCCAAGAAAAAACCTTGGACAGCGGTTAATAACCCCTTTCTAAGGGTTAGCCCCTTTAACCTGCTTAATTGGGAACTCAGCCCAGATCTATACCACAACGCCTCTTCTCCCTTATTCTCCTTCTCCCTCCGCCGATGCAAGCTACTGCCGCCGCTTACGCCGCCTGCTGCCTCCGCCGCGACGCCCGAAGCCCCTCCACGCGACGCCGCTCCGCCCGAAGCCCCTCCGCGCGACGCCGCTCCCCCCGAAGCCCCTCCACGCAACGCTGCTACGCCCGAAGCCCCTCCGTGCGACGCCGCTGATCTGCCCAAAGCCCCTCCACGCGACGCTGCTACGCCCGAAGCCCCTCCGTGCGACGCCGCTCCGCCCGAAGCCCCTCCGCGCGACGCCACCTCACCGACGCCCCTACCCGATGCCGCCTCCTCTGCGACGCTGCCGTCACCACTCCAGGTATTATTTATTTTTAGTTTTTTTTGTTGTGTTCAATATTTGATACATTTAGAATTTGTTATACTCATCGTGATTTGGCAACTTTACTGAGATAATTATTTTGCAAAATAGATCTAAGATTTACCCATTCTCTCAATATGTTTCTGTTGAGTACTAATTTGATTGGATTTGGTCAAAATGTTATTAACGTTTCCTTCATATTTGGCGTCTGAATTCGTAATTCTGGAAGGGGTTTGTTGTAAGTGTTGAATTCAAATAGGAGTTTGATGGATTTCTACCATTAAGAAGAAATTATTGGTTGGCAATGAACATATGTAATGTATTCAAAATAAAAGATTATTTCAAATTAGGAGTGTGCAAAATAAGGTTCGCCAAAAAAATCGATTAAACCAAATTGAAATATAAATTTTGATTCGATTTACGATTTTAAAATTTGTATTTATTTTGATTCGGTTCAATTTACGATTTTTACGAATTAAAAAATCATACAAATCGAATCGAACTAAAATATTTTTAATAATAATAATAACAGAATTATATATATGTGTATATTAATATTCACTAAATTAATATTTAATAGTTTATATTTTAATATAATAATATTAATATTAGCGAGTAAAAGCCTTGAGTTGATTTATGTTTGCATAAAAGACTTGAGGAATGATATTTTGTGTTGATTATGTTTTTCAAATTGTTGCTTAGCTTTTCAAAACTATTGTGTTGGTGTTTTTAATAGATTATGTAGTATGATTATTGATGCATCTTTGCTTAAATTAATATTTAGATGTTGACATGTTGCAAATAATTGGATGAAACAATTATGTAGGTGTTAAACAAAATTGGGTTGAATTTAAAAAAAAATGTAATTTCTTATTGCTTACAGCCTAAAAAATATGTTAGTTGGAGCCGTGGTCTTAGTAATGCACAATTAATTTAGAGGGTATTTGGTTTGAAAATTCTATGATTGTAATAAGAACGAGTATAAATATAGGGTAATTATAATAGTTAATGAGAACAAAAAATGATACAAAATTTTCTCAGATGACCATTCATTTCGAAGTAAGTCGATTTATCGATCTATTTAAATTATTATTAATTGAATAAAAATTTGTATTATTTAATTAAATTTTTAATGTAATTTGCAGGTTGTCTATAGGGCTCGGATTGCTTTTTACAACAACGATAGAATGGACAAATGGAATATGGATTGAATTGGATATTTTTACAATCGGTTCTTGTAATATTTGTTCTTGTAAGACATTATTATAACTTTTGGTAGCATGTAACTTTATATATTAATTTGTGATGATATATAATATTTCTTGTTTTTGGTATATTTAATTATATTTATTTATTTGATATTACGAATAAATATTAGTATCAATTTTGGTAATTTTATATATAAACAGGTTTATTAAAATAAAAGAAAATTATATAAAAAAATGTGAGGGCATTGGACGGCGGTTTATAACCGCAATTAATTATATAAAAAAAAGTGAATTAAAAAAAAGTGTCTTGGATAGCGGTTCACAAGGGCTGTCTAAGTGGTCTACTTTAGATAGCGGTTTTCAACCGCTATCTAAGTGGTTTACTTTGGACAGCGGTTTTTGACCGCTGTCTAAGTGCCTATTTTAGACAGCGGTTCTCCAACCGCTCTCTTAGCCTTAGATAGCTGTTTCTTGAAAAGCGGTTTTAACCGCTGTCTAAGGTCAAAATTAACCGCTTTCTAAGCCCTTTTATGTACTAGTGATGTGTGCCATCCCAGGGGTGCAAATTCCTCTGGGACGGAGGGAGTACTTACTAAGGGTATTTTATCGAAAAAATAAATTAAAATTTACATTGATATAGATATAGTGGTGACAAATAAAAAGAACAAAATTTTGGATAAAATAGAATAATTAAAAAAAGGGAAGAAGTATATGATAGGTGGAATATTAAAAAATATTCCATAAACGACTATATTCCTGGGTTCAGAAAAGACAATACACATAGAAACGTAAAAAAACCACAAAAACATTGAACTGCACCCCATCCATTACCAGATATAAAATAATTGCAAATTTACATGGCTAATTTGATTCTTAAGGCACTCTCTTTCTTGAGGAATTAAAATAAGCTCCCCAAAGGAAAAAAAAATAAAAATTCCCTCGGCCGTCCCAATTATTTGGCTGATTGGATTTTGGGGGGAAAAGAAAATCCCTCGGCCGTCCTAATTATTTGGCTGATTGGATTTTTTTTAAAAGACAAATTAGACAAATAAATCTCTATTATAGCCTATTTAATAAGTATTTTAATTTCAAACTTAATTAATGGATATTGTTATATAAGTAAATGAATTAAGAAAACATTATTCAATATATAAAAATAAACCTATATGATTGGTAGATTTATAAAAAAGAAAAGAAAAAACAAAGTCTATAAAATTAGCACGGGGTTACTAAATGCTGTTTACAGTTCCCGTCAATGTTTTTAAAGCCGAACTGATCTTCAAATCGGACAATAAACTGGGTCATTGAATCACTGATTCAATCGGTTGGACCGTTATAAAAAAAACAAATAACTTTGATAACACACACACACATATATATATATTAGTGTATAAAAGCATTTCCTTTAAAAAATGCAGTTAATTATTATCCTAAAATATGCATTCAAGATTTTATTTAATACTAATTTCTTGAAAATATTACCCCAAACAGAAAAGTAAATGGTGAATTTATTGTCAGCAAGTCATATCCCTCCCTCCACAAACCCGTCTCGCCTAGGGGTGAGCGTTCAGTCGATTTGGACATAATTTTAAATCAAACCAAACAAACAGATATTTTAAATTTAGAAATTGAACCAAATTGTGTAAGAACCGAATCGAATCGAATTATTTCGATGCGGTTATTTCGAACTGGACAACTATAATTATTTTTATGCAAAAACCAATATTTAGAAAAAAAAAGTATATAATCAACATCACATAACACATTAAATTGAGATAGAAAAATAAACAAAGTTTAGAAATGATATGTTTACAAATTAAACAAAACATCACAACACTAAATAGTGCAATAAAAATCATCCAACACATGTTTAATATCATGATATATTATATTTCTTTAAGTATTTTTAGTAGAAGAGTTATGAACTGTGTGATAATTGCGTACTATTGATTAGTTTTAGGTCAATTTAAAAAATATACACATATACTTTACATATAATATTAAATGATATAGTAATAAACATTTTTTTAAATGTTTAGTATGTAATTCGATTTATTCGGTTTGTTTGTTTTTTCAGGGTTAAAACCGAACAGAACCAAACAAATCGAATTTATGAAATATTAAAATAAAAAATTGAATTTCATGAGTTTTTCGGTATTCTACTCATCCTCGCCCTCTCTCTCTCTCTCTGTGAACCTCCCACATTCCACCCTCCCTCTCCCCAATTCAAATATGAAACTAGTAAAACTAGCATAGTGAAAATTGGAAGATCCGGCCAACTACACCTATGGTTTACATAAGATTTAAAATTTCAAAATTAAAAGGCGGTAGGTGTTTTTATTTAAAAAAAAATTTTGGGGAAAAATTGTGTCAACTAGGTTAACGGTTCACCGATTTAACCCGTATTTTGACCGGCTCGTACTGGTTCATATTAAAACCATTTTACATTAAGAACCGAACCGACACCGTGACTGGTTCCTAATTAAACCGGTTGAAGCGACCGCTCCGATCCAATTTTAAAAACATTGGTTCCCGTTTCCACCTACTTTCTTTGTAAAATATAATCAGATTACCCAAGAAAAAAAAGTACACTTAAAGACAGCTTTCAATATTCCCATTGCCACATTTACCTTTTTTTTTTTGCCTAAATACACTCTAATACTGCTTTAATATACTTTTTGTCAAATTTAACCATAATTAATAATATATAATTTATTTTTTTGGAAAACATGGATTTTATTGATCCAAGAAAACATATAAACTACTTGATTTACATTGAAAAATACTCTTAAAGAATTAATTAGAAATTGTTGTTACACAAATTATCACCGAACAGGGGGTCCCCTGAAGCCAGGCTAAGTGGGCTTCCTACCGCCAAAAGGTCGACCCTATCTCCAAGAGGTCGGCCTAGCTCTAAGTGGCCTTCCTACCACCAAGAGGTCGGTCCTATATATCTCCAAGAGATCGGCCTAGCTCTAAGTGGGCTTTCTACCACCAAGAGGTCGGCCCTATCTCCAAGAGGTCGGCCTAGCTCTAAGTGGGCTTCCTACCGCCAAGAGGTCGGTCTAGCTCTAAGTGGTCTTCCAACCGGCCGCCAAGAGGTCGGCCTAGCTCTAAGTGGTCTTTCTACTGCCAAGAGGTCGGCCTAGCTCTAAGTGGTCTTCCTACCACCAAGAGGTCGGCCCTATCTCCAAGAGGTCAGCCTAGCTCTAAGTGGTCTTCCTAACGCCAATAGGTCGGTCTAACTCTAAGTGGTCTTTCTACCACCAAGAGGTCGACTCTATCTCCAAGAGGTCAGCTAAGCTCTGAGTGGTCATCCTACCGCCAAGAGGTTGACCCTATCTCTAATAGGTCGGCCTAACTCTAAGTGGGCTTCCTACCGCCAAGAGGTCGGCCTATTACCGGTCTCCACCGGGCACCGGTTATGCAGGGTGTCCCCTGAAGCCAGGCTAAGTGGGCTTCCTACAGCCAAAAGGTAGGCCTTATCTCCAAGAGGTCGGCCCTATCTCCAAGAGGTCGGCCTAGCTCTAAGTGGGCTTCCTACCACAAAGAGGTCGGCCTAGCTCGAAGTGGGCTTCCTACCGCCAAGAGGTCGACCTAGCTCTAAGTGGTCTTCCTACCACCAAGAGGTCGGCCCTATCTCCAAGAGGTCGGCCTAGCTCTAAGTGGTCTTCCTACCGCCAAGAGATCGACCTAGCTTTAAGTGGTCTTCCTACCACCAAGAGGTCGGTCCTATCTCCAAGAGGTCGGCCTAGCTCTAAGTGGTCTTCCTACCGCCAAGAGGTCGGCCTAACTCTAAGTGGTCTTCCTACCACCAAGAGCTTGGCCTAACTCTAAGTGGTCTTCCTACCACCAAGAGGTCGGTCCTATCTCCAAGAGGTCAGCTTAGCTCTGAGTGGTCTTCCTACCGCCAAGAGGTCGACCCTATCTCTAAGAGGTCGGCGTAGCTCTAAGTGGGCTTCCTACCGCCAAGAGGTCGGCCTATTATCGATCTCCACCAGGCACCGATTATGCCGGCTTATCACCGGTCCCCACCGAGCACTGGTTTCACCTAGCACCAGCTCAATATCGTCCAAAGATAATTCCACCCGACAAGAACGACCACCTTCATGAGTCGAGACAAATGCATTTAATGTAAAAGTGGTTTTAGATCAACGATTGTAATAAATACCCTAAAATAAAGGTTCAAGATTGCTTCTTTATTGAGAAGCTTGGAGCTTTATAAATAGAGACCCTAACCCATTGTAAAAGGAGAGATCATTTTTAGCTTTTTTCTCCCCACAAAATTCACCACATAAATATTATACACTATATGTTTGGGTGTTCATCTTCATGAACCGCCCGACGCCGTATTTAAGAGAAGAACTCATCGGTTCTTCCCCCATTCTTGTGTTCTTCGTATTCATATTATTTTATATGTTTGTTACCCGATAATCGGGACTACCCCTATAGCCACATAAATTCGTTATCTTGACTCGATAAAATCGGTAACAACAGATGACGCTTGAAGGAGGGTACCTTTCGTCCCTAATCGACTACAAATCCAACGTAGCTGGAAGAAGCTTGAAGAAAACTCAATATTTTGGAAGAGTATCTTCAAATCTCCAAATTTCTTTTCTTGAAAAATTATTTTTAAACCATGTTATAGTCTTCAGAAATCGGGCCCAACATGACATTTTTAGTGTGAGGGCTCACATCATCTTGGGGATTTTCATTTTTCGTTCATGGTTCTCTCTTTCTCAAAGCTTTCCGAAAAGCAAAGATGGTGGATTTCAAGATCCATTGTTGGTTTGTTCCTTCATTCTTTACGCGAAAAATACCAAACTCAAATATGTTATTAACGCCCATCAAATCCAAAATCCCCAATCCTCTCGAAATTTCAATTACCTCAAGCCAAATTACAATTAGCACAAGAAACCCAAAATATTTAGTATTGAGTAGGTCTTGTATGAGACCGTCTAATGGCATGAGACAATGATAATGGGTGTAACTAGGGCATTGACTCATTAACACTTTGATAGGGATAGATGTTAATTTGTGTGGTCTCATACAAGTTTTTGCCTTTTGTATTTGATGAAAAGCAAAATTCCTCCAGTTCATGAGAGTACCAAAAATTCAACAAACAACTCCATTGACTGTAACCCATTTCGAATTTTCACAAAAAAGAAAATTACTGAGATTTGCAATAATTCCTCAATTCCACAAAAATTCCTTAAGCTAGATTCCTTAAAAAAAAAAAAAAAAATAGTAATAAAAAAATATTCCATCAGCTACCCTACCCCAAATCTATAACCTATCGTTCAAGAAACTCAGCATATATTCCAACAAAATTCTGAAGGAGGAATTGCAAGGGTTCATGGTCTTTCCCATATTCAAAAGCCAAAACTTCATCGAAACGAGAAAAATAGTTACATCAGTGCCCATCTTACGAACTAATCCGACCCCCATCACACCCGACATACCAGTCGGCCGAGACGGGGCGTCCGATGCTCATTGCGACCCCTAAAGCCGAGCCTTTCATCACAAACCCAGTGGAGCTCAATTTCTTCTGCCGAGGTCGCCTTCTCCTTGCGTCTCAACCGGGCTTGCCTTCGAAATCGGTCTCCGGCCAAGGTCACCAACCCCATCACCGACAAGAGCGAGTTCTCTACCAGTAACCGCAGTACTGTTTCAGTCACGCCGAACTGGGCGCCAAGTGACGAGTGGGAGTAAAGAGCAATTCATGCAAAATTCCGATAATAAAGCTCCAGATACCAAGCTATATACTGTTGTTATTGGTGTGTATCCGATAATGTAAAATGAAATTAACATTCAAAATCGAGTCAAGGAAAAATCCTTTTCCCGTAAGACTAAATACGCCCTGTATAGTGCTTACAGGATCGTGCGTATAAGTCCTCAAAGGTAAAACAGTTTCCCGTCTCTAAATCAGCAGCACCACTGAATTTAGAGGAACAACGAACGAAAATAGAGTTATGAACTGAACTACTCTAGAGTGGATGCAGAGAAAAAACTATGCAGTTTTAGTATGCAGAGAAAAGTCCATGTCACTATATCTAACAAATGCATATGAGGCCTAATTTATAGACACGAAAGACACTCTGTGTTGTTGAGATAATTGAGGGATCACTAATAATAGTGGTCCTTGATTTTAGGAACTCCTCAACGTGGGGATTAAGAAAACATCCGGATAAGAACAAATCAAATCCCATGAAATATTTATCAAATTCTTGAAAAATATTGACCACTTCTTATCTTTGCGTATTAATTTCTCACTCACCAATATTTGGTTTTGAGATTTTAAATACACCCCGATAAACTAGAACACTCAATACCAAAAATCTCCAACAATCCCCCACATGAGTGAAAATTGTACCTATAAATATGCAGACACATCGTTCAGCTCATTTAAGACTTTATTGCTTCCGGATAAGTAGCTTGTGGCTTTGAACTTTCCGTAGCCAAACACCATCGGGTACACCGGCGGCTTAGTGGACATAGTGCCTTGAACTAATCCTCCTTCGTGTATACCTAGTCAACAGTGTCAGCACAATTCAGTCTCGACTCCGTTTCGTTCTCACGTTTTTGTCCATTTTGGCCATGGACGCCCTTTGATTTCATAAATGTTTGGTCGAAGCGTCCCTCACTTCTCATTTATATAGGTGATCTCCTTTTTAGTATCCCGTCATACTCAGTCTCTTCAAGACCTAAGGAATCATTAAAAGTTGTTAAGCTTAACCTTACCACACATCAACGGGTTTTGCTACACCTTAAAGTATAGAGTTCACTTGAAGGGATTCGAGAATAGATTTCCAAGAGTATTTCAAGTGCACAATTGAGCGATTCATAACTTAGTTGTCTCATTGAACCATGTTCTTGGGATCCTCCAATCATCATGGTTGAGTTACCGCTATGAACACTCATTTATGTGTGGATTTTAACCTCATTCCCCTTACCCGAAATCCTCTTAATCATCTCATCTTTAACCGGCCGGGTTTTTGTCAAATTGCAATCACCATTGCATATTTGTATAGAGGATTTTCATGACACAACTCCCCCCACGTTTTCAGATGGGCTTGGAGTCCAAGTCAAAATATCTAATTCACTTTTGTGTATTCTTCTAATACACGTGAATATTTTTATTTCCACGTCAGGAATTTTCGATTTGTTCAACTAACAATGGTACGATACCACTTATAAGTCACCCCCACAATTCGAGATAATTATTGGATCAAATATCTCATTTTCACATTTCAAATGGTTTTATCTCATTGTGTGGTGACTTTACACGAATAAAATTGAACAAATTTTGTTTAACTTTTGAAAACAATTCCACTAGGCACCACTGCCTTTTGGTTTTCCATTTAGCATCAAGGCTACGCCTTTGCTAAATTCCTCAAATTCAAATGTATCCATGGAGAAAATCTTTTATCCCCCACATTTGAATGTATCATGGCAAGAGTTCATCCCCCATGTTCGAATTGTTTGTTCATTTCATTTAATATTTCATCAATATTAAAATTTTGAACACAATCTCGAAATACATTGGAAAACCAAATGTTTTGAAATTATACTTCAAGTCTGAATTATAATTTAATCATGGTCCCTGACTCAAGAATAATTCTCAATGAATTAAAAGAGTCAAACCCCTTTTGGACTAGATCCAAATTTACAAATTGCGCTTTCTAAGCAAAATTTGTACTCTTACCCCAAATCAAAATTTAATTTGATATCAAGGGGATCCAAATTTATGGAACAACATTCATAAAATGGCCCAAAATTATTTGGCCCACAAAAATTAATTTGAACATTAGAATTCATAATAATTCAATAAGTTCCAAATTAAATTTTATCAAGAGCCCAAAAATTTAATTTTGGCACAATTAACATGCAACCTAGAGATATGGTAATTCAATTAACCATCAATTTACGCATGAACTCATCATCATGCCCAAATCAAATTCTTATTTTGGTTTGAACACTCCAAATAGCCTTATTCTACCAGGGTACCATTAATGAAAATGATTTAATTCACAAGGCCCAACAATTTAATTATTAGCCCATTAATTTAATCAATTCAATTTCTCTATTTTCCAATCAGGCATCCTACTGATCAAATAGATGGACAAGAGAGAACAGGTTTGTTTCTCTAACCCTTTCTTCTCGAACGGTTACCTCCCTTTTTTTTGTTGACCAAGTCAGACAACATCTTTCGAAACACTCAACTCCTGTCGACGAAGCGAGATGATGCAGCCGGTGGTTCGAAACTTCCACTGGCGTATTTCGATGCCAAGTATGAGGGTGGCCTGAGCAAGCCAACACAGTCGTCGACCTGCATACTTCCCGACGCACCGTCGCTTCAGCAACACCGGCGCGAGACCTCCTCGCTGGATATGGCGAGGCTTCCGATCATCGCATTCAACAGTGTCGCCGTGCAGTGTCGAAGACAAGCGCATCCGCGCTCGAAATCTCTCGATCACTCCCTGAACCAGCCACGCACGATTCCGTGGTTTGACGTAGCGTGTATCGGTCTGATTAAATGTCGCCGAGGATGCACCAGCCGCCATCATGGGATGCGGTTACAAAACACCACGGGGAGCCTCGATTACACCCTTGTGAATCGCTGGCTCGCCGGCAACATTCTCTTGCCGACAATCCTTATTTCGGCGCCACCAAAACTGGTGGTGGGGATTAACCTCCTCCTCCGCCGATCTGGTCTACGAATGATGGGGACAACGTCGCCCATTGATCGCTAATCGACCGCCACCATGAGAGGCACGGTTACATAGCAACGTCGTTGATCAGTTGTGCAACCGCACTGCCACCATGGTCAGGCGCCACCCACTCTGGCTAGATCTGGAACCACATGGTTTCGCAGTCAATCGCGGGCTCCTGAAATTATTATACCAAAATTTTCTAATGAATATCAATTCATTCGCGATAAATACCTGGTCATTGGACATCATTAGTCAAGTGAATCTTTATAAAAAATATGTTTCTTAAAATTCAATTAACAATTTCACCAAGTTAAAATTTAAAATTATGGACTTCCCTAACGGATTTTGTTGCATCTCCGCATGAACTGCTATTGGACTTTGGATGCTTGCGTCCTACACGATGAGTCCTTCAATTTGGATGAACAGTAGAGTAGTATCGCCATATTAGAAGGCATTATCGAAAACACACATATTTAGTCTTGCGATTGTTGTTATTGGTGTGTATCCGATAATGTAAAATGAAATTAACATTCCAAACCGAGTCAAGGAAAAATCCTTTTCCCGCAAGACTAAATACGCCCTGTATAGTGCTTACAGGATCGTGCGTATAAGTCCTCAAAGGTAAAACGGTTTCCCGTCTCTAAATCAGCAGCACCACTGAATTTAGAGGAACAACGAACGAAAATAGAGTTATGAACTGAACTACTCTAGAGTGGATGCAGAGAAAAAATTATGCAATTTTAGTGATGGTTTGCGAACTCTACTTTATAGATAGAATTGATTATTTTTTGAAAAAAATCACTTCTGCAATGTTTGCAATCACTATTTTAAGCTATTAAAATCAATTTTGTCAAAACAGGTTTTACCTGCTTTTGGATTCTCTAAAATCCATTTTAGCATAACTACTCTACAAATAACTACCCCACTATCAATAAAAGTGATTCTTTTGCAAACACGTTACTTTCTAAATCTAATTTAAAATCACTTTATCTCCGAACACTTAACACTTTTAATTTTACTATAAAAATCAATTACTATCACTTCTTTAAAATCAGTAGAGTTTCAAAACACAACCTTAGTATGCAGAGAAAAGTTCATGTCACTATATCTAACAAATGCATATGAGGCATAATTTATAGAAATGAAAGACACTCTGGGTTGTTGAGATAATTGAGGGATCACTAATAATAGTGGTCCTTGATTTTAGGAACTCCTCAACGTGGGGATTAAGAAAACATCCGGATAAGAACAAATCAAATCCCATGAAATATTTATCAAATTCCTGAAAAATATTGACCACTTCTTATCTTTGCGTATTAATTTCTCACTCACCAATATTTGGTTTTGAGATTTTAAATACACCCCAATAAACTAGAACACTCAATACCAAAAATCTCCAACATATACAATAGCTGCCAACCCTAAGATGCGCATAGCCAAATGGCCAACCCATGTTGTCGGTCTCAATAATATAAGCGGCCGACCATCGAACACGACCAGGATCAGCAGCGGCCAAGCCCCAAACTCAACCAATGGTTTATTCCCCATCAAGGTGCCACCACTACTAGAGGACTCAGCTCATCTTTTGACACCAGACGATCCCATCCGTGGCCGTGAGCAGCATCGATCGTCGATCGAACAACTCGTACCATTTAGGTCGGTGCCCAGCCGAGCGAGAGGCCAAACACGACCACCACCTCAAAATTGCCGACTACCACATGTTGATAGGCGAGCTACATCACCTCTAAGGCGAACAGGTTTTGACAAAGTTACCCCACAAGAATCAAGATTAAGCAAGCTAAGCCAAGCCCGGCCGAGTTGGAATAGTCAGACGAGCTACTCCAGCTAGGCGAGCTACTTTAGCATGCCGAGCTACATCAGAGTAAAAGCCACCCGAGCCCAAATAAGACCCTCTCGAGTTACTTTAGCCAAAGTTCAAAGGCAGAAGATAAGTCGACCAACAAGATCAAGCTAAGAACTCCTCAAGGACAAGTCCAAAGAGATGGACAACTTTCAAATACGAGCTAATCCAGCTTAAAAGATAGAAATTAGCATAGATAAGGTCAAATAATCAACTCTCCATGTGTCAAGCATGCACACATGGGAGAGCAAAGGTCATACCACCTCGTACTTGGAGGACTTGTATAAAAATCCTAAATTTTCATGAATAAAACTAAGCACAAATTCCTAAATACAACCATATTTTGCCTACACATACTAAAACACCTCAATTTACACACATACAAATCGAATACATAATCAATACCCATATTTATCTTTTCTAAACCCGATTAATCGAATTCACTATTTACGGTAGTGATCAATCACACGTAATTGTTTGGTGATCCGATTAACAACTAAAAATAGCCACTGCTCCACGTGATTAGAATAAAGTGTGATTATCAAGAACTTCAAGTTTAAAACTTGAAGATTTAAAGAAATTCTTGAGTTTCCTTTGAAAACTCAAGCAAGAGTGTTCTTGGTGTTCTTCACTTGAAGATTTAAACATTTGAAGATTCACACGAAGCTTTAATCCAAGATGCCACAGTCTCGGGAAATGCTGTTGGGTATAAGATATGAAATGAAGAAATAAGAATAATTTGAATGAAGACCAAAAATGAATATGATATTGATTTTACTATTAATTGCAAATGCTTATGCAGTAAAGCTTTTGCTATTACAATAGATTTTTGTGTCTCACGAGTATTACTTTTTGTGCTGCCTAAATGCATCTTGATCACTAGTATTTATAGGCTAATCATAATTAGAGCATAAAAAATGTGGTCAAGGTTCATGGCCACTTTACAATTTCCCATGGATAGATTCATTTGACTAATAAATAAAGTGAGAAACCATACATGCACCAACCATAATTACAAATTAATTGCTTCAACACCCCTTCCTAATTTGTAATTCGTAATTGATTTCGGAACTTTGCCAACGTCTCAGAACTCACTGCTTTAGTAAAACTATCTGCAAACTGCTCTTTGGTGTTGACGTATTCTAACTGAATTTCTTGCTTATTCACAAGCTCTCTGATGAAGTGATGACGAATTTCAATGTGCTTCGATCTAACATGAAAAACTGGATTCTTCGTCATTGCTATGGCAGACATGTTGTCACAAAAAATTGTTGTGGCATTCTCTTATTTCTGTTGAACATCTTCTAGGATCTTCCTTAGCCAAACTGCTTCACAAACGACTTCATTTGCGGCAATGTATTCTGCCTCGGACGATGAAAGTGAAATGGTTGGTTGTTTCTTGGATGACCAAGAAATAATTTTCGATCCCAAACAAAAAACATAACCAGAAGTACTCTTGCAATCGTCCAACGATCCAACCCAATCACTACAAGTTTAGCCATTAAGCTTATTATCATCTTCCTTGACATACTTGATGCCACAATTTTGCAAACCTTTAAGATACCACAAAATTCACTTTGCTGCTGCAAAATGTAGTTTGCTAGGATCTTGCATAAACCTTGAAATCAAGCTCACCAGGTCTTGTATTTTTTAAATAAATTAAGGACCTTACCAAACTTTTATACATCTTTGCATCAACTTTGTCGGCTCCATCATCCATCCTCAACTTTTCATTTACTGCAAGAGGAGTAGAAATTAGCTTGCAATTGTTCATCTTGAACTTCTTTAATAATTCGCGAAGATACTTCTCTTGAGAAATAAAAATTTCTCCATTCGATTGTCAAACTTGAATTCCAAGAAAAAATTTCATTAATCCCAAGTCTGTCATTTCGAACTCTCTCATCATATCTTCTTTGAATTCTTGCACCATAGTTTGATCAGTTTCCATGTAGATTAAATCATCTACATAAAGACAAACAATGAGAAAATTATTCTCAACTTTCTTGATGTATAGTAATGCTTCACTTAGACTTTGCTGGAGACCAATCTTTCGAAAATAGCCATCGATCTTGTTATTCCAAGCATGAGGGGCCTGCTTCAAACCATACAATGCTTTCCTTAGATGATAGACCTTGTCTTCCTTCCCTTCAATGACATATCAATTCGTCTGTTGGACATAAACCTGTTAGGAAATATGCACCGTAGATGGCTGAAAATAATAGAATAGGAGAATCGAGGCTCGTGTTAGACACGATTTCCTAAAAATAATTTATGTCATTCACTCTCGGTGCTAGTGAATCGTAGGACACTTGTTTCCCAGGATACAACGATTTAGAGAAACGATACAACACTATATCTTGCTCGAGGCGAATTGAGAAGTTGCCCAACTAATCACCAGAATAAGAACGAAAGAACGAAGCAAGAATGAAGCTCAAAGAAAGTAGCAATTGCTGGAAAGTATCTGTATATCTTTCTCGTTTCAGTGTGTTTTAGTGTGTTCTATTCATCGATTTGAGGCTCTACTTATAGCAGTAAAAAATCGACCGTTGGAGCTTATGGAATTAATTGACAGATAATGGCCAACTGAAACCGACGAAACGTGCCATTAAATCGGTCAATAATCACTTAAAACCGTGTTATAACCTGCAGTCAGTCAAAGTTAACCTATAGCCGTTCAAGGTTAACCTATAACCATTCAAGGTTAACATATATCTATTCAACGTTAACTTTCAGCCATTCAAAAACAAAACTGAAAAATTAATGGTCGAAATTCGAACATAAATTCAAGACCATTATTTTATAACAGTTTTTCTGCCGTTAAAGATTAGAAACCGAAATCGAGACAAAGCCTTTAGCTTTTCTCTTATCCAATTTTTTGTTACAACAATTTGAGACATAATTTCTCATTCACACCACCACCATTTTCCAACAGTCCCCCACATGAATAGAAATTTATACAGATACCAAAAAGGTTTTGGTGATTTAAGTCAGTGTTAGAAACTTGCATATGATAGATAGGTATTACCCTTTGAACCTTCTCTTGTGAAAGGACACTTACTTTACTAGTTGAATAGTAGACGCGATGTCTTTGAACTACCAACTGTTTTGTGTAAACGATGGTGCACTTCACACAAGTTCTTCCTGACAATTCTCAGTTCTCATGATTATGTTCGTTTTGGCCATGAACATCCGTCTGGTTCTGCAAGAGTTTTTAGGAATACGCCTTACAATGTTCCCTTCGTAGCGGCCCCACTTCTCTCTCATATATGTGATTCTTTTAAGAGTATCTCACAAGCTCTTCTCAAATCATTAATAGTCATATGCTAATTCTCGCAACACATCACTGTAACATCATTTAGGCAATGAGTTTTTAGGGATTAAATAAATTATTTATCCCCCACAAAACAGTGATTTAAAGTTAGACAATTAGGTTGTCCTTTTGAACCTATTTCTTGGGATCTCCAGTCATTTAGGTAAGGTTTTCCTTCGTCTCAACTCTTATTCTCTAAGGCTTTTAGACCCATTCCTCTTGATGATGACAAAACTAACTCTCGATTTAAACATTTGGTTAACGGATCCGTTTTGTTACCTTTAGACCTCACGTAGTCTATTTTGATAACATCATTTGAGAGTAGTTACCTTTTAACAATACTATGTCTACGACGGATAGTCTAGACATACCACTGACAAGTTATTTTGTGCATAAAATTAAACAAATGACACTTGTCATTCATCACTTCTCAACACTTTCATTTTTGATAAAGTTGATTTTCAACTTCACTTTTATAAAGAACAAACTTATCAAAAGTTTCGTCTTTACTAACCATCTCATATTCCAAACGTATCTATGGAGACTTGTTCTCCCCCACATTTGAAAGTATTTTATGGCAAGAATTTATTCCCCCATATTCGAGTTGCTTGTCCATCTCATTAATATTTCATCAAATATTAATTTTGACACAATCTCGAAATAAATTGAAAAACCAAACATTTTCAAACTGATTTTGGTCAAAATAAGAAAATTTAATTTAATTTTCTAATTTCCCGTGTGGTCGTTATTGTCACATTTGACTCTCAATAATTCTCGTTAAAATTATACGAGTCAAATATTGTGAATTAAATTCACACTATTTGTGCTCTTAAGCACACATTTCAAAAGAGGTCTTAATTTCCCCCATTTATCCATGAACAATTCTCAAGCGAGAAAACATTTGGATTGAATTCAAATCACAATTTGTGTTCTTAAACACAAAACATTTAACCCCAAATAAAATTTTAATTTGATATTAAGGGGATTCAAATTTATGGAATTATTCATAATACCTCAAGTATTTATTAAATAAATTCCAAAATAATCCACAACATGTGCGACCTAAAAAATAAATTTGGCTTTGTAGCCAACATTCTCATATATTTTCCTTTAAAATAATTAGCTTCTTCGATAAATGAAACTGAATCATCACAGTGGCTTACCCACTCTCACACAAAACTGAAACGTCTTATCCGGGTAACGTTCATGAATGACACCATTTTTTTTCTTTCCAGATTGCTACTTTGAATCGGTGACAAATAACACAAACCGTGCTTCTACTCTGAATTTTTGTTATCCTCTTCAATACGAAGATGAACAACAAGCTCCTCCACATTTATCTCTTTTCGCTTGTGCTTCAAGTAATTCTTGAAATCTTTCCAACCAGGTGGCAACTTTTCAATGATAGCAGCCACTTGAAAAGTTTCACTTATTGACATCCCCTCCGCATGAATGTCATGGATAAGAACCTATAATTCCTGCACTGGATTAACAACCGGTTTAGTATCAACCATTTTATAATTAAGGAACTTACCGACGATGAACTTCTTGGCACCGGCATCCTCCGTCTTATATTTCTTGTCAAGAGTCTCCCACAAATCCTTAGCCGATTTCACTTCAATATAAACATTGTAAAGTGGATCACCAAGGCTATTCAACACATAGTTTTTGTATAGAAAATCAGAATGATCCCATACATCAAGGGCGTTCACAGCTTGCACGTCGGAATTCTCTGAAAGCACTAGACGATCTTCTTTCAAGAACTTTGCCAAATTCAATGTTGTCAAATAAAATAACATTTTCTGTCTCCATCTTTTGAAATTCAACCCCGTGAATTTTTCCGGTTTGTCATGGTGATTCGCTGGAATGGTAAGTTGGTGAGAAGGGTTCGTTGGAGGCATGGAGAAAGTGGCCCCTACAAGAACCGTCGAGAAAGTGGGAGTCGTAGGCAAAGTTGGAGCATAATCACTGGTGACATTCATGTTGGTGTCAGCCATCGAAAGGAATAATAAATTGTTTTAAGACTATTAGGAAATATACACCGTAGATGGCTAAAAATAATAGAATAGGAGAATTGAGGCTCGTGTTAGACACGATTTCCTTAAAACAATTTATGTCCTTCACTCTCGGTGCTAGTGAATCGTAGGACACTTGTTTCCCAGGATACAACGAATTAGACCAATGATACAACACTATATCTTGCTCGAGGTGAACTGAGAAGTTGCCCGACTAATCACCAGAATAAGAACGAAATAACGAAGCAAGAATGAAGCTCAACGAAAGTAGCAATTGCTGGAAAGTATCTGTATATCTTTCTCGTTTCATTGTGTTTCGGTGTGATCTATTCATCTATTTGAGGCTCTACTTATAGCAGCCAAAATCGACCTTTGGAGCTTATGGAATTAATTGACAGATAATGGCCATCTGAAACCGACGAAACGTGCCATTAAATCGGTCGAAAATTACTTAAAATCGTGTTGTAACCTGCAGTCAGTCAAAGTTAACATATAGCCGTTCAAGGTTAACCTATAACCATTCAAGGTTAACATATAGCTATTCAACGTTAACTTTCAGCCATTCAAAAACAAAACTGAAAAATTAGTGGTCGAAATTCAAACATAAATTCAAGACCATTATTTTATAACAGTTTTTCAACCGTTATAGATTAGAAATCGAAATTGAGACAAAGCCTTTATCTTTTCTCTTATCCAATTTTTGGTTACAACAATTTGAGACATTATTTCTCATTCACACCACCACCATTTTCCAACAAAACCTCCTCCTTCAAGTCGCCATTAAGAAATGCCGACTTGACATCCAATTGATAAATGGCCAATTCCAATTGTGCTGCAAGTGCTATAACAATCCGAATTGTTTCCATACGAACAATAGGAGCAAAGGTCTCGTTGAAGTCAACGCCAGGTTATTGTGAGTATCCTTTTGCATCTAATCGGGCTTTATATTTTTAGATTGAACCATCTTCATTTAACTTTGTCTTGTACACCCATTTTACCCCGATCACATTTTTCCCTTTCGGTAAATCAACGAGCTCCCATATGTTATTCTTGTTGATACTCATTATCTCCTCATCCATCGCTTTTCGTCAATTTTCTTCTTTTGCAGCTTCTTCATAAAGTTGTGGTTCACTTGCAAAAAGAGCCACATCACATGATTCATAAATTTCCCTCAAACTTCACATCTTTGGGATTGGACTTTCTGCATCTGGAGAGGATTGATCACGATGTGGTGATGGATTGGAGCTTGAACTTGTGCTTGGTTGATCGATGGAATCCAGTGTTGTAGGTGCAGAAATGATCGGTGCCTCCATATGATGATTATCATCCCAATTCCATGCTTCTTTCTCATAAAATATAACATCATGTGAAATTGTGAGTTTTTTTGTCTTTGGATTTAGTAAACGTAATCCCTTGGATTCGTCACTATACCCCACAAAGATAAGCTATTCACCTTTCTCATCAAAATTTTCTCTCTTCTGAGATGGAATATGAGAATAAGCGATGCAACAAAAAACTTTAAAATGTTATACTTGAGGTTTTTTTCGGTACCAGGCTTCATATGGAGTCTTGTTGGGAACTGCCTTTGTGGGTGATCGATTCAAAATGTAGACTGCAACCATAACAGCTTCTGCCCAAAAACTCTTGGGGAGTTTTTTCTCGGTCATCATACTTCGAGCCATTTCAATGATCGTACGATTTTTACGCTCCGCAACTCCATTTTGTTGTGGGCTGTAAGGAAGCGTTAATTGCCTGTGAATTCCGTTCTTTTTACAATACTCCAAAAATAAATTCCCAGTGAACTCTCCTCCTCGGTCGGTGCACAAAGTCTTTATTTTGCGATCACTTTGATTCTCCACCAGGGACTTGAATTCCAAAAACATTGCAAATACATCTGATTTTGCTGCAAAATATAGACCCACATCATCCGAGTATAATCGTCAACGAACAACAAGAAGTACCTATTTTTGTTGAGAGATGGTGTTTGAGTTGGTCCACATATATCAGCGTGCACTATCTCCAGTGGAGCATTGGCTCTGTAAGCAGTTTTGGGAAATGGTAAATGATGCATTTTACCGTAAATGCATCCTTCACAAGGGTCATCTTTCTCCGGAATGTTGGGAAGACCAAGCACCATATTTTTCCTTTTAAGCAGACTTAAACCTTTGTAGCTCAAATGTCCATACCTCAAGTGCCATATTTTATGCTCCTCATAAGTTGTACTTTGGAGTGCGAGTTTTCCCAAAAATGGCAGATTAAGAGGAAAAACTTTATTCGGGCTCATCTTGATTTTTGCCATTGTGTGATTTTTTTGCTTGTCAATAATGATACAATGATCATTATTGAAAATCACTTGGTATCCTTTTTGCATCAGTTGCCCAACACTCAAGAGATTTTGAGTCAAGTCAGGCACAAAAAAGACATCCTTGATGATGCTAGTTTTGCCTTCTTTGGTTTGGACATAGATGGATCCGTTTCCAGTAATTTTGTGAGCTTTTCCATCTCCAACCCTTACTTCTGACGAAAAAGATGAATTGAGATCCACAAACATTTTCTTGTTCCCCGACATATGGTTACTGCATGCACTATCAACAAACCAAATATTTTCAAGTGGTTGTTGAGAATTTAAGCATGAATAGAATACCTGTTCAGATTCATCTTTTTAAATAAAAATGGCCTCTGTTAGGATATTTTTGCCCTAAGGATTTTCTCACTTTAAATTTGATAATGTCAAAACATATATATTTGTATCATGGGAACTAACATTGCAGGTACAAAGAGAAATGAAGAATTTAAAATATAAAAGACTACATCTGCAAATATTGGATACAGACCCTACAGCTAGTTCAGGACAAGTCTACATTTGAAGAGTTGAAGACAAGTCCACAACCGAAGAGTCTACATCTGCAGAGTTAGAGACTACAGGCTGTAAACTTGAGATTAGTAGGACTAATTAAGTGTAATACATCTTGTACACTCACTCTCTTAGTTTGAAAAGTCTCAGTGTTTACCAGAGCTAATTACTAGCCAGTAGAAACAAGTATCTCAGTGATTAACAACTCTTTGAGCAGTCATCACTAAAAGACAACTTGTACTACTTAAATGACATTGTTATATGACAAGAAGCTTTAATTAAGCTGAAGTCAAAGCTAGAGGTGAAATTATTTTGAATTTACAATCCCTCCAATGGCTAGAGGACCCCTCAAGACTCCTATAAATAGGGGAGGAGACCTCAGAAGTTCAACAACAACAACCCCAAGCTCTTAAGCATACTGCACAATATCTACAACCTTCAAAGTCTACAGCCCTTCAACTATAGAAGTTTAGGACTTAGAAGCTAGGGTTATTGTCTTGTATTTTCATTGTTGTTGTTCCTCACTATATACCCTTGTATTCTACCTTGTGTAGATTTTATTCTTAGTGAATGTTTATTTCTGTGTGAGATAGAGAGAGTTTTCTGAGTGAATTTGTGTTTCATCCTAGACTAGACTGATCTGTGTGAGAACTCTAAGTCTTAGGGGGAACAACTTGTGACTGTGTGGTTTCTTGGTGAATTTGGCATCTTTGTGGTGTAACAGTGGATGTAGAAGGATTACAACAACTCTGAACCACTATAAATTATCCTTGTTCTTTAACTCGTGCCCATTTACTTTATCTATCTTATTGCTTATTGCATCATTCATATTCTTTGTGTTTCTAAAGCTTTGAATTGATTTTTCACTTCACACACTTTACTTATTTCCACTGCACAAGGTGTTAAAATACTCCAAAGTATTACAACACCAACTTTAAAGACGTACCCGTCTTCTAGGAACTTTGCTTGCCTAGAAACAATCACAGTTTGTTTCTCAGGTAGATAGAAATAATATCCTCTAGTTTCCTTAGGATATCCTACAAAATAACCCTTTTTACCTTTGGATTCCAACTTTTCAGTTAGCATTTTCTTCACAACTGCGGGGCAACCCCACGTTCTAATGTGCAGAAAAGACGGCTTCTTGCCATGCCATAGCTCGTATGGTGTTTGCTCAACTGATTTGGACGGAATTCTATTTAAAATGTAGATGGAGGTTTGTAATGCGTATCCCCATAAGAATGTTGGAAGAGAGTAAAAGCTCATCATAGACCTTTCCATGTCTAACAAGGTTCGGTCTCTCCTTTCGGATACACCGTTCATCTAAGGTGTTCCGGGAGGAGTCCATTGTGAACTCATGGCTAATGTACTAACCTCCTCGATCCGATCGAAGAGTCTTGACAATCTTACCAAGATGCTTCTTTACTTCAGCCTTGTACTCCTTGAATTTCTCGAAGTATTCGGACTTGTGCTTCATAAGATACAGTGGAATAGACATGCAGACTTCATTTAATCTATTAATGCACAATTGTTGCACATGTAGTGGTAAATTAATTTTCTCCTTAAGCCTCAGTAATTATATCAAATATTTGGTATATCAACTCCTCGGTAATACAATCGCTAATTCTATGTTATTCATGTGCATAGCCTATTTCAATTTCAACAAGGTGATCATGTGAGGTATTTTTTTTCTGTTAGGAGAGTGTAAGTTGTTTAAATTTTTTGACGCAAATCTTCTTTTTACTGAAATCTTGAAATGCTGTCACTTTTTGCGGTGAACAAGTCTTGGTGCATACATTGATGGAAGAAATCAAAGTACTTCTAAGGCATTTAGATCACGGGGAGAGAGTTGAGATGTCCGAATTTCATATTTGAAGATTAGGTTTTCAACCCAAATAATTTTTCTAGGATTTTAAAGTATTTTGGGAGTTTCGTTGTCTTTGTTATAATATATGCAATTTTCACTTTGGGAATAATAAATTGTACTCTGTTGCAAACCTTTTTTAAAAAAAAATTAATAGATCTAAATAATATGCTTTATAAAAACATATAAAGATTTTTCAACACAAATAGTCAATCAATCTAGAGATTTACCACGATTAAATGATATTTGAGATTTTTTTATCATAATTGTGGAATGGATCGCTTTGAATCAATTCTTACACAATTGGGATGATAGTTTCTCAAATAATCAGTATCATCCTTTCCTCAATATTATGTAGAGAGAAGACATAATTTGTAGTGAACACAATGATGTTTAGGGACCACAACCCTACTTATGATAATAAATTATCCTTTTCTCTTTAGTTTGGTAACTCGACAAATTAAAAATATCTATTGGTATCTACACATAAAGCTCATGATCATTTAATACTCATATAAGTCCACAACTTTAACTTTAGTGATTCACTCTAATTGGACTTCCTTAAGAGAACTATACACATTTAATTTGACACATGGAAGCCCAAATATATTGAATATTTCCAACACTTTGTCCTTTGGAAGAGTGTTGTGTTATACTCAAATGTAGTGTTATCTACCTTTCCTACAAAAAAGAAAAAGAAATAATAAGTACTTATAATACTTATTTATTTTTTTAGTAAAAAAAAATCATAAAACGCTATATTAGAGGTTTTTTTTTTATGAACAAAAGTTTTTTTCCTATTAAGCACAATACCATCTCATGACTTTTTTTGACACGTGGAAGCCCTTTTGAGGCTCTCGGGCCACTGCCGACCTCAACGAAGGCCATAGAGGTCGGCATGGCCACTAAACTCCCGCGGCCGACCTCTCGTCAGCTCTAGAGGTCGACTCAACCGCCAAAATGTCCACTGCCGACCTCTCGCCGACCTTCAAGGTCGACTCGGCCATGAAGCGTTCACGGCTGATCTCCACCAATCTGATAGGTCGGTTTTCTCCTCTAAAGACCAAAGCCCGATCTCGTTTTGGGAATCTCCTACCTCACAGCCAGTAATATTCTTTGAGCACGTGATAAGATCAGACAAAATCGGCCCAAATAAGGCAAAGAGCCGCCCCCGTACACAAGGGCAAGGAGAATATTCACCACAAATAAGAAAAACGCTCAAGAGATCTCTCCACAGAGCCACTTGCCACAAGGAGATTGCTCCAACGTCTGAGACAAAGGACCTACGGGCTCCTTCATCCCATCATAGAATATTTGGCATTAATTTAGTGGACCCCCACCGAGGTCAAAAATGACCATTTTATCCCCCTATGTAAACCCTATAAATAGGGCAACACATGTACAAAAAATACAAGTTTCATCAATTCAAAACACACACACATTAAATCCAAGGCATAAAACCCCTGACATATTCTCTCTTCTTTATTGATTTTCATGAATTCATTGAAGAATCATTAACACCTAATGATGAACATTCATATCTCCATTCTTGCATTCAATATTCCTTTAATACATTCTCATTTGATGTTTTAGCCTAATTTCAACCACACTCTCTCATAATCTCCAGCCCCGATTTTAGGCTAACAACAATAAAAAATAGATTGGGGGCTGACTAAACAATAAGTACCTTTTAGTGAAAATAATTATTACTCTTTAGTGAAAACAAATATTTCATTCCTAACTTCATACTACTTTTTTGGTCATGTTTTAGAAAGCGAGTTGTTTATTAGTATTTGAAATTATAAAGTAACTTTTAAGAAGGGGTATGACAGATCTAACACTCCTCTATTATATGTATCCTTAAAAATTACTTTATCATTTCAAATATTAATAAAAAAATCGTCGCTAAAACATGAGAAAACAGAAAGTGTGAAGGTATCTATGGGACGAAGGGAGTAATACCCATCAATGGTTCATGTATGAACTATTTTCACTCTACACTTTGTCTATATATTTATATTAGAATATAAAGTAAGATATTATTTTATGGATTAATTTGTTATTGTGCTCTTATTTAATAATCATTTGGTAATTTATTTTTATTCTTCATTTTAAGATTTAGAGAATTAATTGTTATGATTTAATAATAAGATAATTGCTGGATATTCATTCTGTACCGGAGGAACTTGCAAACTACCTTCGTGTTTTAGCGAGAGTGTGGTTTATTAGTATTTGAAATGATAAAGTGACTTCTAAGAAGAGGTATGATAGATTTATCCCTTCTCTATTGTATGTCTCCATAAAAATTAGTTTATCATTTTAAATACTAATAAAAAACTTGCTCGTTAAAACACGAGAAAATAGTAAATGTGCAAAGTTAACATGAAAGGTTTTTGGGCCAAATCTATTTATTAAAAAGATCAAGTTAGATCTCTGAAAAAAGTTTATAACAAATAACAAATTAAATTTAGATAAAAAAAAAATTAAATAGGAGGATCAAGACGTCTAACGAAAAAACCTAATTCGGCTTGTGCTTTCTTCGAAAAAATTGTTTTTCCCATAAAAAAAACACGTGTGTCCGTGATAAAGAACTAAAGGTTATGTAAATCTATAAGGTGTCTCCATGGCAAGGAGAAAGTTACAAACGTGCAACACATGCATTACAAAATGACAAGTTTTTAAAGTGGGAACAAGAATTAATTTTCTATGGGACAAAATTATGTGAAATTAACGTGATAAGAACTTCATTAAAATTAGGGGAAAGGTATAAATTTTTTATCTCATTTAAAAATTTAAATTCATAAATTAATATAAAATTAATTAATTAATTTTTCTAGTACTTTCCCTCGTCAATCATGCGGTGAAATCTCAACTTTTATTCTAACTTGGTTTAAATTCTTCAATAGTCATGATAATAAAAACTTATATTTCATTTATGTCCTCTTGATTAATTTTGTATTTTTTCGTATATTCCCTATATTTTTTACTTTTTATTTTCAATAGTTTTGCATTAGTACATTTTCTTTTTCTTTTTTCATATCAATTATTTGTAGCACAAAATCATTTTAACACTTGACTTAATTCGTATGCTTAAAATCTACTCCCTCAAACCATAAAAATTGGGCTTCCTAATTTTATCACAGTTATTAAAAAATTGATATAATATGTAAAAAGTAAGAATATTGTATTAAATTAAGTACAAAATAAATTATATAAAAATATTATGTGTATGTTGAAGAAATGTGGATAAAATTTATTGTTTTTATTTTAGAAAACATGATTATTTTTTATGAACGGACAAATAAAACAACCAAGACTATTTTGTGTGGATGGAGGGGGTAAAATAATTTATAGTGGAAGGGGGGGGGGGGGGGGGGGTAATTTTAAATAAAAAATTTAGAATCCCAAATTATGGCGGTGCATAGGAAATACGTGGCAATACTACTACACATTTGGACTAAGACGGCTATACTTAGAAAGCCTTTAAAAAAATCGCTCTCCAAAATATTGCTTGGAGAGCGGTTTTACAAAATTATATATAAAAAGAAAAGCTAAGACAACGGTTAAAAACCGTTGTCCAAGATTTAATCTAAGAAAGCGGTTAAAAACCACTGTGCAAGTGGTGAAGTACAAGACATCGGTTTAAAACCGCTGTCTAAGTGAGACTTTACAGAGCGGTTTGAAACCGTTGTCTTAGCTTTTAACTTGGACAGCGGTTATAAACCGCTGTCTAGGCTTTTGACCCAATTTAATCCCCTTTGACCCCCCAAAATCCCTAACATCAGCGCGCTCCTTCTTCAATTCCTTCTCCTCCCCCACCACCGACGCACCTTCTCCTCCCCCACCGCCGACGCGACGCAAGCCGCCGCCACCGTAGCCGCCGCCTCGCGACACCCCAGCCCGCCTAGTCTCCCCTGCGAAGCCGCCCAGCCCTCCCCTGCCTCCCCGACGAGACGCCGCCCCAGCTGTTGCCTCGCGACGCTGCCTCTCTGCCGCCAGGTAATTTAATTTTGATTGTACTCAAGTCAGATTTTCCGTTTCTCTTTAATTTTAAGGTTTCGAATCAATTTTTGTGGATATATTAGTAATGTCCATTCTCCCTTATAATTGTTATTCGCAGTTGTTTGTGGTTATTTGAATTATCAATTATAACTATTCACATCTATGAATATTTTTATCCTTCTGTTTTTTTATGAAATAATCTTGTGCATGAATTTTGTGTGATTATTTTTAACTTATATCTTATCAAGTATCAACTGCTCTCTTTGAAAATGAAGTGTATCTAGTTTTATGCTACTTATTGTTGATGCAAATCCATATTTTTAAAAAAAAAAATTGCAGCTTTAATATCACTATGTAGCTAAATTGTTGTTGATGATTCTTTGTAATAGGATATAATTTGAGGAAGAAAGAACAGAGACTTAAGTAGGAGAATATATATGAAACTGGAATTAATTTGTGCATGTCTTTATAGTGTTAGTTGCATTGCTTCTATGGCCTGGTTCATGGGCTTATGGGTTCAAAGTATGAATGGATATATATATATATATATATATATATATATATATATATATATATATATATATATATATGTATGTTATTGGTGAGCTTAATTAATTTGTGTAATTGATTATGATATACTTAATTGGTGAGAGTAAAATTTAATTGTGCAATTTGAGTATTTGATTATGATATACTTGATTATGGTATTGGTGAGTAATAAATATGATCCTAGTATACTTAATTGAGCTCATAATTAGATTCTAATGAAACATTGTTAGGGTTAGAATTGTTAATTGAAGGCTTTAGGATTAATTTTAGATGAAATTATTAGCATGCATGTTAGGATTAATATGTTAGAATTTTAGATGAAATTGTTAGAATTTGTTAGAATTTTAGATGGACATATTATAATTTTTTAGAATTAGCCAATTTGTTAGTATTAAAATGTTAGAATTTATTTCAAGAGGTTTATAAATGGAAAATATTGAAGCAAGTTGCTAACAAATTAATAAAGCATGTAATAAGAGTGTCTTGGGACTTAGGCTCTGATCTATAGCATACCCTAGCTAGAGGTTATAAAGTTTTAAAATTTAGTAGTAGTTGTAAAGTGAGTTGGATTGCTAATTATATATAGACTCAACTCGCGTGCTTTTCGGTTTAATCTATAGGCATATATCTATATGGATCAAAAGTGGGTTAGAGCAGATAGATTATCAGAGGGTATAGGAATGGGGTGGAAGAGTTTTGTAATCATGTAATTAGACACTGCACCAACCATCGATACATTCTATGTCCGTCTTGGAAATGTATGAATGGAAAAACCGTTAGTGGTCGAGAAAGTTTGTTGGACCACTTGATGTGTCATGGTATTGATAAAACATATACCATTTGGACATTTCATGGTGAGAGAAGAGATGGATGTAGCTCAAGCAATATAAGAACTGACTTTAGGTTTGAAGATATAGTGGATGAGGATAGTTTCGGAGATGTACCGAATGTTGATACATCGAGTGGGGATGACACAAATCTGCGAGATCACCCTTATATGTCAAAGAAATTAAGGGATGATGCTGGATTACCCCTTTGGCCCGGGTGTAAGAAGGCAACAAAAGTGTCAACTGTGTTGATATTGTTCAACCTAAAAGCAGCACACGAGTTGTCTGATGTGTGCTTCTCCAGTATGCTGGAAGCAATTAGTGGTCTATTGCCCGATATAAATGTACTGCCTACGAAAGCATATGAGGCTAAGAAAATGATTAAGTCCATCGGGTTAACAAATCAGAAAATTAATGCTTACCCGGGTGATTGTATCTTATTTCGGAAGGAGTATGAAGACCTCGATGAATGTCCCAAGTGTGAGAAGAAGAGATATCTGAAAAATAAATCTCCAGCGAAGGTGATGTGGTACTTCCCAATAATACCAAGATTCATGAGAATGTATAGTAGCGATGTGGATGCTAGAAATTTGACTTGGCATCATGATGATAGGATCAAGGATGGAATGCTAAGACACCCTGCTGATTCACCCCAATGGAAGACATTCGATGCCAGACTTCCAGAATTCGGCAACGAGCCACGACACTTGCGTCTTGCACTTTCGACTGACAGAATGAATCCATTTGGTATCCAAAGTACCAACCACAGTACATGGCCAGTGATTCTGATGGTTTATAATCTTTCAACGGAGTTGTGCATGAAACACACTTACATGATGTTGTCTATGTTGATATCAGGACCCAAACAACCTGGTTACGACATAGATGTATATTTGACTCCTTTGATACAGGACTTGAAGCTCATGTGGGATGAGGGTGTCGATGTGTATGATGCTTATAGAAAGGAAAATTTCAAGTTGAAGGTCATGTTGTTTGGAACTATCAATGACTTCCCCACTTATGGAAATGTATCTGGATATAGTGTGAAGGAGGCCAATGCATGTCCTTCATGGAACGTGCCGGTGAAGGCGGTCCGTCCCCAAGATCGTTGTTGGGATACCAAACATGTATAAACAATTAAAGACCTAAACATGCATCTAAAGACAAGTTTGGATCCGTTACCCTTGAAGACCGAGGCGTTGATTCCACTACTGATCTTCTAGTCTGTCTCCCAGCCTCGTTCGTACACCGAGTGGATGGCGAACTAGCGAACGTGGAGAAAAGTGCCTCACAATTTCGTCTCCCTCTCAACCCCACTCACGAATTTCGGCTGCTGCACGTTTTATCTTAGTGTGCTAGGGTTTTAAACACGAAATTGAAGCCTTTATATAGACTCCTTAAGTTTCATGGGCCAGACTAGGGATCTGTTAGAAGGTATAGGGTTTGGGCTCCTCACGGACCCAAATACTCTTATGTTCAGCCCAGAACATTTATTTGGCCCATGAACATTAATTCATTCCACTAGAGAATTAATATTGCACTCCCATCCTATCTCGAACCGAATCAGGGCTTCTATTAGACTCTATAATTCCCCTTGTTAAAGATATCGCACGTCCATTAATTATTAAAGCTCCTGACCGCTTTAATTAATTAACATCTATTATTCCTTGAGTAGTACCACTCAACCTTGTTGTCGTACGGATATAATCCACCTGCAGGGTTTAATACGACAATCCTTTATGAGTTTCCTCTAGGGGACGTCATCAACCTGGATCACCAGGACACGGTGCCTTAATGTCAATAAATAGACATCGTGCAAACGATCTCACTACCCAAAATACATAGTGCGTTGAATCTAACAAGATTCTCACCCATAGTAAATCAAAGTAGTGAACAAGCGCTCCACATATCTAGATATCACAATTAGGGTTAAGAATTACAAGAGTCACCAAGACCTTTAGTTCTTCATAACAGTCAGAATAGAAGAACATGTCTTAACTGTGATCCATTCAATACGACATAGCGTACTAGTATGAACTAATGGCCAAGACAAGCCACTAACAAGTTCATACTACAACTTATACCAATAGTTATTTCCAGAACTATCTCAGTTGTGAATATTGTTTATATCTTATAAGGAACTGACAATGTGATCTTCTGTGTGACTACAAACTCACCACATTATCTACAATATAAGATAAATAGACATACAAGTAATACAAGCAATTAATAAGATTGCAATAATGTGAAAAAAACATTTATTTCAGATAATAAGGAAATCGAATATATCCATAAAAGCCCAACAAAAGTTTGCTTTACAGTATACACCAACAATCTCCCACTTATACTAAAGCTAAACTTTTAGTATACACATAAAGACATATCAATTCTCCCACTTATACTTAAAGTCTAGCTGGTATACATCGTAAACCAAGACCTTCTACATGCTGCTCAAAAACTTTCATCCCCAGAGTCTTTGTGAAAGGATCAGCCAGGTTGTTCAACGATGCAATTTTAGCTACAGCCACGTCTCCTCGATTTACGATGTCTCGTATAATGTGGTACTTCCGCTCTATGTGTTTACTCGCTTTATGGGCTCTAGGTTCCTTTGAGTTTGCCACTGCACCCGCGTTATCACAAAAAACAGTGATACACCTTGGCATACTCTTGGACACCTCCAAGTCCAAAAGGAAATTACGTAGCCAAACAGCCTCTTTGGCAGCTTCTGAGGCAGCTACGTACTCGGCCTCCATAGTGGAGTCCGCGATGCATTTCTGCTTCACACTTGTCCAAGATATGGCTCCGCCTCCCAACACAAACACATAACCCGAGGTAGACTTCCGTTCATCTAGATCAGCTTGGAAATCCGAATCAGTATAACCCAAAGGAACAATACTATCTGACTGGTATACCAGCATATAATCTCAAGTCCTTTTCAAGTACTTGAGAATATGCTTGACAGCAGTCCAATGTCCTTGACCAGGGTTAGACTGATATCTTGCTACCATCCCGACTGCATAGCAAATATCAGGCCTCGTACACAACATCCCATACATAAGGCTTCCTACAGCCGAAGCATAAGGAACCTTAGCCATCTCCTCTATCTCCTTCTGTGTCTTAGGACACATATCCTTAGATAAGGGAACTCCATGTCTAAAAGGTAGTAAACCCTTCTTTGAGTTTTGCATGCTGAAACGAGCAATCACAGTATCAATGTAAGATGCTTGAGATAAACGCAACATTCTCTTTTTCCGATCACGAATGACCTTTATACCAAGAATGTACGATGCATCTCCCAAATCCTTCATTTGAAACTGCTCTGAAAGCCACACCTTTACGTCTGATAATACTTTCACATTGTTGCCAATGAGAAGAATATCATCTACGTACAGTACTAAGAATACCACGACGTCTTCGTTACTCTTCTTATACACACAACTTTCATTTTGACATTGTTCAAATCCAAAAGATTTGGTCACCTCATCAAAACGAATGTTCCAAGACCTGGAAGCTTGCTTTAGCCCATAAAGGGACTTTTTCAGCTTCCAGACCAGATGCTCTTGGCCTTTCTTCACATAACCCTTAGGTTGCTGCATGTAGATGTCCTTATTCAGATTTCCATTAAGGAAAGCTGTCTTGACATCCATTTGCCAAACCTCATAGTTCATGTGATTAGGTATGGATAAGAGAATCCGGATCGATTTTAGCATGACTACTGGTGAGAAGGTCTCGTCATAGTCGATTCCTTCTTTCTGGGTAAAACCCTTGGCCACCAACCTTGCTTTAAAGGCAATAACCTTCCCATCAGATCCTCTCTTACATCTGTAGACCCACTTACACCCGATGACTTCCTTGCCATGGGGAAGTTCGCTTAGGTCATACACTTCCATAGCATCCATAGATTCAATTTCTGAATCCATAGACTTGTGCCAAGACTCTGCATCTTTGTCTTGAATTGTCTCTTTGTAAGTCCATGGATCGTTATCATCATGTTCATCGCTTGGGATCAAGTCCACAGACTCTCCCACAAACATGAAACGATCAGGTTGACGTACAACCCTCCCACTACGACGAGGCAATGCATGCAAAGGTTCATCAGAGTAATCACGTTGTGCAGTCTCTTGTGGTATTTCCTCTTGCACACTCGGTATGCCATTGTCTCCCCTTAACTCATTGAGAATGATCTCACTATTGGACTTATGCTCATTCATATAGTCTTCCTCTAAAAATCGGGCATTAGTACTGACTATCACCCTCTGATCTTTAGGACTATAAAAATAACCACCTTTTGTTCCCTTAGGATATCCTACAAACAACCGTACTTCAGTTCTAGGTGCCAACTTATCAGCTTCCTTATCCAGCACATGTGCTGGACAACCCCAAATCCGAATGTGGTTGAGACTATGCTTTCGCCCAGACCACAGTTCAATCGGAGTTTTTGGAACCGCTTTAGAAGGTACGTAATTTAGAAGGTACGCCGCTGTTTCCAAGGCATATCCCCAAAACGAGGTAGGTAATGAAGCATAACTCATCATTGATCTCACCATTTCTAATAGAGTCCTATTCCTTCTTTCAGCCACACCATTCTGTTGGGGAGTACCAGGCGCAGTAAGCTGGGATGTAATCCCATTCTCTAATAAGTATTGCCTAAATTCATTACTAAGGTATTCGCCACCACGATCAGATCGTAGTGACTTGATACTCTTACCATGACGTTTCTCCACTTCTGCCTTAAATTCTTTGAACTTGCCAAAGCATTCAGACTTGTGGCGCATCAGATAGATGTACCCATATCTTGAGTAATCATCAATGAAAGTGACGAAATACTCAAAACCACCTCTAGCTTGAACAGACATAGGCCCACACAAATCAGAGTGAATCAATTCTAACACATCACTGGCCCTATTCCCCTTGGCCTTAAAAGGCCTTGAAGTCATCTTGCCTTCCAAGCAGGATTCGCAGACTGAGAATGGTTCCACTTGGAGATACTCCAAAGAACCACTACTTACAAGTCTTTGAATTCTCCTCAGATTGACATGACCTAGTCTTAGGTGCCAAAGATATGTTTGATTCATCTTTGAAGGTTCTTTTCTCTTATTTGATGATGATGAATGAGTTTCAGTCATAGTACGATATGCACAAGTAATAGTGTAAAGACTGTTTTCTAACGTGCCAGAACATATTAAAAAGTTATTTCTCATAATAACAACTTTGTCATTAAAAACAACTGAGCACCCATCCAAAAACAACTTTGAAACAGAAATTAAATTCTTCCGAAAACTCGGCACGTACAAAACGTTCTTTAATACTAAAACAGAATTAGAAAAACATAAGTGCACATCTCCCACTGCGACCACTGCTACAGTCGTAGCATTGCCCAAACTGATAGTAATCTCGCCCTCACTCAGTTGCCTTGTTTGCAGAAACCCCTGCAAGGTATAACAAACATGATCAGTGGCTCCTGTATCTACTACCCAAGAAAGGGCAGAACAAGCCGCAAAGCATGTTTCAACAACTAGAGCAAGAGACGTACCAGAGTTATCCTTTTTCAGGAGAGGACAATCAGGCTTCCAATGTCCTGTCTTGTTGCACTTGAAGCATTTGTCTTTCGGCTTTTTCACGCCACCAGAAGGCGCCAAAACCTTGCTCCCACTGCTTCCACCACTACTTCCACCAGCCTTTTTCTGAGAAGGCTTTTTCTTCTTCCCGCCCTTGGACGAAGAAAATCCAGCCTGAACAGAAACATGGGCTTGTGGACCCTTACCCATGAGACCTTTCGCCGCAACCAACTCCGCAAGAAGCTCAGCTACAGTATAGCCCTTCTTACTCATGATTATGTTCAAACAGAAGTTTTCAAAGGATTTTGGGAGCGAGTTGAGGATCATATCGACCTTGGCATCACCGTCGATTTCTCCCCCGAGTACCTCTATCTCATTCAGATATTCCATCATCTTGAGACAGTGGTCCCTCACCGACGCTCCCTCTGGCATAGAGGTAGTCATAATTTTCCTCATAGCCTCAAAACGGGCAGCCCTATCTTTCTCACCAAAAAGCTCTTTTAGGCTCATCATCATATGTGCGGCAGTAGGCATGTTTTGATGCTGCTGTTGTAAAACATTTGACATAGAGGCCAAAATGTAACAACGAGCCATCTCATCAGCCTTGTGCCACTTCTTATGAGCCTCCTTTTGCTCTTCTGTGGAATCGGGTGCCAGATCGGCAGGAGCAGGAGTATTGAGCACAAACTTGTACTCATCTGCAACTAGGACAATGTCCAGATTTCTCTTCCAATCCAAATAATTCGGACCAGTAAGCTTATTTTCTTTTAAAATAACCATAAGCGGGTTGAACGTCATCTTATTAAATCTGAAATAAATTAAATGCAAGCAAGCATTAAAATCACATAAATTGAAGCATAAAATATTGGAAACCTTCAAAACCAACATTTAACACAACCTCCAACAAACACACACGCAAGCCACGTTAGGATGGTCGTTTACGCATATGTTCATTAACCAAACACCAAGTCTTTAATTTCAATATCACGTCAACTTATCCTTATGACGAATGAAATTAATAGTCGGACCTTAACTGGCCATGTGAATTAGAACAGGGACCCCGTTGGGGGGTTATATCAAAATTCACATCTAAGTGATGACCACAATTTAACTGTAAGCAAAATTATTCACTATTGACGGGCTCATTCCAAGAACACATCGCCAGTAAATAATTCACTACAGTTATTTTGCACTAATCTTAACTGATGAACTCATGAATAATACATCCGTTGGGGATGATCACACACTTCATCTAAAGATTAAAACATTTTGATTAGAAGTCTTAACTAGTAAGCTTGTGAATGTTGCATCCATTAGGGGGGGACTCCCAAGGTCCCACGAGCAACAATCACCTTACTTAAAGACCAATTGTGGAGGCCAATGAATTAATTAAATTAAATTCTACTCACTTAGTCATTTAAAACTGAAGATTATTCGCAGGCATAGCAGATTATAAAAAAAAAATATAAAATACAAACATGCCAAAAAACGATAAATAAAAGCATAAATAAATGCATATCTATCGCAACCCCTTCTAAAACTTATCAAAAACAGCCTATGAAAGCTATTACAATGATAAATCAAGGGCGCGGACGGATGCCTCGCATCGGCCTCTCACGCAAAGCAAGAAACGGTCTCGAACGGCTCGAATTCACATCACCCGAACTAAACTGGCAAAAAACTTCATCAAGACGATTGAATTAGCTCTCGCCACAGGGGGTCACAAGGTTTCCGAAATGGGATTACTTGCAGAAAACGGACTCCCGAGTCAAAAGTTATGGCCAAAACAGTGAACGTCACCGCCTAGGGCCAAAAAACCTTTAACACGAGAAACCTGAAATCCGTTTCCACATCCTCCATCCGACATCGCCCGCTCTTGTGATCATATAATACAACCAATACAAGCGAACGAAACCCTAATACAGTGATCTATTGCAAAAGAAACCTATACTACCCACACTTATTATCTGGTGGGAAAAACGATTACAAAATAACACAAGGGTTGCGATAGAGAAACGATCTAAAACCACAATAACAGAAATCTAGAAAATAAAAACACATTTTAGGCAGAGCCAACTATCCACGAATCCTTGGCTCTGATACCATTTGATGGAACGCGCCGGTGAAGGCGGTCCGTCCCCAAGATCGTTGTTGGGATACCAAACATGTATAAACAATTAAAGACCTAAACATGCATCTAAAGACAAGTTTGGATCCGTTACCCTTGAAGACCGAGGCATTGATTCCACTACTGATCTTCTAGTCTGTCTCCCAACCTCGTTCGTACACCGGGTGGACGGCGAACTAGCGAACGTGGAGAAAAGTGCCTCACAATTTCGTCTCCCTCTCAACCCCACTCACGAATTTCGGCTGCTGCACATTTTATCTTAGAGTGCTAGGGTTTTAAACACGAAATTGAAGCCTTTATATAGACTCCTTAAGTTTCATGGGCCAGACTAGGGATTTGTTAGAAGGTATAGGGTTTGGGCTCCTCACGGACCCAAATACTCTTATGTTCAGCCCAGAACATTTATTTGGCCCGTGAACATTAATTCATTCCACTAGAGAATTAATATTGCACTCCCATCCTATCCCGAACCGAATCAGGGCTTCTATTAGACTCTATAATTCCCCGTGTTAAAGATATCGCACGTCCATTAATTATTAAAGCTCCTGACCGCTTTAATTAATTAACATCTATTATTCCTTGAGTAGTACCACTCAACCTTGTTGTCGTACGGATATAATCCACCTGCAGGGTTTAATACGACAATCCTTTATAAGTTTCCTCAAGGGGACGTCATCAACCTGGATCACCAGGACACGGTGCCTTAATGTCAATAAATAGACATCGTGCAAACGATGTCACTACCCAAAATACATAGTGCGTTGAATCTAACAAGATTCTCACCCATAGTAAATAAAAGTAGTGAACAAGCGCTCCACATATCTAGATATCACAATTTGGGTTAAGAATTACAAGAGTCACCAAGACCTTTAGTTCTTCATAACAGTCAGAATAGAAGAACATGTCTTAATTTTGATCCATTCAATACGACATAGCGTACTAGTATGAACTAATGTCCAAGACAAGCCACTAACAAGTTCATACTACAACTTATACCAATAGTTATGTCCAGAACTATCTCAGTTGTGAATACTGTTTATATCTTATAAGGAACTGACAATGTGATCTTCTGTGTGACTACAAACTCACCACATTATCTACAATATAAGATAAATAGACATACAAGTAATACAAGCAATTAATAAGATTGCAATAATGTGAAAAAAACATTTATTTCAGATAATAAGGAAATCGAATATATCCATAAAAGCCCAACAAAAGTTTGCTTTACAGTATACACCAACAGTCCTTGTTGTACCACGAATACAGATCACATTCGTTTATGTCATTGTAGGAAGACTGTTTATATGGGGAATAGGAGGTGGTTGGAGCCAAAACATGAGTACAGAAGAATGGCCGATGCATTCGATGGCACAATCAAGGAACGTAGAGCACCAATGTACGTTGAGAAGAATGTTTGTGCTAGCTTGCTCAATACTCTGCTAGCTGTTAAAACGTCCAAGGATGGTTACAATGCAAGAATGAATATGGTTAATATGGGTATAAGAGCAGAACTGGCACCTGTGTGTGAAGAAGGTAAACCACCGAAATTACCTCCGGCTGCACACACCCTGTCCAAGAGTGAGAGAAAAGTGTTTCTTCAAACACTAAAGGATGTGAAAGTACCAGAGGGTTATTCGTCCAACATACAGAGACTTGTTTCAAATGATGGTGTGAAATTGATGAATTTGAAATCGCATGACTATCAGGTCATTATGGAGAATATCTTGTCCATTGCAATATGTTCTATCTTGCCTAAAAATGTGCGCATAACCATAACAAAGCTTTGTTGGTTCTTCAAGGCAATGAGTAGCAAGGTAATTGATCCTAAAAATTTCTTGGATTTCAGAGACAAATTGTGGGGACGCTCTGTGAGCTTGAAATGTATTTCCCTCTATTATTTTTTGATATAATGGTTCACCTAACCGTTTATTTGGTACACGAGACAAAAATGTATGGTCTTGCTCGTATGCGATGGACGTATGGTGTAGAGAGATATATGAAAGTGCTGAAAGGGTATGTGATGAATATGTTCAGGCCGGAGGGATGCATTGCAGAACGCTATTTAGTAGAAGAGGCAGTCGAGTACTGGTCTAAATTTATTCCGAATATTGATGCAATTGGACTTCCAAGTACCCGGTACACCAATAGGATGGATGGTGAAGGCATTACCGGTGGTCAACCTGTATGTGTTAGTATGGAGGAGCTAACACGGATGCACTTGTGCGTACTTCGTAACACGGTCGATGTGCTTCTTTTTATTGACCTGCACATGCAAGCACTTTCTGAGTCCTTTCCCACCAGAGATAGATCATGGATTGAAGCTGAGCACAATCGCACGTTTGTTGACTGGTTCAATGGTTATGTTGCAAATATGTTGTCACAGAATAAAGAATCAGTGAAAGAAAGAGTTAAGTGGTTATCCAGATTGCCTGATAGGCATGTGTATTCATAAAAGTGTTATCTTATTAATGGATACACATTTTATACCAGAGATCATGATGCCACAAGTACAATTTAGAATAGTAGGATGTCCATTACTGCAACTGCATGGAATCAGTCGAATACCACTTACTTTGGACAGATTGTCAATATTTGGGAACTCGATTATGTTGGACACCGTGAACCAATCTTTGATTGTAGTTGGGTGAGGATCCCTAACAGGGTCCAGGTTGAGTGTTCTGGGTTCGTACGCGTTGATTTGAAGAATGTAGAATACAGAGATGACCCTAACATAATGGTCAGTCAAGCTCAACAAATTTTCTATGTCCCCGACCCAATTAATAAGAAATGTTCCATTGTTCTTCTGTCAAATAAAGTTAACAATAGTTACTAGATTAGCGACCACATCGATGAAGATGTTGACATAATCGATGATCCTTTTTAGAACTGGCCTCTTTCTGAACCATCTTTCGAGGATCTTGTAAATCCATACCCGTACCAGAGAAACCTTAGAAAGGAGGATGAATATAACAATCCGGATCTCGTTAACATTCATGGTCATGAACAAGAAAAATCAACCAAAAAACTAAAGAGAAAAACCAGTGCTAAAAAGAAATGTATGACTTTATTAAATGCTGTTTTTTCTGCTTTATTAAATGTTGTTTCTTTTTATTTATTTAATTTAATATTTTTTTTTCTGTTTCACAGGATCATGAGTTATTTGCCCCATCCCGGAGATGATGGAGATTATTTCCCCCATCCCTATGATGGAGATGATGGAGATGATGACTTGGGACAGGATAACACTGATACTCCCACCTCTATTAGCTCTGGGGAGAAGCGCAAGAGGGGTATAGTTACGACGACTTCTTTGAAGAAAGATCGTAGCAAGGGGAAATTACTTAAGGTAATTTTATTACAATTGAATAGTTGAATTTTTTATTATATTAATTAATTGATCGTTGACCTAACAATATCATTCAATTGCAGATATTATTCAATGAGTATGGGCAGCCGATAGGAAAAGAGAGTGCGAAGTTGGTGTACTTCCTTGGGGCTGCAGTCAGGAGAGTTATGCAAGCTGGGATTATGGCCAAGAATTTTCGGTCTACGCTGAGGAAAGCTTCGCGAGACCCGACCAAATCTTCCCTAATACGTGCATAACCTCTAGAAGATCCACGATATCGTGCCTCCATATTCTTAGAGTGTAATATAAATACGATAAACCCTGAAAAAAATCGTGCATTAATAGGAATAAATGAAATGACATCGATCAATTTTACCTTAAAATCATCAGTCATAGATCTATACACGAACTCCTCCCAGTATTGGGTCACCAAAGGGAAATCCTCATAGCCTTAGGCGGCCTAGACAAGACGAGCAGCACACGATCGAGACTGATGATCTATTTGCACGGGCAATAGATCGCCAGGAGCATCCCGGATGCATACAGTGTTGGAGTTATACGTGAAAGTATGCTTTTACTTTGTATAACTCATGTATTAAACACTTGTGTATAAGAATAATTCTTTTATCACATTTGTTTTAGATATGATTGAATGTTGAATATTTATTGCCACCAGTTCATAACATATAGTACTTGTTACATTGTAGTTAATGTGGTGATACCCGATCACGGAAGATCACATTAACAGTTTCCTTGTAACTAAACGTACAAATTCACGACCTAGGTGGAATTAAACAATCTGATTGGTCTGTCTTGACTAAGAGATTGCACTAGCATATTTAGTATGTATTGAAGAGGACCTACAACGAGGATAAATTCTTCTGTTCTGAAATGTGAAGAATTAGACCTCAGTGGTTATTGATTTCTTAATCTCCGTCACTTAAATAGGACCGTGTGTGCTTAATGGTTACTGCTTTGATTCATGTTGGGTGAGAATCATCGTGACTTTGAACTTTGTATTTTGGGCAGTAATATTAATCATACGACGGTTGCTAAGATTTAATACGGAGAAACGCGTGCGAGTACGGCTCGTGTGGTTAGTCCCCTTGGTGGGCTCAGAAGTTTTGTCGTACCAAATCTTGCAAGTGAAGAAACAGTTTCTTCGGTATGGATAATAATGTTGAGCTGTCTTTACTCCAAGGTGAAACATATTAATTAATTTATAGCTATTCAGAAGCTTAATTAATTAATGGACTTGATAATCTTAAATGCGGGAAATAATAACCGGGAGCCCATATTATCGTAATATGGATTAAGATGGATAGTGCAATATTAATTTATTAGTGGTAATAATTAATATTAATGGATTGAATTATATTGGGGCTCAATATTGAAATTCAGAAGTCCATTAGGAGGTTCAATCTTAATTCTCCTTAAAGGCCCCTCAAGTAGTCCATTAAGTAGCCCAATAATGATAAGGTGATTAAAATAAAAAGAAAATATATTGCTGATTTTTCTTTATATTTTTCGAAAATTGATTAATTAGGAGAGAAAAGATTTTGTTGATTTTCTTGGAAAGATATTATGGAAGATAAGTATTCTTGGAATACAAGATTATCTCGTATATTCAAGAAGAACCAAATCTTGGATTCTACCCTTAAAATTTTCGAAAATTGCATGCTTAATAGGAGAGTGAGATTTTTGTGGAATATTTTATTATGGAGAAAAGAATATATGAGATATATTCAAGATTTCTTAGAGACTAAGAAAAGATTTTCTCCAGGCCCATAAAATCATGAAAATTTCGGCCACTACTATTATAAATAAGGGGTGATTATTTAATCCCCAAGTACATAATTCCATGTGTTGGAAATATAAGAGCATACATATTTTTCGTTTTCCTTAGTTATTTAAATTACTTGAAAGCATCTTCCACCGGTGATCAAGTAAGGCGAAAGGGAAATACTTGAGAAGGTTTTTGGGTTGATAAAGCGTGATCGTGATTGTCCCGTTTATTCAAATGCCAATTCTACAAGAGGTACGTAAGTCACATAAATTCTTGTTTATTCCGCCTAGATTTTATGTGAATTAATTCAACATGCATGATATTAAATTTGTTGTTGGAATTATTATTTGAATTAATTAGGATTAATTCATGCTAGTAATAATTAAATTTAAATTCGTATTTAATTATCATCCCGAATAGATTCAGGGTACCCCGATTTTCCCAACAACTGGTATCAGAGCCACGGTTTTGGGCTCTTATCTTTAAATTGGAATTTAAATTGTTTAACATTAAATTGAAATTGGATAGTAGAATTGCTAGATCATTTTTACAGGTATCCAATTGTCATAGTTTTAATGTTTATTATTTTTTTCATGCGTGTGAATTAATGTTTTTAATTCGATTCGTTCGAATTCGTTTTTCTCGTGAGAAAATCCACGAGTAGATTAGTTGTTGTTATTTTGATTTGATCATTGTAATAGACTAGTCTAACTCTAGTATTTATTTTTTATAAATAAATTATAACCGGATCGAGACGAAGAACGAAGAATTAAAGACGGCGTACCCGGATGACGCATGCATGCATGGATTTAAAATCATGCACGGGGTGAAAAACGAGAACGAATGGCGAAACCCGGTGCACGGGGTGCGCGAGGCGCACGACCCGCGCAAGACGGGCGCGGCAGGGCGCAAGCGCGCGCACACGTAGGCAGCGCTCGGCGGCCAGCTACTCGGCGCCGTGTCGAGAGACGTGTGGGCCCACTCCGTGGGCCGACGCGCGCCGTATCTCGGGCCGTGAAATTTTAAATTTCATTTTTCATTTTTTTTGTGTGATTTTAAATGTCGTCCCGAACACCAAACGAATTTGTTTTTGATGAAGTGTTGATGTTCGAGTGGGAGCGTGTCTAGACGAACGATGGAAAGCAACAAGGACGATATTTCGTATCAAGACGTGAAGAAATTAAACCGTGACAATTGAATTTGAGTGCTCCAATGTGTTTAATTTTGTTTTGATGGATGTTTTATTTCGTGCACTTATTATTATTTGTTAATATGTGTTTGCATGAATTTTATTGTCCAAGAAAAACCTTACTTTCGAAAATTACTAAGTATGTTTATTTAATCGCAATTTTATTTCGGATATTAAAATTGGATTAATTTCGCCTCCATAATTTATTTATTTGTGAAGTTCTTTTGGAATACTTTTCCCCCCCTCCCGGATTGGCCAAAAGGATGGATTTCACATGAATAAATTCCGAAAGGATGATTGTGGATTATTACTTGTGGCGGTATTGACCCTCACCACGAGTGGCTTGCTCAAAGCGAAATAATAATCCTGTATTTAATTATGGTTATTACTTAGGCATAATAAATTGATATTAACTTACTCCCCTCGGAGTCCCTGTCAATTTTTATGTAGTCAAAGTGGGAGCCAACTATTAATTTTGAATTAAGGATTTGTAACTTTTAAGTTTGTGATCCGCTTGAATGTGTTTAAATGTATAGACCACCCCTCGTGGTGCATTTAAATTATTTCGAGATATTGGCTGATGCATGATTATATTGTTTTAAGGTTTCAATATAATTGATGTGATCGAATTATGTGATAATTTCGTATTTTTCTAGATATTGATATGAATGTATGTTTTATTCTCAGTTCATCATGTCGCAACCTTTTAATCCATTGTTTAGTATACTTAAAGATAACAAACTTGTCGGTGAGAATTATGTTGATTGGAAACGTAATCTTGATATTGTCCTAACCGCTCAACACCATAAATGGGTACTTACTACTCTTAAGCCCCAAGAGCCTGCCGAAGATGCGAGCAAGGCGGTCAAGAAAGAGCATAAGAGTTGGTTTGACTCCGATGAGATGGCTAGGTGTACTATTCTGGCTTCAATGTCAGATGTGTTGCAACACCAACACCAACACATGGAGACCGCCTCTGAGATAGTGTTCAATCTTGAAGCGATGTTTAAACATCAGAACCGTACAACTAGGCAAATAATCATGCGAAAGATGCTTTCGTTGAAGATGGTGGAAGGTACACCCGTAAGGGATCACATTATCGAGATGATGGGTTATCTCAACAAGTTGGAAGTACTTGGTGCGGAATTTGATCTCCCTACTAAGGTCGATTTCGTTCTCCATTCTCTGCCGAAGAGCTTTGAGCAGTTTCAGTTGAACTATCAAATGAATGACTGGGCAAATAGTTTGCCCGAGCTCTTGCAAGCTTTGGTATCGGCGGAGACTATAATGGAACATCAAACTGTTGCTATAGTGGCAAATGGTCCGTCTGCCTCTTCGAGTCCCAAGGGAGGGAAGAAGAGAAAGAGGACGAAAGGCCAGACCCAAGCAAATACAACCGTTGTGAAACCTAAGGCAAAGGGTGAAGGAGGTGGAAAGAAAGCTGCTAAGGGTAAGTGCTTCAATTGTGGTGAGAAGGGACATTGGAGGTCAACCTGTTCTAAGCCTAAGAAGGCGGTAAAGAAAGGTAAGTATCATGCTTTAGTCGTTGAAATTTATGTTGCAGCGTATGCTGCCCACGTTTGGGTAGTGGATACCGGGACAACTGATCATATTTGTTTCACTCTTCAGGGGTTCCAGCTAACCCAGCGACTTAGCAAGAATGAGATCCTCGTCACTTTGGGCGATGCTACGAGAGTGGCAGCCGAAGCAGTGGGAGTCGTGCACCTATCTTTTGAAGATAGAGTTTTAATTTTAAGAGATGTTTTATACGTTCCGAACTTTAGGAAGAATTTAATTTCAGTTTCTAAGTTGTTTTTTGATGGATATTCAGTTACTTTTAATAAAGCTGTTACTGTTTCTTTTAAAAATGATACTATATGTCATGGAACGTTAGTAAACAATCTCTATATGATTAAGTGTGCACACCACTCAAATAATGAATCTAATAACACGTCGATCATTTCAAGTAATAAAAGAAAGCGTTCTTCGAAGATGAACGAAACACTTCTATGGCATCTTAGACTAGGCTATATTAATCTAAAGCGGATAGAGAGATTGGTGAAAGATGGATCCTTGGAATCATTCCAAGTCGAACTGTTTCCAACTTGTGAATCCTGTTTAGAGGGTAAAATGACCAAGAGGGCATTTGGAGCCAAGGGGAATAGACCTACGGAAGTGTTAGAACTCGTTCATACCGATGTGTGTGGTCCAATGACAATCAAAGCGAGAATGGGGTATGAGTATTTCGTCACCTTCATTGACGATTACTCGAGATATGGGTACATTTACCTTATGAGGCATAAGTCTGAAACTTTTGATAAGTTCAAAGAGTTTAAGGCCGAAGCCGAGAAACATAGGGAAAAGAGTATCAAGTTTCTACGATCAGATAGTGGAGGCGAATACCTCAGCGATGAATTCTTGAACTACTTATCGGACGAAGGGATCGTATCCCAGTTAACCGCACCAGGAACCCCTCAACAGAACGGTGTGGCGGAACGAAGAAACCGGACTCTTTTAGAGATGGTGAGATCCATGATGAGTTATTCGGATTTACCCAAGTCATTTTTGGGGTAACGCCTTGTAAACGGCGGCTTACATTCTAAACTTGGTGCCATCTAAATCGGTTCCTAAAACTCCAATGGAATTGTGGACCGGGCGCAAGCCCAGTCGAAGACATTTGCGGATTTGGGGTTGTCCGGCATACGTGCTAGACAAGGAAGCCGGTAAGTTGGATCCACGTTCAAAATTAAGGCTGTTTATAGGATACCCTGCGGGAACGAAAGGGTGTATATTCTATAGTCCCAAGGATCAAAAGACCGTGATTAGTGCACACTTTAAATTCTTGGAGGAAGACTATATGAACAATCGAAAGCCTAAAAGTGAAATTACCTTAGAAGAATTGAGAGGTCAAATCTCGATACCAAGTATACAAGATGATGTACCACACGTCACATCCTCACAACCAGAACCCCATCGCAGTGGGAGGATTGCTAGGCAACCCGAGAGATTCATGGGAATAGGAGAATCTTCGGATTTAATTCCCGGTGATGAATCAGACCCATGGACATACGACGAGGCAATCCAAGACAAAGACACAGAGTCATGGCAAACAACAATAGAAACCGAGATGGGTTCGATGGATCATAAATCAAGTGTGGGAGTTGGTCGAACCACCCAGTGGGGTAAAACCCATTGGATGCAAGTGGGTGTACAAGAGGAAAAAATGACCGGACAGAAGGGTAGAGACCTTCAAAGCAAGGCTTGTGGCCAAAGGGTATACTAAAAAAGAAGGGATCGATTATGAGGAAACCTTTTCGCCTGTAGCTATGCTTAAGTCCATCCGTATTCTCTTGTCGATCGCTGCACACCTAGATTACGAGATCAGTCAAATGCATGTCAAGACAGCTTTCCTTAATAGAAGTCTTGGCGGGATAGATATCTATATGCAACATCCCAAAGGTTTTATTGAAAAAGGCCAAGAGCACCTCGTATGCAAGCTTAAGAGATCCATTTATGGACTTAAGCAAGCATCGCGTACTTGGAACCAGTGTTTTGATAAAGTGATTAAGTCTTATGGGTTTGATCAAAATGAGTTTGAAAGTTATGTGTATAAGAAGCGTGACAGAACTGCGGTGGTATTCTTAGTATTATACGTAGACGATATTCTGCTCATTGGAAATAATGTAAAGGTATTGTCAAACGTAAAGGTATGACTGTCAAAATAATTTGATATGAAGGACTTAAGGGAAGCCGGTCACATCCTTGGGATCAAGATCACTCGCGATCGCAAGAAGAGGATGTTGGGCTTATCGCAAGCTTCATACATTGACACTGTTTTGAAGCGTTTTAGCATGCAAGATTCCAAGAGAGGTTTTATACCTTTTAGGCACAGGATCCATCTATCTAAAGAAATGAGCCCTAAGACGCAAGCGGAGATAGATGACATGAAAGGTGTTCCATACGCTTCGGCCGTAGGAAGCCTTATGTATGCAATGCTGTGTACGAGACCGGATATCTGCTTTGCCGTGGGCATGGTGGCAAGATATCAAAGTAATCCCGAGAAAGACCATTGGACTACCGTAAAGTGCATCTTGAGGTATCTGAAAAGAACTCGTGAGCGGATGTTGATTTACCAGTCAAATAGTCTTGTGCCCGTGGGATACACGGACTTGGATTTCCAATCAGACATAGACTCAAGAAAGTCAACCTCGGGTAGTGTGTTTTGCATGGGAGAAGGAGTCATGACATGGAGAAGCGATTAGCAGAAATGCATCGCCGATTCGACCATGAAAGTCAAATAAGTAACTGCTTGTGAAGCAGCGAAAGAAGCAGTTTGGCTCAAGTACTTCTTAGTGGACTTGGATGTTGTTCCGAATTTTCCCATCACAATCATTGTGTCGGAGCAGTTGCAAATTTAAGGGAACCGAGAGCCCACAAGGCCAGCAAACACATAGAAAGAAAATACCATCTTATACGAGAAATCGTTAAGAGAGGAGATAAAGAGGTGGCAAAGATATGCGTCAGGGACAACCTAGCAAATCCATTCACAAAAGGTCTACCTCTGATTACATTCGAGAGACATATGGATGGAATGGGAGTCAAGACTATTGCCAATCTCCTTTAAGTATAAGTGGGAGGAATTATTAGGTTAGTGTAGGTTGACATGAGATGTCACGTAGAGCTGCTACACTAAGACATGCATGTTGTATACTAAAAAGCAGACTTTAAGTATAAGTGAGAGATTGTTGGAGTTATACGTGAAAGTATGCTTTTACTTTGTATAACTTATGTATTAAACACTTGTGTATGAGAATAATTTTTTTTATCACAATTGCTTTAGATATAATTGAATATTGAATATTTATTGCAACCAGTTCATAACATATAGTACTTGTTACAATGTAGTTAATGTGGTGATACCCGATCACGGAAGATCACATTAACAGTTTCCTTGTAACTAAACGTACAAATTCACGACCTAGGTGGAATTGAACAATCCGCCGTGAAAGGTCGATGTGTATATCTCAGATTGGTCTGTCTTGACTAAGAGATTGCACTAGCACATTTAGTATGTGTTGAAGAGGACCTACAGCGAGGATAAATTCTTCTGTTCTAAAATGTGAAGAATTAGACCTCAGTGGTTATTGATTTTTTAATCTCCGTCACTTAAATAGGACCGTGTGTGCTTAATGGTTACTGCTTTGATTCATGTTGGGTGAGCATCATCGTAACTTCGAACTTTGTGTTTTGGGCAGTAATATTAATCATACGACGGTTGCTAAGATTTAATACGGAGAAACGCGTGCGAGTACGGCTCGTGTGATTAGTCCCCTTGGTGGGCTCAGAAGTTTTATCGTACCAAATCTTGCAAGTGAAGAATCAGTTTCTTCGGTACGGATAATAATGTTGAGCTATCTTTACTCCAAGGTGAAACATATTAATTAATTTAGAGCTATTCAGAAGCTTAATTAATTAATGGGCTTGATAATCTTAAACGCGGAAAATAATAATCGGGAGCCCATATTATCGTAATATGGATTAAGATGGATAGTGCAATATTAATTTATTAGTGGTAATAATTAATATTAATGGATTGAATTATATTGGGGCTCAATATTGAAATTCAGAAGTCCATTAGGAGGTCCAATCTTAATTCTCCTTAAAGGCCCCTCAAGTAGCCCATTAAGTAGTCCAATAATGATAAGGTGATTAAAATAAAAAGAAAATATATTGCTGATTTTTCTTTGTATTTTTCGAAAATTGATTAATTTGGAGAGAAAAGGTTTGTTGATTTTCTTGGAAAGATATTATGGAAGATGAGTATTCTTGGAATACAAGATTATATCATATATTCAAGAAGATCCAAATCTTGGATTCTACTCTTAAAATTTTTGAAAATTGCATGCTTAATAGGAGAGTGAGATTTTGTGGAATATTTTATTATGAAGAAAAGAATATATGAGATATATTTAAGATTTCTTAGAGACTAAGAAAAAAATTTCTCCAGGCCCATAAAATCATAAAAATTTTGGCCACTACTATTATAAATAGGGGGTGATTATTTCATCCCCAAGTACATAATTCCATGTGTTGGAAATATCAAGAGCATACATATTTTTCTTTGTCCTTAGTTATTTAAATTACTTGAAAGCATCTCCCACCGGTGATCAAGTAAGGCGAAAAGGAAATACTTGAGAAGGTTTTTGGATTGATAAAGCGTGATCGTGATTGTCCCGTTTATTCAAATGCCAATTCTACAAGAGGTACGTAAGTCACATAAATTCTTGTTTATTCCGCCTAGATTTTATGTGAATTAATTCAACATGCATGATGTTAAATTTGTTGTTGAAATTATTATTTTAATTAATTAGGATTAGTTCATGCTAGTAATAATTGAATTTAAATTCGTATTTAATTATCATCCCGAATAGATTCCGGACACCCCGATTTTCCCAACATACAGGCTACTGGATATGGCGCCACGAAGTCATCATTGGCGATGACACCTGGTATTGCGGCTATGTCTATGGTGGAAAAGCTTTCTGTGCAGGTTGCTGACTTGGCTATAAAAATGGAGATCATGAGTCAGAGACAATCGAGACACGGGATGTCATCGAGTGGTGCTAGCTGTGAAAACAGTGCCCCATCTATGTTTTTCACTGATTTTAGAAACAATTTCGATGATCCACTTCAAAAAGTCCCCTAGGTTTCAGATGTATCTCGTAGTTGTTTTAATTAAAGATTTGTATATTAAAATTTTCTAACTGAATATCCTCTTCGAACAGTCAGTGCAATGTTACCTTTATTAGGATTATCTTCTTTAGTTGGTGGCCACTGGAATGTTGTACAACACCTCTAGTGGAATGATTCATTGTCGTTCCATCACTCCTGGTTTTGTGAAAGTCACACTGAATGTACCTAAAATCGGACAAGAGAATTCACCAGTGCCAAAACCAGAAGATGTGGTCACCACAGTCAGAGAAGCGGTCGGGCACTTCCTCGAATGGCCAAAAAACTTGGTCTCTCTCACCAAGAAGGTAAAATACATGTTATTAAAGTTTATTATTTTATTTGTTCTAAACAATATTACAAATTGATTGTAGAAACTGCCGAGTCCAAATAAGACTACACAAAAATCAAAGGACATCATATATAGTGAGAGGGAGAGAACGAGGCACTTGCACTCCACTGGTGATATGCGCAGACGGATATTAGGTTATCCCCTTCCAGGTGATGTAGAACACGACGCCACTCTACAGGCTATGGTGAACATGATGACATCGTCCCCCAATTTCCGACAAGCTACAGTTCCCATGGTTGCTCACTTTCACCAGTGTGGTTTTAGTGAAATGATCACTCGGGAGCATGTGGATGAAGTCTTGGACGATGATTGACTGAGTGCAACTTGCATTACTTTTTACCTCAGGCACGTGTTTACTAATTCTCATTATTTACTTACTATATAGTTTAATTTTCTTATTAAATATTAATTAGTGTATCTTGGTTAATTAGACATTTGAGTGAGGTATATCTCTCCAGAGATGTCGAGACAAGTGCAATGTATTCTTTCATGTCCCCCCCATGTGTCTTGCTTCGCAAATGAGTCCATGGGGGCAATTGTTTCACATATGCTTGTTGGAGTTATACGTGAAAGTATGCTTTTATTTTGTATAACTCGTGTATCAAACACTCGTTTTATGAGAATAATTATTTTATCGCATTTGCTTTAGTTATGATTGAATGTTGAATTTCTATTGCAAACCGTTCAATATATAGTACATGTTACATTGTAGTTAATGTGGTGATACCCGATCACGGAAGACAACATTAACAGTTTACTTGTAACTAAACGTACATTTTCACGACCAAGGTGGAATTGAACAATCCGCCATGAAAGGGCGACGTGTAAGGCTCATAATTGGTCTGTCTTGACTAAGAGATTGCACTAGCACATTTAGTATGTGTTGAAGAGGTCCTACAGCGAGGAGAAATTCTTCTGTTCTGAAAGGTGAAGAATTAGACCTCAGTGGTTGTTGATTTCTTAATCTCCGTCACTTAAATAGGACCGTGTGTGCTTAATAGTTACTGCTTTGATTCATGTTGGGTGAGAATCATTCCGACTTCGAACTTTGTGTCTTGGGCAGTAATATTAATCATACGACGGTTGCTAAGATTTAATACGGAGAAACGCGTGCGAGTACGACTCGTGTGATTAGTCCCCTTGGTGGGCTCAAAAGTTTTATTGTACCAAATCTTGCAAGTGAAGAATTAGTTTCTTCGGTACGAATAATAATGTTGAGTTGTCTTTACTCCAAGGTGAAATATATTAATTAATTTAGAGCTATTCAGAAGCTTGATTAATTAATGGACTTGTAATCTTAAACGCGGGAAATAATAACCGGGAGCCCATATTATCGTAATATGGATTAAGATGGATAGTACAATATTAATTTATTAGTGGTAATAATTAATATTAATGGGCTGAATTATATTGGGGCTCAATATTGAAATTCAGAAGTCCATTAGGAGGTCCAATCTTAATTCTCCTTAAGCCCCTCAAGTAGCCCATTAAATAGCACAATAATGATAAGGTGATTAAAATAAAAAGAAAATATTAATGCTGATTTTTCAAGTAATTTTCGAAAATAGGAGAATAAAAAAGAAATAAGATTTTGTTGATTTTCTTGGAAAGATATTATGGAAGATATGTATTCTAGGAATACAAGAATATCCCATATATTCAAGAAGATCCAAATCTTTGGATTTCTTGTTGAAATTTTCGAAACTTAACCCCTTAATATGTAGGGTGAGATTTTTGTGGAATATTTTATTTTTGAGAAAAGAATATATGGGATATATTCAAGATTTCTTAGAGTCTAAGAAAAGATTTCTCCAAGCCCATATTTGACACATAATTTTCGGCCCCTAAATTCAAGATTTCTCCAAGCCCATATTTGACACATAATTTTCTTAGAGTCTTATGGGATATATTCAAGATTTCTTAGAGTCTAAGAAAAGTATTACTGTTTTGGAATTATGGGTTTTAGTTTAATTGAATGGTGATATCAGCATAGTCCATTAGTATCTTTGAATTAAAGGGTTGGTATTATTGTTGGATGATGATTTTCAATTGGTAACACATTTGTTTTGAATCCGTAGACAAATGGAAATTCGTCTTCTACCTGGTGCGACTTTAAGAAAAATTAGAAACACGAGATAAGTTCTTTAAACATCCAAAGCTAATATCAAAATAGTTTCTTGGAAAAATTAATATAATCCTTTGTTTAAGAAGTATTACAAACCAACTTTAGAAGTATCACTAATATTAGAAAAGAAAAGTACTTTTTATAAACTTCTTAGAAAGTCTAAGTTTATTAATAAGTTTTAATAAAGGGTTTTTATTTATAAAATATGATTAATTATATTCAAGATTTCTTTTAAAATGAGAAATAGATTTCTTAAGAAAGAAAAACCTTTTCTTTAATTTTATTAATATTTTTCTAAGTAATTTCTTATTTTTCTAAGTAATTCCAAGATTAATAATTATATTATTCCTTAAAGGGTCTTTATTAATGACACCACTGAATTTAGTAAATACACCCCCTATTACACCACTGAATATAGTAAATACACCCCCCTGTTACACCATTGAATTTAGTAAATACACTCCCCTGATACACCTCCTCTTAAAAAGGGGTGTACTTATCAATTAGAAATCAACCTTTGAAAACTTTAGTTTTCAATAGTTTTCTGATGACAACAATCTACTCAATCCTCAGGTTTCACACTCTTAAGCTTTTCAATTTCACAAGTCAATCTTTTAATCGGAATACTCCTTATTAGGATTATGTACTATTCGGGACACGCACGAAGGACTCGACCCTCTGCCTACACATCATTCTCGGGACTCGAAACAATCAGGTGGGTGATGATCTGTTGATTGATCTGCTAATAATAATGTCGTGCCGGTATTTTCTGAACTCGACTAAATCAAATCAAAAATATCTAATCCAACATAAATGTAACACCTATATATATAACTGTTTGGATGATGTGATATAACTATATATGTTATATATTAGCCTGTTGTTTTGTGAATCGATCAGCACTGCATGAGTAAACACCTTACGTGAGCATGAATCAGTTCAGTTATCAGTCAAGTATTTTCTCAATGAAGTTGTTGTATCAGTTTTATGGAAAATCAGTAAGTACAGAGTTGTGATTTGGGTATTGATTTCCGACCTTCAGGGACGCTGTCGTTGGACGCCCTCGGAATCAAGGTTGTTGATTATTTTCCGGTCTCCGGGGACGCTGTCGTTGGACGCCCTCGGAATCAAGGCTGTTGATGGTTGGAGTTGAAAAGGATAACTTTGTGGAAGTGGTGCGTGGCCATGTTTGATAATAGATCAGGTGCATGGTCACGGGGAATTATTTATATTGTTTTGAGAAGAGATTTATTATATGTGAAATTGATTGTGGGCTTTGCCCCTTAACGTGAACCAACTTGTGATATTTCAATTATATGATGTGAAACCTGTTGTGCCCAACTGATTATTATGTGAACTTGTTATTTGTATGATATATGATGTTGTATTTATTATGTCAACTGCTTAAATAAATTATATTTTTTTATTAATGAGTATAATTTAATATATTTCGGATTTACCAATCCCATGACGTTGCAAATCACTCATACGTGAGAATTCAAATCTCACGCCCCATTTTCCTAACCCCTTGCAGATTATGATTTCGTGGAGCAAGGACAGTAATAGAGACGACACGGAGTTCCCCACTTAAATAAAACATTACTGATAATACTATATGTACACATATATGTGTATGAGATACTTATTAAATTTATTCTATTCATTTTTTCCGCTGCATAAAAACTCATCATCTCTCATTTCCGTTATATTTCCTTCAAAAAATTTATAGTTCGGACTTTTGATCACAATAACACTTCGAATCCGATATAATTAACATATATTGGGTTCGGGGCGTTACATTTGGAGCCAAGGGGAATAGAGCCACGGAAGTGTTAGAATTCGTTCATACCGATGTATGTGGTCCAATGACGATCAAAGCGAGAATGGGGTATGAGTATTTCGTTACCTTCATTGACGATTACTCAAGATATGGGTACATTTACCATATGCGGCATAAGTCTGAAACTTTTGAAAAGTTTAAAGAGTTTAAGGCCGAAGCCGAGAAACATGGGGAAAAGAGTATCAAGTTTCTACGATCAGATCGTGGAGGCGAATACCTCAGCGATGAAATCTTGAACTACCTATCGGACGAATGGATCGTATCCCAGTTGACCGCACCGGGAACCCCTCAATAGAACAGTGTGGCGGAACGAAGGAACCAGACTCTTTTAGATATGGTCAGATCCATGATGAGTTATTCGGATTTACCCAAGTCGTTTTGGGGTAACGCCTTGGAAACGACGGCTTATATTCTAAACTTGGTGCCATCCAAATTGGTTCCTAAAACCCCGATGGAATTGTGGACCGGGCGCAAGCCCAGTCTAAGACATTTGCGGATTTGGGGTTGTCCGGCATACGTGCTAGACAAGGAAGCCGGTAAGTTCGATCCACGTTAGAAATTAAGGCTGTTTATAGGATACCCTGCGGGAACGAAAGGGTGTATGTTCTATAGTCCCAAGTATCAAAAGACCGTGATTAGTACACAATTTAAATTCTTGGAGGAAGACTATATGAACAATCGGAAACCTAAAAGTGATGATGTACAAGTATACAAGATGATACCAAGTATACAAGATGATGTACCACACGTCACATCTTCACAACCGGAACCCCGTCGTAGTGGGAGGGTTCCTAGGCAACCCGAGAGATTCATGGGGATAGGAGAATCTTCGGATTTGGTTCCCGGTGTTGAATCAGACCCATGGACGTACGACGAGGAATCCAAGACAAAGACGCGGAGTCGTGGCAAACGGCAATAGAAGCCGAGATGGGTTCGATGGATCATAATCAAGTGTGGGAGTTGGTCGAGCCACCCAGTGGGGTAGAACCCATTGGATGCAAGTGGGTGTACAAGAGGAAAAGGGGACCGGACGGAAGGGTTGAAACCTTCAAAGCAAGGCTTGTGGCCAAAGGGTATACTCAGAAAGAAGGGATTGATTATGAGGAAACCTTTTCGCCTGTAGCTATGCTTAAGTCCATCCGTATTCTCTTGTCGATCGCTGCGCACCTAGATAACGAGATCTGGCAAATGGATGTCAAGACGGCTTTCCTTAACGGAAGTTTTGACGGGATAGATATCTATATGCAACAGCCCAAAGGTTTCATTGAAAAAGGCTAAGAGAATCTCGTATGCAAGCTCAAGAGATCCATTTACGGACTTAAGAAAGCATCGCGTACTTGGAACCAGTGTTTTGATCAAGTGATTAAGTCTTATGGGTTTGATCAAAACGAGTTCGAAAGTTGTGTGTATAAAAAGCGTGGCGGAACTGCGGTGGTATTCTTAGTATTATACGTAGACGATATTCTGCTCATTCGAAACAATGTAAAGGTATTGTCAGACGTAAAAGTATGGCTGTCAAAACAATTTGATATGAAGGACTTAGGGGAAGTCGGTCACATCCTTGGGATCAAGATCACTCGCGATCGCAAGAAGAGGATGTTGGGCTTATCGCAAGCTTCATACATTGACATTGTTTTGAAGCGTTTCAGCATGCAAGATTCCAAGAAAGGTTTTGTACCTTTTAGGCACGGAATCCATCTATCGAAAGAAATGAGCCCTAAGACGCAAGCGGAGATAGATGACATGAAAGGTGTTCCGTACGCTTCGGCCGTAGGAAGCCTTATGTATGCAATGCTGTGTACGAGACCGGATATCTGCTTTGCCGTGGGCATGGTGGCAAGATATCAAAGTAATCCCGGGAAAGACCATTGGACTGCCGCAAAGTGCATCTTGAGGTATCTGAAAAGAACTCGGGAGCGGATGCTGATTTACCAGTCAGATAGTCTAGTTCCCGTAAGATACACGGACTCGGATTTCCAATCAGACATAGACTCAAGAAAGTCAACCTCGGGTAGTGTGTTTTGCATGGGAGGAGGAGCCATTTCATGGAGAAGCGTTAAGCAGAAATGCATCGCCGATTCTACCATGGAAGCCGAGTATGTAGCTGCTTGTGAAGCAGCGAAAGAGGCAGTTTGGCTCAAGAACTTCTTAGTGGACTTGGACGTTGTTCCGAATTTGCCCGACAAGATAACTGTCTTTTGTGACAATGCCGGAGCAGTTGCAAATTCAAAGGAACCGAGAGCCCACAAGACCAGCAAACACATAGAAAGAAAATACCATCTGATACGAGAAATTGTTAAGAGATGAGATATAGAGGTGGCAAAGATAGCGTCGGGTGATAACCTAGCGGATCCATTCACAAAGGGTCTGCCTCAGACTACATTCGAGAGACATGTGGATGGAATGAGAGTCAAGACTATTGTCAATCTGCTTTAAGTATAAGTGGGAGGAATTATTAGGTTAGTGTAGGTTGACATGAGATGTCACGGAGAGCTACTACACTATGACATGCGTGATGTATACGTGAAAGTATGCTTTTACTTTGTATAACTCGTGTATCAAACACTCGTTTTATGAGAATAATTCTTTTATCGCATTTGCTTTAGTAATGATTGAATGTTGAATTTCTATTGCAAACCGTTCAATATATAGTACATGGTACATTGTAGTTAATGTGGTGATACCCGATCATGGAAGACAACATTAACAGTTTACTTGTAACTAAACGTACATTTACACGACCTAGGTGGAATTGAACAATCCGCCGTGAAAGGTCGATGTGTAAGGCTCAGATTGGTCTGTCTTGACTAGGAGATTGCACTAGCACATTTAGTATGTGTTGAAGAAGTCCTACAGCGAGGAGAAATTCTTCTGTTCTGAAAGGTGAAGAATTAGACCTCAGTGGTTGTTGATTTCTTAATCTTCGTCACTTAATAGGACCGTGTGTGCTTAATAGTTACTGCTTTGATTCATGTTGGGTGAGAATCATTGCGACTTCGAACTTTGTGTCTTGGGCAGTAATATTAATCATACGACGGTTGCTAAGATTTAATACGGAGAAACGCGTGCGAGTACGGCTCGTGTGATTAGTCCCCTTGGTGGGCTCAGAAGTTTTATTGTACCAAATCTTGCAAGTGCAGAATTAGTTTCTTCGGTATGAATAATAATGTTGAGCTGTCTTTACACCAAGGTGAAATATATTAATTAATTTAGAGCTATTCAGAAGCTTGATTAATTAATGGACTTGATAATCTTAAACGCGGGAAATAATAACCGGGAGCCCATATTATCGTAATATGGATTAAGATGGATAGTGCAATATTAATTTATTAGTGGTAATAATTAATATTAATGGGCTGAATTATATTGGGGCTCAATATTGAAATTCAGAAGTCCATTAGGAGGTCCAATCTTAATTCTCCTTAAGGCCCCTCAAGTAGCCCATTAAGTAGCCCAATAATGATAAGGTGATTAAAATAAAAAGAAAATATTAATGCTGATTTTTCAAGTAATTTTCGAAAATAGGAGAATAAAAAAGAAATAAGATTTTGTTGATTTTCTTGGAAAGATATTATGGAAGATATGTATTCTAGGAATACAAGAATTTCTCATATATTCAAGAAGATCAAAATCTTTGGATTTCTTGTTGAAATTTTCGAAACTTAACTCCTTAATATGTAGGGTGAGATTTTTGTGGAATATTTTATTTTGGAGAAAAGAATATATGGGATATATTCAAGATTTCTTAGAGTCTAAGAAAAGATTTCTCCAAGCCCATATTTGACACATAATTTTCGGCCCCTACATATTATAAATAGGGGATGATTATTTCATCCCCAAGTACATAATTCCATGTGTTGGAAAAATCAAGAAGCATAGATATTTTTCTTTTTCCTTAGTTTATTAAATTACTTGAAAGCATATCCCACCGGTGATCAAGTGAGGTGAAAAGGGAAATACTTGAGAAGGCTTTGGGTTGATAGAGCGAGATTATAATTGTCCCGTATATCCAAAGGCCAATTCTACAAGAGGTAGGTTAATCGCATATTTACTTGTTTATTCCGCCTAGTTAATATGTGAAATTAATTTAACATGCATGATGAAAATTAGTTGTTGGAATTATTATTTGAATTAATTAGGATTAATTCATGCTAGTAATAATTGTATTTAAATTCGTATTTAAATTCCATCCCGAATAGATTCCGGGCACCCCTATTTTTCCCAACAATGTTAAACTATAATGATAGTGATCATCTCATTTTCTGGCCAACAAATGTGGGGTGAGTACAATAAACATTTCATTTAAATTTATGTTCATATAAACAGACAGTTAATTTTAATAATCTTAATATAATGTAGGAATCATTGGGTGTTGGTCGTCATACACATGAGTACACTTACTGTGTATTTTATGGATCCAGCTATAAATAGGGTGATATCAAATTGTCCTTGTCTCGAGAATTATATTAAAGCGTAAGTTAATTTTTAATAAAATGATTTGTTTTGTACTTTTAAAATTATGTATATGTAATCTATTTTTATTTTTTATGGATAATAATAGTGTGATGAAGATGTATCGGAGTCGGTTTTCGGGTACTCAAGACCCATAGACCCTTGAAAAAGTGGACTGGAAAAACATTGAGGTAAATTTACTAATTTTTTTATCAAATTAATAAAAAATAATCATAATCGTAGTATGTGACTATATATAATTGCTAATCAACAGGTTCCGAGGCAGCGAGAAGGCGTCCACTGTGGACATTTTGTGTGCTGCTACATTGTAGATATAATCAAAAGTTTCCATTTGATCATTCCCGACCAAGTAAGTCGATTTATTTAAATTATTATTGATTGAATAAAAGTTCGTACAATATATCTAATTATATTTTCAATGTTTGTAGTTTGTATATGCACGTCTGCTTGCTTGATACTCCAAGAAAAGAATGGAGAAATGGAAATTTGATTGGACGGGGCATTTGTACAACCGATTCTTGTATTATATTTCACTATAGTATACCTTTTGTTAGCATGCATGTAACATTTATATTAATTTGTGATGATATATTTCATATTTTTGATATATTTAATTGATATTTTGGTGTTGGTCGTCTATATATGAATATATTATATATGGTATAAGATATATTATAGAGTGTCACTACTAACACCCCAAATTCCTTAAAACAAACCCCATTCTATAGACATACCCCAACAAACTATAAAAATATTTTTATATTACAAAAGTCACCCCAATATTTGACATTTATACCCTCTTGAATAATATTAGAAAAAATTCTTCTCTTCGTATAAATTTTCATCATTTTTTTAAGCACGATGGAAAATTCTAGATAGAGACACCGGAAATTGAAAACCTTATTATCTATGGATGTTGTTGAAGCTCTACTATTCAAATTTGAAAATAGAGTTGATGGTATCATTATAAAAGAACACCGGTGAAAAATGGAAAGCTCTATCACGAAAATATAACATCAGAGCTAATAATTGGGGATTAAATTGGAACCGTCTGCGAGAGACCGACGACCTCCTGTGTTTCGGTGATGGGCTGATGGAACTAAACCAAATCCAACGAGAACAACCTCCGACAAAAAATTTGACTAAAATGAATCAGACGAAGGAATTTAAACACACAATCGCTTTGATTTAAGAAAATCCCCAAATAGAGGAACAATCCCAATTGCAATGAATTCAGTCGGAAAATTTAAAGATCACAAATTTTTATCTCAAAATCTATGATCTAGATCCACTACTGGAGATTATTGTTATATTCTCACTTAACGTGGAAGAAGACTTAATGATGAATCAAAAAATTCTAATATTAATGTATTTATATTAGGGTGTTTTTAGATATTTTACAATAGACCATTTTGGACCAAAATTTTATGGGGTGTGTTTAGAGGAAATTGTAGTACCGGGGACTTTATATTATATTGATTTGTAATATAACAGGTGTTATTAAAATGAAAAACATATGAAATTCGCAATTATTAAAAGAATTAAAAAATATATATATAACAAAGACAGCGGTTAAGAACCACTGTCCAAGAGGAATTTGGGAATATTAAATTTAAAAAAAAATAGCAAAGACAGCTGTTAATAACCACTGTCCAAGAGGAAACTTTGGATAGCGGTTAACAACCACTGTCTAAGAAGAGACTTTAAAGAGCGATTTATAATCGCTGTGTAAGTGTAGATATAAGACAACGGTTCTTAACCGCTGTCTAAGTGCCACCTCAACTTACATAGTTGCCACTTGGAAAGCGTTTTTAACCGCGTTCTAAAGGGAATTTCAACAGCTTTCTAAGACCATATTTGTACCAGTGCAAGGAAATGGTGACAATCATCTCCCTAGCAGATTATACGTGATATACAAACGGGACTAGCGAACGGGATCTCCTGTTGTATAATGATATAACATCTCATATTACACCATTTAAATTAATGACACATGTGCATTCTACAAAATTTAGAAATATGAGAATACCAATCTAATATTACCATTACATCCATTTAGGAAATTATATTTATTTGGGCAACAAGTTGATTCTTTTAAAATGTCATCCAAAATTGAAAAAATACAAAATATGATTGTACTACTAATATATATGGTTAGAAAAAACTACGATTGTTAATTTATTTTGTTAAAAAAATTTCTAAGAAAAGGAGATTGAAAAGAAAAGTAGAACAAATATTTCAAATAAAATGGTAGTGTTCAGCTATCGCAAGTAAAATACGAATGGACTTGATCTTTGCAACTGTAGAGAAGGTCTCATTATAGTTAAAGCCTTCGCATTACCTATACCCTTTTGCCACCAACCTAGCCTTGTAGGTTTGTACTTTGTCATTTGCATCGGTCTTCCGCTTGAAAACCCACTAGCTACCTATGAGTTTACCCCCTTTGGCAATTTAACAAAATTCCAAACTTGATTGATGTGCATCGAGTCCATCTCGGATTTCATGGCTTCATGCCACTTATCTGAGTCAACATCTAATGTTGCCTCAGTGTAAGTTCTATGTTCGTCTTTATCCGGAATCTCCAAATCATCATGTTCCTCCATGAGAAAACCATAATACCTATTAGGTGGATTACAAATCCTAATCGACTTATGGAATTATGGTTGTGCAGGTTATACATTCTGATCTTGAAAATTTTGTGGTGCAGCGACTTCATCGTTGATCGGAGAGTCCTCATGAGTGACACTTTCAGATGTCTCTTGGATGAGAGTTTGAACTATGTTATTCTCAATCATCCTACTTGGAGGTTGTTACGAAGGCAATACAACTCCAATTATACACCCACTGGCTGAAAGAGGATCACCTAGTGATAAACTTCCACCATGAGAGTCGTTTAATGTTCCCACTGATTCTTTGTCATGTTGCTTTGACAAATCATCAGTCTCTATGTTAATTCGTGGTTCTTGAATCTCTTCAAGTTCTATCTTTTTACGACTTTGTTCCTAAAAGACGTACCCGTCTTCAAGGAACTTGGCTTGCCTATCTAGAAACAATCACCATTTTTTTCTCAGACAGATAGAAATAATATCCTCTAGTTTTCTTAGGATATCCCACAAAATAACCCTTTTCACATTTCTATCCCAACTTACCGGTTAGCATTTTCTTCACAACTGCGGGGCAACCCCACGTTCTAATGTGTAGAAAAGATGGCTTCTTGCGATGTCATAGCTCGTATGGTGTTTGCTTAACTGATTTGGACGAAATCCTATTCCATGTGTAGATTGAGATTTGTAATGCGTATCCCCATAAGAATGTTAAGAGAGAAAAAGCTCATCATGGACCTTACCATGTCTAACAAGGTTCGGCTTCTCCTTTCGGACACACCGTTCATCTGAGGTGTTCCGGGAGGAGTCCATTGTTACTGGATCCCATGAAGCTTCAAGTAATCCATGAACTCATGGCTAAGGTACTCACCTCCTCGATCCGATCGAAGAGTTTTGATACTCTTACCAAGATGCTTCTCTACTCCAGCCTTGTACTCCTTGAATTTCTCGAAGGATTCAGACTTGTGCTTCATAAGATACAGTGGAATAGACATGTACACTTCATTTAATCTATTAATGCACAATTGTTGCACATGTAGTGGTAAATTAATTTTCTCCTTAAGCCTCAGTAATTGTATCAAATATTTGGTATATCAACTCCTCGGTAATACAACCGCTAATTCTATGTTATTCATGTGCATAGCCTATTTCAATTTCAACAAGTTGATCATGTGAGGTATTTTTTCTGTTAGGAGAGTGCAAGTTGTTTAAATTTTTTGAAGCAAATCTTCCTTTTACTGAAATCTTGAAATGCTGTCACTTTTTGCGGTGAACAAGTCATGGTGCATACGTTGATGGAAGAAATCAAAGCACTTCTAAGGCATTTGGATCACGGGGAGAGAGTTGAGATGTCCGAATTTCATATTTGAAGATTAAGTTTTCAACCCAAATAATTATTCTAGGATTTTAAAGTGTTTTGAGAGTTTCGTTGTCTTTGTTATAATATATGCAATTTTCACTTTGGGAGTAATAAATTGTACTATGTTGCAAACCTTTGTTTTAAAAAATATAATAGATTTAAATAGCATGCTTTATAATAATATATACAGGTTCTTCAATATAAATAGTCAATCAATATAGAGATTTACCACGATTAAATAAAATTAGAGAATTTTTAATCATAATTGCGGAATGGATCGATTTGAATCAATTCTTACCCAATTGGGATGATAGTTTCTCAAATAATCAGTATCACCCTTTCCTCAATATTATGTAGAGAGAAAACATAATTTGTAGTGAATGCAATGATGTTTAGGGACCATAACCCTACTTATGAAAATAAATTATCCTTTTCTCTTTAGTTTGGTACCTCGACAAATTAAAAATATCTAATGGTGTCTATACATAAAGCTCATGATAATGTAATACTTATATAAGTCCACAACTTTAACTTTAGTGAATCATTGTAATTGGACTTCCTTAAGAGAACTATACACATTTAATTTGACACGTGGAAGTCCAAATATATTGAATATTTCCAACACTTTGTCCTTTGGAAGGGTGTTGTGTTATACTCAAATGTAGTTTTATCTACCTTTCCTAAATAAAAAAAGTAATAATAAGTAGTTATAATATTTATTTATTTTTATTAGTAAAAAATCATAAAAAGCTATATTAGAGGTTCTTTTTTAAGAACAAGAGTTTTTTCCTATTGAGCACAATACCATATCATGACTTTTTTTTTATATAGTGATGAGTAGCATGTTTCATGACTTCATCGCTAATATTTTAGGGATAATTTATAATTTTTGCAATTATTGCGATGTCTTAGATGGTCAATGGTATGACATATTATCTAACAGATGATATATATGCATTTGTTAAATAAATTATTTGTCCATATATCTGTAAGCACAAGTTGTTCGCTCAACACCAAAAGGTTGTATGAAAAGATGTCGATGATTATTTGGAGTTCTACAAGCTCGTTTTGCAATTACTCGACGTCCATGTCCTGATTGAAATAAACTTATCATCATGCATAATATGATTATAGCTAAGATGAACGAGACACATACCAAAATTATTAATTATGATCCCATATAATTTATTATGGATAATTCCACAAGTGATCTTGATCAAGGCTTTCAATACTCTACTGCACACATTGCGAGTTTATCTACTTATATGAACAACTTCGTAATAGAGAAACTCATTTTGCTCTAAAAATGACCAGATTGAGCATATATATAGCAAAAATTTGGTATTGATAATTAAATATGTAATTTTTATGTTCTGCATTGTTGTATTTTACGCATCTATTTGTAGTTTGATTTATGTATTTACAATTTATTATTTTATCTCTTGTAATTTTATTTTCGTTATTCAGAATGTACATTATTTTAAGCGTCTTTTAGTTTTCTCTTATTATAATTATGAATTTTGAATATAATAAAAAATATTATTTTAGGTTATATTAGTTACTGATAAAGGGTAAAAAAAAAGATTATCTATTCCACTTGTGTACCTACGAGCGAAGGTGGACAACTCACATAAATTGATTTCAGGTTGGTTAGGAGTATGTGGCCAGGAAGATAAAAAAAATAGATTGAGAAAGTAGAAAAACTTGATGATCAATATTGTGACTATAATAATTCCGAGCCTAAAGATAATCATTAGAAGACCTCCCGAAGTCGTCAACCGGCCTCTTAAAAGATACACGAGATCGGAAGAAGCCATAAAATACGGGATGGCTGACCTCGGCCATATTCATGGAAGCCCTTTTGGGGCTCTCGGGCCACTGTCGACCTCAACGAAGGCCATAGAGGCCGGCATGGCCACTAAACTCTCGAGGCCGACCTCCCGTCAGCTCTAGAGGTCGGCTCAACCGCCAAAATGCCCACGGCCGACCTCTCGCAAACCTTCGAGGTCGACTCGGCCATGAAGAGTTCACGGCCGACCTCTTTCAAACCTGAGAGTTCGATTTTAAAGTGGGGACAAGAATTAATTTTCTATGGGACAAAATTATGTGAAATTAACGTGATAAGAGCTTCATTAGAATTAGGGGAAAGGTATAAATTTTTTATCTCATTTAAAATTTTAAATTTATAATATAATATAAAATTAATTAGTTAATTTTTCTAATACTTTCCCTTATCATGCGGTGAAATCTTAACTTTTTTTCTAACTGGTTTAAATTCTTCATTAATTATGATAATAAAAAATTATATTTCATTTATGTCCTCTTGATTAATTATGTATTTTTTCGTATATTCGCTATATTTTTTACTTTTTATTTTCAATAGTTTTGCATTAGTACATTTTTTTTCTTTTTTCATATCAATTATTTGTAGCACAAAATCATTTTAACACTTGACTTAATTCGTATGCTTAAAATCTACTCCCTCAAACCATAAAAATTGTGCTTCCTACTTTTATCACAGTTATTAAAAAATTGATATAATATGTAAAAAGTAAGAATATTGTATTAAATTAAGTATAAAATAAATTATATAAATATATTATGTGAGTGTTGAAGAAATGTAGATAAAATTTATTATTTTTATTTTAGAAAATATGACTATATTTTATGAACGGACAAATAAAACAACCAAGGCTATTTTGTGTGAATGGTGGGAGTATAATAATTTATAGCGGAATGGGGGGAGTAATTTTAAATAAAAAAAATTAGAATCCAAAATCATGGCGGTGCATAGGAAATACGTGGCAAGGAAATGGTGACAATTGTCTCTCTAGCAGATTATACGTGATATACAAACGGGACTACACTACAAAAAAGTGCCATTTTACGATGAAAATTAACGATAGACAGCAATATTCGTCGTAAATTTCACAATTAACAACGGCTTTGTGACGGAAGTGGTCAAACGGGCGACAAATGACTAATTTAACGATGGGATCAAGTGTCCGTTGTAAATTTACGATGGATTTTTACAACGGGTGTTGTAAACGCCACCGTTTTGGTAATTTTTACGATGGACATCTGTAGCTAAAAGTGAATTTGAATTAACGACGGCAAGTCGTACCGTCGTTAATCGCACGTTTTTTCTAGGGGGCAGGTTGGTAGAAATAATTGACCCGCGTGATTATTTTAGTTCTAGCGATGGACTTTCCGTCGCAAAATATTAAAATTAGCGACGTATTTGCGTGTCCGTCGTTAATTCTGTTGTTTTATGGCAGAATTTTTTTTCTCTTCTCTCTTTTTTCACTCTAAAGAAAAATACTGCACTATACACATTTTTCATCCATTCTTGGCGTATTACTGATGTTGAACATTGCGTTGAAGTGTTCGTAGCTACAAAACAACTATGTTACTCATTGCCTTCAACTTCAGCGTACGTTTTTACACTTTTAACCGTTTAAATATCTTGTTTTATAGTTTCAATCTTGGCTACAATATTAGATAATGATTGAAATATATATATGTTTATTAGATGATGGGTGTTTGATATATATGTTTATTTGATATATATGAATTGATTTATGTGAAGGAAAAATCTGTATATCTCTATTTTTAGTCGAAACTCTGCCCAATTTTTTACAACTCATGTGATATTACTTTTAAATTGTAACAAATGCAATTTCCAGATCGTAGTTGGATGTACTCAATACCTAGAAAGATAAGAGGAGGCATTAATCCTGTCTTTTGCAATAAAATTGATGACTTTATTGAGTTTGCAGAACAACATCCGTACTGTAAGGATTATACGGGTAATATTAGGTGTTCGTGTAAAGAAAAAAGATGCAGAAATATGAGATTCTTGAGTGTTGATGAGGTTAAAACTCATCTTGTGATGTCCGGTTTTGTTCCCCTTTATTACAATTGGATGTGTCATGGTGAAGAATGGTGGAATATTGACATCAGTATAATAGAATCCTATTATAATACTGGTTGGAGCGGTGGTGGAAGTTATGATGTTGGTGGTTCAAGTCATGTTCCTTATGATCAATTCGAACCACATATAGAGGATGAACCTGATAGATACCGAATGATGATTGCAGAATCAGTTTTGGGCGGTCAAGGTCAATTCAATGAAATGTCTATGGAGGAAGAACCAAATTACCGGTCAAATAAGTTTTTTGATATGCTTAAAACAGTTGATCAAAAGCTCTTTCCTGGTTGTGATACTGAGACGCAGCTGTCATTCAATGCTCAGATGTTGAACATCAAAACTGAAGGCAAGGTGAGTCAAAAAGTGTTCAATCAATTTGTTATATAGTTCAAAAATACTCTACCTAAAGAAAAATACTCTACCTTTTAAGAACAATAATGAAGAGGAAACGATGAATTGCCCTTAAGTCCAACAGTACATAGAGTAAGTAATCTTTTTATAGTATTTCATGTTCCTTATGATTAATTCTGATATATCTGTGAGTATAAGCGTGCACAAGAACCAGGCATCACTGATGCACAAGTCTCTCAGTCCATCCGTGGTGAATTCATGTATTGGTTCCAACATTACGTGAGCATCACTTTATTCTATCTCTATTTTTCCAGGAGGCATGTAATTTTATCTTAGCTGATAAATTAATATTTACAGGGAGAGTGTGGTTTACTTGACAATCCACATCTACAAGCTCTGAGTCGTAGACCATTACGTAAAGTTTTTTCATTCCAAGGATATTACACAAATGGATACAAATTTCATACACAAGTGTATGCTGAAACAAAATCATCAACAAACAATGGTGTTTGCGTGAATGCTGGAATTTACAACGAAGAACCAATCAATTACTTTGGAGTCTTGCTTGAGGTAGTTGAAATAGAATATCCAGGTTTGCCCTCAAGGAAAGTGGTTTTGTTCTTCTGTGAATGGTATGATCTAGGGAGATATGGAATGAGAGTCGGCAAGAACTACAAGATTATTGATATCAACACTCGACACAAATTTCTGACGGCATACGATCTATATGTTTTTGCAACACAAACATCACAAGTATACTGCTGCAAATACCCGGGATCGGGCAACCCCAACATAAGGACTGTTTGCAAAGTGAAGACAAGATCATTGGTTGAATTTTCTCAACCGTCTAAAAAAGACACCACTGAACCAACAGAACCATTTCAAACGGAGGTACAAGAGGCTTAAACAATGCTCGATCAAGAAAATGTAAATATTTTTGTGGATTTACTAGCTGCAAATCCAGAAATGATAATGATAGAAAGCGATGAGGATGTCGGACAAGAGCGTGAAGAGGAGGATGGAGATGAAGATGAAGATGGAGATGAAGATGGAGATGAAGATGATGGAGAATAGGAAGAGGATGATGATTAGAATTATTGAACTATTGTATATATAACAAGTTACAAACGAATGAACGGATTTTAACATTAATTAAATGTTTTTCGAATAAAATATTAATTTACAGAAAAAATAAATATAATTGATAACAATATTTATTAAAACAAGTTAGAAATGAAAAGGAATTAATTTGATGAATAATAAAAAAAAAAGCTCAATTTGGATACGTATACAATTAATTACGTACAAGTGAACGGATTATAATATTAATTACGTGTTTTTCGAATTAAATAAATTTACAAAACAAAAATAATATAATTGGTAACAATATTTATTAAAACAAGTTAGAAATGAAAAAGAATTAATTTGATGAATAATAAAAAATAGCTCAATTTGGATACGTATACAATTAGTTACGTACAAGTGAACGTATTATAATATTAATTACGCGTTTTTTGAATTAAATAATTTACAAAACAAAAAATATATAATTGGTAACAACATTTATTAAAACAAGTTAGAAACGAAAAAGAATTAATTTGATTATTAATAAAAAAAGAATGGTTCAATTTGGATACATATACAATTAATTACGTACAAGTGAACATATTATAATACTAATTACACGTTTTTTGAATTAAATAAATTTACAAAATAAAAAAATATATAATTGGTAACAACATTTATTAAAATAAGTTAGAAACAAAAAGGAATTAATTTGATTATTAATAAAAAAAGAATGACTCAATTTGGATACGCATATAATTAATTACGTACAAGTGAACGGATTATAATATTAATTACGCGTTTTTCGAATTAAATAAATTTACAAAACAAAAAATATATAATTGTTAACAACATTTATTGAAAAAAAGTTAGAAACGAAAAGGAATTAATTTGATTAATAATAAAAAAGAATGGCTCAATTTAGATACATATACAATTAGTTGCAAGAAATCGAACAAGAGATACAAGTGTCCTAACGATTCATGCCCTCTCTATATGCAAGAGAGGCCATGGGTTCGATTCTCCTTGGATGTGAATTTGGAATTAATTGTTCCAGGCCCAATAGGGCTAATATAGAAGTTGGGCCGGAGTATATAGCTTGGGGGCCGATGACCCAGTGGTTCGCACCCGCCCCGGGTGCCCGGGGAGTCCGGGTTCGAACCACACGAGCCACATTTTTTTTGTTCCAAGATTGGTATTTACGACGGACACGTGTCCGTCGTAAATCATAAAATAACGACGGCTTTGTGTCCATCGTAAATATTTTTCTGGTTGATTAAAAAAATGAAAATCGAATAATTTTAACGACGGCTGATGATTGCCAAATTCATTTAAGCACAAATTGAACTACTCGCAAGTGAACGAGTTCGTCGTATTAAAAGCGATTGACCAAGTTAAAATTATCGAACCCACAGGAGGTGGGAAGTGTTCTTAGGAAGCAATTTCAAAGTTGACATGATGTTACAAATAAAAGTTTTCGGGGGTTTGGTTTTAACTAGATAAAATGTAAATGACAAGTAATTTAAATCAAATAACTTCTAAACAAGAAAATAATCAACTAAACTAACTTCGTTCGATGAAGTGCAGGGGGGAGAGAGATGCTTAGGATATCTTCAACCTAGTGAAACTCAAGTAGGATTGTCAAGCTAATTCTATGCATCAATTTGGATTTACTAGGAGACCTCACCAATTACCTAAACAACCATCCAAGCAATTGATGTCTAATGATGGGGTTCTTTGCGATTAAATCTCTCTCGAAGAATCAAACGCAAAATAGACGCATTCAACCATAAATCTCACACTCATTCATCTAATCATGTTCATGTAACTCTCGTCTACGCTAAACATGCCTCGAAAAACAAGCTACAAGAGATCAACAATCAAAGCTCAATACAAATTCATCAATAGAAGCAAAATCCAAATATCAACATAGAATAGACAAAGAGCAATCCCCACTCAAGATTTCACATGGTATCTAACATCCCAAGCATCAAAACAATTAGCTAATGGTTTCAAAATGAACAACCATAGCTAAACAAGGACACAATGATAAACACAAGCTAAATAGAAATAAAATTGCAATAAAAAGGAAAGAAATCACCTCTTGGATTTACAAACTGTATGAAACTTCAACGAATTCTTCACTCTTACTTGAAATTGAAATCTACTTCTATGAAAATTGAAATCAAAAGCTAAGGCTAAGCTAATTAATGAGAAAACTTGTGTGTGATAGTGGGTGTTTCCATGAGAGCTCTTCTATCCTTCAAAATCGGGTGTGCCCTTCTAATTTCCGAATTTTCTCCTTATATACTCTTCCCTTTGATCTTTGGCACGTGTCCCGATCTAAAAATGTGAAAATCTGAAATACCAAGTTGCACGACCGTGCAGATGTGCACGACCACTCCTCTTGGTCGTGCACGTCTTCAAATCGAGCCTAAAATCGCTAAAACGCAGGGGTTGCACGACCGTGTAGATCTGCACGAGCAAACATGGTCGTGCACTTCCCCATTTAATCGGCTTCACACTTTTTACAAGGGTGTACAACCGTGCACTCTTGCACGACCACTAGGTCATGGTCGTGAACGACCTTAAAAAGCGTTTTTTCCATTTTAAATCATGCACGATCTCATTACTTGCACGACCAGATGCACGACCAGGTGCACGACCAAGTGTAAATCTTCATTTTGCTCGATTCAATCCCATTTTTGGTCGTTGCTGCCTTTTTCTTCCCTTCTCCTTGATCCCTTGTCTTCAACAATTCTCTCTTTGAGTTTGTTTTGACCATTTTACCTCGAATTCCTGAAAAAAAATGAGATGTTTCCGAATTAAGCACTTGTTACGCATTTTCACCAAGACTCTTGCAAAATCCAAACACTTGTTCATGATTCGACCTTAAATCTCAAGAAAATATGCACAATGTTATCACCAATCAATCCCCCCAAACTTAAACCTTCGCTTGTCCCCAAGCAAATCAAAAGAAAAGAACAAGTGAATAACATTGTGTCATACTTAGTCAAATGTGTCCACAACAATAGGTACATGTAATGAAGCTTCTCTCAAACCATGAGATGTCTCAATCATTAAATCACTCATCCTTTATACACATGTTTGATCTAAGCATTGCAATTCGAACACTTAACCCTCACATTCCTCGCATGTCGTGTTTCTCTCCACTCAAGTGTATCAAGGATATGCAATCACTCAATGAATCATTTCACAACAATGCATCCATATGCTTGTCCATGGTCTCAACTCTCTACCTTTTATGTAAAGTCATCAATGAATCCAATGAGGACTTTTTAAGGGATGTAATGTAGGCTCTTTGGTTTAGGTGGGATTACTTTGGATTAAGGACTAACTTAACAAGTAGAGCTACAAGAGTGTGTAATCTTCTCACGTTTGTTTTGTTACCAACACAACTTTTGTTTCTCTTCTTTTCTTTTCAAAGCATTTTCTTTCCTCACCTCCTTTCTTGACTTCTCCATTTTTCTTGCTTTTTCCGCCTACCCCTTTTCATTTTCTTTTCCTTCTTCCTCAACATAATGAACAATTTTTCTCTTTGTTTTCCACTCATTTTTTCTCAAACTCATCATTTTGCACTTTTCAACGAATTCTTCAAGCACTTAGGCCATCATCACCCTCAACACTTTGTCTCACTATTTACCACTCTTGCAACCCTACAAGTTGATTTGGAAAGGCTCATACATGCTTTTGGCTCTACGATTCAACTTTTAAGGTTTTTCAAGAAAATGGTTTTCGTTCAAGGCTCAACGGGGTTGACTAGGGAATTTTATGTTAAAGGTTGGATTTGTTTGGCTATGTGACTTTAACAAAGAAGGCCTCTTATCATTTCCATCAATATACTCCACATCAAGTGTTGAGCAAGTCCAAGGGCAAGTTCTAGTGCAAAAGATTGTGAGAGACTCCACACAACAAATGAATTGGGTTGATTATTTTAAAAACCCATTTTGGCTCAAATCTCACAAGGTCAATTGAATGTGAAAATTAATAGTTTTCCTATACAATGCTCGTCACAACACATTTATACAAAGGACAATTTTTCTAACAATCAAAGATCACTCTCATACTTTCAAGCAACTCAATCACATGAACCTTCAATATGAACACACCAACAAGTAAACACATGTTCATCACAAGTCAAATGAGCACATCCATTCAAAACATATCAAAGCATCCAAGGAACATAAATTCAAGAAACACCCATCAAGTCAAATAATTACAGACCCCAAATCAAAAGTAATCAGAATTCGAATGTAAGTCTGAGTAAATAAGAGATTAGAGATAAAGATAAAGATAGATAAGGTTATCCAAATTAGGATCTTCAGAAATGTGGTGGTTAGTCAGTGTCATCATCTGGAAACTGGGCTCTCTCCATCCTCAGTACAGCCCTCTCAATGTTGCTTACTGAACCCTCTACAGCCTCCAACCTGGTGTTCATCCACATCCAATCATTGTAACTTAATCTCCAATTACCCATGTTCGGCTGAGGCGGGACGGGCTCCGGTGGAACGGGCTGAGATGATCCTTCACCCTGAGCTCACTGTCGTCTGCTATACCGCCTGAATTCTGGAGCAGGTGGTTCTTCTGGCTAATTTTGAGGATGATTTCCTTCACCATCACTTCCTTCTTCTCCTTGAACTTCCTCGTCTTGCCCTTCTTCGTCTGATTCCTCTCCCTCTTCAATACCTTGATTTCTTCCTCTTCCTTTGATCCTTTCCCCAGTAACTGGATTCGTCACAGGATACCCACGGGCTCTGAGGTACTCAAATGTGACGATAATCGCTGCTTGATGTTCCTCTCCAGACATGCTTAGATTCTCCAAATTCACCGACGATTTCTTCACGGATGATCTCTTCCCAAAGAGTCTGGTTAAGTGAGGCTTGTCCACTGGAAAAACAATGCCTTTGTGGAGGCGGTGATACCAAGTGTCTCCTCTAATCTCTATCATCTGAGACCTCTTCAGATGATCCTCATCCATAAATCTGGACTCCATGTCTCCTATCCGGTTGACCTTCAAGTGTCGAGCGATCAGCGTCACCAATCCTCCAATGTTTAACCCTTTTTGTCCTTTGGTTATCCTCCGATCAATGTGTAGCATAAAGAAAGCAGCCAAGTTAAACTTGATCCTCGATATACATGCCCAAATGCAGTACAACTCATCCTTAACCAGTGTTCCTCCCTCGGGCCTTGCAAAGATGGTTTGGGAGAAGATTTTCTCTAGGAACCTAATAGCTGGATTTCTGATGTACGTTACTTTTGCCAAACGAGAGCCATACGATGGTGCCGGCTCCTGGTTCCCATTTGTGATCATGTCCCATGCGTTCTTCTCTCGATAATTCACACTTCTCCCATAGTGCCCACCTTCGCATTCCCTAGGGGCTCCAAATGCTCTGTTGAGTTCATTCGTGGACAAAGTGTATTGATTCCCCCTAAGAAGGAATGTGATGGAAACTGGCTTATCCTTGTCCACTTTCTGCACGTTTACCGAGCTAAAAACTTCATTGTCAGTCCTCTACAAGTTTTCAACTCACGATTCTCGGGAAGAAGGTTCAAGAAAAACGTTGACATGCCCACGTTGGCGAATAAATCCTTCACATCATCATATATACCAAGTTTGTTCAACACTTCAATAGTAGGGCAACGTGTTGCTGCAACATCGTCAATATACCTCTCCCATCTTCGTGCACAAAAAGGCCACCAATTACCAAAGTTTACTTCTAAGTCTGAAGGTTTCTTTCTGTCCAAATTCCTTTCAATTCGCATCATCTCTTGGGGGGAAATGATAGTCTTATCTCCAATCATCTGTGTATGAAAGAATGTTCAAATTAAGTTCCACACAAGTGACTTTTAAAATCTACTCTTACTACCTTCAAGATTTCAAGATAAGAAAAAGGTTCATTAATCACATCAATTCATAGGCATGACAATCATATTCAAAATGCACCTTCTACCAAGCTACTCCTCTTATACTCCAATTATTCACCAAACATTCAAAGTACGTAAGTATATTTTCAATGAACACCACTTCCCCAAACTCCCTTACATTTCAAAATGCACACATGTAGAACACAAAGCCAAGTTTCACTCATGTAAGAATTTAAAGCACACATTCACCAAAATCCCCAAATTTTCTAGCCTATTAGGGAAGAAGATTCAAGCATCATACATTCATTTCACTTAAAATTCGAAATTGGGCACAAACTTGCAAACTCCATGAACATTTCAACAATATATGACTAATACAATCAAGATTCATGAACACAATCCCAATCATTGAACATTTATCTCATGCTCACTACCCAAATTTCGAAATAAGCCCTAGAATTACCACTATCCTCAATAAAACCATGAATCTTGCATAAAAGGAGAGAGAGAGAGAGATGGCATACCTTGGTTGTGTGAAGAATGGAAGAAAAATTTAGATTTTGGTGGAGGAGTGTGAAGACCCGACGGTGTTTTGTGTGAGGAAGGAAGAGCTTTGTGTGTGAAATAAAGTGTGGGTGTGTGAGAATGTGGGGAAGTTCGAAAATAAAAACTGAGATTTTTCTGAAGTGCACGACCGTGCAGATCTGCACGACCAAGTGTGGTCGTGCAGCTTCAAAATTTTCTTGCTACGGCATTTTTCCAAAGGTGCACGACCGTGCAACCTTGCACGAGCAAGGGTGGTCGTGCAACTTTAAAAAAAAATTACTACGGCATTTTTCCAAGGGTGCACGACCGTGTGCCTTTTGCACGAGCACAAGTGGTCGTGCACTCTTGAATTTAACCCAAAATTTTAATTTTGAAACTAACCTTTTGATCCCTCGATTCGAGCCAGGTCGCTCGTTCGATCGAGGCAATCAGAGTCTCTTACCAAGCAATAGCTCTCCCTCAAAATCACCCAAACTTCATTTGCTCGTCTTACTCGTCTCATTCAATATCACAACAACGAAAATATCCATTTTCCACAATAATCCACAACGATCAATCACATGTAAGATAATGCAAATGAAATTGTAAAACGACATACCCCCCCAAACTTTTTCATTGCTATGCAATTCAAAAGTTTGGAAAAAGAGTGTCACAATGAAATTTGCATAAACCATGATTTCACATGTTCGAATCCAACATTTCCACTCAACACCAACATTAAAACAAGCATGTTTATAAGACTCTTGCCCCCAACACAACATTCACAAATATCACTAAAAAAGAATTCAACACTCAGCAATCAACAATCCATCTCCACAACTGACATCACTACTCAAATAAGCATAACTCCAAAACAATGAGGTGTGCGCCTGTGCATTATAAATATTAAAACCAAGAATAATAACTCCCCCCAAACTTAGACATTGCTATGCAATTCTAAGTTTGGGGTCTATTACCTCCAATTAGCATCAAGCATCATCTTTTTCTTCAAGACACTCTCATCTCACGTTAGGCTCCAAGAGTATGCTTGCATTTCCGATCTTTCATCTTCAACTCCGAAAACATCTAGTTCTCACATCATCAACACATGTCAAAGCAAAATTCATGTACAAGTATATCATCGATTAAATCCAAAACTTTCAAACAAGAATGACAATCACTAAACTTTCACAAACGGGTGTGCATCGGTGCAAACTAAAAATTATGCATAAAAAGACGAACACCCCCCCAAACTTAGACTTTGGTCTAAGTTTAGGAATGTGTTTGTACCTCAAGGTTCCCTCAAGCACGTCTTTTCTATAAATCTCGAAACTCTCACCGAGCCCCAACACACGACCCCATCAAAACTTAAGTACTTCCCCTTCATTATAGAGCAAAAACACCTCCTTCACACAAAGAGCAAGCCCACCTAGACAAATAAACTAACAAAACACAATAAAGCAATAAAAATAACGACAAATAAACAAGAATGAAAAAGGATGGGTTGCCTCCCATCTAGCGCTATTTTTATCGTCCTATGCCGGACGGAACCCGTTCGAGTTCAAACCTCTTGAAGAGATTTGGTACCTCCCCCGTCCTTTTGACAAGGACTAAAGTAGTACTTCACCCGGTGACCATTCACTTTGAAGCAACTTCCATTTTTGCTTTCAAGCTCAAGATAACCACTAGGAAAGACTTCCTTAACTTTGAACGGGCCACTCCACTTGGATTTCAACTTCCCCGCAAAAAGTTTCAAACGTGAATTAAACACCAAGACTTCATCTCCCACTTTAAATTCCTTCTTTTTGAGCTTTGCATCATGCCATTTTTTGGTCTTCTCTTTAAAAAATTTTGCATTCTCATATGCCGATTCTCTAAACTCCTCAAGCTCACTCAATTGAAGTAACCTTTTCTCACCTACCAATCCCCTATCAAAGTTCAATTTCTTAATTGCCCAATAAGCTCTATGCTCAAGCTCCACCGGCAAATGACACGACTTCCCAAATACCAATTGATAAGGGGACATCTCCAACGGTGTTTTGAAAGCCGTTCGGTATGCCCATAAAGCATCATCCAACTTAATTGCCCAATCCTTCCTTGTCGGGTTCACCGTTTTTTTGAGAATTTGTTTGATTTGCCGGTTGGACACTTCCGCTAGGCCATTAGTTTGAGGATGGTAAGCGGTGGAGACCTTGTGCTTCACATCATACTTTGCAAGGAGGCTTCCCATCAATTTTTTCACAAAATGACTTCCTCCATCGCTTATCAAAGCTCGTGGCACCCCAAATCGAGTAAAGATATTCTTCTTCAGAAAAGCTATCACCACCTTAGCATCATTCACCTTTGTTGGTATTGCCTCTATCCACTTTGAAACATAATCCACTCCTACTAGAATGTAAAGATATCCGTGTGATGGTGGAAATGGTCCCATGAAATCAAGTCCCCATACATCGAATAACTCAACTTCCACAAAGATACTCAATGGCATTTCATCTCTCTTTGTAATCCCCCCAATCTTTGACCAACCTCCTCAATCCTCCGGTTATTCTCTTCCATCCTCCGATTAGATTCCTCCATTCTCCGATTCATATCCTCCATATTCTTCAACATTAATTGAAGAGTCTCATCGGTATTCCCTTTTCCTTCATGATTAGGAGGTTTGGACCCCGGGTCTACCCCCGTGGGTAATTGAATTGCTCCTCTAGGGTTCCCATATGAGAAATTTTCATGTTTCCTCCATGGTTGATTTGAAGATCCTCCTTGATGGTACACATTGTTGGGAGGAGAGACTCCTTGAAACCTTGCTTGAAACGGTGGTGTTTGGTACGGTTTTTGACTTTGCACATTGTTTTGATACCCTCCTTGGAATTGTTGTCTTCCCATATAGTTCACTTCTTCACTCGATGATGGAACATTAGGGCTTGCTTCCACTTGCCCAACTTGCACATGAGAAGAAGGAAGGTTTAGGTTCCCCAATTTATCAATCAAAGCCATCATGACACTCTTCAAACCATCGTTTTGTTCTTCCAAAGAAGCAATTTTATCTTTTTTTCCTCCTCCACTTGAACTATAGAATGAGTCATTTGCAGCTATGTTGTCGATTATCTCATTCACTTGCTTCACAGTTTTCGACCATACGGATCCACCGGCACTTGAGTTAAGGTGATTTCTATCCCATTCGTTAAGCCCTATGGTAAAGTATAAGATAGTCTGGACCTCGGGTAGACCATGTTGAGGACATGCCAATAGCAAGCTTTGGTACCTCTCCCAAGCATCGGTTATTGATTCCCCGTGAAATTGCTTGAATTTTGTGATCGCTTCTTGTGCCTTTAGAATCTTGGACGGGGGGTAGAACTTCTTCAAGAACTGAGTACTCAGATCCTCCCAAGTATTTGCCATAGGGTTCATGTTCTGTATCCATTTCTTGGCCCTCCCCTTCAATGTGAACGAAAAGAGTCGTAGCATCTTAGCGTCGTGTGAAACACCAGGATATTTCACGGTGTCACAGACCTCCATAAAGTTACCCAAATGAACATGAGGGTCTTCGCGTTCATCTGATCCATCAAATTGTGATTCTCTCAGCATACGGAGTAATGCGGGGCTCACTTCAAACTTCTCGGCTACAATATGTGGCCTTGCTATTCCATCATAAAACTCCTTCATCTTAGGTTCATAAAAATCTTTGAGGAGCGGTTCACGATCTTGGGGATTGGGCTCGGGTTGGTAGACAGGTTGATGATTCGAGTTATTTTGAGGTGGATTTGGCATTTGAGGAATAGGGTAAGGATAAGGATAAGGGTAGTTTGGTGGATATTGAGGTGGGTACAGGTAATAGTTAGGTGGTTGTTGGTAGTGAGGATGTTGTTGATTTTGAGGTGGAGGGTAGTTATATGGGTAATGTGGATAGGGTTGAACATTTTGTAGTTGATGGAACGGGTTTCCCCCTTGAACTTGTCTTTGATGAAGATCATTCCCTTCATTCCTTCCTTGAGCTACTTGTGGATTCCCATTTCCGTTTCCATCATTCGCTACAAACCCCTCATTCACCGGTTCTCCTTCACCATTATGACTTTCTTCACCCACATTGGCTTCATTTACCTCCATATTTTGATTTCCTCTCCTCCTACGATTTCTTCTTTTGTTTCGTCTAGCCGTGGCTTCAATCTCCAAATCTATCGGAATGAGTTGTGTTCCACTAGATCTCGTGTTCATACACCTACACCAATACCACGTATCAAACCGACCTCGAGAAACGAAAAGAAAGCAAAAAGCAACGAATAAAAATGAAAGAAATAACAAATAACAACACGCAACGAAATTAAATCAACTAAGAACACACGTCACCTCCCCGACAACGGCGCCAAAAACTTGATTGCCAAATTCGTTTAAGCACAAATTGAACTACTCGCAAGTGAACGAGTTCGTCGTATTAAAAGCGATTGACCAATTTAAAATTATCGAACCCACAGGAGGTGGGAAATGTTCTTAGGAAGCAATTTCAAAGTTGACATGATGTTACAAATAAAAGTTTTCGGGGGTTTGGTTTTAACTAGATAAAATGTAAATGACAAGTAATTTAAATCAAATAACTTCTAAACAAGAAAATAATCAACTAAACTAACTTCGTTCGACGAAGTGCAAGGGGGAGAGAGATGCTTAGGATACCTTCAACCTAGTGAAACTCAAGTAGGATTGTCAAGCCAATTCTATGCATCAATTTGGATTTACTAGGAGACCTCACCAATTACCTAAATAAACATCCAAGCAATTGATGTCTAATGATGGGGTTCTTTGCGATTAACTCTCTCTCGACGAATCAAACGCAAAATAGACGCATTCAACCATAAATCTCACACTCATTCCTCTAATCATGTTCATGTAACTCTCGTCTACGCTAAACATGCCTCGAAAAACAAGCTACAAGAGATCAACAATCAAAGCTCAATACAAATTCATCAATAGAAGCAAAATCCAAATATCAACATAGAATAGACAAAGAGCAATCCCCACTCAAGATTTCACATGGTATCTAACATCCCAAGCATCAAAACAATTAGCTCATGGTTTCAAAATGAACAACCATAGCTAAACAAGAACACAATGATAAACACATAGCTAAATAGAAATAAAATTGCAATAAAAAGGAAAGAAATCACCTCTTGGATTTACAAACTGTATGAAACTTCAACGAATTCTTCACTCTTACTTGAAATTGAAATCTAGTTCTATGAAAATTGAAATCAAAAGCTAAGGCTAAGCTAATTAATGTGAAAACTTGTGTGTGATAGTGGGTGTTTCCATGAGAGCTCTTCTATCCTTCAAAATCGGGTGTGCCCTTCTAATTTCCGAATTTTCTCCTTATATACTCTTCCCTTTGATCTTTGGCACGTGTCCCAATCTAAAAATGTGAAAATCTGAAATCCAAAGTTGCACGACCGTGCAGATGTGCACGACCACTCCTCTTGGTCGTGCACGTCTTCAAATCGAGCCTAAAATCGCTAAAACGCAGGGGTTGCACGACCGTGTAGATCTGCACGAGCAAACATGGTCGTGCACTTCCCCATTTAATCGGCTTCGCACTTTTTACAAGGGTGCACGACCGTGCACTCTTGCACGACCACTAGGTCATGGTCGTGCACGACATTAAAAAGCGTTTTTTCCATTTTAAATCGTGCACGATCTCATTACTTGCACGACCAGGTGCACGACCAAGTGTAAATCTTCATTTTGCTCGATTCAATCCCATTTTTGGTTGTTGCTGCCTTTTTCTTCCCTTCTCCTTGATCCCTTGTCTTCAACAATTCTCTCTTTGAGTTTGTTTTGACCATTTTACCTCGAATTCCTGAAAAAAAATGAGATGTTTCCGAATTAAGCACTTGTTACGCATTTTCACCAAGACTCTTGCAAAATCCAAACACTTGTTCATGATTCGACCTTAAATCTCAAGAAAATATGCATAATGTTATCACCAATCAGCTGACGTCCATCGTAAAGTTTGATGCCCGACCGGGTCGTTGACGTTGTTTTGATGTCTGAAATTGGTGATTTCCGGTAAGGGTGCTAATGTGGTGTTTATGTCTGACACTTATATTTGATTTTTTTTTTATAATTTTATTACACATCATGTATATTTAAATATCTCAAAATCAAAGAAAAAATAAAATATAATTAGTACATATAGATACCACATCAACACTCCAGCCATAAATCACCAATTTCGGACATCAAAACAACGTCGTATTGACTTTTTCAGCCGATTTGGGACCAAGATAGAACTTTATCCGAGAACTTGGGACTAAATATAATAAAAAAAATTAATTTTGGGACGCGCTTGTTTCGAATTCTTCATTGCAAATGAAAATAAAAATTTATTTTCCCTCTCCTCCCTCGAATATTTGGTAATTTATTTTTATTCTTCATTTTAAGATTTAGAGAATTAATTGTTATGATTTAATAATAAGATAATTGCGAGATATTCATTCCGTACCGGATGAACTTGCAAACTACCTTCGTGTTTTAGCGAGAGTGTGGTTTATTAGTATTTGAAATGATAAAGTGACTTCTAAGAAGAGGTATGATAGATTTATCCCTTCTCTATTGTATGTCTCCATAAAAATTAGTTTATCATTTTAAATACTAATAAAAAACTTGCTCGCAAAAACACGAGAAAATAGTAAATGTGCAAAGTTAACATGAAAGGTTTTTGGGCCAAATCTATTTATTAAAAAGATCAAGTTAGATCTCTGAAAAAAGTCTATAACAAATAACAAATTAAATTTAGATAAAAAAAAAAATTAAATAGGAGGATCAAGACGTCTAACGAAAAAACCTAATTCGGCTTGTGCTTTCTTCGAAAAAAATGTTTTTCCCATAAAAAAAACACGTGTGTCCGTGATAAAGAACTAAAGGCTATGTAAATCTATAAGGTGTCTCCATGGCAAGGAGAAAGTTACAAACGTGCAACACATGCATTACAAAATGACAAGTTTTTAAAGTGGGAACAAAAATTAATTTTCTATGGGACAAAATTATGTGAAATTAACGTGATAAGAACTTCATTAAAATTAGGGGAAAGGTATAAATTTTTTATCTCATTTAAAAATTTAAATTCATAAAATAATATAAAATTAATTAATTAATTTTTCTAGTACTTTCCCTCGTCAATCATGCGGTGAAATCTCAACTTTTTTTCTAACTTGGTTTAAATTCTTCAATAGTTATGATAATAAAAACTTATATTTCATTTATGTCCTCTTGATTAATCTTGTGGATATATTAGTAATGTCCATTCCCCCTTATAATTGTTATTCGCAGTGGTTTGTGGTTATTTGATGTTAGGGATATAATTAAATGAATTAATTCTACAACTCTCTACAAGTTCGGACTTTTAGATGAGACGAAATTCTTTCATTTGAATTATCAATTATAGCTATTCACATCTATGAATATTTTTATCCTTCTGTTTTTTTATGAAATAATCTTGTGCATGAATTTTGTGTGATTATTTTTAACTTATATCTTATCAAGTATCAACTGCTCTCTTTGAAAATGAAGTGTATCTAGTTTTATGCTACTTATTGTTGATGCAAATCCATATTTTTTTTTAAAAAAATTGCAGCTTTAATATCACTATGTAGCTAAATTGTTGTTGATGATTCTTTGTAATAGGATATAATTTGAGGAAGAAAGAACAGAGACTTAAGTAGGAGAATATGAAACTGGAATTAATTTGTGCATGTCTTTATAGTGTTAGTTGCATTGCTTCTATGGCCTGGTTCATGGGCTTATGGGTTCAAAGTATGAATGGATATATATATATATATATATATGTATGTATGTTATTGGTGAGCTTAATTAATTTGTGTAATTGATTATGATATATTTAATTGGTGAGAGTAAAATTTAATTGTGCAATTTGAGTATTTGATTATGATATACTTGATTATGGTATTGGTGAGTAATAAATATGATCTTAGTATACTTAATTGAGCTCATAATTAGATTCTAATGAAACATTGTTAGGGTTAGAATTGTTAATTGAAGGCTTTAGGATTAATTTTAGATGAAATTGTTAGCATGCATGTTAGGATTAATATGTTAGAATTTTAGATGAAATTGTTAGAATTTTAGATGGACATATTATAATTTTTTAGAATTAGCCAATTTGTTAGTTTTAAAATGTTAGAATTTATTTCAAGAGGTTTATAAATGGAAAATTTTGAAGCAAGTTGCTAACAAATTAATAAAGCATGTAATAAGAGTGTCTTGGGACTTAGGCTCTGATCTATAGCATACCCTAGCTAGAGGTTAAAAAGTTTTAAAATGTAGTAGTAGTTGTAAAGTGAGTTGGATTGCTAATTATATATAGACTCAACTCGCGTGCTTTTCGGTTTAATCTATAGGCATATATCTATATGGATCGAAAGTGGGTTAGAGGAGATAGATTATCAGAGGGTATAGGAATGGGGTGGAAGAGTTTTGTAATCATGCAATTAGACACTGCACCGACCATCGATACATTCTATGTCCGTCTTGGAAATGTATGAATGGAAAAACCATTAGTGGTCGAGAAAGTTTGTTGGACCACTTGATGTGTCACGGTATTGATAAAACATATACCATTTGGACATTTCATGGTGAGAGAAGAGATGGATGTAGCTCAAGTAACATAAGAACTGACTTTAGGTTTGAAGATATAGTGGATGAGGATAGTTTCGGAGATGTACCAAATGTTGATACATTGAGTGGGGATGACACAAATCTGCGAGATCACCCTTATATGTCAAAGAAATTAAGGGATGATGCTGGATTACCTCGGGTGTAAGAAGGCAACAAAAGTGTCAGCTATGTTGATATTGTTCAACCTAAAAGCAGCACACGAGTTGTCTGATGTGTGCTTCTCCAGTATGCTGGAAGCAATTAGTGGTCTATTGCCCGATAGAAATGTACTGCCTACGAAAGCATATGAGGCTAAGAAAATGTTTAAGTCCATCGGGTTAACAAATTAGAAAATTCATGCTTACCCGGGTGATTGTATCTTATTTCGGAAGGAGTATGAAGACCTCGATGAATGTCCCAAGTGTGGGAAGAAGAGATATTTAAAAAATAAATCTCCAGCGTATGTGATGTGGTACTTCCCAATAATACCAAGATTCAGGAGAAAGTATAGTAGCGATGTGGATGCTAGAAATTTGACTTGGCATCTTGATGATAGGATCAAGGATGGAATGCTAAGACACCCTGCTGATTCAACCCAATGGAAGACATTCGATGCCAGACATCCAGAATTCGGCAACGAGCCACGACACTTGCGTCTTGCACTTTCGACTGACGGAATGAATCCATTTGGTATCCAAAGTACCAACCACAGTACATGGCCAATGATTTTGATGGTTTATAATCTTTCACCGGAGTTGTGCATGAAACACACTTACATGATGTTGTCTATGTTGATATCAGGACCCAAACAACCTGGTAACGACATAGATGTATATTTGGATCCTTTGATACAGGACTTGAAGCTCATGTGGGATGAGGGTGTCGATGTGTATGATGCTTATAGAAAGGAAAATTTCAAGTTGAAGGACATGTTGTTTGGAACTATCAATGACTTCCCCACTTATGGAAATGTATCTGGATATAGTGTGAAGGAGGCCGATGCATGTCCTTGTTGTACCACGAATACAGATCACATTCGTTTATGTCATTGTAGGAAGACTGTTTATATGGGGAATATGAGGTGGTTGGAGCCAACACATGAGTACATAAGAATGGCCGATGCATTCTATGGCACAATCGAGGAACGTAGAGCACCAAGTTTATTATCAGGTACAAATGTATTGAACGACATGAAGAATGTCAACACACAATACAGAAAACACTTCGCAAAGAGTCTCCCAACTAGAGGGTGGAAGAAGGAATCAATTTTCTTTCAATTGCCTTATTGGAAAGAGTTGTATGTTAGACACTTCATTGATCCAATGTACGTTGAGAAGAATGTTTGTGCTAGCTTGCTCAATACTCTGCTAGCTGATAAAAAGTCCAAGGATGGTTACAATGCAAGAATGGATATGGTTGATATGGGTATAAGAGAAGAACTAGCACTTGTGTGTGAAGAAGGTAAACCAACAAAATTACCTGCTGCTGCACACACCTTGTCCAAGAGTGAGAGAAAAGTGTTTCTTCAAACACTAAAGGATGTAAAAGTACCAGAGGGTTATTCGTCCAACATACAGAGACTTGTTTCAAATGATGGTGTGAAATTGATGAATTTGAAATCGCATGACTATCATGTCATTATGGAGAATTTCTTGTCCATTGCAATACGTTCTATCTTGCCTAAAAATGTGCGCATAACCATAACAAAGCTTTATTGGTTCTTCAAGGCAATGAGTAGCAAGGTAATTGATCCTAGAAAATTTCTTGGATTTCAGAGACAAATTGTGGGGACGCTCTGTGAGCTTGAAATGTATTTCCCTCCATTATTTTTTTGATATAATGGTTCACCTAACCGTTTATTTGGTACACGAGACAAGAATGTGTGGTCTTGCTCGTATGCGATGGATGTATGGTGTAGAGAGATATATGAAAGTATTGAAAGGGTATGTGATGAATATGTTCAGGCCGGAGGGATGCATTGCAGAACGCTATTTAGTAGAAGAGGCAGTCGAGTACTGGTCTGAATTTATTCCGAATATCGATGCAATTGGACTTCCAAGTACCCGGTACACCAATAGGATGGATGGTGAAGGCATTACCGGTGGTCAACCTGTATTTGTTTGTATGGAGGAGCTAACACGGATGCACTTGTGCGTACTTCGTAACACGGTCGATGTGCTTCCTTTTATTGACCTGCACATGCAAGCACTTTCTGAGTCCTTTCCCTCCAAAGATAGATCATGGATTGAAGTTGAGCACAATCGCACGTTTGTTGACTGGTTCAATGGTTATGTTGCAAATATGTTGTCACAGAATAAATAATCAGTTAAAGAAAGAGTTAAGTGGTTGTCCAGATTGCCTGATAGGCATGTGTATTCATAAAAGTGTTATCTTATTAACGGATACACATTTTATACCAGAGATCATGATGCCACAAGTACAATGCAGAATAGTAGGATGTCCATTACTGCAACTGCATGGAATCAGTCGAATATCACTTACTTTGGACAGATTCTCAACATTTGTGAACTCGATTATGTTGGACACCGTGAACCAATCTTCGATTGTAGATGGGTGAGGATCCCTAACAGGGTCCAAGTTGAGTGTTCTGGGTTCGTACGCGTTGATTTGAAGAATGTGGGATACAGAGATGACCCTTACATAATGGCCAGTCAAGCTCAACAAATTTTCTATGTCCCCGACCCAGTTAATAAGAAATATTCCATTGTCCTTCTGTCAAACTAATTTAACAATAGTTACTAGATTAGCGACCACGTCGATGAAGATGTTGACATAATCGATGATCCTTTTCAGAACTGGCCTCTTTCTGAACCCTCTTTCGAGGATCTTTTAAATCCACGCCCGTACCAGAGAAAACTTAGAAGCGAAGATGAATATAACAATCCGGATCTCGTTAACATTCATGGTCATGAACAAGAAAAGTCAACCAAAAAACTAAAGAGAAAAACCAGTGCTAAAAAGAAATGTATGACTTTATTGAATGCTATTTTTTCTGCTTTATTAAATGTTGTTTCTTTTTATTTATTTAATTTAATATATTTTTTTTTCTGTTTCACAGGATCATGAGTTATTTGCCCCATCCCGGAGATGATGGAGATTATTTCCCCCATCCCTATGATGGAGATGATGACTTGGGACCGGATAACACTGATACTCCCACCTCTATTAGCTCTGGGGAGAAGCGCAAGAGAGGTATAGTTACGATGACTTCTTTGAAGAAAGATCGTAGCAAGGGGAAATTACTTAAGGTAATTTTATTACAATTGAATAGTTGAATTTTTAATTATATTAATTAATTGATCATTGACCTAACAATATCATTCAATTGCAGATATCATTCAATGAGTATGGGCTGCCGATAGGAAAAGAGAGTGCGAAGTTGGTGTACTTCCTTGGGGCTGCAGTCAAGAGAGTTATGCACGCTGGGATTATGGCCAAGAATTTTCGGTCTGCACTGAGGAAATCTTCACGAGACCCGACTAAATCTTCCCTAATGCGTGCACAACCTCTAGAAGATCCACGATATCGTGCCTCCATATTCTTATCTTGTTTGCGATTTATGTCACTTATTCTCTACAGTGTAATATAAATACGATAAACACTGAAAAAAAATCGTGCATTAATAGGAATAGATGAAATAACATCGATCAATTTTACCTTGAAATCATCAGTCATAGATCTATACACGAACTCCTCCCAGTATTGGGTCACCAAAGGGAAATCCTCATAGCCTTAGGCGGCCTAGACGAGACGAGCAGCACACGATCGGGACTGATGATCTATTTGCACGGGCAATAGATCGCCAGGAGCATCCCGGATGCATACAGGCTACTAGATATGGCGCCACGAAGTCATCATTGGCGATGACACCTGGTATTGTGGCTATGTCTATGGTGGAAAAGCTTTCTGTGTAGGTTGCTGACTTGGCTAGAAAAATGGAGATCATGAGTCAGAGACAATCGAGACACGGGATGTCATCGAGTGGTGCTAGCTGTGAAAACAGTGTCCCATCTATGTTTTCCGCTAATCTTAGAAATAACTTCGATGATCCACTTCAAAACGTCCCCTAGGTATCAGATGTATCGTAGTTGTTTTAATTAAAGACTTATATATTGAAATTTTCTAATTGAATATCCTCTTCGAACAGTCGGTGCAATGTTACCTTTATTAGGATCATCTTCTTCGGTTGGTGGCCACTGGAATATTGTACAACACCTCCAGTGGAATGATTCATTGTCGTTCCCTCACTCCTGGTTTTGTGAAAGTCACACTGAATGTACCTGAAATCGGACAAGAGAATTCACCAGTGCCAAAACCAGAAGATGTGGTCACCACAGTCAGAGAAGCGGTCGGGCACTTTCTCGAATGGCCAAAAAACTTGGTCTCTCTCACCAAGAAGGTAAAATACATGTTATTAAAGTTTATTATTTTATTTGGTCTAAACAATATTACAAATTGATTGTAGAAACTGTCGAGTCCAAAAAAACTACACAAAAATCAAAGGACATCGTATATAGTGAGAGGGAGAGAACGAGGCACTCGCACTCCACTGGTGATATGCGCAGACGGATATTAGGTTATCCCCTTCCAGGTGACGTAGAACACGACGCCACTCTACAGGCTATGGTGAACATGATGACATCGTCCCCCAATTTCTGACAAGCTACAGTTCCCATGGTTGCTCACTTTCACCAGTGTGGTTTTAGTGAAATGATCACTCGGGAGCATGTGGATGAAGTCTTGGACGATGATTGGCTGAGTGCAACTTGCATTACTTTTTACCTCAGGCACGTGTTTACTAATTTTCATTATTCACTTCCTATATAGTTTAATTTTCTTATTAAATATTAATTAGCATATCTTGGTTAATTAGACATTTGAGTGAGGTATATCTCTCCAGAGATGTCGAGACAAGTGCAATGTATTCTTTCATCTCCCCCCATGTGTCTTGCTTTCGCAAATGAGTCCATGGGGGCAATTGTTGCACATATGCTAAACTATACTGATAGTTATCATCTCATTTTCTGGCCAACAAATGTGGGGAGAGTACAATAAACATTTCATTTAAATTTATGTTCATATAAACAGACAGTTAATTTTAATAATCTTAATATAATGTAGGAATCATTGGGTGGTGGTCATCATACACATGAGTACACTTACTGTGTATTTTATGGATTCAGCTATAAATGGGGTGATATCAAATTGTCCTGGTCTCGAGAATTATATTAAAGCGTAAGTTAATTTTTAATAAAATGATTTGTTTTGTACTTTTAAAATTATGTATATGTAATCTATTTTTATTTTTTATGGATAATAATAGTGTGATGAAGATGTATCAGAGTCGGTTTTCGGGTACTCAAGACCCAGAGACCCTTGAAAAAGTGGACTGGAAAAACATTGAGGTAAAATTACTAATTTTTTTTTATCAAATTAATAGAAAATAATCATAATCGTAGTATGTGACTATATATAATTGTTAATCAACAGGTTCCGAGGCAGCGAGAAGGCGTCCACTGTGGACATTTTGTGTGCTGCTACATTGAAGACATAATCAAGAGTTTTCATTTGATCATTCCCGACCAAGTAAGTCGATTTATTTAAATTATTATTGATTGAAAAAAGTTCGTACAATATATCTAATTAAATTTTCAATATTTGTAGTTTATATATGCACGTCCGCTTGCTTGTTAGTCCAAGAAAAGAATTGAGAAATGGAAATTTGATTGGACGGGGCATTTGTACAACCGATTCTTGTATTATATTTCACTATAGTATAACTTTTGTTAGCATGCATGTAACGGTCATATTAATTTGTGATGATATATTTCATATTTTTGGTATATTTAATTGATATTTTGGTGGTGGTCGTCTATATATGTATATATTATATATGGTATAAGATATATTATAGAGTGTCACTACTAACACCCCAAATTCCTCAAAATAAACTCCATTCTCTAGACATACCCCAACAAACTATAAAAATATTTTTATATTACTAAAGTCACCCCAATATTAGACATTTATACCCTCTTTAATAATATTAGAAAAAAATCTTCTCTTCGTATAAATTTTCATCATTTTGTTAAGCACGATGGAAAATTCTGGCGAGAGAGACCGGAAATTGAAAACCTTATTATCTATGGATGTTGTTGAAGCTCTTCTATTCAAATTTGAAAATAGAGTTGATGGTATCATTATAAAAGAACACCGTTGAAAAATGGAAAGCTCTATCACGAAAATATAACATCAGAGCTAATAATTGAGGATTAAATTGGAACCGTCTGCGAGAGACCGGCGACCTCCTGTGTTTCGATGATGGGCTGATGGAACTAAACCAAATCCAACGAGAACAACCTCCGACAAAAAATTTGGCTAAAATGAATCTGACGAAGGAATTTAAACATGTTGTTTACCAAATATTTGTTGCTGGGATTAACTGGCTATTTATAAGAGCTTTGGTAAAAACATCAAATGATTGGGTTGTTAAATGCTAGAATGAATGCTTGAATGAAGAAAGGCAATAAATGCATAAGAACACTAAGAACACCAAGAATTGCCAGGGGTTGTTAGACCCTGGACTTGAATGAGTATGTGTATTGATTATACTGGGAGAGATTGAACCTATCTTACATTGCAAATGTTGGGGTATTTATAGTTTTCTCATTACAGGGGTATGTTGGTCATTTCCGGCCTCTTGGGGGACAGGTGCATTAAATGTCTCCTACCTCTGAGGACGCGCGGGCTCTGATATGTCAGGGCTTGCAGGTGGCCGGCCACTAGGGTGTTGACGCGTGTCCAAAAAGGACGATTTTCTGGCGAATTTCCTCATTTGGATGGAATATTCTCTGAGTCTCTGAGTACGGAGGCGGCCTTTTTCCCCCTTGGGGGAGGGTCTCGCTTGATTCTATCACGTGCTCCAGATCTCTCTTGCCGGCCGGGGGCCTTGAGTGATCGGAGGCCGGCCTCCTAGCGGACAATGAGGTCGGAGATTCTTCCAGCCGATTGGTCGCGTTCGGGCGACCTCCGCTGGACTTCACTGGTCGTGGTCGGACTTCAATGTGGCTGTGATGAACGTGGACGGGCGTCCCAAGCAGGTTTCCGTCCTCGCTTTCGAGGTCGGAAACTCGTGGTCGGAGCCCGCTGAGGTCGGATACAGACCGGCCAGGTCGGTCCCGACCTCTGGGTATCTTCTTGCCTTTTCCGGCTTGCTTCCGGCCAGATCCATGTGGTCCGAAACGGTCACAACAATTGCCCCCCAGCTCGTCACTCAAAGTTGATGAGGGGCGAGGTGGTCGTTTGCCGTTTTGTGTTGGTGCCGGCCTCGATCTGCCCGGGGTGGTCGGAGATCGGCCTACGGCTATGCGATGACTGGAAGGACGTGCGTTGTACTTATTTTGCCTATAAAGGTGCGCATGACGTCAGACGATGCCTCGGATTACGCACATTGAAAGCTGACGTGCGTGACATGATTTGATCTCCTCGAATCTCGCGCATTTAATGCGTGTAATGTACGAGGCGTCTGACGCCAAAACCGTCTCTTCAAATTCTTGCACCTAGGTCCCTAAACCTAGGATTTTATTTCGAAATAGGCCCTCACCCATTCCCTATAAATAGGGGAGTTATTCTACTCCCAAAGGCTTTTACTCTTTCGCGATTTGGAGCTGTTCTTTGGCGATTTCCGGCGATTTCCGGCGATTTCCGGCGATCTTCTCACGGCGGCAACAAGCTTCTAACGGCGGCGACTGTTGGTTTTGAGAAGGTAATTTCCAAATTTTCTTAATTCAAGCTTCTTTATTTACATAATGGTGTGACGATGGGCCGGTCCTCCGCCAGGGCAACGAGGTGACGACTCTTCTAGCGGCGGAGGAGGTGGTGGTGCCAATCGGCGCCTATTTGACGAAGGAGGAAGCTCTCGCGGCGGGAGTGGTGCTTCTCCTTCGCGTTTGGCGAGCTCGATCTGGGCGCATGACGACGATGGCTTAGATGCCCTGTTCCCACGCCCGGGACGGTCATTATTGGGTGAAGGTGCCCGGGAGGGAGTTCCTTTGGCTACGGAACAATCCCAGGATGAAGGGGCGGCCCGACCCATGGGGGGTAGGGATCCATTGGATGACCTCCTGGAGGAGGACGAGGAAGAAGGCGGTCGCGGCGAGGGTGACGATCGGGCCACTAACTTGCTCCTCAAAAATCTCGCGGCCGAGATGATTAAAGAAAGGCTTGGGAGTGCGGGAGAGGCCTCGGGATCCGATTCTGAAGAGGTTGAGAGGCCGGCCGCAGTTGGTCGGAGTGTCAGCCAAGATCGGCGAGACCAGGTCAGACAGGCCTTTCGTCTGTGGTCGGAATATGTGGAGAGGAAGGATGAGGTCGAGTCTCTCTCCTTCGACTATGAGGAGTATTTGGATCATTTCCCACGGGGGCCGACCGTTCGCGATCCGGCCACCATTCGGATAGCCAATCTGGAGGAGTCCCATAGGTGGACCATTGGCCAAGTGCAAAGCAAAATGTCTCAGCGTCACCTCGACGAAGCCCGGGTCGGATGGGAAATACCTCTCGACGTTCATCTATACGCGCCTGAGCCGAACGAACGGGCGGACCAGCCTCCGCATGGGATGGTGGCCGTAACCCAGGACATGATGGAGGTCGGACTCCGCTTCCCCCTTCATCCGGCCGTATCGTATTTGTTGAACTTTTGGAACCAGGCGCCCATCCAGCTGCTGCCGAACGCGTGGATGATAATAGTGAGCGTCATGACCTTATTTGGCAGAAACCGACTCTACCGGATGCCGAACCCTGGGGAGATGACTTATCTCTATCGAATCCAGAGCGAGAGCAGTAGGACCGGCGAAGTCTACATTCAGACGAAAGGGCAGAAGCTGGTGACCGGCATACCCAGTAAAGGCCGGAACGATCGGAAGAAGTGGTTCTTTGTTGGTGGAGCTTGGAAAACCGGGTACCCTGACGGAGACGAGATCGACATTCCGACCGACATCCGCTCTAAAAATCCTAGTAAGGAATCTTTAGCTTGCCCTTGAATTAAAAGTACTGATCTAATCTTTACTTTCTTTCGCAGGTTATCCTTGCCCCTCCGATCGAGAATTGAACTTCGATTTCGCGGTCGTCCGAGAGCGGATCTTATCACTGCCGGCCTCGGAAAGGAATCAAGCCGTCCTCCGGACTCGAGAAGCCCGAATTTCAGGCCGATTCTTCCAGTTTCCTCGTCATATAAAGTTGACGGGTAAGTGACCGGGTTCCGATCTGTATTTATTTATTTTATTTTTTATTTTGAACTTGGATTTTGATCGTACAGTGCCAGATTTTCCGATCGTTAGGCAGTGCCCCCCTGAGTTTTCCGATCGTTGCCCGGAGATGTTTGCCTTGATGGGAGCTTGCGCGGCCAAGAAAACGGCTAAAGGAGCGAAGAAGAAAAAAGAGACCGGCGCCCGGACCGGGATCGTGATAGAGGAGCCTCTCCCCCTTCAGTCTGTTCCGGCCGCCGGGGCAGTAGCTGCTGAGGTCCCAACCTCTTCTCCGATCACGGGAAAGAAAAGGAGTTGGGAGGAGGCCGGGATCGAGGGAGCCGGCCAGCATGGGTCGAGTCCAGCCCCGATAGACATTTCCGACGATACCCCACCTGGGGCCGGGCCGGTCGGAACGGAAGCTGCGGCTCGTTTGGAGCCCGTTCTCGGCCAGGAGGATGACCGGACCTACTTTGGTCGTGATCCGGTCCGCTTCCAAGCGTAAGTCTTTTAAAATTAACGTTCTCATTCTTCTAAACTATTTCATTCATTCGTACCTGATTTGCTCTTTTATTTGTCCAGGTTGACTCGAAATGATTCTGATCTCCCTCCATTGGTGCTCGACTTCCTCTCTTCCCGTGCCCCGAGCTCAACGGCTGAGATGCCGGACTACATGCGCCGGGCTGCGAATTCCCTCCCCCAGGCTTGGACAAAGGATCTGGCGGACATCGTCGAGCGCCGTCCCCGGCACGCGGGCCGGACTGGAGTCGCGCTGATCAGTCAGGCGGCCATCGTGGTCAACACGATGGAGAACGAGCTTTCCGAGATTTCCAGGTCGCTCCGGAGGTCCGAGAGCGCCCTGACCCGCGCCCGAGAGGAGAAGGCCGGGCTGGAGAGCGAAGTCGCCCAGCTCAAGAAGGAAAGAGATGGCGCGGTCGGTCAAATGGAGGCCGTTCTGAAGGAAAAGGACGATGCCCTGGGCCGGGCGGAGATGGCCTTCAAAGCCCTGGAGGGTGCCCGGAACTGGGTATCTGAGATGGAAGACGCCAACACCGATCTGCGGTTGGAGGCACACCGAGCTCGAGGGGACGCCGACCAGGCTTTGGCCCGGTAGGCGGAGATGGAGAAAGAGCTCGAGAAGAAGAATGAAGATCTGAACCGGCCGGCGTATGATCCTGCGGATCCGACCGCGAACCCGGCGCTGTTCTCCGAGTTTTTTTTCTACGTGGCCGCTGCCAGCATGATCCGGGTAGGACGCCAGGCCAATCTTGATACTAAGTCCCAGGAAGACTACTTCCGGGAGTATGCTGCCAAAAACCCGGTCAGCGATGGTTTCTGGTTCCCCTTCCTCGACCTCGAGACCGACTACGGGGTGGACCTCTCATGGTTCCCCCATCGACACAGGCTGTTAAAAAATGGTGAGAATCCGCCGGCCGGTGACGAGGAAGAAGGAGACGAGGAGGAGGAGGAGGTCCTAGCGGAGGGACCCCAGTTACCGGGCGGTAATGGGGCTGTGGTGGAGGCCTTGGTCGATGAGGTGGCCAACTATGTGGCCGGGACCGGAGGGCAGGCAAGCCTCTGAATTTAAATTGCTTTAGAGTTTTCTTACTGCTTCTGAATGTAACCGGCTCCCGACCGGATTTATCTCGTTTCGATCCGTTGTACTTTTTGAACCGTTTGTAATATTTCCGGCTTCAGACCGGTTTTGACTTTATAAAATTTAGTCTTTCCTTGAACTTTATTGTTTTGTTATTGCTCTCTTGCTTTCTTATACTTATCAAAGTAAATTTTCATAAGTATGAATGAGATTTTGACCCGGGCTCGAGTGTGATGTGCCGACCTCGATACGGTCGGCATATGCTTTTGAACTGAGCCCGGTTCCTAGGATTGCCTTGGTTGCCTTGCCGAGCTCAAGTGTGATATGCCGACCTCGATACGGTCGGCATACGCTTTTGAACTGAGCTCGGCTTTTAAAGTGGCTAGGGTGGCCTTTCCGAGCTCAAGTGTGGTACGCCGACCTCGATACGGTCGGCGTATGCTTTTGAACTGGGCTCGGTTTTTGGATGGCCTTAAGTGGCTTTTCCGGGCTCAAGTGTGATATGCCGACCTCGATACGGCCGGCATATACTTTTGAACTGAGCCCGGTGCTTGGAAATAGATTGAGCTGTGCGAAGAGCCTTGTATTGATAAGAACTTTGAATACATGGTATAAAATCATTGGTAGTATTTCTTCAAGTGAATTGCATTCCAGAGGTATTGGTCCGGAGTTCCATCCATGAGTTCCAGCTCGTAAGCTCCCTTGGAGAGCCATTTGGATATCCTGAACGGACCCTCCCAGTTCTGGCCGAATACCCCTTTTGGTACTTGAACCTTCTTGAGGACGAGGTCCCCGACCTGGAATTGTCTGGCCTTCACTTTGGAGTTGAAATTTTTTTCGGATTTCTTCTTGTAGACCGCATTTTGGAGGTTGGAATTGAGTCTCCTTTCCTCCAACATGTCCAAATCGATCATCCGGGCGGTGTCATTGTCTTCAGTGATCGTCTGGGCCGTCCGGTGGCTTGGTAGGGAGACCTCTGAAGGAATGACGGCCTCAGTCCCGAAAGCTAAAGCGAAAGGTGTTTCGCCCATTGAGTTCCTTGTGGTTGTTCGATACGACCAGAGTACGTCTGGCAGCTCGGCTGCCCACTTCCCCTTCTTGTCCTCAAGCTTGACTTTGATAGTGTGCTTGAGGATCTTGTTTACGGCCTCTACCTGGCCGTTCGTTTGCGGGTGGTAGGGGGTAGAGAAAACCTTCTTGATATTCCATTTTTCACAAAACTGAATCATCTGGAGACCGTCGAACTGTTTCCCATTGTCGGAGATGATCACTTGAGGTAGGCCGAAACGGCAAATGATGTTTTTCCAAATGAACTTGATGATTTGAGTCTGGCTGATCTTGTTGAGTGGCTCGGCCTCGGCCCACTTTGTGAAATAGTCGACGGCCACGACGGCGAATTTGTGGCCCCCATGCGCAGTAGGCATCGGTCCGATCAAGTCGATGCCCCACTGGGCAAAAGACCAAGGGCTATACATGGAAGAGAGCTGCTCGGGGGACAGTTTGATATTGGGTCCCAAGACTTGACATTTGTGGCACGACCTCGCGAAGTTGACGGCGTCCTTGTTCAAGGTTGGCCAGAAATATCCTTGTCTGATCACTTTGTGGGCCAGGGCCCGGCCTCCGGCATGATTTCCACATACCCCCTCGTGGATTTCGGCCAGAATGATCCGGCCTTGCTCCGGGGTTATGCATTTTAGGAGTGGGAGGGTAAAGCTTCTCTTATATAAAAGATCGTCGATGAGGGTGTACCTTGATGACTGGAGTTGTAGTTGCCGTGCCCGAGTTCTTTCTTCGGGGAGCCTGCCGGTCTTGAGATATTTTACGATTGGCGTCATCCAATTTTCTTCCGTGCTCAGAACGGTCGCCACTTGTGCTCGGATGACCGTGTGCGTCCCAAGCGTGGAAAGTTAAATATTGGCCAGGTCGGCGGCTCCCTCCGCGGTTGCAAGTTTGGAAAGAGCGTCGGCCTGGGTGTTGTGCTCCCTTGGGATTTGCTCGATGAAAACTTGATGAAATCTCTCGCATAAGGTTGAGACCAGGTCGAGGTACTTCATCATCTGCTCTCCCCGGGCCTCATATTCTACTTTGATTTGGTTGACCACGAGAAGGGAGTCCATGAAGACGTGCAGTCGGCAAACTCCGATGGCGATCGCGAGATCAAGGCCCCCGACCAGAGCCTCATACTCGGCCTCGTTGTTGGTGGCCGGGAAGCTGAAGCGGACTGCATGGGTGAAATTTTGGCCCTCCGAGCCGATCAGAACGATACCGGCCCCGGCACAAGTATTAGTTGACGATCCGTCCACATAGAGTTTCCACGGGGGGTGGTTGATTCTTGTGAACTTGGGTGGGAAGGTTAATTCTACTATGAAGTCGGCCAGGGCCTGACCCTTGATGGCCGTTCTTGGGGTGTACGAGACCCCGTACTGAGCTATCTCTAACGACCACTTCAACAACCTGTCGCTGGTGTCCGGCCGGTGTAGGACTTGCCTCAAGGGTAGAGTGGTGAGGACCTCTACTTGGTGGTCGAAGAAATAAGGCCTTAGCTTTCTTACGCTCATGACCAGAGTGTATGCTAATTTTTCTAGCGGAGTGTACCTGAGCTCGGCATCGTGTAAGGCTTGACTTACGAAGTAGATCGGAAGTTGGTTCTGACCATCCGCCCGGACTAGTACCGCGCTTAGTGCGACCTCGGAGGCCGCAAGATATAAGTAAAGCTTCTCCCCTGGGACTGGCTTGACTAAGATTTGTGGGTTTGCCAAATATTCCTTTAGTTTCGCAAAGGCTACTTGACTTTCCCTATTCCAAGAAAATTTGCCATTTTTAATAGTCGAGAAGAAAGGCTTACTTTTATCTCCGAGCCGGGCTATGAATCTGTTGAGAGAGGCGAGGCATCCGGTCAGGCGCTGCACTTGTTTGATCGTCCTGGGCTCTTGCATATCTAGGACGGCCTTGATCTTGGCCGGGTTGGCCTCGATCCCGCGCCGGCTGACAATGTGACCCAAGAATTTGCCGGCCTCCACCCCAAAGTTGCATTTCTTTGGGTTTAGCTTCATATTGTAGGCTTTGAGGATCTTGAAAGTCTCTTCGAGATCCCTGAGATAGTCTTCTTTCTTCAAGCTTTTCACCACAATGTCGTCGATGTAGACCTCCATGGTCTTTCTGATCTGATCTGCAAACATCTTGTTGACTAGGCGTTGGTAGGTTGCGCCGGCGTTGATCAGACCGAAAGGCATCCGGAGCCAAGAGAATATGTTCTTCTCCGTGTGGAATGAGGTGTGCTTGATGTCTTCGACGGCCATGGGGATTTGATGGTAGCCGGCGAAAGCGTCCATGAAGGACATCATCTCGTGACCGGCCGTGCCATCCACCAGGTGGTCGATGTGCGGCATCGGAAAGTGATCCTTTGGGCATGCTGCGTTGAGGTCGGTGAAGTCTATACATAGCCTCCAGGCATTGTTCGTCTTTTTGACCAGGACGGCGTTCGCGACCCATTGGGGCTCGTCCTGGGCTTGCTCGATCAGCTTGTTGTCTAGCAACTTCTTGACTTCTTCAGCCAAAGCTTCGTACTTTTCCGGGCCGAACTTCCTTCTTTTCTGACGGACCGGTCTCTTGTTGGAGTCAATCTTTAGACGATGGCATGCGTGTTTTGGGTCTATCCCGACCATGTCCTGGTGAGACCAGGCAAAGACCCCAACGTTGGCTTTGAGGAATTCGATCACTTCCCCCCGCATTTCGGTCGGTATGCGAGAGCCGATCAGAACTTCCAATTCCGGCCTCAAGGGGTCGACTGGAATGTGTTCCAATTCCTCTAAGGCCGTAGCTTGTTCATAGCTCCACCGATCGGAAGAATCGAATCTGGGGTCGAGATCGAGCTCGGATAGTTCGAAACTGATTCTTGGCTCGGGATCGTCGATCTGCATAGGCCGGGGGTCGGCGGATGTGGATCCGACCTCCGTGATGGGTTCTGCGGCCGGAGTGGCCGTTTCAGAGTCGGGGTGTGGCCCGTCCGGTGTTTGGTCGTTGCTAATTGAAAATAAATGAGAGTTGGAATAGTTCAAACACCTTCTAGCCATTGCTTGGTCCCCTTAATGGTGCCGACCACCCCCTTGGGGGTGGGAAATTTGATACAGTAATAGTAGGAGGAAGCAACAACTTCAAAAACTTCTAAAAAGGGCCTACCCAGAAAGCCATTATACGAGCTTGGCTGATCTACAATTATAAAGTCTAAAGGCCTAGTTGTAGCAGCAGATGAGTTCCACGGAGAGCTTTATCCTCCCGTACGCAGCGACCGTTGCGTCCCCAAATCCCTTCAGTTGAAGGTCGATTGGCCTGATGAAGTTGACGAGGTCTCCGAGCTGGTCTAGGGCCGTTTTGAAGATGATATTGCAAAAACACCCATTGTCGACCAATATACGCTGAACATCTTTGCCCAGGATCCGGGCGGCGATCACCAACGCATCGCCCTTTGGGAACAGCACCCCGGTCCTGTCCTGGTTGGAGAAAGTTATCTCTAAGCTCTTGTGAATCTTTGGTTCTGGGGGCGTGACCAAGTTGACGTTGGTCGCCGCCCGGACCTCTGCTATCCGCTTCCGGTTGGACTGCGTCGAGATGGGGGTGGGGCCGCCTAGGTTCCCTCCGCCGGCCTGGATCATGTTGACCCGACCGCCGGGATTCATGGGTGGGAGGAGGTCATCCTCGTCATCATCCTCCTCCAAAGCTGCGACCGGCCTGAGAGGCCGGCCGCCTTCCTCGTTTCTCCGAGGGTGGCGCTGGGGCTGCTGCTGCTGCTGTTGGTCCTGCCGGCCGGCTGGTCTCTGAAGGAGGTCGTTCAGACGCCCTTCGTCAAACAGCTTCCAAAGCTGCTTGAGGAGATCACGACACTGGCTCGTATTATGGCCAATAGAGTCGTGATAGGCGCAGAACTTTTTAGGGTCCAGCCGGGACCGGTCTCCAGAATAGGGCCTTGGCCTGGGAAGCACATCTCGGTGCTGAATCGCATTGAAGATATGCGCGGGGGACTGCCTCATGGCCTGGGTTAAGTGAACCTCAACGTCCTCGAAGGACTTGAAGTTACCGGGCGGTTTGGCTACTCTTCTGGCCTTAGGGCCGCTCTTGGGGGAGGTTTGGGCTGCCGCCTCCGTCTCCTTTGGGGTCGGCTCGGATTCCCCCAACCTTAGTGCCATAAGCTTCCTCCGAGCCAGGTAATCGCCGGCTCGGGTGCGGAATTCGGCGTAGGTCTTAGGGAAATCCTTGGTGAGATGTTTGAACATAGGAGACCGGCCGTGGAAGCCCCCCAGAGTTGCGTGCAAAGCCAGTTGATCGCTTACCGCCTCGCCGGTCAGCATGACCTCGTCCACTCTGGCCACGTAGTCCTCGTCGGACTCTTCTTTCTCCTGGCGGATCCGCATCAGGCGATGCCAGCTTTCCGGCCGGGTAATTTTGGCCGCAAAGTATGATGAGAATTGTGCGCTTAAAGTGGCGAACGAGTCGATGGACCGTGCCGTGATGGACACGTACCATCTGTGGGCGAGGTCGCCCAGGGTGAGAGGGAAGAGCCTGCACTTCGTGGCGTCGGTTGCACCGCGCCCGGTCATGTAGATCCGGAACTTGCTCAGATGAGTCTCCGGATCTGTTTTCCCCTCGTAGAGAGGGGTTGGCAGGGGGACGATTTTGAGCTGGACCGGCGCGAGCTCAATATCGACCGCCAGAGGCTCGCTGGCGACTGGCCGGGCCTTAGGTTGGCCTTGCGCTTCGAGGAGCGCCTTCATTTCGTCAAATTGCTTTTGCATCTTGGCGAATTCAGGATTGGGGGTTTCGACCAGTTGGTCGCCTCCGTCGGCTAGGGGGCCGATTCGGTCGAAAACGGCCGCACGGGGGACTCTGCGTCCCAAAAGGCCGCTTTGGGCGAAGCTTAGCTTGCGCCTGGCGGAGTTTGCCGGGTTCAGGCTGACCTCAGCCGCCCTCTTGTGGGGCATTTGGGCCGTGCTCCCAGAGTTGGAGATGGACTCAGTGTCACCGTACCCAGTGTCGTAACTGGGAATGCGGCTCGGATACCACGATGGGTCGGTCGTGCCCAAATGGTCGAAAACCGGATGGGCGGAGCCTCGCGATCGGGCGGAGATGGGGTTCGCCCGACATTGGCTTTCGCCTTGTTGTTCTCTGGCCTTCGTCTTACCCTTGAGAGCGCGAGCTTGGGCCTTCTTTCTGGAGGCAGGGGTGGTGCTCCGGCACCCCCTCGCCTCTTCCGCCTGGCGGCGTCTTCCTGACCCGGCCAGGTCAGGAGTAAGGAAACCCCGACCCTCGGATGGAAGGGGTTCCTCCGGAAAACGAATCGGGGAGGCCACGCGTGTGGCTTTCCCGTGGGCATGGGATGATCTCTGGGGATCCATTGCTTTCAGGACAAAAGGAGTTTGTGGTTTGAAGACTTGAATATTTGAGGATATGAAGCTTTGAAGAACAATGAGTGTTCTTCAAAGAGAGGTGAAGAAAATATGAGTTTGATGGGTTAGAATACCCTCCTTCTAGCGCCAAATGTTGTTTACCAAATATTTGTTGCTGAGATTAACTGGCTATTTATAAGAGCTTTGGTAAAAACAACAAATGATTGGGTTCTTAAATGCTAGAATGAATGCTTGAATGAAGAAAGGCAATAAATGCATAAGAACACCAAGAATTGCCAGGGGTTGTTAGACCCTGGACTTGAATGAGTATGTGTATTGATTATACTGGGAGAGATTGAACCTATCTTACATTATAAATGTTGGGGTATTTATAGTTTTCTCATTACAGGGGTGTGTTGGTCATTTCCGGCCTCTTGGGGGACAGGTGCATTAAATGTCTCCTGCCTCTGAGGACGCGCGGGCTCTGATATGTCAGGGCTTGCAGGTGGCCGGCCACTAGGGTGTTGACGCGTGTCCAAAAAGGATGATTTTCTGGCGAATTTTCTCATTTGGATGGAATATTCTCTGAGTCTCTGAGTACGGAGGCGGCCTTTTTCCCCCTTGGGGGAGGGTCTCGCTTGATTCTATCACGTGCTCCAGATCTCTCTTGCCGGCCGGGGGCCTTGAGTGATCGGAGGCCGGCCTTCTGGCGGACAATGAGGTTGGAGATTCTCCCAGCTGGTTGGTCGCGTTCGGGCGACCTCCGCTGGACTTCACTGGTCGTGGCTGGGCCGGTCCGGCCGCAGCCGGACTTCAATGTGGCTGTGATGAACGTGGACGGGCGTCCCAAGCAGGTTTCCGGCCTCGCTTTCGAGGTCGGAAACTCGTGGTCGGAGCCCGCTGAGGTCGGATACAGACCGGCCAGGTCGGTCCCGACCCCTGGGTATCTTCTTGCCTTTTCCGGCTTGCTTCCGGCCGGATCCGACATGTGGTCCGAAACGGTCACAACAAAACACATAATCGCTTCAATTTAAGAAAATCCCCAAATAGAGGAATAATCCCAATTGCTATGAATTCAGTCGGAAAATTTAAAGATCACAATTTTTTATCTCAAAATCTATGATCTAGATCCACTACTGGAGATTAATTGATCAATTATGTTGAAGAGAGAGATTATTGTTATATTCTCACTTAACGTGGAAGAAGACTTGAAATGATGAATCAAAAAAATTCTAATATTAATGTATTTATTATTAGGGTGTTTTTAGATATTTTACAATAGACCATTTTGGACCAAAATTTTATGGGGTGTGTTTAGAGGAAATTGTAGTACCGGGGACTTTTTATTATATTGGTTTGTAATATAACAGGTGTTATTAAAATGAAAAACATATGAAATTCGCAATTATTAAAAGAATTAAAAAATATATATATAACAAAGACAGCGGTTAAGAACAACTGTCCAAGAGGAATTTGGAAATATTAAATTTAAAAAAAAAATAGCAAAGACAGCTGTTAATAACCACTGTCCAAGAGGAAACTTTGGATAGCAGTTAACAACCACTGTCTAAGAAGAGACTTTAAAGAGCGATTTATAATCGCTGTGTAAGTGTAGATATAAGACAACGGTTCTTAACCGCTGTCTAAGTGCCACCTCAACTTACATAGTTGCCACTTGGAAAGCGTTTTTAACCGCGTTCTATAGGGAATTTCAACAGCTTTCTAAGACCATATTTGTACCAGTGCAAGGAAATGGTGACAATCATCTCCCTAGCAGATTATACGTGATATACAAACGGGACTAGCGAACGGGATCTCCTGTTGTATAATGATATAACATCTCATATTACACCATTTAAATTAATGACACATGTGCATTCTACAAAATTTAGAAATATGAGAATACCAATCTAATATTACCATTACATCCATTTAGGAAATTATATTTATTTGGGCAACAAGTTGATTCTTTTAAAATGTCATCCAAAATTGAAAAAATACAAAATATGATAGTACTACTAATATATATGGTTAGAAAAAACTACGATTGTTAATTTATTTTGTTAAAAAAATTTCTAAGAAAAGGAGATTGAAAAGAAAAGTAGAACAAATATTTCAAATGTTGATAGTATATTTTTATGTAATTTTAATTCAGTATATGAAAATGACACATATATAAAACATTATAATAATTAAAATTACTTAAAAATATATTAACAACATTTGAAATGATTTTTTCTACTTTTCTTTTCAATCTCCTTTTCTTAGAATTTTTTTAACAAAATAAATAAATAAATGTAGCTTTTTCTAACCATATATTAGTAGTCACAATCATATTTTGTATTTTTTTTATATTTTGGATAATATTTTAAAAGAATCAACTTAGTTGCCTAAATAAATATAATTTCCTAAATTGATTTAATGGTAATGTTAGAGTGTTATTCTCCTATTTCTAAATTTTGTAGGATGCACACATGTCGTTAATCTAAATGGTGTAATAGGAGATGTTAGACCATTATGTAACAGGAGATCCCGTCCGCTTGCCAACGGGAGCAGGTAGAATCCAAAAATACCCCTTCCTTTCGAAACTACTTTCGTAAAAGAATAACACAATTTCTTTTTCCAAAAGAATGTGAGTATGGAGTTGAGTATAATAATACTCTTACTTTTAATTCGTTAATATAATACAACTTGGAATTTAAAGAAGTTTAAATTACAACTTTTTTTTATCAAATTTAGTCTCAATTTTCCCTGATTGTGTCCAATTTTGGTCAAAATGACATCACTTTAAAGTCTGAAATTGGTGATTTCCGGTAAGGGTGCTAATGTGGCGTTTATGTCTGACACTTATATTTGAATTTTTTTTTTCTTTTATAATTTTATTACACACCATATATATTTAAAAATCTCAAAACCAAAGAAAAAATAAAATATAATTAGTACATATAAACACCACATCAACACTCCAGCCATAAATCACCAATTTCGGACATCAAAACAACGTCGTGTTGACTTTTTCAGCCGATTTGGGACCAAGATAGGACTTTATCAGAGAATTTTGGACTAAATCTAATAAAATAAATTAATTTTGGGACGCGCTTGTTTCGAATTCTTCATTGCAAATGAAAATAAAAATTTATTTTCCCTCTCCTCCCTCGAATATATGGATGAATGGTTGTCTCCATGGTGGTTACATCACCAGTGTTGTGCTCTAGTTCTAAAATAAAAATGGACAAAATAAGAAGTTGTGGGTTGTAGCATGGGAAATGATTGAGAAGGAGGATTATCAAGAGATCAAAATGTAATCAAATGGGATAATGATTATCTTATTTACGAGGAGAATTAGTGTTATCATCTTTTATTTTTATTAATCACTATAATTACCATGTATTTATCCTCATTTCCACTATCATTGAAATTTTTTCAACCCATACACCACTTAAATCTATTTTATCAAAAAATTATAGGACAATTTTGAAAATCGAAGTTAAAGTGTAAAATTTATTTTAATTTTAATATGCATGATCAAGAAAATGGTGTGGTAAATCCGACACGTGTGTTGGTATATGCGTGAGAAGGGGCAGTTGAGCTCTCCTATATATATGACCAACTTTCCGCCGTTATTTACTCACCTCAATTGCATATTATAACCTCAATTAATTAATATACCTCTTCTTCTCCTTTTTGCTCTGTTAATCATGTTTCTTTGCGGCTGGTTTGCGAAGGAAGACGCGCCATTGAAGTAATATATATAGTATATATTAGTACACGTTATACATTTCAATTTAATTTTCATTTACTTTTTTTTATTTGCATGGTTGATGTTATTAGTTTTTGATGAATTGATTTCTATTATTTTGCAGATGGAAACGTAATTGAAAATCGATCGCTTTTGAGGAGGATGAGGAGTATTACTGAGAGGTGTTATCTCTAAATCTGGTAAATATCTTTCTAATCATATGAAAGTGTGAAGTTTGAAGATCCGTTCTTGAACCCTAACAGCTGGAAAAGCAAAGAGAGTTGACAGTTATTCGGTTACGAATGGTAGTTACGCAAAGCTGTTACAGTTACAAGTGTCATCTGGTGCCAACTTCAAGAGGTCATAACTTCCTAACTGCTTGGAGGTCATAACTGACTCGAGTTGCAAGATGAAGAGCACGTGGCAGGCTATCACTCTCAACTCATAACTGCTCAAGGGTGTCTCAGTTGCTGATATATAAACTAGCTCATTGTTAGGTGAAAGAAGATTTCAACTTGTTAGCTAGAGTGATATTTTGAGTGCTAGATTCTATTTTCTTAGCTTATACTCTGGAGGATATCATTGTAGTTCTGTAATCTCTTCTTCAACATAGTGAAAGGCCTCACAAAGTGGATGTAGATCTATTGGATCGAACCACTATAAATTTCTGAGTCTTGTGCTTTTGAACTCTACTGAAATTCTCATCAGTTGAGTTACTTTCGTTTTTGAACTCGTCTGATAGCTCTTAAGGTCTACTGATCTTAAGGTCCGCTGATTCCAAAAGTCTACTGATTCCAAAGTCTGCTGATCTTGTTTAATTCAACCCTATTCAAGAGTGTATTCTAGCTCGCGAAACCTGACAAATTGGCGCCGTCTGTGGGAAGAAGCTAAACAAGGCAAGAAGCAAGGATGAGTAGCTCCACAAAGTTTGACATTGAAAAGTTCTCTGGGAAATCTGACTTTGGGCTTTGGAGAATCAAGATGAAGGCCCTTCTGGTTCAGCAAGGATTGGCTGAAGCCATTGAAGAACCTGGAAAACCCGAGGAAGAAGAAACGAGTAAGAAAGTGGCAGAAAGGGCCAAGATCAGAGAAAAGGCACACAGTACTATCATTCTGTGCCTTGGTGATAAAGTTCTGAGGGAGGTTGCTAAGGAGAAAACTGCAAAGGAGGTCTGGGACAAGCTTTCAAGCTTGTACATGGTGAAGACCTTGGCTAACAGGTTGTACATGAAGCAGAAACTCTATGCATTCAAGATGGCAGATGACAAACCCATCCTGGAGCAGTTGGATGATTTCAATAAAATTCTGGATGACTTAGAGAATATTGAAATCATGCTGGAAGAGGAGGATAAGGCCCTTATCCTGTTAAGTGCTTTACCAAAGTCTTATGAAAACCTGAAGGACACTATACTATTTGGAAGGCAAGATACAATTAGCCTTGAAGATGTGCAGTTGGCCCTTAAGTCTAAGGAACTGCAGAAAACATCTGAAGCTAGTAGTAGTTCCAAGGTGAATGAGAGTCTGACAGTGAAGGAAAACCATTCAAAGAAGAACTTCAAGAAGTGGCCTAAAGATAAAGGCAAGAAACCTGAGAAGAAATCATCAGAAACCTCTAATGATGGAGAAGGAAGGAAGTGTTATCACTGCCATGAGACAGGACATTTCAAGAGAAACTGCCCTAAGTGGAAGAAGTCATCAAAGTTTAAAGGAGTTGCTGAATCGGGGAAGGACAAGAAACAAGCAAATCAAGCAGTAGAAACTGAAGACTCCACAAGCTTTGAACTAGCTGAAGTACTTTCCATCACCACATCAGAGGAGAAGAATGAGTGGATTCTGGATTCAGGTTGTTCATTTCACATGTGCCCTGTGAAGGAATGGTTCACTGAGTTCAAACACCAGAATGGTGGATCAGTCTTACTTGGAAATGACCACACCTGTAAAGTAAGAGGAACTGGCTCTGTAAACTTGAAGATGTTTGATGGAGCTGTCAGAACTCTGAGAAATGTGAGGTATGTACCTGATCTTAGAAGGAATCTCATATCTCTTGGCATGTTAGATAACATGGGGTACAAGTTTACTTCTGAAAATGGGGAATTAGTAGTTACCAGAGATAATCATACTGTTATGAAAGGAACTAGAAGGAATGATCTCTATTTCTTACTGGGAAAGACTGTTACTGGTGGTACTAATTCTGTAAATGAAAAGGACAACACACTGTTGTGGCACAACAGGCTAGCTCATGTGAGTGAAAAGGGCTTGCAAGAGTTAGCCAAACAAGATCTCCTAGGTGGAGACAGAATCTCAAAGATAAATATATGTGAACACTGCATATATGGGAAGTCTAAGAGGATGAAATTCAGCACTGCTTCTCATACCACAAAAGGAATCCTTGACTATGTACACTCAGACTTGTGGGGACCATCAAAGAATCCCACAAGGAATGGAGGAAGATACTTCATTACCTTCATAGATGATTACTCGAGGAAGGTATGGATATCTGTATTGAAAACTAAATCTGAAGCATTCAGTAGTTTCAAGAATTGGTTAGCTGAGGTGGAGAACATCAGTGGTAAGAAGTTAAAAGTTCTAAGAACTGACAACGGGTTGGAGTATCTATCTGAAGAATTCACAACTTTCTGCAAGGAGAGAGGCATTGTAAGGCACAGAACTGTACCTGGAACTCCTCAACAAAATGGAGTTGCTGAAAGGATGAATCAAACCTTGCTAGAAAGAGTGAGGTGTATGTTGAGTAGCTCTGGATTACCCAAGTCTTTCTGGGGAGAAGTGGTAACTACAGCAGCTTATCTCATAAATAGAAGTCCATCTACTCCACTGAAGTTCAAGACACCAGAGGAAGCCTGGTCAGGACATAAACCTGACTTCTCCAACTTAAGAGTCTATGGATGCAAGGCCTTTGCTCATATAAGGCAAGACAAGCTGGAACCAAGAGCTCTCAAGTGTGTACTGATTGGATATCCAACAGGGGTAAAGGGATACAAACTGTGGTGTATTGAGAAGGGAAGTGAAAGGTGTATCATAAGCAGAGATGTAACCTTTGATGAAAACAGTTTACCTCTTAAGATGACTGAAAATGCAGGCTCTGGAGAGAATCAAGATAGTACTACACATCTTGAGGTGGAGCCACAGGATATAAGAAACTATGCTCATGAGAATCAAGGTGATCATGAGAGTGATCAAGGCAGTGAGACTGAATACCAGGATTATCAATTAGCAAGGGACAGGGTCAGGAGACAGACTCATCCACCACAGAGATTTGGACATGCTGATGTAATCTCATATGCACTGTATGTTGCTCAAGATGTGGAGCAACAGGAACCTAAGACTTATACACAGGCTATTAGCTGCAGTGAAAGAGATAAATGGATTGTAGCTATGGAGCAGGAGTTACTTTCTCTTGAGAAGAACCAAACTTGGGAGATAGTGGATAAACCTGTGAATAAGAAACTAGTTGGGTGCAAATGGATATACAGAAAGAAAGTGGAAGCTATGAAAGGGGGATCCATAAGATACAAAGCAAGGCTTGTAGCAAAGGGCTTTACTCAGAGAGAAGGGGTGGATTTTAATGAGATATTTTCCCCAGTAGTGAAGCATTGCAGCATAAGGATTCTTTTGGCCTTAGTAGCTCAATACAATCTGGAGTTACACCAGATGGATGTCACCACAGCCTTTCTTCATGGAAAGATAGATAAACCCATCCATATGAAAATTCCTGAGGGAGTGAACATACCTGATTCTGCTAACAAGGTTTGTTTGATTAAGAAGTCACTATATGGACTTAAGCAAAGTCCAAGACAGTGGTATCTCAGGTTTGATGAGTTTATCACATCGGTAGGGTTCACAAGGAGCAAGTATGACAGCTGTGTTTATTTCAAGGATGGTCTCAGATTGAAGACTTACTTACTGCTCTATGTGGATGATATGCTTATAGCAAGTGAAGATGAAGAAGGAATCAACAAGGTAAAAGAACTGCTCAAATCAGAGTTTGAAATGAAAGACCTTGGGATAGCAAAGATGATTCTGGGAATGGAAATAAAGAGGGACATGAATACCATTCATCTCAGTCAAAGCTCATACTTGAAGAAGGTGCTTGACAGGTTCAGAATGAATCAAGCTAAACCAGTAACAACTCCCCTTGGACAGCATATAAAGCTGTCAATTCAACAAAGACCAAAGGATATCAAAGAAAGATCTCATATGAGTAAGGTTCCTTATGCAAACTCAGTGGGAAGCCTAATGTATTCCATGGTATGCTGCAGACCTGATCTTACTCACTCCATGAGTGTAGTTAGTAGATACATGAGTGATCCTGGAATAGGACACTGGGAAGCTGTGAAGTGGATTATGAGGTACATTGTTAGCTCTGTTGACAAGGGATTGAAGTTTCAGAAGTGCACAGGAAATGTAGAAGCATTAGTTGGATATGTTGACTCAGATTATGCAGCTAATGTTGATACTAGGAAGTCCTTAACTGGATATGTGTTCACTTTGTTTGGAACAGCAGTGTCTTGGAGATCAACACACCAGTCAAATGTTGCTCTATCCACTACGGAAGCTGAGTTTGTAGCACTTACAGAGGCTGTTAAAGAAAGTCTTTGGTTAAAAGGGATTCTGAAGGAGTTGGGACTTTATCAGAGAAAGGTCACAGTGTACTGTGACAATCAGAGTGCCATACATTTGGCAAAACATCAAGGCTACCATGAAAGAACAAAACACATTGACGTAAAGTACTACTTTGTACGGGATATGGTAGAGAAAGAGATGGTGCATGTAGCTAAAATAGCTACTGAAGACAATCCTGCAGATGGATTCACAAAGGCATTGCCCAAGGCAAAGTTTGAACTTTGTCTCAGGCTTATTGGAATGCATTAAAGCATTGGATGGTGCTGCTCTTGAGGGAGCAGTGGTGAGGGTCTTTTGTTAAAGGAGCTATTGTTGATTTAGAGCTAAAGGTGGAGATTTGAGAGGTGTTATCTCTAAATCTGGTAAATATCTTTCTAATCATATGAAAGTGTGAAGTTTGAAGATCCGTTCTTGAACCCTAACAGCTGGAAAAGCAAAGAGAGTTGACAGTTATTCGGTTACGAATGGTAGTTACGCAAAGCTGTTACAGTTACAAGTGTCATCTGGTGCCAACTTCAAGAGGTCATAACTTCCTAACTGCTTGGAGGTCATAACTGACTCGAGTTGCAAGATGAAGAGCACGTGGCAGGCTATCACTCTCAACTCATAACTGCTCAAGGGTGTCTCAGTTGCTGATATATAAACTAGCTCATTGTTAGGTGAAAGAAGATTTCAACTTGTTAGCTAGAGTGATATTTTGAGTGCTAGATTCTATTTTCTTAGCTTATACTCTGGAGGATATCATTGTAGTTCTGTAATCTCTTCTTCAACATAGTGAAAGGCCTCACAAAGTGGATGTAGATCTATTGGATCGAACCACTATAAATTTCTGAGTCTTGTGCTTTTGAACTCTACTGAAATTCTCATCAGTTGAGTTACTTTCGTTTTTGAACTCGTCTGATAGCTCTTAAGGTCTACTGATCTTAAGGTCCGCTGATTCCAAAAGTCTACTGATTCCAAAGTCTGCTGATCTTGTTTAATTCAACCCTATTCAAGAGTGTATTCTAGCTCGCGAAACCTGACAATTACAATGAAGTTGAGCTTTAATAGGAAGATGTTCATTTTCACCCTATGCCTACCCCTTCCTCCACAATAGTGATGTTTATTACGGTGTGTTGTCGTTATGTTGTTTGAGTTTGTGTGTCTCCGTTTTACTGTTGGTTGTTGGTGTTTGCAATCGTCGCGTCATGTTGATGTTGTAATCGTCGTGTCATGTGAATGATAATAATAATAATAATTGCAGTGGATTTCTGTCCATTCTTTTTTTTTTTTTTTGAAAAAAGCTATAGGAAAAAATACAGAAAAAAAGAAAAAGGGTAAATTACAAGGATGGTCCCATGAGAATTGTACTTAACAGATTTGGTCCCATGTTCTTTTTTTGTCCCATTTTTAGCAGAAAATGTCTCATCCCTTAAATATTTTACAGTTTTCTATGGAATACTGGATGGAAAAAACTTTTCAACTTGATTTTTGGAGGGAAATAGGCCATCTTTTGCTATTAACAATCATTTCAATGTAAAATGCAAGTTTGGAGGGGATTCTACAACTTTAGTTCGTAGAGTTTTAAGAAGTTGGAAATTAATTATTTTTAAGTTGGGAATTATACGCACGAGTTTTTGGCAGAAAACTAACGGGCGTGTGGGCCTCATGCTCGTTAGTCCGTTATTTTTTGACAAAAAAATCGTATGGGACTATTTGCGCTAAAAAAAAGACCAAATTCGTGAGGACCAATTCTTATGGGACCATTTCTGCAATTTCCCCAAAGAAAAAGCAACGCCAGAGTTCTAGAAGGAACAAAATGTTATATATATATATATATATATATATATATATATATATAGCCCTCATAGGCTCGAGAGAAGGGAAAACAAAAGAATACATAGGAACAGGAGAAAGAAGAAACACATATAAACAAAGATAAAGAGAACATCACGAAAAATACAAAACAAGAGACGAACACACAAGCAGAAACAATATATAAAATTAGGCAAACACTCAAAAAAGAAGATAGAATTAAGGGGAAAGAGGAGCATACCGGACAAGATGTACAAGGTATGTGGGGGAGCTATACAGATTTGGAGATGCGCAGACGAGGATATACAAAAATATGGGATGGATTAGGTATGCATGAACTTGATAATTAGGGATAAAAGGAATCGGACAAGGAAGGTAGATTAGCAAAACATTTCGAGAATAAGAAAAGATTTTATTGATGGTTTTTTCTATATCTCTATGTACAATGGAGGGGTTGCCTTTTATAGGCCAGAAAGAAACAGGACTAAAACTACGTGGACAACTATAATTCATACAAAATAAGTGGAAGAGAAATGCTATCGTGTCTATATTTACATCGTCAATATCTTAAACGTGTCCTAATACTGTTCAAGTTTGTTGTGCTGTCTTATTCTTCTAGATGTCTCGGTGGGTGTCTGGAACTGTGAAATCTGTACTGTTGTTGGAGTCTTCCTCCATCTGTGAAAACTGTTCATCCAAATTGATGATGTACTGTTCTTCAAATAGTTCTCCTTCTCCACTGAAGGGGAGGAGCATGCGCCAGTTGGTGGTGGCAAAAATCTGTATGAAATGTCCTTCCCCGAGGAGTTTGTAATTCTGCCAGTCCCATTTCCATTGTGTGAATTGATGCTTTGAGCTTTGGGCATATTTGTAAACTGTGTTTAGCTCTATTCTGTTGAAATCGTATGGGCTAGCTTCCAAATTTCGGAGAGTGTCTTCTTCGGAAATAACCACCCTTTTTCGGGATGGTCGATAGGAGGTCTGTATAACTTCTGGGAGCGTTGAGAAGATTTTGCAGAAGAATCTCCTCTTCATCGACCAATTGGGGATATTTCCACAAACGAGGAGGAACTTTTCCCCAAACTTCTCGAAGAGTGTATTAAATTTTTCTTCGGGATGATACTCTAGAAAATCAATCATTCCGTTGTGATAGAACTGTATTATTTCATCAAAGGGTAAATCTGTTTTATTAAGATCAATTTGGAGTTTGAGGAACCCAGGAATTCCCAAGGGAGATTCAGGTTCTTCCTGTATTGATCCCCATGCAACATGGGTCTGTACAACCTTTATTTGTTTAAACTGTAATTCTCCGAAGTGGATCTGGAGGATCCTTTTCTGGAGATCAATCAGGACCTGTGGAAATTGTGTAATCACTTTGTTTGAAATAATCTGTTCTAATTCTGGAACCCTTTCGAAGACGGGTTTCATGACCTGTGATAGGGGAAGATCCAGTAGTCTAGCCTTGAAGGCTTCATGACTAGATGATGGAATAATTTTTTCAAGCTTTTCTGTGTTTAAATCATTAATCTGTTTATTAAGCTTTGTTACCATTTTTTCTAAGATACTAATGGTGTTATCCTTATAACTTATAGCATTATTATTTTGGATTAATTGTGCCTGTAAATCAATAACCTGTTTTTCTAAGAGAACAATCCTTTCATTTTGTTTCTCTATAATCTCTGCGGGATGTTCTTTCACCATTTCTGTGTATGTTTTAACTTCCTCTGGCTCAATATAAAAATTCATTCCTATCTCATTTCTAGCATATTTAATGGCTTCCTCAAAGGTTTCGTATCCCTTGTAGGAAGGATTTTTTATCTGGGTAACCTGTCTAACTGTATTGAAATTATGGAAGATTCCAATTTTAGTTCCTCTAAAAACCACATAGTATCTATACCTGGGTTTATAGGAATAATTATCTTTTTTATCATTTTCGAAATAAGAACAGAGGGCATTAAGGACTTGTACTTTGAAGGAGGTGGCATTGGGCATTGTTTTGAGGTGCCAGATGTTGTCCAGAAGACACTGTTGTTCCCGTGTTGCACTGTGTTCAATTAAAGGACGGAATTTCTTTTCTTTCTCTGTGCAAATGGGTAGAAGAACTGTGTCAAACTGTAACTATTTATCAGTATTGCTGGAGGATTGGCCAGTGCTTGTTTCTGAAACTTTGTTAATTTTTGGATCCATCGAGCCACAACTGATGCAACTATTTTCTGTATTAACCTTCTTCTTGCTGGATGGTCGTATGAGTTTACGATCCATTTCCTGTATTTAAGAATTTGTTAATATTTCTTGACAATAAATCAGCTATACTATTATCATTTCCCTTAATATGTTCGAAATTAATTTTGTACCCATTTCCTTGGATCAAATTCTGCAAATTAATCCATCTGATTCGATTCACTTTTTTGCTATTATCATTTCTTAAGAATTTTACTATTGCTTCGCAATCTGTTCTTACCGTGAATTCTTTGTTTAAAAAGATTCTGAATTTTTCTAAGGCATTTATTAAGGCTTGGATTTCAAAATCTAGAGATGTCCAATTTTTTCCTATCTTCCCAAAATTTCCACTAAAATAGGACGCTATTCTTTCTTCATTTTTTGGACTGTATTTATGGGGTTTACAGAGCATTACTGCTCCCCATCCTTCTTTGCTTCCATCGCATTCGATAATAATGTAATCACTAATTAGAGGTAATTATAGAGGTTTTATTTTCTTTACTTCTTCTTTTATCTTTTTTATTAATAAGATATCTTCTTTATTGAAGAATCGTTGCTCATTTTTAGTTGTTTTACTATATAAGGGACCTGCCAATTTGCTAAGGTTGGGTATAAATTTTCTGGCATAATTTAGTAATCCTAAGAAGGCTTGTATCTGTTTTAATCCTTCTAATTTATCAGGAAATTGCAGAATTTTTTCCGAGATATGGGGCTGTAATTCTATTCTGCCATTTCCAATTTCTAATCCTAAGAATGATATCTTTCTTTTAAAAAGTTCCATTTTTCTTTTGCTAACTACAATTCCATTTTTTTTAATTTCATCGAAAACAATTTTTAAATGTTCTTCATGTTCCTGAATAGTATTACTTGCTACAAGAATGTCATCAATATAAACTAGACAGAAATCGTACTTTAGGAATATATTATCCATGAATCTTTGGAAAATTGAGGGAGCATTCTTTAGGCCAAAACTGAGGACATTCCATTCAAAATGTCCTTCGGAGCATGTGAATGTTGTCCATGGTTTGAACCAATCTTCTAGTTTAAGCTGATTATAACCTGACTTTAGATCAAATTTACAAAAAACTTTTTTATCTTGTATTAAGTTGATCAAGCTATCTTTATTGGGGATATTGTATCCATCATCGATCGTGTTGTCATTTAACCTTTCGTAATTATACACGATCCTTGCTTTTCCTCGTTTAATTTCCCCGTGGTTTCGGACTATGAAGGCTGCTGATCTATGAGGACTTTCAGACCTTCTAATCAATTTTTGATCCAACATTTCGGGGATCTGTTTTTTGAATTCTTCTTTATCTAACGGACTATATTCGATATTAGCTGTGATAATCCTAATATCAGGGTTTTTTATCTTCATTTTACAAACATACTCGACCCTTGATTTCTTAATATCTTCGCCTATTAATCCTAGTTTTTCTAACGTTTGAATTATGGGATAATTTTGGCTCTTTGTTATGTCAGGTCCTTTTTCTAGCTCATGGCTTAAGAAATTTCCCAAGTTGACCAAACTTTCATTCTCTATATAATTCATGCGATTGTTATTTTCCTTATAAAAGTCTAATTGGCCTAGTCCACCACGCTTTCGTGCGAACTCTGATGCGTAACTGTATCTATTAGTAGGAAAACTATAAACTTGTTTGCTTAGAGTAATATTGTTTTTATTAATAGTTATACTTCCATTCAAACTTGTTATGAAATTTAATCCTAAAAGGAAGTCTTTTGATTTTATGGATTTTGGATTTATTAAAACCTGAGGTAACTCGTATTTATAACTATAGTTTCCAGCAAAATCTAAGAATTGGATTCCTAATGGGTCAATATAGTGAGTAATTGGTATAGTTCTGTTTTCAACTGTTCTAGTCACTAAACTGTAATTCAATTTTTTATGAAATTTTTCTGGGATCAGATCATATCCCATTAAGCTTTTGGTACTCCCCTTGTCTAATAAGGTTTCTAACTCAACGAAATCGTTGTTACTAAGCCATATTTTGCATCGTAAGGTTATTAGACTGGAATTCCCCTTTTCATTGTTACTTAAATTATTTAGTAAGATTGTTTTTTCCAAATTTTCAGACATCTTATTTGATTCCTCTATATCTATATCTTCTTCTATACTTTCCTTTCCTTTAGTCAATCGTTTTTCTAAATTTTCTATTCTCAAATTATGCTGAGTCACCTTGGTTTCTAGGTTTATAATCTTTATTTGTTCTAATTCGATGGCCAATTCATGTTTCTCAATTTTTTCTTTATAAAATTCATTATGTAAATTAGGAATATTAACGCTTCCTTCTAAATCTGTAGGAATATTAAACAATTTATTGATACAAATAAAACATATTTCCTTAAAACATTTATTACACTGATATCTCCTATTAGTGGCAGGGAAAAATTTGCAATTAAAACAACTAATATGATTGTTACCTTTGAAGCGTATCCATTCATGGGTACACTCGATTTCGGTATTGTTCATGTAGGTATAAGTAATTTTTGTAGAACTTTCCTCAATTTCGCTGCAAATACTATAGACTGACTCATCATCTGAGTTAGAGCCAACTTCTTCTATTTTGAATTCTCCTAGTTGTTCAATAAGATTAGATTTTTCCAAATTTCTGTTTTTATTGGGACACCTGTTTGCTAAGTGTCTTTCATCTCCGCAAATGAAACATTTACAATTCCGTTTCTGTGGTTTTCTAGCATACCTATTTCTGTTATCATACTTATTATTCTTGTTATAGGAAGTGCTTTTTCTAAGATATTTCTTTTTATAAGGTTTGTCATAATAACCATAAGCCTGAGGTGTATAAATGGCAGTTTTACAAAAAGCCCAAGCTTGTTTTTTAATTTGCTCTTGAATAGTTGCTTCCTTACATTTTTCTTCTAATTTGGTGAAGACGAAAGTGATCCTAGGTCCTAAACCTAGTCCTTCTGTATTTTCTAATTTTTTCCATTCATTATGGAGATTTCTACCTAAATCTCCTGGTAATTTTACAAAATATTTGTCACATAATTCATCATCCATGGCCCTTCCTGTTTGTGAGAGTAGTCTAGCAAAATCAGTGGTAAATTCTTTGATGTATTTGAAATCAGAGATACTTAGTTGTTCTAAATTCCTGACAGCCGTATCCTGAATAAAAGTATTATCTTTAGAGGGATCTACTCCTATCAAGAGCGTTCTTATTTGACTAGTAAAATTATAAGGGTTATCTCCTAAAGATTTTATTACGTTAACTTCTTCTGGATTTTTTGCCTTTTTACTTTGCCAGAATCCTAACGCAATAGGTCCTAGGGTAGTTTCTAAATAAGAGAACATATCGATATCCGCTTTTTTATTGGTTTCCCAATTTCTTACTACTGTTTGTTCCCAAACTAATATTTCATCAGTCCATAATTGCGGACTTTGTTGTTCTAGTAAGAGCATATCCGAACTGTATAATTTTCCTATGGGTAATCTACCACCTTTTCCCCTTGAATTCGACTCACCTTCATATTTAATCGATGCAGGAACCCAAAGCTGTCTCCCATAACTTTCTGAACTTCCTTGTCCTGCTTCTACAAATTCTGGTTTTAATCTCTTTTTACTATCTATCATGGTTTGATCCATGAAATTAGTCTCACTTTTGTAAAAATCAGAAATCATACATTTCCCATTTGTTATATCGTTAACAAGAGGTAAATTGAAATATTTTTCTAACTCCGTATAGGCTTGTTCGTAAGTCATACCTATATCCGTCATGCATTCTATTAACATATCGTCAACTTGTTCTTGTATGTTCATTTCTGTAAATTTTTTATTTAAAACTTGGTCGATCGAGGTTTTTGTTTCCTCAATTTTATATCCGGTTTCGACCTCCGTGTCAGACAAACTGTCATCTGTATTAAGATCAGATTCTTCAAAAAGACTATAACCAATTAAATCATAAACTTCAGTTTCTGTGTCATAAAAAGGTTCTGTGTCGTAAATTTCTTCTTCTTCAATATTTGCCATATAACTAACTGTTTCTTCTTCATTATTTTCTTTTTCTTCGAAATTGGTAAATCTTAAACTAGTAGTGGAATTAGAGTTTTCGTAAATTATGCTTTTTTGAGGGACTATCATTTGAGTACTAATTTCCTTGAAATCATCTAAATTCCATTCTAATCCTGCTAAATTTTCTGGATTAATCTTTACTGGTTCTATCATTTTGATACTCTTGCTGGCAATGTTTTCTACTATGCCATCAATATTAATTTTGAAATTCATTCCAGATCTATTACTAGCCTTTCCTAATATCCCAATACTGATTACTAAGTTATTGCCTTCAAAGTCTTCATATCCTTTTGACTTTAATCCTATTTTTAAATTTTTTAAATCATTAACATCTTTTAAAACTGAAGGAGCACAATAAAATAAAGCACTATTTTGGCTCATATCAACTTCCATTCCGGAAATAATAGCTTTCTTTAGATCTACTTTCCAAGATTTATCTAAAATTACTGTTAGGACCTTCGTTCCTAACTCTTTTCTTCCTAAGCCTTTAATTCCAATTATGATGAGGCCAATATGAACAAATCTTTTACCTGATTTCTTAATTTTCTGGATTGTATTTGGAGAAAATAATTATATGGTTTGAGAATTATCTGTAACTCTTAGAACCTCTTCTCTACTGCTTCTTATAAGAACTGTTCTAATGTTTAGAGCCCCAGTCTGATAGAGAACTCTAGGATTTAGGATATTGATCTGATTGTTATTGTATAAATCGAGACTCTGATCTACGTCAATTTCCTCATCTAACTGTACAATACCTTGACTCTGTCGGATACTTGAACCCCTTTGCAGTATTCGACTTATAAAAGATTCTGAAGAAATAATATCATTTATGTTTGAAGTACTTTGTCTAGTTTCTTGTAAAGTCCTTGAAGTTCCTGAAAACGGCAAATTATTCATTTTTCTTTGGGTTTCCAAAATTTATAAGCTTGCGGAGTGATATTTTTTCTTGGCCTTTCAGTAGAAATATGAAAGTTCTCAAAAGCTTTGGTAAGTTTATCAATTTCCGAGATTTTTTCTTTTTCAAAAACCGAAATTGATTTGCCGATTTTGTCCCAAAGTCTATTAACCTCTTCAATTGAACCTTTTATGTTTTTTAAACTTTTGTTTTCCGTGATGATCTGATTATTTTGATCTTTGATAAAATCAAGGTTTTCCAAAATCTTTTTATTAATAATACTGTTTTCAAACACGCCCCTTTTTAATTCTTCTAATTTATTAGAAAAATCTTTTCTATCCTTTTCTAAACTTATCCCCAAATTTATTAGTAAATCAGTTAAGACGTTTAAATGATTATTATCACTGTGAAAAATATGTTTGGAATTTCCTTCAAAGAAACACGTTAATTTATATTTATCAACCGGGTGTTGAATAAAACAACGTTTTGGAGTGATATCGAGATCGAGATAATCGATACGCTTTGTAGGTTGTGAATCAATATTTTTAAGAAAAGTCCTATCCTTAAACCTTCATTAACAAGCTAGCTATACCTTAGTTCAACCCATGAAAAGAAGTTTCAAAACAACAGGAAAAAGATAGCTAACAATCCTAAGTAGGCTAAATTAAAATACACCACTTTCTTCTCAAGATATTAGAACCATTCCTTGATTTCTCATCCTTCACCTTGGCGGGTTCTCAGTAAAATAGGTATATGCCATCATTGGCTACCTCAACACACTGAGCCTGTCCAAGTATTTTGGGCCTCAAAATCTTAGAAGGCTCTGATACCAAAGAGAGGGGGGTGTGTATAATTTAAGAGAGCCCACATAGGCTCGAGAGAAGGGAAAACAAAAGAATACATAGGAACAGGAGAAAGAAGAAACACATATAAACAAAGATAAAGAGAACATCACGAAAAATACAAAACAAGAGACGAACACACAAGCAGAAATAATATATAAAATTAGGCAAACACTCAAAAAAGAAGATAGAATTAAGGGGAAAGAGGAGCATACCGGACAAGATGTACAAGGTATGTGGGGGAGCTATACAGATTTGGAGATGCGCAGACGAGGATATACAAAAATATGGGATGGATTAGGTATGCATGAACTTGATAATTAGGGATAAAAGGAATCGGACAAGGAAGGGAGATTAGCAAAATATTTCGAGAATAAGAAAAGATTTTATTGATGGTTTATTGATGATTTTGTATTTTTTCTAAGCAAATAAAAACAATATTACTCTAAGCAAACAAGTTTATAGTTTTCCTATTAATAGATACAGTTACGCATCAGAGTTCGCACGAAAGCGTGGTGGACTAGGCCAATTAGACTTTTATAAGGAAAATAACAATCACATGAATTATATAGAGAATGAAAGTTTGGTCAACTTGGGAAATTTCTTAAGCCATGAGCTAGAAAAAGGACCTGACATAACAAAGAGCCAAAATTATCCCATAATTCAAACGTTAGAAAAACTAGGATTAATAGGCGAAGATATTAAGAAATCAAGGGTCGAGTATGTTTGTAAAATGAAGATAAAAAACCCTGATATTAGGATTATCACAGCTAATATCGAATATAGTCCGTTAGATAAAGAAGAATTCAAAAAACAGATCCCCGAAATGTTGGATCAAAAATTGATTAGAAGGTCTGAAAGTCCTCATAGATCAGCAGCCTTCATAGTCCGAAACCACGGGGAAATTAAACGAGGAAAAGCAAGGATCGTGTATAATTACAAAAGGTAAAATGACAACACGATCGATGATGGATACAATATCCCCAATAAAGATAGCTTGATCAACTTAATACAAGATAAAAAAGTTTTTAGTAAATTTGATCTAAAGTCAGGTTATAATCAGCTTAAACTAGAAGATTGGTTCAAACCATGGACAGCATTCACATGCTCCGAAGGACATTTTGAATGGAATGTCCTCAGTTTTGGCCTAAAGAATGCTCCCTCAATTTTCCAAAGATTCATGGATAATATATTCCTAAAGTGTGATTTCTGTCTAGTTTATATTGATGACATTCTTGTAGGAAGTAATACTATTCAGGAACATGAAGAACATTTAAAAATTGTTTTCGATGAAATTAAAAAAAAAATGGAATTGTAGTTAGCAAACGAAAAATGGAACTTTTTAAAAGAAAGATATCATTCTTAGGATTAGAAATTGGAAATGGCAGAATAGAATTACAGCCCCATATCTCGGAAAAAATTCTGCAATTTCCTGATAAATTAGAAGGATTAAAACAGATACAAGCCTTCTTAGGATTACTAAATTATGCCAGAAAATTTATACCCAACCTTAGCAAATTGGCAGGTCCCTTATATAGTAAAACAACTAAAAATGGGCAACGATTCTTCAATAAAGAAGATATCTTATTAATAAAAAAGATAAAAGAAGAAGTAAAGAAAATAAAACCTCTAGAATTACCTCTAATTAGTGATTACATTATTATCGAATGCGATGGAAGCAAAGAAGGATGGGGAGCAGTAATGCTCTGTAAACCCCATAAATACAGTCCAAAAAATGAAGAAAGAATAGCGTCCTATTTTAGTGGAAATTTTGGGAAGATAGGAAAAAATTGGACATCTCTAGATTTTGAAATCCAAGCCTTAATAAATGCCTTAGAAAAATTCAGAATCTTTTTAAACAAAGAATTCACGGTAAGAACAGATTGCGAAGCAATAGTAAAATTCTTAAGAAATGATAATAGCAAAAAAGTGAATCGAATCAGATGGATTAATTTGCAGAATTTGATCCAAGGAAATGGGTACAAAATTAATTTCGAACATATTAAGGGAAATGATAATAGTATAGCTGATTTATTGTCAAGAAATATTAACAAATTCTTAAATACAGGAAATGGATCGTAAACTCATACGACCATCCAGCAAGAAGAAGGTTAATACAGAAAATAGTTGCATCAGTTGTGGCTCGATGGATCCGAAAATTAACAAAGTTTCAGAAACAAGCACTGGCCAATCCTCCAGCAATACTGATAAATATTTACAGTTTGGCACAGTTCTTCTACCCATTTGCACAGAGAAAGAAAAGAAATTCCGTCCTTTAATTGAACACAGTGCGACACGGGAACAGCAGTGTCTTCTGGACAACATCTGGCACCTCAAAACAATGCCCAATGCCACCTCCTTCAAAGTACAAGTCCTTAATGCCCTCTGTTCTTATTTCGAAAATGATAAAAAAGATAATTATTCCTATAAACCCAGGTATAGATACTATGTGGTTTTTAGAGGAACTAAAATTGGAATCTTCCATAATTTCAATACAGTTAGACAGGTTACGCAGATAAAAAATCCTTCCTACAAGGGATACGAAACCTTTGAGGAAGCCATTAAATATGCTAGAAATGAGATAGGAATGAATTTTTATATTGAGCCAGAGGAAGTTAAAATATACACAGAAATGGTGAAAGAACATCCCGCAGAGATTATAGAGAAACAAAATGAAAGGATTGTTCTCTTAGAAAAACAGGTTATTGATTTACAGGCACAATTAATCCAAAATAATAATGCTATAAGTTATAAGGATAACACCATTAGTATCTTAGAAAAAATGGTAACAAAGCTTAATAAACAGATTAATGATTTAAACACAGAAAAGCTTGAAAAAATTATTCCATCATCTAGTCATGAAGCCTTCAAGGCTAGACTACTGGATCTTCCCCTATCACAGGTCATGAAACCCGTCTTCGAAAGGGTTCCAGAATTAGAACAGATTATTTCAAACAAAGTGATTACACAATTTCCACAGGTCCTGATTGATCTCCAGAAAAGGATCCTCCAGATCCACTTCGGAGAATTACAGTTTAAACAAATAAAGGTTGTACAGACCCATGTTGCATGGGGATCAATACAGGAAGAACCTGAATCTCCCTTGGGAATTCCTGGGTTCCTCAAACTCCAAATTGATCTTAATAAAACAGATTTACCCTTTGATAAAATAATACAGTTCTATCACAACGGAATGATTGATTTTCTAGAGTATCATCCCGAAGAAAAACTTAATACATTCTTTGAGAAGTTTGGGGAAAAGTTCCTCCTCGTTTGTGGAAATATCCCCAATTGGTCGATGAAGAGGAGATTCTTCTGCAAAATCTTCTCAACGCTCCCAGAAGTTATACAGACCTCCTATCGACCATCCCGAAAAAGGGTGGTTATTTCCGAAGAAGACACTCTCCGAAATTTGGAAGCTAGCCCATACGATTTCAACAGAATAGAGCTAAACACAGTTTACAAATATGCCCAAAGCTCAAAGCATCAATTCACACAATGGAAATGGGACTGGCAGAATTACAAACTCCTCGGGGAAGGACATTTCATACAGATTTTCGCCACCACCAACTGGCGCATGCTCCTCCCCTTCAGTGGAGAAGGAGAACTATTTGAAGAACAGTACATCATCAATTTGGATGAACAGTTTTCACAGATGGAGGAAGACTCCAACAACAGTACAGATTTCACAGTTCCAGACACCCACCGAGACATCTAGAAGAATAAGACAGCACAACAAACTTGAACAGTATTAGGACACGTTTAAGATATTGACGATGTAAATATAGACACGATAGCGTTTCTCTTCCACTTATTTTGTATGAATTATAGTTGTCCACGTAGTCTTAGTCCTGTTTCTTTCTGGCCTATAAAAGGCAACCCCTCCATTGTACATAGAGATATAGAAAAAACCATCAATAAAATCTTTTCTTATTCTCGAAATGTTTTGCTAATCTCCCTTCCTTGTCCGATTCCTTTTATCCCTAATTATCAAGTTCATGCATACCTAATCCATCCCATATTTTTGTATATCCTCGTCAGCGCATCTCCAAATCTGTATAGCTCCCCCACATACCTTGTACATCTTGTCCGGTATGCTCCTCTTTCCCCTTAATTCTATCTTCTTTTTTGAGTGTTTGCCTAATTTTATATATTGTTTCTGCTTGTGTGTTCGTCTCTTGTTTTGTATTTTTCGTGATGTTCTCTTTATCTTTGTTTATATGTGTTTCTTCTTTCTCCTGTTCCTATGTATTCTTTTGTTTTCCCTTCTCTCGAGCCTATGTGGGCTCTCTTAAATTATACACACCCCCCTCTCTTTGGTATCAGAGCCTTCTAAGATTTTGAGGCCCAAAATACTTGGACAGGCTCAGTGTGTTGAGGTAGCCAATGATGGCATATACCTATTTTACTGAGAACCCGCCAAGGTGAAGGATGAGAAATCAAGGAATGGTTCTAATATCTTGAGAAGAAAGTGGTGTATTTTAATTTAGCCTACTTAGGATTGTTAGCTATCTTTTTCCTGTTGTTTTGAAACTTCTTTTCATGGGTTGAACTAAGGTATAGCTAGCTTGTTAATGAAGGTTTAAGGATAAGACTTTTCTTAAAAATATTGATTCACAACCTACAAAGCGTATCGATTATCTCGATCTCGATATCACTCCAAAACGTTGTTTTATTCAACACCCGGTTGATAAATATAAATTAACGTGTTTCTTTGAAGGAAATTCCAAACATATTTTTCACAGTGATAATAATCATTTAAACGTCTTAACTGATTTACTAATAAATTTGGGGATAAGTTTAGAAAAGGATAGAAAAGATTTTTCTAATAAATTAGAAGAATTAAAAAGGGGCGTGTTTGAAAACAGTATTATTAATAAAAAGATTTTGGAAAACCTTGATTTTATCAAAGATCAAAATAATCAGATCATCACGGAAAACAAAAGTTTAAAAAACATAAAAGGTTCAATTGAAGAGGTTAATAGACTTTGGGACAAAATCGGCAAATCAATTTCGGTTTTTGAAAAAGAAAAAATCTCGGAAATTGATAAACTTACCAAAGCTTTTGAGAACTTTCATATTTCTACTGAAAGGCCAAGAAAAAATATCACTCCGCAAGCTTATAAATTTTGGAAACCCAAAGAAAAATGAATAATTTGCCGTTTTCAGGAACTTCAAGGACTTTACAAGAAACTAGACAAAGTACTTCAAACATAAATGATATTATTTCTTCAGAATCTTTTATAAGTCGAATACTGCAAAGGGGTTCAAGTATCCGACAGAGTCAAGGTATTGTACAGTTAGATGAGGAAATTGACGTAGATCAGAGTCTCGATTTATACAATAACAATCAGATCAATATCCTAAATCCTAGAGTTCTCTATCAGACTGGGGCTCTAAACATTAGAACAGTTCTTATAAGAAGCAGTAGAGAAGAGGTTCTAAGAGTTACAGATAATTCTCAAACCATAGAATTATTTTCTCCAAATACAATCCAGAAAATTAAGAAATCAGGTAAAAGATTTGTTCATATTGGCCTCATCATAATTGGAATTAAAGGCTTAGGAAGAAAAGAGTTAGGAACGAAGGTCCTAACAGTAATTTTAGATAAATCTTGGAAAGTAGATCTAAAGAAAGCTATTATTTCCGGAATGGAAGTTGATATGAGCCAAAATAGTGCTTTATTTTACTGTGCTCCTTCAGTTTTAAAAGATGTTAATGATTTAAAAAATTTAAAAATAGGATTAAAGTCAAAAGGATATGAAGACTTTGAAGGCAATAACTTAGTAATCAGTATTGGGATATTAGGAAAGGCTAGTAATAGATCTGGAATGAATTTCAAAATTAATATTGATGGCATAGTAGAAAACATTGCCAGCAAGAGTATCAAAATGATAGAACCAGTAAAGATTAATCCAGAAAATTTAGCAGGATTAGAATGGAATTTAGATGATTTCAAGGAAATTAGTACTCAAATGATAGTCCCTCAAAAAAGCATAATTTACGAAAACTCTAATTCCACTACTAGTTTAAGATTTACCAATTTCGAAGAAAAAGAAAATAATGAAGAAGAAACAGTTAGTTATATGGCAAATATTGAAGAAGAAGAAATTTACGACACAGAACCTTTTTATGACACAGAAACTGAAGTTTATGATTTAATTGGTTATAGTCTTTTTGAAGAATCTGATCTTAATACAGATGACAGTTTGTCTGACACGGAGGTCGAAACCGGATATAAAATTGAGGAAACAAAAACCTCGATCGACCAAGTTTTAAATAAAAAATTTACAGAAATGAACATACAAGAACAAGTTGACGATATGTTAATAGAATGCATGACGGATATAGGTATGACTTACGAACAAGCCTATACGGAGTTAGAAAAATATTTCAATTTACCTCTTGTTAACGATATAACAAATGGGAAATGTATGATTTCTGATTTTTACAAAAGTGAGACTAATTTCATGGATCAAACCATGATAGATAGTAAAAAGAGATTAAAACCAGAATTTGTAGAAGCAGGACAAGGAAGTTCAGAAAGTTATGGGAGACAGCTTTGGGTTCCTGCATCGATTAAATATGAAGGTGAGTCGAATTCAAGGGGAAAAGGTGGTAGATTACCCATAGGAAAATTATACAGTTCGGATATGCTCTTACTAGAACAACAAAGTCCGCAATTATGGACTGATGAAATATTAGTTTGGGAACAAACAGTAGTAAGAAATTGGGAAACCAATAAAAAAGCGGATATCGATATGTTCTCTTATTTAGAAACTACCCTAGGACCTATTGCGTTAGGATTCTGGCAAAGTAAAAAGGCAAAAAATCCAGAAGAAGTTAACGTAATAAAATCTTTAGGAGATAACCCTTATAATTTTACTAGTCAAATAAGAACGCTCTTGATAGGAGTAGATCCCTCTAAAGATAATACTTTTATTCAGGATACGGCTGTCAGGAATTTAGAACAACTAAGTATCTCTGATTTCAAATACATCAAAGAATTTACCACTGATTTTGCTAGACTACTCTCACAAACAGGAAGGGCCATGGATGATGAATTATGTGACAAATATTTTGTAAAATTACCAGGAGATTTAGGTAGAAATCTCCATAATGAATGGAAAAAATTAGAAAATACAGAAGGACTAGGTTTAGGACCTAGGATCACTTTCGTCTTCACCAAATTAGAAGAAAAATGTAAGGAAGCAACTATTCAAGAGCAAATTAAAAAACAAGCTTGGGCTTTTTGTAAAACTGCCATTTATACACCTCAGGCTTATGGTTATTATGACAAACCTTATAAAAAGAAATATCTTAGAAAAAGCACTTCCTATAACAAGAATAATAAGTATGATAACAGAAATAGGTATGTTAGAAAATCACAGAAACGGAATTGTAAATGTTTCATTTGCGGAGATGAAAGACACTTAGCAAACAGGTGTCCCAATAAAAACAGAAATTTGGAAAAATCTAATCTTATTGAACAACTAGGAGAATTCAAAATAGAAGAAGTTGGCTCTAACTCAGATGATGAGTCAGTCTATAGTATTTGCAGCGAAATTGAGGAAAGTTCTACAAAAATTACTTATACCTACATGAACAATACCGAAATCGAGTGTACCCATGAATGGATACGCTTCAAAGGTAACAATCATATTAGTTGTTTTAATTGCAAATTTTTCCCTGCCACTAATAGGAGATATCAGTGTAATAAATGTTTTAAGGAAATATGTTTTATTTGTATCAATAAATTGTTTAATATTCCTACAGATTTAGAAGGAAGCGTTAATATTCCTAATTTACATAATGAATTTTATAAAGAAAAAATTGAGAAACATGAATTGGCCATCGAATTAGAACAAATAAAGATTATAAACCTAGAAACCAAGGTGACTCAGCATAATTTGAGAATAGAAAATTTAGAAAAACGATTGACTAAAGGAAAGGAAAGTATAGAAGAAGATATAGATATAGAGGAATAAAATAAGATGTCTGAAAATTTGGAAAAAAACAATCTTACTAAATAATTTAAGTAACAATGAAAAGGGGAATTCCAGTCTAATAACCTTACGATGCAAAATATGGCTTAGTAACAACGATTTCGTTGAGTTAGAAACCTTATTAGACACGGGGAGTACCAAAAGCTTAATGGGATATGATCTGATCCCAGAAAAATTTCATAAAAAATTGAATTACAGTTTAGTGACTAGAACAGTTGAAAACAGAACTATACCAATTACTCACTATATTGACCCATTAGGAATCCAATTCTTAGATTTTGCTGGAAACTATAGTTATAAATTCGAGTTACCTCAGGTTTTAATAAATCCAAAATCCATAAAATCAAAAGACTTCCTTTTAGGATTAAATTTCATAACAAGTTTGAATGGAAGTATAACTATTAATAAAAACAATATTACTCTAAGCAAACAAGTTTATAGTTTTCCTACTAATAGATACAGTTACGCATCAGAGTTCGCACGAAAGCGTGGTGGACTAGGCCAATTAGACTTTTATAAGGAAAATAACAATCGCATGAATTATATAGAGAATGAAAGTTTGGTCAACTTGGGAAATTTCTTAAGCCATGAGCTAGAAAAAGGACCTGACATAACAAAGAGCCAAAATTATCCCATAATTCAAACGTTAGAAAAACTAGGATTAATAGGCGAAGATATTAAGAAATCAAGGGTCGAGTATGTTTGTAAAATGAAGATAAAAAAACCCTGATATTAGGATTATCACAGCTAATATCGAATATAGTCCGTTAGATAAAGAAGAATTCAAAAAACAGATCCCCGAAATGTTGGATAAAAAATTGATTAGAAGGTCTGAAAGTCCTCATAGATCAGCAGCCTTCATAGTCCGAAACCACGGGGAAATTAAACGAGGAAAAGCAAGGATCGTGTATAATTACAAAAGGTTAAATGACAACACGATCGATGATGGATACAATATCCCCAATAAAGATAACTTGATCAACTTAATACAAGATAAAAAAGTTTTTAGTAAATTTGATCTAAAGTCAGGTTATAATCAGCTTAAACTAGAAGATTGGTTCAAACCATGGACAACATTCACATGCTCCGAAGGACATTTTGAATGGAATGTCCTCAGTTTTGGCCTAAAGAATGCTCCCTCAATTTTCAAAAGATTCATGGATAATATATTCCTAAAGTACGATTTCTGTCTAGTTTATATTGATGACATTCTTGTAGCAAGTAATACTATTCAGGAACATGAAGAACATTTAAAAATTGTTTTCGATGAAATTAAAAAAAATGGAATTGTAGTTAGCAAACGAAAAGTGGAACTTTTTAAAAGAAAGATATCATTCTTAGGATTAGAAATTGGAAATGGCAGAATAGAATTACAGACCCATATCTCGGAAAAAATTCTGCAATTTCCTGATAAATTAGAAGGATTAAAACAGATACAAGCCTTCTTAGGATTACTAAATTATGCCAGAAAATTTATACCCAACCTTAGCAAATTGGCAGGTCCCTTATATAGTAAAACAACTAAAAATGGGCAACGATTCTTCAATAAAGAAGATATCTTATTAATAAAAAAGATAAAAGAAGAAGTAAAGAAAATAAAACCTCTAGAATTACCTTTAATTAGTGATTACATTATTATCGAATGCGATGGAAGCAAAGAAGGATGGGGAGCAGTAATGCTCTGTAAACCGCATAAATACAGTCCAAAAAGGTCCTGATTGATCTCCAGAAAAGGATCCTCCAGATCCACTTCGGAGAATTACAGTTTAAACAAATAAAGGTTGTACAGACCCATGTTGCATGGGGATCAATACAGGAAGAACCTGAATCTCCCTTGGGAATTCCTGGGTTCCTCAAACTCCAAATTGATCTTAATAAAACAGATTTACCCTTTGATGAAATAATACAGTTCTATCACAACGGAATGATTGATTTTCTAGAGTATCATCCCGAAGAAAAACTTAATACATTCTTTGAGAAGTTTGGGGAAAAGTTCCTCCTCGTTTGTGGAAATATCCCCAATTGGTCGATGAAGAGGAGATTCTTCTGCAAAATCTTCTCAACGCTCCCAGAAGTTATACAGACCTCCTATCGACCATCCCGAAAAAGGGTGGTTATTTCCGAAGAAGACACTATCCGAAATTTGGAAGCTAGCCCATACGATTTCAACAGAATAGAGCTAAACACAGTTTACAAATATGCCCAAAGCTCAAAGCATCAATTCACACAATGGAAATGGGACTGGCAGAATTACAAACTCCTCGGGGAAGGACATTTCATACAGATTTTTGCCACCACCAACTGGCGCATGCAACTCCCCTTCAGTGGAGAAGGAGAACTATTTGAAGAACAGTACATCATCAATTTGGATGAACAGTTTTCACAGATGGAGGAAGACTCCAACAACAGTACAGATTTCACAATTCCAGACACCCACCGAGACATCTAGAAGAATAAGACAGCACAACAAACTTGAACAGTATTAGGACACGTTTAAGATATTGACGATGTAAATATAGACACGATAGCGTTTCTCTTCCACTTATTTTGTATGAATTATAGTTGTCCACGTAGTCTTAGTCCTGTTTCTTTCTGGCCTATAAAAGGCAACCCCTCCATTGTACATAGAGATATAGAAAAAACCATCAATAAAATCTTTTCTTATTCTCGAAATGTTTTGCTAATCTCCCTTCCTTGTCCGATTCCTTTTATCCCTAATTATCAAGTTCATGCATACCTAATCCATCCCATATTTTTGTATATCCTCGTCTGCGCATCTCCAAATCTGTATAGCTCCCCCACATACCTTGTACATCTTGTCCGGTATGCTCCTCTTTCCCCTTAATTCTATCTTCTTTTTTGAGTGTTTGCCTAATTTTATATATTATTTCTGCTTGTGTGTTCGTCTCTTGTTTTGTATTTTTCGTGATGTTCTCTTTATCTTTGTTTATATGTGTTTCTTCTTTCTCCTGTTCCTATGTATTCTTTTGTTTTCCCTTCTCTCGAGCCTATGTGGGCTCTCTTAAATTATACACACCCCCCTCTCTTTGGTATCAGAGATGTAGAGAAGAGAATAAGATAAAAGAAAAGAAAAACTAAGCATAATGGTGGCGCAGAGAAAATAATTTGGAAACGTCACCACAATTAAAAATCATCAGGCCACTAGTTTGCATTGTTATTTAATCTCACGTGATGCTCCCACTGTCACCAAAATATAGTCCTATTACTTTTTATACGATTATTAAGAAAGTTGATATAATATGTAAAAGTAAAAATATTATATCACATCAAGTACAAAATAAATTATTTTAAAAATGTTATGAGTGTATGCTGAAAAATACATGACTATTTTTGGGAACGGCCTAATAAGGGAACCATGACCATTTTTCAGGAAGAGGGGGGGGAGTAATATTTAAAAGAAGGGTCCGTCTGACAAGGGCAATTGAGTTCTTATGTTTTGGTCTTATATGCACCATGTAGTTCAAATCTATTTTTTGAAAAAAGCATCCCCGCTACTATTGAATATTGAAAAGTCACTCGTTTTAAAATCGTAACAGATAGTAAATGTAAGGGTGATTTTATAGTGATAATAAAAAGTAACTTTACAAAAAAATGCATTTGAGATACACATCCATATATGCACCTAATCAATACTGTAGGCTATTGTGATATCTTCATTTCATTCACAAATACTCGATTAAGCCTTGTACATGATGAAGTATCTATTCAAATAACTTAATCATATTATCTCGAATCACTAATTGATCACTCGTGTCGCACTTGGCCACAAAGTCCAAGTCGACGTGCATCGACCGATGTCTTAGATCCAATTATGATGAGAAGACAATTATTCTCTCTAAATCCACATTGAGGGATGAATTATATTCTTGGCTCAACTACCATGCACATGTATTTCGTGATGAACTCAATCCATGCTATATCTACCCTTGGAGAGTGCAAGCGGCGGTCATGGTCAAAGTCTATCCCTCTGCACATGTTGTGCGTATTGACCTCAAGTTAGAGGAGTATCACATCACTCCCACTAACTGATACCAATACCCTATAAGGTATTTGTGCATTCATTATGAGATACCTAGTATCCCGTAGTAAGTGAGATCTTACTACACTTTATCATAGAGTATAATTCAGATGGCACACCAATCTCAACTGCATCATCAATATCCCATATTTGATGATATTTGATCGGGGCTATTTTAGAATTATACTTAAATCATCTGAGTTTTCACTCACTCAATGAAAATATCGATTCAAGTGAACATTTATATGAATAATGCATGCAATCAAACATAATATTTAGATAAGTGTAATGTCACTACAAGAGAATGCATTTTTTGTAACGAATTTATTTGTAACCAACTGCTTAATGGTTACAAAAAGATGGTTTATTGTAACGAATTTTTATTTTTGTTACAAAAAGTTCTATTTTAAATAACATTATATATTTATCGTTACAATTAGTAAAATATTGGTTACAAATAGTCACTACAAGAAAATACATTCATTGTAACGAATTTATTTGTAACCAACAATTAAATTGTTACAAAAAAATTGACTTATTGTAACGATACTATTTTTTTCGTTACAAAAGTCTTACTTTAAATAACATTAAATATTTATCGTTACAAATAATAAAAAATTGGTTACAAATAGTAAAATGACTTTTTGCAATAAACATCTAAAATATATAAGTATATAAAAATCAAAATTATATTTATACAAATTTATAAGAGTAAAATAATGTTATATTTAAAAATATTATATTAATTTAAGAAAATAGTGAAATGTATCTATATAATTAAAAGACAAAAATTTGTGTAAGACTGTCTCATGGTATGAGACAACACAAATTAACACCTACTCATGCCAAAATGTTAATGCGTTCTACCCAATTTATATCTAATCCCACTGTCTTATGACATAAGATGATCTTACACAAGACCTACTCTAAAACAAAGTATAGAGAGAAAATTGTTCATATATGAACTATTAATTTAAAGGATATTAGTTGTATTCACTAAAGAGTATAGTTGTTTTCACTGAAGGATATTAGTTGTTTTAACTGAAGAGTATTAGTTGTCTATATAAAACAAACTAAAACTCTTCAGTAAAAAAAACTAATATTCTTCAATGTAAACAACTAATATTTTTTAGTGAAAACATCTAATACCCTTTGTTTCATGTATAAACCAATTTCACTCTATATATACTCCTACTCTAATTAAAAATAGAAAAATATTATAACAAAAAATAATATGAAAAAAACGATAATTTTATATTTTGAAAATTTGGGTGTATTTTGTTATCATTAAAATATATGGCACTCTTATATCATAGTTAAGAAAAAGTCTTGTTTAAATGATAAAGGTACACGTACACCTAATAATTAGGATATTATATATTATCATGTTATACATTATATATTATATACTATATATTATATATGTGATTTAAACATATATATATATATATATATATATATATATATATATATATAAAAGTGCGACTATACGTACACCATATATGTACAAAATAAGTTGGAGAAAAGATCAAAACACTTAATTATTTTTCAAAATACTTAATTATTTTTTAGATTAGCGTAGGGGGATGGTGGTCAGATTGGCGGAATCCCAATGTTTACTTCCCATACCAAATAATTCGAGACATAATCCATTAGCTCTTGGAAAGGAAATCACAAATTTCCTTCAAAATTAAATGAAACCCTTCAATTTTTTGTTGGGGGAATCGCTAAATCCTTCGGCTTTTAGGGGGAAATCGCGAAATTCTCTAATTGAGGAAGAAGCAGTATTTTACCATCAACATTGGGTGTAATTCTGGGCGTAACTAAGGAGGAATTTGATTTCCCGGTATGTTTTTTTGCCCCTTCTCTATCCTTTTTTTTTTTCGCTACGTTCTTAGTACTTTCAATAGGCATCGCAAATTGTGCCGGTTCAACTGTGATTTAGCATCAAAATCGTAAGTTTTAATTTTTCAGGCTGGGATGATTACTTTGTTCTTCAGTTCTTTTATTATCAGGGCTTTGATTTGTGTAATCTTATGTTTAGTTTCAATTTAGTTTGATTGTCACTTTTCTGGCTTGGGTAACCCTGTTAGGCTTTAATCTTCTTGAATTCGATGAGTTCTTCAGCCACTTTTGATTAGTTGTTGGTTTGGGAAGAATTCTGTATGAATCTGTTGCGTTTTGGTTCTCAGTTCACGTGTTAATTTTTCAACAAACTATGTATCTTGATGGCGCTTTGACTTCCAATTTATGTATATATCGAGTTTATTTTCTTCAATTGGGATAAAAAAAAATTAATTAAGATCAAATATGCCCCTCATATCAATAAAACCAAGCAATCACACTTTCTTTTTTTCAAATTAGAATACACGTTATTAGGTAAAACCAAGAAATGAGAAACCAATATTTGCCAGAGCAATACTTCCATGAAATAATTTTTTTATTTTGTCATCTCCTCCCAACACATTCACTTTGTACTGGTTATATAAAGGTGAGTCAAAATAGGAGTATCAATCAATACAGGGAATTCAGTTCCATTTCTGGTAAAATTAGTTGCAGCAAAGCTAAACCACTTAGTGCTACATGCTTTTGTTTAATTCACTGAAATAAAAATATGAGAGTAAACACATATTATATCAGATTATTTCTCTCAGCATCTTCTTAAGACTAAATTGCCACAGTTTCCTTCTCCTGTATTAGTGATTTCTTGTGATGCTACTCTTCAAAGAGAAGACCATCTTGCACACAAATATAGAGATAATTATGGTACAGGGCAAAAAAAACTTTCTTCCCTACCCAAATTCCAATGCTTCCTTCAACACTTGTCCACATAATGCACGTATACATAACTTGATTGAGCAATACACTGCTACACCGCACAACATACGTATATTTTAATTTGAGAGTAAAAGTGTTTGATTGTTTGGTTTTATTAACATGAGGAGCTTATTTGATTTTAATTAAAAATAAAGGGGCTTATTTGATCTCGATTTAAAGAAAAATGGGTATAGATGTACAAAAATATGGTTGAGGGGCTTATTTGATCCTCACTCATAAAATGAAGGGCTTATTCGACCCTTTTATCATTGTGTTGTTATTCGACCCTATATACATGTTGATAGAGAAATGTATGCTTATCAACCAAGAATGAAAGAAGATTTATATGACAAATTTTCAATCAAATTTAAGTAATTCTTTTTATAACTTAGAACTGAGGTGTACTTTTAAGTTCCATGTTTTAATCTAAATAAGTGTTAAATTCAAGTGTAGCCCCAAGACCTCCAGGAGGCCTCAAGGTCCATCATCCAAAAAATAAATAAAAAATTGATTGAACAAAAAAAAAAATTAAATTTTCAAAAGTATTAGCCTGATTTTTTTTATTTTACTCTTTTATCTTTAGATGTCTTGTTAGTTATAATTTGTCTTGCATTTTGTGTTCAAATCTTAAGTTGAATATAATATTTTTTCTATGTATTTAATTTATATTTGTAAATTAAATATTCTTGATCTTATGGTATATTAAAATGATCGATGAAGGATTGCGCTTAGACAAAGTCACCAAGTCATAGGGTATTGACAAATTAAATGAATGGATGTGTTTGTTTAGTATTAATATTATTTTGGTATTTGTGGTTGAGTTTGGTGACTATATGAAGGGCTGTGTTTAAGTTCAACATTTCAGTTGCTGTTTATTTGAAATTTTAGTGGGTGGACCTTTTGATGTTGGTACTTCTCAATTTGTCTGTTTTAATTTATACAGAGGTTTAGAGACAAAGTTGTGATTGAGATTTTGTGGTTGGCTTATATGGGTTTAACCCATGTAGTTTGTTGCATTTTTGCATCTCATTGTTTTTCAGCCTATTTTCAGGTTTTATTCTTGTAAGGTTGGGATTAACCTTGAGTCAGATTTGTGTCTCACCTTTGGAATTGAGTTATATATTGGATTTCACTTTTCATTTTATTTAATAATATCACACTTATTGGTTTATTGTTTTGGATTTTTTATAGGAACATGAAGTTTCAAATTGATCGTGGGATAAGAAGACAAATCAAGACTTCAAATTCAACTCAATACTTTTAATTGATACTTTTTTTTATTGAATGTTATTATGTACAATAAGGTGTTCAAACACATTGATAGTGTTTCTTTTGTGTTTGTTGATATTGTTGACTTTAATGTATTTGGAGAATTGTTTATTTTCTTGAAATAAAATTACTACATTATAACTATTTATTTTTAAGGTTTCTCATAAGTAATATGGTCATTTGCATTATGACTTTTTATTATTACATTATTTGTAACCATTTTTTTTTTTAATAAAGTGAGATTGTAAATGTAACCAAATATTTGTGACAAATAAAATATTTAAAATTAAGATATAATTTTATGTAACAATTTATTCGTAACGAAAATATTTTTTGGAAACGAAACTTTGATTTTGCAACTAAAGTTTTTGTAACGAAAAAGATTTCGTTACAATTATTTTGGTAACGAAATTTTTTTTTATTCGTTACAAAAACTTTTTGCGACGGAGTTTAAAGCACCAACTTTTGTAACAGATATTTCGTTACAAAAGGTTTTCGTAACCAAAAATGAACTTCTTGTAACTAAATTTTTCGTTACAAAAAATGCATTTTCTTGTAGTGATACTTAATATTAAATCAATCAATAATATTAAACCATAAACTGAATATCATCATAGTAGTATGTCCTCACAAAGGATTGTCTCTAGGACACTAACACTAACAATGTCCCACTTGGACTAAAGTCAATCACCTATATGTCTAGTGTGTACATGAACACTCAAAGCTTTGGTGAATGGATCAGCCAAATTATCTTCCGTGGGAATACGTTCTAACTCTATTTCCTTATTAGTGATGATCTCTCTTATCAAGTGATAGTGCCTCGGTACATGCTTTACAAAAAGTAACTTTACAAAAAATGCATTTGAGATACACATCCATATATGCACCTCATCGATACACAACAAACTCTCTCTATACTTTTAGTTTATCATCAATTTTAGCACATACTTTTTTTCTTCTCCCAATCTAGCACATACTTTCACTTAATAATTAAATCTAGCCTCTACTTTTAGTTTATCATCAATTTTAGCACATACTTTTTTTCTTCTCCAAATCTAGCACATACTTTCACTTAATAATTAAATATAGCCCATACTTTTAGTTTTTCACCAATTTTAGCGCATACTTTTTTTCTTCTCCAGATCTAGCACATATTTTCCACTTGTCGTGTTGACGTGTAAACGTTAAAATTCTCAAAGAGAAAAATTAAATTGTTCTAGACTAAAATACAGACTTCTCCTTCATTTTTTCCCAAAGCATCCGAAAAGCCTAGATTATCCAAAAAAAAAATCTCAAACATGCAAGCATCATTTTATTTCTATACCCAATACATCATTCTCAAATTGAAAAGATGTTGTTTTACATCATAAACTTATATGGCGAAACATGGTCTCATTCATTCCAATATTATTATTATTTGCAAAACATGATTTCTTAAGTAATGACCAGCAAAATATGAGCGTAGAACGTAGAACTATGTTATCTTCTAGTGGATGTGATTGAGGTTGAGAGTTTAGAACATGGATCGTGAGTGAAGATAATAAGTTGGAGATAATTAAATATTTTTTGTTTGGATAATTTAGAATTTCTGGATGAATTGAGCGAGTATGAAAATAAATTTTATTTCTATATTTTAGGCAGCGTAATTTAATTTACGTGTTGAAAATTTAATTTTTATTATTTAATTATTTACATGTCAGCATGAAAGATGGATTCTCGCGTCCACACGTGATCGGGGATATTTTTAAATATTTAGTAAAAGTATGTGCTATATTTGGAAAAAGAAAAAAATATGTGCTATAATTAATGAAAAACTTAAAGTATAGGCTAAATTTGATTATTTGACCCTCTATATATTACCGACATTTCACCATTGAATTCCCTCATTATAACTCACACTCTTATATAGTAAAATAATTTTCTATAAAATCATGGAGATTTAATCTTTGATTGTATCCTAATACTAGATCTAGACCTTGAGTATCTTTGCTTTTTCTCAATGTCATTCATGGTCAAAGTCCATCACTCTACACATGTCGTGCGTATTGACCTAAAGTTAGAGGAGTATCACATCGCTCCCACTAACCGAGATAATCGTAGACACATTATGTGGAATTACATCAAACAGTTTCTCGGATGGGACTACCAATATCCTCAATGGTATTTGTGCATCCATTACGAGATAACTAGTATCTCGTAGCAAGTGAGATCTTACTACACTCTCCCATAGAGTATAATGCAGATCGCACACAATCTCAATTTAATCATCAATATCCCATTTTTTATGATCCTTGATCGGGGCTATTTTAGAATCATACTTAAGTCATCTGAGTTCTCACTCACTCAATGAAAATATCAATTCAAGGGAACACATACATGAATAATACATACAATCAAAAATAATATTTAGATAAGTGTAAAGCCATATACTTAATATTAAGTCAATCAATATTATTAAACCATAAACTGAATATCATCTTAGTATTATGTCCTCACGTAGGATTGTCTCTAGGACACTAGCAATAACAATCTCCCACTTGGACTAGAGCCAATCAGCTACATGTCTAACCATTAGGCCATCAAAATGTCTAGTATGCACATGAACACTCAAAGCTTTGGTGAATGGATCAACCAAATTATCTTCTGTGGGAATACGTTCTAACTCTATTTCATTATTATCGATTATCTCTCTTGTCAAGTGATAGCGCCCAGTACATGCTTGTTTCTATTGTTGGATCTCGGTTTCTTTGCTTGCACAACCGCACCAGTGTTGTCACAATACAACTTTATTGGACTATTGGCACTCAGAACTACCCATAGTTATCTTAAGAACTGTTTTATCCAGACAGCCTCTGTCGCAGCCTCTGCCGCAGCAATGTACTTAACTTCGGTTGTTGAATCCACGATTGTCTCTTTCTTGGAAGTATTCCAACTAACCGCTCCACTATTGAGAGTGAAGACATACCCCGACTGCGACTTGTAATCATCACAGTCGGAGTGGAAACTCGCATCAGCATAGTTCGTAGCGACTAGCTCTGACTGTCCACTGTAGACAAGAAAATATTCTTTGGTACGCCAGAGGTACTTCAGAATGTTCTTGATAGCAATCCAGTGAGGCTCACCTGGATTCTGTTGGTATGTACCAGTGATGCTGACAGCGTAGGCCACATCTGGCCTGGTGCAAGTCATGACGTACATGATGGATCCAATTGCATATGCATATGGAATGTCCTTCATTTACTTGATATCAGTTTTGCTAGAAGGACAATCCTTCTTCGATAACTTTATCCCATGATTTGCCAGTAGAGACCCTCTCTTAGAGTTCTCCATCACAAAACGCTTCAACACCTTATCTACATAGGTGGATTGTGACAACCCTATCATCTTCTTGGATCTATCCCTATTGATCTTGATCCCAAAGATGTAGCATGCTTCACCGAGATCCATCATTATGAAGGTTTTTGATAACCAATCTTTCACGTACTGCATCAGCGGGATGCTATTTTCCATCATCAATATGACATCGACATATACGACTATAAAGACAATACTCTTCCCGCTGTGTTTACAATAAATGCAAGGATCTTCCGAGTTTCTGATGGAGTCAAAAGATTTGACAGCTTCATTAAATTGGATATTCCAACTCCTACAAGCTTGCTTTAATCCATAGATGAATCGTTTAAGCTTGCACACAAGATTAGACTTCGGCTTGGATATAAATAGGGGTGGAAATAGGCCGAGCCGAGCTAGGCTTCTCGTTGGACGGCCTGGGGCCTGCTATTTAATCTTTGGGCCTAAGCTTGGACTGTTATCTGTCATAGGCTTTTTTCAGAGCCTTGGCCTGACCGTTTTAATAAAAAGGCCTGACCTATATGACTTTTGGGGGCCTTTTTAATTATGTTTACAAAATTATATTCAATAATTATATTATTATTAAATCATAACAATTAACTCTTTAAATCTTAAAATGAAAAATAAAAATAATTTACCAAAGGATTATCAAATAATAGCAAAATAAAATATTCAAATAATATTTAGCAATATTTTTACATATATATATATATATATATATATATATTAAATATTTATTACATTATATTATATTGTATTATTATATATTACATTATATTATATTATATATACACACACACATATATATATATATATTAGTATAGTTAAATAGGTCGGCCTGTTGGGCTTAAAAGGCTTATAGAAAAGCTCAAGTCTGGCCTAATTAAATAAATAGGCTTCTAAAAAAGCATGAGCCTGACTCATTTGTTAAACGAGCCGAGCTAGGCTTTAGGTAGGCCGAGCCATAGGCCCCTGTCGGTTAGCCTGGCCTATTCCAACCCCTAGATATAAAACCCTCTAGTTGAGTTATAAATACGTCCGTATCAATGTTGTCATTGAGGAAAGCTATTTTGAAATCCATCTATCAAATCTCATAATCGTAGTGTGCAGCTATCGCAAGTAAAATACGAATGGACTTGATCTTTGCAACTGTAGAGAAGGTCTCATTATAGTTAAAGCCTTCGCATTACCTATACCCTTTTGCCACCAACCTAGCCTTGTATGTTTGTACTTTGCCATTTGCATCGGTCTTCCGCTTGAAAACCCACTATCTACCTATGGATTTTACCCCCTTTGGCAATTTAACAAAATTCCAAACTTGATTGATGTGTATCGAGTCCATCTCGGATTTTATGGCTTCATGCCACTTATCTGAGTCAACATCTAATGTTGTCTCAGTGTAAGTTCTAGGTTCGTCTTTATCCGGAATCTCCACATCATCATGTTCCTCCACGAGAAAACCATAATACCTTTTAGGTGGATTATAAATCCTAGTCGACTTACGGAATTGTGGTTGTGCAGGTTGTACATTCCAATCTAGAAAATTTTGTAGTGCAGCGACTTCATCGTTGACCGGAGAGTCCTCATGAGTGACACTTTCAGATGTCTCTTGGATGAGAGTTTGAACTATGTTATTCTCATTCATCCTACTTGGAGGTTGGTGCGAAGGCAATGCAACTCCAATTATGCACCCACTGACTGAAAGAGGATCACCTAGTGATAAACTTCCACCATGAGAGTCGTTGAATGCTCCCACTGATTATTTGTCATGTTGCTTTGACAAATCATCAGTCTCTACGTTAATTCATGGTTCTTGAATCTCTTCAAGTTCTATCTTCTTACAGCTTTGTTCCTGAAAGACATACCCGTCTTCTAGGAACTTGGCTTGCCTATCTAGAAACAATCACCGTTTATTTCTCAGGCAGGTAGAAATAATATCCTCTAGTTTCCTTAGGATATCCCACAAAATAACCCTTTTCACCTTTCTATCCCAACTTACCGGTTTAGCATTTTCTTCACAACTGCGGGGCAACCCCACGTTCTAATGTGTAGAAAAGATGGCTTTTTGCCATGCCATAGCTCGTATGGTGTTTGCTTAACTGATTTGGACGAAATCCTATTCCATGTGTAGATTGAGATTTGTAATGCGTATCCCTATAAGAATGTTAAGAGAGGAAAAACTCATCATGGACCTTACCATGTCTAACAAGGTTCGGCTTCTCCTTTCGGACACACCGTTCATCTGAGGTGTTCCGGGAGGAGTCCATTGTTACTGGATCCCATGAAGCTTCAAGTAATCCATGAACTCATGGCTAAGGTACTCACCTCCTCGATCCGTTCGAAGAGTTTTGATACTCTTACCAAGATGCTTCTCTACTCCAGCCTTGTACTCCTTGAATTTCTCGAAGGATTCAGACTTGTGCTTCATAAGATACAGTGGAATAGACATGCACACTTCATTTAATATATTAATGCACAATTGTTGCACATGTAGTGGTAAATTAATTTTCTCCTTAAGCCTCAGTAATTGTATCAAATATTTGGTGTATCAACTCCTCAGGTAATACAATCGTTAATTCCATGTTATTCATGTGCATAGCCTATTTCAATTTCAACAAGTTGATCACGTGAGGTGTTTTTTCTGTTAGGAGAGTGCAAGTTGTTTAAATTTTTTGACGCAAATCTTCCTTTTACTGAAATCTTGAAATGCTATCACTTTTTGCGGTGAACAAGTCTTGGTGCATACGTTGATGGAAGAAATCAAAGCACTTCTAAGGTATTTGGATCACGGGGAGAGAGTTGAGATGTCTGAATTTCATATTTGAAGATTATGTTTTCAACCCAAATAATTATTCTAGGATTTTAAATTATTTTGAGAGTTTCTTTGTCTTTGTTATAATATATGCAATTTTCACTTTGGGAGTAATAAATTGTACTATGTTGCAAACCTTTGTTTTAAAAAATATAATAGATTTAAATAGCATGCTTTATAATAATATATACAGGTTCTTCAACATAAATAGTCAAACAATCTAGAGATTTACCACGATTAAATAAAATTAGAGAATTTTTAATCATAATTGCGGAATGGATCGATTTGAATCAATTCTTACACAATTGGGATGATAGTTTCTCAAATAATCAGTATCACCCTTTCCTCAATATTATGTAGAGAGAAAACATAATTTGTAGTGAACGCAATGATGTTTAGGGACCATAACCCTACTTATAAAAATAAATTATCCTTTTCTCTTTAGTTTGGTACCTCGACAAATTAAAAATATCTAATGGTGTCTATACATAAAGCTCATGATAATTTAATACTCATATAAGTCCACAACTTTAACTTTAGTGAATCAATGTAATTGGACTTCCTTAAGAGAACTATACACATTAATTTGACACGTGGAAGCCCAAATACATTAAATATTTCCAACACTTTGTCCTTTGGAAGGGTTTTGTGTTATACTCAAATGTAGTTTTATCTACCTTTCCTAAAAAAAAAAAAAGTAATAATAAGTAGTTATAATATTTATTTATTTTTATTAGTAAAAAAATCATAAAAAGCTATATTATAAGTTTTTTTTTAAGAACAAGAGTTTTTTCCTATTGAGCACAATACCATATCATGATATTTTTTTTGGAATAGTGATGAACAGCATGTTTCACGACTTCATCGCTAATATTTTAGGGATAATTTATAATTTTTGTAATTATTGCGATGTCTTAGATGGTCAATGGTATGACATATTATCTAATAGATGATATATATGCATTTGTTCAGTAAATTATTTGTCCATATATCTGTAAGCACAAGTTGTTTGCTCAACACAAAAAGGTTGTATGAAAAGATGTCGAATGATTATTTGGAGTTCTACAAGCTCGTTTTGCAATTATTCGACGTCCATGTCCTGATTGAAATAAACTTATCATCATGCATAATATGATTATAGAAAAGATGAACGAGACACATACCAAAATTATTAATTATGATCCCATATAATTTATTATGGATGATTCCACAAGTGATCTTGATCAAGGCTTTCAATACTCTACTGAACACATTGCGAGTTTATCTACTTATATGAACAAGTTCGTAATAGAGAAACTCATTTTGCTCTAAAAATGACCTGATTGAGCATATATAGCAAAAATTCGGTATTGATAATTAAATATGTAATTTTTATGTTCTGCATTGTTGTATTTTACGCATCTATTTGTAGTTTGATTTATGTATTTACAATTTATTACTTTATATCTTGTAATTTTATTTTCGTTATTCAGATTGTACATTATTTTAAGCTTAGTTTTCTCTTATTATAATTATGAATTTTGAATATAATAAAAAATATTATTTTAGGTTATATTAGTTCCTGATAAAGGGTAAAGAAAAGATTATCTATTCCACTTGTGTACCTAGGAGCGAAGGTGGACAACTCACATACATTGATTTCAGGTTGGTTAGGAGTATGTGGCCAGGAAGATAAAAAGAATAGATTGAGAAAGTAGAAAAACTTGATGATCACTGCCGACCTCAACGAAGGCCATAGAGGCTGGCATGGCCACTAAACTCCCGCGGCCGACCTCCCGTCAGCTCTAGAGGTCGGCTCAACCGCCAAAATGCCCACGGCCGACCTTTCGCCAACCTTCGAGGTCGACTCGGCCATGAAGCATTCACGGCCGACCTCTCACCAACCTGAGAGTTCGATTTTAAAGTGGGGACAAGAATTAATTTTCTATGTGACAAAATTATGTGAAATTAACGTGATAAGAGCTTCATTAGAATTAGGGGAAAGGTATAAATTTTTTATCTCTCATTTAGAAATTTAAATTTATAAAATAATATAAAATTAATTAGTTAATTTTTCTAATACTTTCCCTCGCCAATCATGCGGTGAAATCTTAACTTTTTTTCTAACTGGTTTAAATTCTTCAGTAATTATGATAATAAAAAATTATATTTCATTTATGTCCTCTTGATTAATTATGTATTTTTTTTCGTATATTCGCTATATTTTTTACTTTTTATTTTCAATAGTTTTGCATTAGTACATTTTTCTTTTCTTTTTTCATATCAATTATTTGTAGCACAAAATCATTTTAACACTTGACTTAATTCGTATGCTTAAAATCTACTCCCTCAAACTATAAAAATTGTGCTTCCTACTTTTATCACAGTTATTAAAAAATTGATATAATATGTAAAAAGTAAGAATTTTGTATTAAATTAAGTATAAAACAAATTATATAAATATATTATGTGCGTGTTGAAGAAATGTTGATAAAATTTATTATTTTTATTTTAGAAAATATGACTATATTTTATGAACGGACAAATAAAACAACCAAGACTATTTTGTGTGAATGGAGGGAGTATAATAATTTATAGTGGAATGTGGGGAGTAATTTTAAATAAAAAAATTAGAATCCAAAATCATGGCAGTGCATAGGAAATACGTGGCAAGGAAATGGTGACAATTGTCTCCCTAGCAGATTATACGTGATATACAAACGGGACTACACTACAAAAAAGTGCCATTTTACGATGAAAATTAACGATGGACAACAATATTCGTCGTAAATCTCACAATTAACGACGGCTTTGTGACGGAAGTGGTCAAACGGGCGACAAATGACTAATTTAATGATGGGATCAAGTGTCCGTCGTAAATTTATGACGGATTTTTACAACGGGTATTGTAAACGCTGCTGTTTTGGTAATTTTTACAATGGACGTATGTCGCTAAAAGCGAATTTGAATTAACGATGGCAAGTCGTACCGTCGTTAATCGCACGTTTTTTTCTAGGGGGCAGGTTGGTAGAAATAATTGACCGGCGTGATAATTTTAGTTCTAGCGACGGACTTTCCGTTGCAAAACATTAAAATTAGCGACGTATTTGCGTGTCCGTCGTTAATTCTGTTGTTTTATGGCAGATTTTTTTTCTCTCCTCTCTTCTTTCACTCTAAAGAAAAATACTACACTATACATATTTTTCATCCATTCTTGGCGTATTACTGATGTTGAACATGGCGTTGAAGTTTTCGTAGCTACAGAACAACTCTGTTACTCATTGTCTTCAACTTCACCGTACGTTTTTACACTTTTAACCGTTTAAATGTCTTGTTTTATAGTTTCAATCTTGGCTACAATATTAGATAATGATTAAAATATATCTATGTTTATTAGATGATGGGTGTGTGATATATATGTTTATTTGATATATATGAATTGATTTATGTGAAGGAAAAATCTGTATATCTCTATTTTTAGTCGAAACTCTGCCCAATTTTTTACAACTCATGTGATATTACTTTTAAATTGTAACAGATGCAATTTTCAGATCGTGGTTGGATGTACTCAATACCTAGAAAGATAAGAGGAGGCATTAATCCTGTCTTTTGCAATAAAATAGATGAGTTTATTGAGTTTGCAGACAAAATCCGTACAGTAAGGATTATACAGGTAATATTAGGTGTTCGTGTAAAGAAAAAAGATGCAGAAGTATGAGATTCCTGAGTGTTGATGAGGTTAAAACTCATCTTGTGATGTCCAGTTTTGTTCCCCTTTATTACAATTGGATGTGTCATGGTGAAGAATGGTGGAATATTGACATCAGTATAATAGAATTCTATTATAATACTGGTTGGAGCGGTGGTGGAAGTTATGATGTTGGTGGTTCAAGTCATGTTCCTTATGATCAATTCGAATCACATATAGAGGATGAACCTGATAGATACCGAATGATGATTGCAGAATCAGTTTTGGGCGGTCAAGGTCAATTCAATGAAATGTCTATGGAGGAGGAACCAAATTACCTGTCAAATACGTTTTTTGATATGCTTAAAACAGTTGATCAAAAGCTATTTCCTGATTATGATACTGAGACGCAGCTGTCATTCAATGCTCAGATGTTGAACATCAAAATTGAAGGCAAGGTGAGTCAAAAAGTGTTCAATCAATTTGCTAAATTGTTAAAAAAATACTCTACCTAAAGAAAAATACTCTACTTTTTAAGAATAATAATAAAGAGGAAATGATACATTCATACGTTTTGATGAATTGCCCTGAAGTCCAACCGCACATAGAGTAAGTAATCTTTTTATAGTATTCCATGTTCCTTATGATCAATTCTGATATATCAGTGAGTATAAGCATGCACAAGAACCAGGCTTCACTGATGCACAAGTTTCTCAGTCCATCTGTGGTGAATTCATGTATTGGTTCCAACGTTACGTGAGTATAAATTTATTCTATCTCTATTTTTGCAGGAGGCATGTAATTTTATCTTAGCTGATAAATTAATATTTACAGGGAGAGTGTGGTTTACTTGAAAATCCACATCTACAAGCTCTGAGTCGTAGACCATTACGTAAAAAAAATTCATTCCAAGGATATTACGCAAATGGATACAAATTTCATACAAAAGCATATGCTGAAACAAAATCATCAACAAACAGTGGTGTTTGCGTGAATGCTGGAATTTACAACGAAGAACCAGTCGATTACTATGGAGTCTTGCTTGAGGTAGTTGAAATAGAATATCTAGGTTTGCACTCAAGGAAAGTGGTTTTGTTCTTCTGTGAATGGTATGATCTAGGGAGATATGGAACGAGAGTCGGCAAGAACTACAAGATTATTGATATCAACACTCGACACAAATTTCTGGCGGCATACGATCTATATGTTTTTGCAACACAAACATCACAAGTATACTACTGCAAATACCCGGGATCGGGCAACCCCAATATAAGGACTGTTTGCAAAGTGAAGACAAGATCATTGGTTGAAGTTTCTCATCCGTCTAAAAAAGACACCACTGAACCAACATAACCATTTCAAATGGAGGTACAAGAGGCTCAAACAGTGCTCGATCAAGAAAATATAAATATTTTTGTGGATTTAATAGCTGCAAATCCAGAATTGATAATGATAGAAAGCGATGAGGATGTCGGACAAGAGCGTGAAGAGAAGGATGAAGATGAAGATGAAGATGAAGAAGATGAAGACGATGAAGATGAAGATGGAGATGAAGATGATGGAGAAGAGGAAAAGGATGACGATTAGAATTATTGAACTATTGTATATATAACAAGTTACAAACGAATGAACAGATTTTAACATTAATTAAACGTTTTTCGAATAAAATATAAATTTACAGAAAAAAAAATATAATTGGTAACAATATTTATTAAAACAAGTTAGAAACGAAAAGGAATTAATTTGATGAATAATAAAATGTAATACCCCGTCCCGTTTTGTACCTTCTATTTTCTTAGAAACCTTAATTATATAATTTTATATTATTATTATCTTTGTTTCTTTTATTTAATTATTTTGTGTGCTTTTGTGTAATTTAAATATATACCCTTTTTACAAATTCCTAAATTCGTCGAAAGAATCGAATCTTTCAAAGCGAATAAAGAACTACGAGAAATTTAATATTCAAGATAAAAAATTAGGATTTCGATCCGTTTAATTTATTGAGAATAATTAAAATACAATAAAATATTAATTGAGTCTCAAAACTGTATTAATTATTAAATTGGGATTAAACTCGTGAACCAAACGATCCCTAAACCGTATCAAGTGGGAACGAAAATATCAGAATTAAAGGGGCTTAAACCCTAACCACATAAATTACTTCCCTTTTTGAATTAAATTAATAAAGTATTAATTCTCACCCACATACTTATTCTTCCAATAAAAATTAATTAATAAAGAAATTAATTTCCAAGCAAATATCTCTTCCTCCCTCTCCTTGAATAAGCAAAAAGGTACGCAGTAATCTTTTCACCCAAAAAATCAGTTTCCCAAATTTCATCCCAGCTTTCACTCTCTCCTCTCGTCTCTCTCGCTTCTCACGCAGCCAGCCACCGCCTCTCCTCCATCTCCGATCAACCGCGGCCATTCTCCGACCACCAACGTCGCCTCTCTCCAGCCGCCGAGCGCCGTCGCTCTTCCCAGCTACGCCGCCGCCCTGCTTCGCTCCGTTCGAAGCCGCCGCAGCCCAGGCCCACGACCGCCTCCGTTCGAAGCCGCCACAGCCCAGGCCCACGACCGCCTCCCTATCGCGAAGCACCAGCCGTCGCGCCTCTCGCACCACCGGCGCGCCACCGCCTCACGCCTCCCTACTTCTGGCGACGAGCGCCGCCGCACAGCCCTCCGCCTCTGCACACTCAGTCCAAACACCGCCGCTCGATGCCGGCCAGGGGTCGCTCCAGCCCATTACGCCGCCGATCGAGCCATCGCATCGTCTCCCTTCTCCCTCTAATCGGAAGCAGAGCCTCCGCCTCTTTTTCTTTTCCGGCGAACGGCCGCCGCTCCTTCACGCGTCGCGCCGCCGCTCGCCGCCGAACAACCACCGGGCGCCGCTGACCTCCCTCTTCCTTGGGGACTAATTGCTGCCCGTCCGTTTTTGGAGACCTCGAACGACGCCGTTAGGCTGTTCGATTCTTTTTCCGAGTTCTCAATCGACGCCGTTAGGCTGTCCAAATTATCCGACAAATGATCGAATCCTTTTACTACGCCGTTAGGCTGCCCGGTTTGGGACTCGTAAGAATTGCTTAATTCTCTCTAATTCTCGTAATAGTGGATTAGGATTTGAGTTGATTTCCCCGTTGAGTCGTTGTAAGTTTTAAGATAATTGTTTTGAAGCATGTGAGCTTGTAGATGGAGTTTTGATGTTGTTGGTATTAGTATTATTGAAATTGTTATATAGTGTTAGTTGTTAGATTTGGTAGTATTGGGTTTGTTGATTAATATTGTTGAATTAGTTTGGTTTGGTTAGCTGATGATATGACGATGAAATTAGTTTGTTTTAGTGTTAGTTGAGTTTTCCATAGACAAAGGGAAACTCGTCTTCCCCTTGTGCGAATGTTAGAAAATTAGGAACGAAAAGATAAGTCGTTTAATATTCAAAATTTAGTAAAAAAATGAAAAGGTGGAAAATAGTATAATTCTTTTGTTTAGAAAGTGTCACTAATCAATTTTAGAAGTGTTACTAAAGTTAGAAAAGAAAAATACTTTTTATAAACTATATTAGTTATAATATAAATTTCTTAGAAAAATCAAGTTATTAATAAGTTTCAATAAGAGGTTTTTATAAAATATAAATTCTTATACTTTTAATTTTATAAAAGGCTTTTGTTAAGGACAACACTGAAAGTAGTAAATACACCCCCCAATACACCTCCTCTTTAAAAGGGGTGTACTTATCAATTGGAAATCAACCTTTGAAGACTTTAGTTTTCAATAGTTTTCTAAAGACAACAATCTACTCAATCCTCGTGTTTCACACTCTAAAGCTTTTCAAATTCAAAAGTCAATCTTTTAATCAGAATACTCCTTATTAGGATTCTGTACTTTTCGGGACACGCACCGAGGACTCGACCCTCTGCCTACACATCATTCTCGGGACTCGAAACAATCAGGTGGGTGATGATCGGTTGATTGATCTGCTCATAATACGTTGTGCTGGTATACTCTGAACTCGACTAAATCAATCTAAAACAATTAATCCAACATAAACGTAAACCCTAATATATAACCGTTTGGATTACGTGATATATTTATATATGATACAAATGTCTATTGTTTTATTTAAATCTGTCACTATTGCATGATATAAGAGCATTTTATGAGCATGAATCTATTTAAGTATGAATTATGTGTACAGTTCGAATTGTCAGTTTTAGTAATGAAGAGAAATGTGGTGCGTGGCCATGTTTGATAATAGATCAGGTGCATGGTCACGAGATTCGTTTGTGGAAGTGGTGCGTGGCCATGTTTGATAATAAATCAGGTGCATGGTCACGGGGATTTATTTACAGTGGAGGTGGCCATGTTTTATAATAGATCAGGTGCATGGTCACGGGGAATTATTTATATTGTTTTGAGAAGAGATTTATTATATGTGAAATTGATTGTGGGCTTTTCCCATTAACGTGAACCAACTTGTGATATTTCAATTATATGATGTGAAAACCTGTTGTGTCCAACTGATTATTATGTGAACTTGTTATTGGTATGATATATGATGTTTATATTATTATGTCAATTGATTAAATGAATTAAATACTTTATAAATGAGTACAATTTAATATATTTCGGATTTACCAATCCCATGACGTTGCAAATCACCCATACGTGAGAATTCAAATCTCACGCCACCTTTTTACAACCCTTGCAGATTATGATTTCGTGGAGCAAGGACAGTAATATGGACGACACGGAGTTCCCCACTTAAATAAAATGTTAATGTTAATACTAAGCTTTATATTCATATACATATGTGTGTGAGATACTTATAAATATTATTCTACTCATTCTTCCGCTGCATAAAACTCATCTCTCATTTTGTTATCTCTTTTTATATCTAAAATTTTATAGTTCAGATTTTAGTTACAAGTGGCTCCTCGAATCTAAGATATTTAATGTGTTTCGGATTCGGGGCGTTACAGGTGGTATCAGAGCTTACGTTCAAAACTTTCGGACCTAAAACCAAATCATTGTTTTCATCAAACCAAAATTTCCTTCTCTTAAAATAAATTTTCTTATCATATAAATATAGATCACTAATTAAATCACTTGAGGAGAAATGTGTCTCCTATTACCGTCTGAAGCTCCTCGAAGGTATGTTCTTATATTATTATCAAAGGTGTCTATAAGTTTATAAACTTGCGATAAGTTGACTTTCATAACAAAACTCCAATCAAAAGATCAAGAACTCAAAACAGTACCTACGTGGTGTAGAAAGAACCACGAAATATCGTTTATGTTACTATTAAAATACAATATTTTGTGAATTGCATAGACTTATAAATTTCATAAATGTTATTATGTGACTATTTGAACTTTTATGCTTTAAATGTTTAAATTATGTTTTTGCATGACTAAAATTTTGACTAGAAATTTCCTTTCTATGTTAGAATCCACATAAGATAGTAGTAGCTCGGTACCTAGAAGACTTATTTTCATTTTCGGATATGACGTAAGTAGACTGACCTACATAGAAGTCAAGACACTTATATAAAATTATATGGTTTATGAAATTGCTACTTGGCAATGTGTGTTACTTGCTCTATATTGACTGTTATATTTTATCTGATTATCACTTAATGACACATTACTGGTTCCTATTACACTGTGTGAATGTGAGCACTGTACCATTGGGGCCCCAATGTGAAGCGGTGAATTACGTACCACACGTGTTTTCAGTGTTAACGTTTTGTGTTAATTTTGGTTAATCCGTTTATGTTTTTATAACTTTCTCACACCTATACATACCGTAAAAATACTATTCTTTTCTCTAGAACCACCAATAGAATGACAACAAGACAAACCCCACGTACTAGATAATATAGGACCAGTAAACCTCATGAGAAAAAAAAATATGGGACCTAATTCCAGAATTTGAAATAGTTAGAAAATTATGTCATACTCTACATACCCTAATACGATTTCAACTTTCACCACCCATTGCATTAGTTCAAAAACTATGACATGTAGAGGAAGGACCACTTGAAGATGAACATACGAGATTTAGTCGAGCAATACCTAGAAGCTGAATTTCGGGGACAAAATTCCTGTTAAGGGGGTGAGGGTGTAATATCCCGTCCCGTTTTGTACCTTCTATTTTCTTAGAAACCTTAATTATATAATTTTATATTATTATTATCTTTGTTTCTTTTATTTTATTATTTTGTGTGCTTTTGTGTAATTTAAATATATACCCTTTTTACAAATTCTTAAATTCGTCGAAAGAATCGAATCTTTCAAAGCGAATAAAGGACTACGAGAAATTTAATATTCAAGATAAAGAATTAGGATTTCGATCCGTTTAATTTATTGAGAATAATTAAAATACAATAAAGTATTAATTGAGTCTCAAAACTGTATTAATTATTAAATAGGGATTAAACTCGTGAACCAAAAGATCCCTAAACCGTATCAAGTGGGAACGAAAATATCAGAATTAAAGGGGCTTAAACCCTAACCACATAAATTACTTTCCTTTTTTAATTAAATTAATAAAGTATTAATTCTCACCCACATACTTATTCTTCCTTTAAAAATTAATTAATAAAGAAATTAATTTACAAGCAAATATCTCTTCCTCCCTCTCCTTGAATAAGCAAAAAGGTACGCAGTAATGTTTTCACCCAAAAAATCAGTTTCCCAAATTTCATCCCAGCTTTCACTCTCTCCTCTCGTCTCTCTCGCTCCTCACGCAGCCAGCCACCACCTCTCCTCCATCTCCGATCAACCGCGGCCGTTCTCCGACCACCAATGTCGCCTCTCTCCAGCCGCCGAGCGCCGTCGCTCTTCCCAGCTACGCCGCCGCCCTGCTCCGCCTCCGTTCGAAGCCGCCGCAGCCCAGGCCCACGACCGCCTCCCTGTTGCGAAGCGCCAGCCGTCGCGCCTCTCGCACCACCGCCTCGCGCCTCCCTACTTCTAGCGACGAGCGCCGCCGCACAGCCCTCCGCCTCTGCACACTCAGTCCAAACGCCGCCGCTCGATGCCGGCCAGGGGTCGCTCCAGCCCGTTACGCCGCCGATCGAGCCATCGCATCGTCTCCCTTCTCCCTCTAATCGGAAGCAGAGCCTCCGCCTCTTTTTCTTTTCCGGCGAACGACCGCCGCTCCTTCACGCGTCGCGCCGCCGCTCGCCGCCGAACAACCACCGGGCGCCGCTGACCTCCCTCTTCCTTGGGGACTAATTGCTGCCCGTCCGTTTTTAGAGACCTCGAACGATGCCGTTAGGCTGTTCGATTCTTTTTCCGAGTTCTCAATCGACGCCGTTAGGCTGTCCAAATTATCCGACAAATGATCGAATCTTTTTACTACGTCGTTAGGCTGCCCGGTTTGGGACTCGTAAGAATTGCTTAATTCTCTCTAATTCTCGTAATAGTGGATTAGGATTTGAGTTGATTTCCCCGTTGAGTCGTTGTAAGTTTTAAGATAATTGTTTTGAAGCTTGTGAGCTTGTAGATGGAGTTTTGATGTTGTTGGTATTAGTATTATTGAAATTGTTATATAGTGTTAGTTGTTAGATTTGGTAGTATTGGGTTTGTTGATTAATATTGTTGAATTAGTTTGGTTTGGTTAGCTGATGATATGACGATGAAATTAGTTTGTTTTAGTGTTAGTTGAGTTTTCCATAGACAAAGGGAAACTCGTCTTCCCCTTGTGCGACTGTTAGAAAATTAGGAACGAAAAGATAAGTCGTTTAATATTCAAAATTTAGTAAAAAAATGAAAAGGTGGAAAATAGTATAATTCTTTTGTTTAGAAAGTGTCACTAATCAATTTTAGAAGTGTTACTAAAGTTAGAAAAGAAAAATATTTTTTATAAACTATATTAGTTATAATATAAATTTCTTAGAAAAATGACGTTATTAATAAGTTTCAATAAGAGGTTTTTATAAAATATAAATTCTTATACTTTTAATTTTATAAAAGGCTTTTGTTAAGGACAACACTGAAATTAGTAAATACACCCCCCAATACACCTCCTCTTTAAAAGGGGTGTACTTATCAATTGGAAATCAACCTTTGAAGACTTTAGTTTTCAATAGTTTTCTAAAGACAACAATCTACTCAATCCTCGTGTTTCACACTCTAAAGCTTTTCAAATTCAAAAGTCAATGTTTTAATCAGAATACTCCTTATTAGGATTCTGTACTTTTCGGGACACGCACCGAGGACTCGACCCTCTGCCTACACATCATTCTCAGGACTCAAAAAAATCAGGTGGGTGATGATCGGTTGATTGATCTGCTCATAATACGTTGTGCTGGTATACTCTGAACTCGACTAAATCAATCTAAAACAATTAATCCAACATAAACGTAAACCCTATTATATAACCGTTTGAATTACGTGATATATTTATATATGATACAAATGTCTATTGTTTTATTTAAATCTGTCACTATTGCATGATATAAGAGCATTTTATGAGCATGAATCTATTTAAGTATGAATTATGTGTACAGTTCGAATTGTCAGTTTTAGTAATGAAGAGGAAAGTGGTGCGTGGCCATGTTTGATAATAGATCAGGTGCATGGTCACGGGATTCGTTTGTGGAAGTGGTGCGTGGCCATGTTTGATAATAAATCAGGTGCATGGTCACGGGGATTTATTTACAGTGGAGGTGGCCATGTTTTATAATAGATCAGGTGCATGGTCACGGAGAATTGTTTATATTGTTTTGAGAAGAGATTTATTATATGTGAAATTGATTGTGGGCTTTGCCCCTTAACGTGAACCAACTTGTGATATTTCAATTATATGATGTGAAAACCTGTTGTGCCCAACTGATTATTATGTGAACTTGTTATTGGTATGATATATGATGTTTATATTATTATGTCAATTGATTAAATGAATTAAATACTTTATAAATGAGTACAATTTAATATATTTCGGATTTACCAATCCCATGACGTTGCAAATCACCCATACGTGAGAATTCAAATCTCACGCCCCCTTTTTACAACCCTTGCAAAATTTGATTTCGTGGAGCAAGGACAGTAATATGGACGACACGGAGTTCCCCACTTAAATAAAATGTTAATGTTAATACTAAGCTTTATATTCATATACATATGTGTGTGAGATACTTATAAATATTATTCTACTCATTCTTCCGCTGCATAAAACTCATCTCTCATTTTGTTATCTCTTTTTATATCAAAAATTTTATAGTTCAGATTTTAGTTACAAGTGGCACCTCGAATCTGAGATATTTAATGTGTTTCGGATTCGGGGCGTTACATAAAAAAAGCTCAATTTGGATACGTATACAATTAATTACGTACAAGTGAACGGATTATAATATTAATTACGCGATTTTCGAATTAAATAAATTTACAAAACAAAAATAATATAATTGGTAACAATATTTATTAAAACAAGTTAGAAACGAAAATGAATTAATTTGATGAATAATAAAAAAATTGCTCAATTTGAATTAAATAAATTTACAAAACAAAAAAAAAATATAATTGGTAACAATATTTATTAAAATAAGTTAGAAACAAAAAGAAATTAATTTGATTATTAATAAAAAAAAGAATGACTCAATTTGGATACGCATATAATTAATTACGTACAAGTGAACGGATTATAATATTAATTACGCGTTTTTCGAATTAAATAAATTTACAAAACAAAAAATATAAAATTGGTAACAACATTTATTAAAACAAGTTTGAAACGAAAAGTAATTAATTTGATGAATAATAAAAAAAGAATGACTCAATTTAGATACATATACAATTAGTTGCAAGAAATCGAACAAAAGATACAAGTGTCCTAACGGTTCATGCTCTCTCTATATGCAAGAGGGGTCATGGGTTCGATTCCCCTGATGTGAATTTGGAATTAATTGTTCCAGACCTAATAGGGCTAATATAGAAGTTGGGCCGGGGTATATAGCTTGGGGGCCGATGGCCCAGTGGTTCGCACCCGCCCCGGGTGCCCGGGGGGTCCGGTTTCGAACCACACGAGCCACATTTTTTTTTGTTCCAAGTTCGGTATAAAATAACGACGGCTTTGTGCCCATCGAAATATTTTTCTGGCAGATTATAAAAATGAAAATCAGATAATTTTAACGACGGCTGACGTCCGTTGTAAAGTTTGATGCCCGACCGGGTCGTTGACGGGTCAGATTTACTACGGATATTTCCATCGTAAATTTACGACGACCTTCCAAAAGCCGTCGTTAATGTTAGCTACGGTCGGTTTAACTACGGGTCCTTGTCCGTCGTAAAACCCGTCGGTAATCACGATTAGCGACGGATAGTCCGTCGTTAATCCCGTCGTTAAACTCAGCATTTTTTGTAGGGCTAGCGGACGGGATCTCCTGTTGCACATTGATATAACATCTCGTATTACACCATTTAGATTAACGACATATGTGCATTCTACAAAATTTAGAAATATGAGAATACCAATCTAACATTACCATTACATCCATTTAGGAAATTATATTTATTTGGGCAACAAGTTGATTCTTTTAAAATGTCATCCAAAATTGAAAAAAATACAAAATATGATTGTTACTACTAATATATATGGTTAGATAAAACTACGATTGTGAATTTATTTTGTTAAAAAAATTCTAAGAAAAGGAGATTGAAAAGAAAAGTAGAAAAAAATATTTCAAATGTTGATAGTATATTTTTATGTAATTTTAATTCGATATATGAAAATGACACATATATAAAACATTATAATAATTAAAATTACATAAAAATATACTAACAACATTTGAAATGATTTTTTCTCCTTTTCTTTTCAATCTCCTTTTCTTAGAATTTTTTTAACAAAATAAATTAACAAACGTAGCTTTTTCTAACCATATATTAGTAGTCACAATGATATTTTGTATTTTTTATATTTTGGATAATATTTTAAAAGAATCAACTTAGTTGCCTAAATAAATATAATTTCCTAAATTGATTATGGTAATGTTAGAGTGTTATTCTCCTATTTCTAAATTTTGTAGGATGCACACATGTCGTTAATCTAAATTGTGTAATAGGAGATGTTACACCGTTATGTAACAGGAGATCCCATTCGCTTGCCAACGGGAGCTGGTAGAATCCAAAAATACCCCTTCCTTTCGAAACTACTTTCGTAAAAGAATAACACAATTTCTTTTTCCAAAAGAATGTGAGTATGGAGTTGAGTAGAATAATACTCTTACTTTTAATTCTTTAATATAATACAACTTGGAATTTAAAGAAGTTTAATTAAATTACAATTTTTTTATCAAATTTAGTCTCAATTTTCCCTGACTGTGTCCAATTTTGGTCAAAATGACATCACTTTAAAGTCTGAAATTGGTGATTTCCGGTAAGGGTGCTAATGTGGCGTTTATGACTGACACTTATATTTGATTTTTTTTTTTCTTTTATAATTTTATTACACATCATGTATATTTAAAAATCTCAAAACCAAAGAAAAAATATAATTAGTCCACATAGACACCACATCAACACTCCAGCCATAAATCACCAATTTCGGACATCAAAACAACGTCGTATTGACTTTTTCAGCCGATTTGGGACCAAGATAGGACTTTATCAGAGAATTTGGGACTAAATATAATATAATAAATTAATTTTGGGACGCGCTTGTTTCGAATTCTTCATTGCAAATGAAAATAAAAAATTATTTTCCCTCTCCTCCCTCGAATATATGGGTGAATGGTTGTCTCCATGGTGGTTACATCACCAGTGTTGTGCTCTAGTTCTAAAATAAAAATGGACAAAATAAGAAGTTGTAGGTTGTAGCATGTGAAATGATTGAGAAGGAGGATTATCAAGAGATCAAAATGTAATCAAATGGGATAATGATTATCTTATTTACGAGGGGAATTAGTGTTATCATCTTTTATTTTTATTAATCACTATAATTACCATGTATTTATCCTCATTTCCACTATCATTGAAATTTTTTCAACCCATACGCCACTTAAATATATTTTATCAAAAAATTATAGGACAATTTTGAAAATCGAAGTTAAAGTGTAAAATTTATTTTAATTTTAATATGCATGATTAAGAAAATGGTGTGGTAAATCCGACACGTGTGTTGGTATATGCGTGAGAAGGGGCAGTTGAGCTCTCCTATATATATGACCAACTTTCCGCCGTTATTTACTCACCTCAATTGCATATTATAACCTCAATTAATTAATATACCTCTTCTTCTCCTTTTTGCTCTGTTAATCATGTTTCTTTGCGGCTGGTTTGCGAAGGAAGACGCGCCATTGAAGTAATATATATAGTATATATTAGTACACGTTATACATTTCAATTTAATTTTCATTTACTTTTTTTTATTTGCATGGTTGATGTTATTAGTTTTTGATGAATTGATTTCTATTATTTTGCAGATGGAAACGTAATTGAAAATCGATCGCTTTTGAGGAGGATGAGGAGTATTACAATGAAGTTGAGCTTTAATAGGAAGATGTTCATTTTCACCCTATGCCTACCCCTTCCTCCACAATAGTGATGTTTATTACGGTGTGTTGTCGTTATGTTGTTTGAGTTTGTGTGTCTCCGTTTTACTGTTGGTTGTTGGTGTTTGCAATCGTCGCGTCATGTTGATGTTGTAATCGTCGTGTCATGTGAATGATAATAATAATAATAATTGCAGTGGATTTCTGTCCATTCTTTTTTTTTTTTTTTTGAAAAAAGCTATAGAAAAAAATACAGAAACAAAGAAAAAGGGTAAATTACAAGGATGGTCCCATGAGAATTGTACTTAACAGATTTGGTCCCATGTTCTTTTTTTGTCCCATTTTTAGCAGAAAAGGTCTCATCCCTTAAATATTTTACAGTTTTCTATGGAATACTGGATGGAAAAAACTTTTCAACTTGATTTTTGGAGGGAAATAGGCCATCTTTTGCTATTAACAATCATTTCAATGTAAAATGCAAGTTTGGAGGCGATTCTACAACTTTAGTTCGTAGAGTTTTAAGAAGTTAGAAATTAATTATTTTTAAGTTGGGAATTATACGCGCGAGTTTTTGGCAGAAAACTAACGGGCGTGTGGGCCTCATGCTCGTTAGTCCGTTATTTTTTGACAAAAAAATCGTATGGGACTATTTGCGCTAAAAAAAAGACCAAATTCATGAGGACCAATTCTTATGGGACCATTTCTGCAATTTCCCCAAAGAAAAAGCAACGCCAGTGTTCTAGAAGGAATTTATATATATATATATATATATATATATATATAAAGAAGAAGACATAGATAAAAGAAGGAAAAGATGTAGAGAAGAGAATAAGATAAAAGAGAAGAAAAACTAAGCATAATGGTGGCGCAGAGAGAATAATTTGGAAACGTCACCACAATTAAAAATCATCAGGCCACCAGTTTGCATTGTTATTTAATATCACGTGATGCTCCCACGGTCACCAAAATATACTCCTGCTACTTTTTATACGATTATTAAAAAAATTAATATAATATTTAAAAAGTAAAAATATTATGTCACATTAAGTACAAAATAAATTATTTTAAAAATGTTGTGGGTGTATGCTGAAAAATACATGACTATTTTATGGGAACGACCTAATAAGGGAACCAAGACCATTTTTCAGAAAGGGAGGGAGTAATATTTAAAAGAAGGGTCCGTTTGGCAAGGGCAATTGAGTTCTTATGTTTTGGTCTTATATGCACTATGTAGTTCAAATCTATTTTTTGAAACATACATCCCCGCTACTATTGAATATTGAAAAGTCACTCATTTTAAAATCGTAACAGATAGTAAATATAAGGGTGATTTTATAGTGGTAATAAAAAGTAACTTAACAAAAAATGCATTTGAGACACACATCCATATATGCACCTGATCAATATTGTAGGCTATTGTGGTATCTTCATTTCATTCGCGAATACTCGATTAAGCCTTGAACATGCTGAAGTGTTTATTCAAATAACTTAATCATATTATCTCGAATCACTAATTGATCACTCGTGTCGCACTTGGCCACAAAGTCCAAGTCGACGTGCATCGACCGATTTCTTAGATCTAATTATGATGAGAAGACAAGTATTCTCTCTAAAACCACATTGAGGGATGAATTCTATTCTTGGCTCAACTACCATGCACACGTATTTCGTGATGAACCCAATCCATGTCATATCTACCCTTGGAGGGTGCAAGCGTCGGTCATGGTCAAAGTCCATCCCTCCCCACATGTAATGCGTATTGACCTCAAGTCAGAGGAGTATCACATCGCTCCCACTAACCGAGACAACTATAAACACATTATGTGAAATTACATCAAACGGTTTCTCGGATGGGTATACCAATACCCTCTAAAGTATTTGTACATTCATCAATCTCAATTGCATCATCAATATCCCATATTTGATGATCTTTGATCGAGGTTATTTTAGATTCATACTTAAGTCATCTGAGTTCTCACTCACTCAATGACAATATCGATTCAAGGGAACATATATATGAATAATGCATACAATCAAACATAATATTTAGATAAGTGTAATGTCATATACTTAGTATTAAATCAATCAGTAATATTAAACCATAAACTGAATATCATCTTAGTATTATGTCCTCACAAAGGATTGTCTCTAGGACACTAACACTAACAATCTCCCACATGGACTAAAGCCAATCACCTACATGTCTAATCCTAAACCATCAAAATGTCTAGCGTGTACATGAACACTTAAAGCTTTGGTGAATTGATCAGCCAAATTATCTTCCGTGGGAATACGTTCTAACTCTATTTCCTTATTAGCGATGATCTCTCTTATCAAGTGATAGCGCCTCGGTACATGCTTTACAAAAAGTAACTTTACAAAAAATGCATTTGAGATACACATCCATATATGCCCCTGATCGATGCACAACAAACTCTCTCTCTATATAGGCCAAATAATTAAATCTAGCCTACACTTTTAGTTTATCGTCAATTTTAGCACATACTTTTTTCTTCTCCAAATCTAGCACATACTTTCACTTAATAATTAAATATAGCCCATACTCTTAGTTTTTCACCAATTTTAGCACATACGTTTTTTCTTCTCTAGATCTAGAACATATTTTCCACTTGTCGTGTTGACGTGTAAACGTTAAAATTATCAAAGAGAGAAATTAAATTGTTCTAGACTAAAATACATACTTCTCCTTCATTTTTGCCCAAAGCATCCGAAAAGCCTAGATTATCCAAATAAAATCTCAAACATGCAAGCATCATTTTGTTTCTATACCCAATACATCATTCTCAAATTGAAAAGATGTTGTTTTACATCATAAACTTATATGGCGAAACATGGTCTCATTCATTCCAATATTATTATTATTTGCAAAACATGATCTCTTAAGTAATGACCAACAAAATATGAGCTTAGAACGTAGAACTATGTTATCTTCTAGTGGATGTGATTGAGGTTGAGAGTTTAGAACATGGATCGTGAGTGAAGATAATAAGTTGGAGATAATTAAATATTTTTTTGTTTGGATAATTTAGAATTTCTGGATGCATTGAGCGAGTATGAAAATAAATTTTATTTCTATATTTTAGGCAGCGTAATTTAATTTACGTGTTGAAAATTTAATTTTTATTATTTAATTATTTACACGTCAGCATGAAAGGTGGATTCTCGCATCCACACGTGATCGGGGATATTTTTAAATATTTAGTAAAAGTATGTGCTATATTTGGAAAGAGAAAAAAGTATGTGCTATAATTAATGAAAAACTTAAAGTATAGGCTAAATTTGATTATTTGACCCTCTATATATTGCCGACATTTCACCATTGAATTCCCTCATTATAACTCACACTTTGATATAGTAAAATAATTTTCTATTAAATCATGGAGATTTAATCTTTGATTGTATCCTAATACTAGATCTAGACCTTGAGTATCTTTGCTTTTTCACAATGTCATTCATGGTCAAAGTCTATCACTCTGCACATGTCGTGCGTATTGACCTCAAGTCAGAGGAGTATCACATCGCTCCCACTAACCGAGATAATCGTAGACACATTATGTGGAATTACATCAAACAGTTTCTCGGATGGGTATACCAATATCCTCAATGGTATTTGTGCATCCATTACGAGATAACTAGTATCTCGTAGCAAGTGAGATCTTACTACACTCTCCCATAGAGTATAATGCAGATCACACACAATCTCAGTTGCATCATCAATATCCCATTTTTTATGATCCTTGATCGGGGCTATTTTAGAATCATACTTAAGTCATCTGAGTTCCCACTCACTCAATAAAAATATCAATTCAAGGGAACACATACATGAATAATACATATAATCAAACATAATATTTAGATAAGTGTAAAGCCATATACTTAATATTAAGTCAATCAATATTATTAAACCATAAACTGAATATCATCTTAGTATTATGTCCTCACGTAGGATTGTCTCTAGGACACTAGCAATAGCAATCTCCCACTTGGACTAGAGCCAATGTCTAACCATTAGGCCATCAAAATGTCTAGTATGCACATGAACACTCAAAGCTTTGGTGAATGGATCAACCAAATTATCTTCCGTGGGAATACGTTCTAACTCTATTTCATTATTATCGATTATCTCTCTTGTCAAGTGATAGCGCCCAGTACATGCTTGTTTCTATTATTGGATCTCGGTTTCTTTGCTTGCACAACCGCACCAGTGTTGTCACAATACAACTTTATTGGACTATTGGCACACAGAACTACCCATAGTTATCTTAAGAACTGTTTTATCCAGACAACCTCTGTCGCAGCCTCTGCCGCAGCAATGTACTTAACTTCGGTTGTTGAATCCACGATTGTCTCTTGCTTGGAACTATTTCAACTAACCGCTCCACCATTGAGAGTGAAGACATACCCCGACTGCGACTTGTAATCATCACAGTCGGAGTGGAAACTCGCATCAGCATAGTTCATAGCGACTAGCTCTAACTGTCCACTGTAGACAAGAAAATATTCTTTGGTACGCCAGAGGTACTTCAGAATGTTCTTGATAGCAATCCAGTGAGGCTCACCTGGATTCTGTTGGTATGTACCAGTGATGCTGACAGCGTAGGCCACATCTGGCCTGGTGCAAGTCATGACGTACATGATGGATCCAATTGCATATGCATATGGAATGTCCTTCATTTGCTTGATAACAGTTTTGCTAGAAGGACAATCCTTCTTCGATAACTTTATCCCATGATTTGCCGGTAGAGACTGACTTGAAGCGAATGTACTAACTTCTACTCGTCGCTTCCCCGCAAGCGGACGGGTTCACTGTAGTATGAGTAAGTATAATGACCAAGTATTATCGAACCCACGAGATGGAGTGTATACGAATAGATCCCTGAAGATCTACGCGTCGTAGCTAATATGAGTGTAATGTTTTTGGGTTTTTTGAAAGATTAATTAAAAGACTAAAATTATCCTAGGAATGCAAAAAGCAAAATTAAACTAAGAATCGAAGGGTTGTTTTCAAATGAGAGATGGTGATGCTTAGGATATATAGGAATCCCTACGTATACTAACGGAGCAGGTACATAATCAAAATAACCGTGACGCGCAAGAAATAACCTAAGTAAAAGAATGCAAGGTGAAAGCTCAAGATTCTAAACCCTAATACTTTACCCTAACATCCGACTTCACTAATCCACTAAAAAGTTAATAGATTGTGCTTAATCAATGAAACCCTAATTTAACTAAGGTGATGCGGTAGTCCTCCTCCGCTAAACTGGTAGATGAATTAACCATTTCTAAACCCTCTAGTTAAGTCTACTCGTTGTTAAAGAGTGATACGGTCGTCCTCTCTCTAACACTTTTCGAACGAAATTCAAAAGTAAAGTTAAGATTAATTTTAAGAATTCATTAATCAAGAGAATCAAAATCCAACGTCACAAGTTACCCTAATTACGTACCCACAACCTACTTCTACGAGTTCATCCTATCCCAAGCATGCAAGGGTTCTTGCCTAACATGGTGGTTTGAATAATCAAAGCAATCACAAGAACAATAAACATATGCATAATTGAATTAACTAATAAAATCAAGAACATAAACGAAAGAACAAATTAAAGTCTCCAAAGAAATCTATATAAATCTAAAAAACTAGGTTTAATCGTCTCAAAGAGTAAAGAAAGAAATAATTAATCTAATACGTTCAAAAGAAATACTAAAATTAAGAATTCGTAAATTAAAACCTCGATTACAACGAATAAAATCCTTCAAAACTCCTCCTCAAGCTTTCTCCTCGCTCAAAGTATGTAAAAATATGTGTTGGTATGTTGTTATCCTCCAAAACGAGTTTGGAATGAGTATATATAAGCGTCGGGGCGAACCGGAAACTCATGGGCCGAAAAACGAATTCGGAGGCAAAAAATAGGAAAGTGCTCGAGCAGCTCGAGCAGGGGTGCTCGAGCAGCTCGAGCAGGGGTGCTCGAGCATGTAGCTCGAGCGCTGGCGCTCGAGTGGTTTTCGGCTGCTGTACACTTGTTAGTAAAATCTTCATATCTTCTCAACCGGGAGTCCGTTTTGGCCGATTCAAAGTCCTACGAACTCCTCTTTTCGCCCTCTATCCATCTATGAAAACCAAAGAGACAAATTAATGAGTTTATAAAAATGATACTCAATTGACTCCAAACACTAATAAAAAATACTCAAAACATGGGCAAATCGGGCACCAAAACATACCCAATTTCACGTACTGCATCAGCGGGATGATATTTCCCATCATCAATATGACATTGACATATACGACTATAAAGACAATACTCTTCCCGCTTTGTTTACAATAAATGCAAGGATCTTCCGAGTTTCTGATGGAGTCAAAAGATTTGACAGCTTCATTAAATTGGATATTCCAACTCCTACAAGCTTGCTTTAATCCATTGATGAATCGTTTAAGCTTGCACACAAGATTAGACTTCGGCTTGGATGTAAAACCCTCTGGTTGAGTTATAAATACGTCCGTATCAATGTTGCCATTGAGGAAAGCTATTTTGAAATCCATCTGTCAATTCTCATAATCGTAGTGTGCAGCTATCACAAGTAAAATACGAATGGACTTGATCTTTGCAACTGTAGAGAAGGTCTCATTATAGTTAAAACCTTCGCATTACCTATACCCTTTTGCCACCAACCTAGCCTTGTAGGTTTGTACTTTGCCATTTGCATCGGTCTTCCGCTTGAAAACCCACTAGCTACCTATGGATTTTACCCCCTTTGGCAATTTAACAAAATTCCAAACTTGATTGATGTGTATCGAGTCCATCTCGGATTTCATGGCTTCATGCCACTTATCTGAGTCAACATCTACAGTTGCCCCAGTGTAAGTTCTAGGTTCGTCTTTATCCGGATTCTCCACATCATCATGTTCCTCCACGAGAAAACCATAATACCTTTTAGGTGGATTACAAATCCTAGTCGACTTACGGAATTGTGGTTGTGCAGGTTGTACATTCCGATCTTGAAAATTTTGTGGTGCAACGAATTCATCGTTGACCGGAGAGTCCTCATGAGTGACACTTTCAGATGTCTCTTGGATGAGAGTTTGAACTATGTTATTCTCATTCATCCTACTTGGAGGTTGGTGCGAAGGCAATGCAACTCCAATTATGCACCCACTGACTGAAAGAGGATCACCTAATGATAAACTTCCACCATGAGAGTCGTTGAATGCTCCCACTGATTCTCTGTCATGTTGCTTTGACAAATCATCAGTCTCTATGTTAATTCATGATTCTTGAATCTCTTCAAGTTCTATCTTCTTACAACTTTGTTCCTGAAAGACGTACCCGTCTTCTAGGAACTTGGCTTGCCTATCTAGAAACAATCACCGTTTGTTTCTCAGGCAGATAGAAATAATATCCTCTAGTTTCCTTAGGATATCCCACAAAATAACCCTTTTCACCTTTCTATCCCAACTTACCGGTTTAGCATTTTCTTCACAATTGCGGGGCAACACCATGTTCTAATGTGTAGAAAAGATGGCTTTTTGCCATGCAATAGCTCGTATGGTGTTTGCTTAACTGATTTGGACGAAATCTTCTTTTTACTGAAATCTTGAAATGCTATCACTTTTTGCGGTGAACAAGTCTTGGTGCATACGTTGATGGAAGAAATCAAAGCACTTCTAAGGTATTTGAATCACGGGGAGAGAGTTGAGATGTCTGAATTTCATATTTGAAGATTATATTTTCAACCCAAATAATTATTCTAGGATTTTAAAGTGTTTTGAGAGTTTCGTTGTCTTTGTTATAAAATATGCAATTTTCACTTTGGGAGTAATAAATTGTACTATGTTGCAAACCTTTGTTTTAAAAAATATAATAGATTTAAATAGCATGCTTTATAATAATATATACAGGTTCTTCAATATAAATAGTCAATCAATCTAGAGATTTACCACGATTAAATAAAATTAGAGAATTTTTAATCATAATTGCGGAATGGATCGATTTGAATCAATTCTTACACAATTGGGATGATAGTTTCTCAAATAATCAGTATCACATTTTCCTCAATATTATGTAGAGAGAAAACATAATTTGTAGTGAATGCAATGATGTTTAGGGACCATAACCCTACTTATAAAAATAAATTATCCTTTTCTCTTTAGTTTGGTACCTCGACAAATTAAAAATATCTAATGGTGTCTATACATAAAGCTCATGATAATTTAATACTCATATAAGTCCACAACTTTAACTTTAGTGAATCAATGTAATTGGACTTCCTTAAGAGAACTATACACATTAATTTGACACGTGGAAGCCCAAATACATTAAATATTTCCAACACTTTGTCCTTTGGAAGGGTGTTGTGTTATACTCAAATGTAGTTTTATCTACCTTTCCTAAAAAAAAAAAGTAATAATAAGTAGTTATAATATTTATTTATTTTTATTAGTAAAAAAATCATAAAAAACTATATTAGAGGTTTTTTTAAGAACAAGAGTTTTTTCCTATTGAGCACAATACCATATCATGAATTTTTTTTTTTTTGGAATAGTGATGAATAGCATGTTTCATGACTTCATCGCTAATATTTTAAGGATAATTTATAATTTTTGCAATTATTGCGATGTCTTAGATGGTCAATGGTATGACATATTATCTAACATATGATATATATGCATTTGTTAAGTAAATTATTAGTCCATATATCTGTAAGCACAAGTTGTTTGCTCAACACCAAAAGGTTGTATGAAAAGATGTCGAATGATTATTTGGAGTTCTACAAGCTCGTTTTGCAATTATTCGACGTCCATGTCCTGATTGAAATAAACTTATCATCATGCATAATATGATTATAGCTAAGATGAACGAGACACATACCAAAATTATTAATTATGATCCCATATAATTTATTATGGATGATTCCACAAGTGATCTTGATCAAGGCTTTCAATACTCTACTGAACACATTGCGAGTTTATCTACTTATATGAACAAGTTCGTAATAGAGAAACTCATTTTGCTCTAAAAATGACCTGATTGAGCATATATAGCAAAAATTCGGTATTGATAATTAAATATGTAATTTTTATGTTCTGCATTGTTGTATTTTACGCATCTATTTGTAGTTTGATTTATGTATTTACAATTTATTATTTTATATCTTGTAATTTTATTTTCGTTATTCAGATTGTACATTATTTTAAGAGTCTTTTAGTTTTCTCTTATTATAATTATGAATTTTGAATATAATAAAAAACATTATTTTAGGTTATATTAGTTCCTGATAAAGGGTAAAAAAAAAGATTATCTATTCCACTTGTGTACCTAGGAGCGAAGGTGGACAACTCACATACATTGATTTCAGGTTGGTTAGGAGTATGTGGCCAGGAAGATAAAAAAAATAGATTGAGAAAGTAGAAAAACTTGATGATCAATATTGTGACTATAATAATTCCGAGCCTAAAGATAATCATTAGAATAGCTCCCGAGGTCGTCAACTAGCCTCTTGAAAGATACACGAGATCGGAAGAAGCCATAAAAACACGGGATGACTGACCTCGGCCATATTCATGGAAGCCCTTTTGGGGCTCTCGGGCCACTGCCGACCTCAACGAAGGCCATAGAGGCTGGCATGGCCACTAAACTCCCGCGGCCGACCTCCCGTCAGCTCTAGCGGTCGGCTCAACCGCCAAAATGCCCACGGCCGACCTTTCGCCAACCTTCGAGGTCGACTCGGCCATGAAGCGTTCACGGCCGACCTCTCACCAACCTGAGAGTTCGATTTTAAAGTGGGGACAAGAATTAATTTTCTATGTGACAAAATTATGTGAAATTAACGTGATAAGAGCTTCATTAGAATTAGGGGAAAGGTATAAATTTTTTATCTCTCATTTAGAAATTTAAATTTATAAAATAATATAAAATAATTAGTTAATTTTTCTAATACTTTCCCTCGCCAATCATGCGGTGAAATCTTAACTTTTTTTCTAACTGGTTTAAATTCTTCTGTAATTATGATAATAAAAAATTATATTTCATTTATGTCCTCTTGATTAATTATGTATTTTTTTCGTATATTCGCTATATTTTTTACTTTTTATTTTCAATAGTTTTGCATTAGTACATTTTTCTTTTCTTTTTTCATATCAATTATTTGTAGCACGAAATCATTTTAACACTTGACTTAATTCGTATGCTTAAAATCTACTCCCTCAAACTATAAAAATTGTGCTTCCTACTTTTATCACAATTATTAAAAAATTGATATAATATGTAAAAAGTAAGAATTTTGTATTAAATTAAGTATAAAACAAATTATATAAATATATTATGTGTGTGTTGAAGAAATGTAGATAAAATTTATAATTTTTATTTTAGAAAATATGACTATATTTTATGAACCGACAAATAAAACAACCAAGACTATTTTGTGTGAATGGAGGGAGTATAATAATTTATAGTGGAATGGGGGGAGTAATTTTAAATAAAAAAATTACAATCCAAAATCATGGCAGTGCATAGGAAATACGTGGCAAGGAAATGGTGACAATTGTCTCCCTAGCAGATTATACGTGATATACAAACGGGACTACACTACAAAAAAGTGCCATTTTACGACGAAAATTAACGATGGACAACAATATTCGTCATAAATCTCACAATTAATGACGGCTTTGTGACGGAAGTGGTCAAACGGGCGACAAATGACTAATTTAACGATGGGATCAAGTGTCCGTCGTAAATTTACGACGGATTGTAAACGCCGTTGTTTTGGTAATTTTTATGATGGACGTCTGTCGCTAAAAGCAAATTTAAATTAACGATGGCAAGTCGTACCGTCGTTAATCGCACGTTTTTTTCTAGGGGGCAGGTTGGTAGAAATAATTGATCCGCGTGATAATTTTAGTTCTAGCGACGGACTTTCCGTTGCAAAACATTAAAATTAGCGACGTATTTGCGTGTCCGTCGTTAATTCTGTTGTTTTATGGCATATTTTTTTTTCTCTTCTCTCTTCTTTCACTCTAAAGAAAAATACTACACTATACACATTTTTCATCCATTCTTGGCGTATTACTGATGTTGAACATGTCGTTGAAGTGTTTGTAGCTACAGAACAACTCTGTTAGTCATTTCCTTCAACTTCACCGTACGTTTTTACACTTTTAACCGTTTAAATGTCTTGTTTTATAGTTTCAATCTTGGCTACAATATTAGATAATGATTGAAATATATATATGTTTATTAGATGATGGGTGTGTGATATATATATTTATTTGATATATATGAATTGATTTATGTGAAGGAAAAATCTGTATATCTCTATTTTTAGTCGAAACTCTGCCCAATTTTTTACAACTCATGTGATATTACTTTTAAATTGTAACAGATGCAATTTTCAGATCGTGGTTGGATGTACTCAATACCTAGAAAGATAAGAGGAGGCATTAATCCTGTCTTTTGCAATAAAATTGATGAGTTTATTGAGTTTGTAGAACAAAATCCATACTGTAAGGATTATACGGGTAATATTAGGTGTTCGTGTAAAAAAAAAAGATGCAGAAATATGAGATTCGTGAGTGTTGATGAGGTTAAAACTCATCTTGTGATGTCCAGTTTTGTTCCCCTTTATTACAATTGGATGTGTCATGGTGAAGAATGGTGGAATATTGACATCAGTATAATAGAATCCTATTATAATACTGGTTGGAGCGGTGGTGGAAGTTATGATGTTGGTGGTTCAAGTCATGTTCCTTATGATCAATTCGAACCACATATAGAGGATGAACCTGATAGATACCGAATGATGATTGCAGAATCAGTTTTGGGCGATCAAGGTCAATTCAAAGAAATGTCTATGGAGGAGGAACCAATTTACCGGTCAAATAAGTTTTTTGATATGCTTAAAACAGTTAATCAAAAGCTATTTCCTGGTTGTGATACTGAGACGCAGCTGTCATTCAATGCTCAGATGTTGAACATCAAAACTGAAGGCAAGGTGAGTCAAAAAGTGTTCAATCAATTTGCTAAATTGTTAAAAAAATACTCTGCCTAAAGAAAAATACTCTACCTTTTAAGAATAATAATGAAGAGGAAACGATACATTCATACGTTTTGATGAATTGCCCTGAAGTCCAACCGCACATAGAGTAAGTAATCTTTTTATAGTATTCCATGTTCCATATGATCAATTCTGATATATCAGTGAGTATAAGCATGCACAAGAACCAGGCATCACTGATGCACAAGTTTCTCAGTCCATCCGTGGTGAATTCATGTATTGGTTCCAAAGTTACGTGAGTATAAATTTATTCTATCTCTATTTTTGCAGGAGGCATGTAATTTTATCTTGCTGATAAATTAATATTTACAGGGAGAGTGTGGTTTACTTGACAATCCACATCTACAAGCTCTGAGTCGTAGACCATTACGTAAAGCTTTTTCATTCCAAGGATATTACGCAAATGGATACAAATTTCATACACAAGCATATGCTGAAATAAAATCATCAACAAACAGTGGTGTTTGCATGAATGCTGGAATTTACAACGAAGAACCAGTCGATTACTATGGAGTCTTGCTTGAGGTAGTTGAAATAGAATATCCAGGTTTGCCCTCAAGGAAAGTGGTTTTGTTCTTCTGTGAATGTTATGAAAATGACACATATATAAAACATTATAATAATTAAAATTACAAAAAAATATATTAACAACATTTGAAATGATTTTTTCTCCTTTTCTTTTCAATCTCCTTTTCTTAGAATTTTTTTAACAAAATAAATTAACAAACGTAGCTTTTTCTAACCATATATTAGTAGTCACAATGATATTTTGTATTTTTTATATTTTGGATAATATTTTAAAAGAATCAACTTAGTTGCCTAAATAAATATAATTTCCTAAATTGATTATGGTAATGTTAGAGTGTTATTCTCCTATTTCTAAATTTTGTAGGATGCACACATGTCGTTAATCTAAATTGTGTAATAGGAGATGTTACACCGTTATGTAACAGGAGATCCCATTCGCTTGCCAACGGGAGCTGGTAGAATCCAAAAATACCCCTTCCTTTCGAAACTACTTTCGTAAAAGAATAACACAATTTCTTTTTCCAAAAGAATGTGAGTATGGAGTTGAGTAGAATAATACTCTTACTTTTAATTCTTTAATATAATACAACTTGGAATTTAAAGAAGTTTAATTAAATTACAATTTTTTATCAAATTTAGTCTCAATTTTCCCTGACTGTGTCCAATTTTGGTCAAAATGACATCACTTTAAAGTCTGAAATTGGTGATTTCCGGTAAGGGTGCTAATGTGGCGTTTATGACTGACACTTATATTTGATTTTTTTTTTCTTTTATAATTTTATTACACATCATGTATATTTAAAAATCTCAAAACCAAAGAAAAAATATAATTAGTCCACATAGACACCACATCAACACTCCAGCCATAAATCACCAATTTCGGACATCAAAACAACGTCGTATTGACTTTTTCAGCCGATTTGGGACCAAGATAGGACTTTATCAGAGAATTTGGGACTAAATATAATATAATAAATTAATTTTGGGACGCGCTTGTTTCGAATTCTTCATTGCAAATGAAAATAAAAAATTATTTTCCCTCTCCTCCCTCGAATATATGGGTGAATGGTTGTCTCCATGGTGGTTACATCACCAGTGTTGTGCTCTAGTTCTAAAATAAAAATGGACAAAATAAGAAGTTGTAGGTTGTAGCATGTGAAATGATTGAGAAGGAGGATTATCAAGAGATCAAAATGTAATCAAATGGGATAATGATTATCTTATTTACGAGGGGAATTAGTGTTATCATCTTTTATTTTTATTAATCACTATAATTACCATGTATTTATCCTCATTTCCACTATCATTGAAATTTTTTCAACCCATACGCCACTTAAATATATTTTATCAAAAAATTATAGGACAATTTTGAAAATCGAAGTTAAAGTGTAAAATTTATTTTAATTTTAATATGCATGATTAAGAAAATGGTGTGGTAAATCCGACACGTGTGTTGGTATATGCGTGAGAAGGGGCAGTTGAGCTCTCCTATATATATGACCAACTTTCCGCCGTTATTTACTCACCTCAATTGCATATTATAACCTCAATTAATTAATATACCTCTTCTTCTCCTTTTTGCTCTGTTAATCATGTTTCTTTGCGGCTGGTTTGCGAAGGAAGACGCGCCATTGAAGTAATATATATAGTATATATTAGTACACGTTATACATTTCAATTTAATTTTCATTTACTTTTTTTTATTTGCATGGTTGATGTTATTAGTTTTTGATGAATTGATTTCTATTATTTTGCAGATGGAAACGTAATTGAAAATCGATCGCTTTTGAGGAGGATGAGGAGTATTACAATGAAGTTGAGCTTTAATAGGAAGATGTTCATTTTCACCCTATGCCTACCCCTTCCTCCACAATAGTGATGTTTATTACGGTGTGTTGTCGTTATGTTGTTTGAGTTTGTGTGTCTCCGTTTTACTGTTGGTTGTTGGTGTTTGCAATCGTCGCGTCATGTTGATGTTGTAATCGTCGTGTCATGTGAATGATAATAATAATAATAATTGCAGTGGATTTCTGTCCATTCTTTTTTTTTTTTTTTTGAAAAAAGCTATAGAAAAAAATACAGAAACAAAGAAAAAGGGTAAATTACAAGGATGGTCCCATGAGAATTGTACTTAACAGATTTGGTCCCATGTTCTTTTTTTGTCCCATTTTTAGCAGAAAAGGTCTCATCCCTTAAATATTTTACAGTTTTCTATGGAATACTGGATGGAAAAAACTTTTCAACTTGATTTTTGGAGGGAAATAGGCCATCTTTTGCTATTAACAATCATTTCAATGTAAAATGCAAGTTTGGAGGCGATTCTACAACTTTAGTTCGTAGAGTTTTAAGAAGTTAGAAATTAATTATTTTTAAGTTGGGAATTATACGCGCGAGTTTTTGGCAGAAAACTAACGGGCGTGTGGGCCTCATGCTCGTTAGTCCGTTATTTTTTGACAAAAAAATCGTATGGGACTATTTGCGCTAAAAAAAAGACCAAATTCATGAGGACCAATTCTTATGGGACCATTTCTGCAATTTCCCCAAAGAAAAAGCAACGCCAGTGTTCTAGAAGGAACAAAATGTTATATATATATATATATATATATATATATATATATATATATATAAAGAAGAAGACATAGATAAAAGAAGGAAAAGATGTAGAGAAGAGAATAAGATAAAAGAGAAGAAAAACTAAGCATAATGGTGGCGCAGAGAGAATAATTTGGAAACGTCACCACAATTAAAAATCATCAGGCCACCAGTTTGCATTGTTATTTAATATCACGTGATGCTCCCACGGTCACCAAAATATACTCCTGCTACTTTTTATACGATTATTAAAAAAATTAATATAATATTTAAAAAGTAAAAATATTATGTCACATTAAGTACAAAATAAATTATTTTAAAAATGTTGTGGGTGTATGCTGAAAAATACATGACTATTTTATGGGAACGACCTAATAAGGGAACCAAGACCATTTTTCAGAAAGGGAGGGAGTAATATTTAAAAGAAGGGTCCGTTTGGCAAGGGCAATTGAGTTCTTATGTTTTGGTCTTATATGCACTATGTAGTTCAAATCTATTTTTTGAAACATACATCCCCGCTACTATTGAATATTGAAAAGTCACTCATTTTAAAATCGTAACAGATAGTAAATATAAGGGTGATTTTATAGTGGTAATAAAAAGTAACTTAATAAAAAATGCATTTGAGACACACATCCATATATGCACCTGATCAATATTGTAGGCTATTGTGGTATATTCATTTCATTCGCGAATACTCGATTAAGCCTTGAACATGATGAAGTGTTTATTCAAATAACTTAATCATATTATCTTGAATCACTAATTGATCACTCGTGTCGCACTTGGCCACAAAGTCCAAGTCGACGTGCATCGACCGATGTCTTAGATCCAATTATGATGAGAAGAGTATCACATCACTCCCACTAACTGATACCAATACTCTATAAGGTATTTGTGCATTCATTATGAGATACCTAGTATCCCGTAGTAAGTGAGATCTTACTACACTATCTTATAGAGTATAATTCAGATGGCATACCAATCTCAACTGCATCATCAATATCCCATATTTGATGATATTTGATCGGGGCTATTTTAGAATTATACTTAAATCATCTGAGTTTTCACTCACTCAATGACAATATCGATTCAAGTGAACATTTATATGAATAATGCATGCAATCAAACATAATATTTAGATAAGTGTAATGTCATATACTTAGTATTAAATCAATCAATAATATTAAACCATAAACTGAATATCATCATAGTATTATGTCCTCACAAAGGATTGTCTCTAGGACACTAACACTAACAATGTCCCACTTGGACTAAAGTCAATCACCTACATATCTAGTGTGTACATGAACACTCAAAGCTTTGGTGAATGGATCAGCCAAATTATCTTCCGTGGGAATACGTTCTAATTCTATTTCCTTATTAGTGATGATCTCTCTTATCAAGTGATAGTGCCTCGGTACATGCTTTACAAAAAGTAACTTTACAAAAAATGCATTTGAGATACACATCCATATATGCACCTCATTGATACACAACAAACTCTCTCTATACTTTTAGTTTATCATCAATTTTAGCACATACTTTTTTTCTTCTCCCAATCTAGCACATACTTTCACTTAATAATTAAATCTAGCCTATACTTTTAGTTTATCATCAATTTTAGCACATACTTTTTTTCTTCTCCAAATCTAGCACATACTTTCACTTAATAATTAAATATAGCCCATACTTTTAGTTTTTCACCAATTTTAGCACATACTTTTTTCTTCTCCAGATCTAGCACATATTTTCCACTTGTCGTGTTGACGTGTAAACGTTAAAATTCTCAAAGAGAAAAAATAAATTGTTCTAGACTAAAATACAGACTTCTCCTTCATTTTTTCCCAAAGCATCCGAAAAGCCTAGATTATCCAAAAAAAAAATCTCAAACATGCAAGCATCATTTTATTTCTATACCCAATACATCATTCTCAAATTGAAAAGATGTTGTTTTACATTTCATAAACTTATATGGCGAAATTGTTGGAAAAAAAAAGGATAATAGATGTTGGTGTGTGTAGACGAAGATGACTATGCAAGACACGGACTAATACGAAAGTCGAGGCACGAGTTTAACTCGCTCTCCGTAAGACGATATTGCCCCGTACCCAGGTGCAATACTGTTCCATGGCAATCGCCCCCAAGATACAACGACTCTAGAGCCTTCCGCCCACTGCACTACGTAACGAAAGCTATCGGCGAACGGACTCGGGTATCCGGAAATTTCTTGACACGACTCTAATGCGAGACTACTAACATTAATATGCATATGCACTTGTATGAAAGCGAATTTCAAATGAATGTATATCATTCCAAACTGAATTACAAATGATAAATGTGGAGGGTCTATTTATAGATTTCCAATGGTCGTTAGGTAATAGTTGCGACTCTTCACTGTAACTCTTATTTTCCAAAAGTTATAACTCTTGGAAATTCACAACTATTCACCAAAAGTTATATCTCTTAAAGACACGACATTTGGAATAGTTTTATCAAAAGACATGACACTTCATGCCTATAAGTCGCAATCCTTCACTATTACCTTTATAAATACATTCATCAATGTACTTATCCACATATTAAATGACATTAATTTCTCATTCACCCTAAATTTGGTTTTGAGAAATCAAATCAACCAAATCCATTTCGCAGAATGGATAATTAAATCGTCACTTAATATTTAATTAAATATGGTCAAAACCAATATTTTCCATCAATCCCCCACATGAACTAAATTAATGCATGTGACACCCTAAAAAAGTTCCGACGAACCGTTACTGTATCGGGATAGGTAGCTTCAGGCTCTGAACCTTCCCTAGTGAGATGCCATCAGATTTACTCGCCACTCAGTGAACACAATGTCTTGAACTTGTCGGATCTTTGTGTAAACCAAGACAATAACATTCACACAATAACGACTCTAATACCTTTTTGGTTCTCACGTTGTTGTCCATTTTGGCCCTGGACCATATCTTGGATTCATAAGCGTGTACTAAATTTTTCTCAGTCAGAAGCGGCCCCACTTCAACGCTTATATAGGTGATCTCCTATCAAGAGTAACCTGCAATACTCCACCCTTGGGATATAGGAATCATTAAAAGTTGTTGAGCTTAACCTTACCACACGTCAGCAGGTTTTCTGCACCTGAAGGGGTACATGTTTGCACTTGAAGGGATTCGAGAATAGGTTGCAAAAGTTTTTCAAGTGCACATCTGAGTGCTTCATAACTTAGTTGTCTCGTTGAACCAAGTTCTTGGGATCCTCCAGTCATCATGGACGAGTTTCCGCTATGAACACCCTTTTATGTGTGGGTTTTAACCTCATTCCCCTTACCCATAATCCTCTAAAACATCTCATCTTTAACCGGCCGGGTTTTTTTATCTCAATGCAATCATTGTATATTTTTAGAGGAATTTTATGACACTGCTCCCCCCACATTTTCAGTGATGGTCATGGAGTCTGTGTCAAATATTCAGTCCGTTTTTGTGTATCTTTCCAACACATCTGGATATTTCCATACAAAATTCCACGTCGGGAATTTTCCGATTTGTTCAATTAACATCGATAAGCACACTGCTAGTGCTTCAATCTTTAAGGTCACCCCCACACTTCGAGATAATTGTAGGATCACTTTATCCTCACAATTTACGAAATTTATCTCCTTGTGTGGTGGCATTTTATGAACGAGATTGAACAAATCCACGTGCGGAAACTTTTCCACTAGCCTCTTTGGCCACTGTTATTTAGCTTCAAGGCCACGCCTTTGCTAAACGACCTTACATTCCGAATGTATATCATGGAGATACTTATTTTCCCCCACATTCAAATGTATTAATGGCGAGAATTTATTTCCCATATTCGTTCGAATTGTCCGTCCTTTCCATTTAATATTTCATCACCTATTAACTTGGACACAATCTCGAAACAAAATTGAAAACCAAACGTTTGAAGTCACACTTCAAGTTCAAATTTTAAACTTGGTCAAATACCAAATTAAATTCAATTTTCAGTGTGGCCGTAATTGCCACTTTTGACTCTCAATAATTCTCTATGAAATTATATGAGTCAAATCCTTGTGAACTAAATTCACACCACTTGTGCTCTCAAGTACAAATTCAAATAAGACCTCAAAATTTAATCTTGGTCAAAATACCAGATTAAATTAAATTTCTAGTATGGCCATAATTGCCACATTTGACTCAATAATTCTCCATTAAATTATATGAGTCAAATCTTGTGAATTAAATTCACACCGCTTAATGAGGCCCTAAATGCCACCATTTATTCGCGAGAAATTCTCAAGCGAATTATACGACTCAAATCTTTTGGACTAAATCCAAAAAACAATTTGTACTCTTTAAGCACAAAAAATATTTATCCCCAAAATCAAATTTTAATTCGACATCAAGGGGATCCAAGTTTATGGAGCAATTAGGGGTGGGCATTCGGTTTCGGGTTTCGGGTACCCGATCCGAATCCGGAAAAAAAACCAATCGTTTCAGATTTTTTAATTATAAAACCCGAATTTCAGGTTACCCGAACCCGATATATATAATCGGATTCATGTTCGGATATTAAATGTCTACCCAAAAAATCCGATCGGGTTACCCGAAATTACACATATAATTTAATATATTTATTTATGTTAATTATAATAATATATATAGTTTGATGTTTCATGGTTGCAATTCAGTGTTTGGTGAATGAAGAATGAAGTTAAGTATTGGTGTTTCATGGTTGCAATTTCAATATTTGATGAGTGGATGATGATGTTCAAGTGTTGTTATGTTTGCTCGTTCATTCATGCCTTGATGCCTCGATGAGTGGAGAAATAAGTTTGCTACAATTTTAGTTGGAGTTGATATTTTAATAGACTATTTGTATTAAGTATGAAATATTCACTTTTTAGTTGTATTTGCTCGACTTTGGTAATTGGTATTGAAAACCTATTTAGTAACTTTTTAAAGTTGTTTATGTTATTGTTTGGTGAAATAGGATCAATTGTTATGTTTGATGAATGAAATGACTTTGTGAGGTAGTATATTATGTTTGAACGTTTAAACAGGAAAAAAGAACAAAAAAATTCGGGTTACCTGCATTGGGCAAATTTATGTAAATGGGGCAAATTGCAGATGGAATGGTGTAAATAGGGGATGTGGAAAAGTTTTTACGTTTATAGGGTGGATCGCCTCTGGGGAGGGCGATCTACAATGTTGATCGCCTCCCACAGTAGCGATCCATCCAAAAGCTCGCCACGTCATTGATCGCCTCTGGTAGAGGCGATCTAGACGACTATTCCTGACAACCCAAGAGCATGCGTGTTGACTAATATTTTATCTTCCAGTGCCTTGCTTCGTGAGCTTGTCCCTAGAGGCTAAGTGATGTCATTAATTCCTGCAAAGATACTTGTACCTTGTCCCATCTTTTCTACAACATTGACTTGTATTTTGTTTTTTATGGTGGGGCCCACAAACAACCCTCTATATACACGAAACCCTCATATTTATCCCCCACATTCAGTATTCTTCCTCCTCCTCCCTTCCTTTCTTCATATGCAACCTCCCAAATATAGCATAAAATTAAAAAAAAAGAAAAATCTGTCCAAAAGTGGTGATTATGATCCACATGCATGCAAAACTCAAGAGTCCATAAATAATAAAGACTTCTCTTTCCCATTCTTTCCTTTCTATGTTTTATTTTATTTTATTTTTGTGTTAGGGTTTAGGGTGATTTTAATTAGGCAAATTTTTTAATTTGGGGTATTTTTGAAAGGGAGTGATGAAAATAGGGTGGAAGGGAAGGTGATCGCGAAAATAAAGGGAATCGCGCTTAGGAGAGGCGATATAAGCTTAAGTCGCGCCTACCAGAAGCGACTTTCTAATACCCGATAAACTCGCCGCTGCCAGAGGCGAGTTCCGAAACACGCCTCTACCAGAGGCGCGCCTGCAGCCCACGTGCCGGTTCTCGCGCCTACCAGAGGCGAGTCCTGCCAGCCCACGTGCACGCCTTGGCATTTTCTGTTCTCGCCTCTACCAGAGGCGCGCCTGCCAGCCCACGTGCCGTGCCAGATGCCTTGGCGTTTTCTGCTTGGCGTGGGAATACTCCCTCCCCCCACTGATATATACTCACTCCTCCTCCTCCTTCTCACTCCACTCCTCATTATCCTCCTCCTCCTCCTCCTTCTCACTCCACTCCTCATTATCCTTCTCCTCCTTCCTATCTCACTCCTCTCCTCATTATCCTTCTTCTTCGTACTCCTTCCTTTCCTCTCTTCTTCTTCTTCTTCAAATAAGTAAAATAAAATTTGTCCTCCAAACTACAAACTTGCAGTCTCACGTACTTGAGGAATTGATATGTTGCTATCTACCTGAGGAGTACAGACACTACAAATTAAGTGGTAAATATTTCAATTTTTTTTTTATATTTTTAGAATTATTTTGCATGCAATTTTTTGAAATAGTGTATATATAGTATATATATAATGTCGATATATATATATATGTTAGAGAAATTACATGTTTTAGCATGTTACTTTTGACTTATTTTGATTTAAAATTGGTAGTAGTGTTGCTATTTCGATTTAAAATAACATTAATAAGGTCATAGTGTTGTTATTTTGATTTAAAATTGGTAGTAGTGTTGTTCTTTTGGTTTATTTTGATTTAAAATTCCATTAATAAGCTCATAGTGTGTTATTTATTTAATTGGGATTCAATTTATTTAATCAAATATATGTAGAATTTTATTTAATAAAAAATGATACACTTTTTTAATTTTTTGAATGTTTTGGTGATGCATAACTTTTATACATTTGAAGAATCGAAGAGTAAATTAGACATTTTATCAATCAAAGTTATTAAAGTAAAATTTGACTTTTTTTTAACGTGATGTTAATAACCATTATGTATACAATGTAAGTTTTATTTTTATAAAATTCTAGTGTTTTTAGTGTTTTTAAAAAATCTAGATTTAATATATATAGTGTATTAAAAAACTCTAGATTACTTACTTAATGAAAATATTGATCATCATTTTAAAATTTAATTTTTGCAATCATAAGATAATTTTATTTAACTATAATAAGAGATTAAGAGATAAAATAAAATAAAATGAAATAAATGAAATTAAATAAAATATTAAAAACGAAATAAAAAATAAAAAAAACAAAATTAAAATAAACAAAATTAAAATAAATAAAATAAATGAAATAAAATAAATTTAAAAAATAAAATAAAATAATATAAAATGAATTAAACGAAATAAAATAAAATAAAACTAATTAAAATAAAAAAACGAAATTAAAATAAAATAAAATAAAATAAAATGAATAAAATAAAATAAAGTAAAATAAACGAAATTACATAAAATAAAATAAAACTAATTAAAATAAAAAAACGAAATAAAATAAAATAAAATAAACTAAATAAAATAAAATAAAACGAATTAATTTTATATTCTCAATGTATTTGAGAATTTTCTATTTAGAAAATTTTAATTTGTGAAAAATTAAGAAATGGAATTAAGAATATTAAATGTAACAATAAGACTATATATATTCCTATCTTTTGTTAATACACCCATCAAAAAGTGTTCGGAATAAAATTTCAATACTGCAAAAAAAAAAAACACTAAAAATGTATGGAAATTAGGGTGTTGGGTTTGATTTACTATACTAGATGTAAACATAATTGAGGCCAATAATTAATTTAGTGCCTATAGATAAAATTTTTATAAGTGTTTTGTGTTGTTGAAGATATGTCAACCTCTCGCGACATTGGAATCATTGTGCGCTCTTGCGGAGCTGTTATTGGAAAAAGAAGAGTTGATCGTATGCTTGATTTCTACGATCTATTACGTGAGTTGTCTGAGGTTACGGGATTAGATTTGCGAGTGTATTCTTTGAATGTGTCTTGCATAATAAAAAATGGGAATGCCTCGTCTAGTTGTCCTATTAGGAACAACAACGACCTACGATACTTCTTCCATCCACAAGCTGGGCTCAATTCCGTTGAGCTATTAGTGGAGGTTGAAATGAAGGTGCAGTACCCAACATCCCATGGCCAGTGGGGGAACCAGTACTATCCTTCTGAATGGCCAGGTCATGGTGGTGCCAATATGGATAAACCTTCCGACGTTGAATATCAGGCCCAACATTTAGGGTCTAGTCATTGCGGGGGTTCAGATCCTAATATTGGACCTTCTGGTATCACTGAGATGGCCCCTGTTGGGACCTCCATAGTTGATATAGCTGGTGATATATATCTAGACTTTACTTGTAATTCTGAACCAAGCGATAATGGTTCTGAGGACGAGGGGTCGTCTGATGAGGATGGTACCACTGACAATCCTTGGATGCCAACTGTTGCTGTATCCCATGCTCACATGCGTTGGAGGTGTGCAGAGCGTTCCAAATCGATCCAAGTGTATATGTGCCCGAATGCTACAGTACAACAGTGTATTCCTCAACTTACACCCCTAGGTATTTTGAGCCATTGCCGGATCCTCAGGAGTGGGATGAACCCTATTTTCAGCTGAGACATAATCCAGATCGCAGGATAAGGCGTCGTGGTCGGGATGTGACGTCCAGGATTCATAATGAAATGGATTGGGCCCAAACCCGCGCTAGACAACAGTACCAAGCACAAGATATAGCTGGTCCTTCACATTGATGTTGTAAATTTCTAGGAGCTATCAAAATGCTATCAAAATATTGTCAAAATGTTATCAAAATGTTGAATAAAATTAGTTTGTATGATTGAATTAAAATGTTGACAATAATGTTGAATAATTTCATATACATTATCCTTTATGTGTTTGAGCTTTATGTTTTATGTGTATGATTTGTGTTAATTCTAATACATCTGTGTGAATGTTTGAATTATAGATGAATTCTGATAGAGAGGCACTGTTATATGGACCGAAGAACAGATCTGTACTCACCATGCAACAAACCCATCGGTCGAGGCTAGATTATATTAATAGGAAAACAAGCGAGACAGTGCTAAGTACATACAATGGAGGTGATGGGCCATTCTGGACATTTAGACTAGAAGACCCAAATCCTTATAAGATCGCACTCCATTCTCGTGTGGTGGACAGACTCAAGACGATGGGTTTTTACGGTCCCCTTCGTTGTGGGACATTCAGACTCGATCGTCATCTTATCACTGCATTAGTGGAGAGATGGCGTCGAGAGACGCATACGTTCCATTTCCCCGTCGGAGAGGCGACCGTCACATTGCAAGATGTTGCCATTTTATGGGGTTTACCGATAGAAGGAGAGCCCATTATACGGCGAGATGAATATAATAACTTTGATCAGTGGAAAAGCTTGTGTGAAGAGTTGATGGGCATCACCATACAACAAGATGATATGAGGGGCAATAGTGCGATCAAATTGACTTCCCTAAACGAATTGGTGAGACATTCTGTTGATATTGATGACTATACACCACAGGAGGTCGTTGATCAATATGCACGAGGGTGTGCACTTTTACTCCTGGGAACATTAATGATGCCCGACCATTCTCGAAATGCTGTCCCATTAGTCTATCTGTATTTTCTGCGGGACGTGAATACAGTCGGGGAATACAGCTGGGGAAGTGCTGTGTTAGCGAGTTTATATCGCGAACTCTGTATGGCTTGGAACTATAAATGCAAGAGCATCGCTGGACCATTATGCTTGTTGCAGGTAATCCTTGGTTAATTTAAATTACTTTTAAATATTTCTATGATTAATTGTACATTGAAATAAATTTATCATTGAACAACAGATATGGGCATGGTCAAGGATAATAACGATCCAACCATCGAACGCACATCCGATGCTCCAACAAGGGCAGATAAGTGTAGATGGTCGTAATTTGGGGCCTCCACCGTTTGGAGCTAGGTATTTTTCTATAGACACATTTATCTATAATTCGTTTGGATATACATACTTATTTTTTTACCTACTATAGGTGGATACATTATCACAGTCATATTGACAGCACGAGGTTTTCAATTCGTGTATATCGCGACATATTTGAGCGTTTGTCTAATGGTCAAGTAAGTTATTATTATAATGATTCAAACTAATATAAATTATTTTTTGAGAATATTGATATTAATGTTTTGTGTGTGTCTTTACAGTTTATTTGGGATCCCTATGATGTGGACGCTGAGGAGATCAGGAATCTCGAACCTCGTTGTTGGACCTTAAATTGGAGGTCGCAATGTCCATTGATCAATATTTGGATAGTGGAGCTTCACTATCCGAATAGGGTGCTCAGACAATTTGGAATGGTCCAAAACATTCCAAGTCATGTAGAGGAAAGGGACCAGAGCTTGCATGAGTATAACCGCCAGGGGAGAACCGGCTTTGATTGGACGACCAAACATGACAAATGGATTAGATATTGGAGAAGCAGGCAACCATTCATGCCTTGCACGCCTATCAACGGGGGTGATCCGGTCACGGAAGACTATATGCAGTGGTACTATGACATTACACGACGATTGATTTCACCAGAGGAGTATACTGCAGCACCGGTCCGAGGCTTCCAACCACCAAGAACGTCTGCCAGTGATGTTTTGGTAAATTATATATCACAAATTTAATTATATATTGATTTTTGATGTTTGAAATATGAATAACATTCTATTATTTTTTTGTTACAGGTAAGCTGGTTTCGAAAATTTAAAATCAGTAAACGACGGGCTCACATTGATAATAGACCATCAATGGAGGAATTTTTAGAAACAGCTGAGAATTTCATCACTGAAGTGGAGCCTATTATTGAATCTCCTACTTATCTTGAACATCCACGAGCCTCAGTTGAAAACGTAGAAGTCGGGGAAACAAGTAGAGGACAAACAAGAAGGAGGTCTGTAGAGCGTGACGGCGATGAAGGTCCTTCAACGTCTGCGAGTCGAAGAAGACATTCCTCGGCAGTGCCATCAGATTCCCCTTTTCCCCGACAAGGTACTCAATATCGAGTACCTCAATCTGCGCCCCGCACACAACATACTACTGGAAATGGTATGCAATTTACGGAATTACACTTGTAAATATGATATTCCTTGGGTTTATATTTATTTAATTATTAAATATTTTTATAACATGTTACAGATGCTTCTACATCGATGGGCCAACAGTATGAAGCGTCTCGAATTTTGGGCAACACACCAACTGCATACGGTGTGTAATTCAATATTATCAAAGTTACAATAATAAATTAAAATTATTCAAGAAATTATATTTACTTGTTTATGTATATTTCTATTAATTTGATAGATGCTCGGCAATCAAATGAGTGGCCACCTCAGCCTACGCCTCACACAAGTTATGAGTTGCCCTCATTTGGATTTGGAGCTTACGCACATCCTGCTGGAAATGGTATGGAAGTTACACATAACCCTTAATAATATTTTTTAAAGATACAATTTATTTACTTATGATATGTTATTGTTAACTTGATAGTTGGTTGGGCAAGCGTTGAGGGGGTACCCCAGCCTGCTTCTACATCGACGTTGCAACAGGAGATACCTCAACCCAGTTTTCAGACACCTTATAATGAACCAGGTATATAATATCAACTTATAAATAATATATATTTTAATATATATATTATTGATCTAAATTAACTAAATCTGTGACAGATCTTCTTACATCATGGCCTGGTTCATTTACTGACATATTAAATACGGGTATTAATATGAGTACCTATTATCAACATCGACCTCAATTCGCACAACGCCCAGTTTACAGTTCAACGCCTATACCATATGCGGACACATACGGAGAGGAGCCCGGACCAAGTCAACATGAACAACAACCTCGTCGTAATTATCGTGAAAGACGTCCGCCGCAATGTGGAACGGGTGGTCGATTGGGCCATCGCTAATTGTATTGGTACTATTATTATAAATGTCATTTTTTTTACATTTTACATTTATTACTTAAAAATATTATTTAGTGTTTGAAATAATTTTCAACTTTTATGAAATAGTTTATAGTTTCTTTTGAACCAATAAAATAATTTTTTTTTAAGATTGTATAAATATAAACCAATTTCAATACACAATTATATTTATCTCCACTAACAATTAGGGTTTTAGTTATAATATATCATTGAATAATCATCACATAATCATTGAACAATAATTACTAAATCATACAATCGTACAAAACACGCCTCTCCCAAAGGCGAGATAAAAAAAAAAAAAAAAAAAAAGGGACACGCCTCTCCCAAAGGCGAGATAAAAAAAAAATAAATAAGGGACACGCCTCTCCCAAAGGCGAGATAAAAAAAAAATAAAAAAATAAGGGACACGCCTCTCCCAAAGGCGTGATTAAAAAAAAAAAAAAAAAAAGGGACACTCGCCCCTCCCACAGGCGATTCCCTCTAATTTCATAAAAACTCTCTCAACCCCTCTATATTATCAATCCCACTTACTATTCACCATATATACATAAATTTGCCTTTTAATTAACTATATATACATATTTTGCATGGATGATTTTAGTCAAATGGTAAAGTCTTCTTTTGCCTTTTTTTAACTGCCAGTGTTCGGACCACTCTTATAATTTCCTAACCAAAGCAATTAGTTTATCCTTTATTTAATAGATTATATTGGAACAATAAAACAATTGTTAAAGCTTTCTTGTATCTATTCTTATTAAATTTACTAAAGCATTTTTCTTTATTAAATTAAATTGAAACCATCCAACAATTGCCTTCTTTTCTATAAAAAAAATAACCCCTTGATTGTTTACTACCCTTTAAAATTTTCAAAAAAATTGTTTTGTTTTATTTTGTTTATATAAATAATTTTATTTATTAATATATGGTGTGGACCCACTACAAGAAAATAATGATTTGCCTACGGAATTAAATTGCCTACAAAATTTTACCAACAAATAAATTTACCCATATACAATTAGAGATTTTTGTAGGCAATCTCCCCTACGAATTTTTTTGTTGGTAATTCCGTAACTATATTGACAATTTCCGTATGCAATATTAAACTTTCTTGTAGTGACCGCATATTACATTTTGAGTTAAAAAGTGAATGAAATAAGTAATATTTTTTTTTTTGTAATATTGTATGAAAAATTTATTTCGAGACGCAAGGATTTTTTTATTATTGAAAATGACGAACTTCTAATTACAGCTTAACGCCTATACCATTTGCGGGCACAAGTGAAAACCCTGGACCAAGCCAAGATGAACAACAACCTCGTCGTGGTCATCGTGATAGACGTCCGACACAATGTAATAATAATACCGAAAATTGCTACTTGAGAGCAAGTATATGAATATTAATTAAAGTATATGAATACCGCTATTTATACATTATCATTAAAGTAATAATTAGGGAGTATATGAATATTTATTATTATTATTATTGTTAATTAAAAAATAACGTAAAAATAGTGCATGCATGCATGTTTCTCGATTTTGTTCAAAAAGTGGAAGATGGAATCTTGTAGAAGTTGCAGGCATGTGCATCATAATAGCCACTTTTGGACAGATTTTTCTTTTTTTGAATTTTATGCTATATTTTGGGAGGTTGCATATGAAGAAAGGAAGGAAGGAGGAGGAAGAATACTGAATGTGGGGGATAAATATGAGGGTTTCGTGTATATAGAGGGTTGTTTGTGGGCCCCACCATAAAAAAACAAAATACAAGTCAATATTGTAGAAAAGATGGGACAAGGTACAAGTATCTTTGCAGGAATTAATGACATCACTTAGCCTCTAGGGACAAGCTCACGCAGCAAAGCACTGGAAAATAAAATATTAGTCAACACGCATGCTCTTGGGCTGTCAGGAATAGTCGTCTAGATCGCCTCTACCAGAGGCGATCAATGACGTGGCGAGCTTTTGGATGGATCGCTACTGTGGGAGGTGATCAACATTGTAGATCGCCCTCCCCAGAGGCGATCCACCCTATAAACGTAAAAACTTTTCCACATCCCCTATTTACACCATTCCATCTGCAATTTGCCCCATTTACATAAATTTGCCCCAGCATTGGGTACCCGAAAAATCAGGTAACCCGAATTTCGGGTAACCCAAAAAAATTTGATCGGGTTCGGATAATGTTATTTCCAACCCGAAATTTAGGGTACCCGAACCGAAAAATTCGAACCTGCAAAACCCGACCCGATGCCCACCCCTAGGAGCAATATCCATAACATTACCAGGCCCAAAATTCAGTCAACTTGACCCAGTATGAACTAATGGCGTGCAGCCCAAAATTTCAAACCAAATAGTCTAAAAAGTATTTGGCCCAAGTGTTGATAGGCGAACATCATCTAAATATGGAGCGAACAATTATTGAAGTCTAAAACAAAGAAAATCACTATTTGGGCGCATTAACCAACCTGGGAGGTGTATGAAGTGACGAACAACTCTCCCGACGAACAACAAATGGGCGAACAGGTATTAAGGCCCGGGACCAAGAATGAGCCAACTGTGGAGTCATCCATGACGAACAACTTGGTCAGAATATGATACAACAAATAGCCAAGGAGGTGTGTACAAGTGAACAAAGGACAGATCCCAAAGCCAGGCTAAACAAAGGCATAAGGCGAACAACTTCCCAAGTACAACCTCAAGAGGCGAACAACTTTCGGTTGGAGAATCAACAAGATCCATCAAGCCGACCTAGGCGAACAACAATGAGTCCGAGATAAGACCAAAGAAGACTTTGTAACTAAGATTTAGCTTAGATAAGGTCAAACTTGAGTCAAAAGGACACATGTCAAGCATGTAGCCTAGGGAGACCAAGAGCCAGGGGCACCTCATGCTTGCTAGTCTCTATAAATAGTTGTTCTCCAGCTTATGAAAGACAAGAAAAAAAATTCATAAACACTCCCAAACACACACAAATACACCTTAACTCACACGCATACGAAATTATTTCAATTTCGATTTTCATATATCTGAATTCGATAACCTAAACCCCGATTTACCATTTACGGTGGTAATCAATCACACGTTATTGATTGGTGACGTAAAAACGGATTAAAATAGCCACTAATCCTCACGATTAGATTCGTTCACCAACAATTTGGCGCTAGAAGGAGGGTTCGAACCTTCGGTTTAGTGTGATTACTCAAGAACTTCAAGTTGAAAACTTGAAGATTCAAAGGAAGTCTCAAGAAATATTTGAAGATACAAACAAAAGTGTTCTTGGTGTTCTTCAATTTTAAGATTAAGAAACAATTTAAATTGAAATGCCTCAATCTAAAGAGACCCAAGGATCACGTTTGTCGAAAAGAGCATCTCAGACCCGAGCCACGTCGGCTGACCACCAGGACCATGACCCGAGACATGCGAACAGGTCACAGCATACGGCCATAACACATAACCTCCCCCCTGAGATGGAGGCTTTGGCGAACAACCCCAACGAGTTGGCCAAAACCATTGCTGCTCTCCAGGCCCTCCAGAGGCAACAAGAGCAGGTTAGGCCAACACAAGCAAGGCCAAGGGACAAGTCCCTGGAAGTTGTTAGACCCAGGACCACTAGGGGCGAACAGCGAGAGGTTGATAGTGCCCAAGTCAGACGGAACAAGGGAAAGGCTAAGGTGGTCGACCAACAAGAAGTACAGGCTGAGTCTGGTCGCGGACGAACAACTATGTCTAGCCATGGGACAACACGTTCCAGTGCCCAAGACAGGCTTAGCCAACCCCAACGGGAAGCTGCTCGCCGGGGAGCAGCAGACGGGCGAGCAACTTTTGAACAGCCTCGCCCGTCAGTCCATGAAAGACTCTCTCAGTCAGCCTTCAGGCGCCTAGGGCCGAATGCGGCGAACAACATTAGGAGGCAAGCCCAGGAAGTGCCCACTCCAAGCGAGGGACTGCGACGAGCAGAAAGGTTAATGCCTTTGCTTGCCGAACAGCCTCCAAGTCAGGGGGCACCTCTTGATGAATTATCAAGCCTAAGGAGGGCTGTAGAAAACATGCAGGGGCAACTAGACCAACAGAGGGGGATGGGAACGACCAGCATGCCATCCTCACCTTTGGCAGCTCATATTTTGAAGGCCCCAATCCAGAAAAAAATTCAATTTCCGGCTAGCATTCAATATGAGGGCATCACCGACCCCCGGGTCCACTTAACGAAGTATACGGACTACATGGTCTCCGTGGGGGCCAGTGACGCCACCCAGTGCCGGAATTTTCCATTAACATTGGGCGATCGGGTTCACAAGTGGTTTTCATCAATGCCACCGGCATCAATCCACTCGTTCGTCCAATTAAGTCGAGAATTTCTTTCTCACTTTTCAACGGCGGGGTCGTATCTTTCCCAAAAACACCGGCTATCAGATTTGAGGCAAAATGATGATGAAACTGACCGGGCATTTATGGAAAGATTCAATAAAGTTTTACTAGAAGGAGAACCGGTGAGCGAAGATACAAAGATCGTCGCTGTGATGGCCGGGTTGAAAAAAGGGTCGAAGTTATGGAAGGAGGTACGTCTGAAGTGCCCAAAGACTTATGCCGAGTTCAGAAACCAAGCTGGCATTTTCGTTTCCATGCACGAGGCCCTACAAACAAATTTAGGGGAGAACAAAGCTGATCCTAAGGAGAATAACAAAAAGCCCGTCGGGACAAGCTACAGGGTCCCGAAAAACATGAAAGCATTCACTGAAGGATCGGATTTGAAAGAAAAATTGAACCAAGTATTGACAGTATCGGTCGATACTGTGTATGAGAGTGTAAAGGAGAGAGAGTTGCTTTCCCCACCACGTAAAATCCGTCAGGATACTGGCAAACTCAACCCGAACAAGTATTGTGCCTACCATCAAAGTGTGGGGCATTTTACGAGTGAGTGTAGAGATTTGCTTAAGCAACTCTGGCGATTTTATGAGGAGGGAAAGCTCTCCGATTTCGTTAAAAGGCAACCTGGTAAAAGAGCCCGGGAGAACAACTCAGAAGACGAAGAGGATGGTCAATCCCAGAGAAACAACAGACCCGGGCGACCAGTTCCCAATATGCCAGCTCAACCTTTAGAAGATCTGTTCATGATGGAACCCGCAGGTCCCGCGGGAGGGTGTTTTGATGGACAACCACCTGAATCTAACCGGAAGAGGAAAGCGGAGCTACGAGCGATTGGCCAAGTACAAGAGATGGGAGTTAAGCCGTCTATTATGCAAACGGCAGAATTAACTTTCACCGAAAAAGACCTTGAAGGCGTCTTAACTCCGCACAATGATTCGCTCGTAATCTGTGCAAAGATTATGGGGACCAGAGTCCATAGACTGTTGGTGGACACCGGAGCCTACACGAACATCTTATTCAAGAAGACCCTCGATAATCTGGGAGATTATTCGGGTTATGTTCGGAATACAACACATAGAATCGTAGGCTTCGGGAATGCTGTGACAACACCGTTGGGAATTGTAACATTAGCTGTACAACTTGTAACGGCCGATGAACCCGAAAGAAATATAACAAGAATGGTAGATTTCTTGGTTGTAGACCAGGAGTCGACCTATAACGGGTTTCTTGGCCGGCCTTTTCTTAATGAATTTAAAGCTGCGTGTTCCACTTACCACTATTGTTTGAAATTTCCAACAGCTAGTGGAACAGGCACAATTAAAGGAGACCAACGGAGAGCACGAGAATGCGTTCAACAGCTACGAGCAAAATTTGTACAAATATCCATGATGGAAGCAACAAGTCATCCCATCAACGAACCATCAATACTAAACAATATGGACATAGACGACCACATGGATGTGGACGAACAACACTTGGACGAGCAAGTGTTGGACGAACAACTCGTTACCACCCGCGAGGAACCTCCATCTGACGAACAACAAAGGGGTGGTGACGACCAACCTTCAGTGGAGGACTTGGAGGGCCAAGTACAAACGAACAACAATAGGACGAAACCAAATGATGATCTTGAACCCCGCCTGGGGGCAGAGCCCATGAACATCGAAAATGATTCCAACCCTGAGGAACCCATACTTGATCCCCGTTGGAAGGGACAAAAACGATGAGCGACTCCAGTCGAAGAGCTGGAGGCGTTCAAAGTTAATCCCAACAGCGAAGATCTTGAATTATTCATAGGATCTGAGCTCCCAGAGCCTTACAGATCCCGAATGAAAGAGTTCCTCACCAAGAATCTAGATGTCTTTGCTTGGTCTCATGCAGATATGGTGGGGATAGATCCAAAACATGCTTGCCACAAGCTGAATATAAACCAAGCCAGAAAGCCCGTCCATCAAAAGCGGAGGAAGTACGGCCCAGACAAATACCAAGCTTTAAATGAAGAAGTTAAGAAGTTGCTAGACAACGATCTCATTCGACAGGCACTCTGTCCACAATGGGTAGCAAACCCAGTACTCGTGAGGAAACCAAACGGGACCTGGAGGCTATGCATAGATTTTACGGATCTGAATGCAGCATGCCCGAAGGACAATTTTCCTCTCCCACATATCGATCAATTGGTGGACAGCACTGCAGGTCACGAAATGTTGACATTTATGGATGCTTTCGCCGGGTATCATCAAATTCCTATGCATCCAGATGACCAAGAGAACACGGCGTTTTATACAAACAAAAACTTGCTGTGTTGGAAGAGAATGCCATTTGGCCTCATAAATGCCGGAGCAACATACCAAAGACTGGTGAACAAGATGTTTGATCAACAAATTGGAAACACAGTTGAAGTTTACGTGGACGATATCGTGGTTAAAAGTCCCAGGAAGGAAGACCATCTTCAACATTTGACTCAAGTGTTCGAAATTCTTCGACACTATAACATGAAGTTGAATCCAAAGAAAAGCAGCTTTGGAGTCCACTCAGGGAAATTCTTGGGTCATCTTGTTAGCCAGCGGGGAATTGAGGCCAACCCTTCAAAAGTTAAAGTCATCCTGGATATGCAACCACCACGTTCGGTGAAAGAAGTGCAAAGACTCACCGGGTGCCTAGCAGCATTAAACCGGTTCATATCCAGATCAGGGGACAAGTGCCGTCCATTCTTCGAGGCCGTCAAAAAAGGGAAATTTGCATGGACTAACAACTGTCAAGCGGCCTTCGATCAACTTAAAGACTACCTGGGAGATGTCAAAATCCTATCAAAACCAATCCCAGGAGAAAAGCTCTTTCTATACTTAGCCGCATCAGAAGTTGCCATCAGTTCTGTTTTGGTGCGGGAGGACGGCAAATTCCATCAACCAATCTATTATGTCAGCCAAGCTTTACACGAAGCAGAGATCAAATATGCCCCAACCGAAAAGCTGGCGTATGCTTTGGTTATGAGCGTGAGGAAGTTACGACCATATTTCTTTGACCATCAAGTCGAAGTTCTAACAACTTTCCCGCTCAGGCAAATTCTCCATCGCCCCGACACTGCAGGTCGTCTCTTAAGATGGTCACTAGAGATTAGCCAATTCGGGGTGACCTATGCTCCTCGAACAGCGATCAAAGGGCAAGCATTAGCCGACTTTATAGTCGAACTAACTTTCCCACCAGATCCGACGAGAGGACTTGATCATCCTTGGCATCTCTATGTGGACGGATCATCAACCAACATAGCCTCGGGGGCAGGAGTAGTATTAATAAGTCCAGACAGACAAATATTCACCTCGGCAATCAGATTTGGTTTCATGGCAACCAACAACGAAGCTGAGTATGAAGCTCTTATCGCTGGTCTCCACCTATCCCTTGCAGTTGGTGTCAGACGCTTGCAAATATTTGGCGACTCACAATTGATCGTAAACCAAGTCCGAGGTGAATACGAAGCAAAAGATGATCACATGATCGAATATCAACGGATTGTTGCTCACCTGATGTCCATGTTGCAGCAAGTTTTCATACAGCAAATCCCAAGGACGAGCAACACTCATGCAGACGCGCTTGCCCGACTAGCAACGGGTGAAGGCCCCGTAGAGTTGGCAGATATTATAGTTACAAAGATGAAAGATCCATCAACAGTAAGCTATAGTGTCAATCAACTCGACGATCAAACCAGTGAAGAAGAAGACTGGAGAGCAAGTATAGTCAAATACTTGAAAAGTGGGGAAAAACCAAACAATCCTTTTGAAACTGCCAAGCTAATAAAGCGAGCCGCCAGATATACTCTGGTGGGCGAGCAACTCTTCAAAAGGGGAATATCAATCCCACTTCTCAAGTGTTTGCCTAGGGGGCAAGGGCAAGCAGTACTCGAAGAGATACATGCTGGAGTATGTGGAAATCATACTGGGGGGCAAGCTTTGGCATACAAGACAATCAGACAAGGCTATTATTGGCCGACTTTACGTCAAGACGCAATCAAAAAAGCCAAGACTTGCCATCAATGTCAGATTTTTGCCCCAGGCTTCCATACCCCGGCTCGAGAACTTGTGTCAGTATACAGCCCATGGCCTTTTGCAAGATGGGGGATGGACATCATTGGTCCTTTCCCAGCTGGAGTTGGAAATGTTCGATTCGCCGTCGTGGCAGTCGATTATTACACAAAATGGGCGGAAGCAGAGGCCATGGTGAATATCACACAACAGAAGATGATCAACTTTATTTGGAAGAACATTGTCTATCGTTTTGGAGTTCCACAAGCAATTGTGACAGACAATGGTCCACAATTTGATGGACAAGAATTGAGAGAATTCTGTACGAAATGGGGGATCAAGAAACATTACTCCACACCTTATCACCCCCAGTCGAATGGACAAGTTGAAGCTGTGAATAAAATCATAAAGCATACATTAAAAGTGCGACTGGCGGAGAGTAAAAGCAGTTGGTCTACAGAACTTCCGGAAGTCTTATGGGCATACAGAGTTTCTCCCAGGTCTAGCACCGGAGAAACACCCTTTGCAATGGCTTTCGGGACAGAGGCTGTAATACCAATTGAGTTAAAGGCTACTACATTTAGGACGACCAACTTTGATGAATAGGCGAACAACTCTGCTCTAAATGCTGAATTGGATTTGCTCGAAGAAAAAAGGTTGAATGCCGAGCTAAAAAATGCCACATACAAGCAGCGAGCAGAACGTTACTATAATTCCCATGTAAAAGTTAGGGAATTCAGAGTTGGAGATTTGGTTCTAAGAAAGTTGCTCGCCCAATCTCCAGGTGTATTGGGACCAACTTGGGAGGGCCCGTATCGTATAACAGAAAAATACATCAATGGCGTATACGATATTGAGGACATGGAAGGCAAGCCGGCCCAATACTCCTGGAATGCTGTACATCTAAAGAAGTACTATCAATAAAGTTGGGCGAACAAATGTCTTGGGGGGCAAGGGATGCGTATGAGCTGAAGGAAGGCTAAGAAGGTTAAAAACTTGCCTAATTTTTTAAATTTTCTTAAGTATAGATTCAAAAGTTGCTCGGCACATTGTATAGTCTGGTGCTAGTGCTTTTGATTTTATAGATAGAGTTGCTCGGCAAAAAATATTATAAGAGAGCAAGTTTTAGTTTGTGTTTAAAGCTGTTCGTCAGATTGTATATGATAGTGATGGACAGTCTTGCAACACTTGTAATTATTTTGCAATGTAAATATAATAGTTGTTCGTCAAAAAAGGAAAAGTCCAAAAGCTTGAGGTACAAGTCCATTCAAAGGTTGTTCGTTTTACAAATGAACAGAACCTAAGGACCAAAGCCACTTAAAGGTTGTTCGTTTCTTAAAATGAACAGAACCTAAGGCTGAACCCTGATTCCACTAAAGGCAAGTTCAATTCGAACAAAAGCCCAACATTATATGTTATAATTGTAAAGGCAATTAACATATATAAGAAAATGAGCGAACATGAGAAAGACGTTCCATTAATCAAAGGCATTAAGCCTAAAAAATAGTACAAGCTGGAAGCAGCCATTACAAGTACTACAAAAAGGAGCGAACAACTATTACAAAGAAAACAGGAAAAAAGCTAAGTCCTAAAACTACTGCTGTTCGGCGGGAGGAGGATCTTGAGGTTGCTCGGCAGAGGGGTCGACAATCATGTCCCGAGCAAGGTCTTCAGCCGCCTTATCCTCCGCTTCTTTAGCGATTTGCTCGTCCGCGACAGCCGGTTCATCTTCTTGTTCGCCATCATCAACAATTGATGGAGGATGAGTGATGTTGATGCTGGGGTCAAGTTTATCCAGTTTAACCCCCAGCACAACCAAATCCGCCAATTGGATTTTGACGTTGTTCGGCGGAGGATAGTTCTCGAGGAACTCATTTAAATCCTTGGCCATCTCCTCCACCATCTCCTTGTAGTCATAGGCATCAGCCGTACGGATGCTGTCCGCGTAGGCACAAATATATCCAAGGTTGGAGATGGGGCCGGTACGAATTTGAACCTCCTCTTCAAGTTGCTCACGGGTGAAGAGGTTGGCTTCTGCTTCCCGGAGACGAGCATTCTCCGCCTCAAGCTCAGCAATTCTTTGTTCGGCCGAAGTCAATCTCTTCTCTCCCTCGCCGAGCAAATTCTCCTTATCTTTCAGCTCTTTGGACATGGCCTGAATCTCTTCAAGGCGCTTGTGCTCAGCATCAATGTAAACATTGATCTGGTTGTTAAGGCGAGCAATCTTGGCCTCGTATTGGCTCACCAGGCCATCTTTTTCTTCAGAAAGTTGCCGAGCAGTATTCGCATATTGGCGGGCAGACTTTTCTTGCTCGGCAACTTGGGTGATTGCCCTCTGCGCAGTAACAAGGCCGTTGGCGACGAGCATCATCGAAAGATGGAGATTGTCCATCTGCCCCTGCTGAAGGATGGCCTTGTCCAGAGGACGCGTCCAGGCCCGGGCGACCAACTCCGTCGCCTTGCGAACATGTTCGCCAGGAATCTCCCTTATGTTTACGGGAGTCTTCGAGCAAGCGTACTGATGTACGACACTTGCTCGGCCGGGATAATCATCGGCACGGTATCTGCAAACAAAAAAGCAATTGATACTTAGAAAAATAAAAAAAATGGATGAAAGTTGTTCGGCAAGAGAGGATAGATACTTACTCGGCAAACTTCCGATCATCCCATCCTAGGAATGTAAGGTCTTCTGGGCCACGGGGTGAGCCTACATCTTTGCTCGCTTTCCCCGACTTTTCCGTGGGCTCCCCAGAAGAACGCCTAATAGCATCCTCTTCATGGCGAGCATGGCTTTCGCCCACCTTTTCTTTCCCCTTGCCGGGGACATCTCCGGCCAATGGGGTCCCATCTGCCTTCTTAAGGCGCTTACCACCACGAGGTGGGGAGACGGGAGGAGACCGAATTTGAACTGGGGGGGCAGCCGGTCGTGGAACTTTAGCCCCCTCAGGCCTGTTCGACATGGCGAGCACAGCTTGTGGAGGGTCCCCTCTCCTTTTCTTCCCTCTTGGTGGCCCCATTTCAAGGACCTTCTGCTCAAGAAGAGCGTAGCTTGGGGGAACGGCGACTGTTACTTGCTCAGCTAAAAAAAAAAAAAAAAAAAAAAAAAAGAAAAGGTTAAAATTAGACGAGCAAGTTAAACATGTTAACGACGAACAAGACTTGAGCAGGGAGTTAGGAATTTCCATACCAGGGGGCACCTCAGCTTGAGCCTCCAAATGATGTGGGTAAGTCAAAAGGCGAGCAGCTTTTTGACACCTTGATCGGCAGAGATAGTCTATAGTTCTATCTGCTTTATTGCGGAGGCCGACCAAGCACGAAGTAAACAGGAACTCGGAGTTCAACTCCTCCTCTTTCGAATCCCACTTGGGTAGACGAGGGCCTGCGAACAAACAAAAAAAGTTAAATTAGAACAACTGTCCAAAGGCGAGCAAGAATTGAACTTACGTTTCAGTTTTCCATAGGCCGCTGGAGAATTTATTCGTCCAGGGCCGCCGTGTGGACCAGAAGATGCTCGCCAATCACCCCCAATCCAGAAGAAGTGCTGTTTCCAATCACGAATCTTGTTCGGCACTTCTTCCACCATTTTCAACCCAGTCCTGGCCTTGAGGTAGTGATAGCCATCTTCTCCTCGGGGGCAACTCGTGATTGTCATCAGGTAGTTGATCTCTTCCGCAGTGATCCGATCAACGTACCCCTCCAAAGCGAACAGGCACATAGAGCCTAAAAGGTTCATCCACCCAATTGGGGTAATCTGAGTTATAGCCAAGTTGGTCGCCTCTAAGAATCGACCAACAACAGGTGGAAGAGGTAACTTCAACCCAGCAATCAAGGTGTGGATGTTGATCGCCGTGCATCCGGGAGGTGGGCGATCAGCTCTTTCCTTTCTCCGAGGAGCCCACATGTGGATATCATATGGGATCTTATAGTCCTTCCGGATGGAGTCCAGTTCATCTTCGCGAACAACACTCTTGATCTTGCTCGCCTGGTAATCAGTCTTCACCTTGTCCATTATTTGTCTTTGTGGACGAGGAAAGCTGTTCGCATATCTTTCAGCATATGCTCGCCATTCGAATAGGCGAGCAACCCCAGCCGGGATCTCACTTTCCCGCATCCTTGGGGATGGAAAATTGATACCCTCCAAAAATTCACGAGTGAGCTCGTTAAGATCTGGATCTTCAGATTCGGCAGAAGACGAAGAATTTTCGTCCCGATTTTTGTTCGCCACAACCGTTAGTTCTCTCCCAGATGGGCCCACACCGGTGTCCTCCACAGAGCGAACCACTGAATCCACGTGAAGATCCGACGCCAAGGAAATCTCGAAGGGAGGTTGATTGACGGGGACCGCGACTGGAAAGAGTGGGTCTAAGGTCTCCTCAGTCTTATTGCTCGAGTGCGAAGACATAGAAGAAGAAGAAAAATCCAGGCGACGGTAGAAAGAGTTGCAGACGGCGGCGCTTCCCCGGAGAAGACGGTGGCGCTAGGATCCACACGGCGGCGATTGAATTTTCGAGAGAAAAAGATAGAAAGAAGAAGGTAACTACCTGGGAATGAAGATTTGAAGCCAAATACTGAAGGACGGACGCCGAAAAAAAACTTGAAATCGCCGGAGGAGGATGGAAATCGCCGGAGCACTGTAGCAAGAGGGAGAAAAGTGGGAAAATTTTCAGTTTTCCCACTATTTATACCCCAAGCAAAAACGGGGTCCCAGGCGTAATTTCCCGAAAACTCAGAGGTCAAATTGAGAGGAAACGGGGTAAATTCCGAGCTAAACTAGAAGATGAAGGACCTATAAACAATTATAGGGGCGCGTCGCCTTGGGGCTGCTCGCGCGTGAGCGGCGCGCAATCATTGCGCTGGCGTCATCTTCGTGATCTCCCCAGATCATGGGAAGACGAAACGGTTATTCCAACATTGCTCGTCACAGAGATGTTGTTCGTCCAAATCTTGGCCAAGACGATATCCTAACTACAGTTGCTCGCCGCAAAATTACTCGTCTGATGCAACATCTAGTCAGGATAGGGGGCAATTGTTGATAGGCGAACATCATCTAAATATGGAGCGAACAATTATTGAAGTCTAAAAACAAAGAAAATCACTATTTGGGCGCATTAACCAACCTGGGAGGTGTATGAAGTGACGAACAACTCTCCCGACGAACAACAAATGGGCGAACAGGTATTAAGGCCCGGGACCAAGAATGAGCCAACTGTGGAGTCATCCATGACGAACAACTTGGTCAGAATATGATACAACAAATAGCCAAGGAGGTGTGTACAAGTGAACAAAGGACAGATCCCAAAGCCAGGCTAAACAAAGGCATAAGGCGAACAACTTCCCAAGTACAACCTCAAGAGGCGAACAACTTTCGGTTGGAGAATCAACAAGATCCATCAAGCCGACCTAGGCGAACAACAATGAGTCCGAGATAAGACCAAATAAGACTTTGTAACTAAGATTTAGCTTAGATAAGGTCAAACTTGAGTCAAAAGGACACATGTCAAGCATGTAGCCTAGGGAGACCAAGAGCCAGGGGCACCTCATGCTTGCTAGTCTCTATAAATAGTTGTTCTCCAGCTTATGAAAGACAAGAAAAAAATTCATAAACACTCCCAAACACACACAAATACACCTTAACTCACACGCATACGAAATTATTTCAATTTCGATTTTCATATATCTGAATTCGATAACCTAAACCCCGATTTACCATTTACGGTGGTAATCAATCACACGTTATTGATTGGTGACGTAAAAACGGATTAAAATAGCCACTAATCCTCACGATTAGATTCGTTCACCAACACCAAGTAGCCAATATCCCTTAATTGGCCTAACAATACAAGAATACAACCAAAAAAGACCACATCAGATTAGGCCTAATTCAATTGTATTTTGAGTTAACGGAAACAGAGACCAGAATGGTTTAACAAATTAAGGCCCACGAATCTCTTCTTGAAGAGTCGTCCTGTTTCTGTCTTTCCCCATTCGACGCGTCCATTCAGAGATCGCGTCTCTTCTTCAATTGTCGGCTTCGCGAGGAACCTCAACGCCGCGAAATTATATCGCCAGAAGGTCTTATAGAGCCGCCGCCGGCAAACTTGAAAGACATCCTGCTGAAGATCAGCGCATCGGCGCTCGAAACCGTTTGCCTCCACAAGATAGATATTTCATTGACCAACCGCGGTCAACTAAACTGTGCCGCCGGATTCCATCGATCAACCTCCGCCCTGAGGCACAGTTACAGCGTACCACCGGCACGACGCAGAGGAGCACCACTCAATGACGTCAGTCTCTGATCTACTTAAATCGGCGATACACCCGAACACCGGTATCGCTGCATCGCATCCGCGTCGTTCATGACCGAACGCTGCCGCCGTTTACTGGGCGTCGCCGCTGCCTGCGCGGACCTGCCTTGTGCGTCGCTCATCAGCACCGACGCGAGATCTCGACGTGGCGGTGTGTGCCGCTATCACTACTAGAATCGCCGGTACCTGCTTCCATTTCACAGATCCAGTCTGCAAAAGCACGGGTTCGTCGCTATTCTTCACCAGATCGAAAAGAAATGGTTGCGTGCGGCCTTAGGCCCGCCATCACACTCACGACGACATTGTCGCTTAGAATCCGGCGCGAGTCCTCCTTGCCTCCAAATTATTAAAATTGCGGCAAATACGAATGTCGGTGTCGCTGCATTGCCGTCGAATTCACGCTCCCGCCAATGACGCATCGCTGAAGAAAAACCAACAAGCCTACAATTTTGAAAATCATCGTGTCCTTTTTCTTCAAGCAGCGCTTTGATCTATCGCCGTGCTCGAACCACCATCATTCTCGCAATATGTATTATTAAGTGAGGCGGAATGGTTGAGAGACTTCGAGCGCTGATGCGTATTGACTTTTAAAATTTGGGGTATTCAATCTAGATTTTCAAAAGTCTTTAAAAATCCTGAGATATTCAATACGGATTTTAAAAAGTCTTAAAAAATCTTTAGGTATTCAACAGTCTATGAAATATTTATTTATAATTTACTTTAACATTAAAATTATATATAAATATATTAATTATATATAAAAAATAATGCGGCTCCCCGCGGGGAACGAGACGAGATCCCCCGGGCTGAGAATACTATCCCGGTCCCCGCCTACGGGGCAAAAAAATTATCCGTCTCTGTTTGCTTTGGGGATTATCCGCCCCGTTGTCAAGTCTACTCTTCAAAAAATATAAATAAATTTTACTCTCGAAAATCTCTTCTAACAACCTGAAACTTCTAATGAGGGCGAGGTATAATGATTATGGAAATGAAGATGAAATAATAATGCATTTTTTTTAAAAATAATTTGGATAAATTTTTTTTATATACAAGTGTGTCCCATATATATTTGCATCAATGGTTCCAGCGCCGGAGTCTATGTATATCCATGTAAATCAATAAAAAAAAATGTATTCCACAATCCTATAAAGTCTATGAAAATCCAAATAAATCAATAAAAAAGTCAGTCAAACTCTGCATGGAATCTATAGATTTTCTAAATTCACAGACTTTTTAAAGTCCAAAAAAATCCGATAGAATCCCAATTGAATACACCCCTCTTTGTTTATCAGTCTGGCAAACATTCAGAATAGAGATTTCAATTAATTCCTAATAATAAGCTTCCTTAGAAAATAAATTAAAATTTTAGGAAGTATTTTAGGATTACTTCCCTGGAAAGAACCACGAAAATTGAATCTTCTATATCGATGTATATGCAACGCATCATCGAATACACACAAAAATATCGTTTTACGATTGTTTGAAAAAAATTAGGATAATAGATGTTGGTGTGTGTAGACGAATATGACTATACAAGACACAGACTAATACGAAAGTCGAGACACGAGTTTAACTCGCTCTCCGTAAGACGATATTGCCCTGTACCCAGGTGTAATACGGTTCCATGGAAATCGCCCCCAAGATACAACGACTTTAGAGCCTTCCGCTCGCTGCACTACGTAACGGAAGCTATCGGCGAACGGACTAGGGTATCCGGAACTTTCTTGACACGACTCTAATGCAAGACTACTAACATTAATATGCATATGCACTTGTATGAAAGCGAATTTCAAATGAATGTATATCATTCCGAACTGAATTACAAATGACAAATGTGGGGGGTCTATTTATAGATTTCCAAGGGTCGTTAGGTAATAGTTGCGACTCTTCACTGTAACTCTTATTTTCCAAAAGTTATAACTCTTGGAAATTCACAACTATTCACCAAAAGTTATATCTCTTAAAGACACAACATTTGGAATAGTTTTATCAAAAGACATGACACTTCATGCCTATAAGTCGCAATCCTTCACTATTACCTTTATATATACATTCATCAATGTACTTATCCACATATTAAATGACATTAATTTCTCATTCACCCTAAATTTGGTTTTGAGAAATCGAATCAACCAAATCCATTTCGCAAAATGGATAATTAAATCGTCACTTAATATTTAATTAAATATGGTCAAAACCAATATTTTCCAACAGAAACATGGTCTCATTCATTCCAATATTAATATTATTTGCAAAACATGACCTCTTAAGTAATGACCAACAAAATATGAGCGTAGAACGTAGAACTATGTTATCTCCTAGTGGATGTGATTGAGGTTTAGAGTTTACACTACAAAAAAAACACTGTTTTGCGATGGAATTTACGACGGAAAATCCGTCGCATACAGTGTTTTGCGATGGATTCTGCGACGGACACGTATTCATTCCTAAAACAGACGTAGCTAATTTTTGCGACGGATTTTGCCCTCCGTCGCAAATTAACGACGGACAAATCCGTCGCAAAATTGGCGGGTCAGACCCGGCCGGGTCGCACAGAATTTGCAACGGACAGTAGTCAGTCGCAAATCTTTCGAGTTAGACCCGATCGGGTCAACAACATTTGCGACGGCCAAATTCCATCGCAAATGTATATATATATTTTTTTATTTTTTTCTGTTATAATTTGCGACGAGCTGTTTTCCGTCGCAAAATTCAAAATTTGCGACAAAATTGGCCGTTGCAAATTACCGAGCCTATACAAAAAAAAAAGTGGCTCGCGTGGTTCGAGCCCGGGCACCCGGGGCGGGCGGGGCGGGCGCGGACCACTGGGCCACCCGGCCCATTGCTTATTATATGCGGCCTACCTTCTATATTACTCTTATTAGGCCTTGAACAATTAATCCAATTTTGCGCCCAAGGGGAATCGAACACGGGACCTCTTGTGCAAGAGGAGGGGGCGCGCGCCACTAGGGCACAAACTACTTTTGTTCATTTTTATGCAATTAATTGTATATGTATTCAAATTAAGTTATTTTTTTTATAATTCACCAAATTAATTTCTTTTCGTATCTAAGTTGTTTATTAAAATATTTTGCCCAACTATTTTTTTTTATTTTGTAAAATTATTTATTTCGACAATGCATAATTTAATAATTCGTTCATTTGTACGCAATTAATAGTATATGTATCCAAATTGACTCATTTTTTTCTATAATTCACCAAATTAATTCATTTTCGTTTCTCACTTGTTTTTATAAATGTTGTGGCAAATTTAATTTTTATTAGTTTGGTAAAATTATTTATTTCGACTCCCGCTTAAATTTATAATTCGTTCATTTGTATGCAATTAATTGTATATGTATCCAAATTGATTCATTTTTTTTTTCATAATTCGCCAAATTAATTTCTTTTTGTATCTAAGTTGTTTATTAAAATATTTTGCCTAACTATTTTTTTATTTCGTATTAAAATTTTTATTTTTTTTTAAATTCAAACTAAAATAAATTCACAAAATTATAAATTAAAGTAACAATTCAAACTAAAAAAAATTGTACTTCATATTTATTAAAAATCAAATTTTCTTAACCGTCGGAAATAAATCCGTCTTCCTCTTCCTCCTCATCCTCGCCCAGGTTAACAATCGGCGGCATTGATGGCTGGGTCGGCGGGATCGGCGGCATCGATGGCTGGGTCGGCGGGATCGGCGGCATCGGTGTCACAGACATTTGCGCTCGTGGCACTGAATCAGAGGCGAAAATCTGCCACCACGCCTGCATGGCGGCTGTATACTCCTGCACCTCGACCCGATACCGCTCTATCTCGGCTGTATACCGGTCGTGCGCCTCTCGCTGCTGCCTCTCATACTCTTCCTTCTCTCGCTGCTGCCTCTGCATGTTCTTCATCTGCTCCACCACTATGGCAAGCTGCCTCTCGACCTCACTGGGATGAGAGTCGATGGAAGACTGAGAGGAGGATGAGCCCGAGCCACGAGGTCGGAAAAAGTTCTTTCCGAAGCTGCCCAATCCAGCGAATCGCCCCTTTTTAGCCTTGACGTTCTTGAAGTACAATTCATTTTGAACGTCAACAGAAGGCTGTGTGGGGGGCATCGACCCCGACCCCTCTGCTGTTTCCTCAGGCTGAGGCTGAGAGGCAAGGTCCTCGAGCATCTTTCTCTACAAATTAATTATACAAAAAATTAAATAAATTGAACACAAAATATAAAATAATACTTTTAATATTAAATATTGAAATAATACTATTAATATTGAAATAATACTTACGTGGATCTCGCTGGTACAGCCGTAGGTAGACTTCCCAGTCTCCTCGACGAGTGAGTGGGCAAGCTGCAATCTCTCAAAATGAGAGGGCTCGCGTCCTTGCTCCGCCGCCTAATTAGAAAAAAAGATACTCCCTCCGTCCACCAAATTTTTACCCGCTTTCCTTTTTTGTCCGTCCACCAAATTTTTACCCATTCCTCTTTTGGAAATAAACTACACACACAAACAAAAAATGGGTCCCACAATACCCACCACAATATTCTTACTTTATCTACTTTATTCACTTTTTCAATAAAATATCAATTTTCATTAAAAACTGTGCTCTACAGTAACCGGGTAAAATTTTCGTGGACGGAGGGAGTAGTAAAAATTAATACCACTCATAAAAATTAGGAAAAAAATAATATAAATTCAAAAACTATAAAATTGAAGACGAAACTTACAAATCTCAACCCGTGCTCATAAATGGACCGAGAACCGGCCCGATGTCTCGCCATCCCTTCTCCATTAGGGTCACTACGCCGATTCGCCTTGTTTTTCACCGACTTCTCTTTGAATTCAGGAGAATCCTAGTACCGGAGGAATTGGTCCCAAATTGGCCGTCTTTCACTGCCAGTCCTCATGTCGGTGGCCACTCCATGCTTGTACCACTTCTCCCTTATTCTAAAAAGGAGGTCTTTGTACCTTTCCGCCGCATATTTTTCGAAATTCTTCCACATCTGGTAATCGTGCTCCCGTGCCCAGACACATTCTTTCTACAATTACAATTTAAATGTAAATATATGTTTATATATTTGATATTAAAAATCGGTGAATTAATAAATTAAATTAATACCTTAAACTCCTCGAAGTATGTCTGTTTCTTTGCATCGGACACTAGCCCCCAGCTGTAAGCGGTGGGCTCGAATCCACATCCAAGGATGGACTGAGAAACCTGATTACTAGCCTCATGACCAGGAATCCAACTGTAAAATTAAAACTTCAAAGTTAGTAAAATAATTAGGTTTTAATTAATAAAAAAATTGAGTATAAAATATTAAAACTTATGTTGAACCATGTGTCTGAACAGTCATTCGTGCTTTAACAACCGGATGCTGTCGGGAGGAGGATGAGCCCTCAGCAGTCTGCTGTGAGGAGGAGCCAGGCTATGAAGACGTCTCTGATTGAGACCTCGATCTGAAAATAGGTGGAACCACGGGTCTCAGTGAGGCCCGTCGTCTCCTCCCTCCTCGCCCTCCTCGACTCGCCTCCTCATCCCTCGGAGGCTGCTGACTGCCACTGCCACTGCCACTGCCTTGTCCGCTCATCTATAACAAAATTCAAAATATTAAATTAAAATCAATGAAATTAAACATGCTGTAAAAATCTATAACATAATTCGAAAAAAATTCTAAACACGCTTTAAAATTAAATTATAATTCAAACAATTCAACTAAAATCAATTCTAAACTTAACAAATTCAACTATTTCTAAACATGCTTTAAAATAAAATTAAAATTCGATCAACTAATCTAATTCAACTAAAATCAATTCTAAACTTAACAAATTCAACTATTTCTAAACATGCTTTAAAATTAAATTAAAATTCGATCAACTAATCTAATTCAACTAAAATCAATTCTAAACTTAACAAATTCTAAACATGCTTTAAAATTAAATTATAATTCAAACAATTCAACTAAAATCAATTCTAAACTTAACAAATTCAACTATTTCTAAATATGCTTTAAAATTAAATTAAAATTCGATCAACTAAAATCAATTCATTTCTAATATAATTCAAACAATTCAACTAATTCAATTATAAGCTTAAAAAATTCTAAACATACTTTAAAATTAAATTAAAATTTGATCAACTAAGCTAATTCAACTAAAATCAATTCATTTCTAATATAATTCAAACAATTCAACTAATTCAATTATAAGCTTAAGAAATTCTAAACATGCTTTAAAATTAAATTAAAATTCGATCAATTAATTAAATTATAATTCAACTAATTCAACTAAAATCAATGCATTTCTAATATAATTCAAACAATTCAACTAATCCAATTCTAAACTTAACAAAAATTAAACATGCTTTAAATTAAAATTCGATCAACTAATTCAACTATTTCTAAACATGCTTTAAAATTAAATTAAAATTCGATCAATTAAGCTAATTCAACTAATTCAATTCATTTCTAATATAATTCAAACAATTCAACTAATTCAATTATAAGCTTAAGAAATTCTAAACATGCTTTAAAATTAAATTAAAATTCGATCAACTAATTAAATTATAATTCAACCAATTCAACTAAAATCAATGCATTTCTAATATAATTCAAACAATTCAACTAATTCAATTCTAAACTTAACATAAATTAAACATGCTTTAAATTAAAATTCGATCAACTAATTCAACTATTTCTAAACATGCTTTAAAATTAAATTAAAATTCGATCAACTAAGCTAATTCAACTAAAATCAATTCATTTCTAATATAATTCAAACAATTCAACTAATTCAATTATAAGCTTAAGAAATTCTAAACATGCTTTAAAATTAAATTAAAATTCGATCAACTAATTAAATTATAATTCAACTAATTCAACTAAAATCAATTCATTTCTAATATAATTCAAACAATTCAACTAATTCAATTCTAAACTTAACAAAAATTAAACATGCTTTAAATTAAAATTCGATCAACTAAATCAACTAAAATCAATTCATTACTAATATAATTCAAATAATTCAACTACAATCAATTCTCAACTAAAATCAATTCATTAAACATGCTTTAAAATTAATTTTTAAACGGTAAAAATGAAGAAAACTTACGGTTTATTGGTAGAAAATATCGAAACGAGAACTCGGTGGGGACGGACAGCTCTACAATCAACTAAACCCGACTTCTCATTCCTTTTCCTTTCGTTTTCCTCCTCTTCTTCTTTTTTCTCGCACTCTCCGTCTGTTTTGCGAGGAGAGTTTTATAAGTGTAAAAAAAATTGCGACGGACGCCTATCCGTCGCAAATTTTGCCTGTCAAAGCATAAACGACGTCGTTTTTACTGATTTGCGACGGCTTTTCCGTCGCAATTCAGTCAACGCACCGTTTCCCGAGAAGACGCGTAAAAACGGTTCGGATTTGCGATGGACATTCCGTCGCAAATCAGTCAATGGACCGTTTCCCGAAAGGTCGCGAATATAAATGTAAGATTTGCGACGGCTTTGGTCCGTCGCAAATACAAAGTTTAAAATTGCGACGGCCTGTTCCGTCGTAAATCAGTCAAACGGGTCGCTTCCCGAATGGTCACCTTTAAACGGGTATGTTTTGCGACGGAAGAGACCGTCGCAAAATCAAAGTTGAAATTTGCGACGACCTCTCCTTCGCAAATGTAGCCGGTTTAAGACGAAGGCGGTGGGCCCTAGTTGTTGCGACAGACTTTTCCGTCGCAAATTACTAACTTTTGCGACGGTCTTCCTAAGTCGTCGCAAAGTGTCATCTTTTTCGACGGCTTACCAAAATCCGTCGCAAATTCACGAAATTTGTGACGGATATTTGGTCGTCGCAAATTTTCCGTCGCTAAACTCCGTCTTTTTTGTAGTGTTAGAACATGGATCGTGAGTGAAGATAATAAGTTGGAGATAATTAAATATTTTTTTGTTTGGATAATTTAGAATTTCTGGATGAATTGAGCGAGTATGAAAATAAATTTTATTTTTATATTTTAGGCAGCGTAATTTAATTTACGTGTTTTGAATTTAATTTTTATTATTTAATTATTTACACGTCAGCAGGAAAGGTGGATTCTCGCATCCACACGTGATCGGGGATATTTTTAAATATTTAGTAAAAGTATGTGCTATATTTGGAAAGAGAAAAAAGTATGTGCTAAAATTAATGAAAAACTTAAAGTATAGGCTAAATTTGATTATTTGGCCCTCTATATATATTACCGACATTTCACCATTTAATTCCCTCATTATAACTCACACTCTGATATAGTAAAATAATTTGCTATAAATCATGCATGTAGATTTAATCTTTGATTGTATCCTAATACTAGATCTAGACGACCTTGAGTATCTTTGCCTTTTCTCAATGTCATTCAGGTTTGTCTGCTGTAGCTCAAAGTTCCTTCATAATAATATTGATACCTTTTGATTTCAGCTACTGTTAGTTTGAGATAAATGAAATGTTTAGACACTAATGTTACTCATCATGGCCATCATTTCCTGAGGTATTTTGAAGCATAAACAGACAAAAATTTGATGGTTCACACAAACTAGTACAAATTAACATTCATTCATTCCAAGGTGTTAAAACGTCATTCCTAAGTTATGCTCCAAGACCTACTCGATAAATTAATATGGTATCTACTTTTTTTTCCGGACTAGTTTTGTCCAATTTTCTCCACCTCTCTAATTGCTGGAAATTAAGTTATTGCATTTTAGATGATTTGAGCATTACTTTTAAAAATCTTGGAAATCAGATTGTGAATAAATCTGGATAAGAATTGAAGTTCTGGAACTGGAATCAAGGGTTGGTTGTGTATCTTCGTATTGCAATCTTTTGGTAATGAATTCTCCAGTGAAGTTACTACTGCATGCACCCAGTATAGCATGTAGGGTCCATTTAAACACAATGCGCATATACTTATGTTGGGGTTAATGGTACTTCTAGTTCTAAGAGAATTAACCCAAAATACATTTGGTACCTATATGTAAAATTGGTCTTTTATTTTTGCAGTTTTGAAATAATATTAAAAATTTGACTAAATTTGACTTTTGAAATAATATTAAAAATTAAGTAATTATATAATAGAATGAATTCATGATAAAATATAAATGAATTATAAACACTAAATTTAATTTACAAGAATGCACGGAAATTGCGAACAAAATACATATGAAAATTATTAGTTCAATTTTTAAATCTGCAAATTAATATTAAACTAACAAAAAAATATAAAATATTTTTAAAAAATAGTGATAGAATTTAATATTTATTTCAATATTCATGAGATTTTTAAATAAATTTGAAAAATATCAATCATTAAAATAGAAAACATATATGTAAATTTAATTTTAAAATGTGTAAACCAATATTAAGACAAAATTAATAAATAAATATTTAATTAAAAAAAACAATAAAAGAAATCAGCCAAAGCCCTCATCTAGAAATTAAAAAATTTAGATCTTAAAATTCAAAAACATTAAATCTGCTAATTTGAGAAATTGACCCAGATCCAATTTTGTCATTCACATAATGTTTAGGATATATGCTGTAATACCCCGTCCCGTTTTATACCTTTTATTTTGCTAGAGACCTTAATTATATATTATTATTATTCTTGTTTCTTTTAATTTTATTATTTTGTGTGCTACTGTGTAATTTAAATATATACCCTTTTATAAATTCCTAAGTTCGAAGAAAGAAAACGAAACTTTCAAACGAATAAAGGACTACGAGAAATTAATTATTAAAGTTTTAAATTATGTTTTCGATCCGTATAATGTGTTGAGAATAATTAAAATACAAGAAAATATTAATCGAGTTTTAAAACTGTATTAATTTTATTTTCGGAATTAAATTAGTGCACTAAACAATTCATAAGGTGTATGAGTTGAGAAGGAAAATATCCTAAAATTCTTACTTTCATTTCTAACCACAAGATTTATCATTTTCTTTTCCCTTTTAATTAATTAATTAGACTTTTGTTTTTCTATAAATATGAACCGTTCCTTTCAAGAAGAATTCATAATCAGTTTCCCAATTTTCACTCGTACATATCTCTCTCTCTCATAAACCAAACGCGGCTTCTCTTTTCTCTCTCCAAGAAGAAGAAAAACGCGTCCTATTTTCCTTCCTCCTCTCCTCCCTCCGATCGCACCACCGCGCCCTAGCCACGAAGCTCCGACGCCCTTCTCCCTCCTCCCACCAATCGCGCCGGCGCCGCCTTCACAGACGCCAGCACCGTCCACCGCTGCGCCACCCCAGCCGCCGCGCGACGCCGCCCCTGCTCGACCGTCGCCGTCGCGCCACCAAGCAGCCACCGTCGCGACGCCGCTGGAGCAGAGCTGTCGCTGTACGCCTCTCCGCCCAGCGCCACGAAGCTCCGCCGCTCTTCCAGCACCGCGCCGTCTCCCCTGTTTCGGCAAGCGAAGCCAACCGCCGCCGTCGCCCACCACCGCCGAAGCGCCGCCGTCGCCCCTAACGCCGACGCCGCTGATTCGCCCTCCTCCCTGGGTGAGTCTCGTTTGAATCCAAAATCTATTTTGTTCAAATCCATAGCCCTTTGATTTAAATACTCACAGTTTGATTTAATTTCTTTTCAATTCCGATCGAGACGTTATCGTAGTATTGATTAGCTGCTTGTTTTGTTTTCGAAAAATCCAGGACGACGCCGTTACGCTGCCGAATTTACCCCACGAATCTTTAAACGAGCGCCGTTAGGCTGCCCGTTTTGGGACTCGACTCTGTGCTAATCGGAATACGCACGAGGGATCCGACATTCTGTTAACGCATCATTCTCGGGACCCGGAGCAAATAGGTGGGTGATGATCTGTTGATCGATCTGCTTATAATACGTTGTGCTGGTATACTCTGAACTCGACTAAATAAATCTAAAACAACTAATCCAACATAAATGTATCCCTATAATATAAATATTTGAATTACGTGGTATATTTATATATGATACAAATATCTATTGTTTCTATTCAAATTAATCACGACTGCATGATTAAGGACATTATCTGAGCATGAACCAATTTACGTGTGAATTATGTGAATTCTCCCCACAATTTGAAATGACAGTTTTTATGAGAAAGAGGAAAGCGAGTAATCATTGAGCAGTTATGTTTGTGGATTGACACGTACGGCCATGAGTGATAATAGATCAGATTCATGGTCGCTGATATTATATGTGGTGGCCATGAGTGATATTAATTATTCAGATTCATGGTCACATGGATGAATGAAATGGATGGATTTGTTGGTGAGAAATGGTTTGGGGGAGATTCACAATGTGTTGGAAATGATTTTGGCAGATTTGGCCGATACTTGAAAACGATTTTGGGCTTTGTCCCTTAATGTGAATTAACTTGTGATGTATCAATTATATGATGTGAAACCCTGTTATGCCTAATTAATTGTTACGTGATCTTGTTACTTTTGTGTTGTATATCAACTGCTTAAATAAATTATATATTTTCTCAATTAGTATACTTTAACATATTTCGGATTTACCAATCCCATGACGTTGCAAATCACCCATACGTGAGAATTCAAATCTCACGCCCCCTTTTTACAACCCTTGCAGATTATGATTTTGCGGAGCAAGGACAGTAATAGAAACGACACGGAGTTCCCCACTTAAATAAAATGTTACTGTTAAATACTAAACTTTATATTCATATATATATATATATATATATGTCTGAGGTACTTATTTAAATATTATATTCATTTCTTCCGCTGCATAAAACTCATCTCTGATTTTGTTATCCTTTTTATATAAAAAATTTTACAGTTTGTATTTTTAGTCACAAGTGGCACCTCGAATCTGAGATATTTATGTATTTTGGATTCGGGGCGTTACAGGTGGTATCAGAGCTTAGGTTCAAACTTTCGGACCTAAACTCAAATCATTGTTTTCATCAAACCAAAATTCTTTTTCTTTAATTAAATTTTTATTATCATTTAAGTCACTAATTAAATCATGTGAGGGGAAATGTGTCTCCTATTACCGTCTGAAGCTCCTCGAAGGTATGTTCTTGTTTTACTATCAAAAGTGCCTATAAGTTTATAAACTTGTAACGAGTTGACTTTCATAATAAAACTCAAATCAAAAGATCGAGAACTCAAAACAACACCTACGTGGTGTAGAAAGAACTACGAAATATCGTTTATATTCAATATTTTGTAAATGGCATAAATGAATATATTTGTTTAAAGTTTATAAATTTCATAAATGTTGTTATATGACTATTTGAACTATGTGTTTTAATTGTTTAAATTATGTGCTTTAATTGTTTAATTTATATTTCTGCATAACTAAAATTTTGACTAGAAATTTCCTTTCTATGTTAGAATCCACCTAAGATAGTAGTAGCTCGGTACCTAGTAAACTTATTTTCGGATATGACGTAAGTAGACTGACCTACATAGAAGTCGAGACTTTTATATGATATACATGTGTTATGAAATTGCTACTTGGCAATGTGTGTTACTTGCTCTATATTAACTGTTATATTTTATCTGATTATCGATAAATGACACGTCACTAGTTTCTATTATACGGTGCGAATGTAATCACTGTACCATTGGTGGCCACAGTGCGTTGCGGTGAACTACGTACTCACGTGTATCTCAGTACTAGCGTTGTGTTGATTACGTAATTCGATTCTATTTTTATAAATTTTCTCATACCTATATGACGTAGCAATATTATTCTTTTCACTTCAGAACCCCCAATAGAGTGACAATTAGACGAACACCATGTACTAGGTAATTTAGGACCATTAAACCTCATGAGAAAAAAAAAATTATGGGACCTAATTCCAAAAGTTGAAATAGTTAGAAAATTCTACCATACTCTATATACCCTAATACGATTTCAAGTTTCACCACCCATTGTGTTAGTTCAATAACTTTGACATGTAGAGGAGGAACCACTTGAAGATGAACATACGAGATTTAGTCGAGCAATACCTAGAAGTCGAATTTCGGGGACGAAATTCCTGTTAAGGGGGTGAGGATGTAATACCCCGTCCCGTTTTATACCTTTTATTTTGCTAGAGACCTTAATTATATATTATTATTATTCTTGTTTCTTTTAATTTTATTATTTTGTGTGCTACTGTGTAATTTAAATATATACCCTTTTATAAATTCCTAAGTTCGAAGAAAGAAAACGAAACTTTCAAACGAATAAAGGACTACGAGAAATTAATTATTAAAGTTTTAAATTATGTTTTCGATCCGTATAATGTGTTGAGAATAATTAAAATACAAGAAAATATTAATCGAGTTTTAAAACTGTATTAATTTTATTTTCGGAATTAAATTAGTGCACTAAACAATTCATAAGGTGTATGAGTTGAGAAGGAAAATATCCTAAAATTCTTACTTTCATTTCTAACCACAAGATTTATCATTTTCTTTTCCCTTTTAATTAATTAATTAGACTTTTGTTTTTCTATAAATATGAACCGTTCCTTTCAAGAAGAATTCATAATCAGTTTCCCAATTTTCACTCGTACATATCTCTCTCTCTCTCATAAACCAAACGCGGCTTCTCTTTTCTCTCTCCAAGAAGAAGAAAAACGCGTCCTATTTTCCTTCCTCCTCTCCTCCCTCCGATCGCACCACCGCGCCCTAGCCACGAAGCTCCGACGCCCTTCTCCCTCCTCCCACCAATCGCGCCGGCGCCGCCTTCACAGACGCCAGCACCGCCCACCGCTGCGCCACCCCAGCCGCCGCGCGACGCCGCCCCTGCTCGACCGTCGCCGTCGCGCCACCAAGCAGCCACCGTCGCGACGCCGCTGGAGCAGAGCCGTCGCCGTACGCCTCTCCGCCCAGCGCCACGAAGCTCCGCCGCTCTTCCAGCACCGCGCCGTCTCCCCTGTTTCGGCAAGCGAAGCCAACCGCCGCCGTCGCCCACCACCGCCGAAGCGCCGCCGTCGCCCCTAACGCCGACGCCGCTGATTCGCCCTCCTCCCTGGGTGAGTCTCGTTTGAATCCAAAATCTATTTTGTTCAAATCCATAGCCCTTTGATTTAAATACTCACAGTTTGATTTAATTTCTTTTCAATTCCGATCGAGACGTTATCGTAGTATTGATTAGCTGCTTGTTTTGTTTTCGGAAAATCCAGGACGACGTCGTTACGCTGCCGAATTTACCCCACGAATCTTTAAACGAGCGCCGTTAGGCTGCCCGTTTTGGGACTCGACTCTGTGCTAATCGGAATACGCACGAGGGATCCGACATTCTGTTAACGCATCATTCTCGGGACCCGGAGCAAATAGGTGGGTGATGATCTGTTGATCGATCTGCTTATAATACGTTGTGCTGGTATACTCTGAACTCGACTAAATAAATCTAAAACAACTAATCCAACATAAATGTATCCCTATAATATAAATATTTGAATTACGTGGTATATTTATATATGATACAAATATCTATTGTTTCTATTCAAATTAATCACGACTGCATGATTAAGGGCATTATCTGAGCATGAACCAATTTACGTGTGAATTATGTGAATTCTCCCCACAATTTGAAATGACAGTTTTTATGAGAAAGAGGAAAGCGAGTAATCATTGAGCAGTTATGTTTGTGGATTGACACGTACGGCCATGAGTGATAATAGATCAGATTCATGGTCGCTGATATTATATGTGGTGGCCATGAGTGATATTAATTATTCAGATTCATGGTCACATGGATGAATGAAATGGATGGATTTGTTGGTGAGAAATGGTTTGGGGGAGATTCACAATGTGTTGGAAATGATTTTGGCAGATTTGGCCGATACTTGAAAACGATTTTGGGCTTTGTCCCTTAATGTGAATTAACTTGTGATGTATCAATTATATGATGTGAAACCCTGTTATGCCTAATTAATTGTTACGTGATCTTGTTACTTTTGTGTTGTATATCAACTGCTTAAATAAATTATATATTTTCTCAATTAGTATACTTTAACATATTTCGGATTTACCAATCCCATGACGTTGCAAATCACCCATACGTGAGAATTCAAATCTCACGCCCCCTTTTTACAACCCTTGCAGATTATGATTTTGCGGAGCAAGGACAGTAATAGAAACGACACGGAGTTCCCCACTTAAATAAAATGTTACTGTTAAATACTAAACTTTATATTCACATATATATATATATATATATATATGTCTGAGGTACTTATTTAAATATTATATTCATTTCTTCCGCTGCATAAAACTCATCTCTGATTTTGTTATCCTTTTTATATAAAAAATTTTTACAGTTTGTATTTTTAGTCACAAGTGGCACCTCGAATCTGAGATATTTATGTATTTTGGATTCGGGGCGTTACATATGCCACCGAGAACCCGATGCCAGCAAAGCCCTTCTCTTCTCCTCCCCCACACCTCCGCTTCCCACCAATAAGAATCCTGCCGCCATTGCCGTCGGGCAAGACCTTCTCTTGCATCTCTCCGCGCCCCACCAACGCCCAACCCATTTTCTCTGCCGCACGCCACAAATCGCCTTCGACGCAAATCATACTAGTGTTGGTAATGCCGGCGTGATTGGACGGCGAGGTGAACGGTTGCGGGAATTTTTTTTTTTTTCATTTTTCATATTTTCACAATTCCTAAAAAAAATATAAAAAGAAAACCGAAAAAAACTAACTGAGCGTGAACCACACACGCTTATTTTTGTCAAAGTTGGATGGAAAATAACTACGGGACTAAAAGTGTTAAAAAAAATGACCATTTTGAAATTGATTCATTCTCTTGGAACCAAAAGTGCATTTTTTCCTACTTATGTTGGTATCAGATCAACATTAGGTCCCGTATAGGACCCTTTTGTGTAGGAGTCTGACCCATGGATTACACACGAACAAGCACACCTGTGCGAGTGTGTTGATCTAAGAGTCATGATATGCACATGATCCTCCTACACATGAGAAAACCTGACCCGTTGGTGTCAGGGCCAGTTTTAGTAATATTTGGGCGTGAATCGAACTTTAAAATATGAAGCCCCTTCAAGTTATTCTCTCGTTCTTTATCCACCAAATTCATGTGTGCTTGATCTCTTTTAGGGACGGCAATGAGGCAGGTTTAAACCTGGACCCTACGAACACTACAAAAAAGACAGGTTTTAGCGACGGACGTATATCCGTCGCAAAATAGGTCATTTGCGACGGACTATTGACAGTTTTGCGACGGACATCGTTAGCTGGTCAATTATGACCGATTTTGCGACGGAAAGAGAAAGTCGTCGCAAATTTGCGACGGACTTTAGCGACGGAGAAATAAAACGCCGACGTTTTGTGCCCATTTGCGACGGACGCCGTCGCAAATTCTAAGCAAAACATTGCGACAGACGACATTTCCGTCGCAGATTCGGTCAGGTTACATTTTGCGACGGATTTCTGTCGCAACTTTTAAATTCAAATTTGCGACGAACCACTATTCCGTCGCAAATTTGAACGGTTGAATCTTGCCAGGCGGATTGGTGACCAATAATTGACCCGGGTCGTCGCAAACTGTATCTGCGACAGAAAAGCCGTCGCACATTTTGCAATTTGCGATGGAAATTAGGGCCGTCGCAAATTTGCGCATATTTATAACAGCCCACTACCTTTTCTTTCCCTTACACTTTCACTCACGAAAAAAATAAGAAATGATGCGGTTTTCATATGTTCTTCGCGTATAATTGGTGTATTTTTCATTGCCTTCAACCTCACCGTACGTATTTGTCATTGCCTTCAACTTAACCGTACGTTTTCACATTTTTAACCGCTTAAATGTCATATTTTTATTGTTTCAATTTTTTAGTACACTATTAGGTAATGAGCATGATATATGTTTATTTGTCGGGTTTTAGTATGATTGATGATATACGTTAATTTGATGGGTACGTTAATTTTAGTTTGTGTGATATTTATACCTATTTTTAGTCGAAACTCTGCTCAATTTTTTTGTACACTATTAGATAAATTGTGTGATATTTGTTTATTTGATTGGTTTACTATGATTGATATATATGGTTGTGTTGGATTGATTTTTGTGAAGGAAGATTTTGTATATCCTTATTTTTAGGCAAACTCTGCCCAATTATTTTTACAACTCATGTGATATTTACTTTTAATCTGTAATAGATGCAATTTCCAGATCGTGGTTGGATGTACTCAATACCTTGAATGATAGGAGGAGGCATTAACTCTTTCTTTTGCAATAAAATTGATGAGTTTATTGAGTTTGCACTACAACATCCATGCAGTATGGATTGTATGGGTAATATTAGGTGTGCGTGTAAAGACAGAAGATGCAGAAATATGAGATTCTTGAGTTTTGATGAGGTTAGAACTCATCTTGTGATTTCCAATTTTGTTCCCCGTTATTACAACTGGACCAGTCACGGTGAACAACAGTGGAATGTTGACATCGAAACTGTAGAATACTGGTATACTGGGTGGAGCGGTGGTGGAAGTTCTGATGTTGGTGGTTCAAGTTATGTTCCGTATACTCAATGTGAACCATAAATAGAGGATGAACCTGATAGATATCGGATGATGATTGCAGAATCTGTTTTGGGTGGTCAACCACAATTCAATGAAACACCTATGGAGGAGGAACCAAATCATCGGTCAAAGAAGTTTTTTGATATGCTTAAAACTATTGATCAAAAGCTCTTTCCTGGTTGTGAGACTGAGACGCAGTTGTCATTAAATGCTCAAATGTTGAACATCAAAACTGAAGGCAAGGTCAGTCAAAAAGTGTTCAATCAATTTGCTAAATTGTTCAAACGAGCTCTACCTGAAGACAACACGGAGCCTGATAATTTCTATCAGAGCAAGAGACTCTTGAAGGATATGGGTCTACCCTTTGAGAAGATTGATTATTGTACAAACGGTTGCATGTTGTTCTGGGATGAGGATGAGGATGAGGATGAAGACCATTGCAAGATGTGTGGTCACCCACGGTACAAACCATCTGGTCGTACAAAAAGTAAGAAGAAAGTGCAGTTGAAGGCTTATAAGGCAATGTATTACCTTCCCATCACTCCTCTTCTAGAGAGGTTGTATCAGTCTAGTGCCACGGCTAAAGACATGACATGGCATGCTGAGGAGTGTTCTGGTGAGAATTCTGGAGAGATGCGGCATCCTGCAGACTCGGAGGCATGGAAACATCTTGATAGGGAGTTTCCAGATTTTGCAAGGGAGACGAGAAATGTGAGGTTAGGCTTGTGCACGGATGATTTTGCTCCATTTGGAATGCACGGAAAAAAGTATTCATTATGGCCTGTACTGTTGACCCCGTACAGTCTACCTCATTGGTTGTGCATGAAGCCTCAACATATATTTCTTAGTATCTTGGTGCCTGGACCACACAACCCCAAGCATAAATTGGATGTATATCTCCAGCCACTGATTAAAGAGTTGAAATCTTTGTGGTCTACGGGGGTGGGGGCCTACGACGTTCATAGGAAGCAGAACTTCACGATGCGAGCTGCACTTTTGTGGACCATTAGCGACTTTTCAGCATTTTCAATGTTGTCTGGGTGGTCAACAACAGGAAAACTAGCATGCCCGTATTGCATGGACGGTTCTGATGCATTCTATCTTCCATTGAGTAGAAAAGTGTCATGGTTCGACAACCATCGCAAGTTTCTTCCTCCTGATCATCCCTTTCGGAGGAACAAAAAATACTTTCTAAAGGGTAAAAATGCAGTAGGCCGCCCAAGACCACGGATTCGATCATGTATGCGTCTGGGTACTGAATCACTACTTATGTCTATGTGTCTCATATAAATAAGTTAACCATATATAAATTAATTATTTCAGGTGATTCGTTGTTATATGAGGTTACAGTCACCGATTTGATGAAGACAACTGAGGCGGGTGCAATGGAGCACAATAAACACATCCAGGGTGGTTGGAAGAAGAAGTATCTTTTGGGACTTACCTTATTGGAGCAAGTTGTTGATTCAACACAATTTGGATGTGATGCATATAGAGAAGAATGTTTTCGACAACTTGTTTCATACAGTCCTGGGTACTGAAGGAAAGACCAAAGACACTTCAAAATCCAGAGATGAGTTTGAAATTTGTGACGGCCAAATTCCGTCGCAAAATGAAACTTTTGCGACGGATTATGCCCGTCGCAAATTGTAATCGAAAATATTAAAAAAATAAATAAACATTTGCGACGGCCATGATCCGTCGCAAATGTTGTAAACCCAATCGGGTCTGACCCGAATTATTTATGACGGACTGTAGGCCGTCGCAAATTTTGTGCGACCCGGCCGGGTCTGACCCGCCAATTTTGCGACGGTTTTATCCGTCGTTAATTTGCGACGGACGGGCAAAAAAACTCTGTATGGCCGTCAGGAGGTAGATAGTGAGAGGAGTTGGTTTCCGCCAATTAGATGGATTCAAGGGTATGAACAGATGGGAGGCTATTTTATTTCGGGAATAGGAATAGTATTTCCACTAGCTCTAGCATGGATGTTCACGATTAAAGTCCTTTGCACAGCCACTCATTGACACCAATCCCACACGTCCAAAGCTCAACGTGAGCAACACATGGGATGTTTCTATTTAATTGTCAATTAATTCAGATGGAATACTAGTAATATTATTAATTACTCCCTCTTTTGTTTCTATTTAATTGTCCCATTTTTTTTATTTGTTACTACATTAATACCAATACAAAATTATCTTATTTTATAATAAAATACCCCTAATAAGTTTGAAACGCTGAATTAGAGACAAGGCGGAGATCGGAGATGGGAGGCGCCGACTTGAGTGTGGGCGGAAGACATCTGAAATTTTGAGAGAGAGAGATCTAAAATTTTGAAAATAGAAGAGTGAGGATTTGAGAGATATAAAAGTGTCTGACCATTCAACTATGCGCCCTATCCACTCTTTCCTTCATTCCGACGGCGATGCCGGTGGTGATAGATTTTGAATTTAGAGCGATGGTAGAAAGTGGTATGAGTATGAATGGTATTTGGAGAGAGGAAATAAAATAAATATGATAAGGAGATAAGATATTTTAGGGAAAATAGATTTTTTTGTCCTTTAAGTTTTGTTGACTTTGATTTTCGTCCTATTAAGTTTTGAATTTTGAAAATCGTCCGCTAAGTTGCATTTTTTTGTGATTTTCGTCCCCCGACCTGCTACTGCAGGTCACCCATCCGGTTACCGAGTGACGTGGCACAATTTTTTATTTTTTAAAAATTTATTATAATATATATCCTACGTGGAGACATGTGATTGGTTAATTTTTATATGTGTGTATATATATTAAAATTAAATCAAAATTGATAAAAAAAAATTAATTTAAAAATTTATAATTAACAACACCCTGTTACACCCATCACCCCTCCCCAATACGCCAAGCACCCCACCCCACCCCGCTCCTTTTCCTCAACAACGGCAGCAACCCCTTCTCCAAGACGGCCAAATCTCAATTTCGATGCCTGCCACCGGCGCCGTATCCCACCCTCCAACCCGCCGAACCTCAACACTGCTGCCACAACCCAAACGCCAACACTGACCACCGCCACCTACTCCTCCTTCAGACCCTCTGCCACTCAAAAGCTCCATTGCCGCCGCCGCAAACAAAATTCCCAATTTCAGAGTAAATGGGTTAAGCCTAGAAATTTAATTCGCCAATTTTTTGAATCAAAATTGGCGAATCTAAAGGCATGTAAATGAGAAATAAATTTGGGCGAAATGATCCCAGGGAGAATATGAAACTATCGTGAGTTGCAGTGCGCGAGAGAGAAGGGGGTGAAGGAAAGATCGTGAATTGCAGAGGCATTGTTGGGGTGGGGGTGAGGGGAAGATCGAGAGTTGTAGAGTCAAGGGGAGGGGGAGAGGGCTGGAATGGAATTATTAAGGAAATTGGGGACCATAAGGATTGTTTAGGCTTCCTTCGTTCATCACCGCCGTTGGGCAAGATTGCGGGGAATATTCCGGCAACAATCTCGGTGGCCAAATTTGGACGAGTCTGGAGTATTCCGGCGATAATCTCGTAGGCCAATGCTCCGGTTTGTGATTCAATCACCCCAACCGATTTGCAATGGTGAAATTGGGTTTGCTCCGTCGCCTCTGGAGTTTGTGCCGCCATACCGGTGTTCAAGAAGGGAAGAGGATGACCAAATTTTAGAGGATAGTGGGGAGGAGACTAATTTGTACATCTAGCCGTCCACGTGTTTGGTATCAAGGTTTCAACATATTAGTCTTCATTTAATATTGTGTTTTAATTTTTTTGAAAATGACTTTCTGGCCCCCAAGCTTTATTTAGTTTTCCTTTTAGTACTTCAGGTTATCTTTAATTGTAAAAATGACTTGTGGCTTCCCCAATTTGATTATGAGGTGCCACGTGGGTTATTAGATAATAATATTAAAGAAAAATTATGCCACATAAGCAGTGACCGGTTGAGTAACCTTTAATAGCCGGTGTTAGGACTAAAAAATCAATTTTTTGAAAGTTATAGGACGAAAATCAAAATTCTAAACTTAAGAGGACGAAAATCACAGTCAATGAAACTTAAAGGACAAAAAAGTCTATTTTCCCGATATTTTATATAGGGATGATGGAAAGATAATTGTTTTTTAATAATAAAATAATGATGACATGAAGAGTAATATAAAAAAGTGATGAAAGTGGGGAGTAATATTGTACTTCCTCCGTCCCAATTTTATTTTTCCATTTGTAAAAATTAAAGGTCCGTCCTCATCTTTCAAAATAGAAATAAAGCGCATTCATTTTATAAAAATTCACTTTATTCATTTAAATACTACAATTCAATTTCGCATTAAACTACGTGGAATATTAAACGGAAAAATATAATTGAGACGGAGTGAGTAATAAATATGATAGGTGAAAGTAATTAATTCATTAAAGTATGCTTATATAGGAGGTAAAGCTTGCGGCGCATCTTCTATGCAGCTCTTTCTTGCCAAAGGAGACACACTTTTAGTTTGGCATAGTATTTACACGCATCTCCTATGCAGTTCTTTTAGTTTCTTGGAATTGAGGATCCATTTATACTAAATCAAATATTCTATTTTCATATTTTGGGAAAATATCACAAAGTGATCATGTAACTTAATTTGTTGTGGGTTAAGATTTAGTTCAATTTTTCAATTATGGTGGTTTTGTTTTTAGAAAATGCCATTTTTAATGTGAATTTTAAAAATTGTCCGGAATTCATATATGTCCATTTTCTAGCGTTATCCCCGAGCTCTATATTTGTTTTCTTGCATTCAATTCAATTTCCATGTCAAAAACAGTAAATGAAATTATTGCTATTTAATATACAATCCACCCTTATCTTTACATGTCGGCAGTTAAACCATCAATTCATGTGCACTCATGTTTTAAAAAATAAAACTACAAAAATTTGTATGATACCGTCTCGAGACATGAAACTTTATAAATTTACACTCACTCCTACCAAAATGTTAATGCGTCAATGCCTTAATTATACTAATTTCTATTATCTCATGTCATGAGATGCTCTCATACGAGACCTACTTATAAGTATATACATATTAGACTGTTTTTAATTATTGAATCAATCAGGCTGTGTGATGTCTAAATATATATATATATATATACAACCAAACATAAATGGTCCTTGAAATCGAGTAGGTGTAGAAGTAAATGCATGGGCAGTGAAGCTCTCCAATTCCTATTCCTATTCCTATTCCTATTCCTATATATATAACCAAGTTTCCACCATTACATATCTACTCAGCTCACTCAAATTATAAGCTTCCACTCAATTAATTAGTATACCTACCTCTTCTTCTCCATCGTTTTTCCTCTGTTAACTATGTTTCTTTTCGGCTCTTTTTTTCCTGAAGGCCTTCCATTAAAGTAATATATATATATATATATATATTTATAAGTATAACTATATGTTAATATTTCAATTATAATTTCATTTACCTTTCATTTTTCATTTTGTCTTCAGATGGAAACTTAACTGAAAATCATCATTTGGAGGAGGATGAGGAGTATCGCAAAGGAAGTTGATCTTTAATAGGTGAATGTTCATCTTTCACCCTATGCCGGGCCCTTCCTCCCCAATAGTGATGTTTGTTGTCGTTATGTTGTTTTGAATATGTGTATTTTCCTATAGCTGTTGGTGTTTGTAATCGTCCCGTCATGTGAATGATAATAATTAATAATAATTGCGGATGGGTTTCACTTGTCCACAATTTTAATTTATTACTTTCTTTGTGTTTGCTAGTGCTTGTTTTAAAAAATAATCTACAGGAAGAATACAGAAAAAAAAAAAATCAACGCAAGATGAAGAAAACAAAAACAAAAGAAGAAAATGTGATAGAGAAGAATAAGATAAATAAAATAAAAACTAAGCATAATGTAATTTGAGCACGCCTCACCGCAATTAAAGATCATTAGGCCACCAGTTTGCATAGTTTTTTAATATCACAACGTGATAATATTTTAAAGACAGGGTCCATTTTGCAATGGGCAATTGAGAGTTCTCATGACTTAGGTTTTATATGCACCAGGTGGTGCACTATCACTATAAAAAATAAATTTGTCTAAGAAATTAGAATTTTATATGAAATTTTCCAATAAGGAATTTCGTAGTAGAAATTGTCTACGAAATTTTCTTATAATGTAAACCTTTCATTTCTTGAAGCTTGAGATTTTGAATAACCACAACCAAACATAAATGGTCCTAGAAGTAAATGAAAGGACCATATATGCATGCCACCATTACATATCTACTCAGCTCACTCAAATTATAAGCTTCCACTCAATTAATTAAAATACCTACTCCTCTTCTTCTCCATCGTTTTTCCTCTGTCAACTATGTTTCTTTTCGGCGTTATGTGGGTTGCCGTCACTCTATTGAAGTAATTATATATATATATATATATATATATATATATATATATATATATATTTATAAGTATATGTTAACCTTTCAATTATATTTTCATTTACCTTTTGCCTTTCATTTTTTGTGCAGATGGAAATGTATGTGAAAATCAACGAACAGGTGGAAGTTCATCTTTCACCCTACGTCGGGCCCTTCCTCCCCAGTAGTGATGTTTATTACTGTCTGTTGTCGTTATATTGTTTTGAATACGTGTGCTGCCCTTTTACTGTTGGTGTTTGTAATCGTCGCGTCATGTGAATGATAATAATAAATAATAATTGCGTGTGAGTTTCACTTGTCCGCAATTTTAATTAATTTTTTTTTTTGTGTGTTTGCCGGTGCTTGTTTTAAAAGATAATCTATTTGCCAGTGCTTTTGTTTTAAATCTGTAAATTTGTTTTCCAATGCTTGTTGTAATTATGACTACAAGATTTTCACGTTTTAGCAACGGAAAAATTATGTTGGTATTCAGTAAATTCGCATTTAATAACGGATTAGCAACAGATTTACGACAGATTTTTTCTGTTGTTATTCTGCTCGTTGCTAAATATACCAACGAAATAGTATTCTGTTAGTAAATGTTAGGATATCTTTGTCAAAACATGCTTGTTTGTATTTTAGATACTAACATTGCAGGTACCAAGAGAAAAATGAAGAATTTAAAAGACAAAGTCTACATCTACAAAGATTGAACAGACCCTACAGCTGCAAAGTTCAAGAAGAGTCTACAAATGAAGAGTTCAAAATGAGTCTACAGCTGAAGAGTCAACATCTGTAGAATTCAAGACTACAGTTGCAAACCTGAGTTTAGTAGGACTAATTAAGTGTAGTACACATTGTACACTCACTCTTTTAGTTTTAAAAACATCAGTATTTTCCAGTGCTAATTACTAGCCAGTAGAAACAAGTTGTTCAATGATTAAGAGCTCATTTGAGCAGTCATCACTACAAGACAATTTGTACTACTCAAGGACAAGACAACAAAATAAGAAACTTTAATTAAGCTGAAGTCAAAGCTGGATGTGAATTTCATTTGAAATTTCAATCCCTCCAACGGCTAGAGGACCCCTCAAGACTCCTATAAATAGGAGAGGAGACCTCAGAGGATAATAACAACAACCCAGAGATTTCAAGGGGACTTTGCCATTATCTACAGCTTTCAAGTCTACATCCCTTCAAAATCTAGAAGTTTAGGGTATGTTTGTTTTGGGACTCACACGGATGGACTTTGGACTTTGCGATCCACGCCCCATACGAGTTTGGGATTTAAAATCGGGTTTTCAAATCCCAAACTCAATCCCTACCTATAAACCTATTACTATTTTTCACATAATTAAATACAATCACATCATCACTTTTTTATCATTCACTCAACCTCTCTCCTACTTTTCTCTTACACAATATAATAAAATAATACAAAATCAATCACTAATAAACATTAATTTGACATAAAGCAAAATCTCACCCTACTAAAATCTCAAAACAAACATACACTTATATTATTCATTAAGATTTTCACATCCTAAGATTTCAAAGTCATGACTTCCCCCGCACACCTAAATCCCAAAACAAGCATACCCTTAGGACTTAGAGCTAGGATATTTGTCTAGTACTTTGTTGTTGTTCCCTCACTATACACCCCATTTTATTCTACTTAGTGTAGATATCTTTTCTTAGTGAGTGTTTATTTCTGAGTGAAATTGAGAGTTTCTGAGTGAATATTTGTTTCTGCCTAGATTAGAGTGATCTTTGTGAGAGTTCTATATTTGAGGGGGAACAACTTTGTGTCTATGTGAAGTATCTTAGTGAATTTGACACCTGAGTGATGTAAAAGTGGACGTAGGAGGATTACAACACCTCTAAACCACTATAACTCTCTTTTCTCATTTATTTCTATTCATTTCTTTTCTGCTCATTTCATTTATTCAAAGTTATTTATCTATTGCTTATCTTATCTTATCTTATTAGTCATCCTTGCATTTCATATTCAAAGATCATTTCTTGTGTGCATAAGTTTTAAAGGTCACAGTTATAGATTCATTGAATCATTTACCTAAAACTTTGCTTGTTGATTTTTAACCTCACACACTTTGTTTATTCCGCTGCACAAGGTGTTAAAATATTTATAAGTATTGCAACATCAACTTTGATAAGTGTTTGTTTTAAACTCTACAGACTTTGCATTTTACAAGTTTGCAGCTGCAAACTTCTTTATTTTTAAAACTCTACAGCTGCAGAGTTTGTTCTGTGTTTTGTTTAAAGAGAATTTTTTAAGTTTTAAAACACAAGGTCTATTCACCCCCTCCCCCCCCCCCCCCCCCTCCTCTAGACCTTTTCATACTTTTGGGACCAACAAGTGGTATCAGAGCAGTTGGCTTGCCACTGCTTTGACCAAGTTTTTAAAGTTTTCAAGCCAGATCCAAAAGTGTTTTTGAAAAATTATATCTGCATACTTTCATGGCTCCTAAAATGATGAAATCTAAAGTTACTATGTTTTCTACAGATGAATACAATGACTGGAAGATAAGGATGCAAGCACATTTGTCTGCAATGAATGATGAGATGTGGGCTATTATTGAGGATGGACTAATAGTTATTGAAAAGGCTAACACTGCAGCTGATCAAACTGGATTAGCTCAAATCATTCCAAAGCCAAGAAGAGAATGGACTGATGAAGACAAGAAGAGAGCAAACCTCGACAATGTTGCTAGAAACACTATTTATCACTCCCTAGATAAAATTGTATTTAGCAAGATCAAAAGTTGTAAAACTGCTAAAGAAATATGGGAGAAATTAGAGATGATATGTGAAGGAACTGATCAAATTAAAGAAAATAAGCTCATGATAGTTGTTCAAAAATTTGAGAACTTCAAGATGAAATCTGGAGAAACTCTTGAGAAGTTTGATTCAAGATTCATTGAGATTCTCAATGAGCTTGAACTACTTGGAAAAGAGTACTCACAAAGGGAAAAGAACATGAAAGTTCTAAGAGCTTTACCATCTGAGTGGGATATGAAAGTGGTTTCTATGAGAGAGTCTAAGGATCTATCTAAAGTTTCTACATTTGAATTGTTTTCTGACCTCAAAGCCTTTGAGTTTGATATTGACAGGAGGAAGGACAAGGAATCAACCAGTTCTAAAGTTACAGCTCTTGTAGCTACAGAGTCTACTCCAACTATAGAACCAGACTCAGAAAGTGATGAAATGGCCCTGTTAATCAAGTAATTCAAAAGAATTGCCAAGAAAGCCAACTGGAAGAAGAATCCATCAAAGCAAGAAGGTAAGTCTAGTAAACCAACAGCTAATTCTACTTATCTTTGTTATAATTGTAGGAAACCAGGACACTTCATCAAAGATTGCCCCTATCCTGAATCAAAGAAATAGACTGAGGAGGAGAGAGCTCCAAAGATGGAAAAGAAAATAAAGTTGGATAAAGAAAGAATAAGAGCACTACTATCCGAGTTTGAAAAGACTCAGGAAGACAGTCCCTCTTCATCTTCTCACCCAACTGCAGAGTGTGAGTCCACAGATTCTGAGGACAATGAAGCACTAATTTGTCTTATGGCAAAAGATGAAGAGGTACAATCCTCATCAAGTTCTTTAACTGAAAATGATTCTTCCAGTGATATGATTCACTTGCTCCAAAAAGGTTTTGAAGGACTGCTTCATATAAGAAGTGATTATGATGAACTTTTAGTGGAAAATCAAAAGCTTAAGCAAAGGATTGAGGAATTGCTTGTTGAAACCAATGAAAACAAACACAAGCTATCCTTAATGAGTAATTTGCAAGAAGAATTTGAATATCTAAAAATGAGTCATGAGGAACTTTTTGAAGAAGCTACCTGCAGAATTGCTGACTGCATAAATCTCGAGAATGAAGTTGAAAAGAAAAATAACCTCATCTCAAATGTTGAAGCTGAGAGAGATTATTTCATAAAAAGATTGGAATGCTATGGTAAATCTTCTAGAAAGTTGAAAGCAATGCTTTTGCAGCAAAGACCTTCTGGAGATATGACAGGCATTGGATACAATCCTTGTGATTGGCAAGATTATCTTGAAAAATTGGTGCCTACATTTGTGAAACAACAACAAGAATTCGAGAGAGAAAGCATTCTACTACAAGAACTTGAGGAACCAACTGTTCAAAGATTAGTAAAAAATCTATCTGATGAGAAACAAAGAAAGATTGTAACGCCCCGAATACAAAACACATAAATATCTCAGATTCGAGGTGCCACTTCTGACTAAAATCGGAACTAGAAAATTTTGACACATGAAAATGAATAATAAAAGATATGTGATGAGTTTTATGCAGCGGAAAAAGTGAGGGAAATAATAAGTGTTTATATATATATATATATATAGGTCTAGTATTTTATGAAAGTACATGCAGGGTTTTAGTTTATCAAATACACATAAATTATATCATCTGAAAAGTAATAGCGATAACATTTATTTTAAAGTAGCATATTATTAATAGTAACAGTTTATTTAAGTGGGTAACTCCGTGTCGTCCCTATTACTGTCCTTGCTCCACAAAATCACATCTGCAAGGGTTGTAAAAGGGGGGGGGGGGGGGGGGAGGGGGTGAGATTTGAATTCTCATGTATGGGTGATTTGCAACGTCATGGAATTGATAAATCCAAAGTATATTAAGTTGTACTCATTAATAAAATATTTAATTTATTTAAGCAGTTGACATATAAATATGAATAACATATATCACAGAAGTAACAAGTTCATGAAATAATTATTTGGGCATAGCAGGTTCCACATCATATAATTGATATATTACAGTTGATTCACATTAAGGGGGCAAAGCCCAAATCATTTTCACGTATCGGCCCAATCTGCCAAAATCACTTTCCACATATTATAAATTTCCCCCGAATCATTTCCGTACAACCTCTTTCTCATTCTAATCTTCCATCCTCCGTACACACAAGAAAACAGTAAGTAGATAAATCAATGGCCACATTCCCAGTGCGCACGTAGGCAGCTGACCGGGGACCAGATTTTATGAAATCAACAAGATGTCCTGAGGGCGTCACAGACCGCTCCCCGGAGGTCGGATATCCCTTTGTTAATCACTATTTTACCACCTCTTTCCGCAATCCGCCACTCTCAAGTTGTGGGGAGAAATTATGTAAATCGTACTTAAGTTGGTTCATGCTCACATAATGCCCTAAATCATGCAATGGTGATTGATTTGAATAAAATAATATATATTTTGTATCATATATAATTATATCACGTAATTCAAACAGTTATATAATAGGTGTACATTTATGTTGGATAAATTGTTTTAGATTGATTTAGTCGAGTTCAGAGTATACCAGCACAACGTTATTATTAGCAGATCAATCAACAGATCATCACCCACCTTTTAACTTTATAGCTAAGTTACAACTGTCTTGAAATTCCTTTGGAAGATAATTGGTATTGTAGAGACGTCCCGAGAGTGATATACAAACAGAATGTCGGATCTCTCGTGCGTATTTTCCGATTAGCACAGAATCCTAATACGAAACCATTAAAAGTTGACCTTTGAATTATTAGGAAACTTGAGAGTTTGTGTTACAAGAATCGAGAAGTTCGTTGTCTTATAGACCTATTGAAATAGACCTACTTAAAACACAGACTATCTTGGTAAATACACCACTTCTAAAAAGTTGGTGTATTGGGGAGTGTACTTACTAATTTCCTTTCTATATGACTATTTCGATCTTTATAAAATAATCTCTTAATATGTTAGACTTATATAACTAAAAGCTTTTATACCTAAAAGTATATCCGTATAATATTTTCTTGAAAATAATTAAAAGAAAAGAAATTTATTTAAGTAATATATTAATATAATAAAAGTCTCAATTTTAATATTATTCTTTCTAAAATCTGTATTTTATGTTAAAAGAACTCTTGAATATAATTATATTTTTATAAATAAAAATCCCTTTATTAATAAATATTTTTCTTAAAGAATTTTATATAATAAATACTAAAAATAATATAATATATATTTGTTTTATTATTAGTATTACTAACAAATTGACTTGTGTCACTTTCAAAACAAAAGAATAATACTATTTTCCCAAAAAAGCTCTTTTCATTTGTTACTAATTTTGGATATAAACAACTTTATCTTTTTAGTTCCTTTTTCTATATTCAACTGATATGATAATTTTAATAATCAAAAGTACTACTTTTGAAAATCAATAGTACTAATCTTTTTCCCAATAAATTGGAACAAGGTTTTAAAGAAAACATAAAGCTTCTCCTTTGTTCCTAATTTTTGAACAGTGGCTCAGGGAGAAGATGAATTTCCCTTTGTCACTAAAAACTTCAACCAACAATAATACCAACAATCCATCCAACAATACTAATCAAAATATTCAACAATATTCCAAAACTCATCCAGTGATACCAAAAACACTAATCTAAATTCTGAAAGACTAAATCAACAACCCAACACCTAGTCCAAACTCAACAGTAGTAATTTCAACAAGAATAATATTTTGTCAATCACTTGCAGGCTTCCAAACCCAAAATAATAATCTCAATTTTATAAAGTCTCAGGGGAAACTAAAACAGTTCAATTCCTATCTCAAATACTATGAAAATTAAATAGAAAAGACTAGCAATCTTACGAGTCCCAAATCGGGCAGCCTAACGACGTAGTTTCGGTTCTCCCAAAATCAAACGGACAGCAGTGATCCAAGGAGGCATTATCTTGATTGGAATTGAAACGAGACAAGAGGAAAATTGTGAGAATCGAAATTCAAAGAACTGAAATTAAGAACTGAGGGATTTAATTTCGTAACTCACTGGAAGAGGAGAGAAGAGGAGGCAGCGCGACTGGAAAGAGGAGGCGCCGCACGGGCTGGAGCACAGCGGTGCTCCTTCTCAGGCGACGATAGCTTGGCTCTGCTTGGTGGTCGAGCGGCGGCGCGACACTGCGTCTGGGAGAGAAAGGCAGCCAATCGGAGGCGGGGCTCGAGCGCGACGGTGCTATGAAGGCGACTGTGGCCGGCAATTGGCGAGAAGAAGGAGGCTGGGGTCGGCATTGGCTTTGATCGGAGAAGGGAGCGGCGGCGATTGCTGTAGGAGGCGATGCGACTCCGATTGGGGCAGGGGAGGAAGAGGGATGGCAGATTGAGATGGGGATGGGCGAGCAGCGGTCAAAGGAGGCTGTTGGAGGCGGCGCCTGGTCGCCGGAAAGGAAGGGAGGTGGCGGCTATTTTGTAGAGACAAGGGGGAGGATTTTCACTAGGAAAGAGAGAAGAAGACGTACACGGTCTCGTATAATGGAAGAGAGAGAGAAACAACTTTGGTTATTTGAGGAGGAGCAGATATATGTGTGGAGAAATTAATTTCTTAATTAATTAATTTAAAAGGATGGAAAATAATATGTGGGTGAGATTAATCTTCTAATTAATTTAAATCAATAAGGGAAAGTAAATCATGTGGCTAGGGGTTAACCCCCTTCATTTCTAATATTTTCGTTTCCGTTTGATACGGTTTAGGGATCGTTTGGTTCTCAAGTTTAATCCATATTTAATAATTAATACAGTTTTGAGATTCAATTAATATTTTATTGTATTTGAATTATATTGATATATTTTTATCAATAAATTATACGGATCGAAATCCTTAACTTAAACTTGATTATTTAATTTCTCGTAGTCCTTTATTCGTTCGAAAGATTCAATTCCTTTCTTCTAATTTAGGAATTCATAATAGGGTATAAATTTAAATCACATAATAGAACACAGAAATAATAAAATTAAAAGAACAAGAGATAATAATATAAAATAAGGTTTCTAGAAAAATAAAAAGTATAAAACGGGACGGGGTGTTACATCATTACCCCCTTAACATAATTTCGTCCCTGAAATTCAGCTTCTAGGTATTGCTTAGGTATTATGGGTACTTGGTTGGGATTTCATCATATGATTGTCTAATGTCAGGGGTAGCACTCTAATCTGATCCTCCATTTCCATAGTGGCTCTAGATGAAATACTTATATCCAAAGTTCTTAGTTTTTCTTCTACTAATCCCGACTTCTTTCTAAAGTTTTCAGATATAAGGAAGTGAGATGTTCCAGTATCAAACATTATGCACACGGGCCTTTGAGTATAGAGATAGTACTCGCTTAGTACTTTATGTTGTCTGGGCTGTTCCTGAGCTTTTAATAGGGGTGTCTTCCATTGCTTCTCCCTTCTTCCAGGACAGTGTTCACGTGGCCCGACCACTTCTGACCTTGGTGAGATGGACCCTGATCGGTGGTCCCAATTGATGGTTGTTGAGTGCAGATGGCTAACGAGTCGGGTAGACATTCACTTGCTACGGGTAGTACTGGATGTTTTTAATTGGTTGTGATGAGTGCAAACTAAAGATCAACACAAAGTCAAGCAAGTATTTGAACAAATACTAAGAGTGGTACCTGAAAGCCTCTTTGTAAAAGCCCAGGAATACAAGAGAGAAGGCTAGAAAACAGTCTCTGGAGCTCAAGATGGAAACCTCAAGTGACAGCTTGGACCTTTGGTGGAATTCCTGAACAAAGTCGGGCCGGAGAGGGCTCCGGCTTCGACCCTCCGACACTCAAGTCAGAAAACTTACTATGGAAGAAAAGCCATAGCTGAAAACTAGAAAATGTGAGTGAGTAATAGTGATAATACTTGTTATGAAGAAGGAAAATGAGTATTTATACCTTTAAGCTATGATGGCAGAACAATAAAATCGCCTCTGTTGCCCTAATTATTCTTGGGACCACTTGGGGACCCGAATGCTTTAGGAGCCGACGCGTGTCCCTTGGCTGGCCTGCTTGGTATCGTCTAGCACAGGCAAATCCTGACAGAATCGTCCTTTTTATAGTCTCAGTCCCAGAGCTCTTGAAAAGGACATTTCTTGTATTCTTCTCTCCAATATTTGCGCTATCAGGGAATAAAAGAACATTCCCAACTTTCAGGGATCTTGGGATCTGATAATACTTTACTTCTTGACTTGCATTTTCGCGGATTGTCATCAATATCCAGAGCTTATGAGAAGCTCTGGAGAGATATATTTTGAACGAGCCAGATATTATCTCACAGACTCTTATATAAATAGAAAACTTCCAGGTCCTTTATCAAGTACCTACTTCTTAGATTCCTTCACATATTGGTTTCATAAGCTCTGGCAGAGCTATCGAAGTTTTATCTCTCCTTCCGAGAGATAAAACAAACAAAGCCTAACGAGGCTGTTTATGAGGATTCTCATCCATTTCTCAGATTTATTTGGTCATTTCGAGGTTTTTCGCAGCGATAAGCTCAGATCTTAATTTTTATGATCTCTGAGCAGAGCTTTCTATTTTGGTCTGACCTCTTTAGGATTGATGTGATCTGTCCATTCTGGCAGAGCCTACATCAACTTCTCTCCCCTATTCCAAATGATGCTTCAAAAAGTTTCTTGGAATAGATACTTCTAGCTCTGAGGTGACTCAGAGCTCTCGAAACATCATCTATAATCTTTCAGATTTTTAGGCCTATGGGATTAATAATTCATCTCCCACCTATTTTTATTTTGAAAATAATATATTATCAAAGCCCTTGGATCGGGGCGTCCTTTCAACTGCCTCTATCTAGGCGGTACACGTGGAAGCCCAGAAGAGGGGCGGTTTTCGGCTTAAGCCCCACGCGTCCGTACTAGGGAATTTTTTTTTACATTTCATTATGCCTTTATTCCGCTTATCGACATACTCTCTTCAATTATTGTTTCCGATGACGTACTTTCTCACAAGCTTTGAAGCACATTTTCCGGCGGGTTTTCGTTCTTCTTGCCTTTCTGTGGCCGTTCCAGCCTTGGTGAGGTATTCCCTCTTTTCCCTACTACTCATTTCCACTATCGTTGTTTTATTTTCCAAAATTTAGTATGTCGAAATTACCCCCCTTTTCCGGTGAAAGTCCCTCAACGTCGATGCCACTTAGGGCTTCAAAGCGCCTAGCCATTCTAGGGTTACCCGCGTCTGGTTCTCCCTCTAGATCCACTAGGTCGACTAGTTCTAACAGCCGTCTTTTTCCCGAATCTCTTCGTGAGGCGGATAAGATAAACATGATTTCTCGTCGGTCCAATTTAACTTCCGAAGAGTTAAAAGTGATAACGGGGGCTTTGGAATCGCACCCAGAATTTATCATCGAGCTCCCACATCCTGGTGAGAGGCCTAATTATATTATATACCCCTCTCTTGCCTTCTGGGGTTCTCAAATTTTGGCTGGGTTACGTTTTCCCGTTTGCCCTTATCTAGCCAAAATATGCAATTTGTATCAAATTCCTTTGAATCAGCTAAACCCGTCTGCTATAAGGCTAGCTCTATCTTTCTATATTGTGTTTGAAGTTAATGGGGGGTTCCCCACTGTAGAGTTGTTTCATTTCCACCATGATCTTAAGCGGAGAGAAAAGTTTTACTATTTCAGTTCTCGCCCTAGTGGCCTAGCTAAGTTCATAGGCAAACCACCCGGGATGGATTCTCATTGGAAAGACAGCTTCTATATAGTCACTCCCCGTTCTGGTCAATGGCCTTTCTATTGTGATCCGGAAGGATGGCAATATGAGGTTCCAGACCCTATCAAACCATCGGTTTCCCCTAAGGAAATTACTCCCCCAGCTGCTCGTGAGTTGATGATGTATCTGAATCGTATTGTTGATAAAAAGGAAAAACCTAGGGTTTTCCACTTATTGAAAGACACGGTTGTTCTCTTTAGCTTCAGGTTTTTGGGTTCTGCAGCTCCTCCTCCTCCTGGAGCTGGTACTCACCTCATCCCCATACCCTTTGTTGTCTAAATATAATATGAGATTTACACTTATTTATGTGATATGTGTGCTTTGTTGGACAGACATGAGCTGGGAGAATGCGCTTCTTTTGTCAGATGATGACGATACACTCCCAAAGCCTACTGTTTCTTTTCAACCAAGACAAGTGAAGGAAGAGGGTTCCTCTGCTACTGCCCACGCATCTGAGATCTCTGCTTCCTCCATAGATCATATTGATGCGGATCCTGTTCAGGCTGTGTTGGCCTCGGAGGAAACTGAGGGCCACAAAAGCAAACCCTCTTACCGCTGTTGGGAAAATATAGGGGTGCCCGGAATCTATTCGGGATGAATTTTAAATACGAATTTAAATACAATTATTACTATCATGAATTAATCCTAATTAATTCAAATAATAATTCCAACAACTAATTATCATCATGCATGCTAAATTAATTTCACATATTAACTATGGCGGAATAAACAAGTAAATATGTGATTAACGTACCTCTTGTAGAACTTGGCCTTTGAATAAAACGGGACTCTCGTACACGCTTTATCAACCCAAAAACCTTCTCAAGTATTTCCCTTTCGCCTTACTTGATCGCCGGTGGGAGACGCTTTCAAGCAATTTAATAAACTAAGGAAAAAGAAAAATATATATGCTTCTTGATTTTTCCAACACATGGAATTATGTATGTTGAGATGAAATAATCATCTCCTATTTATAAAGGGGGGTGACCGAAATTCGTAGAGATTTTATGGGCAGGGAGAAAATCTTTTCTTAATCTCTAAGAAATCTTGAATATATCTCATATATTCTTTTCTCCATAATAAAATATTCCACAAAAATCTCACTCTCCTATTTAGGACTATAATTTTCGAAAATATTAATAAGAGATCCCAAGATTTGGATCTTCTTGAATATATGAGATATTCTTGTATTCCAAGAATACATATCTTCCATAATATCTTTCCAAGAAAATCAACAAAATCTTTTCTCTTCTAATAATGCTTTTTTCGAAAAATATAAAGAAAAATCAGCATAATATTATCTTTTTATTTTAATCACCTTATCATTATTGGGCTACTTAATGGGCTACTTGAGGGGCCTTAAGGAGAATTAAGATTGGACCTCCTAATGGACTTCTGAATTTCAATATTGAGCCCCAATATAATTCAGCCCATTAATATTAATTATTACCACTAATAAATTAATATTGCACTATCCATCTTAATCCATATTACGATAATATGGGCTCCCGGTTATTATTTCCCGCGTTTAAGATTATCAAGTCCATTAATTAATTAAGCTTCTGAATAGCTCTAAATTAATTAACATCTTTCACCTTGGAGTAAAGACAGCTCAACATTATTATTCGTACCGAAGAAACTAATTCTTCACTTGCAAGATTTGGTACAATAAAACTTCTGAGCCCACCAAGGGGACTAATCACACGAGCCGTACTCGCACGCGTTTCTCCGTATTAAATCTTAGCAACCGTCGTATGATTAATATTACTGCCCAAGACACAAAGTTCGAAGTCACAATGATTCTCACCCAACATGAATCAAATCAGTAACTACTAAGCACACACGGTCCTATTTAAGTGACGGAGATTAAGAAATCAACAACCACTGAGATCTAATTCTTCACCTTTCAGAACAGAAGAATTTATCCTCGCTGTAGGACCTCTTCAACACATACTAAATGTGCTAGTGCAATCTCTTGGTCAAGACAGACCAATCTGAGCCTTACACATCGACCTTTCACGGCGGATTGTTCAAATCCACCTGGGTCGTGAAAATGTACGTTTAGTTACAAGTAAACTGTTAATGTCGTCTTCTGTGATCGGGTATCACCACATTAACTACTTTGTAACACGTACTATATATTGAACGGTTTGCAATAGAAATTCAACATTCAATCATAACTAAAGCAAATGCGATAAAAGAATTATTCTCATAACCAAGTGTTTGATACACGAGTTATACAAAGTAAAAGCATACTTTCACGTATAACTCCAACAATCTCCCACTTATACTTAAAGTCTGCTTTTAGTATACATCGCGCATGTCTTAGTGTAGTAGCTCTACGTGACATCTCATGTCAACCTACACTAACCTAATAATTCCTCCCACTTATACTTAAAGCAGATTGGCAATAGTCTTGACTCCCATTCCATCCACATGTCTCTCGAATGTATTCAGAGGCAGACCCTTTGTGAATGGATTTACTAGGTTGTCCCCGACGCATATCTTTGCCACCTCTTTATCTCCTCTCTCAACGATTTCTCGTATAAGATGGTGTTTTCTTTCAATGTGTTTGCTGGCCTTGTGGGCTCTCGGTTCCCTTGAATTTGCAACTGCTCCAGCATTGTCACAAAAGACAGTTATCTTGTCGGGCAAATTCGGAACAACGTCCAAGTCCACTAAGAAGTACTTGAGCCAAACCGCTTCTTTCGCTACTTCACAAACAACTACTTATTCGGCTTCCATGGTCGAATCTGCGATGCATTTCTGCAAATCGCTTCTCCATGTCATGGCTCCTTCTCCCATGCAAAACACACTACCCGAGGTAGGTATTTTGGAGTCTATGTCTGATTGGAAATTTGAGTCCGTGTATCCCATGGGAATTAGATTGTCTGATTGTTAAATCAGCATTCCATACCAAGTTCTTTTCAGAAACTAAAGAACGCATTTAATTGCAATCTAATGTGCTTTCCCGAGGTTACTTTGATATCTTGCCATCATGCCCACGGCAAAGCAGATATCCGGTCTCGTACACAATGTTGCATACATAAGACTTCCTACGTCCGAAACGTACGGAACGTCTTTCATGTCATCTATCTCCATTTGCGTCTTAGGGCATATTTCTTTGGATAGATGGATTCCGTGCCTACAAGGTACAAAACCTTTCTTGGAATCTTGCACGCTGATATGCTTCAAAACAGTGGCTTTGTATGAAACTTGCGATAAGCCCAACATCTTCCTCTTGCGATCTCGAGTGAACTTGATCCCAAGGATGTGACCGGCTTTCCCTAAGTCCTTCATATCAAACTATTTTGACAGCCATACCCTTACGTCTGACAATACCTTTACATTGTTTCCAATGAGCAGAATATTGTCTACGTATAATACTAAGAATACCACCGCAGTTCCGTCACATATTTTGTACACACAACTTTCGAACTTGTTTTGATCACAAACCCATAAGACTTAATTAATTGATCAAACACTAGTTCCAAGTACGCGATGCTTGCTTAAGTCCATAAATGGATCTCTTAAGCTTGCATACGAGGTGCTCTTGGCCTTTTTCAACGAAACCTTTGGGTTGTTGCATATAGATCCCATCAAGACTTCCGTTAAGGAAAGCTGTCTTGACATCCATTTGCCAGATCTCGTAATCTAGGTGCGCAGCGATCGACAAGAGAATACGGATGGACTTAAGCATAGCTACAGGCCACAGGCCACAAGCCTACCCTTCCGTCCGGTCCTCTTTTCCTCTTGTACACCCACTTGCATCCAATAGGTTCTACCCCATTAGGTGGATCAACCAACTCCCACACTTGATTATAATCCATCGAACCCACCTCGGTTTCCATTGCGGTTTGCCACACTTCCGCATCTTTGTCTTGGATTGCCTCGTCGTATGTTCATGGGTCTAATTCATCGCCGGGAATCAAATCCGAAGATTCTCCAATTCCCATGAATCTCTCGGGTTGCCTTGCAATCCTCCCACTACGACGGGGTTCCGGTTGTGAAGGTATGACGTGTGGTATATCATCTTGTATACTTGGTATAGGAGTTTGCCCTCTTAACTCGTCTAAGGTAATCTCACTTCCAGGCTTTCTTTTGTTCATATAGTCTTCCTCCAAGAATTTAAAGTGCGAACTAATCACGGTCTTTTAATCCTTGAGACTATAGAACATACACCCTTTCGTTCCCATGGGATATCCTATAAACAACCTTAATTCCGAACGTGGATCCAATTCACCGGCTTCCTTGTCTAGCACGTATACCGGACAACCCCAAATCCGCAAGTGTCTTAGACTGGGCTTGCGCCCGGTCCACAATTGCATTGGGGTTTTAGGAACCGATTTGGATGGCACCAAGTTTAGAATGTAAGTCGTTGTTTCCAAGGCGTTACCCCAAAATGACTTGGGTAAATCTGAATAACTCATCATGGATCTGACTATTTCTAAAAGAGTCTGGCTCCTTTGTTCCGCCACACAGTTCTATTGAGGGGTTCCCGATGTGGTCAACAGGGATACAATCCCTTCTTCCGATAGGTAGTTCAAGAATTCATTGCTAAGGTATTCGCCTCCACGAACAAATCGCAGAGACTTGATACTTCTTACCCTATGCATCATAAGGTAGATGTATCCGTATCTTGAGTAATCATCAAATTACTCATACCTCTTCTTGCTATGATCGTCATTGAACCACACATATCGGTATGAACGAGTTCTAACACTTCCGTAGTTCTATTCCCCTTGGCTCCAAATGCCCTCTTGGTCATTTTACCCTCTAAACAGGATTCACAAGTTGGAAACGGTTCGACTTGGAATGATTCCAAGGATCCGTCTTTCACCAATCTCTTTATCCACTTTAGATTAATATGACCTAGTCTAAGATGCCATGGAAGTGTTTCGTTCATCTCCGAAGAACGCTTTCTTTTATTACTCGAAATAATCGATGTGTTATTAGATTCAATTTTTGTGAGTGGTGTGCCCAAATAATGGTATAAAGATCATCCATTGAAGTTCCGGAACGGATAAACTCATCGTTTCAAGCAATAATAACATCCTTATTAAAAGAAACTGAGTATCTATTCAAACAGTTTAGAAACTGAAGGTTGATTTCTTTCTAAACTAGGAACATGAGGAACATCTCTCAAGACCATAACTCTATCTTCACAAGATAGGCGCACTTCTCCCACTGCTTCAGCTGCCACTCTCGTAGCATTGCCCGATGTGATGGGGATCTCACTTCTGTTAAGTCGTCGGGTTAGCTTAAACCCATGAAACAAATGTGATAAGTAGCTCTCGTATCCACTATCCACGAATAGACAGCATACGCCACTTCACAAGTTTCGACGACTAAGGTGTGTGAATTACCTAACTTTCCTAGCCTCTTAGGCTTGGAACAGGCAGACCTCCATTGTCCTCTCTCACCGCAACTAAAACACTTCCCCTTCGATGCTTGCCTTTGCATTTGCCTTTCGCAACAATTGGATTTGCTTGGATCCGACCTTTGGTTCTCTTCCTCTTTTTCCCTCCCTTGGGACCAAAAGAGGTAGACGAACCATTAGCCACCATAGCACTAGACTGGTGCTCCATTATCACCTCCACCGAAACTAAAGCTTGCAAGAGCTCGGGCAAACGACTTGTCCGTTCATTCATCTGACATTTCAGATGAAACTACTCAAAGCTTCTCGGTAGGGAATGGTATATGAAATCAATCAAAATCCGCACCAAGTACTTCCAACTTGTTAAGGCATGTCATTATCTTGAGAACGTGCTCCCTCACGGGCGTTCCTTCCACCATTTCCAACTTGACCGAGTCATGTTTGGTGAACTGATTAGTCATGGGATTCTGATGTGAAAACATCTCTTCAAGGTGTTCCATGATTTCAACAGCGGATACAATGTCTTCATGAACGCGCCTCAAATCCTCAGACAGAAATGTCAAGATGATGCACTTCATTCATTGTCACGCTTCCGATCATAAACTGCCTCTTCCCATTACTTGACTTATCATTAGGCTTGCCGGGTATATTAACATAAATAACCCAATTGTGTTTTCGTGCAGTAGGGACAATTTTAAAAAAAACATTTCCAATCGATATAATTCTCTCCAAAAAGTTTATTAACTTTAAGTATATTAAACAGTGGATTAAAAGGTTGCGACATGATGAAATGAGAATAAAACATACATTCGTATCAATATCTAGAAAAATACGAAATTATCACATAAATTTGATCACATCAATTATATTGAAACCTTAAAACAATATAATCATGCATCAGCCAATATCTCGAAACAATTTAAATGTGCCACGAGGGGTGGTCTATACATTTAAATACATTCAAGCGGATCACAAACTTAAAAGTTACAAATCCTTAATTCAAAATTAATAGTTGGCTCCCACTTTGACCACATAGAAATTGACAGGGACTCCGAGGGGAGTAAGTTAATATCAATTTCCTATGCCTAAGTAATAACCATAATTAAATACAGGGTTATTATTTCGCTTTGAGCAAGCCACTCGTGGTGAGGGTCAATACCGCCACTAGTAATAATCCACAATCATCCTTTCGGAATTTATTCATGTGAAATCCGTTCTTTTGGCCGATCCGAGGGGGAAATGTATTCCAAAAGAACTTCACAAATAAATAAATTATGGAGGCCAAAATAATCCAATTTTAATATCCGGAATAAAATTGCGATTAAAAAAAACATACTTAGTAATTTTCGAAAGTAAGGTTTTTCTTGGACAATTAAATTCATGCAAACACATATTAACAAATAATAAAAATTGCACGAAATAAAACATCCATCAAAACAAAATTAAACACATTGGAGCACTCAATTCCAATTGTCACGGTTTAATTTCTTCACGTCTTGATGCGAAAAATCGTCCTTGTTGCTTTCCGACGTTCGTCTCGACGTGCTCCCACTCGAACAACAACACTTCATCAAAAACAGCATCGTTTGGGGTTCGGGACGACGTTTAAAATCACACCAAAAAAAAACACGAACCGAAAAAATTCCACGGCCTGAGATACAGCGCGCGTCGGCCCACGAAGTGGGCCCACGCGCTTCCCGGCCCGAGAAGCGCTGGAAAAGCACCCGAGGCGCGCCGAAGCGCAGCCCCGAGGCGCACCCGAGGCGCTGCACGGAGGCGCGTCGAGGCGCACCCGAGGCGCCCCGAGGCGCTGCAGGGCACTGCCGAGGCGCGCGCGCGCCGTGCGCGCGGCGCCGTGCGCCCGTTGCGCACGGTGTGCGCCGTGCACCCCCGTGCGCCGTTTTTTCGCCGTTCGTCCTCGTTTTCTTCACCCCTTGCATGATTTTACCTCCATACACGCGCCACGCATGTATGCGTCGTCCGGGTACGCCGTTTTTAATTCTTCGTTCTTCGTCACGATCCGGTTACAATTTATTTTTACAAAAAAAATAAATACTAGATCTAGACTAGTCTATTACAATGATCGAATCAAAATAAAAACAACTAATCTACTCGTGGATTTTCTCACGAGAAAAACGAATTCGAACGAATCGAATTAAAAACCAAATTAATTCACACGCATGAAATTAACAACATTAAAAACCATGACAATTGGATACCTGCAAAAAAGATCTAACAATTCTACTATCCAATTTCAATTTTAATGTTCAACAATTTAAATTCCAATTTAAAATTCAGAGCCCGAAACCGTGGCTCTGATACCAGTTGTTGGGAAAATATAGGGGTGCCCGGAATCTATTCGGGATGAATTTTAAATACGAATTTAAATACAATTATTACTATCATGAATTAATCCTAATTAATTCAAATAATAATTCCAACAACTAATTATCATCATGCATGCTAAATTAATTTCACATATTAACTATGGCGGAATAAACAAGTAAATATGTGATTAACGTACCTCTTGTAGAACTTGGCCTTTGAATAAAACGGGACTCTCGTACACGCTTTATCAACCCAAAAACCTTCTCAAGTATTTCCCTTTCGCCTTACTTGATCGCCGGTGGGAGACGCTTTCAAGCAATTTAATAAACTAAGGAAAAAGAAAAATATATATGCTTCTTGATTTTTCCAACACATGGAATTATGTATGTTGAGATGAAATAATCATCTCCTATTTATAAAGGGGGGTGACCGAAATTCGTAGAGATTTTATGGGCAGGGAGAAAATCTTTTCTTAATCTCTAAGAAATCTTGAATATATCTCATATATTCTTTTCTCCATAATAAAATATTCCACAAAAATCTCACTCTCCTATTTAGGACTATAATTTTCGAAAATATTAATAAGAGATCCCAAGATTTGGATCTTCTTGAATATATGAGATATTCTTGTATTCCAAGAATACATATCTTCCATAATATCTTTCCAAGAAAATCAACAAAATCTTTTCTCTTCTAATAATGCTTTTTTCGAAAAATATAAAGAAAAATCAGCATAATATTATCTTTTTATTTTAATCACCTTATCATTATTGGGCTACTTAATGGGCTACTTGAGGGGCCTTAAGGAGAATTAAGATTGGACCTCCTAATGGACTTCTGAATTTCAATATTGAGCCTCAATATAATTCAGCCCATTAATATTAATTATTACCACTAATAAATTAATATTGCACTATCCATCTTAATCCATATTACGATAATATGGGCTCCCGGTTATTATTTCCCGCGTTTAAGGTTATCAAGTCCATTAATTAATTAAGCTTCTGAATAGCTCTAAATTAATTAACATCTTTCACCTTGGAGTAAAGACAGCTCAACATTATTATTCGTACCGAAGAAACTAATTCTTCACTTGCAAGATTTGGTACAATAAAACTTCTGAGCCCACCAAGGGGACTAATCACACGAGCCGTACTCGCACGCGTTTCTCCGTATTAAATCTTAGCAACCGTCGTATGATTAATATTACTGCCCAAGACACAAAGTTCGAAGTCACAATGATTCTCACCCAACATGAATCAAAGCAGTAACTACTAAGCACACACGGTCCTATTTAAGTGACGGAGATTAAGAAATCAACAACCACTGAGATCTAATTCCTCACCTTTCAGAACAGAAGAATTTATCCTCGCTGTAGGACCTCTTCAACACATACTAAATGTGCTAGTGCAATCTCTTGGTCAAGACAGACCAATCTGAGCCTTACACATCGACCTTTCACGGCGGATTGTTCAAATCCACCTGGGTCGTGAAAATGTACGTTTAGTTACAAGTAAACTGTTAATGTCGTCTTCTGTGATCGGGTATCACCACATTAACTACTTTGTAACACGTACTATATATTGAACGGTTTGCAATAGAAATTCAACATTCAATCATAACTAAAGCAAATGCGATAAAAGAATTATTCTCATAACCAAGTGTTTGATACACGAGTTATACAAAGTAAAAGCATACTTTCACGTATAACTCCAACAACCACGCGGGGAAAGAGAGTTGCAAACCCTACCTCCACTGCCAAGCCTCCTTCCAAGCGCAAGAAGGCAACCAGGAATGATTTTTCTGATTCAGCTAAGCTCGAGGATCTGACTTCTAATGATCTCCTACATTATCCCTTTGTTCCCGTAGAGGACAAATGTATTTTGTTTCTCAAGTCTCTTCAAGTGTTGGATCACGGCTCCTCTTTTGCTCCATTGCCTCCTGACCAACTCCGGGGCTCTATGTCTCTTCAATTGTTGGATCAAGTAGAGGACAAATGTATTTTATTTCTTCTTACTTTACCCTTTCAGGTCTATTTCTAATTTCTTGGGTTTTTTTTTTTTTTTTTAGTTTCTGGACTTACAAGCCTAGTTCCTTTCCTCGGGCTCTTCCACTTCTATCGCCGAGCTTCACCAAGAGTTAACTAAGAAGGAGCAAGAATTATCTTTGTTGGTCCCAAAATGGTTATCCAGCGGAAAGCGTTTTAAGTTTATTTTTAAGAAAACCCTTTAAAGAAAGTGATAAAATTAAAGTGCAGAAAAGTAAATGACACCAGGATTTATAGTGGTTCGGACCAACTTGTCCTACGTCCACTCTCCCTTTCACTAAAGGGGACTCTCTCTCCAACCAACTTACGAACTACTGGAATAGCGAAGTACCAGCTCCTTCGTACAACTTGCTTACAACAACTTTTCTATATGATGAACAGGTTGATTATAAGTTCCAACTAAAACTCCTAAAAGAGTAGATAATACTTGTATAAACAAGGTAAGTGTATGGTGAGAGTTCGTGTGCTTTGTGCTCTTGCCCGACTCTTATCTCTCTAATGAACTCACCCAAAACACTCCTATTTATAGTTGTAGGAATTAACTAGCCGTTGGAAAGCTAGCAATTCAAACAACCATAATTGGAGGAATATAATCAATCACAGATTGATTATATTGATTGATTGATCTCCTCCATTGATTGGATCTTTTAAGATTGATACCAATCAATCAATCAATCCTCCTATCAGTTAACTCTCCAGATTGCCTCTTCTCAATCATTGAAACTCCAAGATCTCATTGTCTCCAGATTACACACAGCCTCCATATGGGTGAACTAATCCGTTTTCCTCATCTGGTATGGGGTCTTCTGGTAAGGTAACATTTCTGCTCTGAACCTCATCTGGGAGAGGTCTTCTGGTCAGACTCCTCTGGTCAGGCTCCTCTGGTCAGACTCCTCTGGTCAGACTCCTCTGGCAGACTCCTCTGGTCCTCTAGTTAGAGCTCATCTGGTCTGACTCCTCTGGTGACTCGTCTACTCTGGTCTGGACACCTCATCTGGTCACCTATCATCTGGTCACCTCATCTGGTCTACACAGATTTCTTCCCCTTTAACCAAAGACCTATTCTAGACCTAGACTAATCTGTAGCTGACTAACAGACTCAGCTAGTCCTATTACAAGTTCTTTGTTTTAACATCTTCAAAACATCTAATCTATATCCTAACAATTTCCCCCTTTTTGATGATGTTAAAACTGAAAGAACTTAAATAAAACAAGACAAGAAAATTTGAGATAATCAAGATAAAGAATCTAGCAGGCTGGGTCAACTGATCTTCCCCCTCAAAGTATGCTCAGCTGATATTGGGATAAAATATCAGCTGGTCTTCTTGTGTATCTGCAGGCAATCAAGTTTTTGGTACCCTACTGGGTCCAGGGGGGTTAGCACAATTTTTAGGAAGCCACAAGAATAGATCATCCCTTTTTGGATCAGGTGATCTTATCTTTCTTCCATACATATCCACAATAACACACTCAACAAAAGAACCTTTGACATGGTTATTTCTTCTAGAGGCTCTTCTTCTCTTATGAGCTTGTCCAGTAGAAGAAGTAACTTGTCTTAAAGCAACAGTCTTGAAATTATGTTGATAAGGATAAGTCTTACTAGAACCATCAAAGGTTCCAGCTGGTCTGGCAGATGACTTGAAGGTCTTCTGCAGGTGAGTAGGAGTCATCTGGTTCTGCCTCTTTTGAGAAGATCCAGATTGTCTTCTACTCTGCTGGCCTGGCTGAGGTATTTTATTCAGGGTATAACCCTTCTTAAAATTCCTCTTCTGCTTTTTGGGTTTTTGAGTTTCAGTACTCATCTGCCCATTAGGCTGAGTTGCCTAGTCAGCTGACCTCTTGCCCTTATCAATAAAATTTCTAGGCTGTTCTTCTTTCTGAACATGTGAGGATTCAGGTTTGGAATAACCAAGGCCTGTCTTATCATGCTCTCTTTGAGATGAGGCAGCTATGTGTGACACAACATTGTTTGTTGTAGTCAGCTGCTCCAATCTCATCTTGAGCTTGTCCTCACTTTCTCTTAAAATTTTGTTTTGGTGGAAGAGTTCATCAAACTTAGTTTTGAGCAGATTATATTCATTGTCTTTCTCAATATTTTCAACAACCAACCTTTCTATCAGCTTAAGTTGTTCAGTACACCTGATTGTCAAGTCAGAAGACTCTTCGACCAGTGTATTATTTTGTTCAGCTGGTAGATCAGCTGAGTTGCCTAAATATTGTGAAAGCTTCTGATTTTCTGCTTTCAGCTTTGAGTTCTCATCTTCCAACTTTTGACAAAGTTGTATAGAAGTTTGGAGATCTAATAGCATCTTCTGCATATCAGACTCCTCTGATTGTCCAGAAAAAAAAGAAGAGGAAGTTCGATTACATACCTCATCTGTTACAAGACACATCTCTTCGTCTGGTCCAAAATTGGATGATGAACCAGAAGTGGATACCTCTTCTTCCTCATCTGGAAAACTTCTTTTGTAAATCCTAGTGTATCTTCTACTGCTTTTCTTCGAACCCATTTCTGCAAGAAATTGTTAGCACAACAAATATTTGGGTTTTACAAAAAATGGATCTGCCCTGGTGACCACCAAAATAATTTCAAAACAGTGGTCTGTAGGACACACTGCTCTGATACCACTTGTTGGTCCCAAAATGGTTATCCAGCGGAAAGCGTTTTTAGTTTATTTTTAAGAAAACCCTTTAAAGAAAATGCTAAAATTAAAGTGCAGAAAAGTAAATGACACCAGGATTTATAGTGGTTCGGACCAACTTGTCCTACGTCCACTCTCCCTTTCACTGAAGGGGACTCTCTCTCCAACCAACTTACGAACTACTGGAATTGCGAAGTACCAGCTCCATCGTACAACTTGCTTACAACAACCTTTCTATATGATGAACAAGTTGATTATAAGTTCCAACTAAAACTCCTAAAAGAGTAGATAATACTTGTATAAAAAAGGTAAGTGTATGGTGAGAGTTCGTGTGCTTTGTGCTCTTGCCCGACTCTTATCTCTTTATGAACTCACCCAAAATACTCCTATTTATAGTTGTAGGAATTAACTAGCCGTTGGAAAGCTAGCAATTCAAACAACCATAATTGGAGGAATATAATCAATCACAGATTGAATATATTGATTGATTGATCTCCTCCATTGATTGGATCTTTTAAGATTGATACCAATCAATCAATCAATCCTCCTATCAGTTGACTCTCCAGATTGCCTCTTCTCAATCATTGAAACTCCAAGATCTCCTTGTCTCCAGATTACACACAGCCTCCATGTGGGTGAACTAATCCGTCTCCCTCATCTGGTCTGGGGTCTTCTGGTCAGGTAACATTTCTGCTCTGAACCTCATCTGGGAGAGGTCTTCTGGTCAGACTCCTCTGGTCAGGCTCCTCTGGTCAGACTCCTCTGGTCAGACTCCTCTAGCAGACTCCTCTGGTCCTCTGGTTAGAGCTCATCTGGTCTGACTCCTCTGGTGACTCATCTACTCTGGTCTGGACACCTCATCTGGTCACCTATCATCTGGTCTACACAGATTTCTTCCCCTTTAACCAAAGACCTATTCTAGACCTAGACTAATCTGTAGCTGACTAACAGGCTCAGCTAGTCCTATTACAAGTTCTTTGTTTTAACATCTTCAAAACATCTAATCTATATCCTAACAATTTCCCCCTTTTTGATGATGTTAAAACTAAAAGAACTTAAATAAAACAAGACAAGAAAATTTGAGATAATCAAGATAAAGAATCTAGCAGGCTGGGTCAACTGATCTTCCCCCTCAAAGTATGCTCAGCTGATATTGGGGTAAAATATCAGCTGGTCTTCTTGTGTATCTGCAGGCAATCAAGTTTTTGGTACCCTACTGGGTCCAGGGGGGTTAGCACAATTTTTAGGAAGCCACAAGAATAGATCATCCCTTTTTGGATCAGGTGATCTTATCTTTCTTCCATACATATCCACAACAACACACTCAAAAAAAGAACCTTTGACATGGTTGTTTCTTCTAGAGGCTCTTCTTCTCATATGAGCTTGTCCAGTAGAAGAAGTAACTTGTCTTAAAGCAACAGTCTTGAAATTATGTTGATTAGGATAACTCTAACTAGAACCATCAAAGGTTCCAGCTGGTCTGGCAGATGACTTGAAGGTCTTCTGCAAGTGAGTAGGAGTCATCTGGTTCTGCCTCTTTTGAGAAGATCCAGATTGTCTTCTACTCTGCTGGCCTGGCTGAGGTATTTTATTCAGGATATAACCTTTCTTAAAATTCCTCTTCTGCCTTTTGGGTTTTTGAGTTTCAGTACTCATCTGCCCATTAGGCTGAGTTGCCTGGTCAGCTGACCTCTTGCCCTTATCAATAAAATTTATAGGCTGTTCTTCTTTCTGAACATGTGAGGATTCAGGTTTGGAATAACCAAGGCCTGTCTTATCATGCTCTCTTTGAGATGAGGCAGCTATGTGTGACACAACATTGTTTGCTGTAGTCAGCTGCTCCAATCTCATCTTGAGCTTGTCCTCACTTTCTCTTACAATTTTGTTTTGGTGGAAGAGTTCATTAAACTTAGCTTTGAGCAGATTATATTAATTGTGTTTCTCAATATTTTCAATAACCAACATTTCTATCAGCTTAACTTGTTCAGTACACCTGGTTGTCAAGTCAGAAGACTCTTCGACCAGTGTATGATTTTGTTCAGATGGTAGATCAGCTGAGTTGCCTAAATATTGTGAAAGCTTCTGATTTTCTGCTTTCAGCTTTGATTTCTCATCTTCCAACTTTTGACAAAGTTGTATAGAAGTTTGGAGATCTAATAGCATCTTCTGCATATCAGACTCCTCTGATTGTCCAGAAAAAGAAGAAGAGGAAGTTCGATTACATACCTCGTCTGTTACAAGACATATCACTTCGTCTGGTCCAAAATTGGATGATGAACCAGAAGTGGATACCTCTTCTTCCTCATCTGGAAAACTTCTTTTGTAAATCCTAGTGTATCTTCTACTGCTTTTCTTCGAACCCATTTTTGCAAGAAATTGTAAGCACAACAAATATTTGGGTTTAAAAAAAAAAAGGGATCTGCACTGGTGACCACCAAAATAATTTCAAAACAGTGGTCTGTAGGACACACTGCTCTGATACCACTTGTTGGTCCCAAAATGGTTATCCAGCGGAAAGCGTTTTAAGTTTATTTTTAAGAAAACCCTTTAAAGAAAGTGCTAAAATTAAAGTGCAGAAAAGTAAATGACACCAGGATTTATAGTGGTTCGGACCAACTTGTCCTAAGTCCACTCTCCCTTTCACTAAAGGGGACTCTCTCTCCAACCAACTTACGAACTACTGGAATTGCGAAGTACCAGCTCCTTCGTACAACTTGCTTACAACAACCTTTCTATATGATGAACAGGTTGATTATAAGTTCCAACTAAAACTCCTAAAAGAGTAGATAATACTTGTATAAACAAGGTAAGTGTATGGTGAGAGTTCGTGTGCTTTGTGCTCTTGGCCGACTCTTATCTCTCTAATGAACTCACCCAAAACACTCATATTTATAGTTGTAGGAATTAACTAGCCGTTGGAAAGCTAGCAATTCAAACAACCATAATTGGAGGAATATAATCAATCACAGATTGATTATATTGATTGATTGATCTCCTCCATTGATTGTATCTTTTAAGATTGATATCAATCAATCAATCAATCCTCCTATCAGTTGACTCTCCAGATTGCCTCTTCTGAATCATTGAAACTCCAAGATCTTCTTGTCTCCAGATTACACACAGCCTCCATGTGGGTGAACTAATCCGTCTCCCTCATCTGGTTTGTGGTCTTCTGGTCAGGTAACATTTCTGCTCTGAACCTCATCTGGGAGAGGTCTTCTGGTCAGACTCCTCTGGTCAGGCTCCTCTGGTCAGACTCCTCTGGCAGACTCCTCTGGTCAGACTCCTCTGGTCAGACTCCTCTGTTCAGACTCCTCTGGAAGACTCCTCTGGTCCTCTGGTTAGAGCTCATCTGGTCCGACTCCTCTGGTGACTCGTCTACTCTGGTCTGGGCACCTCATCTGGTCACCTCTCATCTGGTCACCTCATCTGGTCTGCACAGATTTCTTCCCCCTTAACCAAAGACCTATTCTAGACCTAGATTAATCTGTAGCTGACAAACAGGCTCAGCTAGTCCTATTACAAGTTCTTTGTTTTAACATCTTCAAAACATCTAATCTATATCCTAACAATCTTCCAAGGATTTTGATCTCGTTCAGGCCAAAAAAGCTATAAGCAAGGCTGCTGCTCTTACGACTGAACAGGTTGCTCAAATTTCTACCTTGGAGAAGGTGCTCTCTGAAGCGGAACAGAGAGAGATAACCTCAAGGGCGGAGTGTTTTTCACAAGGTCTATCTGAGGGTATTGACAGATGTCGCAAGAAGCTTCTGGGGACTACTTTGGGCCAAGAATTTCTCAAAGAACTGATTGAGGAGTCTCTCAAAGCTTATCATCAAAGTCCCCTATTTCTATGTCACTTAGGCCCACACTTAGGCCATTTCATCAAGCAGGGCTTCAACTCCGCTGTCTCTAAGGCTGAAGAGAAGGGTTTCACTGAGAAACTTAGTCTTTCTCGTGCTAAGCAAGGTCTAACGCCTTCTCCTTATTTCAAATGCGGTCCTAAAGGGAAGGCAGATTACTCCTGGTTTCCTCCCATAGCGCAGAAGGTAGCTTTAAAGTTAGCGCAAGAGGTGGATATATCTCCAGAGCTGCCCCAAATGGAGCCTCAGTTGCGTGATCTTTTGTTCTCAGATCCTTCACCCACTATAGCTGCCTCATCTTTGCCAGAGACCGCTGCTATTTCTGGCCCTGTTCCTGAGCCACCTACTTCTCCAGCTCTTGAGAAGGAGTCTACTGAACCCGTGCTGGGTGATCATCCGAATCAAATAGAGGATTGGACCTTGAGGGTCATCTCTACTACTTTTGCTACTTACAATTTATTATGCATTTTGCTTAGAGCCTGCGTGCTCTCTTTGACTATCTCTGTTTTTGCACCCTTATCGTACTCTTGTGCTTTTCTGGTACTGTTGTTATTTCCGTCATTATATTCTTATGTGTGATGTGATTATTTTGTTGTTATGTCTTTTAAGTCGTAATAAATCTTTTCTGTTACATGATCTTCTTCATTTGTCATTGCCTAGTTTTGACAAAAAAATTGGGATGATGCTAAAGCATACTCCCTCCTTTATTTTTTTTTTCTGTGAAATAAAAATTCTCAATTTTTCTTTTTCAGCTCTGCGGAGGTGATGCTAAAGCATACTCCCTCCTTCAGTTTTTATTTCTAACATCTGTGAAATAAAAATTCTCAATTTTCATTTTACAGCTCTGCGGAGATGATGCTAAAGCATACTCCCTCCTTCAGTTTTTATTTCTAACATCTGTGAAATAAAAATTCTCAATTTTCATTTTTCAGCTCTGCGGAGATGATACTAAAGCATACTTCCTCCTTTAGTTTTTATTTCTAACATTTGTGAAATAAAAATTCTCAATTTTTATTTTTCAGCTCTGCGGAGATGATGCTAAAGCATACTTCCTCCTTTAGTTTTTATTTCTAACATCTGTGAAATAAAAATTCTCAATTTTCATTTTTCAGCTCTGCGGAGATGATGCTAAAGCATACTCCCTCCTTCAGTTTTTATTTCTAACATCTGTGAAATAAAAATTCTCAATTTTCATTTTTCAGCTCTGCGGAGATGATGCTAAAGCATACTTCCTCCTTCAGTTTTTATTTCTAACATATGTGAAATAAAAATTCTCAATTTTCATTTTTCAGCTCTGCGGAGATGATGCTAAAGCATACTTCCTCCTTTAGTTTTTATTTCTAACATATGTGAAATAAAAATTCTTAATTTTCATTTTTTAGCTCTGCGGAGATGATGCTAAAGCATACTTCCTCCTTCATTTTTTATTTCTAACATATGTGAAATAAAAATTCTCAATTTTTATTTTATCAGCTCTACAGAGCTAGAACTTATTCTCCGTATTCATCTGTTGACTTCAATTCGATATTTCGATCATTATCCATGCTTAATTCGTATTATGACTCATAGGATGTGAATTCATGGCATTCATAACCCAGTCAGAGTTTGTCTAAGGATCTGCCAGAGCCGCGGGGTATAGCTCTGGTGGCTTTTCATTGAATTTCAAACATGCGATGATGCAAACAAACTGTGCTTATATACTTTGATTGGAAAAAACTAGCAAACGATCTTAATAGACTCAGACATAATACTTCTTCAAATTGCTCACGCTCCAGGAATGCAGCATTCTTCTTCCATTCTGGTCTGTCAGCTCATACGCACCCCCGGCCAGCACTTGGGTAACTACATATAGACCCTCCCAATTTGGTTCTAACTTTCCCGTTGGTTTAAGCGCATCAGCTCTGCGCAGTACCAAATCTCCTTCCGTGAACTTTCTGACCTTCGCGCGCTTGTTGTAAACAGCTCTCATTTTACTCTTGTGTCGTTCGGCTCTGATACGAGCCATCTCTCGCTGCTCCTCTATCATATCTAAATTTTCTTTCAACAGCTTTGAATTCTGATCCTCGCTATAATTTAAGATTCTGTGGGTATCTACTCCTATCTCTGCAGGGATCACAGCTGTAGATCCATACAAGAGATTGAAGGGAGATTTTCCAGTAGCAGTTTTTGGACTTGTTCTGTAAGCCCAAAGGACAAAGTCCAGCTCCTCCACCCAGTTTCCACCAGCTCCTGAGAGCCTAGTTCTGATTCCATCTACAATAGTTCGGTTGGTGACTTCTACTTGTCTGTTGGCTTGTGGATGAGCCACCGATACAAATCTCTATTCAATCCTCATTTCCAAACACCAGGCTTGCACTTGAGAGCCTGTGAACTGCGTTCCATTATCTGAGACTAGGACTCTGGGGACCCCAAATCTACTGCATATATTTTTCCATAAAAACTTGTGTTGGAGTTATATGTGAAAGTGTACTTTTACTTTGTATAACTCATGTATTAAACACTTGTTTATGAGAATAATTCTTTTATCACATTTACTTTAGTTATGATTGAATGTTGAATATCTATTGCAAACTGTTCAATATATAGTACATGTTACATTGTAGTTAATGTGGTGATACCCGATCACGGAAGATCACATTAACAGTTTCCTTGTAACTAAACGTACAAATTCACAACCTAGGTGGAATAGAACAATCCACCGTGAAAGGTCGATGTGTAAGTCTCAGATTGGTCTGTCTTGACTAAGAGATTGCACTAGCACATTTAGTATGTGTTGAAGAGGACCTACAATGACGACTAAGGTGTGTGAATTACCTAACTTTCCTAGCCTCTTAGGCTTGGAACAGGCAGACCTCCATTGTCCTCTCTCACCGCAACTAAAACACTTCCCCTTCGATGCTAGCCTTTGCATTTGCCTTTCGCAACAATTGGATTTGCTTGGATCCAGCCTTTGGTTCTCTTCCTCTTTTTCCCTCCCTTGGGACCAAAAGAGGTAGACGGACCATTAGCCACCATAGCACTAGACTGGTGCTCCATATTCACCTCCATCGAAACTAAAGCTAGCAAGAGCTCGGGCAAACGATTTGTCCGTTCATTCATTTGACAGTTCAGACGAAACTGCTCAAAGCTTCTCGGTAGAGAATGGTATATGAAATTGATGGTCCCATTTTCGAAGGGCAAAATGGGAATTCTCAAATTTTTTTTTTTAAAACTTCGCGTTGCACCCTGACTGAGTTCAGTGACGGAATACTCAAGTCACTGCGTTGCTGAGAGTCAGAGCTATCAAGTCAGTGAGGAGACTTGAAAGCTCAGGCTCTCAACAAGGCAGTGACTCGAGAGACTGAACTCTCGAGTGCCTTGCCTGATCTGGTCAGTGAGAGGAATCTCCCTGACCTGATTGCTTAACTAAAGTTTTCTTAACAAAGCTCTCAGTGAGCTGATTTTCACAACACTTTAGTAAATACTTTGAAAGATAAGTACGCTCAGTTTAACGTGGTTCAGAGACTCAAGCTCTTACATCCACATCCTGATTTAACAGGAAATCCACTACTGGGATTCTTTTTTTTAACGTGCCAAGGTGCACTTACAACTGGACTCACGCTACTCCCTGGGCTGCCTCTCCTCACCTCACTACAAACCTAACAATCTTCTGAAAGGGTTTTGTTTGGTTTGGTTTTCTCCAACTAGGTGAGGTTTTCCTTTACAATGTGTTAGCCTTAAAGCTAAGATTAGGAAAACCTCTCTATGCTAAGAGTTACAAGCTTGACACTCAATGAATATAAGTGATAACCCTAAAGGTCAGTGTCGTGGGTGTGTAATACTTCCTTATGACTCCCTAACAATTAACACACCCTCACAGCTTGTAGGTGTTTATTTTCTTCTTTTTACACACACTTACAACGAAGCTATGAGCTTGTATTTATAATGGGGATTCAAATGTATCCGTTGGAGGGAAGATACATTTGAATCCAACATTAAATGGTTTCAACCACTTTTCTTGGAATGCGGCCTTGTCAGTGTCAGATTCACTGCCTTGTGCTGATTGGTCCACGTGTACTGATTCCAACGAATCTTTGACTCAGTGGGTTGACCAAGATCCCACTGACTTTAGGCAGCTTCATCCTTCACTGACTGATGATCTTCAGTTGGACTGACTCATCCTCAGTGTAGTTGTCCTTCAGGGACTCTTTGAAGATCTTTCCAAGAAGTTTGTCATAAGGCTGAATGACAAACTTCCCTGACCACAGTAGCCTGACTCCTTCAGGGCCTACTTGGTGCAGCACTGATCCACCTGATCAGGCTCTTCACTGAGTGGTCCACCTGACTTAGCTTAGATCAGCCTGGTTTACACTCAGTGGGACATCCTTCAGGCTTTTCTTCTAGTTCAGGTTGCAAGCATGGCTTCAGTCAGTTCTTCTGGGTGTCATCTTGATATCTTCAGGCTGTGTTGCTGAGTTCCCCCTCAACTGAACAGCCTATTCTACTGAGAAATGACTTAGCCTGACCTGAAATAAAAGATACTGTTCTGACTGCTTTCAAACCTATTACATGTTGTTTTGGAAAATCATCAAAACTAAAACATATCCCAACAGAAATCAATCAAAATCCGCACCATGTACTTCCAACTTGTTAAGGTATGCAATTATCTTGAGAACGTGCTCCCTCACGGGCGTTCCCTCCACCATTTCCAACTTGTCCGAGTCATGTTTGGTGAACTGATTAGTCGTGAGTTTGATGTGAAGACATCTCTTCAAGGTGTTCCATGATTTCAACAGCGGATACAATGTCTCCATGAACGCGCCTCAAATCCTCAGACAGAGATGTAAAGATGATGCACTTCATGTGTTCATTGTCACGCTTCCAATCATAAACTGCCTCTTCCCATTGCTTGACTTATCATTAGGCCTGCCGGGTATATTAACATAAATAACCCAATTGTGTTTTCGTGCAGTAAGGACAAATTTTAAAAAAACATTTCCAATCGATATAAATCACTCCAAAAAGTTAATTAACTTTAAGTATATTAAACAGTGGATTAAAAGGTTGCGACATGATGAAATGAGAATAAAACATACATTCATATCAATATCTAGAAAAATATGAAATTATCACATAATTCGATCACATCAATTATATTGAAACCTTAAAACAATATAATCATGCATCAGCCAACATCTCGAAACAATTTAAATGCGCCACGAGGGGTGGTCTATACATTTAAACACATTCAAGCGGATTACAAACTTAAAAGTTACAAATCCTTAATTCAAAATTAATAGTTGGCTCGCACTTTGACCACATAGAAACTGACAGGGACTCCGAGGGGAGTAAGTTAATATCAATTTTCTATGCCTAAGTAATAACCATAATTAAATACAGGATTATTATTTCGCTTTGAGCAAGCCACTCGGGATGAGGGTCAATACCGCCACTAGTAATAATCCACAATCATCCTTTCAGAATTTATTCATGTGAAATCCGTTCTTTTGGCCGATCCGAGGGGGAAATGTATTCCAAAAGAACTTCACAAATAAATAAATTATGGAGGTCAAAATAATCCAATTTTAATATCCGGAATAAAATTGTGATTATAAAAACATACTTAGTAATTTTCGAAAGTAAGGTTTTTCTTGGACAATTAAATTCATGCAAACACATATTAACAAATAATAATAGGTGCACGAAATAAAACATCCATCAAAACAAAATTAAACACATTGGAGCACTCAAATCCAATTGTCACGGTTTAATTTCTTCACGTCTTGATGCGAAAAATCGTCCTTGTTGCTTTCCGACGTTCGTCTCGACGTGCTCCCACTCGAACAGCAACACTTCTTCAAAAACAGCATCGTTTGGGGTTCGGGACGACGTTTAAAATCACACGAAAAAAAAACACGAACCGAAAAAAATTCCACGGCCCGAGATACGGCGCGCGTCGGCCCACGAAGTGGGCCCGCGAGCCTCTCGGCCCAAAAAGCGCCGAAGCGCTGCAGGAAGCGCGCCGAAGCGCAGCCCCGAGGCGCACCCGAGGTGCTGCATGGAGGCACATCCGAGGCGCACCCGAGGCGCTGCATGGAGGCGCGCCGAGGCACACCCGAGGCGCACCAGGCCGTGCCCGAGGCGCGCGCGCGCGTGCGCGCGGCGCCGGCCTCCCGTCGCGCCCGGGTCGTGCACCGTGCACCCCATGCACCATTTTTCTCCGTTCGTTTCCGTTTTCTTCACCCCTTGCATGATTTTACGACCATACACGCGCCACGCTTGTATGCGTCGTCCGGGTATGCCATTTTTTATTCTTCGTTCTTCGTCACGATCCGGTTACAATTTATTTTACAAAAAAAATAAATACTAGATCTAGACTAGTCTATTACAATGATCGAATCAAAATAAAAACAACTAATCTACTCGTGGATTTTCTAACGAGAAAAAACGAATTCGAACGAATCGAATTAAAAACAATTAATTCACACACATGAAATTAACAACATTAAAACCATGACAATTGGATACCTGCAAAAAAGATCTAGCAATTCTACTATTCAATTTCAATTTAATGTTTAACAATTTAAATTCCAATTTAAAGACCAGAGCCCGAAACCGTGGCTCTGATACCAGTTGTTGGGAAAATAGGGGTGCCCAGAATCTATTCGGGATGAAATTTAAATACGAATTTAAATACAATTATTACTAGCATGAATTAATCCTAATTAATTCAAATAATAATTCCAACAACTAATTTTCATCATGCATGTTGAATTAATTTCACATATTAACTAGGCGGAATAAATAAGTAAATATGCAATTAACGTACCTCTTGTAGAATTGGCCTTTGGATATACGGGACAATTACGATCTCGCTCTATCAACCCAAAGTCTTCTCAAGTATTTCCCTTTTCACCTCACTTGATCACCGGTGGGAGATGCTTTCAAGTAATTTAATAAACTAAGGAAAAAAAATATTTATGCTCTTGATTTTTCCAACACATGGAATTACGTACTTGAGGATGAAATAATCACCCCTATTTATAAGCATAGTGGCCGAATTTTTGTGGGTTATTGGGCCTTGGATAAAATCTTTTCTTAGACTCTAAGAAATCTTGAATATATCTCATATATTCTTTTCTCCAAAATAAAATATTCCACAAAAATCTCACTTAGCTTATAAGCTTTAATATTTTCGAAAATTCTCAATAAAGATCCTAAGATGTGGATCTTCTTGAATATATGAGATATTCTTGTATTCCTAGAATACATATCTTCCATAATATCTTTCCAAGAAAATCAACAAAATCTTCTCTTGTCTTGAATCCTTATTTTCGAAAATAACAAGAAAAAATCAGCAAGATATTATCTTTAATTTATTTTAATCACATTATCATTATTGGGCTACTTAATGGGCTACTTGAGGGGCCTTAAGGAGAATTAAGATTGGACCTCCTAATGGACTTCTGAATTTCAATATTGAGCCCCAATATAATTCAATCCATTAATATTAATTATTACCACTAATAAATTAATATTGCAATATCCATCTTAATCCATATTACGATAATATGGGCTCCCGATTATTATTTCCCGCGTTTAAGATTATCAAGTCCATTAATTAATCAAGCTTCTGAATAGCTCTAAATTAATTAATATATTTCACCTTGGAGTAAAGACAACTCAACATTATTATTCGTACCGAAGAAACTAATTCTTCACTTGCAAGATTTGGTACAATAAAACTTCTGAGCCCACCAAGGGGACTAATCACACTAGTCGTACTCGCACGCGTTTCTCCGTATTAAATCTTAGCAACCGTCGTATGATTAATATTACTGCCCAAGACACAAAGTTCGAAGTCGCAATGATTCTCACCCAACATGAATCAAAGCAGTAACCATTAAGCACACACGGTCCTATTTAAGTGACGGAGATTAAGAAATCAACAACCACTGAGGTCTAATTCTTCACCTTTCAGAACAGAAGAATTTATCCTCGCTGTAGGACCTCTTCAACACCTACTAAATGTGCTAGTGCAATCTCTTAGTCAAGACAGACCAATCTGAGCCTTACACATCGACCTTTCACGGCGGATTGTTCAATTCCACCTAGGTCGTGAAAATGTACGTTTAGTTACAAGTAAACTATTAATGTTGTCTTCCGTGATCGGGTATCACCACATTAACTACAATGTAACATGTACTATATATTGAACGGTTTGCAATAGAAATTCAACATTCAATCATAACTAAAGCAAATGTGATAAAAGAATTATTCTCATAAAACGAGTGTTTAATACACGAGTTATACAAAGTAAAAGCATACTTTCACGTATAACTCCAACAATTATTTCATCCCCAAGTACATAATTCCATGTGTTGGAAAAATCAAGAGCATATATATTTTTCTTTTTCTTTAGTTATTTAAATTACTTGAAAGTATCTCCCACCGGTGATCAAGTAAGGCGAAATGGAAATACTTGAGAAGGCTTTTGGGTTGATAAAGCGTGATCGTGATTGTCCCGTTTATTCAAAGGCCAATTCTACAAGAGGTACGTAAGTCACATAAATTCTTGTTTATTCCGCCATAGATTTTATGTGAATTAATTCAACATGCATGATGTTAAATTTGTTGTTGGAATTATTATTTGAATTAATTAGGATTAATTCATGCTAGTAATAATTGAATTTAAATTTGTATTTAATTATCATCCCGAATAGATTCCGGGCACCCATATTTTCCCAACAACTTGATGATGGCTGCCTCGTTGATTTTCTTCACAGCCTCGGCTTCTGCCCATTTACTGAAATAGTCAACTGCCACAATCAGAAAGGCTCTGCCTCCGGAAGCTGTTGGGAATTTTCCCACGATATCAATGCCCCATTTGTCAAATGAGCAAGGGGAGTACATAACTCCCAATTCCTCCGCTGGAATATGAATCAGGGGGCCATTTCTTTGGCATCTATTGCATTTCTTCACTAATTCTTTTGCATCTCTGTTGAGAGTTGGCCAATAATAACCAGCTCTCAGCACCTTTCTAACCACATCTTGGAAGCCAGTATGACTCCCTCCACAACCTTCGTGCACTTCTCTCAACACATAATTCCCTTTAAGGTTAGACAGGCATCTCAAGTATGGTTGAGAGAATGGTCTCTTGTATAAATACTCGCCCATCATACAGTATTTGGCGTATATTGCTTTCTTGGGGACGTTTGGCTTGTCCAGCCTCTGCCTTGTTTTCAAGAAATGGATAATGGGAGCTCTCAAATCGTCTACTTCATCGATTGATCCCACATCCAGAGTTGACACCTGACTCTCGGCTGTCAATAATGTGAACTTACCCTTTGTTGGTGATCAAATTTAATTGATGGGATTAGTGACTGTTTTAGTTTGGTTTAAGATCACCAATCAATTATGTGTGATTGATTACCACCCTAAATGGTAAATCGAAGATTCGGGATGTGAAATAATTAACACGAAAGTTGAAACCGTATTAATTTCGTATGTGTGCACGTTTTAGTGTGTTAGTGTGTGTTTTGGGAGTTATTTGTGAATTTGAACTTGTATTAATAAGCTGGAGAACAACTATTTATAGAGGCTAGCAAGCATGAGGTGTCGCTGACTCTTGGTCTCCCTAGCTTGTATGCCTGACAAGTGTCCTTTGACCTTAGTTTGACCTTATCTAAGCTGAGTCTTAGTTACAAAGTCTTCTTTTGGTCTTATCTCAGACTTATTGTTGTTCGCCTAAGTCGGTTTGACTAATCTTGATTGTTCTTCAACTGAATGTTGTTCGCCTCTTGAGGTCATGCTTTCGTAGTTGTTCGTCTTATTGCTTTGTAGAGCTAGGCTTTGGGGACCTTTGTCCTTTGTTCGTCTGCATATACCTCCTCGATTGATTGATGTATCATCCTCTGACAATGTTGTTCGTCACGAATGACTTCATGGTTGATACATATCTGATTTCGGATCTTTTAACCTGTTCGTCGGTAAGTTACTCGTCAGTGGAGCTGTTCGTTATTCTGTTGTTTGTCATTTAGTAACCTCTCCAGATTGATTGGCGCACACCCACCTTGATCTTCCTTGCTAATTGTTTAATTATGCTCGCATCATGATGGTTGATGTTCGACTGTCAACAATTGCCCCCTATCCTGACTAGAAGTTGCTTTAGACGAGCAACTTTGTGGCGAGCAACTGTAGTTAGGATACCATCCTGGCATGGATTTGGACGAACATCATTACTTTTGGCGAGCAGCTTCGAATTCACCATTTTGTCTTCCCACGATCTGGGGTGCGTATGAGGATGACGTGAGCGTCATGATTGCGCGCCGTCCACGCGCGATCAATCCCGAGGCTACGCGCCCCTATGTTTGCATATAGGTCCTCCAATTTTTACACTTGCTCAAATTGTACCCCGTCTTTTGGTGTTTTGGCCCCCATTTTTGGGGTAATTACGAATTTTACCACGTCTTTGCTTGGGGTATTAATATGGGAGAAACTGAAATTTTTCCCACTTTTTCCATCTCTGCTACAGTGCTCCGACGATTCCTCCTTCTCCGGCGACTCCAAGCTTTTCCGGCGTCCGTTCTTCCAGTATTTGACTTCAAATTCTATTCCCCAGGTAGTCACTTTTCTTACTTCATCTTTTTCGTTTCTATTTTCTTCAAAAACCCCCACCGCCGCCGTGTGGGACCGTGCGCCACCGTCTTCTCCGGGACATACCCCGCCGTCTGCAACTTCTTCCGCCGCCATCTAGATTTTTCCCCTTCTTCTCTCTCTTATGTCTTCTCATTCGAGCAACAGATCTGAGGAAACCTTAGATCCCCTCTTCCCCGTTGCGGTTCACGACGACCAACCTCCATTTGAGGTCTCCTCGGCGTCAAGCCCTCACGTTGACTCGGTTGTGCGCTCGGTGGAGGATACCGGTGCTCGCTCATCTAGGAGGGAGTTGGTGGTCGTTGCGAGCAGAGATTCAGGAGAAGGCTCTTCGTCCAGTGCCGAATCGGAGGATCCATTTTCTGACGAACTCACTCGCGAGTTCCTAGAGAGTATTGACTTTCCATCTCCCAAAATGCTGGAGAATGAAATTCCAGTTGGAGTTGCTAGGCCATTTGAATGTCGAGCATATGCTGAGGAACATGCGAGCAGCTATCGCCGCCCCGAAAGAGAAATAATGGATTCGGGGAAAAATGAGTTCCAGGCGAGCAGAATCAAGAGTGTTGTTCGCGAGGATGAATTGGACTCGCTTCGAAAGACCTACAAAATGCCCTACGATATTCATATGTGGGCTCCTCGGAGGAAAGAGAGAGCTAATCGCCCCCCTCCTGGATGTACGGCGATTAATATTCATACTTTGATTGCCGGACTGAAACTGCCCCTTCCACCCATTGTTGGTCGCTTCCTAGAGGCGACCAACCTTGCGATCACTCAAATTACACCGATTGGGTGGATGAACTTGTTGGGGCCAATGTGTCTGTTCGCACTGGAGGGGTATGTTGATCGTATAACTGCAGAAGAGATCAACTACCTCATGACGATCACGAGATGTCCCCCTGGAGAGGAAGGTTACTTCTATCTCAAGGTCAGGACTGGATTGAAGATGGTAGAGGGGGTGCCGAACAAAATCCGCGATTGGAAACAACACTTCTTCTTCATCGGGGGTGATTGGCGAGCATCTTCTGATCCACACGGTGGTGGTGGACGAATAAAATCCCCAGCTTCTTATGGGAAATTTAAACGTAAGATTATTTTCTTGCTCGTCCTCAAACTGTACTGTTCTAATTTAACTTTTCTTGTTTGTTCGCAGGCCCTCGTTTACCCAAGTGGAACTCGAAGGAAGAAGAGATCGGCTCAGAGTTCCATTCACCTCCTGCTTGGTCGGCCTTCGCAATAGAGCGCAAAGGACCACTGAGTATTTGCGTGAGGGAAAGTACTTGAGAGCTGCTCGCCTGCTTACTTACCCTCATCACCTAGAGGCCCAGGCCGAGGTGCCCCCAGGTATGAAGAATTTCTAACTCTTTGCGCACACTTTGTTCGTCACTGATTTTCCCAACTGGCTCGCCTTAACTTCTTTTTTTTTTAGCCGAGCAAGTCACCGTTACCGTTCCACCTTGCTTTGCTCTCTTGGAGCATAGGGTCTTCGAGATGGCACCTCCGAAGGGACGGAAGAGGAGAGGTGACCTGCCTACCCAAATACTCTCGATGACGAACAAAACTGAGGGAGCCAAAGTTCCACAACAAGCTGCTCCCCCTGGTCCTGCTCGACCATCTTCTCCAATTTCCCCTCCCCGCGGGGGGAAATGTTTGAAAAAAACTGATGGGACTCCATTGGCCCATGATGTTCCTGGCGGCGTTAAGGGAAAGGAAAAGGTGGGCCAGAGTCATGCTCGCCCTGAGGGGGATGCTGTTCGCCACTCTTCCATCGACCCTGTCGAGGTGGTGGGTAAGGCGGGCAAGAAAATGACCTCAACCCGAGGTCCAGAAGACATCACTCTCCTAGGCTGGGACGAGCAAAAATTTGTCGAGTAAGTGCTCACTCTTTTCTGCCGAACAAGTTTCAACTTTGAAGAATTTTTCTAAGTGTTAATTACCTCTTTTTTTTTTGTTCGCAGATACCGGGCCGATGACACCCCGGGCGAGCACCTGCCGTTCATCAATACGCATGCTCCAAAACTCCCATCAACATTAGGGAGATCCCAGGTGACCATGTTCGTAGAGCTACAGAGTTGATCGCTCGAGCTTGGACACGGCCCCTGGAGAAAACTATCTCCATACAGGGACTGGCGGACAATGTCCATCTTTCCATGATGTATCATGCCAATGGCCTTGTCACCGTGCAAAAGGCCATGGCTCAGATCGCCGAGCAAGAAGACTCTGTTCGTCGGTATGCGAATACTGCTCGGCAACTAACCGAAGAGAAGGACGGCCTAGTCAGCCAGTATGAGGCTAAAGTTGCTCGTCTCAACAATCAAATCACTGTCTACATTGACACTGAGAAAAAACATCTTGAAGAAATTCAAGGTTTGTCCAGTGAATTGAGAGGCAAAGATGCCATACTCGGCGAGGGGGAGAAGAAGTTGTCCGCGGCTGAACAAGAGATCGCCGAGCTCAAAGCAGAAATTGCTCGTCTTCGAGAGATGGAAGTCAACCTCTTCACACGCGAGCAACTTGAAGCTGAAATTCAGGCTCGAACTGGCCCCATTTCTAACCTTGGGTATATTTGCGCCTACGCGGATAGCATCCGCACGGCCGATGCTTATGATTACAAGGACATGGTAGAAGAAATGGGTAAAGACTTGTCCGAGTTTATTGAGAACTATCCACCGCCGAACAACATCAAGATCCAGCTGGCAGACTTGGTTGAGCTTGGGATCAAACTTGACAAACTTGATCCCAGTATCGTCATCACTCATCCCCCACCCCTGGTTGACGAGGGCGATCAAGAAGTAGGACCAGCTGCCGCGGACGAGCAAGCTGCTAAAGAGGCGGAGGATAAAGTAGTTGAAGACCTGGCCCGAGATATGATCGTTGAACCTCCCATCGATCAAACCCCAGACCCTCCTCCCGCCGAGCAACAATAGATGTAGGACTTAGTTTTTCTCTTTTCTTCTTCTTTGTAATAGTTGTTCGCTCCTTTTGTAGTACTTGACTTCTAGAATCATTGTACTATTTTTTAGGCTCAATGCTTTTTGTTTAATGGAATGTCTTTTCTATGTTCGCTCATTTTCTTTATATGTTAATTGCCTTTACATTTTTGTCAATGACTTTGCAATTATAACATATAGTGTTGGGCTTTTGTTCGAATTGAACTTTGCCTTTAATGGAATCAGGGTTTAGCCTTAGGTTCTGTTCATTTTTTAAAAAACGAACAACCTTTAAGTGGCTTTGGTCCTCAAAATGGACTTGTACCTCGAGCTTTTGGACTTTTCCTTTTGACGAACAACTACTATATTTACACTGAAAAATTTACAAGTGTTGTAAGACTGCTCGTCATTTACAAATATAATCTGACGAACAACTTTGAACACTAACTAAAAACATGCTCGCTTATAACATTTTTTGCCGAGCAACTCTGTCTAAAATTAAAAGATGAAACAACACTAAACTATACAATGTGCCGAACAACTTTAAATTCTATACTTAGCAAAAAATTTCAAAAAATTAGGCAAGTTTTTGGTTTGCCTCACTTGGTTCACTGGCCCCCCAAGACATTTGTTCGCCCAATTAAGAACTTGTTTGTCTCATTGATAGTACTTCTTCAGATGTACAGCATTCCAGGAGTATTGGGCCGACTTACCTTCCATATCTTCGATATCGTATACACCATTAACGAATTTTTCCGTTATACGATACGGGCCCTCCCAAGTTGGTCCCAATACACCTGGAGGTTGGGCGAGCAACTTTCTTAGAACCATATCTCCAACTCTGAATTCCCTGATTTTAACATGGGAATTATAATAGCGTTCTACTCGCTGCTTATAGGTACCATTTTTTTAGCTCAGCATTTAGTCTCTTTTCTTCGAGCAAATCCATCTCAGTAGCTAGAGCAGAGTTGTTCGTCTGCTCATCAAAGTTGGTCGTTCTGAATGTGTTGGTCTTTAACTCGATTGGTATTTCAGCTTCTGTTCCAAAAGCCATTGCAAAAGGTGTTTCTCTGGTGCTTGACCTGGGAGAAACTCTGTATGCCCACAGGACTTCCGAGAGTTCTTCAGACCAACTACTTTTGCTCTCCGCTAGCCGTACTTTCAGCGTATGCTTGATTATCTTGTTTACGGCCTCGACTTGTCCGTTTGATTGGGGATGATAGGGCGTAGAGTAATTTTTTCTGATTCCCCACTTTATGCAGAAATCTCTCAACTCTTTTCCATCAAATTGCGGACCATTGTCTGTTACGATGGTTTGCAGAACCCCGAAGCGACAGACAATGTTCTTCCAAATGAAGTTGATCATTTTCTGCTGGGTGATTTTTACCATGGCTTCTGCTTCTGCCCATTTTGTATAATAGTCGACTGCCACAACGGCAAATCGAACTCCTCCAACTCCCGCTGGGAAGGGACCAATAATGTCCATCCCCCATCTTGCAAATGGCCACGGGCTATAAACTGATACGAGCTGTTGGGCCGGGGTATGAATGTTTGGGGTAAAAATTTGACATTGATGGCAAGTCTTTGCTTTCTTAATTACGTCTTGACGTAAAGTTGGCCAATAATAGCCTTGTCTGATATTTTTGTATGTCAAAGCTTGCCCCCCAGTGTGATTTCCGCATACTCTAGTATGTATTTCTTTGAGTATTGCTCGTCCTTGCCCCCTAGGCAAACATTTGAGAAGTGGGATTGATATTCCCCTTTTGTAAAGTTGCTCGCCCACCAGAGTATATCTGGCAGCTTGCTTTGTTAGCTTGGCAGCTTCAAAAGGGTTGTTTGGTTTTTCTCCACTTTTCAAATATTTGACTATATTTGTTCTCTAGTCTTCTTCTTCACTTGCTTGTTCATCAAGTTGGTTGATATTATAACTTCTTGTTAATGGATCATTCATCTTTGTAATTATAATATCTGCCAACTCTACTGGTCCCTCACTTGTTGCTAGTCGGGCCAACGCATCTGCTTGCGTGTTGCTTGTCCTTGGAATTTGTTCAATGAAGACTTGTTCTAACAAGGACATTAGGTAAGCAACAATTCGCTGGTATTCGATCATCTGATCGTCTTTTGCCTCGTATTCACCTCGGACTTGGTTCACAATTAATTGTGAGTCGCCAAATATTTGTAACCGTCTAACACCTACTGCAAGAGATAGGTGGAGACCAGCAATAAGAGCTTCATACTCAGCTTCGTTGTTGGTTGCCATGAAACCAAATTTGATTGCCGAGGTGAATACTTGTCTGTCTGGACTGATTAGAACCACTCCTGCCCCCGAGGCTATGTTGGTTGAAGACCCGTCAACGTAAAGATGCCAGGGGTGATCAAGTCCTCTCGTCGGATCTGGTGGGAAGGTTAGTTCGAAAATAAAGTCGGCTAACGCTTGTCCTTTGATCGCTGTTCGAGGAGCATAGGTTACCCTAAATTGGCTAATCTCCAGTGACCACTTTAATAGGCGACCAGCTGTGTCGGGGCGATGGAGAATTTGTCTGAGTGGGAAAGTTATTAGCACTTCAACTTGATGATCAAAGAAGTATGGTCGTAACTTCCTCACACTCATAACAAGTGCATACGCCAGTTTCTCAGTTGGAGAGTATTTGATCTCCGCATCGTGTAAGGCTTTACTGACGTAGTAAATAGTTTGATGAAATTTGCCGTCTTCTCGCACCAGAACAGAGCTGATAGCCACTTCTGACGCTGCTAGGTATAAATATAGCCTCTCTCCCGGGACAGGTTTTGATAGGATTTTTACATCTCCCAGGTAATCTTTGAGTTGGTCGAACGCCTTTTGACAGTTGTTAGTCCATGTGAACTGTCCTTTCTTGATAGCTTCAAAGAATGGACAGCATTTGTCCCCCGATCTGGATATGAATCGATTCAGTGCTGCTAGGCATCCTGTGAGCCTTTGCACTTCTTTTATTGAACGTGGTGGCTGCATATCCACGATTGCTTTGACTTTTGTTGGATTGGCTTCAATCCCTTGTTGACTAACAAGATGGCCCAGGAATTTTCCTGAATGAACTCCGAAACTGCTCTTCTTCGGATTCAGTTTCATAATGTAGTGTCGAAGGATTTCGAACACCTGGGTCAAATGTTGAAGATGGTCTTCCTTTCGGGGGGCTTTTGACTATGATATCGTCCACATAGACTTCTACCGTATCACCGATTTGTTCGTCGAACATCTTGTTCACCAACCTCTGGTATGTTGCTCCGGTGTTGATGAGGCCGAAGGGCATTCTTTTCCAACACAACAAGTTTTTATTCGTATAAAATGTTGTGTTCTCTTGATCGTCTGGATGCATTTGAATTTGAAGGTACCCGGCAAAGGCATCCATGAATGTCAGCATTTCATGACCTGCAGTACTGTCCACCAATTGGTCAATGTGAGGGAGTGGAAAGTTGTCCTTCGGGGATGCAGCATTCAGATCTGTAAAGTCTATGCATAGCCTCCAGGTCCCGTATGGTTTTCTCACAAGGACTGGGTTCGCTACCCATTGTGTACAGAGTGCTTGTCGGATCAAGTCATTGTCTAACAACTTCTTTACTTCTTCATTCAAAGCCTGGGTTCGCTACCCATTGTGGACAGAGTGCTTGTCGGATCAAGTCATTGTCTAACAACTTCTTTACTTCTTCATTCAAAGTCTGGTACTTGTCTGGGCCATACTTTCTTCGTTTTTGATGGATTGGCCTTTTTGCTTGATTGATGTTGAGCTTGTGACAAGCATGTTCTGGATCTGTTCCCACCATGTCTGCATGAGACCAAGCAAAAACATCTAGATTTTTGCCGAGGAACTCTTTCATTCGGGATCTGTAAGGCTCAGGGAGCTCAGATCCTATATATAATTCGAGATCTGGGTTTTCAGGATTAACTTTGAACGCCTCCAGTTCTTCAACCGGAGTTGCTCGTCGTTTTTGTCCTTTCCAACAAGGATCAAGTATTGGTCCCTCAGGGTTGAAATCATTTTCGATGTTCATGAGCTCTGCTCCCAAGCGGGGATCTAGGTCATCTGTTGGTTCTGACTCATTGTTGTTGGCCAACATCCGGCCCTCCAAGTCATATGGCGAGTGTTGCTCGTCACCACCCTTTTGTTGTTCGTCAGAATGATGTTCCTCATGGGTGGTGAGGAGTTGTTCGTCCAACACCTGCTCGTCAAGATGTTGTTCGTCAGTATCCATGTGGTCTTCCTCTGTGTCCATCATGTTCTCCAGTATTGATGGTTCATCAGCAGGATAGCTAGTTGTGGCCTCCATCATGGATACTAGTGCATGTTTGGCCTGCAACTGTAGGAGACATTCCCTGGCCTTTCTTTGATCTCCCTTGATAATACATGCTCCTCTTGCTGTTGGAAATTTTAAACAATAGTGGTAAGTGGAACACGCAGCTTTGAATTCATTTAAAAAGGGTCGACCAAGAAACCCGTTATAAGTTGAATCCTGGTCTACAACCAAGAAGTCAACCATTCTCGTAATATTTTTCTCGGGTTCGTTGGCCGTTACAAGTTGTACTGCTAAAGTAACTATTCCCAATGGGACTGTTACAGCATTCCCGAAGCCTACTATTCTATGAGTCGAATCCCGAATATAGCCCGAATAATCTCCAAGGTGATCGAGCGTCTTTTTGAATAGGATGTTGGTATAGGCTCCAGTGTCTACCAACAATCTGTGGACCCGTGTTCCCATAATCTTTGCGCAGATTACGAGCGAATCGTTGTGCGGAGTTAATATTCCTTCCAAGTCACTTACGGTGAAGGTCAATTCTGTTGTCTGCATGATAGATGGTTTAACCCCCATTTCTTGGACTTGATCGATCGCTCGTAACTCAGCCTTTCTTTTTCGGTTGGAGATTGGTGGTCGTCCATCAGAACATCCTCCTGCGGGACCTGCAGGCTCCATCATGTACAAATCTTCCAACGGACGAGTAGGAATGGTAGGAACTAGTCGTGCTGGTTTGTTGTTTTTTTGAGGTTGATCATCCTCATCTTCAGAGTTGTTCTCCCGGACTCTTTTACCGGGTTGTCTTTTAACAAAGTCGGAAAGTTTCCCCTCTTCGTAGAATCGCCAAAGTTGCTCGAGCAAATCTCTACATTCACTCGTAAAGTGCCCCACGCTTTGATGGTAGGCACAATACTTGTTAGGGTTGAGTTTGCCGGTGTCTTGGCGGATTTTCCGTGGAGGGGAGAGCAACTCCTTCTCTTTCACATTTCCATAAACAGTATCGACTGACACTATTAGTATTTGATTCAATTTTTCCTTGAGCTCCGCCCCTTCAGTAAATTCCTTCATGTGTTTTAGGGACTTGATAGTTTGTTACGCCAGGTTTCTTGTTATTCTCCTTGGGATCAACTTTGTTCTCCCCCAAGTTTGATTGGAAGGCCTCGTGCATGGAAACGAATATGTCGGCTTGATTTCTGAATTCGGCATAACTTCTTGGGCACTTCAGACGTACTCTTTCCATAGCTTTGATCCTTTCTTCAACCCAGCCATAACGTCAATGATTTTCGTGTCCTCGCTGACGGGTTCACCTTCTAACAATACCTTGTCGAACCTTTCCATGAATGCCCGATCTGACTCGTCGTCATTTTATTTTAGGTCTGACAATTAGTGTTTCTGGGACAAGTATGACCCCGCCGTTGAGAAATGAGAAAGGAATTCTCGACTCAGTTGAGTGAACGAGTGGATAGATGTTGACGGCATCACCAAAAACCACTTGTGCACCCGATCCCCCAAAGTTAAGGGGAAGTTTCGGCATTGAGTGGCATCGCTGGCTCCGACCAAGACCATATAATCTGAATATTTCGTCAGATGAACTCTGGGATCAGCAACTCCGTCATACTGTATGCTTGCCGGGAACTGGACCTTCTTTTGAATCGGAGCTTTCAGAATGACAGGTGATAGTGGTGAGAATGGCAAGCTGGTCGTCCCCATTCCTCTTTGTTGGTCCAACTATCCTTGCATGCTCTCCACTTCCCTTCTTAAACTTGATAGCTCATCCAAAGATGCCCCCTGGCTTGGAGGCTGTTCGGCGAGCAAAGGTACCAACCTTTCTGCTCGTCGCAGTCCCTCACTCGGAGTGGGCAAATCCTGGAGCTGTTTTCTAGGGTTGCTCGCCGCATTTGGCCCTAGACGCCTGAAGGCAGACTGGGAGAGTCTCTCATGAACTGATGGACGTGGTTGTTCGAATGTTGTTCGCCCACGCTCAACTTCCTGGCGAGCAACTTTATATTGTTGTTGGGGTTGGCCAAGTCTGTCTTGGGCACTGGAACTGGTAGTTCCATGGCTCGACATTGTTGTTCGCCCGCGAGCAGATTCAGCCTGGCCCTCTCTCGGTTTGACCATCTTTGATTTACCCTTATCCCGCCTAATCTGGGCACTGTTTACTTCATGTTGTTCGCCCCTGGTTGACCTAGCCCTAACAACTTCTACGGCTCTGTCCTTAGGCCTCACTTGTGAAGGCCTATTCTGATCTTGCTGTCTTTGTAGAGCCTGGAGAGCAACAATGGTTTTGGCCAATTCGTTAGGGTTGTTCGCCAGGGCCACCATTTCAGACGGGAGATTATGAGTTATGGCAGTATGCTGTGATCTGTTCACATGTCTAGGATTACGATCCTGGTAGTCGACCGACGAAGCTCGGGTGGGAGATGCTCTCCTTGACAAGAGTGATGCTTGAGTTTCCTTTGATTGAGGCATTCCAAATTAATTCGTCCTTGTTCTTGTGATGATGAACACCAAGAACACTTCTATTTGAATCTTCAAATATTTCTTGAAACTTTCTTCAAATCTTCAAGTTTTTAACTTGAAGTTCTTGATTAATCACACTGAATTGAAGGTTCGAACCCTCTCTCTAGTGCCAATTTGTTGGTGATCAAATTTAATTGATGGGATTAGTGACTGTTTTAGTTTGGTTTAAGATCATCAATCAATTACGTGTGATTGATTACCACCGTAAATGGTAAATCGAAGATTCGGGATGTGAAATAATTAACACGAAAGTCGAAATCGTATTAATTTCGTATGTGTGCACCTTTTAGTGTGTTAGTGTGTGTTTTGGGAGTTATTTGTGAATTTGAACTTGTATTAATAAGCTGGAGAACAACTATTTATAGAGGCTAGCAAGCATGAGGTGTCTCTGACTCTTGGTCTCCCTAGCTTGTATGCCTGACAAGTGTCCTTTGACCTTAGTTTGACCTTATCTAAGCTGAGTCTTAGTTACAAAGTCTTCTTTTGGTCTTATCTCGGACTTATTGTTGTTCGCCTAAGTCGGTTTGACTAATCTTGATTGTTCTTCAACTGAATGTTGTTCGCCTCTTGAGGTCATGCTTTCGTAGTTGTTCGTCTTATTGCTTTGTAGAGCTAGGCTTTGGGGACCTTTGTCCTTTGTTCGTCAGCATATACCTCCTCGATTGATTGATGTATCATCCTCTGACAATGTTGTTCGTCACGAATAACTTCATGGTTGATACATATCTGATTTCGGATCTTTTAACCTGTTCGTCGGTAAGTTGCTCGTCAGTGGAGCTGTTCGTCATTCTGTTGTTTGTCATTTAGTACACTCTCCAGATTGATTGGCGCACACCCACCTTGATCTTCCTTGCTAATTGTTTAATTATGCTCGCATCATGATGGATGATGTTCGACTGTCAATACCCTTGGCTCCCTCTTCTACAGAGCTTGCCAATTTCGCTAAGTAATCAGTTTTCTGGTTTTCGGTTCTGGGTATCTGCTCAATCTTTATCTCTTTAAATTTGGTTCTGATCTGCTCGGCCAGGCCAGCATATTTTGCCATCTTTTCATCCTTTTTCCCATATGCACCCAATAGCTATTGAGTAACCAGTTGGGAGTCAGAATACACAATCGCTCTTTGTGCTCCCAACTCCCATAACATCTGCATTCCTCTAATCAGAGCTTCATATTCAGCCTCATTATTCGAAGTTCGAAATTTGAACTTTATAGCAAACTGCAGTTCCTCTTCTGTTGGACATATGATCACAATCCCCGCTCCACATCCATGCATGGATGAAGATCCATCAACATATGCTTTCCAGAACTCTGACTCATGAGCTCTGGTCATTTCTTGAATAAAGTCTGTCAGAGCTTGAGCTTTGATAGCAGCTCTGGGTTCAAATTTGACATCGTATTCACCCAGTTCTACTGCCCATTTCACCATTCTCCCTGACAAATCTGGTCTTCCCATCGTTTGTCTCAGAGGTAAGTTGGTCCTCACAATTACATTATGAGAGAGAAAATATGGCTTCAGCCTTCTCGTTGTCACCATTACAGCCAGAGCTGATTTTTCTATTTTAGAATATCTCATTTCTGGCCCTTGGATATCCTTACTCACATAATATATAGGTATCTGTTTCACCCCCTCTTCTCTGAGGAGAATAGAGCTCAGAGCATGTTCTCCTACAGAGAAATATAAATATAAGGTTTCCCCTGGCACTGGCTTTGTGAGGAGGGGTAAACTTGTCAGGTGCTTTTTCAGCTCCTCAAAAGCTCTCTGTTCATCATCCCATTCGAATCTGGATCCTTTTCGAAGGATCTTAAAAAACGGTAGGCTTCTTTCTGCCGACCTGAAGATGAAACGACTCAAAGCTGTTATTCGCTCATTCAATCTCTGGGTTTCTTTCAAGTTTCGAGGTGGCTGCATCTCAAGGATCGCTTTCACCTTGGCCTGATTTACCTCGATTCTTTAGGGGTTACTAGGTACCCCAGAAATTTTCCCCTCCTTACCCCAAAAACACATTTTGTAGGGTTGAGTCTGATCTGGTAAGCTCTGGTCACGCTAGAGACCTCCTCCATATTCTGCCCAATCTACTCTCTGAAAACCAGATCCACCATCCTCTGGTAAGTAGCCCCAGCATTCTTCAGCCCAAAAGGCATTTTCACATAACCGTAAGTACCACATGAGACTACGAAACAAGTTTTGGGGACATCTTCGGGATTCATCCATATCTGATGGTACCCTTAGTACGCATCCATCATAGACAAAAGTTCACAGCCAGATGTCGAGTCCACTAGCTGGTCAATTCTCAGTAGATGATAATGATCTTTCGGGCAAGCTCTGTTCAGATCCCGAAAATCGATACACATACGCCACGCTCCACTCCCTTTGGCTACCATAATTGCGTTGGATAACCATTCCGGATACTGTACTTCCTCAATGTGCTTTGCTTCTAACAGCCTTCCAACTTCTTCTTTAATTATCTTATCTTTCTCTGGCCCAAATTGCCTCAATCTCTGTTTTACAGGCCTGATCTCTGGATCAACATTCAGATGGTGTAATGCCACCCTGGGGTCAATCCCCAACAAATCATCTGGTTGAAATGCGAAGAGATCTGCATTTCTCCACAAATATTTAACGACATCTTCAGCCACATCATGTGGCATCTGTGTCCCTATACGGGTAGTAAATCCTTACTTGTTAGGAAATAACTCCACAGGCATGAGTTCTTCCTCTGGCCTAATCTGCAGCTCTGCACATTTCAACTTTTTCCCCGCAGGGTCATCTCCTCGACTCTGATTTCCTGGAAATGTGTGTGCTGCTTTCTTAACAGTTTCGACATAACATTTTTGTGAACATATCTGGTCACCCACAAGCTCTCCCACCTCGTAACCTACTAGGAACTTTAGCTTCATATGATATATGGAGACCACAGCTTTGAAAAGGTTCAGAGATGGCCTTCCCAAAATCACATTGTACGCGGATGGTGCGTCTACAATCAAGAAATTCACCATCTTTACATTAGTAATGAGAGGTTCTCCGAAATGGACCTGCAGAGACACCTGCCCTTTAGGGTGGATAGCACCTCCTGTGAATCCGAAAATGGCCGTCTCTACCGGCTTCATCTCTGCGTTCAGATTCATCTTAATAAAGCAGTCGTGGAACATTATATCTGCAGAGCTACCAGTATCTATAAAGATCCTGGCTACATCATATCCACCAATCTCTGTGGTGATTACCAAAGCATCATTATGGGGCCTGAGTATTGACAACTCATCCTCTGGCCCGAATTGGACATTTGGTGAGCTTTCCATTCTTTTTACTTCATGGACATCCTCCTTTTGCCAGAGATGGGCGGCTCTCACAGAGGCTCTTCTAGCTCTATGAGAGTCGCCATCCGCTGGTCCTCCGACTATCATATGGATAAATCCTCTCTTGTGGCTGGAGCCATCTTTCTTAGGTAGCTCTGCCACGTCCTTGCCTCTATCTCCATCATCTTTCCTCTTGCTATTTCTATCTCTTACTTTTTTCACAAATTCCACCAAATGTCCATCTCTAATCAGTCTTTCAATGGCATCTTTCAAATGTCTACACGAGTTAGTGTCATGCCCATAATCGTTGTGAAAACGACAGTACAACTCTGCCCTGGGGTGACGAGGTCCCGTCTTTGCAGAGGATGGGAACTTGAATTTCGGGTGATCAGCCACTACTTCCAACATCTCTACTGGTTGGAGAGTTAGTGGGGTATAAGACTCGAATCTTTCTTGGAGAGGCTTCGACCTCCTTTCTCTGCCCCTCTCCCTTTCTTCCACACCTTTCTTCTTGTCTGGTGTTCTCTTACTTGGAGCATTCTTTCCAGTGGTCTCATCTTTCCGTAAGTACGTTGCCTTTTCTAGGTTGATGTACTGCTGGAGCTTATCAAAAGTGTCAAAGGGCTTCTTAGCTAGAGATTTAAAGAAATCTCCTCCCCTCAGCCCCCTTGCCAAGGCATTGATCTTAACTTCATCAGTGGCTGTTGGCACCTCTAGGGAAGCTTCGTAAAAACGAGAGATGTAATCTCTCAAGCTCTCTTGAGCATCTTGCCTAAAGTTCATCAAGGACAGAGACGTCTTATATATCTTTTTTGCGCTAGCAAACTGATGCAAGAAGAGTGTACTAAGCCCTCTAAAGGAGTGTATAGACTCATTGGCCAGTTGGCCGAACCACGTCTGAGCAAATCCTGTCAGGGTGGTTATAAATACTCGGCATTTCACGCCATCAGAATATTGGTGGAGTAGGGCCCCATTTTCGAATCTCAACAAGTGATCTTGCGGATCAGTGGTGCCATTGTATTCATAGGCCAGAGTTTTAAAATTCTTAGGAAGAGGATCCAAGAGAATTTCCTCCGAAAAGGGGGATCCATCTTGCCTCATTCCCTGTTTTCCACTTTTCTCACGTTGCTTTTTCATTACTTCAATGTCTTTTCTTAAAGACGCTAGTTCTCGCTGGGTACCACTTCTATGAGAGGTGGTGTTTTGGGTTGTGGAATCAGCATCATCCTCTTCTGACCCATATTCATCATATTCGACCAAACGGGGTCTATGCTCCTCAACCGTAGCAGCTCTGACTGCAGCTCTAACTTCTCTTGGGGTCGCACCCCCCAGATCTATTCTTTCCTCTCTAGTGGTTGTCCCACCGGCAACTACTCTGCCAAAACTGGTTCTCACGTTGGTCTCCCCTAGGACGTCTCCAGGGGGAGAAGACAACGGAATGTTTTGGGGCATCCAGGCCCTAGTGTCCTGAGCCACATTGAAGACTCTAGGACGAGGCGCACTCGGGGCCTGAGGTTCGGGCACATCATGTGTCCGGGGTTCATTCGTATTCAAAAACTAAGGAGCTTCCCGGGTGGGAATCATTTCTGCCACAGCCTGATCAACCGCAGTCTTAATCAGAGTTCTCAATTGTTCAACTGTCAATGGAATCAGGGCCGAACTATCCAAAACCGGTGTAGTCTCTGGATGTTCCACATCCACAACTGTGACCGCAGGAGTGCTCATATTTTCAGAGGCTTTCGAACCTCCTACCACATTCCCGCTCGTTGAAGTATCCGTCGAAGCAGTGGTAGCATTATCAAAATCCTTACCCAGATCTCGGGGAGTAGGATTCGTCATCTCTGAGAACCAGGAAAAAATAACAACTTAGTTCATGGTTTTCTCAAAATGCATATTAAACGACCAAGTATATATACCTCTTTCATCGAGATCTCAACGATATACATTTAAGAACACATAGTAACCAACAGGTAGTGGTTATCTCTACAGAGCTAACAATTTCATAGATAATGAAAATTTTCATAAGCTCTGAGCAAATATCATAATAACACTCGTTACTTGAATCATAATAACATCTTTTGGTAACCTCGTACATTTTCAAACAGATCGACTCACGTGTTGAGAGATAATTTTTTGAAAAAATAAAGCTGTCAAATAGCATTATATGCCCAGATCCGTACATTCATAACAGCGTTCGTGCCAAATCATTTTCATAAAGGCATTACTTTGTATTTTGGCAAAGAAACAACACTTTTTATTATGGAAACGATAAAGACAGCTAATATTCATGCTATAACAACAAATTTTAGTACAGATCTAGCACTTTCATGACCACAATGACTAAAAAGAAAAGTTGTGACACATGAAGGTACTCATATTCATGAGGTTTTTTCCAGAAAAACGGGGGACAAAAATAACCATGCATCACTTCACTATTTTCACTCACGATTCATGATCAAAACTCAAGTTTCCCACAGACGGCGCCAGTTGATGAGTGCAAACTCAAGATCAACACAAAGTCAAGCAAGTATTTGAAGAAATACTAAGAGTGGTACCTGAAAGCCTCTCTGTAAAAGCCCAGGAACATAAGAGAGAAGGCTATAAAACAGTTTCTGGAGCTCAAGATGGAAACCTCCAGTGACAGCTTGGACCTCCGGTGGAATTCCTGCACAAAGTCGGGTCGGAGAGGGCTCCGACGTCGACCCTCCGACGCTCAAGTCAGAAAACTTGCTATGGAAGAAAAGCCATAGCTGAAAACTAGAAAATGTGAGTGAGTAATAGTGATAATACCTTGTTATGAAGAAGAAAAATGAGTATTTATACCTTTAAGCTATGAGGGCAGAACAGTAAAATCGCCTCTATTGCCCTAATTATTCTTGGTACCACTTGGGGACCCGAATGCTTTAGGAGTCGACGCGTGTCCCTTGGCTGGTCTGCTTGGTGTCGTCTAGCACAGAAAAATCCTGACAGAATCATTCTTTTTCGAGCCTCAGTCCCAGAGTTCGTGAAAAGGACATTTCTTGTATTCTTCTCTCCAATATTTGCGCTAGCAGGGAATAAGAGAACATTCCCAACTTTCAGGGATCTTGGGATCTGATAATACTTTACTTCTTAACTTCATTTTCACGGAATGTCATCAATATCCAGAGCTTATGAGAAGCTCTGGAGAGATATATTTTGAACGAGCCAGATATTATCTCACAGACTCTTATATAAATAGAAAATTTCCAGGTCCTTTATCAAGTACTTACTTCTTAGATTCCTTCGCATATTGGTTTCATAAGCTCTGGCAGAGCTGTCAAAGTTTTATCTCTCCTTCCGAGAGATAAAACGAACAAAGCCTAACGGGGCTGTTTATGAGGATTCTCATCCATTTCTCAGATTTATTTGGTCATTTCAAGGCTTTTCACAACGATAAGCTCAGATCTTAATATTTATGATCTCTGAGCAGAGCTTTCTATTTTTGTCTGACCTCTTTAGGATTGATGTGATATGTTCATTCTAGCAGAGCCTACATCAGGTTGGTAGTTGGGATTTGATGGTAGAGCGCATTCATCAATCTTGTGGCCCGGTTGGTTGCATCGGAAATAAGTTATTTTACCCTGGTTGCATTGTCCCAAATGTACCTTCCTACATCTAGGACAGTTTGGATGGTTTCGAGGAATATTGTGGTGCTGATCATTGTTGATTGGTTGGCGGTCGACACTTGGTGGTTGAGTGCATTCATAAGATTTGTGCCCTGGTTGGTCGCAACGGTAACAATTCATTCCTTCCGAATACATTATCCCCAATGTTTCTTTCCACAACTTGTACAGACCGATTTATCTCAAGCAACGTTGTGAGACTGGTCATTAGTAATTGGTTGGCGATTGACACTGGATGGTTGAGTGCATCCTTTAACTTTGTGTCCTAGTTGTTTGCATCTGAAACAAGTTATTTCAACTCGTTTACATCTTCCCCAGTGTCTCTTCCTACAACTCGAACAGTCTGGGCTTTTTTTAGGAACGCTATAGTTGTTTCCTTTAGGTAGTGGAACCAGATTCCTCTTAAAGTTTAGCTGCCAATTACGATTGACAGGGACAGTCGCCAAAGTCTGCTTGTACTCCAAATTCCAGCTGATCGAAGCTAGTAGCGCTTGACAGAAAACTTCTCCATAGCTTGACATCTGAAGGCCTATCACAATTCCTGCTAATTCGGGCCTCAAACCCTGTTCAAACCTCTGGGCTTTCTTATAGTCATCATCCACCAGATTTGGAGCATAACATGATAGCTGATTGAATTTCCTCTCATACTCTATCACTGAGAGGGTTCCTTGTTGCAGATTAATAAACTCTTGTTCCTTCTGATCTCCCAGTACATATGGAGAGTACCTCTCCAGTAGGGCTCTCTTGAAATCCTCCCAGGTGAGAGTTTGTCTTTCCACTTCGTCCCTTGTTTGCTTATAGAATTCCCACCATTGAGCTGCGTCTTCCACCAATTGGGATTGTGCACAAGAGAAATTATGTGCATCAGTTAGTATCATACGTCGGAATATGCATTCCAACCCGACTATCCATTTCGCAGTCTCGAGGGGCTTTCTCTCCCATTCAGCCCAAATGGATGCAGTCGTAAAATTTGCTCAACGAAGTCACTCGTCCTGGGTGTCGTCTGAGGAATAGGTACATACTGTGGTGGAGGAGGTAACGAAACTTGCTGTTGAATGTAGTCCAGAAAGGAGGCCAGTAATTCCCTTGCGATATCGTTCTTAGGTGCAACCTGCTGGGGTGGTTCAAGTCTAGCCTGAGGGAGTGAGTCTTGTTTCATAGGATCTCTTGGTGTTGGGATAGGGTTAGCAAGAGGTCGTCCACGTCTATGGCATGGTGTTATCATATTGGTGTTTCTGAAAATAAAAGAATAATATTGCTATGTTATATAGGTATGGGAAAATTACAAAAATAGAATCGAATTACTTAATTAACACAATGCTAGTACTGAGATACGCGTGAGTATGTAGTTCACCGCAACGCACTGCGGCCATCAATGGTACAGTTGTAATACCCCGTCCCGTTCTGTACCCTTTCCCTAATTAGAAACCTTTTTATTTTATTTTATTTTATTTTTCTCTTCTTTGTTTCTTTTATTTTAATTATTTTTGTGTGCTATTTGTGTATTTAAATATACATCCCCTTTTTATAAAACTCCAAAATTCGAAGAAAGAAAACAAATTCTTTCAAACGAATAAAGGACTACGAGAAATTAATTATTCAAATTAAATTAAGGATTTCGATCCGTTTAATTTATTGAGAAAAATCAAAATACAATAAAATATTACTTGAGTTTAAAAATTGTATTATTTTCTGAATCGGGATTATACTCGTGAACAAAACGATCCCTGAACCGTATTATTTGGGAACGAAAATATCGAAAATTTTGGATAAGATTTGAGGAGTAGATAAGTTTAAAAAAAAAAAGGATTAGTATAAAAAGGAAAAAAAGCCAAAATCCTCTCATTTTTCTTCTTTCATTCACGCAAAAATTCCCTCTCTCTAAAATTTCTCTCCTCCTCCTTTGGCCTCTTCTCTCCACCGCCTCCGTTCACCTCCTCCGGCCGACGAGAAGCCAACGCCTCCCTCCTCCTCTGAGCTCTCGCCACCATCGCCTCGCCGAAGCAGACCACGGCCCAGCCCCGGCGCCACCGCCGCGATGCCGCTTTCCGCTCAGCCGCGACGCCGCGCGATCGACGCCGCTCCGCTGAAACCCAGCGCCGCCAAAGCCTCCCACCGCCGAGCTCCGCCGCCGCGACGAAGCCCAGGCCGCTCCCGTCGCGCTTCCCCTCTCCCCTGCTCCCGTCGCTCGCTCTCTCTCCGTTGGAACCGAGCGCCGCCGCTCCGCCGAAGCCGTAGCTCCGCCGCCGCCGCCGTCTCCTCCTCCACCTCCAGTAAGATGGATTTCTTCCTTCTTACTTCGAAATTCATTTCCGTTTAATTCGATTTTGATTACCGAACTATTTCAATTTCTAACCGTAGCTTTCTTTTCGTTAATTTCCGATCGATATTTGACGCCGTTGAACCGGTTGTTATCGCCAAATTTTTGGAATTTCAAACCGACGCCGTTAGGCTGCCCAAATCGTTTTTCTGAATTCCCGAACAACGCCGTAAGGCTGCCCAATTTTCGTGAACAATTTCCGGGTTTCGAAATGACGTCGTTAGGCCGCCCGTTTAACATCTCAAACTGAAGCTCGTAAGGTTTCTATCTTCGTTTTTACCTTGGGTAGAATTTTTGGATTTATTTTGTTAATTGTTAGAGCTTAGAACAAGAAAAGAAATGAAAGAAAACTTACTGTTAGTGGTTAGATGGATTAGTATTAGTTATGGACTTATTTAGTATTATTGTTTTGTTTCACTTGTATCACTCTTTAGAAGTGAGTTTTTGGATATATTGTTTCTTTGTTTTATTTCTTTCACAAAACCATAAGATTGGTTTCTTAGTTTAGCATTTAGTATTAGTAATTGAATGTTGAAATATTATTGTTTTAGATGAATGGTAGTAATGACTTAGAGGACTAGTATTATTCTTATGAATGTTTAGTATCATTGTTTTTAGTATTATGATGATATTAGCAAAATCCTATAGTATCCTTGTTTTGACGTTTTTCAAGGATAAAAACACGTTTGAATAAATTTCGTAATCAAAGGGAAACTCGTCTTCACCTCGTACCCCTATTAGAATTTTAGAAAACGCAAAAATAAAGTCTTTTAATAAGTTTAGAAAAGAAAAGTTTTATATTCAAGTTTTCGTTTAAAAACGAGAATTAGAACTCTTAAGAAAGAATAACCTTTTCTTTAATTTCATCAAATAATAATCTTACTTTTCTAAGTATTTTTCCAAGTTTAATAATGATTTTTTTTCCTTAAAAAAGGCCTTTTTGAGAACAGCACTCAATTCAGTAAATACACCCCCTGTTACACCACCAAATTCAGTAAATACACCCCCTGTTACACCACCAAATTCAGTAAATACACCCCTGTCACACCACCAAATTCAGTAAATACACCCCCTGTTACACCACCAAATTCAGTAAATACACCCCCTGTTACACCACCAATTTCAGTAAATACACCCTCTGTTACATCACTAAATTCAGTAAATACACCCCCTGTTGCAACACTGAATTTAGTAAATACACTCCCCTAATACACCTTCCCTTTAAAAGAGGTGTACTTATCAATTTGAAATCAACCTTTGAAAACTTTAAGTTTTCAATAGTTTTCTGAAGACAACGACCTACTCAATCCTCGAGTTTCGCACTCTTAAGCTTTTCAAATTCAAAAGTCAATCTTTTAATCGAAATACTCCTTATTAGGATTCTGTACTTTTCGGAACACGCACGAAGGACTCGACTGTCTGCCTACCAAATATTCCCGGAACTCAGAACAATCAGGTGGGTGATGATCTGTTGTTTGATCTGCTAATAATAACGTCGTGCCGGTATTTTCTGAACTCGACTAAATCAAATCAAAAGTATCTAATCCAACATAAATGTAACACCTATCTATATAACTGTTTGGATTATGTGATATAACTATATATGTTATATATTAGCCTGTTGTTTTGTGAATCGATCACCACTGCATGAATAAACACCATACGTAAGCATGAATCAGTTCAGTTGTCAGTCAAGTTTTATTCTTGGTAAAGTTTATTGAGTCAGTTTTGTGGAAGGTCAGTATGTACGGAGTCGGGATTGAGTTTTAAATCCGACCTCCGGGGCTGCTGTCGGGGACGCCCTCGGAATCAAGGTTGTTGATCAAGTAGATCTGGTCCCCGGTCAGCTGTCGTTTGACGCACTGGGAAGAAGGCCATTGATACTTGCTTATTTTGAGGGATGTTATAAGGTTGGATGATGTGAGCTTGTGTGGTTGGATGAAGTAAGTTTTGGTTGGAGTTGAAAAGGATAACTTTATTGATTTGTTGGAGTTGAAAAGAGTAACTTTGTTGGAAGTGGAATTGTCGTACGTTTATGGTTTGTCAGTTTGTGATAATACGTGATATGACTTTGGGCTTTGCCCTAATGTGAATCAACTTGTGTTATTTCATTTATACCATGCGAAATATGCTTAACTGCCGTTTAAATTTTTATAATCTTTTATATACGTCAACTGTTTAAATAAAAACACTTTATCAATGAGTATAACTTAATATATTTTGGATTTACCAATCCCATGATGTTGCAATTACCCATAAGTGAGAATTCAATTCTCACGCCCCATTTTCCTAACCCCTTGCAGATTACAATTATGGGGAACAAGGACAGTGACACAGAAGACACAAAGTCTCCCAATTGCTTAAAATATTATTACTAATACCACGATGCCTACTATTTCTATTTACCGAATAAATGTTATCGCTACTGTCATGCAAGGCGACACTCTTTCCGTGTGTTTAAGTTATCCAAACTCAGTGTGTATTATTCTGAAGATACAGAACCTTCTATCTATATATATATATATACAAACATATTTACATTCTAATATTCCTTCCCACTTATCCGCTGCATAAACTTCTGTCTCTCAATTCAGTTATATTTCCTTCAAAAAATTTATAGCTCGGACTTTTGATCACAATAACACTTCGAATTCGATATAATTATTACATATCGGGTTCGGGGCGTTACAACAGTGATCACATTCGCTCCATATAATAGAAACCAGTGACATGTCATAAAACTGTAATCAGCTAAAATATAACAATTAATATAGAGCAAGTAGCAATTTCACAACATATATATATATATATATATATATATATATATCACATAAAAGTCTCGGGTTCTATGGAGGTTAGTCTTCTTACTTCTTATCCCAAAAGAAACTAAGGCTTCCAAATATAATGCTAATGCATCGTATCTTCTCTTCATCACGTATCACGAGCGACAAAAGGAGTCGTGGTTAAGACTATGTTGCTATGGCCCGAAAAGACGATCATGCATCTGACTACTACTATATGTCAGGATAGGGTGGCACAGTTATGTTATACGTATTTGTGACTACATCAAAAGGATATCTGTTTAAAAAGTTTTGGTCACTCTGACTGATCGTTACTATCATACGGAAATCTCCATCGTCGACTGCTACCAGGTACGTCTTCAAGTGGATGTGGTGCCCTTAAATTGGGTCTTCTATTCTCATCCGTTCGAGTAGTCTTACAGCGATAGGATGGAGAATAACTCAGTAACCCTTTTGGTCAAAATGAATCACGGCTGTCAAATCTATCTTCGTCATGGGGTAAAGGATTGGCTCTTGCTTTTACACGCAATCTTATGAATTGGTTATAAACACAATGATAGATTTTAAGGTTAGCTAAGTGTTTTCTAATTATCGGGATATAACTATCTTAGGTGGATTCTTGTATGGAAAGGAAATTCCTAGTCAATATTTTAGTTATGCCGAAGAATAATTTAAACAATTAAAGCGTATAATTTAAACAATTAAAACATATAATTTAAACAATTAAAGCACATAATTTAATAATAATTAAAGCATATAATTTAAATAATTAAAGCATATAATTTAAATAATTAAAGCATATAATTTAAACAATTAAAGCATATAATTTAAATAATCATACAACATCATTTATGAAATTTATAAACTTACACAAATATATTTTTTTCTATCATTTACTAATTATATGTATTTCAATAGTAGTATAAACGGTATTTCGTGGTTCTTTCTACACCTCATAGGTGTTGTTTCGAGTTCTCGATCTTTTGATTGGAGTTTTGTTATGAAAGTCAACTTGTCGCAATGTCATAAACTTTTAGGCAATTTAAAATAAAATTAGAACATACCTTCGAGGAGCTTCTGACGGTAATAGGAGACACATTTCCCCTCTAAGTAATTTAATTAGTGATCTATACTTAAATGATAAGAAAATTTAATTAAAGAAAAGGAATTTTGGCTTGATGAAAATAATGATTTGGGTTTTGGTCCGAAAGTTTGAACCTAAGCTTTGATACCACCTGTAACGCCCCGAATCCAAGACACATAAATATCTCAGATTCGAGGTGCCACTTGTGACTAAAATCTGAACTATAAAATTTTGACATATGAAAATGAATAATAAAAGATATGTGATGAGTTTTATGCAGCGGAAAAAGTGAGGGAAATAATAAGTGTCTATATATATATAAGGTCTAGTATTTTATGAAAGTACATGCAGGGTTTTAGTTTATGAAATACACAAAAATTATATCGTCTGAAAAGTAGTAGCGATAACATTTATTTTAAAGTAGCATATTATTAATAGTAACAGTTTATTTGAGTGGGAAACTCCGTGTCGTCCCTATTACTATCCTTGCTCCACGAAATCACATCTGCAAGGGTTGTAAAAAGGGGGCGTGAGATTTGAATTCTCACGTATGAGTGATTGCAACGTCATGGGATTGGTAAATCCAAAGTATATTAAGTTATACTCATTAATAAAATATTTAATTTATTTAAGAAGTTGACATATAAATATGAATAACATATATCACAGAAGTAACAAGTTCATGTAATAATTACTTGGGCATAGCAGGTTCCACATCATATAATTGATATATTACAAGTTGGTTCACATTAAGGGGGCAAAGCCCATATCATTTTCACGTATCGGTCCAATCTGCCAAAATCACTTTCCACATATTATAAATTTCCCCCGAATCATTTCCGTACAACCTCTTTCTCATTCTACTAATCTTCCATCTTCCGTACACACAAGAAAAACAGCAAGCAGATAAATCAATGGCCATATTCTCAGTGCGCACGTAGGCAGCTAACTGGGGACCAGATTTTTTAAAATCAACAACATGTCCCGAGGGTGTCACACACCACTCCCCGGAGGTCGGATATCCCTTCGTTAATCAATAGTCTACCATCTCTTTCCGCAATCCGTCACTCTCAAGTTGTGGGGAGAAATTACGTAAATTGTACTTAAGTTGGTTCATGCTCACATAATGCCCTTAATCATGCAATGGTGATTGATTTGAATAAAATAATATATATTTTGTATCATATATAATTATATCACGTAATTCAAACAGTTATATAATAGGTGTACATTTATGTTGGATAAATTATTTTAGATTGATTTAGTCGAGTTCAGAGTATACCAGCACAACATTATTATTAGCAGATCTATCAACAGATCATCACCCGCCTTTTAACTTTATAGCTAAGTTACAACTGTCTTGAAATTTCTTTGGAAGATAACTGGCATTGTAGAGACGTCCCGAGAGTGATATACAAACAGAATGTCAAATCCCTCGTGTGTATTTTCCGATTAGCACAGAATCCTAATACGAAACCATTAAAAGTTGACCTTTAAATTATTAGGAAACTTGAGAGTTTGTGTTACAATAATCGAGGAGTTTGTTGTCTTATAGATCTATTGAAATAGATCTACTTAAAAACACTCACTATCTTGGTAAATACACCACTTCTAAAAGGTTGGTGTATTAGGGAGTGTACTTACTAATTTCCTTTCTATATGACTATTTCGATCTTTATAAAACAATCTCTTAATATCTTAGACTTATATAACTAAAACCTTTTATACCTAAAAGTATATCCGTATAATATTTTCTTGAAAATAATTAAAAGAAAAGAAATTTATTTAAGTAATATATTAATATAATAAAAGTCTCAATTTTAATATTATTCTTTCTAAAATCTATATTTTATTTTAAAAGAAATCTTGAATATAATTATATTTTATAAATAAAAACCCCTTTATTAATAAATATTTTGCTTAAAGAATTTTATATAATAAATACTAAAAATAATATAATATATATTTGTTTTGTTATTAGTATTACTAATCAAATTGACTTGTGTCACTTTCAAAACAAAAGCTCTTTTCATTTGTTACTAATTTTGGATATAAACAACTTTATATTTTTAGTTCCTTTTTCTATATTCAACTGATATGATAATTTTAATAATCAAAAGTACAACTTTTGAAAATCAATAGTACTAGTCTTTTTCCCAATAAATTGGAACAAGGTTTTAAAGAAAACATAAAGCTTCTCCTTTGTTCCTATTTTCGAACAATGGCTAAGGGAGAAGATGAATTTCCCTTTGTTACTAAAAACTTCAACCAACAATAATACTAACCAACAATCCATCCAACAATACTAATCAAAATATTCAACAATATTCCACAACTCATCCAGTGATACCAAAAACGCTAATCCAAATTCTGAAAGACTAAATCAACAACCCAACACCTAGTCTAAACTCAACAGTAGCAATTTCAAAAAGAATAACATTTCGTCTATCACTTGCAGGCTTCCAAATCCAAAATAATAATCTCAATTTTACAAAGTCTCAGGGGAAACTAAAACAGTTCAATTCCTATCTCAAATACTACGAAAATTAAAGAGAAAGGACTAGCAATCTTACGAGTCCCAAATCAAGCAGCCTAATGGTGTAGTTTCGGTTCTCTCAAAATCAAACGAACATCAGCGATCCAAGGAGGCGTCATCTTTGATCAGAATTGAAATGAGACAAGAGGAAAATTTTGAGAATCGAAATTCAAAGAACTGAAATTAAGAACTGGGGGATATAATTTTGAAACTCACTGGAAGAGGAGAGAAGAGGAGGCGGCACACGGGCTGGAGCACAGCGGTGCTCCTTCAGGCGACGATGGCTTGGCTCTGCTTAGTGGTCGAGCGGTGGCGCGATGCTGCGTCTGGGAGCAAAAGGTGGCCAACCGGAGGCGGGGATCGAGCGCGACGGCGCTATGGAGGCGATAGTGGCCGGCGATTGGCCAGAAGGAGGAGGCTGGGGTCGGTGTTGGCTTCGATCGGAGAAGGGAGCGATGGCGATTGCTGGAGGAGGCGATGCGACTCCAATTGGGGAAGGGGTGGAAGAGGTATGGCCGATTGAGACGGGAATGGGCGAGCAGCGGTCGAAGGAGGCTGTTGGAGGCGGCGACTGATCGCCGGAAAGGAAGGGAGGTGGCGGCTATTTTGTAGAGAGAAGGGGGAGGATTTTTATTGGAAAAGAGAGAAGAAGGCGTACTACGAGTTTAAACCACAAATCATCCCATAACTTTTTAATAAAATAGATATAGTTTTAAAATTAATTTTTTATCAGATTTAATCCCAATTTTTTTAACAATGTCCAATATTGATCCCAAATCGGCGAAAACAGCGAAATAACGTCATTTTTTTCTCACACAATGGCACATGACGGATAAAATTGGGGATACCCGGCAATGAAGTTTATGTGGCTGCCATTTATTTGTTGAAATTATATATATATGGACAAAATCTGATGAAAAAAATTTGGGACTAATTATATATAATGTCAGAAAGTTATGATACAATTCGTGATTTAAACTCAAAATATACACAAACAAATTTAATAAAATATTTCCCAGTGTATTGTATGTATATGTGTGAGGAGGGATTAAAACCGTTTTCGTCCCGTAACTTTTTACCTTTTTCTTTTTGGTCCCATACTTATTTACTTTTTCGATTTAGTCCCACAACAATTCAAATTTACCCAAATTAGTCCCAAATGGCCGGAAAACTCGTAAAACGATGCCGTTTTGTGCACGTGCCGGTCACGTGCTAATATTTTTCGGCGGAATAGGAGGGATTAAAATTATTTTCGTCCTGTAATTTTTTACCTTTTTCTTTTTGGTTCCATACTTATTTACTTTTTCGATTTAGTCCCACAACAATTCAAATTTACCCAAATTAGTCCCAAATGGCCGTAAAACTCGTGAAACGACGTCATTTTGGTCACGTGCTAATATTTTCCGACGGAATAGGATGACGAGTCCCATTTTGTGGACGTGGCACGCTGACTAAGTAATTTCTTTTGTAAAATAAATATAAACTAAAAAAATATTTTTCAACTCATTTTTTCAATAAAAAAAACCTTAAAACTTAAAACTAAAAATAAAGTCACCTGCAATTAAAACAAACAAAACAATAAAAGCTACCTCTAAAATCTTTTTTCTTCTAAACTCTTCATTTCCAGTAAATTGCAGAAAGTTATGGCATCCAGAGAAGTCGAAGAAAATACATGTGGTTTCCACAGCCGTTAACTCCTTTAATGGAAGGCCCCGTTTTTGGGATGGAAGACCATGAAGGAACTAAGAAGGAGACCTTGTGGGAAGTTATCAGAGAATGGTTCAGAATACAGAGAACTGTCCCAAAACGACGTCGTTTCACGAGTTTTCCGGCCATTTGGAACTAATTTGGATAAATTTAAATTGTTGTAGGATTAAATCAAAAAAGTAAATAAGTATGGGATCAAAAAGAAAAAGTTAAAAGTTACGGGACGAAAACGGTTCTAATACCTCCTAATTCGCCGGAAAATATTAGCATGTGACTGGCACGTGATCAAAACGACGTCGTTTCACGAGTTTTCCAGCCATTTGGGACTAATTTGGATAAATTTGAATTGTTGTGGAACTAAATTGAAAAAGTAAATAAGTATGGGACAAAAAAAAAGGTAAAAAGTTACGGGACGAAAACGGTTTTAATCCCTGTGTGAGGAGGCGTAACAAATAAAGCTTGGCATCCAATAAAATATCAAGCTTCATTATTTTCCCTTTTACTGGTTCAAATTATCTAAAAAGACCTATCATTGATCCCCCCACTTTTCACTCCCCAGGTCTGCTATTTAGTTTTAAGACTATTCCATTCTCAACCAAGACTAGTTGTTCAATTTTATGGGAAAAATAACAAATGGTCCTGTAACTTTGCTCAAGTCCATAAATAGTCCTGTAAAATTTTACTTTATCAATTTTAATTCTTTTGATATAAATTTTGGTTCTTTTCTCCGAAAAATTTAAATTTTGGCCGGAAAAATTACCGAAAAATTGTTGTAGGTTACGTAATGAACCAAAATAAGTATCAAAATGACGAGTTCAACGAGAAGAAGAGAATAATATTGTCCTGACCCAAATTTCACTACAAAAAAAAAAAACATGTTTAGTGACAAAAATATTAGTGACAATTGATTTTTTGTCACTAAAAACACATATGTAGTGACAATATTTTAATATGTTACAAAATAACGTAATTTGTGACAATTTTTTATATTGTCAATATTTAATATAATATTTGTCACTAAAAACACACATGTAGTGACAAAATTTTAATTTATTACAATATAACATAATTAGTGATAATTTTTTATATTGTCAATATTTAATTGAGTATTTGTCACTAAAAAAACACACATGTAGTGACAATATTTCAATATGTTACAAAATAATGTAATTAGTGACATTTTTTTTATATTGTCGATATTTAACTAAAAATATATCACTAAAATCACACATATAGTGACAATAATTCATTATGTTACAAAATATTTTAATTAGTTACAAAATAATTTAATTAGTGACAACTTTTTATATTGTCAATATTTAAGTTAATATTTGTCACAAAAAATACACATATAGTGACAATAGTGTATTATGTTACAAAATAACGTAATAAATGACAATTTTTATATTGTTAATGTTTAATAGAATATTTATCGCTAATAATACACGAATAGTGATAATAATTCATTATGTTACAAAATAACACATATGTCAATATTTTATTTTTTTGTCACTAAAAACAAAGAAATAGTAACAATAATTTATTATGTAATAAAATATCATTACTTTATGTTAATTAGTGACAACATTATATATTATTAATATTGTATTGAATAATTTTAACTAAAAATACAAATATAATGATAATAATTTATGGTTATACCATAAATTATCATAACTAGTGACAAATTTATATATTATCATTATTTTTCATTCCTAAAAGTTTGACTAAAATTAACTTGGTTGGTGAGAAAAGGCCTTTGTCACAAACTATAGACAGAGATAACATTAATTTGGAATTATCACAATTTTTTTTTTCTTTTTTCACCATAAGTGATAGTAATGAGAAAAAATTACTCCCTCCATCCCAAACTCGTTTGCTAGGTTACTTTATATGCGGGGTTAAAGAAAAGAGTTGTTTATAGTATTTAAAGTGATAAAGCAGATGTTTTAAGTTATTAGTGTATGGAGAATATAATATTAAAAAATATTGTAATTTTTTTGCCAAAAATAGATGTAATAAACAAGTATGAGACAAACTTTTTTGGCAATGTAGCAAACCAGTATGGGACGGAGGGAGTATTACCGTTGTAAAAAAAATCCATTGAGTTTTATAAATTAAAATTTGCTTTTTTTTTCACACATTAATTTTTTTCATCTATAACTTTTTTTTATTGATATGAGAATTATTTTATAAGTTTAAAAATTAAATTATTTGATTTGTAATATTAAATTTATCCGTCATATTTAAATTTGAACTAACAAATATGCTTAATTCTTAATAGAACCAAAAACCCATACAACTCTTAATTTCAAATTTGAATAACTAATTAGTTATTAATATTTGAATTCAAATACTATATCAATTAGAATATATTTATAATGTTAAAATTCTAATATCAAATTGGAATGCAATATATTTGATTCTTAATAAATGAATATAACATTGAGTCAATTTTTAGTATATCCATTTCATATGTAATAAGTTAAAAGTATGCACAAATAATAGAAATATAAATAGTATTAGTTAAAAATGTAATTAAAAGTTCATGACTATACTTCTCCGTTATATTTATATATTTTTATATATTTGGAAGTGTACTTCACCTTCAATATTTTTCACTTAATTTTAAAAAGAATAGGTATAGAGTGAAATAGATTCATACATGAATTATTAAAGGGTATTAGTTGTTTTCACTATATAAAGAGTATTAATTGTTTTCATTGAAGAGTATAAGTTGGTTATACTGAATAGTATTAGTTTATTTTCACTAAACAACTAATACTCTTTATTGAAAATAATTAATACTATTTAGTGAAAACCACTAATACTCTTTAGTAAAAATAACTAATACCCTTCAATGATTCATCTACAAACCATTTTCACTCTATACTTTGTCTTCTAAAAAATTATGTTCAGTCTTTTTGGGTCAATAATAACAACTCGGATTAAACATGCCACTTATTACCACTTTTAATTCAATAATAACAATTTGAAAATAATAAACACTAATCTTCTCCTTTTAATTTAATATTTTTTCACATATCAGTTCTACATTTCCAATACTTACAATTTATGCATGAATAATACAATTTTTATGATTATTTAAAAAAAAACTCATATATAATTTTATTTATTATAATTAATTAATAATTTCATTTATTTTGTATACTATATTTGAAAATATGATTTATTTTTATTTTTTTTCCCAAAAATTATAGTAAAAAACTTGTGTATGATGGTCTCATGGGGACACGGTTCATAAACTAGCACAAATTAACATATATCTCTTCCAAAGTGTTAAAGCGTCAATTAATGCCCAAATTAAGTTTCATCTCAGCATGAGACAGTATCACACAAGATCTACTAAAAATTATATAGAACTCTCTAGAATATTAAATGTAGACTAAAATAATTTTAGATTTTTTTTAGAATATTTAGAGAATTATCTAGGTGTTTTTACAATTCCTCATAATCATTGGATACAAAATATATTTACCGTATGTTGAGAGAGTGAGTTAGTATATATACTTATGCAAAGTAATATTTGAAAGTAATCTAATAACAAAAATCTCATTTGGCATGGTTATTAATGTGGTGTTGTGCGATTACAACTTATATATAGATTTTAATTTTTTAATAAAGATTTAGTTTATTAGTAATAGAAATGCTAATAAAGTCAATATTGTATTGAAAAAAATACTTTAATACACCTTATATAATGACCATTTTGTAGCGGTAAATTTCTCAAGTTAAAATTATAGTATTGAAATGTTATATGGTGAATTATGATATTAATTTATTATAATATCACAATTATATATAGATTTTCTTTTTAAATCATAACAAATAAATATCCAATTTACAAAATAATTTGGAAAAGATTATGATATTTTTTAATACATATTATTAATATAAATTTTGTATATATATTTTTGGATGAAATTTATCATTTGTTTTATACTGGAGTTTGATGAGAATCTAACGCCCTCACAAATCAAAATACACACGCCAATAACACCTCACATCTTTATTGAGTAAGCTCTGCAACTCTATTTTCTTCTCATTCTACATGTTATTCACTTGCTCACAGCCACTGGTCGTCCCCTCCCTCACGCCGCAAGCCCTAGCTACTCCCACCTGCAAGTCCTAACTCACGGGAAGGATGGATTGAAACCCACACGGTAAGCACACACTCTCTCCCTCTCGCGCTCTACCCCTCCCCACTTTCTCTCTCTCTTCTTCTGTTGCTCACTCCCTCCCCCTCTTTTGCTCTCTCGCTCGTTCCTCCTTCTCCACTCACAACAGGGATGGATTGTCCTAATTCTGCCTTCTAATTTTTTTTTTTTTTTGGCGTTGTTCGAATTTCTGACCCTAGAGATGGGGTTTTTATGCCCTTTGAATTAAAGATATCATTTTGTATTTATGCCCTTTGAGTTATAAATTTATGTTGATATTAAATCTTATTGTTTTATTTGATATGCCCTCAGAGATATAGTTAATTTTGCCATGAACTAGAAGTTAAAAGTGCTAGTTTAATATAGTATGCCTTTTGTATGATTCGAATTTTACAAGTCAGTTGAACAAAGATTTACCTATTATTGATTTAGAATGAATTGAGATTATTTACATTTATTAAACAGAGAAGGTTGCAGATCGAGATTTAGTACAAAGGCAGTTGCGCTGTTCTAGTAGATTCTTAATCAAAATCAGGTATATGTTACTTTAATTGACATTAATTTGTTGGAGATTAGTAAGATGATGTATTATAATGCTTATCATATATGATGTTGCCCTTGTAATCGATATTCTAGATAACTGTCAATGCTAGCACCGTTGTAGTACTAGCATCTGTTTTTAAATTATAGATGATGAATCCTAAATCAGGCTAGGTTTTGTCCTATAGAATATAACTTGTGAGACACTATCATTTAAATTTCTATGACATCAAAATTCTTTAAATTTTTGGGTTTAAATATACGGCACCAAATCTATAATGAAATAAAATTGTATTGTTATACACACTCCCTAGACGACTAGACTTAACTTACTCATTATATATAATACATTTAAAAATGGATGAATATATACATGATTTATGGAGAAAAAGTATTATCATTCAATTTGGAGGTTATTTAATATTATAATAGGTTGATTTGTAGAAAAGAAAAGCATCTTTGAAAAGTATTATCATTCAATCTTTTAATTGTTCTGTGAGGATAGCTTGACAACTTTATATACGGTCAATATTTTAATATATAATTTATGAACATATATTTAGTGAAAACTTTATATTTTGCAAATATTTTTTGTTATAAAAAAAACTGATTCCAATTAACTTGGTCTTGGAAATAGCTCTATATACATTTTTAGGATTTGGAATGGACAAAAGTTGGATGCTGCTTGATGATAGAAGGTTAGCTGAATATGAGAATGGAGTTAATCAGTTTTTAGATTTTGCATATTCGTCAATTGAGTCATCCCAAGAGATCAGATGTCCGTGTAAAAAATGCAACAATGTTTATTTTCGAAGTCGTGATGATGTTGAAGCTGATTTGTACGAGAATGGAATTCTAAAGAGTTATGTTGTATGGGAGTTTCATGGTGAGGAAGTTGATATACCTGAAGAGTTTGATTTAGATGAAGAAGACATAAGTGATAATGAAGTTCACTTAGAGGAATCTACTGGAAAAGACTCTCATGGAATTCAGGATGATTTTGTCGACATGCAAAGCATGCTCGAAGAATCTTTTGCAGCAACAACAACAAATGCTTGGGGAAAAACAGACCCTGTGAGAAATGAGAATGCAGTTCCTAAGTGGGAATCCAATAAATTTATGAGATTATTGAAAGATGCTGATAAAGAATTATATCCAGGTTGCAAAAGTTTCAGCAAGTTGTCATTTGTTGTTACATTAATGTACATAAAGATTATCAGTAGATGGAGCAATAAATCATTTTCAATGTTGCTTGAAGTGTTGAAAAAGGCACTTCCTGATGGTGATACCCTCTCTGCCTCATTTTATGAGGTTAAAAAAATGATTAAAGACCTTGGATTGGATTATGAGAAGATTCATGCTTGTGTGAACGATTGTGTCCTTTAAAGGAAGGAATATGCAAAAGAAGAACAGTGCCCAAAATGCTCAACCCCTCGATATAAATTCACAGAGATTGGTAATGATGGAAATGGTAAAAACACACGTAAGAAGATTCCACAAAAAATTCTACGCTACTTTCCATTGAAACCAAGACTACAAAGATTATTTATATCTAAAAAGACAGCACAGGATATGAGGTGGCACAAGGAAATCCGCAGAAATGATGGAGAATTGAGGCACCCTGCTGATGCTCAAGAGTGGAAGGACTTTGATAAAACACATGAATCATTTGCTCAAGATCCCCGTAATGTTAGATTGGGATTAGCAACTGATGGCTTTAACCCTTTCTCAATTATGAGCTCATCATATAGTACGTGGCCTGTAATCCTTTTACCTTACAACCTGCCACCGTGGAAGTGTTTGAAAGCTCCTTTCTTTATTCTATCAATGCTTATTCCAGGTCCAACATCTCCTGGAAATGATATTGATGTCTTTCTTGAACCGTTGGTTGATGAATTGAAAGACTTATGGAATTATGGTGTGGAAACTTATGATGCCTCAACTGGTACTAACTTTAATTTACGCGCAGCAATATTATGGACGATAAATGACTGTCCAGCTTATGGATTGGTATCGGGTTGGAGCACAAAAGGGTATCTTGCTTGTCCTGTATGCAATAAAGAAACAACTAGCCTTTGGTTGCCAAATGGAACAAAAATTTGTTTCATGTGTCATCGTCGATTTTTACCACCTGATCATAAGTGGCGTGAGATGAAGAGTGCTTTTGATGGCAATAAAGAACACAGAAAGAAACCAATTCTTTTATCAGGGGATGACGTGCTTGAACAATTAAGCTCTTTGCCTCCTGTTATATTTGGAAAATCACAAACAAAGAAGAGAAAATGCGGTGATGAAGAATTGAATTGGAAAAAATGCAGCATTTTTTTTAGCTTGCCGTATTGGAGAACTCTAAAATTGCGACATAACTTAGATGTCATGCACATAGAGAAAAATGTGTGTGATAATATCTTATGGACGTTATTAGATATTGACGGCAAAAGTAAGGATAATCTTAAGGCTAGATTTGATTTGCAAGTATTAAAAATAAAGCCTCAACTACATCCAAAGGTAGATGGGAACACTTATTTGGTGTCACCTGCGTGTTATACTTTATCAAAGGCTGAAAAGAGAAAGTTTTGTGCATTTATTGCCTCAGTTAAGTATCCAGATGCATTTGGAGCAAGTTTGTCAAAATTTGTTAACATTAATGATTGTCGAATTACGGGTTTAAAAACTCATGATTGTCACATTATCTTGCAAAATTTGTTGCCGATTTCCATCCGTGGCATTTTGAACAATAATGTGAATTAGGCTTTACATGAACTGAGCAATTTCTTTAAACAATTATGCTCAAAAGTATTTAACAGAGTGGATTTGGAATATCTAGAAGATCAAATTGCTTTGACCTTGTGCAAATTGGAAATAATTTTTCCTCCAGCATTTTTAGACATAATGGTACACTTGCCTATTCATCTAGCACGAGAGGAAATTTTAGGAGGACCAGTACAATATAGATGGATGTATCTCATTGAAAGGTAATATTTATTATTACATTATAATTTAGGTTTATATAACATTCAATTCAAATTATTTTTTATTTTTTCTAATTGGATAAATTTTGTTTTAGCTACTTGCACAAATTGAAGCAATATGTTAGAAATAAAGCTTCTCCAGAAGGATCAATGGCTGAGGGTTATATTGCTGAAGAGTGCTTAACTTTTTGCTCAATGTACATGAATGACATCGAGACACAATTCAATAAAATAGAGCGTAACTACAAAATCAGTCAAGAGATTTCAGAAAATACTTTATCAGTATTTTCAGAAACCTCACGCCTCACAGGGAAAGGTGCATACAGTTTTCTTGATGAAAAATCACTGAAGCAAGTTCATGCTTATGTTTTGAAGAATTGTGATGAAGTGATGCCATTCATAAGGTAAATCACAAAACTAGTTATATTTTTTTCTTGCATATATTATAAATAGGTATTGTAATTTTTATGTTATACTCGTTGCTGAAATAAACATATATACATGCATATATGTTACTATACTGGTTGGACATGCATTTATGTTACTACAAAATTTATAAGTACAATTAATTTATGATAAGTTATCAAGTTTTAGAGAAACATTCTTTCGATATTCGGTGAACACAAAAAAGAACTTGAGCAAAAGGGATACGTGGATGTGGAAAAGAAGCATGAGGAGTCTTTTGCGAAGTGGTTTGAAGAGAGAGTAATTACTTTATCCTATAAATAAATTTTTAATAATGTTTATTGGAATAAGATTAATACTAAAATTTAGAATTTTATTTTTCAGGTCAAATTGGATATCACAGAAAATCATCCTACTAGTGAAGATCTTCTGCACTTGGCATATGGTCCTGATAAACGGGTGACTCATTATGAGGTTTGCATTGTAAATGGATTTCGTTTCCATACTAAACAACGTGAGATGCATAAAAAAAGTCAGAATTCTGGTGTAGTTGTAAAGGTTGAGGAATCATCAGACTTGCAAAATTATTATGGTATCTTGCAAGAAATTGTTTAGTTGGATTACTTGGGAAGCCATCGAGTGGTGTTGTTTAAGTGTGATTGGTATGAAGGTAGGTCAGTTCAAACAGATAAGCACAACTGCACAAGTATTAATGTGTCACGACCATGGAAGACGAATGAACCATATGTGTTATCATCTCAAGCTCAACAAGTATTTTATGTGAATGATATGAAACTAGGTAATAATTGGAAAATTATGATTGAAGTTCAAGCTCGAAGCCTATGGAATGTGCTTGAGAACAAAGACATCGAAGACATGGTTATAGATGAATCATATCAGCAAGATCAATTGCGTAATACATATGGTATAGCTGAATGTTCCAATGAAATCATAGATGAAGGGTATAGGAATGACATACCAGCAGCTACAATAGATGCAAATGAAGTGACACTTGTGGAACACCAATATAATGAGGAGGAGGAGGAGGAGGAGGAGGAGGAGGAGGAGGAGGAGGAGGAGGAGGAGGAGGAAGAAGAAGAAGAAGAAGAAGAAGAAGAAGAAGAAGGGGATGTGTAGAGAGATTTGATTATATGGTACTCACGAGGTAAATCATACTGTTGGAATTATTTTTTCTTATTGCTACGGTTATTAATAGAAATTGATACTATGTAGATTAAGTCGTAGAGAATTCCAAATTTTATATTTAAAAATTTTGGTGGAGAAGTGAGAGCAAATTTTATATTTAAAAAAATTTGGTGAGAGCGTGGATTGAATAGATGTTTTTATCCAATTGTTCATATTAATCATAGCTTTCGAAAAAAATGCATGGAATCATTCTCTCTTGTTTAATGCATTGTTATTTTTTTATGATGCAGAGAGTGATACCTGGAAATGTCACGTTGAAAAAGGGGCACCCGTTTCCACCCGGGAAATTACGTTGGAATGGGGAAGATCACACTATTTATGCTTTGAAAGAAGGACGTGTCAATTTTGAGCGTAACAAGCTGACTGGACGCAAGTGGATTCATGTTGAGCCCAAGTAAGGCTATGGGATTCATCCCGTTTATGTTAGTGTTTAGGATGCTTCTGAGAAGAATACTGCAACTTGATTTGGGATATTGAATAATGGTAATTGCAAGTTTTGTTTTGGGGAGTATGATATTGTCTCTCTTTTTTACTATTGATGATTTAGTAGTTTGCTAGACTTTTTGAAAGCTGAAAATTTGTTCGGTAGTTCTAGTACGCATTTGAGTGCATGATGTGCATTTGGAGTTTGAAAAAAATATGCAAAATAGAAATATGTAATACCCCAAAAAGTAATTAGTGATATCCCAAGAAGTAATCAATAATACCCTAAGAAGTAATCAACAATACCCCAACTGCAAAAAAATATACAGTTTGGTGTGTTTGTGCGTGTTTTGAAAAAATTAAAGTTGAAGTTAAAATTGAGCTTAAAATCCAAGTGCATACTAGAATTTGTGTTGGTTATTTTTATTATAGAGTATTACTTGTTTTCATTGAAAAATATTAGTTATCTTCACTAAAAAGAGTCTTAATTTAGTTTTAGTAAACAACTAATACTACTGAAAAAAATCTATTTCAAAATTTCTAAATAAATAAAATAAAACACGTTAATTTAACTAAATATCATAAATTCTAAACATTCAAAACTTTCTATTTTTAAAGAATGAATTATAATATAACATACACGTTTTTGAGAATTATTTTAAAAAAATATTGAAATGAAATTAAAATTATTTAAAAATCTGAAAATTATAGTAATATTTTAAGTACTTGGGACGTTGACAAAATTTAAATTTCAATTAAGTTTATTTTTAATAATATACTTCTAATAACAAATTGAAACATACATTTAATTTCAATATTCAAATTCAAATATTAAATTAAAAAGTAGGTCTTGTATGAGACCGTCTCATGGCATGAGACAATAGAAATAGATATAACTAGGGCATTGGTATTAACACTTTGGTAGGGTTGAGTGTTAATTTGTATTCTCTCATTCCATGCGACGGTCTCATACAAGCGTTTGCCTAAATCGAATATGTATATATATACTTACTTTATATAAATATATATATATATATATATATATATATATACACACTTAATTTATCAAATTTAATTTGTAATATTTGAATTTTAATAGTGAATCAAATTAAAATATAGACAAAGTATAGAGATGAAAATGGTTTATACATGAACCATTGAAGGGTATTAGTCATTTTCGCTAAAGAGTATTAGTTGTTTTCATTGAAGAGTATTAGTTGTTATCACTGAAGAGTCTTAGTTGTTCAGTGAAAATAACTAATACTCTTCAGTGTAAACAATTAATACTTAATGGTAACAATTAGTACCATCTAGTAATTCATGTATGAATCAATTTCACTCTATACATACTCTAAAATCGGGTTAATATCAATTTACAATCTGTACTATGCTCATTTTATCAATTTGCAACATATACTATTTTTTATATCAATTTGCAACCCACACTATACAAAAATGACCAATTACAATTTGAACGTTTGATTTATTTTTCAGTAACTTTTTTAAATACACTTATGAATGAGGATAAATTTGTCCATTTATAATTTTTTTAAAGACTAGGTGTATTTTTTTTTAACAAAAACAATTCAAAGAATACTAAAATCTCTTTAAACAGAAACAAGGAAAATAAATTACTGGCGAAGAACAATGAAAAAATATTATTCTTTGCACCTGGTATTAGGAGAATAATTTCTCATTAAAATAATATGAATTGGTCTTTCTTTATTGTGGCACAGATTCGTTGAAAATCATAAACCGATTCCTAATAATACCATGATTATTAAACCCCTTCGATACCCTCATTTTTTTCTTTCAAATATAATATTGCTATAATTAAATCTCTTCTTATGGGCTTCTCTTGCACAAGTTTGGAATTTAAATTTGATACCAATTGACCTATTAATTGTGTGCTCCAAATTTCTTGATAACCACGATGTGGAAACGCAATTGTTTTTTTTTTAACTGTTTGAAAAATGAGAAATTAGGGAATTATATATCTTTTTTCAATTGTTTTTGTTAAAAGAAAAAGTCCTTACTTTAAAATATTATAAATGGATAAATTTATCATCATTCATAGGTGTGCTTTGCACATGTTGCCGGAAAATAACTCAAAAAAATAGTTCAGGTTGTAATCGGTTATTTTTGTATAGTGTGGGTTGCAAATTAATATAAAAAATAGTATAGATTGCTAATTGATAAAATGATCATAGTACAAGTTGCAAATTAATATTAACCCTAAAAAAATTACATGTGTTTGCTTCTTAAATATTTAATCTACTATTGAATCAATTCTTAATATATGATTAATTATCAAACCAAAATTTTTAAGTAATTTTTTTTAATACATATGTATGTGCAAATAATTAAGGTTTAGATAAAACATGACGTGAACCCAATTTCGTCAAGTATAACTATTATGTTTAATCACTATCATTGTTATGCATATACACTATCACTATTATAAAATCAATTATATTTTATGATATTAATAGTGTATATATACATAACAGTAATAGTAAATATACATAACAATACCTTTAAAAAAAATATATATATATACATAACAATAATGGTTGAAAAAGAGAATTCACGTGAACTCGGTTCACAGAAGACCCACTCTAAGATTTAATATCAAATTTGAAATTACAAGTTCATGACTTATATTTTTTTTTGGGAATTAAAATTATAGTATTATCATTCTATATTAATATTAAGTTATTATGCCAATACTAAACATAATTTTTCTTAGTAAAATCCTAATAATAAATTAAACCATTAAGGATAGCATGTGAATAATTTAAATTAAATAATGTAATATGTGTATATTTATGTATTTTTTGGAGTGAGACTAATTGAGTTTGGTGAAACACTCCCATGACTCATACGCCACCCCTAGACCGTTAAATTATATATATATATATATATATATATATATATATATATATATTATATTAGATAAGATATATCTTCTAGTGTTACCTTATCATTATTATATAATACTAGTGAAAAAAACTATTTCAAAATTTTCAAATAAAATAAAATACATTAATTTAATAAAATATCATAAATTCAAAACATTCTAATTTTTGTAGTATTAATTATAACATAACAAATTTGAGAATTTTATTAAAAAAAATATTGAAATAATATTTAAAAATCTGAAAATTTGAGACGAGACACGTGACACTCATTTATCAATCTTTTAAAACACATAGTACGTAGTATATATCAATTTTTTTTATTAAATACATATTTAATAAATTTTTAATTTAGGACATTTATTTAATCACAAATTCTAGCATGCAGTCAAGTGCATGACATGCACTTGAGTTTTAAGCTCAATATTGACTTCAATTTTGTTTTTTTTCAAAACATACAGTAACACAACGAACTGTGGATTACTACTAATTACACCTTGAGGTATTACTAATTACTTGTTGGGTATTACTGATTTATGCTTGATATATTTTTTTTCCTCAAAATTTTAATGCATATCATGCACTTAAGTGCACACTAAAACTACTCATGAAATTTTATATATGTGTATAAATAATTAATAATAAAAAAAAAATTGTGAATTCATGATAAAATATAATATTTTTAGTTGATTTTAAAATATTTTAAGTATATATTTAGTTAAGATACCACATGGTAATATATTTTTTTAGAAAGACGTATGATAATATATGCTTAAAAACCAACAGCAAAATAATTAAATTGATAACAAGAAGTTTAAAAGAAAAAAAAAAGGGTCTAACCCACGTTTTTTTCACCAGAATCACCACCATTCCACTTTCTTTTGCTTACTAATTATTTTTGTTTCCCTGCGTGCAAATCTATAATTCCCTCCATGTTATTCTTAAATTCCCTCCACAAAATTTTATTTCTCTTGAAATATATATATTTGTAGTCGTATCTCATGACAACTGCCTTGATATCATCTTCTCATCATCATCAATATGTACGAGCACCTGCTTTTCTTGGGATTTAAACCAAATTCATCCTCTATCTTTTCACCTTTATCTAAATGGTCATTTATTTATTTATTTTATCAATTTAGTCCTGTATTTCTTCAAGTTTCGCCAAATTTGTCCTAAATTGGTGAAAAATGGTTCAAATTGATTTTTTTCGTATTTTATTTCATTTTTTTATTTGGCAAAGCTAGCCACTAAAAAACCACATCATAGGTTTCCCCCGAAAAAACTAGTGCGCATGACTAAAAATGTGGCAGTTTATGTTTGCGTTCAATTAGGACCTAATTGGAGAAATGTGAATTGACATAGGACTAAACTGGTAAAGAAAATAAATACAGGACCAAAACGGTGAGGTTTTGTACATTTTTTGGCCAATTAGGATCATTTTGGCAAAACTTGAATAGATACAGGACTAAATTGATAAAGCAAATAAATAGAGGACCATTTTGATAAAGGTGAAAAGATAGAGGACGGATTTGGTTTAAATCCCTGCTTTTCTTCAAGTAATGTTTTGTTCTCCTATGCAATATAGATTTTTGTGTTAATTGTAATTAATGTTTGAATGCAGTTGCAATCATGAACACGAATGAAGAGCAACAATCTTTGGTTGTTGACGAAAGAGACCATATTAACACTAGAAAAGGGAGAGGCAAGACTACTGGGATTTCTGTTGAGAAAAAAAGACGTGGAGTCGGCCGTCTAGATGTCATCATTCATCCACTCCGCAACAGAATTGTAGGGGACAATGCTAAGCACTTCAAAACTGAAGCCGGCGTACTATTAAAGCAACATGTACCCCTTCGATATCATCAATGGAAGGATATCCCCGGAGATATCAAAAGAAAGCTTTGGCTCGGAATGAAGGTATATATATAGAAAATAATTTCTTTTTGCTTTTAATGTGTTAAAAAAAATTCGTATGTGCTGATATTTAATAAATCTAACCAATGCTCCAGCAAAAATTCAATATTCAAGATGAGCATCGTGTTATGAAGGTTGTTTATGGCCAACTAAATCGTCAATACAGGAGTTACCGAAACAAGTTGCATAGTCTTTATCTGAAGAAAGAGCGTCCCCTTGGTGTAAGTGTTGGAGATTGGGAAATGTTGATCGCTTATTTTCAAAGTGATGAGTTTAAGGTAACAACACTAGAGTCTCTATTTTATGCTTAATTTTTCCCGTATTGAGTAGGAAGAAATTAATGATTAAAAGTATTATCTCAGAACTAATATTTGAATATAATATATAATATGAATTTTGGATGTGATGAGTGGTCAATACATGTAGTTAAAAATTTGAGATGAATGCACTACCGAAATATAATTTTTCATATGTAATTATCTTTTTTTTTTTATCAGAAAAATAATTTTATAGAATAATATGGTACAAGCATAAAATTCTTACAATGTTTATACAAGATATAAATCACCCTCTCAATATCATTTTTGGATTATCTAGTCAATCTCTAAAAGTACAACTAGGTACACCATGATCCCTAACAACAAGAGCAAATTCATTTTTCCTCATTTTTCTACCATACGAAGAATCAATTATTTATGCTAATCATATTCACATGCAGAAAGTTAGTAATCGCAACAAGCAAAATCGCCAACAATTGAAAATGGGTCATGCTTGTGGGACAAAATCTATTGCACAGGCCTGTTATGAAGATGTATGTCAATTTAAAAATATATATTTTTAGTAGTGAGATTATAATATATATGTATATATATATATATATATATTTATAATTATATATATATATATATATTTGTAATTATATATATATATATATATTTATAATAATAATTATACTTTGCTCATACTTATATACTTGGCAGCGTGATCCTGTGACTGGAGAGGAACCAACACGAACATCTGCCTGGAAAAAAACCGGATATAGTAAAAAGAAAAATGACTGGGTTGATGAAGCTTCAAAGGAAGCATATGTAAGTATATACATCAAACAATAAATTATATTTACATTTATGAATGTGTATCTTAGTAAATTAGTTATTTACTTTGTAATTAAATTAGTAGTCTAATTCTATCATTTTTTTTTTAGGATTATTACTTGTTACATGTAGAATCAATTTTGCACTTGGGGGGGGGGGGGGGGGTTGGGGTTAACCTAAGAGGTCGGGTGGTGGGGGATGCTTATGAAATGTTATAGTATGCACATTTTGGATTTCTCTCAATATACATATCATTAAGTCTAACAATAAGTCTAATTCTTATAGGATAAAATTGTTGAATTACGAGATGGTGAAGATGCAATTCCTGAAGATGAAGCATTTGTGGAGGTGCTTGGGCAAGAAAAACCTAATTGATTACGTGGTTGCGGAGATGGCTTGAAGCCACCTTCAGAGAAGAGAGAGAGAATTAATGCTGAATTGCAAAAGGAGAATGAAAATTTAAGAAATGAGCTTGAACAAGATAAAGAAGCAATAGAAACATTGAGGACAAAGAATCAAGAGATGGCTTTTCGATTGGAGTACTTAGAAGCCAAAATTCCTGAAATTCTTCAAGCATTGAACAAAGTAAGTCATGTTCCATCTTCTAAAGTAAATAATTAAAATTTATTGGTGTGATTTATCTTTTATATTAGTTTTCTTTCTATGGATTCTCATTAAGCTTTTTTTTTTTTTTTTACAGACTTGAAAGACAACTTTGGAGCAAATTGGTGTAAAGATAGCTTTGGAGCAAATTGATAACTACAAGTCTACGCCAGTTCATTATGTTATGCAATTTATTTTAGACATTTGACTTTAGCTTACTTGTTTACTTTGAAATTGAAACAGAACACACTTTTATTCCAAGTATTGATGTATTTAAATTTGCACTTTTCTACCTTCACGTTTATATTTAATCATAAGTTTTTCATTCAATTTTTATTATATATTTTTTAATATGCAAATTGGTTATTTTATATGTATTATTATTAATAATAATTTAATTAAATTAGAATTTACTTAATGTTTACAAGAATTATAGGTTTAGTGATAAGTACATTATGACTATAATTAAAATAATTTTATCACAATATGATAAATATTATTATTTTTATTCATTATATTTAAATTATTAATATAAAAATACATATTGTGATGAGATTTTGTAGTCTTTAGTGATAATTTTTTTCTGATTAGTGACAACTTGTAGTGATAATAATCAGTCATGACTAAAAGTCTTACTTATATTGACACCTAACAGGTGTTACTGAAATATTGAGCAATAGTGACACAAAAAACGTGTGACTAAAACATCGAATAACAGTGACAAAAAAATTTGTAACTAAAGCATCGTGTAATAGTGACAACAAAAATGCATGACTAAAACATCAAGTAGCAGTGATAAAAAAATGTGTGACTAAAACAATGAGCACTAGTGACAACAAAGATGTGTGACTAAAACATCGAGTAATAGTGACAAAAAAAATGTATGACTAAAAAAAAGCTTTGGTGACAAAATATGGGCATGACTAAAAATATAATTTATAGTGACAACTAAGACATTTTCGTCACTAATCTTATAGTGACACTATTTATAGTGACAAACTACTGACAACCTCCAAAATTGTCACTAACTACTTTTAGTGACGAAATTTAAGAATATAGTGACAAAAAAAATTATCACTAAAAGCATTTTTTTTTTGTAGTGTTTTAACGTAAATTGCTCGAAATTAGTCATGGGAATAGACGAAATTCACAATTTTGAAACCCCAATTCTTGGAGTAGATGTAATTTAAACATGAAATTAATTGAGGAGTTTTCTTCTTGGATGCGAGACAGTTCAAATGATATTGACGACGACCCTCAACGTGATCAAAATGAAAAAGTAGGGCAGCTTTCCGGTTAAATTTTAAATTTTTCGACGAAAAGGACCAAAATTGATACTAAAAGAATCAAATTTGATCAAATAAAAACTTGCAAAACCTTTTATAGACTCGGGCAAAAATTACAGGATCATTTGTAATTTCTCTTCAATTTTATTCCAAAATAGAAGCATACCGCTAGTAATGTAATGAACATTGGGACAATTCTTTTCTAAACATATTATTTTTATTACTTGAGCATTGATACATGTGGCTCCGCCCTGGGAGTGAATTAAGTTGAGATATCTCAACTTTGTATTTTTATATCTAATAATTAAGTTGAGAGAAACAAAGTTTTTGGGTTTAGTGTTTGGTCCCAAAAAAAATATTTTTCCTATTTTGGTCTCATAATTATTGAATTGTCCAATTTTATTCCAATTTATTGCAAAAAAAAAAATAAAAAAATGGTTATGTGGATGATGACTGTATTCACGTAACGGGGAAAATTGGGGGTATCTATCTACAATGCTTATGTGGATGATGACTGTATCCACGTCATGTCTCTCCTTCATAATCATACCTTTGAATCATCTTCCCAAAAGTAGTAAATGGGGACACCGATCGAGAACCCTTCACCCAAAATCAACCCCTCGCCCCCACCATTTTTTTATTTTTTTTTTGTTCAATTTGTTTTGCTGTTGTTTTTGGGATGACAATTTAAATTTGTTGTGTTATTCAAATTTTTGGGATGAAAATTTATTCAATTTAAATTGGTGTTATTTAAATTTTGGGGATGAAGATTTATTCATTCTCAAATTACAGGGATGAAGATTAAAAAAAATGAGATTTTTGGTGAGGTGAGAGGATTTTCTTTTTATTATTTTAGTTTTATATGTTTTATTTATCTCTGTGGAATAAAAATAAAAATAACAATTCAAAATAAAAAAGAGAATGTCACTCAGCACCACGCCAACGAGATGGAAACCCAATTCTTGCCAGTATGTGAACGATGCGTGACCAAAAACGACATCTCTTTTTTGAATTTACGGTGAAATTTATATCAAAATTGCACAATTCAATAAGTTATGGGATCAAAATTAAAAAATAATTTTTTTTAGGACCACGAGTGGACACTAGGACAAGCCATGAAAACAAAAAAACTTTTCTCTAAGTTATAATAAGTTGTAATGAGCATATTTTAAGACTTTATAAATTATTAAATATTTTATGGGCACGGCTATTAACACCCACGATAATATTTTGTTCATCCACTATTAAATTAACCCACCATGTATATTGCTTATTTTTTCTTAATACACCCCCTTAAAATTTACAACTATAACCTTAATATAATATTTACATCATTTATTAATTATTATATATACACACCCATCGATTTGAAATTAAAAAAATAGCACATCAACAATTATATTTTATTTTAATTGAACCACCGCTTCCTGCTGTTTAAAAAAACCACAATTCCTTTTAATTTAATGGTGTGTCAATTTATAGATAAACAAAAATACTTTAATCTCATTTAAATTGTGTCTTTATAATTTATACTTTTAGGATTATACCTTTTTTCTTTTAATGCACTACAAAAAAAGAACCAAATAAAGAGGGTTTTGAAGAGGGAATTAAAGAGGGAACCCAGTATAGAGAGGGTATTGAAGAGGGAAATTTTCTCTCTTCAAAATGCTCCTCGCCAATTTATAGACGAGGGAAAATTTGTTCCCTCGGGAGAAACGAGGGAGTTGACGAGGGAAATAAAGAGGAATTAGACGAGGGAAATATTCCCTCGACAAACTAAACCCTCGCCTAAACCCTCACCTAAGAAGAGGGTTTTCAGCCCTCGGGAAATGTGACGAGGGATAAATCCCTCTTTATCTCTGACATGACAAGGCGAGGGAAATAACCCTCGGCTGACGTGGCTAGGGTCGCACATTCCCTCGTCCAGCCCAGTCCGAAAAAAATACGAAATTTGCACCACTCACCTCACTATCATGTACGGACAAAGTCATATTTGCCCCTACTAAGGGCTGTAAATAGGCGAATTTTCGCCCCCCAAGAGTTTCGAATACGCGACCTCCTTGTATGCGGAGGCCTTACGTGTTTCGCCGTGCCGTTGGGGCAAGACTATTTTGTTGTTATGTTTTAGGGTGTAATATATATGTTCCATATATTTTCTATTATATATTTTAAATATAACACTACTTAATATTAATTAATTGTTTGTTATACTTTATATGAAAATTATTATTATTACATATAAAATTAAACTATCACTTGTATATATTATTTTTATTATTTATAATATTAAAATATTTTTTATAAAATTGTAAAATAAATTCTTTTTCACTACTTACAAATATGTGTACATTTATATTGAGCTTTTTAAATTCTTTTTCACTAATTACTAATATGTGTACATTTATATTGAGTTTTTTAAAATCTTTTTCACTAATTACTAATATGTGTACATATATACACATATATTGATCATTTTTTTAAATCAATAATTTTTTAAAATACATACTTTTAAAATTCTTTTTCACTAATTACTTATATGTGTGCATATATACACATATATTGATCGTTTTTTTAAATCAATAAAATTTTAAAATACATACTTTTTAAATTCTTTTTCACTAATTACTAATATGTGTACATATATACACATATATTCATCGTTTTTTTTTAAATCAATAAAATTTTAAAATACATACTTTTTAAATTCTTTTCCACTAATTACTAATATGTGTACATATATACACATATATTAATCATTTTTTTAAATCAACAAAATTTTAAAATACATACTTTTAAAAAAAATCACTAATTACTAATATGTGTACACATATAAACTTATATTGATCGTTTTATTTTTTAAAAATCAATAAAATTTTAATATTCGATAATATTCATAATTAATAATCAATAATAATGATAATAAAAAACTCACATGCTCAAATATCCAGACATATAAATCCAAATACACAGTACAATTTCAAACCAACAAATATAGTTCCAAAACATGTTCAAATATTTATGACATCCTAACTCTCATCATCATCATCATCACCTCTTTCATTTCCAGAATAATTACCCCTCGGGGGGTAACTAGAATATGCACCTCTTTCAAGTAGGTCTATAAACCCAGTTGGAGAAATGGAATTACGACGAGACGGGGAAGGACCGGAAGCGGGAGGATGGGCAGCAGAGGCCTGAGGATAAGGGGCGGCAGGAAAACCAGTAGGAGGAACGGGAGGAACACCAGTAGAAGGACCGACCGAGGAATAGGGGGCGGGGGGAGGACAAGGGGCGTAACCAGATGCGGAAGGGGCGGGAGGATAAGCAGGATAAGCTGGGTAAGGAGGATATGCACCAGCTGGTTGGGAAAAACCACTAGGTAGGTTTCCCTGTTGGCCTTGAAACCACACCATCATCTGATTGTGTACTTCCTGGCGCACAAATTCGTTTTGCTGCCTTTGTTGCTCGGCCAGCAATCTTTCGTATCTCGCGCGCTCCTCAGCCAGCAAACGATCAACATCTCTTTGGTCATAACAGCCAATGTGTGTGCCAGATGATGTTCCGCCTGGTCCAGATTGTATACGCATCGTCTTCATTTGACCGAGACCCCTAACTTTTCCGTGGTCTGGCCTCACTGTCTCAGCATACACTTGACTCAGTCGGTTCAAGCGCTCATTATCGTCTACTGGAGGCGGTAATTGCGAGACTCGTTCCTCCACAGAGTCCTAGACATATAAATTTTTTGACATCATCTCAAGTATACAAACGTGTTATTTATATTGAATTTATAATGTTAATGTAAAACACTTACAATTATGTCAGCAATTCCTCCATACGTGTACTCCCCTTCCCCACAGTTGTGGAAATGTTGCACAATTTTCCATTCAGTTGGGAGACGGTTATATTTATTCTCCTGTATTCCAAAAAATAAAGATATGAGTAATCAAGTAATTAAAATCTCCATATGTTGTAGTGTAGGAATTACTTACGTATTCCTCAGTCCATTGTGCGGCTCCTTTTGCCCCTCCTTTGTGTTTTGAGGGGCCTCTTCCTCCGGCCGCAGACAAGCGGTTTGCTCTGCACTGGTTGCTTTTGGCAATGACCTCGGGCAATTGCCAGTACTGAAGTAATGCACTCCAGAATCTTATGTCCCACGGAGGTATTTTCCCTTCCCTTCTGTTGATCCTCTTCCAAAGACTGAGCAGATCAGAAAATCGTTCTCTAGACCTCCGGATAAACAACTCTTTGATGAACACAGTATTTTCCATCCTCGGATCCCAGTACGTCTCCCTCTGAAGAAAATATATACAATCATATTGATTTTAATTAAGTAAAAATATATACATACATATAATTCTACACAATATTAACAAAATGAATGTATACCTGGAATGTTTCCCACCATTCATTCTTCCTTTCTTTTGACACCAACTTATATGTGAACCCGCCCATCTCCATTCGACGGGACATTATATTTCGAATCAACCTCGAAACAGCATTCGAGGGCATCGATCTGTATATTTTTCAAGCGTATATGTAAAAAAATCAAATAAAAAAGACTAAGTGATATTTAACATACACATTGTGATACGTGTAGATGCGTATCACATTAGGACGAGGTGCATGGTTGGTGAGTTCTTCTGCAGTTTCTGGAATCTCAGGGTCATCCGACACCGTTTCTGGAGATGTTCCACCGTGTTGAGTTAGATCATCTTCCCGATTCTGCAAAATTAGGAACTGGTATTGTTCCGGTTTGAGAGGACGATCCCCAAATGCTACGTCGACCCCTATTTTCTTCAGATGTTTCCATCTTTATTTAATAATTACAGTTATAACATGTGTATAAGATATTTTATATAATAACTAAAAAGATTTATACCGGTTCACGGTCTGAGTCAGGTGTACGGGAGGACGATCGTCGGCCACCGAAAAGGTTACGAATACTTCTACCTCCAGCCATCTGTATACATAGCAATTAATAAACACATCAATAATTAATATAAAATTATAACATGTATACATAACAAATAATGAACACATCAATAGTTAATATAAAATTGTAACATGTATACATAACAAAGTGGGGACCGAAAAAATTAACAATATCAATCATCGTCCTCATAATCATCATGTTCATCTTCTTGATCATCATCTTCATCCTCATCGTCTTCTTCTTCTTCTTGATCTTCTTGATCTTCTTGATCTTCTTCCTCTTCTTCATTTTGTACCTCAATTAGTGCAGCGTCCAAATCAGCCAAAATGACAGGATCATCATCCATTCGCACATTCATCTGGGACACTATATCGTCCTCTTGAAATGGGGGAAGCTCTGGTTCACTCTTTCTATCCATTTCCACTAAGGATCGTGCCTTGGTGGTGCAAACTACCCACCACTCTCGACCTGGTTGGACAGATGCACCGGGGTACTTGCAATAGTAAACTTGATTAGCTTGACTTGCTAGTACGAATGGATCATAACGACCGTATCGACCTCTTGGATTAACATCCACAAGTTTATAATCAGGATGTATTCTTGTTCCCCCCCCCGGTACAGTAGGATCAAACCACTGGCATTTGAACAAGACAACTTCTTTTTCAGTAAATCCAGGGTATCCCAAAACCACTACTTCCTCGAGTATCCCATAGAAATTATTTTCATTGGAATCATAGTTTGTTCCTCTAATGCAAACTCCACTGTTCATGGTTGCTTTAGAGGCACCATAATCTCGTGTGTGAAATTTGAAACCATTAACGTAATACCCAGGGTATGTGGTGGCACTACTGCTAGGACCGCCCGCGAGAGCACGTATAAACTGATCCTGAATACGATTTCTCCTCACCTATATGTACATAAGTTACGATATATTCCATTAAGTTCATACTTTATATATGAACATTAGTAATAAAAAGTTACTTATACATATCACTTACAAGTTGTTCAAACCACGATGCAAATTCCATTTGAAGCACATTGTCTTTCTCAGCACCTGATAGATTCGGTTGAACAAGCAGTAGTTGCTCGAAAAACACACTACGTACAATTGGCACAAATTAGAAGATCGCTAAAATTTTAAGTTTCCACTAAGAGGTAGGTTAACTTACTCAATATACTGTTGCACTTCATTGCAATTTAGTAACACGTACGTGTGAGCAACTTGCTTCTCCAAGTCTACAATCCATCTTTTACCCTTTTTTTCAAGATGTGTACCAGGAGGTACAAATATCGAAAGATTATCTTCCACTGCTTCGGGTACGACACGACCGGTAAAATTGCGAGGTACATTATGTAGCCTCGTCAGTACATGATCCTCAAAATAATGGGAACAAAATATTGATGCTTCTTTTGTTAAATAAGCATTTGCAATTGAAGCTTCCACATGCGCCTTGTTACCCACACTTAACTTTAAATTGTGAAGATACCTAGTTAATTCAAGGTCCACAAATGAGCTACTATAATTCTCAAACGAGATTATATATTAAAAATAAACAGGTAAATTAATAGACTACCTCTCAAACGGGTACATCCACCTGTATTGTACTGGACCAGCGATCTTTGCCTCATATGCAAGATGGACAGGTAGATGCTCCATTGAATTAAAGAAGCTGGATGGAAATATTCGTTCCAACTTGCACAAGATGGTTGGGATATCATGGTCCAACCGAGTCATGTTTTCCACTGTAATGGTCCTAGATGTTAACTCCTTGAAAAACAACCTAATTTCAGTGATAGCTTTCAAAATATTGGCCGGCAGTAATTCACAGAAAGCAATTGGAAGCAGTCTCTGCATAAACACGTGACAATCATGACTCTTCAGCCCAAACATCTTCAATTTGCTCCAGTCTACGCAACGAGACATGTTGGACACATAGTCATCAGGGAATTTCAACTCATCTACCCACTTGCAAACAATATCTCTCTGCCTCTTATCAAGTGAATAAGAAGCTTTGGGGTACTTTCCTGTATGTGGACATTTCTGTAACGAGGGTCGACGACAGTATTCATTGAGCTCATCCCTAAATTTATTTGTGTCCTTCGTTTTCCCTTCCACATTCATCACCGTGTAGAAGAGATTATCAAACATATTTTTTTCGATGTGCATCACATCCAAATTGTGTCGGATCAATAGGGTACTCCAGTACGGCAAATCCCAGAAAATGTTCTTCTTCTTCCAACCCCCATCTAGAACTTTATTGTGAGCATCAGCACCCTCTTTCGTAACTTTCATAAATCCAATCCAATTAATTTCCTCAAGGATCGAAACACCTGTACGGATGGGTGGTGGATCATCATCAACTGTTTTGTTCTTTCTGAATGTAGTCTTGTTCCTTCGATACGGATGATATCTGAGTAAGAACTTACGATGGTTGTCAAACCACGACTGCTTTCGACTGAGCCTCAAAGTGAAAGCATCCGTGTATTCTGCACAATATGGGCAAGCAAGCCTTCCAGATGTGCTCCATCCAGACAAAATCGAGTAGGCTGGAAAGTCACTTATGGTCCAGATTAGTGCAGCCCGCATCAAAAAATTCTGCTTTGTAGCAATATCTTACGTTACCACTCCATATTCCCATAAAATTATCAAATCACGAATTAATGGTTGTAAAAATACATCCAATTTATCCTTTGGATTTTTTGGACCAGGGACCAGAACCGTAAGAAACATGAATTGATCTTTCATGCACATCCATGGCGGTAGATTGTACGGCGTCAGTATCACGGGCCATGAGGAGTATTGTTTCCCCGACTGCCCAAACGGCTGAAAACTATCGGTGCTCAAGCCCAACCTTACGTTCCGAATTTCTGATGCAAATTCAGGATACGACTGGTCCAAGTGTTTCCAAGCCTGCGAGTCTGCAGGGTGACGCATAACACCAGACTGATCATTATTAGAGCAACTTGCATGCCATGTCATATCCTTCGCAGTTGCATTGGACTGATACAATCTTTGCAGTCTAGGGATGATGGGAAAGTAGAACATCTCCTTGAAAGGGCTCTTCTTTTTCAGTCGACCATTCACATCGCGTCTAGCGGGTTTGAACCGTGGCCGACCGCAAAACTTACAATATTCAAGATCGATGTCCGCACCCCAATATAACATACAATTCCCTTCACAACAGTCGATCCTCTCCACAGGAAGCCCCATCTCACCCATCAATTGTTTGCTATCGGAAAACTTTCTGGGTACCAAATTATCCGGAGGACATATCTCACGAACCAGGTCAACGATTTGATTATAACCCCTTTCAGATAGTCTGTTTTCAGTTTTAATGTTCATCATACAGGCATTGAATGATAGTTGCGAGTGTGATTCGCATCCAGGATACAAATCCCGATCCGCTGCACGAAGCATATCATAAAACTGTGCAGCATACTGATTAGGGGGTTCCTCAACAGGCGGCTCGTCGTCCACATTTCCAAAGTGGGGACCGGAAGTTAAGTCCATGATCATATCGTGGTACGAGCTAGATCCTGCTGTCTCATCAACCGGCCCGTAAGAAGCCGACGCCTGATCATTGTATTGATGCGGAATTTGACCCCAATTTTCCTCACCGTGAAAAACCCAATTGTAATAATTTGGCATAAAACCATTTCTATACAAATGAGCTTTCACGTCATCGGGGTACTGAAACGTCTTGTTCCTGCATTTAAATTTTTTGCAGGGACACCTAATCTTTCCTCGATTCATCCAATTCGGGTTACTAATGGCGAAGTATATGAATGAATCGAGTCCACTAATAAATTCAGGAGCTATCATGCCATTAATCGATCTTGGACCATACATCCAACGTAAACGACTTGAATAATCCATATCAATCTGTTTCATATTAATTAGTGAATTAATTAATAATTCCTACGTGCATCCATTTCTGACTTAATTAATTATAATTAATCAAGTTCGGAACGCACACTACTATACAACATATATACCCCTCCACTCCAACATATACATATATAATTTCATCAAAATAAACGACTCATATTTATGTCATGCAACAAGTACTTATAATAAAATTAATTAATTAAATAATTTTCAGTAGTTAATTAAGTAGTACTTAATTAATTATAATTAACAAAATAATTAATATACATGATGCATGTGTGGACATATTTATCAAGTGTACAATTATAAGCTAATTTCATAAGTATATTAATATATTAATTAATTTATACTAATTAGTTAGTAATTTACACTACTTAGCTAGTTAATCTTACACAATGTAACAACAAATACACTACTTAGCTAGTTAATCTTACATAATGTAACAACAAATACACTATACACATGCAATTTAACAATAATATATGAAATTATAATTATTGCATGCAAATAAATAATTTTAACCGATTAAAACGAAATTTTTTACCTTAGAAATGTTCACCAAAATGTGTAGAGCACGTTCAACTAGTGGAGGACTATTTCCGGCGTAGTAGTGGTGGACTATTTCCGGCAGCCGCTTGCACTCTCTCTTCTCCTTCTTCTCTTTGCTTCTCCCCCTCCGAGCGTATACAAAAATGAAGAAGAGAATGGGTTGGTGGTGTGAATTAATATGCTGAAGGGAGAGGGATTTAAAGAGGAAAAATGCCCTCACCATGCTTTGGTTGGCACGCGGTGCTGCAAAAGCCTGCTGCATGCAGACGAGGGTTTGACCCCCTCGTGAAATACACGATTCAAATTGGCTAGGGTTTTATTCCCTCGTGTAAGTGTGTCAGAAAGCTAGCCGAGGGATTTTTCCTCGTGACCTTGTCGAGGGGACAGCTTCCCTCGTGAGCCTGCAGATGTTAGTTCGAAGATGGGGGTTTTTCCCTTGTGAACTTGTCGAGGGGACAGCTTCCCTCGTGAGTCTGCAACTGTCAGCTCGAAGTCGAGGGAATTTCCCTCGTGAAGATTGGCAGGGTGATTTCCGTCGTGAAAACGCTCGACAATTTTTCCAGGGTCCCACATTTGCTCGTTAAATCCCTCAATATGGACGAGGGAACTTTAACCCTCTTCAAATTGCTCGATAAAAATTTTTACTCGTAAATTCCTTCTTCAATTTCGAGGGTTTTATTCCCCTCTTTAAAAACCCTCTTTAAATGAGGTCTTTTTTGTAGTGATGGTGCAACTGTGTGTGAAAGAATAGAAAATTTTACGTGAATTCTGAGATTTTGGGGATGGTGTTGAAAGCATGAGTGTTTAATAAATATAATGTTTATTTTTTTTTTATAAAGGGTACATTAATATTTTTATTAAACATTTTTTTTTTAAAGAGGTGGGTGAACAAAGAATTTTCACGTGGGTGAATAGCAGCGCCCATATTTTATTTTGACAAACACTTTTAAGATACTTATATGCTCTTAAAACAACTTATATATAAACTATTTTAAAGGATTAATAAACTCTAACAAACTTTCTCTAATATACTTAATTATTTTTTACGTCACAATTTTTTTTTTTTATAAAATCAAGTAAATGATGTATACGTGGCAATGGGCATACCAGCTCTACTATATAACCAACCATCTATCGTCCTTAATTACCCTCTCCTTCGTCTCACATGCACTCGCGAATTAATATATCCTACTAGTGGCGGATCCAATGTGGGTACAATGCTAACCCCAGATTAAAATGTATCTTCCAAGGCTAGAACACTGGTCAAAGAAGGAGATACGGATTTTTTTGTAAAATATACATATATAGACTTTTGTAAAATTCCAGGGGACCCGGTGCCTCCTACCCCACGTCAACTATAAAAAGAAAAAAGAAAAAAAGAATCGCCCTACGAAATTTTTCATCAGTAAAATTTTATACTGTTTACAAAATTTTCTAACCATTTAGACACATTCATTCGCAACATACAAACAATTTATCTATAAAATGAAATTCCTAGGTAATTAATTATCTACAAGTAATTTGCCTACAAAAATTTACCCACAAACAATTTGACTACGAAAATTATGTAAGCAATTTTTTTATAGGTTAGGAGTGAAGATGTCTATATAATTAGAAAATTTTGTAGGCAATTTTATAGGTAATTCCCATTACAAAACTTTTTGTTTGAAAATTTCATATTCATCTCTATCGTTGCATATAAGGGTAGGGAGGCAACAACTTAACCACTAATCTACACAAGCTGAATGAAAGGTGCATTACCAATTGTAAATATCAATAAACGGGGACTTAAACCAAATCCGTCCTCTATCTTTTCACCTTTATCAAAATGATCCTCTATTTATTTACTTTATCAATTTAGTCCTGTATCTATTCAAGTTTCGCCAAAATGATCCTAATTGGCCTAAAAATGTACAAAACCTCACCGTTTTGGTCCTATATTCATTTTCTTTACCAATTTAGTCCTGTATCAATTCACATTTCTCCAATTAGGTCCTAATTGAATGCATAAAACATAAAATGCCATATTTTTAATCATGCGCACTAGTTTTTTTGGGGGAAGCCTATGATGTGGTTTTTTTTTTTCAATGTGGCACTAGCAGTAGCCAACTTTGCATATAGACCCAGTCATTTAACTAGGTTCACATTTTTTTTCCGTTTGACACCGGAAAACTCCTCCACACCGATTCACCTGGGAACATGGTTCTGATAACATAATTAGGGCCCCCGATGGACCTCCACCTCTACATTGGTATGGTATTGTCCGTTTTGGAACGAGCTAGCCTGCAAAAATTTATTTTTGGCCTTCCTAAAAATATATCATACCAATGGAGAACTTATTCATCCTTATAAACCCCAAGAAACCCCCATATTATTTGGACGGGATTTAAACCAAATTCATCATCTATCTTTTCACCTTTATCTGAATAGTCATTTATTTATTATTTTATCAATTTAGTCCTGTATTTCTTCAAGTTTTGCCAAATTTTTCCTAATTTGGTGAAAAATGGTTTTATGCTTTATGCGTTCAACTAGGACCTAGTTGGAGAATGTGAATTGATACAAGACTAAATTGGTAAATAAAATAAATATAGGACCAAAACGGTGAGATTTTGTACATTTTTAGGCCAATTAGGATCATTTTGGCGAAACTTGAATAGATACAGGACTAAATTGATAAAGCAAATAAATAGAGGACCATTTTGATAAAGGTGAAAAGATAGAGGACGGATTTGGTTTAAATCCCTCAATAAACGTATTGATTAGTCAGTTGGGGCTGATTCCGCCTCAATTGGTTATTTTTAAAAGTTACCGTTCTTAATTTGTCAGGTTAAAGAGTTATGATCCTTATAATGCCACCATTTTTAAGCTACCGTCCTAAAAAAACACCTTTTCCCCATTGGTGATGATCTAATATCTTCTTTTTCTGATTTAAAAAGAAAAAGAAAAAGGACAAATTGAGATCCCTACCGGACAAAGACTACATTTTAACAATAATATATTCCATTGGAGTCATAAAATCTAGAATGTAATGAAGAAAACAAATTAAGGACGCACAAAAGCACGTAATTCATAATAACTGCATTAATAAAGTAGAGATTTAGAGCTACTACTTAAGACAAGAGTGAACATGTGTCGTCATTAGCAAACAAAACGTAACCGAAATGATTCTGATGATGATGGAGATAATCGTATGTGCTAGGGTGCACGATATGGAGATGATGCATGGGCAGTACTTAAGCTCTCCTATTCCTATTCCTATATATATAACCAAGTTTTCACCATTAAATATGTACTCAGCTCTCTCAAATTATAAGCTTCCACTCAATTAATATTAATTATATACCTACCTCGTCTTCTCCCTAGCCCCTTTTTCCTCTGTTAACTATGTTTCTTTTTGGCAATTTGTTTCCTAGCCGCACTCCCTATACCTTTTGCCTTTGATTTTGTCTGCAGATGGAAACGTAACTGAACATCATCACTTTGGAGGAGGATGAGGAGATCGCAACGAATGAATGGAAATTGAGCTTTAATAGGTGGATGTTCATCTTTCACCCTACACCGGGCCCTTCCTCCACAGTAGTGATGTTTTTTACTGTGTGTTGTCATTATGTTGTTTTTGTGATGATAATTAGAATATCACCGTTAATGAGGTGATTAGGGAATTTCATATATTTATATTTGAGTACAATACAACAGATTGACCAAGTAAAAAGGAAAAGATAAGAAGAGATCAAAATAAAATCTATTCTATATTTACACTTATTATGTGACGTCCCCACTTAATATAGTACGGAAAATATGATGTGGCACAAGTAGGAACGACACTAAAGTAGTATTTTGTATTAAAATATACACACGTCACACCTCTACACAGCGGAAGTAGTAAATAAGTATAATCGTAGCTTAAGATACAAACCAAAGTTTAAAAAAATATAAAATTCTTGAAATATAAAGTCTTTAAGGAAACTTCACAGCCCGCCGAGTTCATTCGCCCACGTCCGGATCCACAGCATCTGTAAAATTTAAAAGTGGAAGGGATAAGTGCTTGAAAACACTTAGTGGGAAACCTCTTGTTAATTGCACAAACTAAAAATCAATTGTTTATAACATGTGAGCCCCCGGAATTTCACCGGGTATATGCTTGGGTGGCGTGACCAACCCGTGGTGCCGGAACGACCGGACTATATGCTTGCCAACATAAAGTTGGACTTATATGTGGGGTCAGTCGATAGCGGGCCAGACTCAAAATTTAACATTCAACGTTTAATAAGTACAATTAAATAATAATAGAATACTCGGTGAAGAGCGAAGTGATTCCCCACCTTGCAGGTTTGTATCTACAAGTAAAAATTTTAAAATAAAAACATTGTTACTCATCCCTTCACTTTTGTAAATTGTAAGACTTGAATTCAAATCTTCATACATATTCAAATATTGTATACTAACACACAAATATCAATTAAGTGTGTAAAATCATCAAATAGCAAGTTATAAATAAATATTGACTATAAAAAATGTAACCAGACCATTTCGAACCTTTCATACAAAAATTCAATTTTGGCAGATTACACACCTAACTTTGAAAATTCATATTAAATTACCTGTACGTCTAAAAATTATGAAATTTTAACAGTAGATTTCCAACTCAATAAAGTTTATCACAATATTTCCAGATTTCTCCAACTCCTTGCCAAACATCAAATATTTCGTGATGAACACACTGTTACAGATTCTGGTCACTTAAATTTAAAAATTCACCATAAATCAACCATAAGTCAAATACTCCTGAAATTTTAACCATGAACTCCAAACTTCATTTAATTTATCAATATACTTTGGTTTTTTGTAAAAACCTAACTGATTATTCTCAGATTATAGCAAACTTCTACTATTCCTGCTATAGAGTCCAAAACCTTAGTTCAACTTTGAAAATCACCATGCATCGAATACTACTCCAAAATCTATGAAATTTGGAACCTAAGTTCCTTCATAAGTATATTTTCACATATAAAATTTTCAGAATTTTCCACTGAATGAATTGGTCCAAACTAATTTTACCCCAAAGTTGGTCCAGAAATTCGGTTTTATGCATACATGAAGAACATATCATCTTAAACTCACTTTAAACCATATAATTTCATGATTTCTACTTCTAAAGCATAGATATTCAAGTAATAAACATGATTTTGGTCATAACTCATGAAGAAATTGAATTAATCATTCAAACATGAAGTAAAACGTGTATAACATGCAAATTACTCATCAAAACTCATTTTCCTATCAATTAATTCACATATCATGCATAAATTTCATACTACCACTTAAATAATTACTCAATCAAGAAGAGAAACTTACATAGAGATAGGTAGCTACAAGAAATCTCTTCTCCTCCTTTCTATAAGTGTAGTAGTAGTAGTATTTGTTTTAAACTTTTTTCTTATGAATATTTTTGCATGAATGACCATATATTTATAGAAGAAGCCAACCTTGGAGGCTACTCCACCTATATGACTTTCAGGAAGCTTGTGGAGGAATTTGGATAATCTTGGAGGTTAAGCAAAAGTACACTTGTAATTTTTAGGTTAGAAGTAAATTTTGACTTTTCTACTAGCCTTATCTTATCTTATCTTAATCTTAATCTTGAATCTTCTCTAATTCTCCTAATATTTCCCTAAATTTTCGAAAATTGGAAGGAGTCCTAGAGTAGTCTTGTATTTTGTAGAAATAACACATATATACTATGAATTTAATAAGTAGAAATTGTAATTATAGGATAATTCTAATAAAATTTACTTATACTATCTTATGAAATAAAATTAAAACCCTTCTAAGACTCTAATTAAATTACAAAGTCTATATATTAATCATAAAAAATATATCGAGTAATCGATACGTAATTCGTTTCTTAAAGAAACGTTCATTTTTCAACTTATAACTTATGAAATAAATTACTATACTTAAGGACTTTATTAATTTCTATATCAAATACTTTAAGACATAAAATAAAGAACATATAAAAATTATAAAGTTTCAAGAATAAGCATGTATTGAGCAAATAATACAGTAATTGTGACTATTGAGTAAATGAAACACATAAACGTGCCATTGCATAAATTTGGATGTAAATGCGTCACATAGATTCATGAAGAATTATAAAGCATTTAGTAAAGCAAATAAGATCTTGAAAACTTAGGGTATTACAGTCTAACCCCCTTAAATAAATTTCGTCCTCGAAATATCAAGTGTTACCGTGGATATTGAGGTAAGTGTACTTTGCTAAGATTTCATCCTCTCGTTCCAATGTAGCTTCTTCCATTCCATGTCTATTCCACTGGACATTAACCATAGGAATATCTCTATTTCTTAACCTATGAAGCTTTCTATCAAGTATGGCTATAGGGACTTCCTCATAGGTTAAGTTGGCATCAATTTCTAATTCAGGTTGACTTACTATGTGGGTAGGGTCTGGTACATACTTTCGGAGCATCGAGATATAGAATACATCGTGTACTCCTGCCAATGGTGGTGGTAATGCTAGCCTATAAGCCAAATCTCCAATTCTTTCCAATATCTCATAAGGTCCAATATATCTAGGCTTCAACTTTCCTCTTTTCCCGAAGCGGAAAATTCCTTTCATTGGAGATACCTTCAAGAATACCTTGTCTCCAATATCAAAACTTAATTCTTTCCTTCGCCTATCCGCATACATTTTCTGTCGATTTTGAGCCGCTTGCATCTTTTCTTTAATTTTCTTTACTACCTTATTAGTTTCTTCCACCAATTCCGGTCCTAACAATTTCCTTTCTCCAATTTCATCCCAACATAGTGGAGATCTGCACTTCCTTCCGTACAATGCTTCGTACGGTGTCATTTCAATTGTAGCCTGATAACTATTGTTATAGGCAAATTCTACTAAAGGTAAGTATTTTTTCCAACTTCCTCCGAAATCGATGATACAAGCTCTCAACATATCTTCCAAAGTTTGAATTGTTTTTTCCGATTGACCATCTGTTTGAGGATGAAAAGTTGTACTGAATTCCAACTTGGTGCCCATATCTTCTTGAAGACCGTACAAGAATCTTGATGTAAATTGCGGATCTCTATCTGACACAATAGAAATTGGAACTCCATGTAATCGGACAATTTCCTTAATATAAATCTGAGCCAATTTATCCAATGTGAACATCATCTTTATTGGTAAGAAATGTGCCGTCTTGGTCAATCTGTCGACAATTACCCAAATAGCTTCATTTCCTTGTATTGACTTGGGCAATCCTACCACAAAATCCATTGTAATACGTTCCCATTTCCATTCAGGAATCTCAAGTGGCTTTAATAATCCTGATGGTTTTTTATGCTCATCTTTCACCTGCTGACATGTTAAATATTTCTGTACGAAATTTCCAATATCCCTCTTCATATTTCTCCACCAGAACAATTTCTTTAATTCTTGATACATCTTTGTTCCTCCAGGATGAACTGTATATGGTGTAGAATGTGCTTCTTCCAATATTTCCTTCTTGAGTTCTTCTTTTTCTGGGACACATATTCTTCCTTGACATACCAATGTACCATCCTCACATACTGAAAACTCCTTTGCTTTACCTTCCTTGATCTTTCGTTGTATTTTCTCTAAGAATACATCGTCATATTGAGCTTTTGCTATTATTTCCTTCAAGGTTGGTTTCACAATTAAAGCATTGATCCTCCCCTTGCGACTTAAAGCATCTGCTACTACATTTGCCTTTTCCGGATGGTATAATATTTCACAATCATAATCCTTTACCAACTCTAACCATCTTCTTTGCCTCATGTTCAATTCCTTCTGTTTGAAGATATACTTCAAACTCTTATGATCTGTGTAGATCTGACATTTACTTCCATACAAGTAATGTCTCCAAATCTTGAGTGCATGCACAACTGCTGTTAGCTCTAAATCATGCGTAGGATAGTTCTGCTCATGTGGTTTTAATTGTCTTGATGCGTACGCTACTACTTTCTCATTCTGCATAAGTACACATCCCAAGCCTTGTTTAAGCATCACTGTACACAATAAATCCTTCTATACCTTCAGGAATTGTAAGAACTGGGGTCGTTGTTAATCTTTGCTTTAATTCTAGAAAACTCCTTTCACACTCTTCTGTCCATTCAAACTTCGTTTCTTTCCAAGTCAACTGAGTCAAAGGTTTTGCAATCCAAGTAAACCCTTCAATGAATCTTCGATAATACCCGGCTAAACCAAGAAAACTCCTGACTTCGTTCACATTAGTTGGTGTCTTCCATTGGTTTATAGCTTCTACCTTTGTTGGGTCAACTTCTATTCCCAAAGCTGAAACCGTATGTCCAAAAAATACAACTTTATCCAACCAGAATTCGCACTTCTTGAATTTAGCATACAATTTCTCTTTCCTCAGAGTTTCCAATGTAATTCAAAGATGTTCTGCATACTGCTCCTGATTTCTTGAATATACTAGAATATCATCAATAAAGACGATCACAAATTGATCTAAATATTGATGAAATACCCGATTCATCAAATCCATGAATATAGTTGGTGCATTACTGAGTCCAAATGGTAGCCCCACAAACTCATAATGACCATATCGAGTCCTGAAAGCTGTCTTCGGAATATCGCTTTCTTTAATCTTTATCTGATGATATACCGATCTCAAATCAATTTTTAAAAATACACAAGCTCCTCTTAACTGATCAAACAGATCTTTGATTCTGGGAAGTGGATATTTATTCTTGATAGTGAGCTTATTCAGTTCTCGATAATCGATGCACATCCTCAACAATCCATCTTTCTTTTTCACAAATAATACTGGTGCACCCCATGGTGACACACTTGGTCGAATAAAGCCCTTGTCCAGTAATTCTTGTAATTGCACCTTTAGCTCCTGTAACTCCTTTGGTGCCATTCTGTAAGGTGCTTTAGAAACAGGCGCGACTCCAGGTATTAATTCAATAGTGAACTTCAACTGACGATCTGGGGGTAATCCTGGCAAATCATCTGGGAATACATCTTTGTATTCACATAACACCGACACGTCATCCAATGTTGGACCATTGGATTCTGTGGCTACAATATTTACTAAAAATGCCGTATTCTTTCCTTTTCTCAATAATTTCCGGGCTTTCATTGCTGAAATTACTTGAGGTATAGTTCCAATTCTAGCACCATATAGTGTAAAGTTCTCATCCTCTGATCTCCGTACTGATATTTCCTTTTCTTGACACTTTATGAGAGCATGATTAGCTATAAGTCAGTCCATTCCCAAGATAATATCAAAGTCCTTCATTTCTATTATATGTAGATTTGCCGGGACTATTGCATGCTCAAAATCAATCTTCACATTCCTACACAGTCCTAAGGATTGTGCCGTACTACCAGAGGGAATGTTAACTTCTAGGAAATTTTCTTCTACCATAATATGGGCAGTCTCAATTTGTTCAAACATCTTCCTAGAGATGAATGAATGCGTAGCACCAGTATCGAATAACGTGAAAACAGGTATTTGGAATATTTTGAACATACCTGTCATCACTTCCGGATTTGCTGAAGCCTCCTGATGACTCATGGCAAACACTCTAGCAGGTGCCATCTTCTATTGTCCCCTCAGCTTTGGACAATCGGTTATAAGATGTCCAGGTTCTTTACACTTATAACTTACCCATGTTCCTTTCAGGCATTGTCCGGAATGTTCCTTTCCACAATTTCTGCATTTAGATGGCCTCTGTTGCTGTTGTGGTATCATTCCCGTCTTTTTGACTTGCTTAAAATTTCCTCCTTGTTTCGTACCAACCCACTTTCTTTTATTTGGTTGTGATTCTGAAATTCTTACTTCTTCTGGTTTCATATATGCTGCTATTGTTTGAGCTTTCTCGAACATCTGGGCATAGGACTTAATATCTTGTGCTGCTAAGATGGTACTAATCTCTGGACGTAGGTTTTGAACAAATATCTTTGCCTTCCTGTCATCAGTATTAATCAAATGAGAAGCATACCTTCCCAATTGATTAAACTTCCTTTCATATTCTTGCACTGTCAGATTTCCCTGCTTCAACTGTAGAAATTCGGTTTCCTTTTTATCCAAGAATGATTGTGGTATATAATTCTTAACCACTGCTTCTACGAATTTCTCCCAAGTAACTGACATTTGTGCTTCTTCCGTCATTATTCTACAATGAGCTTCCCACCAATAATCTGCATCTTCAATCAGTTGAAATATAGTGCAAGAAACTTTCTGCTCATCGGTGCACTTAAGATAAGCGAATATCTTCTCCAAGCTCCGAATCCAGTTTTCTACTTCCATAGGGTTTTTTTTCCGGTCAGGGTGGAGGGTCTAAATTTCTTAAATTGGCTAACAATATCATGGTTTTGGGCTGAAGATACAGGTGTTTTGGATGATTGGCTTTGCTGACCTAGTTGCTGAGCTAACCCCCTTAAAACGGAAGCTAGATCCTCGCTCATGTCTGAGTTATTTTGGTTTCTTCTACGACTCATGGTTCTTTTCAAACAACAATGTAATGCAATAACTATACAAATTTTCAAATAATCAATCACAATTTTAAATAAATAACATAATTTAAGCACATATAAAATATTTACCTGATCCCGTCGTGGAGAATGACCTCGGTGCGGTTGTTTCCTTTTAAAATTTTAAAACACACTCTTTTTTAAAATACTTTAGCAGGCGAGCCTGAGCTCTGATACCACCTGTGACGTCCCCACTTAATATAGTACGGAAAATATGATGTGGCACAAGTAGGAACGACACTAAAGTAGTACTTTGTATTAAAATATACACACGTCACACCTCAACACAGCGGAAGTAGTGAATAAGTATAATCGCAACTTAAGATACAAACCAAATTTTAAAAAAATATAAAATTCTTGAAATATAAAGTCTTTAAGGAAACTTCACAGCCCGCCGAGTTCATTCGCCCACGTCCGGATCCACAGCATCTGTAAAATTTAAAAGTGGAAGGGATAAGTGCTTGAAAACACTTAGTGGGAAACCTCTTGTTAATTGCACAAACTAAACATCAATTTTTTATAACATGTGAGCCCCCGGAATTTCACCGGGTATATGCTTGGGTGGCGTGACCAACCCGTGGTGCCGGAACGACCGGACTATATGCTTGCCAATATAAAGTTGGACTTATATGTGGGGCCAGTCGATAGCAGGCCAGACTCAAAATTTAACATTCAACGTTTAATAAGTACAATTAAATAATAATAGAACACTCGGTGAAGAGCGAAGTGATTCCCCACCTTGCAGGTTTGTACCTACAAGTAAATTTTTTAAAATAAAAACATTGTTACTCATCCCTTCACTTTTGTAAATTGTAAGACTTGAATTCAAATCTTCATACATATTCAAATATTGTATACTAACACACAAATATCAATTAAGTGTGTAAAATCATCAAATAGCAAGTTATAAATAAATATCGACTGTAAAAAATGTAACCGGACCATTTCGAACCTCTCATACAAAAATTTAATTTTGGCAGATTACACACCTAACTTTGAAATTTCATATTAAATTAGCTGTATGTCCAAAAATTATGAAATTTTAACAGTAGATTCCCAACTCAATAAATTTTATCACAATATTTCCAGATTTCTTAAACTCCTTGCCAAACATCAAATATTTTATTATGAACACACTGTTACAGATTCTGGTCACTTAACTTTAAAAATTCACCATAAATCAACCATAAGTCAAATACTCCTGAAATATTTTCCATGAACTCCCAACTTCATTTAATTTATCAACATACTTTGGTTTTCTGTAAAAACCTAACTGATTATTCTCAGATAATAGCAAACTTCTACTGTTCCTGCTATAGAGTCCAAAACTTTAGTTCAACTTTGAAAATCACCATGCATCGAATACTAGTCCAAAATCTATGAAATTTGGAACCTAAGTTCCTTCATAAGTTTTTTTCACATATAAAAATTTCAGAATTTTCCACTGAATGAATTGGTCGAAACGAATTTTACACCAAAGTTGGTCCAGAAATTCGGTTTTATGCATACACGAAGAACATATCATCTTAAACTCACTTTAAACCATATAATTTCATGATTTCTACTTATAAAGCATAGATATTCAAGTAATAAACATGATTTTGGTCATAACTCATGAAGAAATTGAATTAATCATTCAAACATGAAGTAAAACGTGTATAACATACAAATTACTCATCAAAACTCATTTTCCTATCAATTAATTCACATATCATGCATAAATTTCATACTACCACTTAAATAATTACTCAATCAAGAAGAGAAACTTACTTAGAGATAGGTAGCTACAAGAAATCTCTTCTCCTCCTTTCTATAAGTGTAGTATTGGTAGTATTTGTTTTAAACTTTTTTCTTATGAATATTTTTGCATGAATGACCATATATTTATAGAAGAAGCCAACCTTGGAGGCTACTCCACCTATATGACTTTTAGGAAGCTTGTGGAGGAATTTAGATAATCTTGGAGGTTAAGCAAAAGTACACTTGTAATTTTTAGGTTAGAAGTAAATTTTGACTTTTCTACTAACCTTATCTTATCTTATCTTAATCTTAATCTTGAAGCTTCTCTAATTCTCCTAATATTTCCCTAAATTTTCGAAAATTTGAAGGATTCCTAGAGTAGTCTTGTATTTTGTAGAAATAACACATATATACTATGAATTTAATAAGTAGAAATTGTAATTATAGGATAATTCTAATAAAATTTACTTATACTATCTTATGAAATAAAATTAAAACCCTTCTAAGACTCTAATTAAATTACAAAGTCTATATACTAATCATAAAAATATATCGAGTAATCGATACGTAATTCGTTTCTTAAAGAAATGTTCATTTTTCAACTTATAACTTATGAAATAAATTACTATACTTAAGGAATTTATTAATTTCTATATCAAATACTTTAATACATAAAATAAAGAACATATAAAAATTATAAAGTTTCAAGAATAAGCATGTATTGAGCAAATAATACAGTAATTGTGACTATCGAGTAAATGAAACACATAAATGTGTCATTGCATAAATTTGGATGTAAATGCGTCACATAGATTCATGAAGAATTATAAAGCATTTAGTAAATCAAATAATATCATGAAAACTTAGGGTATTACAAATTTAATATCCCTAATACCCCCCGCAAGCGTTGCGTGGGGTGAAGACAAACGCGAAGCTTGGAACGTAGAAGCTCAAAGGCAGGACGAGGCAGACTTTTAGTGAAGATGTCTGCTAGCTGAAGATTAGACGGGATAAAACGTGTGGAAATCCTTCCTAAAGAAACTAACTCTCGAACAAAGTGGTAGTCAAGATCGATGTGTTTTGCTCGTTTGTGGGCAACAGGATTTTGACTGAGAAACAGAGCACTCTTGTTATCACACAGAAGCTCTGGGCGATGAGATATGCGAATACGAAGCTCACCAAGCAGATTGGTGAGCCAAATAATTTCAGCTGCTGCATTCGCCATAGTACGATACTCGGATTCACAACTGGAGCGAGCAACGGTAAGTTGCTTCTTGGCACTCCAAGACACGAGATTTCCCCCAAGAAAAATCGAGTAACCATAGGTAGAACGTCTTGTCTCAATGCAGCGTGCCCAAACAACATTTGAGTACCCAGTGACAGTAGACTCGAGATGTCGGGTAAACGATAAACCAAAGTGAAGAGTGCCTTTAACATACCGCAGGATCCGTTTAACAACATTAAAGTGAGCATCCGTAGGGGAGTGAAGGAACTGACTGACAACATTCACGGAATATGATAGATCTGGATGTGTAATGGTCAAGTACTGAAGAGCTCCGACCAAAGAACGATACAAAGCAGGATCATGAAATAAAGGACCATCACTTCCCCGGCTGCAAACGGGGTAGCCATTGGTTTAGCATCAACCAAATGTGGTCGTTCCAAGATATCAGAAGCATACTTGGTCTGGTCCACAAAAAGGCCATCCGGAGTATACGAGACCTCAAGACCAAGAAAGTAATTGAGGCGGCCCAAATCCTTAATAGCAAATTCCTGATGTGTGCGATCAATGAAGGTCTTGAGCATGGTGTTGTCATTTCATGTGACAATAATGTCATCGACGTACAGAAGTAAATAATGGATAGAATTACCCCAAAAAAGGTAGAACGGGAAGGAGTAACAACGACTCTGGCCAAACCCCAAGCTGAAGAGATAAGTACTGAAACGCTGAAACCAAGCAAGAGGAGCTTGCTTCAAACCATAAAGAGCCTTCTTCAGGCGACACACGTGATCGGGAAAGCGAGGATCAATAAATCCTGGGGGCTGAGCCATGAAAACTAGTTTGGCAAGAACTCCATTAAGAAATGCATTCTTGACATCCAACTGATGCAAGGACCACTGATGCTGAACAGAAAGAGCAAGAATGACACGGACAGTAGCAGATTTCACAACGAGGCTAAAGGTGTGGTGAAAATCAGCACCGGGAACCTGAGTGAACCCCTGGGAAACGAGGTGAGCTTTATGGCGTTCAATAGAACCATCAGAATGAAATTTAGTACGAAAGACCCACTTCGAACCAACAATGTTCGTACCAGAGGGTCTAGGCACAAGATCCCACGTATTATTGTTACGAAGAGCATCGATTTCCTCTTGCATAGCAGACATCCATTCTGGAGATTTAGCAGCAGACTTGAAACCTCGAGGTTCGGAGCAAGCAACAAGAGCAGAAAGCAAAGTTGTGCAAGAGAGATCAACAGGATATCGGGGCTTAAAGACCCCTGCACGAGCACGAGTAACCATGGGATGAACGGGGGCCACAACAGGGGCTGGCAGAACAGGCGACATAGCAGGAGTTGGATCAATCGCCGGAGCCACAGCAGGTGACGAAGGACCAGGAGCAACGGTCGCTGTCGGGACAGGGAGAGCAGCCGAGATATTCTCCTCGTCATCTAAGAGAGGCCGAGAATAAGGAGGAGTGGCTGGTGCCGGCACAGTCGGTTGCACAGGTGCAGGCAAGGGGATAGATCCATCCAAGAAGCTGAAGACATCCAAAGTAGAGACAGGCGAGGAAGATGTCCGCTCAGAGAAAGGAAATCAGAGCTCATCAAACTGAGCATGCTTGGAAATAAAGATCCTAGAAGATACCAGATCAAGACAACGAAACTCCTTGTGTGTACTACTGTAGCCAAGAAAAATGCACGGTCGACTTCTAGGCGCCAATTTATGTTCAGCATAGTCCCGCAAGAAAGGATAGACCCGACAACCAAATGGCTTAAAATTGGCATAGTTTGGAGCTGAACCAAAAAGAAGCTCAAAAGGAGACTTGTTAGAAAGCACAGACGAAGGCAAACGGTTAATAACGTAAACTGCGGTTGCAAAGGCAGCAAACCATAAAGAGACAGGCGCATGCGAATGAAATAATATGGAGAGACTTGCTTCAGAAATATGCTTGTGCTTACGTTCAGCACGCCCATTCTGTTGCGGGGTGTACGGGCAAGAGTAACGATGAAGTATTCCATTTAAGGACATAAAATCACGTACTCGAGAGTTCACAAACTCAGTTCCACTATCACTTTAGAAGACCTTGATCGGACGAGAGAACTGAGTACACACAAAGGCATGAAAACGCACTAAAACATCATAGAAGTCAGACTTAGCACGTAGGGGATAAATCCAAGAGAAGTGAGAATAATCATCCACAAAGACCACATAGTATTTAAAGCCATCTGAAGTAATAACAGGGGCTAGACCCCATAAGTCACAATGAATCAAATCAAGAACAGCATCAACACGTTTCTCATTTAACGAAAAAGATAAGCGTTTGCTCTTGGCCAACTGACAAGAGGAACAAAGAGTAGGATTCGGTAATAGAGAAGTAATAGATAAATTTCCTAACGACTGTAATAAAGTAATAACATTAAACGGGACATGCCCCAAACGAAGATGCCACAAATCAAAGCTAGCCTTCAAATCTTTATTACGAATGGCAGCAACAAGCGCAGGAACACCCTGATCAAGTAAATATAAACCCTTATCACACCTTTCCTGAGCCAGAATTCTCTTGGTTACTCGGTTCTGAATAGCAAAGAACTTATCAGAAAACACAATGTTGACAGGATAATCAGCAGTTAACTTAGAAATCGACAATAAGTTCTTAGTGATGTGTGGCACAACCAATACATCCAATAAGTTCACGCCCTCAGAAAGTTTAGAAGTGCCAACATGCAAAATATGTAAAGAAGAATCGTTACCAACAATAACAGAACCGTTACCAGTGTAAGGCTAAAAGGAGTCAAGAGCTGCAGTTTTGTTCGTCATATGAGCGGATGCACCGGAGTCTAGATACCAATCCGGAGTCGAATCAGAGACTTGACAAGCAGAAGAGAATGTCTGAGCAAGATGAGCCTAAGACACAGCAGACTGAGCATTAAGGAATTGAGGACATTTGTCGGCGTAATGATCTCCTCGACAAATCTGACAGCGAGGAACATACGGACGCCGACCCTGACCATTCGAGGAACCACCCGAGTTACCACCCGAAGAGCCGCGAGAACCAGAGTTTGGGCGTTGGCCGTGCTGATTAGAGCCACGAGAACCAGAATTCGAACGTTGACCGTGCTGAGTAGAAGGATTCGAACCACCTGCAGATTGGCGCATGGAGGAGGATCGACCATGACTAGAAGAGCGATCACCACCCCGGGATGTCGTAAAAGCAGCGGACAGAGCACCACCACCATCCATAGCATGTAGCATGGCTTCAAATTGACGAGCCTGATGAAGGAGATCCCGAAACTTCAGAACAGCAGCAAGAGCTAGTCTAGTATCCGCAAAGCTTGCGAACTGGATACCAAGTCTCCTAAAAAACCAATGACTCTTGTCTTCTTCATCGATAGGGCGGCCAATCGCCGATAATTGGACGCATAGATTCTGAAACTTGCGGCCGTAATCATCGACAGACATATCTCCCTTCCGAAGGGAGAGGAGTTCTTAGCGCAAAACATGAATATGAGATGCCGACGAATCGGAAAAAACGGCCTGGAGCGTGATCCATGCAGAGTGAGCGGTGTCACACTCAAAGATCTCAGAGGCTGCCTCCAGCGTGAGGGACGAGTTGATGACGCTGAGCAGCTTCTTGTCTTTCAAACGCCATGGCTGGAAGGCCGGATTCGAACTCGTTGAACCAGAATCAGAAGTGATCGTGGGAGAAGGAGAAACAATCGTGCCGTCGAGGTGACCCATGAGATCAGAACATTAAGCCATATCAATGACCTGACAACGCCACATCAGGTACGTCGACGGCTCCAGTTTAGTTTGAACCATATTGATCATGGTTGCAATAGGAAGAGGATCGGGTGAAGAAGTAGACGCCATCGAAGGAGGTGGAAGATTTGGAAGAGAGATGGAAAGCCTGGAGGGGACCGTCCAGGAGAAGAGCCAATATACGGCGACTACGGAGTTGCAGACGAGAGTCGGACGCACACAGGGAGGAGACCAGTCCGTGTGGAGTCGACGGAAAAAAGAAAATATCGGCGGTACCAGAGAAAGGGCTACGGCCGCGGAAAAGAAGAAGAAATTAGGGTTTAGGATCAACCTTTTACTGATACCATGTGATGATAATTAGAATATCACCGTTAATGGGGTGATTAGGGATTTCCATATATTTATATTTGAGTACAATACAACAGATTGATCAAGTAAAAAGGAAAAGATAAGAAGAGATCAAAATAAAATCTATTCTATATTTACACTTATTTAATATCTCTAATAGTTTTAAATATGTGTGTTTCTCTTTTACTGTTGGTGTTTGTAATCGTCGCGTCATGCGAATGATAATAATAAATAATAATTGCGGGTGGGTTTCACTTGTCCGCAATTTTAATTAATTACTATTTCTTGTGTTTGTCAGTGCTGGTTTTAAAAAATAATCTTTAAGAAAAAACTAACTCAAGGAGGAACAAAATGCGATATATAGAGGGGAAAAAAAAAACAAAGACAAAATAAGAAAAAGCTATAGTGAAGAATAAGATAAATAAAATAAAAACTATGCATAATGTAATTTGAGCGGGACTCACCACAATTAAAAATTATTAGACCACCAGTTTGTATCCTTCATCAATATCACAAAAAAAAAAAAAAAATGGTGTACGAAATTAGAATTTTATATGAAATTTTTCAATAAGGAATTTCGTAGTAGGAATTGTCTATGATTTGCCTACGAAATTTTCTTATAATGTAAGCATCTTCATTTCTCAATCTAGGTACAGTTTACCTATGAAATAAAATTCCAAGATAATTATTACCTACAAGTCATTTGCCTACAAAAATTTATCTACAACATAATATGCCAATAGAATTTTCGTAGACAAATTATTTGTAGGTGGGGAATGAAGATGCCTATAGAATTAAAAAAAAAAAATTATAGGTAATTTGTAGGTAATCCCCCCTAAGAAAATGTCTATGAGATTTTTCAATATGGCTAAAGTGCATTTTAAAAAAAGACACACCTGCTATTAAAATTATTGAAAAGTCGCCCATTTTTTAAATTGTAGAGCGGTAACTTTGTTGGAAATTGGTTTTGTAAAGGGTTCATACCCTTACTTTGATCAATTTTTTTAGGAGTAAAAACGTTAGTTTTTGGGAAAATAAAATATCTAATATTTAATAAACGTTAGATGAGCGTGGTATATTTAATATCTCAAAACCGATTTCCGGTGAGTGAGAAATTAATTTGGGAAGTTGAAGTATTAATCATGTGTGTTGAATAATTCCATGGGAATGGAAAATAAAGTTTCATCCCACATTGGAAAATTACAAGAAGTTTGTCTTGTATATAAGTAGGAAATTATTCATGCTCTCTAAATTGGGACATGGGGACCCTAACCATGGACCACACACGCGGGCGCGCGCGCGCGCCCCGCCCGCGCCCGGGCCCGGGTTCGTGGGCAATTGGGCTTTGGGTGGGCTTTGGTGTCATACCTATATTTTTAGAGTACCAAAAATATGAAATAGCCCATTATCTTTTTGGATCCAATCGGATTGGGTGACCCGTATGGAATTGGGTCGGCCCATTTCGGTTGGCTCACTTAGAATTGGGTCGGCCCACGAACTTGATTAATACACTACGAATTTGATTAATACACTCCAGAGCATCTGGAATATTCCTTCTTGCTTCCCAATCCTGAGAAACGCAGTTTCTCTCCACGACAGAACGTGGGTGATCCATGATCACCACGTACTCCACTCCAGCAGCCCTCTAAAGGGTCGGAATTCCACCTATATATACCCCATTTCGTCCAGTTTTCCAAAAAAACTTACGAACCCAGAAATTTCCGAATTCCTTTCTCTGCAGAAAATCCCGTTTAGCTCATAAATTCCGATTTAGTTCGCCGGAGATTCATACTCGGTAGTGCTACCGCTCTGAATAGACAAACCGTTTTACCTTTGGGGATCCGTACGCATAATCCGTAAGCACTGTACGGGCGTATTCGATCTTGCGGGCATAGGTTTCACCTAGACTCGGTTTTACACGAATTCGTTTCGTGCTCACTCTTCTCCCACTTTCAGTTTTTCGAAATATTCATACCCAGTTTCTAACAATCGCAAGATCGAATATATACTATCCTTCGAAAAACTGAAATATGTCGAACCATAACTCTGATAACGAGATGGACATATCCTCACCAACTAAAAATGATGTCTCTAATCCAGTACCTGCGAATCCGACTGCCGATGGTAATCCGACTACCGATGGTAATCCGACTACCATTCCCCCTTTCCAGTTTGGAAATTTTGGAGACATCCTTGCTGAATGGATGAAAGCTAATGGCAATCCCTTTGTGAGAACCTCTAGCACTAATCCCTTTATGGGAAGCTCTAGTGCTAATCCCTTCGTGGGAAATGCTGGCGGCAATCCTTTTGTAGGAAATGCCGGTGTCAATCCTCTTTTGACAACCAACCAGGCCTCCCTTCAAGGGGCTGTTAGGCCGGTGGTAGTAAAAGGGGAGAAACCCGAAAAGTTTTCGGGAAGTGATTTTAAAAGGTGGCAAAAGAAGATGCACTTCTATTTGACCACCATCTCTTTGGTGAAATTTATCAAAGAGGATTGTCCGAGTGCTCCTGCTGATGATGCTACTCGTGAGACAAGGATCGCTTACGATACTTGGATCCACGATGACTATCTTTGCAGGAACTACATTCTGAATGGGCTGTCTGATGCCCTTTGTGACGTGTACGATGAGTACCCGACTTCCAAAGCTCTATGGGAGTCCTTGGAGAAGAAGTACAAGACTGAAGACGCGGGAACTAGCAAGTTCGTCGTCTCCACCTTGTACGACTTCAAGATGGAAGACAACAAATCTGTTGTCGAGCAAGTGCAGAAGCTGCAAGTTATCTTCCATAACATTGCAGTGCAAGGGATGGAGCTGCCTGAAGCCTTTCAGGTAGCAACTGTGATTGACAGACTCCCTCCATCTTGGAAGGAGTTCAAGTCCTACCTCAAGCACAAGCGAAAGCAAGTGACGATGGAGGACCTTGTTACCCGACTCCGGATCGAGGAGGATAACAAGAAGAGGGACAAGAGGGAGAGGGGCTCGATTGCTTCCATCGAGGCCAAAGCTAACCTGATGGAGAAAGGCGAACCATCAAAGAAAAGGAAGCGACAAGACGACAAGGGCAAAGGCAAGGCTGTTGCTGCTGCTCCTGCTCCGAAGAAGTTCAGCGGGAAGTGCTACAACTGTGGCAAGCCCAACCATCGGGCAGCTGATTGTCGTCAGCCCAAGAAAGAGGACAAGGGGAAGAAGAACTCCGTGAACGTTGCTGAACGTGAGCTTACGGAGATGGACATGTCCGCTGTGGTGACCGAGGTCAACATAGTGGACAACAAGAAGAGTTGGTTCGTGGACACTGGTGCCACTTGTCACGTTTGCTCGGAGAAGTCTGCCTTCTCCACTTATTCTCCTGCTGAAGGGAGAAAGCTCTACATGGGCAACCAAGCCTCGTCTGAAGTGGCTGGTGTCGGAATGGTGGTGATCAAACTGACTTCGGGAAAGGAGCTGAAACTGAAGGACGTGCTGCATGTCCCGGACATCCGGAAGAATCTAATTTCGGGGTCTCTTTTAGTTAGTAGTCAGTTTAAGTTAGTGTTTGAGTCAAACGGTGTTGTACTTAGCAAGTTTGGCATCTTCCTAGGAAAGGGTTACCTCGAGAAGGGCCTTTTCAAGATGTCTGTGATGACTGTAAGCCGTGATGGAAAAAACACTATTATGAATGAGAATGCTTCTACTTCTTCTTATATCGTTGAGTGTTCCTCTTTATGGCATTTTAGATTAGGACATGTTAATCTAAAATCTATAAAACGATTAGTAAATTTAGATTTACTTAAAATTGATAATGTAGACACATCCAAAAGATGTGAAATTTGTGTAGAAGCAAAAATGACTAAATTACCATTTAAGTCAGTTGAAAGGAACACTACTCCTCTAGAATTAATTCACACTGATGTATGTGATTTAAAATTTGTGCAAACTAGAGGTGGAAAAAAGTATTTTATTACTTTTATTGATGATAGCACAAGATTCTGCTACGTTTACTTACTTCGAAGTAAAGATGAAGCTATTGACGCTTTTAAAAACTATAAAAGTGAAGTAGAGAATCAAATGAACACTACAATTAAAGCAATTCGTAGTGATAGAGGTGGAGAGTATGTGGCTCCGTTTGAACAATTATGTGCCGAATTCGGCATCATACATCAAACGACAGCTCCCTACTCACCACAATCAAATGGTATTGCGGAGAGGAAAAACCGAACTTTGAAAGAGATGATGAACGCAATGTTAATCAGCTCAGGTCTACCTCAGAACATGTGGGGGGAAGCTATTCTGTCAGCTAACCACATTTTAAATAAAATTCCACTTAAGACTCAAGATAAGACACCTTATGAGTTGTGGAAAAATCGCAAACCATCATACAAATACCTCAAAGTGTGGGGGTGTTTGGCAAAAGTTGAAGTGCCACTTCCTAAACAAGTGAAAATCGGACCTAAGACAGTCGATGAGATCTTTATAGGATACGCCTTCAACAGTAGTGCCTATCGGTTCTTGATTCATAAATCAGAGATACCCGATATGACAATAGGTACTACCATAGAATCAAGGAATGCTGTGTTCTTTGAAAATGTGTTCCCGTGTAGGGACAAAGAAGAAGTGAGTTCAAATAAACGAACTCATGAAGAATCAAGTGAAGCTGCAGGTCCTTCCACTCAGCAGAGTGAAGCACCAAGACGCAGTAAACGAGCTAGAATCGATAAGACCTATGGTCCAGACTTCATCACGTATGTGCTAGAAGATGAACCTAGGACTATCAAAGAAGCTTTTTCCAGACCAGATGCATCTCTCTGGAAAGAAGCAATAAACAGTGAATATGATTCAATTCTGCAAAATCATACATGGGAGTTGGTTGACCTCCCTAAAGGTAGCAAGACCTTAGGATGTAAGTGGATCCTTAAAAGAAAGTACAAAGCAGATGGATCTATTGAAAAGTATAAAGCCCGTTTGGTTGCAAAGGGTTTTAAACAAAGAGAAGGACATGATTTCTTTGACACCTACTCTCCAGTAACAAGGATTACATCCATTCGTGTACTTGTCGCGATTGCTGCTTTGTATAATCTCGAAATACATCAAATGGATGTAAAAACTGCTTTTCTTAATGGAGAGATGGATGCTGAAATATACATGGATCAACCAGAGGGTTATGTTGTACCCGGGAGCGAGAAAAAAGTTTGTAAACTCGTTCGATCGTTGTATGGACTTAAACAAGCTCCTGTACAATGGCACTTGAAATTTGACAATATTATGTTGTCAAATGGATTTCGAATTAACGAATGTGACAAGTGTGTGTATGTGAAAGATACACCAAATGGATTCGTTATTGTATGCTTATATGTTGATGACATGTTAATCATAGGTAACAATTTAAATGTGATCGTTAATACGAAAAACATGTTAAAGAGAAATTTTGACATGAAAGATATGGGTTTAGCAGACGTGATTCTAGGAATCAAGATTGAAAGAACCTCAAATGGAATTTCTTTAACACAATCTCATTATGTTGAGAAAGTCTTGAAGAAATTCAATGCATTTGATGATCCACCTGCTAAAACTCCACTTGAACAAAATGTTCATCTGAAGAAAAATAGAGGTGAACCTGTGAATCAGTTGGAATATGCAAGGATCATTGGAAGCGTGATGTACATTACTAATTGCACACGTCCAGATCTTGCATGTTCTGTGAACAAACTAAGCAGGTACACGAGCAATCCAAGTCATGAACATTGGAAAGCTCTGAAAAGGGTCTTGAGATACTTGAAGTATACTCTTGACTTCGGGCTACACTACACGCGACATCCAGCTGTACTTGAAGGGTACAGTGATGCTAATTGGATATCCGATAGTAAAGACTCATTCTCGACTAGTGGATATGTATTCACTATTGGAGGAGCTGCAGTATCGTGGAAATCCACAAAACAGACGTGTATTGCCCGTTCCACAATGGAATCTGAATTCATCGCTTTGGATCAAGCTGGTGAAGAAGCTGAATGGCTTCACAATTTCTTAGAAGATATTCCTTGTTGGAACAAACCAGTATCATCTGTAATGATACATTGCGACTGTCAAGCTGCTATTGGTAGAGCTTTGAACAGTATGTACAACGGAAAGTCGAGACATATTCGTCGTCGACATAACTCCGTTAGACATTTGATCTCAACTGGTATAATAACAATTGATTATGTAAGATCAGTTGATAACATAGCGGATCCGCTCACGAAGAGCTTGAATCGAGATCAAATGAATAAGCTGATAGAGGGAATGGGTCTGAAATCCACAAATAAAACTGAAACAGTGGTAACCCAACCATGATGACTGGAGATCCCAAGAACTTGGTTCAAAAGGGAAAACTAAGCTGTGAATGTTAGTTGTACAACACTTGAAAATCATGACCATTCCTGACAGCACTGTGTCAAGTGTTAGTGAACCCGTGAGTTGTGGTAAAGGATAAGTCTTTGACTTTTAATGATTCCTATGAGTCCATGTAGGACTGAGTATGACGGGATACTCGAAAGGAGATCACCTATATAAATGAGAAGTGAGGGCCACTTCGACGAAACATTTATGAATACAAAGGGCGTCCAGGGCCAAAATGGACAAAAACGTGAGAACAAATCGGAATCGAGACTGACTTGTGTCTGCACTATCTGTAAGGTATACACTAAGGAGGATTAGTTCAAGGCATCATGTCCACTAAGCCGCCGGTATACCCGATGGTGCCGGGCTACGGAAAGTTCAAAACCATTGGTTACTTATCCGGAAGCAATGAGGTCTCACATGAGCTGAACGAAGAAGCTTGACTCTGTATAGGTGCAATTCTCACTCATGTGGGGGATTGTTGGAAATTGGTTTTGCAAAGGGTTCATACCCTTACTTTGATCAATTTTTTGAGGAGTAAAAACGTTAGTTTTTGGGAAAATAAAATTAACGATGTTGTTCTACTCGCGGAGTAGATGAGCGTGGTATATTTAATATCTCAAAACCGATTTCCGGTGAGTGAGAAATTAATTTGGGAAGTTGAAGTATTAATCATGTGTGTTGAATAATTCCATGGGAATGGAAAATAAAGTTCCATCCCACATTGGAAAATTACAAGAAGTTTGTCTTGTATATAAGTAGGAAATTATTCATGCTCTCTAAATTGGGACATGGGGACCCTAACCATGGACCACACACGCGCGCGCGCGCGCGCGCCCCGCCCCGCCCCGCCCCGCCCGAGCTCGAGCCCGAGCCCGCGCCCGCGCCCGGGTTCTTGGCAATTGGGCTTTGGGTGGGCTTTGGTGCCATACCTATATTTTTAGAGTACCAAAAATATGAAATAGCCCATTATCTTTTTGGATCCAATCGGATTGGGTGACCCGTATGGAATTGGGTCGGCCCATTTCGGTTGGCTCACTTAGAATTGGGTCGGCCCACGAACTTGATTAATACACTACGAATTTGATTAATACACTCCAGAGCATCTGGAATATTCCTTCTTGCTTCCCAATCCTGAGAAACGCAGTTTCTCTCCACGACAGAACGTGGGTGATCCATGATCACCACGTACTCCACTCCAGCAGCCCTCTAAAGGGTCGGAATTCCGCCTATATATACCCCCTTTCGTCCAGTTTTCCAAAAAAACTTACGAACCCAGAAATTTCCGAATTCCTTTCTCTGCAGAAAATCCCGTTTAGCGCATAAATTCCGATTTAGTTCGCCGGAGATTCATACTCGGTAGTGCTACCGGTCTGAATAGACAAACCGTTTTACCTTTGGGGATCCGTACGCATAATCCGTAAGCACTGTACGGGCGTATTCGATCTTGCGGGCATAGGTTTCACCTAGACTCGGTTTTACACGAATTCGTTTCGTGCTCACTCTTCTCCCACTTTCAGTTTTTCGAAATATTCATACCCAGTTTCTAACAAACTTTTCAATAAATATGTTCTTATTTTGTGAATGTCAGGGCTTTAAAACTTAAATCTACTTTTTTGTAGTGAATCTTATGACAGGACTCGGTATAAATTGGGCATGACAAATTAATATTTTGGTAGGAGTATGTGTTAATTTATACTCCCTCTATCAAATATTAGTAATCTTGTTTTTTGGGTTGTTATTTTGTTATAAGTGGGAGGGTATTATGAGGTATTGTGATGTTCATTTATGAATATAGTAATTCTTTATGAAAAATGTGAAACTTATATTTTTCATAAAAATAATTATTGATAAATTGACCTCACAATATATCATTTTACCAACAAACAATTTTCTAAGCAAATTTTTTTGTAGGTAGATAATAAAATTGTCTATATAATTAGACTCTTTTGTAAGCAACTTCGTAAGCAATTTCCACTATAATATTTTTTTATTGAAAGTTTTATAATCATATTGACAATTTTCGTAGGAAAATTCATATTTTTCTCGTACTGCAGGCTGAATTAGAGGTGCATTACGAATTGTAAGGTATATGAATGAGCAGACTTTGTCGTTAAAAAAAAAAAAAAAAAACATACGTTGTCCTAATACCTCTAGTACTTTTGTAGTAAAATTACTTTTTCCGATAAAAAAAAAAAATTGAAAACCAATAGTAAAGCATATCAATAAAAATAAAAACAAAATTGCGGGGGGTCTGGTGCCCCTTCGCCCCAAATGTGATCCGCCACTTGGCTGAGCCAAAGCTAATTAGGCGCAAAATTATAAATTATGCTTTTGCAAAAATACTACCGTCCCGTCCCATACTTATTTGATACTTTACCGTTTGCACATATTTTAAAAAAATAGTTATTTATTAATATTTAAAGTGATAAAGTAATAAAGTAGGTATTTTTTGTTAGAAGTGTATGAAGAATATAATATTATAAACATTGTTATTTTTTTTACCAAAAATAGATATAGCAAACAATTATGGGACATACCTTTTTGGTAAGGTAGCAAACAAGTATGGAACGGAGGGAGTAGTATATATCACACAAATATTTATTTGTTTTTACAAAAATAAATATTTTTTCCTTATAGCACATGTAAGGTAATTGAAAAACGTGTTACGTTAAGAACAAAAATGTGTTATTATATAAGGAAAATATATTTTTTTGTCTTTTAACTTTGATAGATTTTAATTTTCATCCTATTAACTTTGAAATTTTTAATTTCATCCTATAACTTACAAAAATTGTGTTTTTCGTCCTGTTAACTTTGAAATTTTGGATTTCGTCCTACAACTTATAAAAAATTATGTTTTTCATCCTATAACTTACAAAAATTATGTTTTTTGTCCGTTAATCTGACGTGACACCAATTTTTTGTAAGTTATCGGAAAAAAATTAAAATTTCAAAGTTAGCAGGACAAAAAACACAGTTTTTGTAAGTTATAGGATGAAATTCTAAATTCTAAAGTTAACAATACGAAAACCAAAATCAACCAAAATTAAAGGACAAAAAAGTGCATTTTCCTATTATATATATGGAGAAAGATGTGTTTACGCAAAAATATATTAGTTCACTGCCATGTTGTATTAATGTAAGAGAAAATATGTGTTATTATTAGGGCAAATGTGTGTGACTGTAAGGACAAATATTTATGTATTTTCACAGAATTAGATATTTTGTCCTTATAGTAACACATCTAAGGTAATGAAAAAAATATTACAATATGAACAAAATGTGTTACTATACGAACAAAATTAGTAACAATGTGAAACGAAAAAACCTAGATTTAAAGAAATTTAAAAATACATATTTGTCCTTATAATTACTGTAAAGAAAAAAGATTGTTGCAACAACTGGTAATACATAATTATTTTTAATGTAACTCATATATACCTAACCTTTATAGTAATGTACCTGGCAGTGAGTATTCAGTTTTTGCCTTTGAACGACTTCTTTTGCTCTTTATTTATTTTTTTTAATTTTTTTTTTTTTTATTTTTTTGAGAAAGTCCACTTGATTTAGTGAAGCTCGCTTAGAATCCTTGAATTTTGACCCAAATCGACCAATTGACCCGCGAGACATGGCATTTACCTAATTTACGATAATTTTCTACAGTAGAAATTGTTACAAGAGTGTTGCTCTTCTTTTTATGTTTTTATTGTATTTTCTTTATGTTTACTCCTTAGTTCATTTTTAATAAAATTTCAATTATATTTTGTGAAATATATTTTTATGTTATTTCATTTTTTAGTTTAAATATCATAAATAGTTTGATTGAGGCGTCGAATTATAAATTAAAAATGAGGAGAATATTGATTTTGTAGTGATACTCATAAATAGTTATTTTTTAGATATTATGTATTGGAGGAGGATGAATTTTTCGCTTAGGAGTATCATGAAATTTTGAGGTGGACAAATTCATTGCTTCATATTCTTCACTTGCATTGGGGAAGTTAATTCTTTTATAAGGACCACAACTTTTGAGGGGTAGCGAATTGAGAATTGTAATTTTTTGGGTTAACAAAATAAAAACTATAACTTTTTGGGCTAACAAAATGAGGATCGTAATATTTTCGAATTGGAAATTACCGCAACTTCTAAAAGTGACAAATTGAGGCTAAATCAACATATATATATGTGAGCTCAAATTCAGCCTGAATATAGCTCAAATCCGGCCAATTAGCAGCTTTTGGTTTGGTTCGGGCTAAATCGACCTCAATTCGTCACTTTTAAAAGTTACAATTTTTAGTTTATTAGACCTAAGAGTTGCGGTCCTCATATTGCCACCATTCCTAAGTTACAGCTCTCGAAAAAACTTTTTTCCCATTGGTGATGCTCTAATATCTTCTTTTTCTAAAAAAATTACAAGTTGAGATCCCTACCGACAAAGACTACTTTTTAACAATAATATATTCCATTAGCAAACATGTGTGTCGTCATTAGCAAACAAGACGTAACCGAAATGATTCTGATGATGATGGAGATAATCGTATGTGCTAGAGATGTAAAACTTGTGTGCATGGCACTTGCATGTGACAGAATTCTTCATCGGATAGATTTAGTGCAAACTCTGGTATGAGCAAGTTTCGCGTTAAATTGGTTTTGATAGTATTAGTTGTTTTATTAAAAGATATAATTTGTTATTTTTTAATTTCATTACAGAAAATTAGTTGCAGAGTATTTGTCATATCGCTGAAGGAGGTATTAATTATTTTGTTAAAGAGAATTTGTTGTTTTACTATTAATTAGGTATTAGTTGTAAAATAATTTTATGGTGAAACTAGTTCACACAAGACTGAACTCAAAATTTAGAGTAGATAAATCATAGTCTATTTTGGAAGGTTTAAATATTTTGGAGCTTTAAGTAACTAGAGCGCTCTGATTCGTTTCTAAATTGCAGTTCACAAATTTGAAATATCAAGGATAAAGATAATTATTTCGCACTAAACTATTTAAATGCAAACTAATTGCACAATGATACTGATTTACGTAAAAATTTATCTTTTAATTTTGTCCTTTTATTTTTTAGGGAGTTCTCTTTTTTGTTTCTCCCAAATTTTGCTCCTTATAATTATGAGATGGTCTCACGCTACTTTTAACTTGTTATTGCCTTGGTAAAAAGTAATACATAATAACAGAATTATTCAAGCAAATCAGTGAAGTGAAGGTTGTATAAATTCCAGTAATTTGAAGTTGAGTTTGAAATTTCAAAATTTATGGTTTATGTATTGAGATAAAAACAACGGCTTTAGTCCATATACTTTATGGCATAACTGGTAACTTAGAAATATACAACAGTTAACCGTCCGAGTCCATGGCAAATAAACTCTTTTCCTCTTAATGGAAATATTCTTTGACCTAACGAAAAAAATAAGAAAATGCTGCAATGGGCATGCAAGCTCTTCTATATAAGCAACCTTCCGCCATCCTTAATTAATTATATCCTACTACGTACCTTCTTCTCTCGCTCGCCTTTAATTTTCTCTCTAACCATGTTCGCTTTAGGCTGGTGGAAGCAGACATTCGAACCATTCAAGTAATTACACCTTCTTTTACCATGTACACTCTAATTTTTTTAATAATATATTCTCATTTTTTTAATGGTTAGTAAGAAAATTTTGAATGAGTTGGTAACCGAGTTGAATATAATCCTATATATTAACTTATGCAGATGGAAACGTTGGTGAAATTCATAAGGAGTATCAAATCAAACCAACAGAATTGAAGTTGAGCTTTAATTTCCTCGGACAGGAATTCACCTTTGACCTTATCCCCCTCATCTACGTGGTTCTACTTTTTTAAAGTAGCTTATGTATCATTATGTTGTTGAATTTGCTTTAACTGTGTTTTTATCTTATTTGTTGTTGGTGTTTGTAATTGACGTATCATGTGAGTAAAAATAATTACGGGTTTCACTATACCCACATATTTTATAAATGTCTTATTCATGATACTTCATCTTTATTTCATGGCTCAATCATTAATTAGGATCACATATATTGGAAAACTCACAAAATGGTTCAAAAAATAAACACTAATTATAAATTGGTGTTGTGCCAAAAAAAAAAAAAATTATGCTTTTGTACAAAAAAAAAAAAATTATGCATATATGCAAATTTTTAATTAGTGTCACTTTTGTTAACCAATATGTATATGCCGCATATATATTTTGCAGGTATAAAACGATAACATGGTATATATAATAATTATTATTAGAGAATATACTGAAGAATAAGTCGATCAATACAAATCCTACTCTATGCCTGCACTTACAGATCTCTAGTGGGTGTTCTTCAATACCTGATTATTGCACACTCCCATCGGTCATATGCTGTAAATTATGCCAATCAATTCTTGCATGATCTTTTTTTTTTTTTTTTTTTTTTTGCTGTTAAACTGATCTTTCATTGTGTAAAGAGAACCGTGCATTTTGACCTATCTTTCCCGCCCTCTTCGAATTTCACTATACTTGGATATTCTAATGCTAATTGGGCCCGTTGTGTGGACACTGGACGCTCCACATATGAGTATTTTTTATTCTTGAGTGGAAATCTTGTCTTTTGGTGTGCAAAAAAACAACAGACTGGTGCTCGCTCAAGCTGTAATTCGAGTATTGTGCACTTGCTAATACTACTCAGAAAATGGTGTGGCTCACCCATCTATTCAAAGAGCTTCGTGCACTGCCCTCCTCTCGCTCGTTATTGTTAAGTGACAACAAAAGTGCTTTGTTCATAAGCCAAAATCTCATTGCCCATAAGCATGCTAAACACATTTATATCGGCTGCCATTTTATTAGAGAGCTTGTCACGAATGGGTTGTTGGAGACGCGATTTGTCTCATCCGATCTCCAACTTCCGAATATTTTTTATAAAAAACTTGCCTCGCCCTATATTTAAATTTTAACGGTTCAAGCTTTGTACCGATATAAGTCCTATGTTCCGCTTGAAGGTAAGTATTAGAGAATATAACGAAGAATAGGTCAATTAGAGATATGATATGGATATCAATTTAATCTTGTAAACATTTGTTTTATCTTTTCCCTTGATCTTTTTCTAAATTATTATAGGATTATTTCGTGTAAAGCACGATGTAAATACTTTTAAATATGATAAAGTATTATGTGAATAATACACACCGTAATAAAAAATTTGTATAACAATCCATATCTGAGACAGGGTCAACAAGCGGGTTCAAATATAAATTGAGATAAACACAATGCGTGCAGCTTATAGTATATATGGAGCTTGGAAATATTCACTAGGTATTTTTCTCAACCCTTGTGAATGTATTAATACCTATACTTATTTGATGAGCACACGAAAATACAATAAAACGTACGAGTGGGCCGGTAAACATAAATATGACTGCTAACTAACACAGTTGGTAAAGAGGTGTCACATTACAAGTTGTGATCGTTACATGACTACTAATTGGGGGACTCAATTGAAATTAGAAAAAATCTCTGTATTGGACCAATTCAACACAAAAATCAATAGCATCTGAGATTTTTGAATCTGATACCTAAAGAAGATCATACTCCATAGTCCAACCACAAAGAATTAATACTGACTAACAATATTATCCCTCCTCAAGGTGCAATAATATTGTATAGTGTGAAGATAAGCTAATTCATAATAACTTCATTAATTATTAAAGTAGAGCTGCAGCGCTACTATTTATAGACGAGAGCAAACAAAACGTAAGAGAAAAGATGCTGATAGAGATAAAGAAGTACTTATAGCCAGGTGGGGCAATTTGAGCCCAACCTGCTGATGGGCCAGCTCAAAGGCAACTTATATGATAAATTTGGGATTTAAACCAAATCCGTCCTCTATCTTTTCACCTTTATTGAAATAGTCCTTTATTTATTTGCTTTATCAATTTAGTCCTGCATCTACTCAAGTTTCACCAATTAGGTCCTAATTGGCTGAAATATGCATATGACACCACTATTTTGGTCCTCTACTTATTTATTTTATCAATTTAGTCCTATATCTATTCAAATTTCGTCAATTAGGTCCCATTTTGATGGAAATTAAAAAAATACCACTGTTTTGATCAATCGCTAGTTTTCTGGAGGAAGAATACGATGTGGTGTTTTGTGGCACGCTAGGTGGCAATCTTTTCACCAATTAATATTCTTTTTTAATTAAAATACCATGAACACTGTTAGAAAACGGCTGCACAAGTAAAGAAGATGATTTTTTTATATATACAAAAAGAATTAATTTTAGTTTTAAAGTTTATCTTTATTTTTTGCGTTGGAGTTTACCTTTTTTTTAAATTGTCATTCAGTATGCCACGTGTAAAAATGGGTCATCGGCTATGTAATCACCAACCACCAGAAAATACAAGCACATGACCGAAACATATGTGTTTTGTGCCTTTTTCTGCCAATTAGGACATTGTTAGGAAAATTTGAATAGATACAGGATGAAAATGATAAAAAAAAATAATTAGAGGACTAAAATGGTGGCATTTTGTGCATTTTCCAACAAATTAGGACCTAATTGGCGAAATTTGATAAGATTGATAAAGCAAATAAATAGAGGACCATTTCAATAAAGGTGAAAAGATATAGGATGAATTTGGTTTAAATCCCGATAAATTTATAGAAGTGATTAATTCAAAAAATGATAACAACTTGGACCAAAATGTATTTAATTCCTTAATTTTTTTATAATCGTGGATACAAACATTTCGCAACTATTAAAGTAAGAATGTAATCACCAATCATCAACAACTTTTTCACGACCATGCCCACAATCCCTCAACGACCATCCATAACTATTCCGCCTATGTGCGAACAATTGTGGTCTTGATTGAGTCGTGGAAGGATAATGAGATAATTAGGATACGAAAATATACCAACTAAGAGTATTTATATCCAAAAAAAATTATAAAGGTGACATTATGGGACTAAAAAATGAGCCAAAAACAACCCAGTTGTGCAAAAATTAGACGTAAACTAAGCAATGTTCAAAATCACCATACCAAATGGAATTTTTAACTATTTGCCAAAAAATTAAAAAATATTGGGGTCCAAAAATCACATGTGGTGTTTTGTTGACATTTGATTTCTTAACAATTAGGTTTGAAAATATAAGATTTTTTTTTAGAAAATGCTGTGCTAATTAATTAGTTACATATGTTTCTCCATATCTGATGTTATATATATATATTAGTTACCTCACCTTAGCACTCACATTCACTCACACTTGCACTAAGTCTAAATAAATCCTACTTCTTCTTCTTCTCTCTAGATCTAACCATGTTTTCTTTTGGCCATATCACCGGCATCCACAATCCATTGAAGTAATGATATCTTTTTTTCATTTTATTTATTCTGTCTTATGAAAGAACTATCTATATATGTGTTTGTGTGATTTGAACATGCATGTTTGATAAAATTTAATTTCATTTGATGAATTGAATATATTCTTATCCATTTAATTATGCAGATGGAAACGTTTGTAAAAATCATCACTTTGGAGGATAAAGAGTATTACATTTGAACAAACGGAAGTCGATGCATGTCCCGGAGGAATTCGTCTTTCACCTTATATATATCTTATCCTGGGTGCCCTTTTTAAAAAATAATTTATGTGTTGTCATGTTGTTGAGCATGCTTTAAGTGTTTTTCTTTTTATTGTTAGTCATGTTAGTCATGTGAGAAATAATAATTAATTGTGGGCTTTACATTACCTGCATATTAATTTAATTAAATGTAATTGTATTTCCTTCTGTTTTCTGGCTCAATCAGTTGGGTCAGGATTTCATATACTTTCATGTGTGAATGATATAAAATATATATAATAATTATGAGTAGGTCTTGTATGAGACCGTCTCATGGCATGAGACAATGGGAATTAGTATAATTAGAGCATTGACTCATTAACACTTTGGTAGGGGTAGGTGTTAATTTGTGTTGTCTCATGACATGAGATTGTCTCATACAAATTTTGCCAATAATTATTTATACTCCAACCAATTTTTACTAAATATAAATTTAGATTAGTAATATACTTATGACAAATCACGAAAATAAATATAATATTGTTACACTAGTGTAGAACTTGGTAAAAGAAATCCTAGATTACAAGAGGAGCCAAAATACAAGATCACAACACAAATACTTAACCAGCTTAATAATGAGGCACACACCAATAGTATACGGTGCAATTGATGCAACATTAATTCAATTTCAATTTAATTTTGCTCAATCCAAAACAGGTCAAAACATACATAAAGTAAATTAAAGTTGGGTAAACAAAAAAAAATCGAATTGCACCGTGTGCAACAATTGCGCACAAAAATTTGCTCCGGGTTCAACAATATTATTGAGAAATAAGTGATACTCTTCATTAAGGGATAAAATATGTATTTGAGTTAAACTCAATTTACAAAAAAGTGAAAAGTAATATCCTTGGTGGTCATATTTTTAGACTTGTCATATCTAACTAAAAGAAGTTGTTAAACTAGTTTTAACACTTCTATAAGTAAAATAACACTTCTATATTTTTAACCAAAAACAACTAACACTTTTTACTATATATCAAATAAGTTAATCACTTATATGATATATCTTTAGAATCCCCCCCCCCCCCCCCCCCATGGGAGTGGATATTGAGCAGTCTCATTTTGCCTTTGAAGATGTTTAATGTTGATGGAGGCAGTGGTTTTGTCATTATATAGGACAAGTTTTATGTTGCTGGAATCTGAATAACATTGAGTGTGCCATCTTGGATCTTCTCTCTAGTAAAATGACAATCAATTGAAATGTGTGTTGATTTGTCATGTAGGCAAGGATTGTGTGCTATGTTGCTTGCTGACTTTGAATCAGTGTAGAGTGCAGCAGGCCTTTTGAATGAAATCTTCAAATCTTCAAGGATATATATTATCCATTGAGCTTCACAAGATGTAGTTGACATAGCTCTATATTCAGCTTCAGTGTTGCTTCTGCTGACTGTTGATTGCTTCTTGATTTTCCAAGATATTAATGAGTTTCCAAGGTAGATTGTATAACCTGTTATGCTTTTCATGGAATCAATACATCTAGCCCAATCTGAGTCAGTAAAACAATGTAATTTATAATCATTTTGAGTAGGATAGAAAACTCCCTGTCCTGGGCTGCTTTTTAAGTATCTTAATACTCTATGAACACCAGCCATGTGGGTTTTAGTCGGCCTGCCCATATATTGAGATAAGGTCTGGACTGCATAAGAAATATTAGGCCTTGTAACTGTCAAATATAACAGCTTACCAACCAGTCTTCTGTACAAAGCAGAATCAGTTTCAGGTTCATGTATATCAATGCTAAATTGTTTCTTTGAATCCATAGGAGTTGAAGCAGGTTTGCTAGCTAGATAACCAGAAGATTCAAGAAGATCTAGGGTGTATTTCCTTTGACATAATTGAATACCAGCAGAAGATCTAGCAATCTCAATTCCTAGCATATACATAAGCACACCAAGATCTTTGATAGTGAATTTTTCATGCAAAAAATTTTTGACAGAATTAATCTCACTCATATCATTTCCAGCAAGAATCAAGTCATCCACATAACATACAATAGTAGTAAAGGAAGTGGAAGTTTGTTTGATAAACAAGGAATTGTCAGCTTTTGACTTAATATAACCAAAATACACCAAAGATTCAGACAATTTGTTAAACCACTGTTTGGAAGCTTGCTTAAGGCCATAAAGGCTTTTCTTAAGCTTGCAAACCCTTTTATCTCCTATCTTACAATAACATGGTGGAGGTAACATATAAATCTCTTCAAACAAATCACCATGTAAAAAGGCATTATTGACATCACGCTGATGTAAAAACCAACCCTTATAAATAGCAACAGCAAAAACAATCCTCACACTTGTGATTTTTGCTGCAGGGGAGAAAGTGTCAAAATAATTTATGCCTTCTTATTGTGTATACCCTTTGGCCACTAATCTAGCCTTATACCTTTCTATAGAGTCATCAGCTTTATATTTTATTTTGTATACCCACTTAGAGCCTATACAAGTCCTATCAGGAGGAAGCTCAACAAGTGACCATGTTTGAGTTCTTTCTAAAGCATTTAACTCTCTCTGCATTGCTATTTGCCAATTAGGATCATGTTCAGCTTGCTTATAAGTTTTAGGCTCTGTAAGTTGGCTTATAGAAGCAACAAAAGATCTAAAAGAAGAACTAAGTTTGTCTACTGAAAGGTAATCATCAATAGGATACAAGGGTCCTTTTGTATTTGCTAGATTAACATGATGATCATTAGTATCAGCTTTGGGCACTAAGGAAGTTGGCAAAGTAGTCTCATAAAGCTGTAAATAAGCAGGTTGAGATCTATTTCTAACAGACCTTCTAACATCAAGTTCAAAATCTATGTTCTGGACAGGATTAGGCTGATTTTGATCATTTTCAACAGGAATATGCATAATATCATCATAAACATTCAACTCATCTTGAACAGATTCATCAAGCCATGCATAAGAATCAACAGGAGGTACAATTTCATTAAGAGAAACATCACTAACATTATTATCAGAAGTATAATCCTCATCATTGGAATGTATAACAGAATCTTTAAAAATGAGAGAATCAATGAAAGATTTAGTAGTTTGCTTGTTTTCAAAAGGGAAAATGTTTTCAAAAAATTTCACATTTCTAGAAACAAACACTTTACCAAAAGAAAAATCCAACAATTTATATCCTTTTGTTCCAAAAGGATATCCTATAAACAAGCACTTAGTAGCTCTAGGATCAAATTTACTTCTGTGAGCAGATAAAGTATTTGCAAAGCATAAACAGCCAAAAGTTTTCAAATAAGAATATTCAGGTTTTCTGTTATGAAGAACTTCAAAAGGAGTTTTGCCTTTTAAAATATAAGAAGGAATTATATTGATCAAATGAGCAGCAGTCATAACACACTCATTCCAATATTTCAAAGGCAATGAGGACTGAAATAAAAGAGATCTAGCTACTTGCAATAGATGTTGATGTTTCTTTTCTACTAAACCATTTTGTTGAGGAGTTTCAACACAAGAAGTTTGATGAATTAATCCTAAATTATGATAAAATTCATAAAGTAAGAACTCAGTACCATTGTCATTTCTCAAGACTTTGATTTTCTTTTTAAACTGTGTAAGGACCATGTTATAAAAGTTTTCAGGGCAAGACTTGACATCAGATTTATGTTTTAACATGTATATCCAAGTACACCTAGAAAAATCATCTACAATAGTAAGAAAAAATTTATAACCATTGTAAGAAACTAGAGAGAAGGGCCCCCACACATCACAATGAATCAACTCAAAAATTTCATTAGTAGAAGAATTGCTAACAGGAAAAGGCAATCTTTTCTGCTTAGCTAAAGGACAAATGTTACAAGTATTAACAACATCAGTGCTTTGAATGTTCAATTCTGGAATTTGTAACAAACATTTATTAGGCAAATGCCCTAGTCTATTATGCCAAGTATTAAAAATACCAGGATTTTCAGACGCTTTAGAAGTAGCATTAGCAGAATACTTGACTTTCAAATAGTAAAGGCCCCCACATTGCTCAGCAGAACCAATCACAGTCTTGTTGTTCTTGTCCTGCAAAAGGCAATGTGAAGACATAAAACTCATTATACAATTAGAATACCTAGTTAGATGACTAATGGAAAGTAAATTAAATGTAAAGTCTGGCACATATAATACATTATATAGTGTTAGATTATCATTTAATTCAATGTTACCAATGAAAGTAGCAGTAGATATAGCATTGTTTGGTAAACTTATTTTCACATTAGCACTAATAGGTGGTGAAGTAAAATAATCAAGACTACAGACCATATGATCAGTGTTTTCTGTTTCAAGAATCCAACTATACATAATATCAGATTTAGAATTGAAACAAGCATGGTTATAGGCATTACCTGGATCAATTTTCCCAATAACAAAGGCACCTGCAGCTGTATGAGTGGTGTCTTGGGTCTTTTGATTCTTAGCAAATGCTAAGAATTATTCAAACATCTCTTGAGAGAAAAGAGGATTGGTAGCAATAGCAGACTGATCCTTTTCAGGTGATTTAACAAGATTAGCACTCTTATCCTTATTGTCATTATTTCCTTTAAAACCTCTAGACCCTTCTGTAAAGACCCGTTACAAAAAAATAGGAGGTTAGGAAAAAGAAAAAAAAATTGCTGCTGACTTTTCAAATTTTAAAGAAACCGTAACAGCTCTCTAAATTCATTATTTCAGCAGTTTCTTTAGGGGCTTAAATGCCCACTACTTGGCTTTATACGCAGATAGGAAAATCAATCATTCTCACCATCTTAGGAACACTTAAAAACATTTTCTATCCCTTTTCTTCTCACCACCCAGTTCAGCCATTATAGGAAAAATTACAGAAAAATCAGTTTGTTCTTGACAAGGCACAACAAACGGTATTTCCTTCTTCTCTTTTCTATTCATTCGGTTAATTACTCATAGACTTTACAATCTCAAATTAGATTTTTGAACCATATTTTGTATAGAAAATTATCTCTTGCTAAGCCCTCATAAACTTATTCGTTATAATATTACGGGCAGCAGTGTTAGAATATTATGAATGATTGATTTGGTTTGGCTTATAGTTGATGGACTTTAATATTGATATTAGAGTATTAGTCATGTTATTAGATTTTTGGTTTTCGTAGCAATAGTCAGAGGCATAGGAATGATTTTGGATAGGTTTTGACATATAAATTCTTATTGATTATTCATATTCTTTTTAACTGGAATATTTTAGCAGGAATTATACATGGAATCTAGTATGCAAACTTTAGAAAAAAAATTAGTTCTTTAATTTAAGAGAATTATTTCTTCGGTATATGATCAGTAAGTAAATTGGAACTTTTATGCTTATAGTCTTTAAGTTAAGGATTTATTCCTATTATTTCCAGAGTTTTCATCAGCTACGAAGTTTCAGTAATAGGAAAACCTTAGGAAAATATTTGGAGTAGAGTAGGTATATTTGTTTGGGAAAATTTAATTATATAGTTTTATTTGAGGATATATTTATATTATCATTTAAATAGATTTAATTATCTATTTTAGGCGATGGTAATTACGAGGGCTAGTTCGTACGAGGCTTCTACGTATCACTTCTTGTATTCGAATTCGAGGTGGAGTTTTATTGTTTTATTCTCTACAGTGGTTAGTAGAGCTCTTTTGCATGTGTTATTCGGTGTCTTTTGTTTTAAGTAAATGCTTAAGTTATCTACTATGTGAATTGTTTTCCAATGTTATGCAAATGATGAAGTTATTATGGCAAAGTTACTAATAGCCAGGGACCCTATTTGTGGTCCGGGACCGACGGGTCTTCGGGTGAGTCCCGCCGTGCTCGGCAAAGTCTAATAGTCAGGGGCCCTATTTGTGGTTCGGGACCGACGGGTCTTCGGGTTTAATCCGTCGTGCTCCAATGTTCAATGGCAAAGTATTATGGCAATGTTCAAAGGCAAAGTATTATGGCAATGTATATGTGTAAATGTGAAAGTGATTTACAAGTGATTACTTAATTATTTATTTCTAACATTAACTCTGAATAACGTGACTCCACTGAGTAAGCATGCATGCTCTCCCCCAATAATTTCCCCCTTTCAGGTTGAGGAGTTGGAGGGCGAGGAGTGGTGATGGGAGATGAAATTTTAGATATTATCTAAACTTAAATTAAACTACTCAAGTTTAAAGTTGACTAAGTTTCTACTATTTTTAAGTACTTAGACTTACTCTTTACTTTCTTCAGTCTTCCGAACTACGGGTGTTATCACTTTTTACTTTAAAAGTATTTTATTCAAATTTGAAAGCTGTTGCTGGTAACTGTTAGAGTGTTTATAAATTATAGTTATTTTTCTTTACTGTTGTGCATTTAAATTTCAAATTTAGTTGCGCCCAAGTTAGTTAATATAACTATTTTTTAGGATGTCCATTTCATGAAAACTAGGGCGTGACAGTGTGGTATCAGAGTGGGTCTACGTTCTTGTAGACTTGCTAAAATCTAATTTTTTTGAAATGAGTTATTATTTAAAGTGCATCGATTGATGAGTAAATTATAGGAATAAGTCGTCCATCATCGCCTCACCTCTTCAACTCCGAAAGGTACATGCTCTTATTTTGTTTAAATTGTTATGATGTTGTTTTACATATCACATTTCAAAGGATTCAACCAAGTTATGTGGCCATGTTGTAATATGAATGTTTCAAGCAAGCTAAATATGCTATGACCATGATTGTGTAATTGCCCTTGAATAACTAGAATAGATTATGTTTCATATGAAAGAATTATACATTGTTGAGGATACTCAATCTGATATGTGAACTACGTTGATAGATGGTATATAGTTCCTTTAAGGCACCTAGGAAGAGGGTTACTTCCCCTTATGATGAGCAAACTAAGAAATTCCTCCATTATAAGTATAATGGAAGAGACGACTTGGAGACTCACTTAGCACGTATGTGATGCATGTGGATGAAAGTAAAGGACCGAAAGCACGGACCCTCCGTATCATATGCCATTTACATTTTATCTCGTTCGCTTCCAAGCGAGTGGAGGGAACCAGCTGAATGGTTATACAAGGAAATGGAAGACTAAGAAGCAGAATTCGGATGGAGCTATATCCATTTTGAATATAATTTACTAACGATGTGGCTAACAAACGACACGCGAACACCAAGTGAAAAGAGAGCACAAGCCCACGAAGATAAACTCCAAATGGAATATGAGGAGAAAATGAGGCAAGAAGAGGAACCGATGGAGGAGGAGCCCGAGAAGAACCCAGAAGTCGACCGTATTGAATAATTCAGCATAATAAATTTTATATATTTGAATTTTTTTTTGTACCACTTGAGTTAATGGTTTCACTTTATAGTCAAGAATAAGTATTTTCTATTGTGCTATGCACTTCTGTGCTTTTGAAACTTTTGTACTTTTTGGATTTTATAATGGTGTTTTGGCGATTATTAAAATGAGGTTTTGAATTTTCATAGACTATGGACAACCAAGGAGATAATGTGAACCAGATCAATAACGGGGAGCAAGGGAACAATCAAGCTAACAATGAGGAACTAAATTTCCAAAACAATGCCAAGGTTGTGGAGCAATTTCGTCGATACAAGCCACCAACTTTCAATGGACGGGTCGGGCCTTCTGCGGTCGAGGAATAGATTCGAGCACTTGAAGTGTCTTCCGACTTATCAGGTGCACAGACCAGCAATGAGTATCATGTGCAGAGTTTCAGTTTGTAGAGGATGCCGACCATTGGTGGGAAGGCTATTGGAGATCAAGGACGGAAGCAGAACGTGAAGCACTTACGTGGGACGGGTTCAAGGAAATAGTCATGGAGAGGTATTTCCCCGATTCCTTCCGTGAGCAGATGGAGTCCAAATTCTCCAATTTGCAGCAGCAAAATCTAACTATCGAGGAGTACGAAAGACAATTCAGCAAGTTGTCCCATTTTTCCCCGGTCATGGTGGACACAGAACGTAAGAAGGCTAAGAAGTTCAAGAAGGGGTTGCGTCCAGAGATACGAAGCATCCTTGCAAGTTACGGAGACATGCCCTTCAGTGACTTAGTAAAAAGAGCGAGAGAGATTGCTATGAGTCAGCAGGATGAAATTATCACTCGAAGGCCAGCTGAAAATCCGGGAAAGAGGAAGTGGGATGAGCAAGACCAACAACAATCAAGGCAAGCAAGCAAGATTTTAGGGCAATTCATCATTCACACGTCCCCAGAACAACTTTACACCGGGCAGATTTCAAGGCGCCACGGGTGCTAACGCTCAACCTGTCAAGCCAACCTGCGCTAATTGTGGAAAGAATCATTTGGGGGAGTGTCTTGCGTGGAAAGGAGAATGTTTCAGATGCCATCAGACGGGTCACACAGCTCCGTACTGTCCCAACTTTGGGAATCAAAATTCTGCACCTAAGAGAAATGCTAGAGTGTTCTCCATGACTGGACAAGAGAATGAAGAGCATCAAAATTCTGACACTCTTACAGGTATGTTAACGTTAAATAAGGTTCCAGTTGTAGCTTTATTTAATACGGGTGCAGCGCATTCTTTTGTGTCCACGAAGTGTTGTGCCAAAGTTGGTTGCAAAGAAACCAATACGGTAAAGGCACTTGATGTTAGTATTCCTTCGGGTGAGTCAATAGTTGCAGATAAGGTAGCTAAGGATGTGAACTTAGACATATGTGGTAGAAGTTTAGAGGCTAACTTATATGTTACGGATCACTTTGACGTGATTTTTGGGATGAATTGGTTGTCTAGATACCAAGCTAGTATTGACTGTCGGAAGAAGGAAGTTGTGCTGAAATTACCGAGTGGAGAGGAATTAGTATACTTCGGGTCTCGACCCAGAACTCACAACCTCATCATAACCGCTATGAAAGCCATGAAGATGCTTCGGAGGGGCGATTGTCAAGGGTATTTGGTCAACATAATGGGTACCCCAGCTCATGAACCGAATATTGAAGACGTACCTGTAGTTCGTGATTATCAAGATATTTTTCCTAAAGATTTGTCGGGTACTCCACCAGATAGGCAAGTGGAGTTTATCATAGATTTGGTACCCGGATCAGCACCTGTATCCAAGGCACCATACCGGATGGCACCGAAGGAATTGGAAGAACTTAAGGTGCAACTACAAGAACTATTGGACAAGAAGTTTATCCGGCCAAGTGTTTCACCATGGGGTGCACCTGTTTTGTTTGTGAAGAAGAAGGACGGAACTATGAGGATGTGCATCGACTATAGGGAGTTGAACCGACTCACTATCAAGAATAAATACCCATTGCCAAGGATAGAGGATTTGTTCGACCAGTTGAAAGGTGCCAGTGTCTTCTCCAAGATCGATTTGAGATTCGGATATCACCAGCTAAAGATCAAGGATAGCGACATTCCAAAGACGGCATTTAGAACTCGATATGGACATTACGAGTTTATAGTAATGCCATTTGGACTAAGCAATGCTCCTGTCGTATTCATGAACTTGATGAATCCGGTGTTCCATCTGTATTTGGATCAGTTCATCATCGTCTTCATCGATGATATATTGATCTACTCGAAGAATCAGGAACAACATAAGGAACACCTAAGTATTTCATTGGAGGTACTTCGCAAAGAGAAATTGTACGCGAAGTTCAAGAAATGTGAATTTTGGTTGGACCGAGTTTTATTTCTTGGGCATGTAATCACCGCCCACGGGATAGAAGTCGATCCGGCAAAGGCGGAAGCAGTTAGCGAGTGGAAGGCACCTACGAATGTGAACGAGGTTCGTAGTTTTTTAGGCTTGGCAGGGTATTACCGGAGATTTATCGAAGGGTTCTCAAAAATTTCATCACCTATGACTCGTTTAACGAGAAAGGAAGAAAAGTTTGAGTGGACCAAGGAATGTGAGGAGAGCTTCCGGGAGTTGAAGAGAAGATTAGTCATTGCACCAGTATTAACAAATCCGGATGGTTCTAATGAATTCGTTATCTATAGTGATGCATCGAAATAAGGTTTGGGTTTTGTTTTGATGCAACATGGTAAAGTAGTTGCCTATGAGTCGAGACAATTAAAGATCCATGAGTTGAACTACCCCACTCATGACTTAGAACTTGTTGTTGTGGTTCATGCTTTGAAGATTTGGAGGCATTATCTATATGGTGCAAGGTGTGAGATTTACACCGATCATAAGACTTTGAAGTATTTCTTCACCCCTGAATATGAGGCAACGAAGGTCGCTTGAACTAGTAAAAGACTACGATTGCACGATTCAATATCATCCCGGCAAGGCAAACGTAGTGGCGGATGCGCTAAGCCACAAAGGTCGAGGGGGGCTATCATGTCTATTGACGCAAAAAGAAGAGTTAGTGAAGGACTTCGCCAAGCTGAATATAGAAATTGTAAGGACGCCAAAGAGTGTTGAGGCACTTGTAGGGGCGATGATAATTCGGTCATTGTTACGAGACCGAATCAAAGAAGCACAAGACAAAGATGGATTCTTAAATAAGATGAGAAAGCGTGTACAAGATGGGAGTGCAAAAGTATTCATGTTGACGCCTGATGGTACACTTGTTTTCGAGGGTCGACTATGCGTACCAAAAGACAAGGAGTTGAGAAAAGAAATTTTGGAAGAAGCTCATTGTACGCCGTACACAGCCCATCCGGGAGGAACGAAGATGTATAGGGATTTGAAGACACTATTTTGGTGGAGGAATATGAAGGGAAGCATTGGAGCTTTTGTGGATAGATGTTTGACGTGCCAACAAGTGAAAGTCGAGCATCAACGACCTTCGGGACTACTAAAGCCACTTGATATTCCGGAGTGGAAGTGGGAACACATCACGATGGACTTCGTAGTGGGTCTACCACCATCAACTAAGGGAAATAAAGCAGTTTGGGTCATTGTTGATAGATTGACAAAATCGGCACACTTCCTACCCATCAAGATGACGTTTGGTATGGATAAGTGTCACGCCCCAATTTTTTTGCAATTTTTTTTTTATTTAAAGCACGTGATTAATGTACAATAAGAGGCACGAACTAAATTTTTACTTAAAAATTAGACATTGAATTTTATTTCAAAAGAAAAATACTTAACAAATAGTGGAAGACTTGAATATTATTTTAAAACGATAATTCATACAAAAATATAACTATCTCATTAGAGTTTAACTTGGAAAAACTTAATTAATAAATGAACAAATATTTTTTTTTCATAAAATATCTATACATTAACTTGAGGGATCATCATCCATCGCCTCTCCACGCATCCGCTGCGCACTCTAAATATGTTAAAATGAATGGGGTGAGTACGCAAGCACACTCAGTGGGAATAAATTATTCAAAAATAAATGCAATTATAAACAACAAGAAAATACAGGCCAAATTGTAATTCACATGAAACTTTGTCATAATAACTTTGCCAATAGTAACTTTGCCAATGGTAACTTTGCCAACTTTGCCACATGGATATTGAGCACGGCGGGTCAAACCCGAAGACCCGTCGGTCCCGGACCACATAAGGGTCCCTGGCTATTAGACTTTGCCGAGCACGGCGGGATACACCCGAAGACCCGTCGGTCCCGGACCTCATCAGGGCCCCAGGCTATTAGAAATAGCATGGAATAATAAAATTTAAACAAGTACTTCTAGCAATTTATACATAGCATTTAAAATTGAATAAACATGCATACTCTACGATACCAGTATAGAGTTTATAGCAAATAAATCCCCACCTGAAATTAATATTGTGGATGAATGTGAATACAATGAAATACTTTTATTCCCGTCACCTAATAATATAAGCTTGCTTAAAAGAAATATGAGGAGTATCTCGAATATGATTTCGGTCTTCTTCGAAAAGAGGAAATATAATGAGTCTTTGTTACAGTAATCTCTCAAATGGGTGAAGAATAATAAATTTATGTTGTACGCGGGATTCAATAGACAGAAATGAAACAAGAGTGGTAATGGAAATGATTTTTTTTCCAACCATATAAGACCTTAAATACATTGAAATTTTTAATAGGAATTATGAGAATTAAATGAAAATATTAATGACAATTATAAGAATATTAATAATAATCATGAGAATTAAATAAAAATTAATATCAATAATGAGAATTAAAATTAGTGTCAAAATTAAAGACGGTTTTTAACATGTGTGAAATATGATCAAAAGAAAACCATGAAGAAATCGTGATAATTCTTCCAATAATTAAGAGAGACTTTTGACTACATATTAATAACGTTATTCATAAATTATATTAACTAATTTTCGAGAGAAATGAGGCTAAATAGAAGATAACTTTTAATTTAATAATTAATATTAATTAACCAAATAATAAATACATGTGTGACCTTTTAAAAACATATATATACACTAATATATTTATATACACATATACAAGGATACATATGCATATATATACATATTTAAAACCTTTTACTTTTGAAAATAATAGCAAAAAGATATATAATATAATAATAATAGTAATAATAACAACAACATCTGCATATGTATTACATGAACACACTCTCTCTATTCAAAAATGAACATTTCAAAGTATTTTCAAAATAAATAAAAACTTGATATTTTTAGGGGTGTTACAATAAGTTTGCTCAGTTATACGTTCGAGAGATTGTAAGACTACATGGGGTTCCTGACTCGATTGTATCTGACCGAGACACTAGATTCACTTCCAAATTTTGGAGAAGTTTACAAGAAGCTATGGGAACCAAGTTGAAATTCAGTACAGCCTTTCATCCTCAAACCGATGGACAGTCCGAAAGAACTATTCAAATTTTGGAGGATATGTTAAGAGCATGTGTGTTGGATCTTGGTGGCAATTGGGAATCCTACCTACCGCTGGTGGAGTTCGCTTACAACAACAGTTATCAAGCAACGATTGGAATGACTCCTTATGAACCGTTGTACAGAAGGAAATGTAGATCTCCAACATATTGGGATGAAGTCGGAGAGAAGAAAAATTTGGGACCCGAAATTGTCGAGCAGACGGTTGGGGTAGTGCAAAAGATCCGAGAAAGAATTAAGGTGGCCGAAGATAGACAAAAGTCGTATGCCGACAAACGAAGGAAAGACTTGCAATTCACTCAAGGCGAGAAGGTGTTCTTGAAGATCTCTCCTATGAAGGGAGTTACCAGATTTGGTGTCAATGGAAAGCTTAGGCCAAGATATATTGGCCCTTTCGAGATTTTAGAACGAGTTGGAGAGCTAGCTTACCGGCTTGCCTTACCGCCAACACTTGCGTTGACGCAAAACATCTTCCACGTGTCAATGTTGAGGAAGTATGTACATGATCCGAGTCACGTTGTCAACCATGCAACTTTGGAAATCAACAAAGATATGACGTATGAGGAGGTCCCTGAACTCATTCTAGAAAGGAAGATCCACAAGTTTCGCAACAAAGACATGGTGCTAGTCAAAGTTAAATGGAGTCTCCATGGAGTGGACGAAGCCACGTGGGAACGAGAAGAAGAGTTGCAAGCAAAATACCCTGAATTTTTTCCACGTGGTAAGATTTCTAAATTTCGAGGACGAAATTATTTTAAGTGGGGTAGATTGTAAACACCCGTTACAAAAAATAGGAGGTTAGGAAAAAGAAAAAAAACTGCTGCTGACTTTTCAAATTTTAAAGGAAACCGTAACAGCTCTCTAAATTCATTATTTCAGCAGTTTCTTTAGGGGCTTAAATGCCCACTACTTGGTTTATACGCATGATAGGAAAATCAATCATTCTTACCATCTTAGGAACACTTAAAGACATTTTCTATCCCTTTTCTTCTCACCACCCATTTCGGCTATTATAGGAAAAATTACAGAAAAATAAGTTTGTTCTTGACAATGCACAACAAACGGTATTTCCTTCTTCTATTTTCTATTCATTCGGTTAATTACTCATAGACTTTACAATTTCAAATTAGATTTTTGAACCATATTTTGTATAGAAAATTATCTCTTACTAAGCCCTCATAAACTTATTCGTTATAATATTACGGGTAGCAGTGTTAGAATATTATGAATGATTGATTTGGTTTGGCTTATAGTTGATGGACTTTAATATTGATATTAGAGTATTAGTCATGTTATTAGATTTTTTGTTTTCGTAGCAATAGTCAGAGGCATAGGAATGATTTTGGATAGGTTTTGACATATAAATTCTTATTGATTATTCATATTCTTTTTAACTGGAATATTTTAGCAGGAATTATACATAGGATCTAGTATGCAAACTTTAGAAAAAAAAATTAGTTCTTTAATTTAAGAGAATTCTTTCTCAGTAAGTAAATTGGAACTTTTATGCTTATAGTCTTTAAGTTAAGGATTTATTCCTGTTATTTCCATCATCAGCTACGAAGTGTCAGTAATAGGAAAACCTTAGGAAATTATTTGGAGTAGAGTAGGTATATGTGTTTGGGAAATTTTAATTATATAGTTTTATTTGAGGATATATTTATATTATCATTTAAATAGATTAAATTATCTATTTTTAGGCGACGGTAATTACGAGGGCTAGTTCGTATGAGGCTTCTACGTATCACTTCTTGCATTCGAATTCGAGGTGGGGTTTTATTGCTTTATTCTCTACAGTGGTTAGTAGAGCTCTTTTGCATGTGTTATTCGGTGTTTCATGTTTTAAGTAAATGCTTAAGTTATCTACTATGTGAATTGTTTTCCAATGTTACGCAAATGATGAAGTTATTATGGCAAAGTTACTAATAGCCAGGGGCCCTATTTGTGGTCCGGGACCGACGGGTCTTCGGGTTTAACCCGCCGTGCTCCAATGTTCAATGGCAAAGTATTATGGCAATGTATATGTGTAAATGTGAAAGTGATTTACAAGTAATTACTTAATTATTTATTTCTAACATTAACTCTGAATAACGTGACTCCACTGAGTATGCATGCATGTTCACCCCCAATATTTCCCCCCTTTCAGGTTGAGGAGTTGGAGTGCGAGGATGGTGATGGGAGACGAAATTTTAGATATTATCTAAACTTAAATTAAACTACTCAAGTTTAAGGTTGACTAAGTTTCTACTATTTTTAAGTACTTAGACTTACTCTTTACTTTCTTCTGTCTTCCGAACTACGGGTCTTATCACTTTTTACTTTAAAAGTATTTTATTCAAATTTGAAAGCCGTTGCTGGTTACCGTTAGAGTGTTTATAAATTATAGTTATTTTTCTTTACCGTTATGCTTTTAAATTTCAAATTTAGTTGCGCCCAAGTTAGTTAATATAACTACTTTTTAGGATGTCCATTTCATGAAAACTAGGGCGTGACACCTTCCAACTAAGTGGGTAACCTATCAACTAAAAGCACCTATCCACATTGTGATTATTCCCATCACAATGACTACACTTAAGAGACTTTTTCTTGTCATTATAGTATTTGGAATTGTTGGTAAGCATTGCCACTGAATCAGGCACAATAGAAACAGGATCATTTAAGGATCTTTGGGATTCTTCTTAAAGAAGCAATGAATAAACCTTTGCTAAGGGTGGAAAAGGTTTCTGAAGAAGGAATTGACTGCTAATACTAGAATAGGAAAAACTTAAGCCTATCAGAAATTTCATTGTGGCATCCTGTTCTTGAATTTTGGTTATCGTCTGAGCCAAATCACACGTGCAGTTCTTTATGTTGGAGTTATACGTGAAAGTATGCTTTTACTTTGTATAACTCGTGTATCAAACACTCGATTTATGAGAATAATTCTTTTATCACATTTGCTTTAGATATGATTGAATGTTGAATTTCTATTGCAAACTGTTCAATATATAGTACATGTTACAATGTAGTTAATGTGGTGATACCCGATCACGGAAGACAACATTAACAGTTTACTTGTAACTAAACGTACAATTCACGACCCAGGTGGAATTGAACAATCCGCCATGAAAGGTCGATGTGTAAGGCTCATAATTGGTCTGTCTTGACTAAGAGATTGCACTAGCACATTTAGTATGTGTTGAAGAGGTCCTACAGCGAGGATAAATTCTTCTGTTCTGAAAGGTGAAGAATTAGACCTCAGTGGTTGTTGATTTCTTAATCTCCGTCACTTAAATAGGACCGTGTGTGCTTAATGGTTACTGTTTTGATTCATGTTGGGTGAGAATCATTGTGACTTCAAACTTTGTGTCTTGGGCAGTAATATTAATCATACGACGGTTGCTAAGATTTAATACGGAGAAACGCGTGCGAGTACGGCTCGTGTGATTAGTCCCCTTGGTGGGCTCAGAAGTTTTATTGTACCAAATCTTGCAAGTGAAGAATTAGTTTCTTCGGTACGAATAATAATGTTGAGCTGTCTTTACTCCAAGGTGAAATATATTAATTAATTTAGAGCTATTCAGAAGCTTAATTAATTAATGGACTTGATAATCTTAAACGCGTGAAATAATAACCGGGAGCCCATATTATCGTAATATGGATTAAGATGGATAGTGCAATATTAATTTATTAGTGGTAATAATTAATATTAATGGGCTGAATTATATTGGGGCTCAATATTGAAATTCAGAAGTCCATTAGGAGGTCCAATCTTAATTCTCCTTAAGGCCCCTCAAGTAGCCCAATAATGATAAGGTGATTAAAATAAAAAGAAAATAATATGCTGATTTTTCTCTTTAATTTTCGAAAAATACATGATAAGGAGGAAAAAGATTTTGTTGATTTTCTTGGAAAGATATTATGCAAGATATGTATTCTAGGAATACAAGAATATCTCATATATTCAAGAAGATCCAAATCTTGGATTTTCTCTATGTAAATTTCGAAAACTACATATTTATTTAGGGGTGAGATTTTTGTGGAATATTTTATTTTGGAGAAAAGAATATATGAGATATATTCAAGATTTCTTAGAGATTAAGAAAAGATTTTCTCCAAGCCCATTAATCCTATAATTTTCGATCACCACCTCTTATAAATAGGAGATGATTATTTCATCTCCATGTACATAATTCCATGTGTTGGAAAAATCAAGAAGCATAGATATTTTTCTTTTTCCTTAGTTTATTAAATTGCTTGAAAGCGTCTCCCACCGGCGATCAAGTGAGGTGAAAAGGGAAATATTTGAGAAGTCTTTGGGTTGATAGAACGAGATTACAAGTGTCCCGTGTATCCAAAGGCCATTACTACGAGAGGTACGTTAATCGCATATTTACTTGTTTAATTCCGCCTAGTTAAATATGTGAAATTAATTTAACATGCATGATGATAATTAGTTGTTGGAATTATTATTTGAATTAATTAGGATTAATTCATGCTAGTAATAATTGTATTTAAATTAGTATTTAAAGTTCATCCCGAATAGATTCCGGGCACCCCTATTTTCCCAACAACTGGTAACAGAGCCACGGTTTCGGGCTCTGAATTTTAAATTGGAATTTAAATTGTTGAACATTAAATTGAAATTGGATAGTAGAATTGTTAGATCTTTTTTGCAGGTATCCAATTGTCATGGTTTTAATGTTGTTAATTTCATGCGTGTAAATTAATTTGGTTTTTAATTCGATTCGTTCGAATTCGTTTTTCTCGTGAGAAAATCCACGAGTAGATTAGTTGTTTTTATTTTGATTCGATCATTGTAATAGACTAGTCTAGATCTAGTATTTATTTTTTTTGTAAAAATAAATTGTAACCGGATCGTGACGAAGAACGAAGAATTAAAAACGGCGTACCCGGACGACGCATACAAGCGTGGCGCATGTATGGAGGTAAAATCATGCAAGGGGTGAAGAAAACGAGGACGAACGGCGAAAAAACAGCGCACGGGGGTGCACGGAGCACGCCGTGCGCAACGGGCGCACAGCGTCGCGCGCACCGCGCACGCGCGCCTCGGCGAGGGCCTGCAGCGCCTCGGGGCGCCCCGGGCGGCGCCTCGACGCGCCTCTGTGCAGCGCCTCGGGTGCGCCTCGGGGCTGCGCTTCGGCGCGCCTCGGGCTGTTTTCCAGCGCTTCTCGGGCCGGGAAGCGCGCGGGCCCACTTCGTGGGCCGACGCGCGCTGTATCTCAGGCCGTGGAATTTTTTCGGTTCGTGTTTTTTTTTCGTGTGATTTTAAACGTCGTCCCGAACCCCAAACGATGTTTTTTTTGAAGAAGTGTTGCTGTTCGAGTGGGAGCACGTCGAGACGAACGTCGGAAAGCAACAAGGACGATTTTTCGCATCAAGACGTGAAGAAATTAAACCGTGCCAATTGGATTTGAGTGCTCCAATGTGTTTAATTTTGTTTTGATGGATGTTTTATTTCGTGCAATTTTTATTATTATTTGTTAATATGTGTTTGCATGAATTTAATTGTCCAAGAAAAACCTTACTTTCGAAAATTACTAAGTATGTTTAATTTAATCGCAATTTTTTTCTGGATATTAAAATTGGATTAATTTGGCCTCCATAATTTATTTATTTGTGAAGTTCTTTTGGAATATATTTCCCCCTCGGATCGGCCAAAAGAACGGATTTCACATGAATAAATTCCAAAAGGATGATTGTGGATTATTACTAGTGGCGGTATTGACCCTCACCACGAGTGGCTTGCTCAAAGCGAAATAATAATCCTGTATTTAATTATGGTTATTACTTAGGCATAGGAAATTGATATTAACTTACTCCCCTCGGAGTCCCTGTCAGTTTCTATGTGGTCATAGTGGGAGCCAACTATTAATTTTGGAATTAAGGATTTGTAACTTTTAAGTTTGTGATCCGCTTGAATGTATTTAAATGTATAGACCACCCCTCGTGGCGCATTTAAATTGTTTCGAGATGTTGGCTGATGCATGATTATATTGTTTTAAGGTTTCAATATAATTGATGTGATCGAATTATGTGATAATTTCATATTTTTCTAGATATTAATATGAATGTATGTTTTATTCTCATTTCATCATGTCGCAACCTTTTAATCCACTGTTTAATATACTTAAAGTTAATAAACTTTTTGGAGAGTTTTATATCGATTGGAAATTTTTTTTAAAATTTGTCCTTACTGCACAAAAACACAATTGGGTTATTTACGTTAATATACCCGGCAAGCCTAATGATAAGTCAAGCAATGGGAAAAGGCAGTTTATGATTGGAAGCGTGACAATGAACACATGAAGTGCATCATCTTGACATCTCTGTCTGAGGATTTGAGGCGCGTTCATGAAGACGTTGTATCCGCTGTTGAAATCATGGAACACCTTGAAGAGATGTTTTCACATCAGAATCCCATGACTAATCAGTTCACCAAACATGACTCGGTCAAGTTGGAAATGGTGGAAGGAACGCCCGTGAGGGAGCACGTTCTCGAGATAATGGCATACCTTAACAAGTTGGAAGTACTTGGTGCGGATTTTGATTGATTTCATATACCATTCTCTACCGAGAAGCTTTGAGTAGTTTCATCTGAACTGTCAGATGAATGAACGGACAAATCGTTTGCCCGAGCTCTTGCAAGCTTTAGTTTCGGTGGAGGTGATAATGGAGCACCAGTCTAGTGCTATGGTGGATAATGGTTCGTCTACCTCTTTTGGTCCCAAGGGAGGGAAAAAGAGGAAGAGAACCAAAGGCCGGATCCAAGCAAATCTAATTGTTGCGAAAGGCAAATGCAAAGGCTAGCATTGAAGGGGAAGTATTTTAGTTGCGGTGAGAGAGGACAATGGAGGTCTGCCTGTTCCAAACCTAAGAGGCTAGGAAAGTTAGGTAATTCACACACCTTAGTCGTCGAAACTTGTGAAGTGGCGTATGCTGTCTATTCGTGGATGGTGGATACGAGAGCTACTGATCACATTTGTTTCATGGGTTTAAGCTAACCCGACGACTTTACGGAAGTGAGATCCCCATCACATCGAGCAATGCTACGAGAGTGGCAGCTGAAGCAGTGGGAGAAGTGCGCCTATCTTTTGAAGATAGAGTTATGGTCTTGAGAGATGTTCTTCATGTTCCTAGTTTAGAAAGAACTCAACCTTCAGTTTCTAAACTGTTTTGAATAGATACTCAGTTTCTTTTAATAAGGATGTTATTATTGCTTGAAACGATGAGTTTATCTTTTCCGGAACTTCAATGGATGATCTTTATACCATTATTTGGGCACACCACTTACAAAATTGAATCTAATAACACATCGATTATTTCGAGTAATAAAAGAAAGCGTTCTTCGGAGATGAACGAAACACTTCTATGGCATCTTAAACTAGGTCATATTAATCTAAAGTGGATAGAGAGATTGGTGAAAGACGGATCCTTGGAATCATTCCAAGTCGAACCGTTTCCAACTTGTGAATCTTGTTTAGAGGGTAAAATGACCGAGAGGGCATTTGGAGCCAAGGGGAATAGAACCACGGAAGTGTTAGAACTCGTTCATACCGATATGTGTGGTTCAATGACGATCATAGCAAGAAGGGGTATGAGTAAATTGTCTTTTTCAATGATTACTCGAGATATGGATACATCTACCTTATGATGCATAGGGAAATAAGTATCAAGTTTCTACGATTTGATCGTAGAGGCGAATACCTTAGCGATGAATTCTTGAACTAGCTATCAGACGAAGGGATTGTATCCCTGTTGACCGCACCGGAAACCCCTCAATAGAACGGTGTGGCGGAACGAAGGAGCCAGACTCTTTTAGAAATAGTCAGACCCATGATGAGTTATTCGGATTTACCCAAGTCGTTTTGGGGTAATGCCTTGGAAACAACGACTTACATTCTAAACTTGGTGCCATCCAAATCGGTTCCTAAAACCCCAATGGAATTGTGGACCGGGCGCAAGCCCAGTCTAAGACACTTGCGGATTTGGGGTTGTCCGGCATACGTGCTAGACAAGGAAGCCGGTAAGTTGGATCCACGTTCAGAATTAAGGTTGTTTATAGGATATCCCATGGGAACGAAAGGGTATATGTTCTATAGTCTCAAGGATTAAAAGACCGTGATTAGTTCGCACTTTAAATTCTTGGAGGAAGACTATATGAACAAAAGAAAGCCCAGAAGTGAGATTACCTTAGACGAGTTAAGAGGGCAAACTCCTATACCAAGTATACAAGATGATATACCACACGTCATACCTTCACAACCGGAACCCCATCGTAGTGGGAGGATTGCAAGGCAACCCGAGAGATTCATGGGAATTGGAGAATCTTCGGATTTGATTCCCGGTGATGAATCAGACCCATGAACGTACGACGAGGCAATCCAAGACAAAGACGCCGAAGTGTGGCAAACCGCAATGGAAACCGAGGTGGGTTCGATGGATTATAATCATGTGTGGGAGTTGGTTGATCCACCTAATGGGGTAGAGCCCGTTGGATGCAAGTGGGTATACAAGAGGAAAAGAGGACCGGACGGAAGGGTAGAGACCTTCAAAGCAAGGCTTGTGGCCTGTGGCCTGTAGCTATGCTTAAGTCCATCCGTATTCTCTTGTCGATCGCTGCGCACTTAGATTACGAGATCTGGCAAATGGATGTCAAGACAGCTTTCCTTAACGGAAGTCTTGATGGGATCTATATGCGACAGCCCAAAGGTTTCGTTGAAAAAGGCCAAGAGCACCTCGTATGCAAGCTTAAGAGATCCATTTATGGACTTAAGCAAGCATCGCGTACTTGGAACAAGTGTTTTGATCAATTAATTGAGTCTTATGGGTTTGTGATCAAAACAAGTTCGAAAGTTGTGTGTACAAAAGATGTGACGGAACTGCGGTGGTATTCTTAGTATTATACGTAGACGATATTCTGCTCATTGGAAACAATGTAAAGGTATTGTCAGACGTAAGGGTATGGCTGTCAAATCAGTTTGATATGAAGGACTTAGGGAAAGCCGGTCACATCCTTGGGATCAAGTTCACTCGAGATCGCAAGAGGAGGATGTTGGGCTTATCGCAAGTTTCATACAAAGCCACTGTTTTGAAGCAATTCAGCATGCAAGATTCCAAGAAAGGTTTTGTACCTTTTAGGCACGGAATCCATCTATCTAAAGAAATATGCCCTAAGACGCAAGTGGAGATAGATGACATGAAAGACGTTCCGTACGTTTCGGACGTAGGAAGTCTTATGTATGCAATGTTGTGTACGAGACCGGATATCTGCTTTGCCGTGGGCATGAAGGCAAGATATCAAAGTAACCCCGGGAAAGCACATTAGATTGCAATTAAATGCGTTCTTTAGTTTCTGAAAAGAACTTAGTATGGAATGCTGATTTAACAATCAGACAATCTAATTCCCATGGGATACACGGACTCAAATTTCCAATCAGACATAGACTCCAAAATACCTACCTCGGGTAGTGTGTTTTGCATGGGAGAAGGAGCCATGATATGGAGAAGCGATTTGCAGAAATGCATCGCAGATTCGACCATGGAAGCCGAATAAGTAGTTGCTTGTGAAGTAGCGAAAGAAACGGTTTGGCTCAAGTACTTCTTAGTGGACTTGGACGTTGTTCCGAATTTGCCCGACAAGATAACTGTCTTTTGTGATAATGTCGGAGCAGTTGCAAATTCAAGGGAACCGAGAGCCCACAAGGCCAGCAAACACATTAAAAGAAAACACCATCTTATACGAGAAATCGTTAAGAGAGGAGATAAAGAGGTGGCAAAGATATGCGTCGGGGACAACCTAGTAAATCCATTCACAAAGGGTCTGCCTCTGAATACATTCGAGAGACATGTGGATGGAATGGGAGTCAAGACTATTGCCAATCTGCTTTAAGTATAAGTGGGAGGAATTATTAGGTTAGTGTAGGTTGACATGAGATGTCACGGAGAGCTACTACACTAAGACATGTGTGATGTATACTAAAAGCAGACTTTAAGTATAAGTGGGAGATTGTTGGAGTTATACGTGAAAGTATGCTTTTACTTTGTATAACTCGTGTATCAAACACTCGATTTATGAGAATAATTCTTTTATCACATTTGCTTTAGATATGATTGAATGTTGAATTTCTATTGCAAACTGTTCAATATATAGTACATGTTACAATGTAGTTAATGTGGTGATACCCGATCACGGAAGACAACATTAACAGTTTACTTGTAACTAAACGTACAATTCACGACCCAGGTGGAATTGAACAATCCGCCATGAAAGGTCGATGTGTAAGGCTCAGATTGGTCTGTCTTGACTAAGAGATTGCACTAGCACATTTAGTATGTGTTGAAGAGGTCCTACAGCGAGGATAAATTCTTCTGTTCTGAAAGGTGGAGAAATAGACCTCAGTGGTTGTTGATTTCTTAATCTCCGTCACTTAAATAGGACCGTGTGTGCTTAATGGTTACTGCTTTGATTCATGTTGGGTGAGAATTATTGTGACTTCGAACTTTGTGTCTTGGGAAGTAATATTAATCATACGACGGTTGCTAAGATTTAATACGGAGAAACGCGTGCGAGTACGGCTCGTGTGATTAGTCCCCTTGGTGGGCTCAGAAGTTTTATTGTACCAAATCTTGCAAGTGAAGAATTAGTTTCTTTGGTACGAATAATAATGTTGAGCTGTCTTTACTCCAAGGTGAAATATATTAATTAATTTAGAGCTATTCAGAAGCTTAATTAATTAATGGACTTGATAATCTTAAACGCGGGAAATAATAACCGGGAGCCCATATTATCGTAATATGGATTAAGATGGATAGTGCAATATTAATTTATTAGTGGTAATAATTAATATTAATGGGCTGAATTATATTGGGGCTCAATATTGAAATTCAGAAGTCCATTAGGAGGTCCAATCTTAATTCTCCTTAAGGCCCCTCAAGTAGCCCAATTAAGTAGCCCAATAATGATAAGGTGATTAAAATAAAAAGAAAATAATATGCTGATTTTTCTCTTTAATTTTCGAAAAATACATGATAAGGAGGAAAAAGATTTTGTTGATTTTCTTGGAAAGATATTATGCAAGATATGTATTCTAGGAATACAAGAATATCTCATATATTCAAGAAGATCCAAATCTTGGATTTTCTCTATGTAAATTTCGAAAACTACATATTTATTTAGGGGTGTGAGATTTTTGTGGAATATTTTATTTTGGAGAAAAGAATATATGAGATATATTCAAGATTTCTTAGAGATTAAGAAAAGATTTTCTCCAAGCCCATTAATCCTATAATTTTCGATCACCACCTCTTATAAATAGGAGATGATTATTTCATCTCCATGTACATAATTCCATGTGTTGGAAAAATCAAGAAGCATAGATATTTTTCTTTTTCCTTAGTTTATTAAATTGCTTGAAAACGTCTCCCACCGGCGATCAAGTGAGGTGAAAAGGGAAATACTTGAGAAGGCTTTGGGTTGATAGAACGAGATTACAAGTGTCCCGTATATCCAAAGGCCATTACTACGAGAGGTACGTTAATCGCATATTTACTTGTTTAATTCCGCCTAGTTAAATATGTGAAATTAATTTAACATGCATGATGATAATTAGTTGTTGGAATTATTATTTGAATTAATTAGGATTAATTCATGCTAGTAATAATTGTATTTAAATTCGTATTTAAAGTTCATCCCGAATAGATTCCGGGCACCCCTATTTTCCCAACACTTTAACACTCCACAAGTACAATTTAATAAAGGTATATGACTCAGGTACTCATCCCATAAGGACTTAAAATTGTTATAGTAATTAACTAGAGACAAAGAGCCTTGAGAGATATCACTAAGGGATTTTTCAACTAGATACACCCTAGTTAAATCAGAACACTCATAACGAACATTTAATTCACCCCATACCTCTTTTGCAGTGGAAAAATACTGCAAGGTTCGCTTAATATCTGGGGAGATGGAATTACAATCCACATCAGGACAAGGTCATTCACCCTAACCCACGCAACATGAATAACACGATCTTCTTCCGGTGTAGGAATCACGAGGGAGCCATCGATCAGTTTGAGCTTGTTCTTGACGTTTAATCCTCTACGAATGGCCTGGGACCAGGAAATAAAATTCGACGAGCCCACCAGAGGATCCATGACAATCGCAACTACTGGATTGTCATTGTGATGGAGCGCGAGAGGAGACAATGGATTGAGCCCAGGATTCAAAGAATCAGGGTTTTGATTCACAGCCATTTCGAAGAAATCCCGAAATTCGAACTATTCCCAAATTCGCCTGAAATTAGTACCAAACGTGATTCACCTGAAATCAAAAATACTCACAAAAATCGAACTCGCCAGAAATGAAGCTCGCAAGAAATCGCAATCGCCAGAAAATGCAATTGCCAGAAATCGCCCATAAGAAATTGACAGAAAATCGCCAAAAAAAAAACACCACGGAACTCGCCAGAAAACGCAAAGATTAACAATTGCGAAGCAATCAATCGGAACCACCGAGAAATCAGTCGGAATCGCCGAGAATTTAATTGGAATCGCGAAGAAATGATAACCGCCGGATGATTAGAACAATCAAGAAGCCGACGAAAATGGATTTTGGGGTAAATCCTCAAAATTGCGGAAAAGAAGAAACGTTAATTTCGAGAAGACGTTTCTTAACTTTCAACTGATACCATATTGAGAAATGAGTGATACTCTTCATTAAGGGATAAAATCTGTATTTGAGTTAAACTCAATTTACAAAAAAGTGAAAAGTAATATCCTTGGTAGTCATATTTATAGACTTGTCATATCTAACTAAAAGAAGTTGTTAAAACTAGTTTTAACACTTCTATAAGTAAAATAACACTTCTATATTTTTAACCAAAAACAACTAACACTTTTTACTATATATCAAATAAGTTAACCACTTATTTGATATATCTTTAGAAATATCCAGTTTTGACAACTATACACCTACGAAAAACCTTGTTAGCTTTGAGCCAATTCCACGTTCTGATGCAAATGAAAAATCAAAGGTATCATCCCAATTAAAAGAAAATAAAATTGTGTGGCGTTTTTACCAATTTTCTAATATTTCTTTAGCTAGTCATTCTTCAATTTTTGTTTTGTCCGACTTTTCCAAATTAAGAATTGATATTAGTTCGGTAATTGATTAAAGGAACCGACTGCTATTGAAGTATTTACGTTTTGATGCATTCATGCATCTCATGCATGCCATCATGCATGGCTCTATGCAGCTCCAAGATAGAAGGTTCAAGAAGAATCGAGATCGAGTTAGTTACGGCATGGTAGTTAGGTTGTTACAATTCATGCACTACAAAGTTAGTTACTAGTTAGTTACATTCCATGTGCCTTGCACATGCTTCTCCTTTCACTTGTATAAATACAAGCAGTGTACTCTTTACACACAGAGTAATAATAATCAAAGTTTAAATTACTCAAAATGAGAGAGAGAGATTGAGAGACTTTATCAACTGCAACTTGGAGATTACTTTGGGATAGATTGTCAACCAAATCAAACCTCCGTGGACGGAAGATCTTACATTCTCAAAAGGAAACATTGTGTTCTCTTTGTGAGTTAGAAATTCTAACGGGGAATTCGATTGTGAGATGGCTTAAAACGTTTGGTCAGAATGCTATGAATGGTTGGTGGCATTGCAAAACAAGGCAAATGAACATTTTATTCAAAATGGCTCATACTTAGCTAGCTATTAGTATTATATGATGAATTTCTGTTGTTTGGAAGAAAAGAAACTTGTTTATTTAATTTTGAAGGCACTAGGAGCATATTAGATGATGTGTTAAATGAGGCATATTAGATGATGTGTTAAATGAGGCTAAGATTAGGCTTTGTGAATGACGAAATATTTCAGAGGCAACCTTTTTTTTTTAAGTAGGATGATTTTATCGACACAAAGATGAGAACGGCATTGAGAATATTGCGAAATATTAAAAAAAAAAAAAAAACAGTAATTAATGGCACTATTAGAAAAAAAAAATATAGCTAAAGCCAGTTGCAACTAACTAAGATCTTATTAATGTTATGGATTACTCCAATAAGTTGTCATGTATTTGAAATTGGTCGAATTCTTTTCAACCTTTTGATCTTGGTCCTCTAAATTTATAAAATCAATATGTTTTAGAAGGTGAAATGATCTTAACCAATTTCAAAGAAAGAATAACTTATTGAACTGCAAAAGTTATCACCTCTTTTGTTTCGGAATTTAGGTGAGCGTGTGAAGTCATGATTTTATATTTACATGATGTAAAATCCTTGATGAATACTAAAATATGTGTTTGTTTTGGAATTTTGGTAGAGTGTGATTTTGCTTTATGTTAAATTATGTGTAAGAATAAAGTAGGATGTGTAAGAATAAGGAAAAGTATGAGTTAGAGAAAAATGATATTCCCTCTGTTACAATTTAGATTATCTTAAACTACGAAAAAACAGTTTTACTCTCTAAAAATCTGATCACTTCTAAACATCATTTATTTATATCTAATTGCACTACATTTTCCAATATATCATTTACTAATAAACTAAACTTCATTCAATAAAAAAAACGGACTAATGAACCATCAATTTTACACCTTTTAACACAAATAAATAACATTTTCATTAAAATCTACACTATTTGGATATAATTTGAACACCAAATTATAAAAAATACCCAAAATTTAACATACAAACTCTTTTTTACAAAACAATTTATAAAAACTCTTTTTACCCATTTTACTAGATGAAATGTCTCATATACCCTTTAATTTTTATTCCTATTTTTTTATTCCTTTCTCTCTTCCCACTCATATTCATTTTCCTATTCCTACTCCTATTCCTTTCCATATATCTTATTCCTATAAATAATATTATATTAATTCCAAAAATAAAAAAAATTAGAAATATAATATTATATTAATTCCAAAAAGAAATAAATTTAGAAATATAATATTATATAATTTTACCATTGATAATGAAAATAAAAAAAATTCAATATATATGTTTCGCAATAAATATTAGTTATTAATATTTTTATGAAATATAATTTTTTTTTATTATAATAAAATAAAATATTTTTCGTGTTATTATAAACACCGATTAGAAACACTTTATATTATTAATATTAATTAATAAATTGATATTGTCCATTTTTTATTTTTATTGAATTTCAACAAGTATTCTTGAAATATTGGAGACCTGATGGAGATTTGCTAAAACGACATTCTCAAACATAAATTCATAATGGAGTCGGGTCGAAACCACTTTTTAAGTCGTTTTACACTAGAAAAGACGGAAAAAATATTAATTTAAGTGATATTTAAACATTTAATATTTAATAAGTTTCAAAAAATACTATTAAAAGGTCGGAGCAAGGTTGGAGACAGGATACAGATTTGCTAAATTGGAATTTTCATTCAAATTTTTGCGACGGAGCTGTGTCGGAATCAATTTTTAGGCCGTTTTACCCTAGAAACGACTAAAATGATACATGGATTTGAGTTAAATCTATTTTTTAAATTTTAATCGAGTTTAACAAGTACTAGAAGAATCAGAGCATGGTAGGAGATAATACGGAGATTTGCTAAAATGATATTTTCAATCATAATTTTGTGTCAGATTCACTTTTTAGGTCATTTTACCTTAGGAACGACGAAAAAGATACATGGATTGAGTGACATGAACTTTTTAAAATTTATATAGCTTTGAAAAGTACTATTGAAAGGTCGGAGCATGGTTGGAGACTGGACGGAGATTTGCTAAAATGGAATTTTCATTCAAATTTTTGCAGCGAAGCTGTGCTAGAATCAATTTTTAGGATGATTTACCCTAGAAATGACTAAACAAATACATGAATTTGAGTGACATCTATTTTTCAAATTTTAATCAAGTAATCTACAAGAGTCGGAGCATGGTTGGAGACATGATGGAGATTTACTAAAATATTATTTTCAATCATAATTTTGTGACTGAGTTGTTGCTGAATTTTTAAGTCGTTTTACCTTAAGAACGACGAAAATTGTACATGAATTGAGTGACATCCATTTTTCAAACTCTTATTGAGCGTTAACCAGTACTATTGAAATGTCGGAGTACGGTCGGAGACAGGACGGAAATTTACTAAAATGGAATTTTCATTCAAATTTTTGCGACGGAGATGTGTCGGAATTATTTTTTAGGTTGTTTTACCCCAAGAACGACTAAACAAATACATGAATTTGAGTGACATCTATTTTATAAATTTTAATTGAGTTTTAACAAGTATTCTAGAAGAGTCGGAGTATGGTTGGAGATAATACGGAGATTTACTAAGCCGACATTTTTAATCATAACTTTATAACAGAGTTGTAGCGGAATTACTTTTTAGGTCATTTTACCTTAAGAACGACGAAAATTATAAATAAATTGAGTGACGTCCATTTTTCAAACTTTTATTGATTTTTGACAAGTACTATTAAAATGTCGGAGCACGTTCGGAGACAGGACGAAGATTTATTAAAATGAAATTTTCATTCAAATTTTTGTGACAGAGTTGTGTCAAAATCGACTGCCAGGTCATTTTACCCTAGGAACGACTAAACAAATACATGAATTTGAGTGATATCTATTTTTTAAATTTTAATCAAGTTTTAAAAAGTAATCTAGAAGAGTCGAAGCATGGTTGGAGACCATATGGAGATTAGCTAAAATAATATTTTTTATCATAATTTTGTGATGGAGTTGTTGCGGAATCCCTTTTTAGGTCGTTTTATCTTAAGAACGATGAGAATTATACATGAATTAGGTGACGTCCATTTTTCAAACTTTTGTTGAGTTTTGACAAGTACTATTGAAATGTCGGAGCACGGTCTGAGACAGGACGGAGGTTTGCTAAAATAGAATTTTTATTCAAATTCTTTTGACGGAGTTGTGTCCAAATTGATTTTTAGGTCGTTTTAGTCTAGGAGCAACAAAAAAATACATGAATTTGAATGACATCTATTTTTTAAATTTTAATCGAGTTTAATAAGTAAGCTAGAAGAGTCGGAGCATGGTTGGAGACTCGATGGAGATTTGCTAAAGCAGTATTTTTAATCATACTTTTGTGACGGAGCTGTTGTCAAAAACTTTTTTTTTAAAATGGACGCCACTCAATTAATGTATATTTGTCGTCGTTCCTAGGGTAAAATAATCTAAAAAATGATTTCGACAAAGCTCCGTCACAAAATTTTGATCAACAATGTCATTTTAAAAGTCTCTGACCGTGCTCCAACATTTAATTAATACTTGTCAAAACTCAATAAAAGTTTAAAAAATGGACCACATTCAATTCATGTATAATATTCATCTTTCTTAAGGTAAACGACCTAAAAAGCGATTGTGCTACAGCTCCGTCACAAAATTATGATGAAAATGTCATTTTAGCAACTCTCCCACCTGTCTCCAACCATGCTCTGCCTCTTCTATATTACTTGTTAAAACTCGATTAAAACTAAAAAAATATCACTCAAATTCATTTATTTTTTAGTCGTTCATAGGGTAAAAAGACCTAAAAATCAATCAGACACAGCTCCGTCGCAAATATTTGAATGAAAATCTCATTTTAACAAATCTCAATCCTGTCTCCGACCGTGCTCCAACATTTTAATAGTACTTATCAAAGCTCAATAAAATTTTGAGAAATTTTACGTCAATCAATGCATGTATAATTTTCTTCATTCTCAAGGTAAAACAAACTAAAAAGCGATTCCGCTACAGCTCCGTCACAAAATTATAATTACAAATATCATTTTAGCAAGTCTCCATCCTGTCTCCAACCATGCTCCGACTATTTAGATTACTTGTTAAAACTCGATTAAAAGTTAAAAAATAGATGTCACTCAAATTCATGTATTTATTTAGTCGTTCCTATGGTAAAAGGAACTAAAGATCGACTCTGACATAGCTCTGTCACAAAAATTTAAATGAAAATTCCATTTTAGCAAATGTCCGTCCTATCTCCGACCGTGCTCCGACATTTCAATAGTATTTGGTAAAGCTAAATAAAAGTTTGAAAAATGGACATCACTCAATTTCGCCGTTCTTAAGGTAAAACGACCTAAAAAGCGATTCCGCAATAGCTATGTCACAAAATTATGATTAAAAATATTATTTTAGAAGATCTCCATCATGTCTCTAACCATGCTCCGACTCTTCTAGATTACTTGTTAAAACTCGATTAAAATTTTAAAAATTGAAGTTGCTCAAACTCATGTATTTGTTTAGTCGTTCCTAGGGTAAAATGACCTAAAAATCGATTCTAAGACAGCTCCGTCGCAAAAATTTGAATGAAAATTCCATTTTAGCATATCTTCGTCCTGTCTCCGACCGTGCTCCGACATTTCATTAATATTTGTCAAAAATCAATAAAAGTTTGAAAAATGAATGTCACTCAATTCATTTATAATTTTCGTCGTACTTAAGGTAAAACGACCTAAAAAGTGATTTCGCTACAGCTCCGACACAAAATTATGATTAAAATATCGGCTTAGCAAATATCCGTATTATCTCCAACTATACTCCGACACTTCTAGATTACTTGCCAAAACTCGATTAAAATTTTAAAAATAGATGTCACTCAAATTCATGTATTTGTTTAGTCGTTCCTAGGATAAAACAACCTAAAAATGATTCTGACATAACTCCGTCGTAAAATTTTGAATGAAATTTTCATTTTAGCAAAAATTCTTCCTGTCTCCAACCGTGCTCCTACATTTCAATAGTACTGGTTAAAGCTCAATAAGAGTTTGAAAAATGGACGTCACTCAATTCATGTATAACATTCGTCTTTAGGTAAAACAACCTAAAAAGCAATTTTGCAACAGCTCCGTCACAAAAATATGATTAAATATATTATTTTAGTAAATCTCCATCATGTCTCCAACCGTGCTCCGACTCTTGTAGATTACTTGTTAAACCTTGATTAAAATTTGAAAAATAGATGTCACTCAAATTCATGAATTTGTTTAGTCATTTTTAGGATAAAACGTCCTAAAAATCGATTCTGACACAACTCCGCCGCAAAATTTTGAATAAAAATTCCATTTTAGCAAATTTCCGTCCTGTCTCCAACCATGCTCCAACCTTTCAATAGTACTTTTCAGAGCTATATAAAATTTAAATAGTTCATGTCACTCAATCCATGTATCTTTTTCGTCGTTCATAAGGTAAAACGATAAAAAAATGAATCTGACACAGCTCCGTCACAAAATTATGATTGAAAATATCATTTTAACAAATCTCTGTATTATCTCCTACCATGCTCCGACTATTCTAGAGTACTTGTTAAAACTCTATTAAAATTTTAAAAATAGATTTAACTCAAATTCATGTATCATTTTAGTCGTTCCTAGGGTAAAACGACCTAAAAATCGATTCCGACACAGCTCCGTCGCAAAAATTTGAAAGAAAATTTCATTTTAGCAAATCTCTGTCCTGTCTCCAACCTTTCAATAGTATTTGTTGAAACTTATTACAAATTAAATATTTGAATATCACTTAAATTAATATATTTTTTCGTCTTTTCTAGGGTAAAACGACTTAAAAAGTGGTTTCGACCCGACTCCGTCACGAAATTATGTTTGAGAATGTCGTTTTAGTAAATCTCCGGCAGGTCTCCAATATTTCAAGAATACTTGTTGAAATTCAATAAAAATTAAAAAATGGACAATGTCAATTTATTAATTAATATTAATAATATAAAGTGTTTTTTATCGGGGTTTATAATAACACGAAAATTATTTTATTTTATTATAATAAAAATAATATTATATTTCATAAAAATATTAATAATTAATATTTATTGCGAAACATATATAGTGAAAAAAATTATTTTCATTATCAATGGTAAAATTATATAATATTATATTTCTAAATTTATTTCTTTTTGGAATTAATATAATATTATATTTCTAAATTTTTTTATTTTTGGAATTAATATAATATTATTTATAGAAATAAGATATATGAAAAGGAATAGGAGTAGGAATAGAGAAAGGAATAGGAATGGGAAGAGAGTAGGAATAAGAATTAAAGGGTATATGAGATATTTCATCTAGTAAAATGGGTAAAAAAAAAAGTTTTTATAAATTGTTTGGTAAAAAAGAGTTTGTATGTTAAATTAAGGGTAAAAAAGATTTGGTCCCTAATCTAAATCGTAATGGAGAGAGTATGTAAATAATAAAGTGAATTGTATTGGGAAAAAAAATATTTTAAAATTGTATAAAATAAATTGTGTTGGAAAAAGTAATAATAGGTTTTATTGTATATATGGATGTACGTACATGTAAAAATTAAATTTTAAATCTCCAACTCGAATGAGACAGGGACCGTAAAGTTCTTATTTTATTCTAGTGAATCCCAAAATAAACATAGCCAAGTATTATGTCACAGCAGAAAGTCTGCCTCATGCATAAAATTACTATCCAAAAATATTTTGTTAACAATTATGCATGCCACTCACCATGTCACATCTTTTCTTGGTTTGCTCCAGCTGTAGACTTCTTATATATGTACTTCTGGTTTAATTGTTGGTAATGGAAGTATGGTATATATTTATCAAACATATTTATACTAGATACATGTGTTTTGCTCCACCTCATACATGTGCTTTATGTAATATTGTCTTTAATACTATTGATCATAAGCCTTTTATGTGACATTGTAGGCTCCTTGTGATTCTACTTATGATACACATATTCTTTTAGGTAAAATTGTATTTTTAATCCTAAAAGATTGAGTTGTTGGGGAAATCGGGGTGCCCGAATCTATTCGAAATGAAATTTAAATACGAATTTAAATCTAATTATTACTAGCATGAATTAATCCTAAATTAATTCAAATAATAATTAACCAACAAAAAAATATTTCATATCAATGAATATAATCACATAAAATTTTACGGCGGAAAACTAAGAATTAATTTCATGTGAATACATACCTCTTGAAGCGACGTCCAACCGAGATAAATGGGACAAGCGTCATCTTCGCCCTATTCGTTCACCGGTGGGAAGCGCTCACGAACAATTTAATATAATAAGGAATAAATAAAATATTTATTTCTTTCGATTTTTCTAACTCATGGAATTGTGTAACTGGAGATGAAAAAGCCATCTCCTACTTATAGATGAGGGTGGCCGAAAATTTGAGGGAAATATGGGGAGATAAAATCTATTTCTTGGCCTCCAAGAAATCTTGAATATAACTTCTATATTTTTTTCTCCATAATAAAATATTCCACAAAAATCTCACCCTCCTATCTAATAGGTAATTTTCAAAAATTTCATGGATAAGAATACAAAATTCGGATCTTCTTGAATTTATGAGATAATTTTGTTCTTTCCAAGAAAATTAACAAAATCTTTTCTCTCCCATATATACAATTTTAAAAAATAATATGAAAAAATCAGCAATAATAATTTTCTTTTATTTTAATCATCTTATTGTTATCGGGCTACTTATTGAGCTACTTGAGGAGCCTTTAGGAGAATTAAGATTAGACCTCCAATGGGCTACTGAATTACAATATTGAGCCCCAATATTATTCAGCTCACTAATATTAATTAATGTCACTATCAAATTAATATTGCACTATCCATCTTAATCCATATTACAATAATATGGGCTCCCGGTTATTATTTCTCGTGTTTAAAATTATCTAGTCCATTAATTAATTGAGCTTCTGAATAACTCTAAATTAATTAATATCTTTTACTTTGGAGTAAAGACAGCTCAACATTATAATCTGTACCGAAGAAACTAATTCTTCACTTGCAAGATTTGATACGATAAAACTTCTGAGTCCACCAAGGGGACAAATCACACAAGCCGTACTTGCACACGTTTCTCCGTATTAAATCTTAGCAACCATCGTATGACTAATATTACTGCCCAAAACACAAGGTTCGAAGTCACGATGATTCTCACCCCAATAACTATTAACCACACACGGTCCTGTTTAAGTGACGGAGATTAAGAAATCAATAACCACTTAGGTCTAATTCTTCACATTTTAGAACAGAAGAATTTATCCTCGTTGTATGTCCTCTTCAACACATACTAAATGTGCTAGTGCAATCTCTTGGTCAAGACATGTCAATCTGTGAATTACACATCGATCTTTCACGGCAGATTGTTCAATTCCATCTGGGTCGCGAATTGTACGTTTAGTTACAAGTAACTGTCAATGTAATCTTTCGTGATCTGGTAACACCACATTAATTACAATGTAACACATACTATATATTGAACGGGTTGCAATAAATATTGAACGGGTTGCAATAAATATTTAACATTCATTCATATCTAAAGCAAATGTGATAAAATAATTATTTTTATTAAACAAGTGTTTAATACATGAGTTATACAAAGTAAAAACATACTTTCACTTATAACTCCAACATGAGTCCATTTTAAAAGGGTTATTTTTTCGGCATTTCAGTTTCATGATTTTTTCCAACACTTCTAACCCCAAAATAAATTCAAGTTTTGATTCGGAGAGAATTGGTAAATTACAGTTTTAATATCAAAATAATGTGGTAAAGTTGTCGTTTTGGTATAAAAATAACGAATGATGCCAAAGTTAATTTAAAAATATTATTAAAAAAAATGTTGGAAAAAAAATTAATATATGATCATGATTTGAATAAAACAGTAAATCAGAAAACACTGATTAAACTGCTTTTGTGCTTTAGTACAAAGGTGTAATAATAAGACGGGCTAGCTTACTATACGACAACAACACCACATGTGATCCAATTCACCAAAAGCAACTTTAGTTGAGTAAATCAAGCCTTTTAGTTTTTATTGAACTATAATTCACCACAACTTTAATTGAGTTCATTTCAGCCGTTTATTTTTATTGAATTATATTTGAAAGTATTTCATTTCAGTTAAAAACTCGAATTTATAAAAAAAAAAAAAATGAAATCAGTTCATTCACATTAATTTATTTTAACCCTTCTTATCACTTATGGATTGTATTATCAACTCTTAACATTTTTCATCACTTGTGAATAGCATTCTCAACTCTATCCTTTAGTGAAAAAAGTTTATCGAGTTGGCAAATTAATATGAGTGAAATCGTTTTTAACTGGATTTTAAAATGCAAGTGTGGGTGTGGGGCAAAAGCTCTAATACTATATAAAAAAAAAAAAAAAATATATATATATATATATATATATATATATATATATATATATATATATATATATATATATATATATATATATATATATATCATCTAAAAACTCAAACATATAAAGGGGTATTGAATCAATTCATTTATATAAATTAATTCGGGTAACTTTGTTGTGCAACCTAGGGCTCGGCTTGGCTGTGGTCGAGTCCATGAAACATAGGATGTGTGGCAAGGGCCAACTCGATATATATAACCAACCTTCCACCATCGTTAATTAATTCCCCTCATCACTTTGCAATCAATTAATATATTCATACTTTTTCTTCTTCTCAATATGTTTGCTTTCGGCTGGCATGGCATTCCGGGGGAGCCTCCATTCAAGTAATTTTAATATTATTTATCATGCAAAAACTTATATTATTATATATTTTCATTTGTTTATGGGTTACACAAATCATTGAAAGAATTATATTTATGTGTGTGTGTGTTATAACGTTAGTTAAACTTGAAATGTTGATACTATTAGCTTTTAGTGTTTTTAATTTATGAATATATTCTTTTTTTTTTTTATTATTATGCGCAGATGGAAGCGCTAAATATCACCACTATGAAGGATGATCGAGAGGTATTACATGAAACCAATTAATGGGAGCTCGTAAAAAATCATCTCCACACCTTTTATTTTATCCTTGTTCACAAGGGTAGTGCTACCTTACTAAAGTACTCCTCATGTCATCGAGTCCACTTTAAATATATTTTTGTTTTTAATTATTGTGTCATGTAAGTAATAATAATTGCGAGTTTTAAATATTCACTATTTTGTTAAGCGTTTTATTTGTATTTGTTCAGTCTTATTTTTTCCGTATAATTAATTTTAAATTTTTTATTGAAAAAAAAAATCCCCTATTAATGAGTACAATTATAATTACAGCAAGGAAAAAAAACTCTCCAAGATTTCAAAACTTCTTTTTTAACCACAACACAATCTAGGATCAGCATTAGTCCTCAAAAGAGAAATTAGAGAAGTGATGATTTTTCAGATTGTATATATTTTTCATTTGTGTATATAAGATAATAAGATATACTCCCTCCAATTCGATTTTGATTTCCACTTTCAAAGTGGTTCGGGTTTTAATAAATGAACTGTTTATTAGTATTTGTAGGTATAAAGTAGATTTTTAAAAGGGATAAGAGTTGTTTATTAGCATTTGCGGGTATAAAGTTGATAAAATAGTAGCATAAGTGTAAATACATGATGTTTTTAAGGGGTAAGTTAAAATGAGCAGTGTTTGCTTCTTGCTATTTTTGGTAAGTAGAAAACAAAAAAAAAATCTTCATTTTATGGTAATACGGATAATAAAAAATGAATCGGAGGGAGTAATAATTATTTATACTTACTATTTATTAATGTAATAAAACATATAAAAATGCAATAAATAGTCTAATGTAATAAAACATATATATATATATATAAATATATATATATAACAAAAGAATATATAAAAATATTATCTTTACACTACTACAAATTTTAATAAGAATATAAGTGCTTGCCGTATAGAGATCCCTTAAATATATGTTACTAGTACAAAACCCGCATAACACGCGGGGTTGTAGATAATTTTTATTTGAAATAATAATATTGTACAAAGGGTCATTATAATTTTTATAAGTTAAATTTATAAATTGGCAAAGTAGAGATTTATAAATTTGTCCAGTTTTTTAAATAAAATTATGTAATAGAAAATAAGTATAATGATAAATTCCTAAATTCCTGATATATATTTAAATATAATAATTATGGTATTACAAATTAACCAAAAAAAATTAACCATTCACCTCTTGATCATTTAATTAACCGCTGCATTAACTTGTAAATGTGTATAAAAAATTAACATATCATTAATGCAATTTTGTTTTGTGATGGTCCAATCAAAATTGAATAAAATAAAAATAAGTATTTTTATGTAAGGTAATTCTGTAAAATGGAGTATAATTGTCGTATTTTGTTAATAGGGAGTTTGAGATTGCTGTCATTTCGTGGTGGAATTTGAGCCTTACGTGGCATTGTGGTCTTTTATAAGAAGAAGTATAACAAAATAAAATGGATTTAGTTGGGTTCGAACAAAAAACCTTAAGGAATCTTTTTTTAATTATGTTTACCAGTTAAGCTAACTATTAATCATTATGAAATTTGAATATTTATTGTATATTACTCGAGTTAAAAAAAAAAAAAAACTTACTCCTTCTTTGTTTTTTTCCACAATATTTTAATGTTGTTTCTCAATTATTTGTCCACACATAAATGTCTAATTGTTAATAATATTTTATTTCATTTCGACTGATAACAATATCTTTTAAATAGATTGTAATATATAATGTTATAACATTGAATACTGTGATGATATTTTAATAAAATATAAAATTTTAAATTAATTTTGCGAATAAACCGTAAAACACGGGGTACTCATGTAGTTAATCAGAACGGAGTGTTTTTTAGGGTCAATGATGGACACATCCTTGACATTTTCAACAATAAATCGGCAAAAGATTAAAAAATAAAATATGAAATTTCGATTAAGATCTGAAGAATCGATTTTTTTAATCGAGTATTTAATATTAATTTATAATTTAAATTGTAAAATGAGTATGCATATAATTATAAATTTATGTTTAATTATTTTATTTGTTTGAAAGTTTCAAACTTCTTCGGCATACATACACACATATGAGGTAGTTTCTTACCTCTTAAAATATATCCTATAATTTAGGAACTTAATATAAATTTAAAGTTTCATAAAAATTATCCAAATAATTTGGAAATATAATTATATGAAAAATAGTGGACAATAAATCTTTCAACCAACAAATCTTTCCTACCATCAAAATGTGATATCGTGTGTGAATAATTTAAAAAAAAAAAAAACAAATTGTTTTAAAGGGAAGTAATGAGAAAGCAGAAGTTCGAAATGGGAAAAGAATATATATATATATATATATTTTAGGGCTTCTTATATCTTATCTATATTATATATATATAAGGGCTTCTTATATCTTATCTATATTATATATATATATATATATATATATATATATATATATAAAATATAGTATAGATAAAATAACGTGCAACAAATTGAAAAATTAAATATAGAAGAAATTTTTACTGTGAATTCTCAGGCAAATTTTCAGTAGAATTGAATATAGAGGATCTACATCGACAATTAAAGGAAGCAAAAGTGGCTGAATTGATGGTGGAAGCAGAAGTAGAGAGTATGAAATATAAAACGGTGAAGAAGAATTAAAAAGAGATTGACACAACACTTGCTATAAATGATGACAGTCAGGCAAGAAATTTTAAGTCTATCGAAACATTCATGCCGAGAGTTTTTCAAAGCAGACCGTATTGTTGAATCCGAAGAGAAAAAAGATCTATTCTTAAAAAAAAATTAACAGAGAAGTTTACGTCGACTAAATTAATTACTGCGAAAATATACACAAACAGCGGGGTGGAGAAGATTAATTACTGGGAAGATATACACAAACGGTTGTGAGTGGGTTAGGAGTTTCAAAATTGGATATGGAGATTTAAAAAAATCATGTTGAAATAAAAATAAAATAAAAGAAAAATTTAAAAACCGTTTAAAGGGGCTCATGAAATTGCAGGATTTTAAAATATAAGAAATATAGAGATGCCACGAAGGAATGAGAAGATTGACAAATAGAAGGAGTTATGATTCTTTAATTTCTTTTTAAATAAGTACCTGATGAACTCGAAAATACTAATATTTTTTAGTCTTGTAACTTATGAATGTTGCAAAAGGAAATGTCGAACAATATATTTTAGTTTTGGCCAATGTATGCCAAATTGGTCTGAACAATTTAAAATCTCAAGTGTCACTCACGCGAGAACTGAAAAACAGTGTTTTTATCTTTATAATTAAGCACAAAACTTTTCAAGTTATACAAGTTTAGGTCATATTTAATCGGAATCAACCCAAAGAGAATTAAATTTAGGCCTGTGTATCCTTTCATTTCCATTTTATTTCTCCAATTGTAGAAACATGAAAATTGGATACCGTATATTCCAATTGTCTAATGCTATATTGTTCATCACTGGAAAAGAGAAATCGTAAAAAGCAAAGCGAAGATATTGATTTCGCAACTGTGAATCATTATGTTAAAAATTCATAATTTATATATTGCATCATCATGTATCTAAAATCTTAGTATATCAAAAAAAATTGAGTTTTCAATAATACGATAAATACATCATATTGATATTTTCGTTATTTTTCTCTTTCAATAAGGGAGTATCCTTTTTCTAAAAAAGAACTTATTAAAATATAAAAATGGGTATATGGTGGGGGTGGGTCTGACAAAACAAAGGCAATCATTTTATTAAATAGTACATATTTTAATAAAAGTAGAACTCCTTGCAGAGATCCCTTAAATATCTACTATTTTTTAATAATTAAGTATTTAATGAATTTGAAAAAAAAAATTATTTTGGCTCGTAACTTATGTGGGTTGCAAATTAAGAATATTAATTTTAAGAACTTGTAAATAGGACAACACTTTGAATTTAGGATAGGTTATGCCAAATTGGTCTGGATCTCAAACTAAAATCGCACGTGGATCTCTCACGTGGATTGTAAATAGGGTTTTGATCCGTATAAACAAAGGAATATATTTTTTAGTTCGTGTAAATAAATGTAAGTCAAAACTACTCAAATTAGATAAAATTGGCTCGAATAAGCCTAATTTGGCTAGAAGATATTATATATACATTACCTCATTTACATAAAAACTTTATCTGTAATTAGTGAGTAACCTATCCATTTTTAAATTCACCCAAAAAAAAGTGATTGATTTTATATTATTGTCGGATGCAGCATTCTCTGGAAACACGTAATCAATGGGCCGGAATAACTTGGGCTCGATAAATTTGGACTCAGTGACTTAAGGAAATAATTTCAACTCATGAGCCTTAAAAAGACCTGGGCTGAATTTCTCATTGGACGCGGATATTTAACCACTCCCCCCATTCAGTAGTTCACCACCTCTTTATTTTCTACTTTTCAAAACACTCTTGAGAAGATCGAATTACCCTTATTCATATTTAAAGCTATTAAAAAAGATGAGTTCACCCCCCCAAATCAAAGCACACAGAATTCGAACGGATTTGACGAGGAGGAAGTGAAACTTGTTCAAAACCAAAAAAATCTTGCAAAAAAAAGTAAAACTTGAATATCACTCACTTTTTTGTCTCAATGGTTGAAACTCATGATTCCCAACATACATACATAAGTTCTCTTCATTTTTTGCAATCCTAGGATAAAGTTTGAACACATGTGGATACTATTTTTTGTTTATTTGATGATTTTTATGAATATTAATATTGTTTGTGTAGTTAAAACGTTATAGGAGCGAATATATGTTGGTTATACTTGGTTTACACATTTATTTTTTCGTATTTGCATGTTCACAATGTTTGGTTTTTCGAACAAAGGAACATTTTACTAAAAAAAATTCCGAACAAATGTACATTGTTCGGAAAAAAAATCCAAACAATTATGTTTGGACAAAAAATATGAACAAACGAAATTTTTTTGGAAATTTTTTCCAAACATTGTCTTGTTGTTCGGAAAACCAGTGTTGAACGCTGCTACATGACGATTTTTCATTCTTATATGCAAAATTCAATATTCTACAATAATTCTACAATTCATACTTCTAAAATCATGTAATATTGATATATTAAGCAACAAAAACACATTCTAAATAAGTTTTCAACATTTAAACTAACCTAAACTTGAAAAAACTAGACGGAGATGACACAGGACGAGCGACGGGCGGCAACAATGAGCATAGACATGGGGCGGCAACAACGATGGTTTGTTGACGTATTATGTTTGAAGTTTGAAAGAAGAGGGGTGTAGTTACAAGAATGAAAGATGGATTTTGGAGATGATGGGTAATTTCGGAAAATTGTGGACGGTAAACTGAACAAAAGGGTAGTGAACTAAAGTAGGTGGTGACCAACTAAAAAATGGGGGGAAGAATATCCATATCCTATCTCATTGTTTAGTTCTATGCCTACTCAATATGGGCCTTCAATCAATCAATAGATTATAAATAAATTATTGTATTTTTTTCAGATTTAATGTTGTTTTTTGCCTAAAATTAGGGGCTAAATTTAATAGAGAATGTGGGAGGATTTAGGCAAAAACATCAATAGTGAAAGCTTTAAATGAAGTGATAAATGTTTGAGAGAGTGATTTAGTGTTCTTCATGATTGAAGAAATGAATGTGTAAAGCAATAAATGGGAGGAGACTTGTCAGGGTTTTTAGACACAGGACTTAAGTGTTTTTCTTTGTATATTGATGAATAGTTATGTTTTTTGTACATGAGGATACCTATTTATAGGTTTTACATGGGGGGTATTTTGGTCATTTCTGACCTCGGAGGGAACCGTGACATTTAATGCCTGCAAATCCCTGATATGGCGCGGGTGCCCGTTCGTCCTTTTTACAGACCTCTGACCACTCCGGTTCCGCCACGTGTCTCTGGGCGAAGATCCTCTGAGTAATTTTCCAATTTGTATGGTATATTCCCTTTGTCCTTGCGTACGGAGACGACTCTTTACCATATTTAGGTCGATCTTGTCGGATTCGGCCACGTGCTCGAAGGATCTTTAAACGTAAAGATAAGGTGAAGGTCGGAACGGGGGCGGTGCTTTGCCCGTTTGTTCCGACCTCTTAATGGGAACGGGCTAGGTGTTTCCGTGAACGGGTGATTGGACGTCGGGCTCTTCGTTTGGGTGAAGTGGTCGGGTTTGAGCAACTTTCGATGTGCCAGACTTGGCCATTGTCATGTGGCTGGGTTTGACTTTTGTGAGATCGGCATCGGCCTCTAGAGATATTCAGTGAGGTCAGTTGGGATCAGCGAATTCTGCTAAAGAACGGGATCGGCCGTTTCGCGTGGTGGAAGCTCTGACCGACCTCTTTGGTCTCTTTGGAGGTCAGATGTCGACCTCTGGGGTTTCCTTGTGATATAATCCTTGGGCTCACAATTATTATGGTCACAACCAATGTTTTTGACAAAATAAATATTAAAGTTTTTTATACTTATTGTATTTTTTAGATTTATATGAAAAAATTTGGGTATAATTTCTGATTTTTTTTAGAAAAATTTAAGAATAAGGGCTTATTTTATTTTTGAGTTCTATTTGATCATCACTTATAAAATCAAGGGTTTGTTATTTGAGGGAAAGGACTCCATCGTCTAATTTTCCTAAGAATAATAGTTTATTTGATCCAAAGTGAAAAAATAAATAAATTGAATATTAAGTGAAACAGTGCCACTTAAAGCCCCTAATAATATTAGTACTAATGATCAAATATATTCCTTTACTTACTCAATCATTCATTGGGACTATATAATTAGGGGGGGGTGGGGGGTGGGATCGAAATATATATTTTCAATTTTTTAAAATTTACTTTATCCACATAAAACAAGTCTTTATTATTTATAGAGTCAAATAATGAAGGGCTCCAATGTCCTTTTTTTTATTCAAATTGTGGGATTACTTGAGTCAAATAAAATTAAAGTTCCTAAGTGCTCTACAACGGTTAAAGAAAAATCGTCAACGCAACGGTTAAAGGAAAAAAAAACATTCATCTCATTTCTTTCAATATCTCTTTTATTCCATGAGAAACAAAATAGGGAACTTTATTCAACTTGTTGTTGAAAAAAGAAGTTATTGTATATTATTTTCTCCAAGGGCATCATTAATGTGGTGTCTAAGTGAAGAGTCATATGTGAAGTATCTAATCTGTTGTGCTTGAGTTCCAATAGAAAGCTGTGTTGATAAAGTGTTAGCCGTGAGAGTTGGTCATTTTGGGGTACCAGAGGAGTTGGACCAGATGAGACTGACCAGAGGAGTCTGGCAAAGGAGGAAGACCAGAGGAATCTGGTAGAAGAGACCAGAGCCAGATGAGTATGACCAGAGCCAGAGGAGGTCAAGTCATCTGATCTGATTATCGTTACACCAAATTGAAGCTAACGCGAAGGCGGTTCTAACTGAATCAACTGAAGCGGTTATTGAAGTCGTTAGCCAGCTGGATAACTACCTATCATATAAGAATTCGTTACAAATCGAATCTAGGGTTCAATTCAATCTCTGTAACTTTACACAGGGTACTTCTCAACTGAGAGAAGAGAGAACGAGTGAATAATCACAGACACTGAGAGATATTTGTGAGATTGAGTGAATTGTAAATTCTCTATTCTTCTTAGTGAAAGATCGATCCTTTCTGATCCCGTGATGTAGGAGTATTTTTCTCCGAACCACATAAATCTGGTGTTCTTAATTTCTGTTGATTTTAATTTCATTCTTAAGCTGTTGTCATAATTCCGATTCCCGATTACAAGTTTTCTTGTGAATCAAAACCAATTAACAAGTAGCGCCGTCTGTGGGAAGCAATCATGGCTACTACTAAGTTCGACATTGAGAAGTTCACAGGGAAGAACGATTACAGTTTATGGAAGATTAAGATGAAGGCTCTCCTGGTACACAACGGTGTGTACGAAGCCTTGTTGCCACCGGATCAGGTGGCTACTGGAACTAATACGACGAAGGTGGAGGAGAATAAGAGGAAAACGCACAGTGCGCTTATCTTGTGTCTTGGGGATAAACCGTTGAGGGAAGTATCGAAGGAGAAAACCGCTCTTGAAGTCTGGAATAAACTAGAGCAGTTATACCAGACCAAATCTGTTAGGAACAAGTTATACATGAAACAGAAGCTTCAAGTCTTCAAGATGAGTGAAGACAAGAATCTTGGTGATCAGTTGGACGAGTTCAACAGATTGGTGGATGATCTGGAGAGTTTGGATGTTACTATTGATGATGAGGACAAGTCATTAATGCTGTTTAATTCTCTACCTAAGTCTCTGGAGAATTTCAAAGATGTCTTGCTATTTGGAAGACAAGATCAGGTGATGTTTGATGATATTCAAACTGCCCTGAAAACCAAGTTTCTACAGATCCAGACTGGAGGGAAGAAGTCTGCTGAAGGATTGAATGTTCAATCCAAGAAGAAGAAGGGGTTTCAATCCAAGAAGAAGGATGGTGGAAAAGGGAATAAGGGTGGGAAGAAATCTGATTTTGTTGAGAAGAGAAAGTGTTTCACTTGCCACAAGGAAGGTCATCTGAGAAAGAATTGCCCTGAAATAAGGAAGAAAGACAATCAAAATGACCAAGATGGAAATGCAGCTGTGGTGGAGGTTGAAGGGTATGATAGTGCAGAAGTCTTGATGGTTAGTCATGAGAGACTAAGTCAAGAATTAGTCCTAGACTCTGGTTGTACTTTTCATATGTGTCCACATGAAGACTGGTTCCTGAATCTTGAGAAGCTTGATGGAGGTCTTGTTCTTTTGGGTAATGATGAGAGATGTAGAGTACAGGGATCTGGTTCTATCAAAATCAAGATGTTTGATGGAGTTGATAGGATCTTATCTGAGGTAAGATTTGTACCTGACCTGAAGAGAAATCTTGTTTCTCTTGGTACTTTAAATTCTAAAGGTTTTGAATTCGAGACAGACAAAGGAGTTCTGTCAATAACCAAGTCTGGAAGGATTGTTATGAAGGGTATGATTAAGAATGGTTTGTATACTTTGATACGAGGAACAGTAACAGGATTAGCTGATGTTGCTATGGAGTCTTCTGATGTCAACTTGTGGCATAAGAGATTGGCACATGTTGGTGAGAAGGGTCTGGTGGAGTTATCCAAGAAGGGAGCAATCCCTGGAAAGAGGATATGTAAGTTGGAATTATGTGAGAGGTGTGTTATGGGGAAGTCAAAGAAGCAAGCATACCAAAAGCGGAAGCATACCACCAATGAGGTTATGGATTACATACATTCTGATGTATGGGAACTAGCAAGGGTATCAACTCATGGTGGAGGCAGGTATTTCCTTACCCTTATTGATGATTATTCTAGAAAGGTTTGTGTTTACATTCTCAAACAGAAGAGTGATGTCTTCTCTAAGTTCAAAGAATGGCTGACTGAACTTGAGAATAAGAGGGGCAGAAATATTAATCACTTAAGGACTGATAATGGGCTTGAATTCTATCAGAAGAGTTTCAACAATTTTGTAGGAAGAAGGGTATTACTAGGCATAAAACTGTTCCCTCAAACCCCCAGCAGAATGGTCTAGCTGAGAGAATGAACATAACTATTCTGGAAAGGGTTAGGTGTATGTTATCTGATGCTCATTTACCTAAGAGTTTTTGGGGCGAAGCTGTTAACACAGTTGTGTATCTCATTAATAAAGTGCCATCATCTGCTATTGAGTTTAAAAACCTATATGAGATCTGGTATGGAAAGATGTCAGATTACTCAAAGTTGAAAGTGTTTGGATGCCTAGCTTATGTTCATGTGAAACAAGACAAACTTGAACCTAGAGCTTTAAAATGTGTTTTCATTGGGTATCCAAATGGTGTTAAAGGATATAAATTGTGGTGTCTAGAGCCTGGGAACCAGAAGTGTATTACCAGCAGAGATGTAGTGTTCAAATGAATCACAGATGGGATACAAGTCTGGTGGAGGTGATGGAGAGCCAATAGCTGAAGAGATAGATGGTGTTATTTCTGAGCCAATTACTCAAGTTGAGGTGGAGCCTGATTATGATAAAAGGGATAGCTCATCTGGTTCTGAACCAGAGCATGAAGCAGGAGATAATGAGTCATCTGATGAGGATATTGCACCAGTAGAAGGGGAGGAAGAAGTGCTAGAAGCAGACTTGAGAAATTATAGTCTGACAAGAGACAGACCCAGAAGACAAATACATCCTCCTGCAAGATTTGATCATGTTGATCTGGTCTCCTATGCACTTGTTACAGCAGAAGCCATAGTATACCAAGAACCTAAAAGCTATAAAGAAGCCCTTGAGTGTGATGATAGGGAGTCATGGATTACAGCCATGACAGAAGAGATGGAGTCTCTAAAGAAGAATCATACCTGAATTCTTGTTGACAAGCCAGCTAAGCAGAAGCTAATCAGTTGTAAATGTCTGTTTAAATGAAAGCTTGAGTCTGGTGTGAAGGATCAAGTGAGGTTTAAAGCTAGGTTAGTGGCCAGAGGATTTACTCAAAGAGAAGGGATTGACTACAATGAAGTGTTTTCACCTGTGGTTAAGCATTGTTCAATCAGATTACTTCTGAGCAGAGTAGTCCAAGATGATCTGGAGCTACAACAACTTGATGTGAAGATAACTTTTCTGCATGGCGATCTTATTGAGAGTCTATACATGCACCAGCCAGTAGGGTTTGTTGAAACAGGAGGAGAAGGAAAGGTGTGTCTACTCAAGAAATCTTTGTATGGCCTCAAGCAAAGTCCGAGACAATGGCACAAGAAGTTCAATGAATTATGCTATCCATTGGTTTTGTAAGAAACAACTATGACACTTGTGTATATCTGAAAAAACAAGGAAGTAATGTGATAGCCTATCTTCTGATCTATGTAGATGACATGCTTATTGCTAGTAAGAGCCTGTTGAAAATTCAGAGTATCAAAAGGAAGCTAAGTGTCAGATTTGATATGAAGGACATGGGAAATGCTAAGAGGATTCTTGGAATTGATATTCTTAGGGACAGAGCAGCTGGAAGACTATTCTTATCCAAGAAGAGTTACATTGAAAAGGTCCTGAAGAGGTTTACCATGCATGAGAGTAGGTCTGTGTCAACTCCTCTGGGACAACAATTCAAACTATCTAAGGAGATGGAAAAAGAAAAAAAAGAAAACTATGATGAAAGTACCTTATGCAAATGGGGTTGGAAGCTTGATCTATGCTCTGGTCTGCAGCAGACCAGACTTAGCTTATTCATTGAGTATGGTAAGCAGATACATGTCTAATCCAGGAAAATTACATTGGGAAACTTTGAAATGGATATTCAGATATCTTAAAGGGTCATCTGATTTGGGTTTGATGTTTGAAAAGATGACTGACCAGAAAAGTCCACTAGAAGGGTTTGTAGATTCTGATTTTGCTGCTAATCTGGATACCAGAAGATCCTTAACTGGGTATATCTTTACTCTTTACAATACTGTTGTTAGCTGGAGATCTGATCTACAGAGTGAGGTTGCATTATCTACTACAGAAGCAGAGTTTGTTGCAGTCCCTGAAGCTGTTAAGGAGGTTTTGTGGTTGAAAGGCATTATCAAGGATTTTGGAATAAATCAAAAGGCTGTGGTCATTCATTGTGATGATCAGAGTGTTGTTCATTTGGTTAAACATCAAATGTTCTATGAGAGATCAAAACACATTGATGTAAGATTGCATTTTGTAAGGGAAATCATTAACAAATGAGTGGTTCAGATTAAGAAGATATCTACAGAGGACAATGCTGCATATATGTGCACAAAGTCTTTACCAAAATTCAAATTCTATATTGAATTGGTAAAGATGAGTGTATGGGATGTTCCTTAGCCCAAGCTGGAGTGTGGAGGAGAGGAAGATAGGATTGGTACTTCTCATCTGAGGTGGAGAATTGTGAAGAGTCATATGTGAAGTATCTAATCTGCTGTGTTTGAGTTCCAATAGAAAGCTGTGTTGATAAAGTGTTAGCCGTGAGAGTTAGTCATTTTGGGGTACCAGATGAGTTAAACCAGATGAGACTGACCAGAGGAGTCTGGCAGAGGAGGAAGACCAGAGGAGTCTAGTAGAAAAGACCAGAGCCAGATGAGTATGACTAGAGTCAGAGGAGGTCAAGTAATCTGATCTGATTATCGTTACTCACGAATTACACCAAATTGAGCTAACGCGAAGACGGTTCTAACTGAATCAACTGAAGCGGTTATTGAAGTCGTTACCCATTATATGAGAATTCGTTACAAATCGAATCTAGGGTTCAATTCAATCTCTGTAACTATATAAAGGGTACTTCTCAATTGAGAGAAGAGAGAACGAGTGAATAATCACACACACTGAGAGATATTTGTGAGATTGAGTGAATTGTAAATTCTCTATTCTTCTTAGTGAAAGATCGATCCTCTCCAATCCTGTGGATGTAGGAGTATTTTTCTCCGAACCACGTAAATCTGGTGTTCTTAATTTCCGTTGATTTTAATTTCATTCTTAAGCTGTTGGCATAATTCCGATTCCCAATTACAAGTTTTCTTGTGAATAAAAACCGATTAACAGGTAGTATGTATTGTTTGATACATTTTTGTTTTTTTAGTTATTTTCCTCTTCTCTAGAATAGCTAGATGTGAGTTCTCCACACTTAATGCGTTTTTCCTCCCATTCGTGAGATTTACTTTGAGCATTTTGATTTTTTTTTCTATTTCCATTTGAGAGCGAATATATTAGTGGCGGTTCGTAGTTCATGAAATATTTAGTACAATCGGATTCATTGTTGATCATACAAGCAGTCATAGAGCAATATTAAATTTTGGACTTTGTGGTTTGTAATTGATTTTTTTTCTTTTCTCCATCTCAACCATTAGTTTGGTTTGAGTTTGATATTATTATTTTCATTGTGGACTTTTTTTTTTATAATATTTATGCTCTTCCTCAAAAAAATGAAATAAAAATAATAATTAAGAGTCTATTTAATCTCACTAATAAAATACGGACTTAAATGGGCTCTTTTCTTTTCTTTTTTCAAATTTTAGGAATTTAGAACAAGTTAGAAAAAGAAAAATGATACTCCCTCCGTCCATGAGTAAACTTTCCACTTTCCTTTTCGGGCCGTCCACGAGTAAGTTTCCCATTCCATAAATGGAAATAACAACACTCTATTATATATAAACTTTAACCTTCAAACTCACACAATATTACCAAAAAGCCACTCATTCACTTTACTTTTCAACACTATTCATTACTTTATCCCAAAAGTCAACATGTGGCCCACCATATATTAATAAATAAATACACTTTCTTAAACCATTCAACAAAAAGAAGTGGGAAACTTACTCGTGGACGGAGGGAGTACTACCAATACTTGATTCCATCCGAAACTATCCGTTGCGAGTGGATCAAATATTTTACCAAATGGTTTTAAAATAAGTATTCATTAAATTTCGACTCTGAAACCCTAACCCCCAAATTTCAAAAACTTCTCAACTCCCGCTCCCTCTTTCTCTCCCGTACGCTCCCAAATCGCCGTCGAGATGGGCGCTAACCACAGCCGTGAAGATCTGGATCTCTCCGACGCAGAATCTGACTCCGAATCGCAGGAAACTACCCATCAGGATTCCGAGTCGGAGGACACCTACGGCACCCCAACTTCGCAGCCCTCCGACCAGAAACAGAGGGACCCCAAAACGCCGTCGTCGCTGGACGAAGTTGAGTCGAGACTCAAAGCTCTGAAACTTAAGTACAACAGCGCATCCAATAGCGTGAATCCGAAGAACGCCGTGAAGCTCTACCACTATGTCAGCGGGAACACCGGGAAATCGAAATGGGTGGTCGCCGAAAAGCTCGTTTCTTACGCCTTCGTTAAGAAGGCCTCTAACGACGACGAAGAAGACGAGGACGACGACTATGGAGGAGGATCCGACCCGAATTCGTGGTGGATTTTGAAAATCGGGTCGAAAGTGAGGGCGAAAGTGGACGAGAATTTGCAAATCAAGGCTTTAAAGGACCAGAATCGGGTGGATTTCGTTGCGAATGGGGTTTGGGCGATTAGGTTTTCGAGTCCTGAAGAGTGGGAGTTTTTTACTAAGAAATATCAGGATTGTATGTTCGAGAATACACATGGATTTGAAGCTAATGAAGCGAATAAGCTGAAGGTATACGGGAAGGATTTCCTTGGATGGGCGAATCCCGAGGCTGCCGATGATTCCATGTGGGAGGATGCAGAGGAGTCTCTGATGAGGACTCCTCCCACCAAAACTCCCATAAAAAGAAGCCATGATTTGACTGAGGAATTCGAGGAGGACGCAGTAAATGGCGCTGCTATTCAGAGCTTGGCTTTGGGTGCTTTAGATAATAGTTTCTTAGTTAGTGATTCCGGGATTCAGGTTGTTAGGAATTACAGCCATGGGATTCAAGGGAAGGGCATTTATGTCAACTTCGATGATGGGAAATTGAGTGGTAGGAAAGCTTCCAACGCCACTTATATGACTCCCAGGAAGGCGCTGCTTATGCGGGCCGAGACAAATATGCTTCTCATGAGCCCTATGAACGATGAGAAATCGCATTCCAGAGGTCTGCATCAGCTCGATATCGAAACTGGGAGAGTTGTAACTGAGTGGAAGTTCGAAAAAGATGGGACCGATATATCAATGAGGGACATCACCAATGATAGTAAATCTGCACAGATGGATCCATCAGGATCAACCTTTTTGGGATTGGATGATAACCGATTGTGTAGGTGGGATATGCGCGATCGCAGGGGAATGGTCCAAGACCTTGTAAACGAGAGCACACCCGTGTTGAATTGGACTCAGGGCCATCAGTTTTCAAGGGGGACTAATTTCCAGTGCTTTGCCACAACTGGTGATGGGTCAATTGTGGTTGGTTCGCTCGATGGGAAAATTAGGCTGTATTCGACGAGCTCTATGAGGATGGCGAAGACTGCATTCCCGGGGCTTGGTTCACCTATCACTCATGTTGATGTTACCTATGATGGGAAGTGGATTTTAGGGACTACTGATTCTTATTTGATTCTCATATGCAGTATGTTTACTGATAAAGATGGGAAGGCTAAGACTGGCTTTGCTGGTCGAATGGGGCATAGGATCTCAGCTCCGAGATTGTTGAAGTTGACTCCTTTGGATTCTCATAAGGCTGGAGCTAACAAGTTCCGGAAGGCTCAGTTCTCTTGGGTACGTAAACACGCACATCTTGTTGCGTTTCAATTATAGTTTGTTTGGTCTTCACATTTATTCATAATCTTGTTTGTTTCTTGATTAAGATTGTGATATAACTATTGTAGTTTCTATTTCCTCTTTTATTAGATATCTTCGGTTATATTATATTGGTTCAAGCGGTTTCTATGTGTTGTGGATTGAGAAAGCATGCTTCTTATTTTTCCTTTGAATGTTTTGCAGCCACATGATTAATATGTGCTCATGAAAGGGTTCAATATATTTATTGTAGTGAGATTTTAGTTCCTAATGTGATCCATTTGTTGAAATCATGAACATATTTCTGTTAGTTTCCTAAGGCCGTGTTCATATTTATTGTTAAACTTGTTTGTTCGAATTATAGTTTGTTTGGTCTTCACATTTGGTGTTAATCTAGTTTGTTCCTTGAATAAGACTGTGTTATAGCTTTACTAGTTTCTATTTCCGCTTTTACTAATTGATATGTTGTCGGTTACATTTTACTGGTTTGAACTAAATATATTGCAGCATACAATTCATTAAATCCTTTAATGAGCATATATAAACTATATTGCTGCAAAACATTCAACGAAAAATGGTAAACAAGCCAAATGTGAAGCCAGTAAAATGTGATCCATTTGTTGAAACTTGAAATCCTGAATGTATTTCTGTTAAATTCCTAAGAGACGTGTTCGGCAATTCTGAAAAGCTCTAAGGCAGAAAGGAGAAACTTATAATTTTTTTTTGGTGAAATCTTTTATGAACTATTACGGTGTTGAATCTGTTGATAGGCTAAATCCTAGACAATCTGTGAGCTCAAGTGACATTCATCCCATATCCTCCATCAAAAATCAAAGTCTCCAAATATTATTTTAGTGCATCTTCAGTCCCATGATCAAATTCGAATCATATAATCCATCTCTGATCAGTTCTAATTGGAATTCAGTTCACAACTAAAAGAAGACCAAATACAAGTTAGCTTGATTTTTTTTTTTAATGTATATGATGCTTTCACGTTCTAATTCATCTCTCGTTTTTAAAAGCCAAGATATTAAGTCTGTGGGAAGATTTGAATGAGAAATTGCAATGTGAATAATGGCTGAACATCTCCATATCTTTCTGTAGTATTATTGTATTAATGTAGTCTCCACTCTTTGTTGGTTTTATCTTTTCTTTCAAAACTTTCTGCCTTTTTTCTGGATACTAATTCTTGATCCGATCCACAATTGATCAGGTTACTGAGGACGGGAAACAGGAGCGACACTTGGTTGCCACTGTGGGCAAGTTTAGTGTAATTTGGAATTTCCAACAAGTGAAGGATGGCTCTCATGAATGCTATCATAATCAAGTGGGGCTGAAGAGCTGCTACTGCTACAAGATAGTTCTGAAAGATGACTCAATTGTTGACAGTCGTTTCATGCACGAGAAGTATGCAGTCAGTGACTCGCCTGAAGCACCCCTCGTGGTGGCTACCCCCATGAAAGTCAGCTCCTTCAGCATATCAAGCAGTAGACTGCAGATGTGAACAAGAATGACTTAGGATTTATTGTGAACTCATTTGTATTTTAAAGAGTTCTTATGTTTGGAGCTTGACTTGCATTGTATCTGTTGTTATGTTGCTAGTTTGTCAAGAACAAATTTGACATTTATCGATTGCACCTAGCAATCTTGTTCTAGCTGTAATACATGAATGTTGAGATAATATGTTTTGTGTTTGCAAATTGCAACATCCCTTGATTTATTTATACTTGGCTAAAATTTTCAAATTCAGTGTAGTAAATGACAGGAACAATATAGGGGAATCCTCAAAAAAGAAAAGGATAAGTGGGGCCATGCTATCATGTTTGTTTGTCTTTCAGTTAACTGAAACCTGCATTGTGGACCTTGTTTTTTTCTTTTTGATTTTTGATAGGTATTCTGCAAGAATTAGAAAAAGAGGATTTCAGGGAAAGAAGATGGATACAGCACTGGGAAGGGGCTTCCCAATTTTAGCTAACCCTCTCTCCTCCCCCTTTCCTGGAAAAAGCATCTACCAAACTCCATTCAGCAGATCAAACAGTAGCTGGCTTGTGAAGAAGGGTTCGACACATCCCCGCCCCTGTGTGGTGGTTCGAGCTCAGAGCCGCCCCACGTGGCTGCCTGGCCTCGACCCTCCACCTTATCTCGACGGAACGTGAGCCCATGTTGTTCAATTACTTTTTTACCCTCTCCAATTAACCTTGTAGTTCAACATGAAAATTTTGTTATCTGCATTTTTATGGTATTCTTGTAGACTTCCTGGAGATTTCGGGTTCGATCCTCTTGGACTTGGTGAGGATTCTGAGAGCTTGAAGTGGTATGTTCAGGCAGAGCTGGTTCATGCTCGGTTTGCCATGGCTGGAGTTGCAGGGATTCTCTTCACTGATGTAAGTCTTTAATTCCAATGAGATTTTGGAAAGAAGACCAACACAAGAATTCACCTTGTAGTGAAATTGAATTCTTGACAGCTGGATTTTTTTACATCAATGCGTTTTCAAACAGATTCCTGTATCTCAATAAAGGAGACATGTCACAAAAATTAAGAAATTTGCAAAGTTGGGAACAATATTTAGTTTCTCTAAAACGACAGTTAAATTGAAACAACGGGATTATAAGATTGGGCTGCTTTATATACTTTTGAGGGTCCGATTCTTGCTCGTTTTCGTGCAGCTTCTACGCGTAACAGGAATTAAAAACTTGCCGGTCTGGTATGAAGCCGGTGCTACCAAGTTTGGTTTTGCTAACACCACAACTCTCTTCATAGTTCAGCTACTCTTGATGGGGTACCATAGAAATTCATCAAATGCCTAACATTCTTGAGCAGATTGATCAATTATACTGTTTTTCACTCTTTTGCCAGCTTTGTAGAAACCAAAAGATACATGGATTTCAGAAACCCTGGATCTCAAGCCAGAGATGGACCTTTCTTTGGCATAGAAGCTTCCCTTGAAGGCCTGGAACCCGGGTAATTTACGCCTTTCTTCAGTTAACAAGAAAGTAGGATAATCGTAATTTCATGTTGCGTCTCGTATATAACAGGTACCCCGGTGGCCCGTTGCTTAATCCTCTAGGACTTGCTAAAGATATAAAGAATGCTCATGAATGGAAGTTGAAAGAGATCAAAAACGGTGCTTTCTTTCGCACATTTTGATTCGTCTTTCGTTCTCTTATACTCTGTTTTTCGATTCTAATTTATTATGTTTGTTCGTCGTTTTTTACGTAGGGCGGTTGGCAATGGTGGCCATGATTGGATTCTTTGTTCAAGCCAATGTGACACATGTTGGACCAATTGATAATCTGGTGCAGCATCTCTCTAATCCCTGGCATACAACCATTATTCAAACAATTCTTGGATCTAAACCATGAAGCGTTCATGTGATACTTGTAATAGGAAATTCTTTCAATGTTTAATTGCAATATATAGTTCAATTGCTGATTAATAATGTCCACGATCTATAGGTTATACTCAGAAACAAAACGGTAGAAAAAAAGGGATCTGAATTCCAGAATTTTGACTATATTTTACAGAACATAACCAAATACACCTATGAATAAAAACTTTAAACTGGAACACAAATAGGATTCTTTATCAGCAAAAAATTATTTTTATCTGATCAACCTATTGTACACAAAACAATCTCTCTCTACAAATATGGACTTTGTCAAGAATGAACAGCAGATTCTGGTGATTAGAGGAAACCAATTTTAAAGCAAGCAAATTTCAAGACACGAGAACTCACAGAAAAAAACTGAGTGGATGATGATGATGCCGACAATGATCATGACGACGACTTAGACCCATGCGATTTCTTTCGCCCCAAGAACATGAATATCTTCGGGAAGAACGATCTCTTCTTTTTCTTGGTAACTCTGACGTCCGGAGATGTGGTATCGGTTTCTGTAGTGAACGATTTTGGACTTGATGCCTGCTGCAGACCAGGCGTGCTTGCAACCGACTGCTCTGGATTTACCTTCGGAATCGATTCGCCAGCTTTTCGTCTCTGTTCGTTCTGGGCCCTCATTTTCCGTAACTCCTGCTCGACTCCCAACTTTCCTTCTTTTGCCTTCTCGGCTTTCTCCAATGCAATTTCCAATGCGCTCTTTCTTTCAGCCATTGTACGGTTAGCTTCTTCGAGTTTACTCAAGCTTCGTAATTCGGACTCCTTAGCTAACTCAATCTGAGAAAGAGCGTCAGCCACGCGCGCATTCGCTTCCTCTTCGGCCTCGTGGGCCTTCTTGCTAAGCTCGTAATACTCTTCCAAAGAAAGTGTGACCCCACTCGGCGACTCCTCCTCGTCGTTCTTCTGAGTCGACTCGCTCTCTAACAGCGCGTTTATTGCTGCTAAAGCCAACTTCTCGGAAGCCTTTGCTGCTTCTATTTCCTTCTGAGCTGCTCTTAATTTGCTCTCCATTGTACTCGCTCCTGCCTTCGCTTGCTCCGCTTCTTCCTTCGCCTTTCTAAGCTCGTCCCGAGCTTTTTCGGCAAGCGTTTTCGCCTTATCAGCCTTGACCGCCGCCTCTTGCAGTTTCCTCGGAAGCTCCACCATTTTCTCTCTCTCTTCCTTCTCTCTCATCTGTGAAAGCGCGATTTCGGACTTCGTCCTCTTCAGCTCCGCTTCGAGAGACGAGACTGCGATCGACGCCATTCCTTCCCTTTGCTTCATACTCGCCAGTTCCGCTTTCTCCTTCTCGAGTTCCGTCTTCAACGAAGTGGCCGCCACCTTCAAGATCTTAACTTCGGTACTCGATTTCTCGATATTGCCCTTCACTTCTTCGAGCTCCTTCTTCACCGCAGCAAGAGCCGCCTCGATATCAGCTCGCGTCCTTTTATCCATCCCGTTAACAGCATCTCCCGAGTTTTCGTCCTCCTCTCCCGATTCCATGTACGTTGCCAGCTCAGCTTTCAAATCCTGGAGCAAACCCGCCGCGGAGTCCAGTTTCGCTTTCAAATCCTTCGAAACCTTCACTTGCTCGTTCAATTTCTCGAGCTCTTCTTCCGCTTGCTTCATTTCCTTCTCCCAGTTCATCGTGTCCTGTTCCTTCGCCATAACTGCTCCGATCCTGTGCTCCTCCGCTTCCAGATGCGCGGCGTGCGCGGATTCCAACGACTCTTTCGCTGTTATCAGCTCGATCGTCAAATCCTCCACGGACTTCTCGATTTCCTTCGACCTAGCCGTGGCTTCCTCCGCTTTCTTCACGAACGAGTCTTTCTCAGCGACCAACAGATCGTAGTCCTTCCTGAGCTGTTCCAATTCGTCTTTAACGGACTTGAGTTCCGTCACGGCGGCTAGATATCTCGCTCGGGCAACCTCGAGCTGCGCCTTGGCGGCAACACTAGATTCGTCGGCTATCCCTTGCTCCAACTCTTCCACCCTCAGCTTTGCGAGCTCAGAATCCTGCTTCGCTTGTTGCTCTTCTGTTACTGCTCTTTCGAGATTAAGCTTCAATTCTTCTATCAGTCTTTTGGTGCTTTCTAGCTCTTTTAGAACCAACTTTTTTGCCTCCTCTGCAAACTCCGATTGTTTCTTATATAACGGTATCTCCTCCTGCGCTTTCTCCAGCTCTTGTTCGATGATTTTCCGTCTCTGCATACACAATCAATCATCATATTTCTGGAACTAGTAACTAATACTCGCTCCGTTCCATTTTAGATTGCTCAAAATCCAAAACTGGAGATGTTATTTTCTTGTTTTCCCATACCAAAAATGGCAAAACATCACTTATTTACAAACATCGTGCCTCTACATTTCCCAATACACCCTTAAACAACAAACTAACCTCTCATCCATTAAGTGAAAAGGACGAATATGTCCTAAACTTTACACCATTTAATATTAATAAACACTTTTTTAATTAGAACTCACGTCATTTCCCTTGACCAATCTAAAATGAAACGGAGGGAGTACTGTTCAACTAATGCATTTTAGTAAAACGATTACCATTTAAGTATGCACTCAATGTCATCTCGACTCAAACAGGACGATAAAGAAAGATAAGGATTATACCTCAACAGTTTGCAATCGGTGGGCTTTCCAGTCGACAATCCCACCAAACTTGGAAACTGCAGCCTTGACAGATTCAAAAGGCGGGGTTGTGTCAACTTGACCTCTCTTTAAGTCGACGTTTTTAGTCGATTTCGTTACCACAGTGAGTTTTGGATTCACGGTGGAATTGTTTGCGAATTTGGCAGCAAGTTGGGCAACTGGACCGTTCTTGGCCTTAGGCGATGCAAAAGAGGCTTTAAGTGTTTGTAAATCATCGGAAGAATTTTGTCTTGATGGTGATGAGTCTTTTACTGCCTTTACATCCAGTGAACTGAGGGAGACGGACTTTCTATGCATGGGTACTTGATCATTTTCGGGACTTCCCATTATAGGCGAGGTGAGTTCCTTTTGTGGAGAAGTCGAAGGAGCAGCGGGTGATTGGTCCTCTCTTGGAGACGAAGTTCCTGGTGCAGCAGAAGATACATCTTCCACGAAAAATTTAGCACCCTCCATTCTGCTCAAATGGTAGGGTCGATCTGGATGTCCTGCAACCACTTATACGAACCCGTATAAATACATGTATACAAACACCAATAAAACAGCGACCCTTTCCAAATATTTTGCATGCTCATAATGCATTAGCCAAACATTCTAATTGGTTTATCTATATGATTGTGACATTATAACCTAATCCAAAGTTACAAGCCACTTATAAGTGTTTCTAGCAAGGGAAATGCTTCGTCTGATTTAAGAACAAAATGTATCATAATCATCCAACAAATGTTCAGGTTATGAATATGAATCCTACAGCACTTAATTTGCCTTTGATTCTAAGAACAAAGCATCAAAACTTGTGATCATTTTCATGTAGACATATCAGAATGTGTCTTTCTTGAAAAAACCATAACCAATCATGCTTCATTCCAATCAAATTCATCAATAATTCATATGCAATTGATGAAACGGAACCATCTATCTCAATTCCATTAATGAAGCCCCTCAATTAAGAATTAAACACAAAAAATAGAGGAAAATCATTAAACACAAACAGATTAAATCACAATTAAACATAATTAATCATCATTTTTTATTTTTTATTTTGATGAAAGGGAACATAATTAATCATCATTAATTTCTCCAAAAACTCACAAACGGATAACAACAACATCCATTCAAATCCCATCCTCAATCAATCAAAAAAATCATATAAAAAGTCAAAGCAAAGAAGGAGAGGAGAAAAACGTACCAAGAATCACCAGAAACCACAGAGACAAAGGTCAAAATGACAAGCTATCAAATTATTTCCAAATAAAATCCGAAAAAACAGAAAACTCTACTCAATATTGGCTTCAAATAATTCCCAATCCTCCCTAAATTCACTCTTTACCCAAAAATAGCAATTCGAAATTCGAATTACTAACCGGAAAAAAGAAAAAAGAAATATGTACAGATATATGTGTTTATATGATGTAATAACACGTGTGTGGAGCGTGCTTTTGCTGAGGGTCAGAGACGAAGGAGATCCATTCCTGTCCGAGATTTATTTTTTCGTAAAAAATAAAAAATAGAAGTAGTATTTATTTTCGAGGACTTTTAATTTTCAGATAAGGGAAAGTATTTGTGGTTTGCATGATTTTTTTTTTTTGAATGAAAGATTATTTTTTGTCCTTTTTTATTATTGATATTGAATAATTAATGATTTAAATATTTAATTAGCAAAAGATAAAGTCGCCGACCATTACGGAATAAGATGGCCCTTTAGCCCTTTTGCTTTTTGTTTATTACACATTTAATGTTGTATTTGGTGGGCAGACTGTTTAGATTTAATAGGACAAAATCATTAACTTTTATTATATGTAAGTAAGGTCTTCGATATCTGATTTGAATTTCGTGAATTTCATTCGGAAGTATTATTTGTGAGATTTTTACATTAAGATAAAATATAGAGTGAAACTGGTTTATACATAAATCATTGAAAGTATATTAATTGTTTTTATTGAAAAATATTAGTTGCATGTATTTACTAAAGAATATTACTTATTTACACTAAAGAGTCTTAGTTGTTAAGTGAAAATGAACTAAGACTCTTCAGTGTAAACCAATAATACTCTTCAGTAAAAATAACTAATACTCTTCAGTGAAAACAACTAATACCCTTCAATAATTCATATATAAACCAATTTCACTATATACATACTCTTACAGTAATTATTGTGACAATTGTACAATAAAATTATTTTACATAAAAATTTAACTCTTTTTATTAGTTATTTGACATCATTGTAGGTAAAATCACAATTTTTATATAAATTTAAATTCTAATTTAAACTGAACTTAGGAATTTTGGTAAACAAAATTCATTAAAAAAAAATTAGAATCAGACATGTTCGCTCCCATGAGGAAATAACCTCTCACTTACCAACTAATAAATAGTTAATTGTATCAACATATTTAGAGGTATTCAGATGACAATGAATAATTATTCTTCATTTTCAGATAGGAGCAAATCTTCCCGTTAGTTTGAGTTGCAATTTTCTTTATGCATAATTTTATATGCATTAGGTGCACCGTGCAATTCAAATATATTTTTGAAAAATTATTCTTACTATTACTAAAAAGATAATCTCGTTAGTACCAAAAAGTGTATTTTAATAAGGAGGGTTAACTTTTCACTAATAACAGATGTAACTTTTCAATAATAATAGTGGTAACTTTTAAAAAATACACTTAAATTATAAAAAAAATATATTAGATTGCTAATTTTAAAAAAATTATGATTTATCTGCAATTAAACTTATTTGTTTTTTTTAATATACATCTGGTAGCAATTTGTTTTTAATATTACATTCTATTTTTCTTTTAGGGTGGATTGATATTTTTAAAGAAAACTGAAAAATATTTGGACCCTAATTTACATTTTTATTAAAATTTTACCCCCCCCCCCCCCCCCCCCGCCCTAGCAGTGTTAGCACACTGAAATGTGCACAGCTTTTAAGAAAATTTGCCTTTTGACTTGTTGACCCAATTAAAATGTAAGTTAATTGAGGTTTTAGTTTGAGAATTAACTAAAACCAAACCAAAACCCTCAAGGGTTAACGTTGGCCGCCCATGAACAGTTAAATGAAAGCCAAATATGAACAATAAATACAATCGAATATTGAAATAAATATTAAAATTAAAAAAATTCAAACTTTCCACCATTAGTACAGGTCATTAATGCTGATTTGATCAAATAGTTCCCTCCAAATTCAAAATACAACAAAGGAGGCTCATAAATTCCCTAACACCACAATCTGCTTTCTCAACACTTCATTAAATTGCAAATCCCCTCACATTCAATACTCCATCAGAATACATTAAATAACTACAACTAGAAGACCAACTGATCTCACTCCATCAGAGAAGCATTTAATTTATGATTTCCTCAACCAAAACAACACCAATGGTGTTGTCCATAAAAGGAAGCCGATGGAAGTTGCTGCATCATTTGGAGTATGCAAGAAAACATTTCAAAATGAGTGGGCTGCTGCAAAAAAAAGCACAAGGGCAATCAGGACCTGTTGTGTTCAAGTCAAACAGGTTAGGTGTCTCTAAAAGGGTTCAAGTGACCCTAAATACTGAGATGATGAGGAACATATCTTTTGCAAAAAGAGGGACCATCAGAAGGCTTGCTAAGGAGCTGAATGTGAGCAAAAACAGAGTAGGCGGGTGGATAAAAAAGGGGATAATCAAACCACATACAAATGCTACCAAGCCTACTCCTACAGATGCAAAATAAAGTTCAAATGCTCAAATATTGTTTGCATGCTTTGCAAATGGATAATGACAGCAATGTAATCAAGTTTGAATCAATGTACAATGTGGTTCACATTGATGAGAAATGGTTTTACATGACCAAGACAAGCAAGAGGTTCTACATATTGTCAGGGAAAATTGAGCCATATAGGACATGCAAAAGCAAAAGGTACATTCCAAAGGAGATGTTTATGTGGGCAGTGGAAAGACCTCAATATGCAAGTGATGGTGATTCGGAATGGTAAAATTGGGATTTTCCCCTTAACTGAAGAAGTACCAGCACAGTGAAACAACACAAATAGATTTAGGGGCACCATGGTTACTAAACCAATTGATAGCATCACTAAGGATGTCAACAAAAACTGCATGTTGCACCAGGTTGTTGTATATTAATATATTTTACATAATATAATTATTTAAGAGAGCTCTTCGTGAATGGACATGTTTTCGGTTAAAGATTGTAATCATTCGGTTCAACGTGACTATTCGGTGAAGTGACACCATTTTGTGAGTAAGAGTTGCAACCCTTGGGTTTATTGCAGCTCTTGAGTAGAGTCACAACATTTCAGTCGCAACATTTCAGCTCTTGAGATGTGTGGACATTTGAAATCACTGAAATTGAATTGAGATTGAGAATTAGAGTTTCTCAATGCACCGAAAAATCGAGTCTTATATTTTATGTTTGTTGATACACTTGTGATTTCTGCTTCTGAAATTCGATAGAGTGTAACTACCGAATTTCCGCGAGATAGGTTTTGTATCCTGGAAGGCCAATTTCTTGTGAGAACCATTTACACCGATGTGGGAGGAATTAATACCTTTAAAGATTGCATCATTTTTCGGTGTGCCTAACCTATTTGATAAGTCGAGTTTAGCATGTAAATTTTGTGCTCATTATGATATATTATGTATTTTATTTTGCTATTACCTCGTATTTATCCGACTTACTACATTTTGGTCTCGTTTACTTTGATTCTATATTTTCTATGAATTTTCAGGTTATCTTGCCATTATTCTTGGCAAAGTTTGAGACGGGTCAAATTTTGATATGAGTGGGTGTAAATGGATTGAGTTGAGGTAGATATGAAGTCCTACGTGGAGGTTTTAATGCTGAATTGTGCACATGTTACACATGAAGACTAAAATATTGGGATTATCTTCTAATGTGCCCGGAGAAAAGTTAGTTAATCCCCAAAAATTTGCAAAAATTTAATGACACTTAATGATAATTAAGTGGAATTGCCTTTATGTGGAAAAGTTGGACTTGTTGAAAAGGGGAGGAGGGAGGAAGGAGACATTGACAAGAAGGATGAAGGAGATACGTGCATGAAGATGGGGAAGATGGATGCATGGAATTTCCATGCACTCAAGTAGCGTGTATAACTTCTATCGGTATCATATAGGAGAATTTTAGTTTTAAGTATTTTTATTGCTTTGTTTTATAGCCATGTCTAACGGCTAAATTTTCATTCTAGTTTGAGGATGTGTGGAACCCTGAATAATTTAGAGTAAGACTCTTGTGCAATTGGTGTATGATGCACTCACTCAACAGTTGATAATGTATACACTGAAAAGTTAGTCTCAATCACACTGAAAAGTTAGTCCCAATTACACTGAAAAGTTTACATTGAAGGTCAATTTTCAGTGTAAACTTTCCAGTGTAATTGAGACTAACTTTACAATGTGATTGCGACTAACTTTTTAGTGTATACAGTATCAATTGTTGAGTGAGTGCACCGTGCACTTGGTGCATATGAGACTTTGCCAATAATTTAATATTTTTCATTAGTTGTGATGTTTTTGGTTTATACTCGATTTCTTCGTTATTTGTATCTATGCGATGCATGTTATATTAATTGATTAATTTGGATTAGCTACCCGAATCTATCAGTTAATTAAATCTAGCTAAATTACCGTTATAATCTGTAATTGTTATAATTGTGTAATTGATGTATCAAATAGGGCAGAACACTCTAGGGATTGTAAAGTCTAGATTGTATGATTTGGACGTTCCGGTTTCATAATCTTGTTTGTCCTATTATTTTCGTTCTTTAATGCATTCAATAAATTGAATCTCGAATACATATTTTGGAGTTATTTATTTGAATAGATTAATTGGGGGTCGCACCTACTAATTAATTAAACTTAAGAAATAATTCGAACTAGTTTGGTTATACCACTGATTTAGAGATAATATTCGAGTAGAATTAAGGACCTCATATATTTTTTATTAAGTTAATTAGATTATTCGGGGGGAAATCATCTGAGAACTAGACTTTTCTTTTATTTGATTTTCATTACTTTTCTTCTTATTTAATATCTTTGCATATTGTTTCTAGTGATAATTCAACCAACTAAATCCCCCCCCCCCCCCTCCCCCAATTTATAATTTTGCTACATGAACATATTCAATTAAATTACATTGTTCCTCGTGGGTTCTATTCTCGCTTACTCTACTACAATAGTGGGTTACTTAAGGTAAATTATTTTTGGGGGCCTACGACAGCACACCACTATCATTAAACTTCATTACCCATATATATACAACAATTTTAAAGGTATTAAATTACTACAATGGAGTCGATGTTGGTGAAGGCACAATTGAAAGAAGTAGATAAATTTAAGAGGTTAAACAGACTCACTTAATAACAAGGTGTTTGTGCTCGTTAGCCAGGGAAGTTCAATTATAAACCTCTTTTAATTTTAATTGATTTTCTTGAATCTTGTGTGTGTGAATATGAATTACTGACGACTAACCATTGATATTTTGAACTAATTTGCCTAACCAAATAAAAAGACACAAATTGGGGCACCCAATAAACATGCGTCAATTTTACTAGATGAAATCAACATGAATTTTTGTGGTGGTTTGGCAGATGCGTTCATGATTTTAGACTTCTACAAATCCTCACCTAAATAGGATGTTTCTCATATCAATTCCAGAAAGGCAGAGGAACAAGTCTATCTAAGCATTAATATATTTTTTGCAAACACCTGGTGTGCAGGTGAAAAATATATTATTCAAACAGAGGCAGGATTGCTAAGGTTTCACACAAACGAAGGTGACTTAAGGACTTTGCAATCAAGAAATCGGCAATGAATTGAAGATCTCTTCAAAGAGAAAAATGAGTAAGTTATTTTAATATAAATGAATGTTTGATATTTTGTTTGGAAATGATGGAGCATTGGATAAAGGTGTTGATGCTCCTCTGCTTCGGTACACTATAATTGCGCCTCGCTATGGTAGATAACATTAGCGGGTTTGATTCTCCGACCAGATGCGGCGGCGGTGATGGGTGGCTCGGATCGCACGCGCACACTACAGCAAAGTCATTTTGTTCCAAATCCAGCGAAAGTGGCTGCTACGCCGTGCCCTTCCAGCACCGATGAAAGACGGTTTTTGGTGAAAATAGGAAAAGTGAGACGTGTTCTATTTTGGAAGCGGTATAAGTGCCATCAAATCACCATTTACAATGTGTGTTGTGTCGATTAAGAGAGAAAATGAGACAATGGCCATACCAATTTGAGTTACTCTGCAGTGAACATGACAATTCAGTTTTTAGAGAAAAGAGGTATTTCTGAAAATGATGCCATTTTATCAATTTAATTAATAGCTTACGTTCTGGTTTTTATATATTAATATATATTGGGCTATTAACTAAAACCTAGGTTGTGTGACGAGACCATTTAATTTTGGTTGGCCGTATGATGATATATATTGGGCTTAATAATGTTATAGATTAATTAATTTAATGATACTTGAGGTATTACTAACATTAGTCCATAACGATATTGAAATCTCTTGATTGTGAATATCAAATTTGATTAGGATCAAGGATGACAAATATTTGCTTGGGAGCGCAAATTGTGTTTTGGATTGAATTAAAATATATATAAATTCATTTAATTCATTGATAAATTATTAAGGGTTCAAGGTGGCAATTAATGTAAGAAATTTCAAGGTGGCATTTAATTCGTTGAGGAAAAGGTCATGTACACCTAAATTAAAGAGAAAATTGTGTTGCTTGAATATTGATGAAATATTAGAAGTATGATTAAAAAGAAAAAATCATACTTGAGTATCTTCCAATAAATTAGATGCTAGCAAAATCTTTTTGGAAGATAAAAATAAAAAAGGTCGTAAGAGACATGGAGCTATTACCGATTTAATATGATGTCTTGATTGAAACCAACTCCATCTTAAGGTACAAGCGAAAAATTGGCACCTTAACATTGAGTTAAAAAAAGCAATTCAATATTAGACATCGGCGAAATGGAAACTTGGATACATTTCAAAAAGCGCATAACCTATAAATAGTGGGGGAGATACTATTTCAAAAGCTCCTAATTCTGATCTATGCACTTTCGTTTACCACAACAAGTTAAGGTTGGATTATAAATCCTTAAAAGACTCATAGCTCTGTGGGATGCATAGAAGACATTCATGATGCGTCTATATATGCAAGTAGAGAAGTAAGAGATGCCGATTCTTAGGGATTATTTCAGTAAGATCCTAGAGTACTTGGGAGACCAGGATTAGCACAAGGCCTGTTACAAAATTTGTGCTACCAAAAACTAAGAAGTATGAAATCATACGCGACGAGAACTTGATTCCATTGGTTTCTTGTTCAACCACAAGTAAAAGGCTTAGTTCACTTCATGGCTATTCGTTGCGTAAAACAAGTGTGTTTATTTTAGTATTTTATTATTTAATTAATATTTTCTTATTATATATTATATATGTAAATAAGTGGGGGATTGTTGTATATTAGTATATCTACATAATATAATTATTTGAGAGAGCACTTCGTGAATGGACATGTTTTCGGTGAAATGTTGTAACCATTCGATTTAACGTGACTATTCGGTGAAGTGACACAATTTTGTGAGTTAGAGTTGCAACCCTTGGGTTTATTGCAGCTCTTGAGTAGAATCACAACATTTCGGTGCAACCCTTGGACATCTATAAATACTTGAGATGTGTAGACATTTGAAATCACTGAAATTTAATTGAGATTAAGAATTAGAGTTTCTCAATGCACCGAAAAATCGAGTCTCTCTATATATAGTAATCAATTCTTATATTTTGAGTTTGTTGATACACTTGTGATTTCTGCTTTTGAAATTCGGTATAGTGTAACTATCGAATATCCACGAGATAGGTTTTGTATCCTGGAAGGTCAATTCCTTCTGAAAACCATTTACACCGACGTGGAAAGAATTAATACCTCTAAAGATAACATCATTTTTTGGTGTGTCTAATCTATAATTAAACTCCATTACTCACATATATACAACACAGGTATGTTCCAAAACTATCATAAATTATTCATCATTTATTTTATTCATGTAAGTAAGTCTCCAAAATAGGAAAAACATCAAATTTTACCTATTGATGACATTACTTGGACTACTTTTTTCATTTAACTTTTCATAAGATTCAGACACTTAATACCACTGATTATACATGCATTTAAATCCAATGAACTATTAGAAATCACTCATCATTTAGTTTATTCATGCAAGTAAGACTCCAAAATAGGAAAAAAAATCATTTTACCTATTGATGACATTACTTGGATTGATTTTTACACATATTATTCCAGCAATCAAGGTAAAATGGTCATCAAGTGCAAACAGATCTATACTGATTCAACAAGATAATGCAAAACCCTATATCAACAACAATGACCCTGAGTTTAGAGCTGCTGCAAGCTCAAATGGATTCAACATCCAATTGATTAGCCAACCATCCAACTCACTGATACTAATATCAATAATTTAGGATGGTTCAATGCAAGACAATCACTGCAATTGGACACATCATATAATGTGGAAGACTTGGTGAAAAATGTAATTGTATGATAGAGATCATGAAAGTCAGTGGTAGCAACAATTTCAAGGTGCCACACATGGAGAAAATAACATTAATCAACCAAGGAAGACTTCCAAAGGTATTACAAGTTGATGAAATGCTAGTGAGTGAACGCATAGACAAACTGGTGGAAGGTGGACACATTGAAGTCTCATAATACAACTTTGGTTCTCTATTGTCTGGTTTAGGTTATAATTAGAGCAGTGAAGGGCATAATGCTATTTTAACTCTTTTTGAACTAATCTTTTGCTATAAGATGGTTGTGTTTACAGCATAAACATAGAATTCATATAGCTTAGACAACAAACACTTTATTTATATGTGAAAGGATGCAAGTATTGCCTCAAACATTGAATATATGTGTTCTATTTTACAAAATTTGTTTATGTATGCAATTAATTTTATGACCCTCAGAAAATATATCATTAAAGGGTCCACATACCACATATAAGCCTCCTATACTATAGTTGTACCATAGTGGTGGCATTATAAGAGCTCAAAATCTTAAATCAAGCCTCCCAAAATAGGTGTTGTACACTAGTGGTGGCATTAATCCAAAGGTTTCCAACTTCATCATATAACCCTTATAGAATCATCACATAATCATCACAATACCAAAACATATAACCCTCACAGAATCATCACAATACCAGAATCATCACATAATCATCACAATACCAAAACATATAACCCTCACAGAATCATCACAATACCAGGATCAACACAAAATCATCGCCCCAAAAGCAGAACATATAACCCTCACAGAATCATCACAATATCATCAAGCTCATCAAATCATCATATAATCACTATGCATAAAGTATAAAATGAATGAAACTTATGACCTTTTGCGCAAGCGTTTCACTGAAAGAACCAAGATTCCAAGCATCCTCCAAATGAAGCTTTGCATGTCTTCTGGATAAACACCATCCACCACATTCACATCAACACCATCATTGAATTCAGTTTCAGTTACAAAGCATTCACCTGGTTCTTCCGAATTAGGAACAACTTCAAGAGCGTAATCAATCTCGGGCGTATTCTCATGATAATCATCGGTGGCCTCATAATCTAGAACCACTTCCAACGACAAATCAAACTCAAATGGCGGGTTTAGAGCTTCTTAATCGGTGGCCTCAGAATCTTGAACCACTTCCAGCGATAAATCAAACTCAGACGGCGGTAGAGCTTCTTCATCGGCAGCCTCAAAATCTGGAACCACTTCAAGACCGAAATCGAAGGACAACGCCTCCAAATTAGTAATCACAACAAGAGAGAGAGAGATTATCACCATAGGATTTATACGGTAGAGATTTCAATTTCAAAAGATCTAACTTCAAAATACTCAGATAGAAAACAAAATGAACATCATCATATATGCTCATTCAAACAAAATGGGTAACATAGTGTTTACTCATTCAAATTACAACTTGATAGAAATAACTTAAATAAATTCTATCAATTATAATATAATACTTTTTTCAGAAATAAAAACTAACTATCAGAGCTAGCTAATAAAAAACAGAATTAAAACATGAGTACATAGAGTTACACAACAAGGAACTTTGAGATCACTGTATAGAATATACAGCTGCAACCACAAATATCTTACACTAATCTCCCCCATAGGTTGTGCTTTCTCCAGTCTCCAAATTAACTCAGACTTTGACATAAATGTCTGGTAGATCTCCATATAGCTCATCTTCCTCAACTTCCTAGATATTGATTATTATAAGGTTTGCAACATCTTCAGCAGCATCTGCACTTCTCCCAGCACCATCAGGTCCAGTTGCAACAACTTCATTCACAACTGTCCCTCCTTCTTCAGCAACAACAGCAGCAGGTTCAACATCTTCATCCATCTCTTGAATCACAACTCCTTGGGCAGCAACTGGTACTCCCCCTATTGTGCAGAAAGTAGATTTTTCCAGTCATTCTTCAAGAATTGGAGCTCATCTATAGAGTCCTGTAAGTGTCTCAGCTGTGCTTGAATGAACTCAGGTGAGATATTCAAGGAATATGCAGCAGGAGCAGTGATGTTGTTAGGTATGTCCCCAGCATTCTGAGCAGCATCTTGTGTAGGAGCAGGGTCAGGAATAGGTTGTGGCCTTGTTCTGGAGCCTCTTCATCATCACTAACCTGTAAAGGTAAGTCTACTACTCTATTACTAGACAAAAGACAGTGAGATATACCCATCAGACTCACTCTATCCCTTAACAACTCATTCTTCCTATGGGTAAAATTGCGACTTCTCAAGTAGCCATATATCAACACAGGATAAGACATATTGCCTTTCTCAGAGATCTTTCCAGTAAACTTCATCATGTGATGAAAAATAACCAATCCTAGATTGAAATTTTTCATCACACCTATTCTATACATCAACACAACTTGATCTCTGGTTAATTTGGTTGAGTTGGTGGATGGTATCCAATTATACACAACAAGTTTATGTAAAACTGGATACATAGAAGTAAGAGAGGCAGTAAGCATATCTCTTTCCCATTTGTTCACTCTACCCCTAGTAAGAACATGTATGATTTCATACATGTGAGGAGCTTCATCTTCAATAATATTCTCAACATACATAAACTCATTGATCAACTCAGGGGTGAATGGGACATCTCTATCTCTAAACCTTGTTGTACCATACTATCTAGAATTTCTCATAGCACGACCTTCCTTCAAACAAGCATAAAACTCATAAACCCAATCAGTAACAAAGACATCAGCAAAGGTTACAACATGCATCAAACTCCTTTCCTCTAAGTATCTAACCAGACCCTTAGACTCAAATTCATCAATGTTAATTTTTCTCTCAATTAACAAATTTCTTTTGCTTAACTTAGAGATCCTTTCTTCAACAAATTTCAACATAATGTTCAGATTCATTACCTCTGTCAGAATCAGTCCTGGTCTTTTCAGAACTGTTGTCATCATCCTCTGGTTCTGGTACTGCTGCACTTGTTCCAACAATATCATCAACATTCTCAAATTTCTTCTTTGTTCTCAGTTCAACTCTGGCTCTTCTTCTCAGTTTGAAAATAGGCACATCACTCTCATTAGAAGCTTCTTTGCCTTTGGTTTGAGGACCTCCAACTTCATCATCAATTGAGTCCTTTGGGCTTGACTCATTTTCAGACTCAGAAAACACCTGAATAGGGTGTGCAACAACATCTCCTTCATCATCCTTCTTCTTCCTTGAAGTTTCAGCATAGTTCACCTTCTTCCTTGCTCTTCCAGAACGTTTCCTTGATTGATCAGGACTTCTCTTTCTCTTTCCACCATTTTTCTTCACAGCCTTGGCAATTGGAATAGGCTCAGAATCCTCAGATATTGAAGAATCAGTTTTGGGCAATTCTTCTTTGTCCCCTTCTGGCATTTCCACATCAGGCACTTCGACATTAAGGCTTTGTTCCCTAGCTTCCTCAACAACAATCTCCTCAGTAATGGGAGCATCTTCCATAGCCTGTTCACCTGTTTCAACATCTTTTGAAACATTGTCTGTAGCAGGGGTTTCGACTTGGTGTGAGGATTGTGGATTTCCAGGTTGGGCAACTGAAGAAGTGCCTTCAATTTGAGGAATAGATGAAGCATTTTGGGTTTAGTTCAAGTAGGAAGAAACATCGACTTCAGTCAAACCAATGGTCATCTTAGGAACAACAGAAGTTCCCCCTAAAGGCTTTGGGAAATCCCATGAGCGATTGATTCAAGCTGATCGACCGTCGAATCAGAAGGAATATGGATATTAATGGGAAATACTCGGATTGGGGTTTGAGATGGAGGTGGTGTTGCGCTCAATGATGGAGCAACTGGTGCAACATCCTGGGTTGAGGTCATTTCTACAAGAAGGTTGAGAGGGGTTGAGGATTGAGAAGGTGGAGAGTTCGAAGGAGTTTTTGAAATGTGAGAAAGATTTTTTCCGTTTCCAGCCATTTAAAGGGTCTTTCTAAAATGAATGAAAATGAAATATGGAATAAAAGAAAAAACAATTTAACCTAAAAAGTGAACACCAATCTTCTCAACACTATTTGAATTATCCAACTTTTTCACTCAAATACGAATACACAGAGGATTAAACATGGAACGTATGGAATATTTATAGACGATGAAATACGGAAGTTATTTTTCATAACCCACAAAAGAAAATTCTGAAATTAAGAAGTGAGAAGTAACCACTCCCCCATAAATAGATCGTGGGTTTTAAATGCTCTTAATTTCTGAATTTTAATTAATTAAATTAACAAAAATACGCACGAAATAAATAAAAATGTGGGCTAAATATGTGATATTTAAAAAATAAATCCCTGAAAAATCGGTTAATAATTTGACTTGGAAAATAAATATGAACTGTATATGATGTTGCATTCAAAATTGGAACACACACTTCAACATCGGTTAAAACATCCAATGTCTCATTTTTCATCAAACAACTTTAGCACTTTTATTCACATTGATCCATCTTTTCAAGAGAGTGCATCGTAGTAGTGAACTCTGTGCCCCATAATTACTCAATAGATTTGTGACATATTGATATTTTACTAATCACCTTTTGAAAAGAAGGCATCGTAGTAGCGAACTCCGTGCTCCATAGTTACTCAGTGAATTAGTTACATCTTGATGTGCTTTTTCAAATACAAAACTTATTATGTGTTTGAAAAATGTGATTCCTCTTTATTTTTACACAACAATCATACTAGGTCCAGATTTATTTTACAAAAGAATTATAAAATAGAAAACAAGGATTAACTTTAAGTAAAACATACATATACCCTAATGTTATTACAAATGTTTGAGCATACATAACAACATCCGCTTCACAGTTACTCAGATAGTGCACATATCAAGAGATTTCCTCAAGAATGAGAATCTCTCATAGTCAAGAGCTTTAGTAAACACATCAGCAAACTAATTTCAGTGGGTATGTATTCCAACTTCACAATATTCTTCTATACAAGATCCCTTATGAAATGATGTCTAATACTTATGTGTTTAGTGAGTGTTGAACTGAATTTTTTGAAATATTGATAGCACTAGTATTATCACAATATACAGTTAAAATGTCACTCTCTAAACCATAATCACTAAACATTTTACTTAACCAAAGGAGTTGTGTACAACAACTACCTGCAGCAATGTACTCAAACTCTGTAGTAGATTGTGATACACAATTCTGCTTTCTACTATGCCAGAAACTCAGGTTATTTCCCATGTAAAAGCAACCACCACTCGTGCTCTTCCTATCATTAATGTCTCCAGCCTAGTCTGCATCACTGTATCCAACAAGTGCACTGCTTGTGTCTTTGGTATACCATATATCAAGATCAGTTGTACCTGCCACATATCTAATGATTCTCTTGACATCATTCAAATGTGACTCCTTAGGACAAGCTTGGTACCTTGACAAACACAAACACTGTACATTATATCAGGTCTACTTGAGGTCAAGTATAGAAGACTACCTATCATGAATCTATACAAAGTTGGATCAACATCTTGCTAGCAGTATCCTTAACACAACTTTTGTGTAGATCCCATATGAGTTTTCACGACTTTTACATTTTCTAATCCAAACCTTTTCACTAAATTCTTTGCATACTTACTCTGAGAGATGAAAATACCTTTATCACATTGTTTGATTTGTAGTCCTAGGAAGTAATTCAAATCACCTACCATGCTCATCTCAAATGTTGTTGTCATTGCTTCAACAAACTTGTTTAACATGATGTTACAAGTTGAACAAAAAAAAAATATCATCAACATATGTTTGAGCTATTAGCAAGTTCTCTCCAGAATGTTTAATGAACAAGGTTCTATCTGCCTTATCTCTAACGAAACCAAACTGCATAAGAAAGTCAGTAAGTCTACCATACCAAGCTCTAGGAGCTTGTTTGAGACCATACAAGACTTTCTTTAGCTTGTACACATGATCAGGATACTGTGGATTTTCAAAGCCTTTAAGTTGTTCAACAAATGCATCTTCAATTGATATGCCAATAAAAAATGCAGCTTTTACATCCATTTGATGAAGATATGTTAATGTAACATGCAATTGCTAGTAACAATCTAATAGATTCAATCCTAGCAACAGGTGCAAATGTTTCATCAAAATCTATACCTTCAACTTGGGTGTAACCTTGTGCAACCAATTTAGCTTTGTTCCTAACTATGTTACCAGACTCATTAGTTTTATTCTTAAAGATCCACTTAGTTCCAATGACATTGACATCATCAGGCCTTGGAACTAATGACCAAACATCATTTCTTTCAAACTGATTAAGTTCCCCTATAATTTGCATGTCCAAGTCTTTGATGCCACATGACATTATCATCACAATTTGATAAATGACACACATTATTTATTCCAATTAGATAAAAATTATTAGCTGACCTATTACAAGTCATTAGACACTTATTATCCTTGTTTAGAACATAACATGAATCCTTATCAAATTCAACATGCAAATTGTCATCACACCATTCTAAGAAACATTTGTCAAAATCAGCTAAGAAAAAGAAAGAACATGTTAATTGTAATGTTGTTCAAACTTCTCTGAAAGCATGTGTGCCTGATTTATGGTATTTTGATAGTGGTTGCTCAAGACATATGACTGGTCATATTAACTATTTATCTGATTATGAACCTTGTAATGGTGGGACTGTTACATATGGTGGTGGGTCAAAAGGAAAGATCATTGGAAAGAGAACTTTGAATGTTGAAGGTTTTCCTAAGCTTGAGAATATTTTGCATGTTGATGGCTTACTTGCTAATTTACTTAGTATAAGTTAACAGACATTTCAGACAACACTTTTTCAATTTCCAGATCCCTTTTCATCTTTTGACAATAAGGACGAATATGACCAATTTCAGAACAATAGTGACACACATACTTCTTAACAGGTTTTTCAATCACATGTACTTTTGCTTCAGTTAAAAACTCAATATTACCTTTCACAAATTTCATAGGATTATTCACACTTTTAGAAGTAGATTCACTAAGATAGCCTAAACCATGCTTACTAGACTGACCAATATTTAAAGAATCACTCACAACAGAAGAGCTCTTAAAATACTTCTTAAAACTCAAAGTGGAACTTTTCAATTCCTCTTTTAGTTTAGAAATTTCTAAATCTTTCCTTGTTAAAATGACTTCCAACTTGGTCACAGTCTCTCTGAGATCATCATTCTCTTTGGCTATACTTGAAACATCATCCTTTATGTCATCGATACCTATCTCATCAACACACCCATTAAAACAGTTCAAATCTGAATGATTTTTGACAAATGTGTTTTCTGATGTTTTAACATCTGAAATAACATCTGTGTCTGAATCATCCAGATCATCATCTAAAGAATCATCATAATCAATTCTAGCAGAAAAAAACTAATTCCTCATCTTTTGAATCTTCAGGTTCATCATCTGAGTCATCACTAAAATAAACATTGAAATTAATTTTTTGTCTTAATCTGGTATTTGCACACTCATTTGTATAGTGTCCAAATCCAGTGCATGCATCACATCTAACTGATTTTCTAAATTCAGGACCATACCTTGATTTGTTACCTTTGAAATATCTGGATTGATTCTGATCCTTTCTTTTCTTCGGGTTAGATGGTGTGTTGTTGAAAGGAGTCCTCGGTTGGACAATCCCTCTGGATTTGTTCATCATCATCTTCTTCAAGTAGGAGTTGAATTTCTTTGTGAGGAGTGCAATGTGTTCAGGAGTGTTGTAACATTGGTCTATGTTGTGACCATTTCTATAAGGGGTCGGCACTGACCTCTCCGAAGGGGGCACCAGGAGTTTATCTGACCAGGTGTCGTCGGGACGATGCTTCAGGCGCCTTCGACCTCCATTGCATCCGACCTCCTGGTGATCACTTCCGACCTCCTCAATTAAGAGATCGCTCTCAATTGTCCCCGACCTGGCCCTAAATTCTCTGACATAGGGACCCAAGATCGCGCCACTACCATCCGACATCCGACCTTACGGGCGGTCGCCGAGAGCAACGACGAACCGGTCTCCGACCTCTTCAGTTAAGAAGGCCCTTTGCACATGTGATAGAATCCAACAGAATCGCCCCAAATATGGCAAAGAGCCGCCTCCGTACGATGTGACAGAGAGAATATTCCCACCAAATGAAGAAGTATCTCAGAGAATCGTTCTTTTGGGACACATGGCGATGCCTCAGTGGCCGATCCCCTATGCACGGGTACAAACGGGCACCTGCGCGCATCCAGGGTCTGCAACCATTTAATGCGGCTGTCCCCCGTAGAGGTCAGAAATGACCTAAATACCCCTGTATATGAAATCTATAAATAGATTCACTCTTGTACAAAAAAGAACAACTATTCATCAATTCAAAAAACTACACTAGCATTCAAGTCCAGGGAGTAAAAACCCCTGATAATTCTTGGTGTTCTTGCATTCATATCTCCATACTCCAACTTCATTTATTACTTGCATTAATGGAGTCCTCAATCTCCCCATTTTTTTGATGTTTTTATCTAGGCCCATCTAATAGCCATTAAATCCCAATATATTTTTGGATAAACAACAGTCTAAAACATCTTCATCAAACTTAACCTCAGTCACAAATGACTGATTTTCAGTATTAGAGGATGTTTCACCTTTGAAAATAAAAACCTTCTTTCCTTCACTTGCATCTTCTGGTTGAGTTCTGTTCATCTCATACGTTTTGAGAATACTTACAAGCTCGTTTTGACCGAGCGTATCCGTATCCTTGGCTTCTTCAATAGCATAAGATTTTTCATTGAATCGTTTAGGAACCGAACGCAAAATTTTGTGTGCAACTCGTACATTGGAAATTGGATCTCCAAGTGCATGTGATTCGTTGACAATTTCACTCAGCCTTTCATTGTAAGTCGTGATCGTCTCATCATCCTTCATCCAGAGATTCTCGAACTTGGTCCCAAGCATTCGAAGTTTGGTCCTTCGAACACTTCCACTTCCTTTACAATGTTCTTGAAGCCTCTCCCATGCATCTTTAGTCGTGGTACATGTTGATATGATCTTAAACATAGATACATCAATAGAGGTAAAGATAGCATGGGAGCTTTGGAATTGTAGCTCGCCGTCGTGGTCTCCTCATTGGTCCATTCAATATCCCGTTTGACTCTTGTCTCGCTAATATCTGGTTGATTTTTGGGCCATTCCCAGCCAGTTAGAACACTTCTCCAAGCACGTTCATCAATTGACTTGGTGTACATGCGCATCTTAGATTTTCAATAGGCATAGTTGTTCCCATCAAGAATAGGAGGCCTAAGTGGGGTGTTTACAGGATATTCCATAGTAAAAAGATACACTAAAACACAGGATCTAAACTTAGCACGTCAAGTTTATAGCTCTGGTGCCAATTGAAAGTCCCAATGGGTATGATATCAGATTTCTTTGATACCAATTGAAAGGTGTGCCGTGTATGTTAAGTGTAGATGTTGTAATGAATGTTAAAACACCAACTACAATAAAAAATAGAGTATAATTTAGAACAACGGAAGACTAAAACACACAATTGCAAGATGTAATACTTTTTAACACAAACTATACAAAATAGTTTGTGTTAGCCTTACGGCGAAACGTTCACTATAACAAAGGTAGTGATACAAAAATTGTGTGAAGAGTAAAATTATTCACAACGGAAACAAGACTTGATGTCACCTATCAAATCTAAATTGGCTAAGAGACCGTTTGGTTAACGGGATGAGATTGATTAGATGACATTGAATTAGATAGGATTATTTGAGGAGGAATGTGTGTTTGAATTGTAGGATTGTCTTTTTTTTTTATTGAATGATTAAGTGGGATTGAAGTGCAATATACCATTTTTAAAGCATGAGACTATGGAGTCCCATCATCCCTAAGGGATTATTTAGTCCCTCATTTGATAGATTAGGTAGGTTTATGACTCGGGCCCCAATTTTATCCCGGACCGTAAACTTACGAACCAAACACAATATTACATGGGATTGAGTGGGACTAAAGTTCAATCCAGCGAAACAAACGATCCCTAAGTGTATAAACTATACACCGTCAAAGTTGATCTCTCACTATATCGATGATCTCTCTATCTAAAGATATATGATTGATCGCAAGTTATGCGAGATGTACTAAACTTCTAGGCATAACATAAACGTTGGAATAATTGTCCTATCACCTTTGAACTCAGGATCAACACTAGAGTAGATGTACTCGTTCATTCCACACTCTGGCATTGAAGATTTTGGTCTCTATTTATAGATGAAAATTTTCATCCGAAAATAACTTCTTCATGTAACTTCCTCCATGATCTTTTATTAACCGTCCATGATCTTATCTTTATTCTGATGATATTGATTACAACCGCCTGATCTAGATCGTTCGATAAATTCTGGAATAGCCTGGATCATGTAGGTCCTTGTAGGTCTTTGTAGAATCTTCTGGAACCCGTAACCGCTTCATGTTGCAACCAGTGTTTGCAACCTTCACTGCAATATTGAGTCTTCCAGATTCTTGTAGATCTTTCTAAATCTTCAACCTGCATGTCAAAACATCTAAAACAATATTTGATCATAAAGTGTTAGTTAATGAGAAGAAATGACAAATTCATATTGTTTCAAAGTAAATAGTGAATACTTCACTACCAACAACATTAACAACACATTTCTTAATAAAAAAGAGAGTATGTGAGTGTGGAGTTGAATAAAATAATAGTAACTTTATGCTTCATTAACTTTTGCGAGAGAGAATTATTTCATTTTTTTGGGTGTGAAAGAAATGTTGGAACGTTCATTTAAGACAAGTGTGAAATTAAATATTGGAATAGAGGGACTATAATATTAATCCGTTAACCCGTACAATTGAAACTTAATTAGGTTGTTTCACAAGTAAAGGACTAAAGGAGAAAATGAAATTTTAATTTTCATTAAATTTAATATGGATTGTTTGTGATTTATGAACATACTTTATAAGGTCCACTAATTAAGTAGAGACGAAATCCTGACCCTTGATTTAGAAGATCATCAGACTTCTTAGCAATTAAGGTTGTTAGGTGTGCTTTGGAGATGTGAGAAGGACGTCGTAAGGAAATAGTCGGATTATCAATAGTCGTGATTGATATGTGTTGACATTCAAGAGAAAATACATTACTCACTCTAACCTATTTTATTGGTTTTTTAAGAATAAATATTGTGTTGGCATCATGATTTGTTTAAAACAACATCGTCTCGTACAAAAAATTATCATCATTTATATGCGAATCTAAATTTCCATATTGAAGGCCGAAAATATTGGTCATTGGGCTATTTATTTTAAGTTGGATTGGTTAATGAACTAGAGTGTTGACTTCCAATTAATCAAATTAAAGAGTGGTTAATGCCCACATGTTATGCATTGAATAGTGTGAATTGAGATGCTTGAGTTAAATTTTTAACTCTATATATACGGTACTCCTAAAGAATCTTGAAACTTTGAAATGTTAAATTGTACTTTACACATATAGTAACGAATCCAATAATATTTAACAATTCTCAAGGCAAAACTAAGCTAATGCAAAAAATAGCACAAGGTGAGATTTTGATCAAAACTGCAGTCCACTCTGATCACTTGATGTTTCCATTTAGAACAGGCATTTCCAGTTTCGAATATCGTTAATTAATTGTGATATTTAAGTGACAAAATCAATATCTAATCATAAGTTTTCAATTTTAGTTATGACGCTTTTGAGTAGCTAGTTATGAAATCCAGTACTTATCGGTTGTTCGACCTGAATTTTTTTAAAAGTGAACTTATAACCTCACGATATAAGTAATGGTGCTCTAATATTTGAGCTATTTCTTTCAAAAGTTCAAAATACATGAGTACTATATATTAGGGATAACTAAAATAATATTTAATTTAATTTAATTTAATTTAGTTCAACACTATATACTAGTCATGATTCATGACCTCGTGATGTATATATATAAAATTATGGTCACATGCAGCGTATCATTGTATTGAAATTGGAAATTGTGATCTTAAGAGTCTAACCAACGTTGGTATTAAAGCTGTCTCAGATTAGAATTTGACATGAAATATTCTAGTAAAGCCAAGAGAATCTTGGGAATGAAAAATAGATCATAATTTTCACTACTACACATTTGGACTTGGAGAGCTATACTTGGAGAGCTTTTAAAAAAACCGCTCTCCAAAACAAAGCTAGGCGAGCGGTTTTACACAAATATATTTAAAAAAAAAATCTAAGACAGCGGTTATCAACCGCTGTCCAAGAGTTAGTCTAAGAGAGCGGTTTAAAACCGCTGTGTAAGAGGTGGGGTGCAAGAGAGCGGTTTATAACCGCTGTCTAAGTGCTGACTTGAAGAGCGGTTTTGAACCGCTGTCTTAGTGTTTTACTTGGATAGCGGTTATTAACCGCTGTCTTAGCCTTTGACCCCACTTAACCCCCTTTGACCACGAAAATCCCTAATTCAGACGCGGTTTTCTTCCTCCAAACACCAGACGACGCGGTTCCTCCCCCCATCGCCGCCGTCGAAGCTTCCTCCCCCACTGCCACCACCGTAGCCTTCCTCCCCTGCCGCTGTGACGCCGCCCAGCCTCTCTTCCACTCAGTCCGCCGCCAGCTGCTGCCCAGCCCTCCCTCGACGCGACGAGCCACCGCCGCCTCTCCGCCGCCTCCAGGTATGTATATAATATGTATTTTAAATGTCTGAAAATGTGTATATATATATATATATATATATATATATATATATATATATGAATATGTATGAATTGAACTTCAAATTAATGAAAATATAATGTATGAATATGTATATATATATATATATATATATATGAACATGTATGAATATGTATATATATATGTATGTTATTGGTGAAACACATTGGTTAATTGAAGGCTTTTGGATTGATTTTAGATGAAATTGTTGCAAGTTAGGTTTAATATGTTAAAATTATTTTAGATGATATTGTTAGAATTTTAGATGAAATTGTTAGAATTTGTTAGAATTTTAGATGGACATATTATAATTTTTTAGAATTTTAGATGTATGTTAATTAGTATTAAAATGTTAGACTTTATTTCAAGCGGTTTATAGATGAGAAATATTGAAGGCTTTAGGAATAATTTTAGATGAAATTGTTAGAATGCATGTTAGGATTAATATGTTAGAATTTTAGATGAAATTGTTTTAGTGTGCATGTTAATTAGTATTAAAATGTTAGAATTTATTTCAAGAGGTTTATAGATGGGAAATATTGAAGGCTAGCTTTAGGAATAATTTTAGATGAAATTGTTAGAATGCATGTTAGGATTCATATGTTAGGATTTTAGATGAAATTGTTTAAGGGTGCATATGTTAATTAGTATTAAAATGTTAGAATTTATTTCAAGAGGTTTATAGATGGGAAATATTGAAGGCTTGAGGAATAATTTTAGATGGAATTGTCAGAATGCATGTTAGGATTCATATGTTAGAATTTTAAATGAAATTGATTTAGGGTGCATGTTAGTTAGGATTAATATGTTAGACTCAACACGTGTATTTTTCGGTTAATCTATATAGGCATCTCTAGTTCTATATGGATCGAAAGTGGGTTCGGGCAGATAGATTATCAAAGGAGTATAGGAATGGGGTGGAAGAGTTTTGTAATCATGCAATTAGACACTGCACCGACCATCGATACATTCTATGTCCGTGTTGAAAATGTATGAATGGAAAAACTGTTAGTGGCCGAGAAAGTTTGTTTGACCACTTGATGTGTCACGGTATTGATAAAACATATACCGTTTGGACATTTCATGGTGAGAGAAGAGATGGATGTAGCTCAAGCAACATAAGAACTGATTTTAGGTTTGAAGATACAGTGGATGAGGATAGTTTCGGAGATGTACCGAATGTTGATACATCTTGTGGGGATGACACAAATCTGCGAGATCACCCTTATATGTCAGAAAAATTAAGGGATGACGCAGGTTTACCCCTTTGGCCCGGGTGTAAGAAGGCAACAAAAGTATCAGCTGTGTTGATATTGTTCAACCTAAAAGCACCACACGAGTTATCCGATGTGTGCTTCTCAAGTATGCTGGAAGCAATTAGTGGTCTATTGCCCGATGGAAATGTACTGCCTACGAAAGCATATGAGGATAAACAAATGCTTAAGTCCATCGGGTTAACACATCAGAAAATTCATGCTTGCCCGGGTGATTGTGTCTTATTTCGAAAGGAGTATGGAGACCTCGATGAATGCCCCAAGTGTGGGAAGAAGAGGTATTTGAAAAATAAATCTCCAGCGAAGGTGATGTGGTACTTCCCAATAATACCAAGATTCAGGAGAATATATAGTAGCGATGTGGATGCTAGAAATTTGACTTGGCATCATGATGATAGGATCGATGATGGAATGTTAAGACACCCTGCTGATTCACCCCAGTGGAAGGCATTCGATGCCAGACATCCAGAATTTGGTGACGAGCCACGACACTCGCGTCTTGCACTCTCAACTGACGGAATGAATCCGTTCGGTATCCAAAGTACCAACCACAGTACATGGCCAGTAATTCTGATGGTTTATAATCTTTCACCGGAGTTGTGCATGAAGCGCACTTACATGATGTTGTCTATATTGATATCAGGACCCAAACAACCTGGTAACGACATAGATGTATATCTGACTCCTTTGATAGAAGACTTGAAGCTCCTGTGGGATGAGGGCGTCGATGTGTATGATGCTTATAGAAAAGAGAATTTTAAGTTGAAGGTCATGTTGTTTGGAACTATCAATGACTTCCCCGCTTATGGGAATGTATCTGGATATAGTGTGAAGGGGGCCGATGCATGTCCTTGTTGTACCACGAACACAGATCACATTCGTTTATGTCATTGTAGGAAGACTGTTTATATGGGGCATAGAAGATGGTTGGAGCCAACACATGAGTACAGAAGAATGGCCGATGCATTCGATGGTACAATCGAGGAACGTGGAGCACCATGTTTATTGTCAGGTACAGATGTTCTGAACGAGATGAAGAATGTCAACACACAATACGGAAAACACTTTGCAAAGAGTCTCCCAACTAGAGGCTGGAAGAAGGAATCAATTTTCTTTCAATTGCCCTATTGGAAAGAGTTGTATGTTAGACACTTCATTGATCTAATGCACGTTGAGAAGAATGTTTGTGCTAGTTTGCTCAATACTCTGCTAGCTGATAACAAGTCCAAGGATGGGTACAATGCAAGAATGGATATGGTTGATATGGGTATAAGAGCAGAACTGACACCTGTGTATGAAGAAGGAAAACCACCGAAATTACCTCCTGCTGCACACACCTTGTCCAAGAGTGAGATAAAAATTCTCCTTCAAACACTAAAGGATGTGAAAGTAACAGAGGGTTATTCCTCCAACATACAGAGACTTGTTTCAGATGATGGCGTGAAGTTGATGAATCTAAAATCGCATGACTATCATGTCATCATGGAGAATTTCTTGCCCATTGCAATACGTTCTATCTTGCCTGAAAATGTGCCCATAACCATAATAAAGCTTTGTTGGTTCTTCAAGGCAATGAGTGGCAAGGTTATTGATCCTAGAAAATTGCTTGGTTTTCAGAGACAGATTGTGGGGACGCTTTGTGAGCTTGAAATGTATTTTCCTCCTTCATTTTTTGATATAATGATTCACCTAACCGTTCATTTGGTACACGAGACAAGGATGTGTGGTCCTGCTCGTATGCGATGGATGTACGGTGTAGAGAGATATATGAAAGTGTTGAAAGGGTATGTGAAGAATATGTTCAGGCCGGAGGGATGCATTGCAGAACGTTATTTAGTAGAAGAAGCAGTCGAGTACTGGTCTGAATTTATTCCGAATGTCGATGCAATTGGACTTCCAAATACCCGATACACCAATAGGATGGATGGTGAAGGCATTACCGGTGGCCAACCTGTAAGTGTTAGTATGGATGAGCTAACACGGATGCACTTGTGTGTATGTACTTCACAACACGGTCGACGTGCTTCCTTTTATTGACGTGCACATGCAGGAACTTTCTGAGTCATTTCCCACCAAAGCTAGATCATAGGTTGAAGCTGGGCACAATCGCACATTTGTTGACTGGTTCAATGATTATGTTGCAAATATGTTGTCAGAGAATAAAGAATCAGTGAAAGAAAGAGTTAAGTGGTTATCCAGATTGCCTGATAGGCATGTGTATTCATACAAGTGTTACCTTATTAATGGATATACGTTTTATACCAGAGATCATGATGCCACAAGTACAATGCAGAATAGTGGGGTGTCTATTACTGCAACTGCATAGAATCAGTCGAATACCATTTACTTTGGACAGATTGTCAACATTTGGAAACTCGACTATGTTGGTCACCGTGAGCCAATTTTCAATTGTAGTTGGGTAAGGATCCCAAATGGGGTCCAAGTTGAATCTTCTGGGTTCGTACGCGTTGATTTGAAGAATGTGGGATACATAAATGACTCTTGCATAATGGCCAGTCAAGCTCAACAAATTTTCTATGTCCCCGATCCAGTTAACAAGAAATGGTCAATTGTGCTTCAGTCAAATAAATTTAACCATAGTTACCAGATCAGTGACCACGTCGATAAAGATGTTGACATGATTGATGATCCTTTTCAGAACTTCACTCATTCTGTACCCTCTTTCAATAATTCTGCAAATCTCCGTCCGTACTAGAGAAAACTTAGAAGTGAGGATGAGTATATCAATCTGGATCTTGTTAACATTCATGGTCACGAACAAGAAAAATCAACCAAAAACGAAAAAGAAAAACTAGTGCTAAAAAGAAATGTATGACTTTATTGAATGTTGTTTTTTCTGCTTTATTAAATGTTGTTTCTTTTTATTTATTTCATATTTTTTATTTTATTTCGCAGGATCATGGATTATTTGCCCTATGATGGAGATGATGGAGATGATCCAGGTTATTTTCCATATGATAGAGATGATAGAGATGATGGAGATGATCCAGTAAGACAGGATAACACTGATGTTCCCACCTCTAGCAGCTCTGGAGAGAAGCGCAAGAGGGGTATAGTTACGATGACTTCATTAGAAAGACCGTTGCAAAGGAAAATTACTGAAGGTAATTTTAATACAATTGAATAGTTTAATTTTTATTATATTAATTAATTGTCTGTTGACCTAATGATATCATTGAATTGCAGTTATCATTCAATGAGTTTGAGCAGCCGATAGGACCAGAGAGTGCGAAGTTGGCGTACTTCCTTGGGGCTGCAGTCAGGAGAGTGGTCCCTATCGTGCTGCCATGCAATGACTGGCGTAAGCCTGAGATGACTCCTTTCAAGGAAGCGATATGGGATGAGCTTGTGGTATGTTAATTAATTGTAGTGCATATTAAAATTCTTGTATAATTTATTTTTATGTATGGGCTTGTGAAATTACTAAATATAAATTGTTATATTCTATATGTATATGCAGGCAACATTCATCGGCCTTGATCACACAAAGAAGCATGATATACTTAAACAAGCTGGAAATAAGGTAAAAAAAATTCGGACTTTTCTGAGGAATAAGGCACGAGACCCGAAGACTGGTTCGTATTCATCTACGTCGCCTAAAGACTATGCGGAATCCCCTATGGTGGCTCCATATTGGCAGGAGTTTGTGCGTAGATCTATACTTGATGATTTCAAGGTAAAATTGATTAATGTTATTTTATCTATTCTTTTTTTTTCTTCAGCATTTATCGTATTTATATTACACTGTAGGAAAAAAGTAACAAAAATAACATACAAGCTAAGAATATGGAGGCGCGATATCGTGGATCTTCCAGAGGTTATGCACGCATTAGGGAAGATTTGGTGAGATAAAAATGCTTATTTTTAATTTTTTTTATGATCATTCACTCTTAATATATATTCACTTTTAATGATTTTTGATATGTTTATCATTTTCGTAGAAAGAAGAAAAAAAGAAAGCTGGAGAGAGTGCACCTGTTGTTACCCGTTACGAGTTATTTCAGACTACAAGAAAGACTCGAGATGGGAATGTTCCCGATTGCAAAGCACAGCGTATCATGGAAGAAGCGGTAATTCATCCATTATTTTATCTTTAAAATTATAAACTATTATTTCATTTGAAATAATTTAATAATATTTTTTTGTTATTTAGGAGCGCATATCTCAGAGCATGACGCCTGCCGAGACCCGCACTGTGGGGACTGATGATCTGTTTGCACGGGCAATAAATTGTCAGGAGCATCCCGGACGCATACGGGGACTTGGATTTGGCGTCACGAAGACTTCATTGAGTATGGCACCTGGTGTTGCGGCTATTTCTATGGTGGAACAACTTTCTTCCCAGGTTGTCGATTTAGCTAAACAAATGGAGATCATGAGAAACCACCAAATAAGATACGGGATGTCATCTAGTGGTGCTAGCTGTGAAAACAGTGCTCCTATATTTTCCGCTGAGGCTAGAAACAGTGTTGCTAGAAACACTGCTCCTGACGACTTCAATGATCCACTTCAAAACGTCTCAAAGGTATCAGATGTATCTCGTATTTGTTTTAATTAAATACTAGAATAAATCTTCTAACTGAATATCATATTTGAACAGACGACTCTTTGTTACCTTTATTTGGATCATCCTCTTCGGTTGGTGGCCACTGGAATGTTGTTCGATAGCTCTAGTGGAGTGATCCATGGTCGCCCAATCACTCCTGGTTTTGTGAAATTCACCCTCACTATACCTGAAATTGGACAAGAGACTTCACCGTTGCCAAAACCAGAAGATGTGGCCACCACAGTCGGAGACGCGGTCGGGCACTTCCTCGAATGGCCGCAAAACTTGGTTTCTCTCACCAAAAAAGGTAAAATACATGTTATTAAAGTAATTAATAAGTCGATTTATTTTAAATAATATTACAAATATTGATTGTAGATACTCCCGACTCCAAAAAAGCCTACACAGAGGGAGAGACCAAGGGAGCCCACTGTTGGTGTGTGCAGACGGCGATTAGGCTATCCCTTGTCCGGAGACGTACCCCACGATGTCACTGTAATGAGTACGGTGCACTACATGGTAACGTCCTCCAGCTTCAATCCAATCCAGTGCCCATTAATGCTTACTTTCACCATGTTGGATATGAGGAGTTCATCCAACGAGATTATGTCAAAGAAGTCTTGGAAGACAAGTGGTTGAGTGCAAGTACCAAGACATTTTACCTCAGGTGTGTTTACTTAATTCTCAACATTTACTTCATTTATAGTTTAACTTTCTTATTAAATATTAATATCAGCGTATGTTGGTTAAAGGTAGTTGGGTGAGGTATATTTAACCGTAGATGTCGTTGCAAGTGCAAAATATTCCTTCATCTGCCCCCAAGTGTATTGCGTGTTTGGTGATAGGACACAGTCAATGACCGACATTGTTCATCATATGTTGAAATATAGAGGGAGAGACCATCTCATTTTTTGGTCAATAAATGTGGGGTAAGTATAATAAATATTTCATAAAAAAATTTATTTATACGAACAAGCGATTAGTTTTAATATTGTTAATATAATGTAGTGATCATTGGGTGATGTTGGCCATAAAAATGAGGATCTTACTGTGTATTATATGGATCCAGCTAAGGATGGGGTGTATACACGTCGTCCCGATCTTATGGCATTTATGGAAGGGTACGTAAGTTAATTTTTAATATTCTCATATTATGATTTGTTTTACTTTTAAGATTATGAATATCTAATCTATATTTATTTTTCAAAATAATTATATAGTGTGATGGGAATGTATCGGAGTAGACTTCCAGGTAAAAAATCAGATACCACCAATATTAGTAAAGTGCTGTGGAAAAACATTAAGGTAAGTTACTTTAGAAAATTATAAAATCAATAGAAAATAATCATAGTTATAGTACGTGATTGTAATTGTTAATCAATAGGTTCCGAGGCAGCAAGATGGCAATCACTGTGGACATTTTGTGTGTTGCTACATTGAAGATATAATCTTGACTTCTCATACGACCATTTCTGAAGAAGTAAGTCGATTATCGATTTATTTTAAATATTATTGATTGAATAAAAAATGTTTATTATTTAATTAAATTTTCTATGTAATTTGTAGTTTGTGCATAGGCCTCAGATCCCTTTTTACAACAACGCTCGAATGGAGAAATGTAAGTTGGATTGGATTGGGTATCTTTACAATCGATTCTTGTAAAACATTATTATAACTTTTGATAGCATGTAAATTATACATTAATTTGTGATCAAATATAATATTTCATGTTTTTGGTATATTTTATTATATTTATTTGATATTACGAATTTTTTATATATTAGCAGGTTTATTAAAAAATATATATATATATATAATATTGAAAAAAATCGGTAAAAAACCGCTCTCCAAGGAATATTATAAAAAAAAAAAGATGTTAGAGAGCGGTTTGGATAGCGGTTAAAAGCCGTTGTTTTAGTTAAAAGTAGGATAGCGGTTTTAAACCGCTATCGTAGTGTTTACTCTTGGATAGCGGTTAATAACCGCTGTCTAAGTGGATTGTCTTGGACAGCGGTTCATAACCGCTGTCTTGGTGCTTTTTTTGCACAGCGGTTTCTAAACCGCTCTCTTAGTTTTAGATAGTTGTTTCTTGGAAAGCGTTTATATCCGCTTTCTTACTTTAAATTTAACCGCTCTCTTAGTCCCTTTTTGTACTAGTGTTTGCAAGTTTGTATCAACCAGCTTATATGAAGAAGGCATTGGTCAAAAGCATGTAGTCTCTACTCATTTGGGGCAACATAGCAAGTTAACTATTTAGTATCCTAGCTAAGTCAGGTATAGAGAGATGAACAAATTAAAATCTCATATGTGATCAGCTTAAATAATGTATATCATGGTTTTGTTGTAAGCCTTATTTAACTCATGCAATAAGTGTAGTAAGCATATTTTTGAATGATCATGGAAGATCTCAATATGACTCATGAAATTTACAAATTAGTGATGAAAAAATTAATTTGTGGCGACGAAAATAAAATTGTCAGAATTAATTTTTAGTATTTAATGAAGAAAATGAAATTCCACTACAAGAAAACATAAAATTGCCTACGGAAATTGCCATTATGACTATAAAATTTCCAACAAATTCGTAATGGACATTACTTATGAATTGCCTACAAAAATTTCTAATTGTATTGACATTTTCCTTCCCCACCTACAAAAAAAATTGCCTACGGAAATTCCGTAGGCAATTTGTGATGTAGGTAAATGTTTGTAGGCAAATGATTTGTAGGTAATTATACCTAGAGATTTTATTTCGTGGGCAAATTAATTCCGTAGGCAAAGTTGTTTCTAGGTTGAGAAATGTAGATACTTTCATAATTAGAAAATTTTGTAGGCAAATCGTAGGCAATTCTTACTACAAACTTCTGTGTTGGAAAATTTTGTAGGCATTTCTAATTTTGTAGGCAATTCTTTGTTTTCTTGTAGTGTTCTTCGCTTTCCATGTATTGTTGAATTGTTTATAGTGTGGATCATGAGATACCTTAAGGAGCCGGATATCGAGTATGAAAAAAAATGAGATGCCTTAATGGAACAATAGCAAAAGGGTTGGTTAAAAAAAAATTGCAAGAAGGAGGAGTTTATTTAGTTGGATATGTTAAATAGGAAATTTCAACTACAAGAAGAATGACATTTAGAGAGGAAAATGTATTAGTGGGGGCGTTGGCGATGTGTCTACAACAAGATATCAAAATATGTAGCTTTTACAATTGGCATAGGGTGTCAATTAGGAGCGTTGATTAAAGGAAATTCTAAGAAAATTTCGTGTTCATCACAAGAGTGTGGCTGTCTTTTGTGACCATAAGCATCAAAGGTATCATGAGAACCAGGTGGCTTAGCCCACCTGGCCACCAGATTCCTCACTCTAGTGAGTGACCCCTGTTCGATTCTCCCTGGAAACGAATTATGGGAGTTATAAGGTGGCTTGGAGTATTTGGGGACTTGGTGAACTAATCTAACTATGCTAACAACTAACATTTAACGATAAAAAAAAATCAAAAAAATCAAATGTATCATGAGGGAATCAAACATATTGATGTGAAACTGTATTTTGTAAGAGACATGATTGAAAATGACACTATATCATGTTCAGATTGTTACTTGCAATCATGCATAAAAGTTCAGAGAGTGAGATGTCCAAAGTTCAGACAATTAATATATTGTAAGGGTCATGAGTTGATTGATCACATTTTTTAGGAAAATTATGATGTACTTTAACTCATGTATGTTAATATTAGCTCATAAATCAGATTTAGAAGATCAGTTTTGAAGCATGAAATCATACGGTTAAGTCTGTTACTAGAAGTTTGAAAATGTTCTTTCTTTTTTTTCCTCAACTTAATGACTCTTTTTTGAGGCAATTAATTACAAAATAGGTTATTCCAGAACCTTTGTGTTATAGCCAGTGTCTCAAACTTCAAATCAAGCTAGAGAAGTGGTTGAAACATCTTGGTGTTTTCTACTCATCTTTGAGAGATTTTGAATGTAAGATGTGTTTTCTTGTCGTAAACTCTTGTAACATCTTGGTGCATTCAAAATCAATAATAATTGTAGGCTTTCGTGGATCAATCGAACCACGTAAAACTTATTTGGTGTGTTATCTCCATTTAATGTTCAAACCTTATAGTTTACATTCTTGTTGGTCATCATACTATGTTTAATCTCTCTTCGTGAATTGCTTTGCATCAGGTTGTAAGATCATAGATAAAAATTTAATCAGAAGGAAACAAATAAGGTGTGAATTCTAACTTGATATATAAATAAAAATTGAATTATTCAAACTCAAGTTAGTACGATTTAATGTACTTTTTCAAACTCTATAAATAATTTCTAAAATCATATTTTTGTTTTCTAAAAGTTGTCTCTCATAGTTTTGGAAAAAAAATAAAATTGAAAACTGTTTTTTGGAGTTGGAAAAAGCTCAATTTATATTAAGCTGGCTCAAATATCTAATCACAAGTCTCAATCTAAATGAGATAAGACTTGAATAATATTATGTTGAGGTGCATGACTCTAATAATTTTTATTAGAAAATAATCACGTGATAGCAAATAATAATGAAAAAAGAATCGATGAAGATAGTGAATAATATTTGGCAAAGTATAAAACTGAAATTTGTTCATGAACCACTTTAAAGGATATGAGTTATTTTACAAAAGACTAATAATTATGTTTACTAAAGAGTATTAGTATTGGAGGGTTCAAATTATTTTTCACTAAAGAGTATAAGTTGAAGGGTATAAAAGATATATACGAATTTTTTTAATAAATAGTACTCCATCCGCCCCAAGATTTTGTTCAAACTTGCTTTAAATGGACGTCCCAAGATTTTGTTTACACCGCAAAAAAGGAAATAATTTTCTCTCACAAAAGTCAATAAAGTATAAAGTTATCATTTTTTTATTCAACTCCACACACACATATTCCCATTTTTCTTAAAAAATGTATCAAAACCAAGTGTGAACAACATCCTGAAACGGAAGGAGTATTAGTTATTTTCACTAATATGCATAAATTGTTCTATTAAAATATATTGTAAAATGGTTTATATATTAAAAAAAAAAATCACACTATGCATACAATATTCTCAGGGTAAATATCAAAACTAGTCATGTAACTTAGCTTGATTCCAATTTAAGTCCCGTAACTTTTTATTTTCTCAATTTTAGTCCTTGAGTTGTCAATTTTAGTCCTGTAATTTTTTAGTTTCTCAATTTTAGTCCTAGAGTTATCAATTTCAGTCCTTTTTTGTATAAAAATTCAAATACTCACCGGAAAAATTGGGGTTTTTTTTTCCGACAAATTGTACACGTGGACTACCACATAATCAAAATATTAATTGACCATCTAATTATAATTGGCCCGTTTGAAAATAAAAATGGCCCCGACCCAAATCAGTGAATTTTTTATTTTTATTTTGAGGCAATATAAGGACTAAAATTGATAACTCCAGGATTAAAATTGAGAAAATGAAAAATTACAGGACTAAAATTGAGAAAATAAAAAGTTACAAGACTAAAATTGACAACTCCAGAACTAAAATTGAGAAAATTAAAAGTTACAAGACTAAAATTAGAATCAACATAAGTTACAGGACTAGTTTTGATATTTTCTCAACATTCTCATAATATTTCAGTTGTTAATTAGTTGTACCTAATGACTTGTTTTGCTCAAGCAATGAAGAATTAGGTATGTTAATGTTTCATCACATGCCAGATTAATTTTGTCCCTACACCCAAACATTCATCATTTTGTCAGTTAAGCAAGGTTTCCCTAATTATAACTATGACCTATTTTTTAATTTCCACTCATTCAAAAATTTCAAACCGTAATTATCCAAAGGAAGACGACATGTAGATGGGTAGGTGAAACTAGTTTGCCACATCGAGAAACGTCAATCAGGTGATTATTATACGAATTATTTAATTAAATGGGACTTTTTGGAGAAGGCTTAAAAAATAAGGTCATTTTTTAAAATAGGAAATAAAATTGAAATAAATTATACTCCCTCCGTCCATGAGTAAACTTCACACTTTCCTTTTCGGGCCGTCCACAAGTAAGTTTCTCATTCCATAAATGGAAATAACAACACTCTATTATATATAAACTTTAACCTTCAAACTCACACAATATTACAAAAATGCCACTCATTCACTTTACTTTTCAACACTATTAATTACTTTATCCCAAAAGTCAACATGTGGCCCACCATATATTAATAAACAAATACACTTTCTTAAACCATTCAACAAAAAGAAATGGGAAACTTACTCGTGGACGGAGGGAGTAAAATTTAAATGGACCAGAAATTAAATCTAAACTAAACGAGTAATTTTTTTAGTTCGGAAGATATACTTCATGCATGGAATTGAAAATCTAATCATTTTAATTTCAAAATTTTAATGAACTCATGTTTACATGATTTTTTTAGGGAAAATTAAATTTTTAGGACACTATCTTATAGAAATTTGCAAAATGAGGACATTTTCTTTACGGGCTGGCAATTTTAGGACACTTTCTTTCAAATTTTGCAATTTCAGGACACTTTCTTTTAAATTTTACAAATTTAGGCCAATTGATACTAATTTCAGGCCAAAGGAAAATTTGGAGCCCTAATCCCAACTCTTCCCGCAAATATAAAAAATCAATTTTGCAAAATTCCAATTTCACTAATTTTGGTTGAAAAATTCCCATGGGATCAAAATTATAAAAAAAAACAAGTGAGACGGAAGTTCTATTGTAATGGAAAATGCAATTACATTTATTAATTTCTTAAAATTATTTACATACTAGCCAAAAATGGTGAAAGCAACGGGGAGAACAAGCAAGGACTTGAATCCTAATCCCAGAACGCAAAGTATGATAAGCAGATTTTTAATTGTCCAGATTTTTAGATTTTAAATTCGTCAAATATTTTAATAACGTGGAAGGAGTTTAGTGATATGGCGTCTACGAAGCAGTCAAGCTGGAGGATCAAGCCCGTTTGGCCCATAATTAGTATCAGTTGGCCTAAATTTGCAAAACTTAAAAGAAAGAGTCCTGAAATTGCAAACCCGTAAAGAAAGTATCCTGAAATTGCAAAATTTAAAAGAAAGTGTCATAAAATTGTCAGCCCGTAAAGAAAGTGTCCTCATTTTGCAAATTGCTATAAGATAGTGTCCTAAAAATTTAATTTTCCCTTTTTTTTAAGTATCATAATTTAGTATATATAGTATCACTGTTTAGTGAGTTTAAAAATAATAATATTGTACCGAGTAGCGACGATGTGTTGTCAGTTGTAGCGACCATCGGCCAGATCATACATCAGTTATGCTAACAGAGCAATTTGGGCGGATTGGTAGCCACTCTCACGCGACGACAAAGGTCATATTTTATGGGGGCCGATGGCCAAAGATCTTGATAGTATTTATGGCAGATATATATGGTGTTGGACGCCTGCCGGCGGCTAGGTTAAGTTGATCAAAAGATCAAGTTGAGAAGAAAGCAATCTCACTTAATCAATAGATGTGATGGAGACATGTTGTCTAATATGGAAATAGATCACAAAATTTAGTTGTTATGTCATGTGGCGCTTTTGATGCGATCCACTTGGCCTAACATCATTCTGGCCAGCACTGCTCTGACCTGCTGACTTGCCATGCAATTAATGTGTTGGGACAATGTCAGTTTTGAGTTGATTCCAAAACCCTTGAAAAGATGAATTTGCCTAAGAGTTATTTATTCGGGATTAGTCTTGATAGGTTAGATCATGGTTAGAATATTTTATATTCACAGGTACTCAGTGAGGGAGAACTCACTGAAGTCCATCAAAACTGTAAGCCTGAAGACAAAGAGCACCATCACTGACTCTACAAGTTAGCTTTTCTAAATTGGTTAACTGAGTGTTAGGATGAAGAGCATGATCCTGAGATCATTGCTAACTCATCAGACCTGAAGGAGTTAGCTGCACTGAGCATTTTGGAAAGAATTGGTGTAGGAGTCAAACAATGACAAAAGGAATGTCAGGATAAGACAAGCTAGAGTACATACTTCGAAGGATGAGGGCAAACCTGAACTCAGACAAGACAAGACTGAACTGAAGAATGAGTTCTGACATTCTCACCTAACTGAAGACGTGGACCAATTAGAGGAGGAAAATTCATGTACGGACCTGACACAAGACTGATCATTCCTGCACATTTTCAACGGACATTTATTTAATGCATTTACCTAATCCATGCAAGTAGGCGACTACATGAAGACTTATGGTCGTTGATTCTCCTACAAGATAGATGTGAGAAGACTATCTCCTCCAACAGATAGTTTTTTAAAATCATCTATAAATACAGAAGACATTGACCCACACAAGGTTACAGGAAATTTCGAAGCCAAGATATTACTCAGACCCACAAGCATTCAAGCATTCAAGAAGCACTGGAAACCTCTATAATTTCCCAAGTGTTCCTTCCTAAGTCTAGAGTCATTCTGCATTCCAAGAGCTTAAGCATATACATATCAAGCTTAGAAGTGATAATTCAATCCTTAGTATAGTTTTGTCTTGTAAGGATTATCACACCAACTTGAAATTTTAGCCAAACCAAAATCCTAAGCTAGTCAGTGTTAGGTTTGTTGGTGAGGTAGTAAAATGGTAAAGGGAGAACTAGAACTCATTGTAAATTCTATGGATCACTGAGAGTTGATCATTGTGCACATTGACACGTTAAAAACAAGTCAATCTTTAAGGAATTCTCCGGTTAAATTAGGACTGTGGATGTAGGACCTTAAGTCTCTAAACCACGTTAAACTCTGAGTTATTTACTGCTTTGATATTATTGTTCAACTGTCATATCGTATCATCACTGCATATTTCATCAGGCCTGAATCAATCAGTTTGACTGCATAACTCAGTGCACTGCCATTTAACCACGACTTCTTAAGTTAAGAAAAAACTCAGTTTTTAGAAAACTAAAACAAGTCTAAAATCTTTCAAGGCTCACACTTCCGCACTCAGGCTTAATTAAATAGTTAGTCAACTAATAAAATTTAGAGCTGTTAGTAGGTATATTATCTAATCCAAGTCTAGCATCTAACTCTAAGTAAGGAGGATACTCAGTTTCGAAAAAAGATTTGGTATACATGTATCCCCCCCCCCCCCCCCTACACGTATCTTAGACCCCCTCTTACACGTACCTTAAATTTGTCCGAGAGCAACATAATGTATGGGTAGTAGCCTAATGTGGGCAAAATCTAATTTGTAGCTACAAATACACCCACTTTTGATCATTAATAACAAGTTCGTGAGGAAAAAAAAATGCTAAGAGCATTCAGTCTTAGTATTTATGTACTAATTGTTTGGTAGGTTAAATACTATTAGCCACCAAAGTCATCTTTACTAAATAATCTATCAACAAATAACGTATAAAATTAAGCATTTTTACACTTTTATCACAATTCACACAAGCAAGTCATTGAACATTTAATTAGCTGGAGTATTATTTAAAAGTAATCTAAAACTGAGAAGGATCTAAAAATATAAATTATGTGAATTCGAAAGAAACACCTCCCATAAAAAAAATACAAAATCCCTCATATGTAAAGTAAAAAAAAAAATATATGATTATTAAAAAAAAAAAAAAAAGAACATAGCTATAGAAAAACAAAAAAAAAAATCTGTGCAAATTCACTATTAAGATATATTAAAAAAAAAAAAAATCCCCAAAAAATCAGGTCAAATTAATTTTCATCCTTCTGGGATCAGTAATATTAATCCTCCAATGCTGATCCTTAAACCCAATCTCTCTCGCAACCTTCCTATCCCAATCCAACTCAATCTTCCTCCTCTTCGTCAGCCGGCAAAATTTCTGCAAACCCTCATCCATGGCGTCGTGCACATTCCACCACCGCGCGTGGGCCACGTCACTAGCGTACACGCGCTGATCCCCGATATTCCAATTGCAATCGTAGTCGCGGTAGCACGCCCACGGCTTCAACCCGAGGTAATGGATCGAATACACCTCGGGAGGATCCGACCCGAACAAATGGTTCTTCAAATTCGTCTCAGTCGAAGTATTCGACCAGAAATTCTTGAGGAAATTGACCCGCCGCGGCAACCGGTGCCACCACACGAAAACCTCGTTCAGGAAACCCTGGTCCCCGCCGTTGTAGGAGATAATTTCCTCCGTGCGGTCCATTAGCATACGGAAGGTGCAATTCGAGGGCTCGAGGACCATAATCCCCGAATTGAAGATGTGGCCGTCGTTTCCGACGGCGGACATTTGGGGGAAATGGAAGAGCAGGTCGAGGTTGCGCAAAACGACGACGTCTGAGTCGATGAAGATGATTTTGTCGTAGTCGGTGAGTTGCCAGAGCCGGAATTTGCTGTAGTTGTATTCGTTGTAGGAGTTCTTCTCGGCTTTCGGGTTGCGGATCCGGCTGATGAAGCGGAGGGTCCACCCGGCCCGGGAGAGGGCTTGGCGTTTGGCTTCGGAAATGGAGGTGTCTAGAAGGAGGATCAGGTCGCGGCGGGTCCGGGTTTTGAGCAGGCTTTGGGCCAGGGTTATTGCCCCGCAAACGTAGGATTCGGAGGAGTGGAGAACCGTAGCGTAGGCTTCCCGTTTTTGGGGTTTAAGGGTGAGGGCCTTGATTTTGGATACGTCGTACTGTTCGTTGATTCCTCCTGCAATTTGTACAATTAATGGCTCTTAATTATGAGTTGTGTAATAAATGTATGGTTGAAAATATTAAAGTTAGAAAAAAGGATTTTTTTTTTTTCAATTTCCTCTTTAAATTAATTGAAGAGAGCTCAAGACGCATTAAATTAAAAAAATTGTATAAGTTCTATATTTTTTTCTTTCAATCTTATTATCGCATCAATGAGGTTCATGGCTGGTCTTAGCAATCAAGAGGTTTGAATAGAGATTAAAATTAGGCCCCTCTTAGTATTTTTTATTATTCAAACTTAATAATAATATAAAATTTTAAATGGCACGACAATACATAAAAAAACACTAATTTTATGTTTATATTAAAATAATGAATATTGTGTGCATCAACCTTTGTGTGGTTATGTTAATAAGAAAATGGTAAATTTGTAAACCTATTTCACCGTATAACTCGAAATAGTATTAATTGTTTCATCATACATTGTTACTATCAAACTACTACATTTTAAGGAAATAATATAGTTTTATAAAATACACACAAGACATAAACAAACTTTACGATAAGACTAGCTCATATTATACTTTGCCATTAGAAAAGTGCTAATTTTTAAAGAACTGTTAAATTTAAGAACTTAGGTACCCTTTGTTTCGATTTCTTCAATGACAATGAGAATAAAAATGTATATTTCTCTCTACCGCTGGATATATTCGATGAGTGATTGTCTCTAGGTGACTAGCCACATTACTAATATTGTGCTTTAAATTTGGAAAAAAAATAAAAAGGTTCCCAAACCCATTGATGAATTTCAAACCAAACACACCTTATATAAGTAATTAATAAGTCTATCACGGTGTTCTTCAAAAAAGGAACTAAAGATAAGAATTTTAAAAGTCCGCCTCAAGGGATTGAAAAATGAACATAAGAGATCGATATAAAGTCTTATACAATTTGGCCTTACGCTTGTTCAAAAAAATTTGGGCCTGAGTCGACCGACTCATCGGACTCAAGAGAACCATGACTATGATTAGGTTAATAGAAGTTTGGGAAATTAAAATTTATGATAAAAATTATTCAAACTAATATTAATAATAGAATTTAATTTCATCTAAAAGTTCAAATTTATAGAGTGGTATAAAATTAATTAATTTGTATAATTCCATAATATTTCTCTCACTTGTAAACTTAATTATCCTTTGGGATTACTTGTATAGTTCAATAAATATTTTATATAGAATTCATTATTCAATTAATATTCGTATATCCAAATTCCAAATAGAAATTTGTCTTTTTAATATATGAATAAAAGAATTGGTTTAAACATCTTTAATAAAAATAAGAAGGAAAAGAAGATGATTTACGGTCGTTTATTAATCATCATTCATCCATAGAAGAAGAAGAAGATTTACGGTAGTATATTAATCGTAATTATGGATGTTGGTTTTACCTAATATCATCACATCATAGTTGGACAAGAATTTCCCAGGATTCGTTCAACTACTTTGGTTTTTTTAGTTAGTTGATTGGATATGACAACCAACAAATGACATTGAGAATTTTAGTCACGTCAAGTAATTTATGTAAACATATTTAATCTTGACAAAGTATAAAGTAAAAATGGTTTATACATAAATCAATGAAGGATATTAGTTGTTTTCACTAAAAAGTATTAGTTGTTTCCACTAAAGAATATTAGTTTTTATTACTGAAAAGTCTTAGTTGTTCAGTGAAAATAAACAAAGTCTCTTCAGTGAAAATGACTAATACTCTTCAGTGGAAATAACTAATACTCTTCAATAAAAGTAATTGATATCCTTCAATAATTCATTTATGAACCAATTTTACCCTAGACATACTCTTTAATGAGGCTCCTAGCCAGTGTAACATTGAATTAATTAACTACGGTGCATATTTTTACTTGATTAAAATCTTAAGTTTAAATTCTATGTTAAAAATTGTAAACTGAAAAATAAATATAATTATTATTAAAAAAACTTAGTTTTCCTTTTTATATCAGTAAAGGTGGAATGAGGTGCATCAAGTAATTTTATTTTCTGGACAAAAAGCGTTATTCTTATTGGCTGTGACATAATAATTTGGACACAAAAACTTTTCAACCACCCATGAGAGGTTGTACCAACTTTAAAAAATGAACTATAAGTAATACTCCCTCCGTCCACGAGTAAGTTTTCCACTTCTTTTTGTTGAATGGTTTAAGAAAGTGTATTTGTTTATTAATATATGGTGGATCACATGTTGACTTTTGGGATAAAGTAATGAATAGTGTTGAAAAGTAAAGTGAATGAGTGACATTTTTGTAATATTGTGTGAGTTTGAAGGTTAAAGTTTATATATAATAGAGTGTTGTTATTTCCATTTATGGAATGGGAAACTTATTCGTGGACGGTCCGAAAAGGAAAGTGGGAAGTTTACTCATGGACGGAGGGAGTAACATCTTTGAAATGTACCAACTTTTTACAATGAACTGATAAAATTACACAAGCATTTATAATCTCCAAGCGTCTGTAGCTCAGTGGATAGAGCGTCTGTTTCCTAAGCAGAAAGTCGAAGGTTCGACCCCTTCCTGACGCGAATATAGGTAATTTTTTAAATTTTTAAATTTTACATTTTATTAAACATAACTTTGAAAAAAAATTTAAAACCCTTTATATCCTATACATCATTAGTAAGTGGCCCATAATCTTGTTATCTATAGGCACATCACAGCCTTCTTGTATTCAACTTTCCTTGCAAATCAATTAACAAAGAGGACCACAATCATGAAGTTACTTAAAAGCATGACCCAAACTTGTAAACCAAGTGGTAAATCATTAACTATCCCCATCAAATTCAACAAATTTCAAATAAAAATCATTCTTAAATAAAATAGTTCCAACTTATTCGTCTTTCTATATATATTTTTTTTCACAAAATATTTGTCATTTTTACACTGATCAAGAAAAACTTAGTGCTGTATTCCAATTTTACCCTTCTAATCAAAGTTTGCACGAGGAAATGCATATTGCTTTTAGCTCTAAATATCAGATTACCTACAACGTTAATTAAAATTTTCTCGAAATATTGCATTGTACTTCAAAGGGTAAAAATGTCACATTACCCAAAACGCTGTATAAATTTTTTTCAATTCGTGGGACACACTCTGAAATTTAAGAGAAATAATTAATGAATTAATTTCACATCTCTCTATAATTCGGAGTTTTAGATTTTGACGAAATTCTTTAAAAAATGATAAATAAAATGGGATGGGGGAGTGTCAATTAACGTACCTTTATTCCAAAGAGGCAGAGCCAAATTGCAAGACCCAACCGGCAACGCCACCTTCTGCTCCAACCTCCCCCTCTCCGGCCTATACAACCACCACTCCCCCTCCCTGGCCGCCCCCTCGTCGCACCGGAAAAACTCCACCATCGGCAAACACTTGCTCAAAAACACCACCTTCATCCTCCCATTCCAATCCCACCTCCCCCTCCTCGCCGCCGCATTCGCCGCCACTAAATGCACTTGAAGCCTAAACAAATCCCTATTCCACCCCTCCTCCGGCGTCCTACACGGCAGCTTCGCCACCACCACGTCCACGTACCCGATCTCCCCCCATTCCGGCATCGGAATCTCAGGGCAAAACGACCCCGAAAACTCCTCCTCCTCATCAATCCATTCCGGGAAAATGTCATCCCATTTGAACAACTTTGACACCTTTTCAAATGAGATGGGGAAAAGATGCCCATGCTGTTCCCATTCCGATGTATCTTCGTCCTCCATGTTTATCATTCCGATTCTCATTCCCATTCCCATTTCTTTCAAGAAACTAGGGCTCTCCCTCTTGATCAAACCCCTTCTAGGCCTTTTTACTCTGTTTCCATTGCTTGATTCATCCAACTCTGCTTTCATCACTACCCCATTTTCCATCTAGTAATAATTAATTCAAAAAGATTAATATAGAGAAAGTGCACAAAAATATATAATTTTAAATGTGCAAAGTTTTTTTTTTTTTTTTTTTACCTAACTGTGCAAAATTGTTCTTTTTGTCCCAAATTGATGAAAATGCCCCCAGATATAGTTGGAAAAATATTGGAACATAGTTGGAAAAAAATTGACAGTAAGGGTAGAAAAGAATATTTTTGTACAATTGGACAAAAGGGCTTCAAATTAATATAATATGCATGATTATGTCATGTTACATGTATACGTGATTGTACATGGTGCTAAAACGTTGTATATATGTATGAGTGTATTTAGCAAAAATTTAGGTGTGAATAACTGCACGTAGCTCACCTTACCTTATGAATGCACTCGATAAACGAGCAACGAACGCGTTGATGATAATCGGAGGCAGAAGGGAAGAGTAGAATGATCACATAAATAGCCAAGAAGAATGCCAAGCAAAAGAGGTTGATTTTGATGATCAGAGATTTGGTAGTGGTGGATTTGATCATCTTCTTGAATACCATGATTAGAACAAAAGTGGGAAAAGTGTTTGATTTAAGAGGCTATGAAGCTATAAATTATGGCTGCTGATTTATACACACACTAGTTTTCTAAAAACGTGTAGAAATTTTGTGATAAATAGTGGAAATGAGTGATGAAATTTTGTGGGCAAAGTATGCAAGACCAATGGATTTAACACAAGTGTTGGTTTTCTTGCATTGACAGAAAAAGGATGAGATTATGAAGGTTTTTACATGTATGTCAGGCTTTTGCTATTCTTATGTATATGTGTTTTTTGAAATTCCAATGGTGCCCTTGGCCTTTTGTCCAAGACTTGAAGTAACAAATACCCATTTGATTTAGCACGTTCTCGAAGTTCAGGGAATTTATTCAAGGATGTAAATAATATATACGTCTTTATTAGTGATAACAAATATGTACAAATGTTTCTTTGGAAAATTGTGTACCAAAATTTGAGATGAGAGACAAAAGTACATATAATTTGAAACGCCAAGTCTCATATGCATCATAAATTCATACGTCACATTTTCATTCTGCATATTTCATTTTACGTTTTCAGTCAAATCTACAATGCACGTTTCAGTTATATTAATGTTCACGTTTTATCTCTGTGCTCAGTTATACGTTGTAATCGGTGCATAGGAAACTAATTCAATTATAATTATTGTATTGCACACAAGTTCTTTTATTTTGATTTTTTTTTTCATTTTGGACTAATCATATATATACATAATTTCATTTTTAATATAAATATATAAATATATATTTCAAGTTAATTAATGATGTGATTTAATTAATGTCATGCATATTAAATGTAACAATGCACAAGATAACACATTAAAATAGAATAAGAAATCCGCTAGAGAGTATTCAAACAAAATTAACACGAAAGCCAAAAACATTTTTTTAATAAAACTTGCCCCTTTTAAGCGTATTGACGCCTTACATGCTGATGACACATTTTCTCCCCATACATATATCTAGGGGTGAAAACGGATCGGATACGGACGGTTATTACTTATACCGTATTCTAAACCATATTTTTTTTCTCGAATTCGGAGTCGGATACGGAAAAGCCGGATTCGGATACGAATTCAGAATATTCGGTATACGAATACGGGACGGATATCGGACGAATCCGGGCCGGATTCGAATAACTATAATCGGATAATATATTTCATACAAAAATCATCAAAATGTGATTGAAACACATAAAAAAAAACCACCTATGCAATATTTCATAGAAGTTGTAATGCAAATTATAAAAATTATATGTACTGCTAATAACATGGACTAATAATATTAGAATTTAGAAGGGGATTGATATTATATTATTATATACATAATATATATATTAATATAAAATATAAAATAAAATATATTAAAAAAATTCGGATATCCGGATAATATCCGATAAAATATGGTAAAAGTCGAATACGGTCGGATATTCTGTATTCCGAATCTGATTCCGAATCCGAAGTCAACTATCCGTATCCGATTCCGTATCCGCTCGGATACTAATTTTTTGTACCGAATTCGATACCGACCGGATACGGCTCCAGATCGGTCGGGAAATATCCGATCCGTTTTCACCCCTACATATATCCATACACAATTTTAATTGCTGAAAATCTTTATCATTCCATATAGTAGTATTTAACATATTTCAAATTTTAAAATTTAAAACATTGAAATGTCTGAATTTCTGTTGGTTGAAAAGTGTATAAGTATATTCAAGGGGCAATCTTGCCAAGAGGACTTTGATAAACAACACCAACTTTATGGTTGCAATGTCAACTTCCTACATACTTTTGTATTTAATTCTTAAATTGCGAGGCTTGTATTGTGTACTTTATAGTCATATTTGTGTCTTAACTGTTCATTGATATACATGACCACGTGTATAATAAGAGATAAATTATACAAACCTAATATAACTCAATCGTGTAGGTACGTGAATTTAATTAAAATGTACATACTAATTTAATTGAGATGTAAAGACTAAATTAGACTAAAAATGAAAAATTAAGCATGTAAAACTTGGTGGTAATAATATTATCAAAGACATAAAAATGTACAAGTAAAAGAAAGTATATGTTGCAAAACATTTAAGATAAAGGATTAAAACTAGCTAATTCAACACTTTGCAAAGATTAATTCGGTAATCTATTCTTTACTTCAGTATCATTTCAATAAACAAATATAGATTACTAAAAGTAGGTTTGATAATCACATCGCACCTAAATGTTTCACTAATTTCGCATACCAAACACAATTAATTAAGTACGTTGGTCTTTCGCAGTTTCTGCAATAAACATCATAAATATTTGATGGACGCCTTCTAACCTCGAGATAATTATTTGTCATTCTTAATGAATAATTAAACTTCGGTTATCCATATAATTGAATGCCTATCTTGATCCTCAGATATGAGTAGACTGTACAATTTTTAAAGAAATATTAAAAAAAAATTATATAATAGAAAACAATAACAAAATTTATATGATTTTTTTTTTTTGAAAGGAACAAAATTTATATGATACAGTATATGTTACACATTGAATAAGGAGAAAAAAAAATATGAATAATTGCCCCCTACTACACAATATCAACTCTTATTCCCTTCTACTATCAATTACAAATCATAAATATATAATAGCACCAAGTTTTCTTTATTTAGTTTTGGAGGGAGACATTTGTGACCGTTGATCATTATTTAGTTACTTGATCATAACCTTACATTTTTTGTTTAGCAATTGGTAATTAATTTTTTTCATAAATTGCTACAAATTAGGAGCCAATTTTCCATCATCAGCTACAAATTAGAAGCCAATTAATTAGATTTCTCTCCTACTTATACTCTATAAACCATCAACCTCTCAACCAAAATTTGCAATTCTTCAATTTTTTTCGTATGTGATCTCCTTATTTGCAGTATTTTTTCATAGTTCTTTGTGTACATATTTTGTCAATATGTTATTTCACATCTGAAGCTTCAAATTTCATTGAATATGGAGTTTAATATGTATTTTTAATTTGTGTTGTAGATTTAAATATTTTATCAAGATTTATATTGATTGGGAAAATGTCAAATATATTTATTCACAGATCGAAGACATTGGTTAGAGATCTGAAGAATTCATCGATAAAGAGGAGTAACAGAAGCGCAATCTGAGAACCTCCCAAACACAGCGTGATGCATTAATGAGGATTGGTGTAGGTGTTGGTTTAAGAGGGTGTTGAAGGAAGTGTTTGATGGTGTTTTGTTTGTGTGTGATAGCATGTTTGCATGATGTGGGTGGAGTAGTTGTGAAGGAGATTAGAGTAGGGTGACAAATTGGTCAATTCATTTGGTATACTATTCAGTATTAAAATTTCTATTATTTAATGTATTATCATAACATATTGATAATGGAAACATATTTCACAACCAACATTATTTGGTGAATTAGCAAATCCTAAACCATATTTTCAAGAGCTTTGTAATAATTATTTTTATATCATTCATATATAAATTATTTTTTGTATCATTTGGTGTTCCATTAAGTTTGAAGATTTTCATCCGACACTTTTTAATAACTAAATTCATATTAGTTTACTTATGTAATAAGAATTATATTTTAAAATTTTAGGACATCCATATTTAATTAACAATGTAATCAACTCATGATTATGTAGCATTAAAATTTTGGTTACGAACTCATGATTCGTTTATAAAATATATATATAAAAAAAAAAGACCAGTTTTAGTTATTAGTTTGGCACAATTGTTAAAATAAATAAATCATTATAAATTACAAATAATATTCATAATATCTATCATTGGCTTAAAATTAGAAACCGCTTTAACTTTCTCTCATTTTATACTCTACCCGACAATTTCTTATACTATAATTTTTTATTGGAAGATCTTCCTCTTACCAGTTTCTGTGTTTGGCAATACATTGTTGGTGGTTTTAATTACAAATTTTATGGAATGTTCCTACATGAACCGAGAGGGGTTGGAGGGTGAGTTGATTCATTAAAACTCAAGGAAAAGTAGTATGAAGTTGTCGTTGTCGCAAAGGTTGAAAACAGAGACTGTTATATATATATATATATATATATATTTTAATGTATATGCTTTAAAAAAATATATATACTATGAATCTAAGAAATATTTTACATTATAAATTTATAACTCCACTGTATGCAAAACTAAATTTCCTTGGTCAACCTTATCATAATACTAATTACATATAAAAAAATTAATTAAGTAGTTTATGACATAAATTTATTAATTAAATTTTGGTTTTATTAAATCAAATAAACGCAATATGAATAGATGGAAGTACATATCATAAATCATAAATTCATAATGTTCTTAAAAATAATAAATTTAAATTGTATACGATATAATTTCCTATTCTGAATTACACTAAGAATTCATCTTTATTGTCTTTATTAAAAAATGTGTTTATTTGAATTAAAAAAATTAATTGATATAATTATGAACCGAGTAGGTTTTATATGAAAATATTTCATAATAAGCTTAACATGAAATCGTTTTAGAGTATCATTAATTTCATCAGGAGTATCATTAAACCTGTCAGGAGTATCATTAGTCGGGGTTCAAGAAAATTTAAAATAATTTTCTTGACCTCAGACTAATGATACCCCTGATGAGATTAATAATACTTTAAAATATTTTCATGATAAACTTATCATGAACTATTTTTCATATAATACTTTGCCTTATGAACCTTGGTACATTTTCTAATTAAGGTTAATATGATTGCAAACATTTTATTTTATTTTTAAATAACAGTTTGGCCGAAAATTTAGTCAATATAATTATGATTATTACTTATTACTACTGGAAAAATTATAAATTTGGTCCCGTGAGAATTTTTCAATAACAATTTTGGTCCCACATTCTTTTTTGGTCCCATGTTTTGCAAATTTGGTCTTTTCCGTTAATTTTTTGAAAAAAATTTGCAGTTTTTTGGACTAAAACTGCAATATATACATTTTTTTTGGACCAAAACTGCATTTTTCTTGGGACCAAAAGTGTCAAATAAAACTATGGACCAAAAATATCGAAAAAAGGACCATATTTGCAGACCACTTATTCTTATGCGACCAAAAATGTTATTTACCCTATTACTATTAGATAGTTCATGGAAATTTTTATAGTTGATTTTATTTCATTTTTTTTTTCAATTACATTAAATAAATAATTTTATTGGACTTTAGACTATGTTGTTTTTTTAATTTAAATCTGGAATGAGTTTCAGTGATAGTTTATTTGTTTTTAAGACATGGATATGCAGTTTTGTCTGAGGTCTTTGATATATACACGTCAAAATGACATCCTTCCTAAAACATGTTCAAGGAAAATATATAGGAAAAATAATATTAAATCCCCAAAATAAGGCACAGAGGGGAATATTATTTTGTGATGTCAAATTTCAATTTTTTCGGACAGAGCATAGAGTGAAAATGGTTTATACATGAACCATTGAAGAGTATTTGTTATTTTCACTAAAGATGATTAGTTATTTTCACTAAAGAGTATTAATTGTTTACACTAAAGCATATCAGTTATTTACTGAAAACAAACTAAGACTCTTCAGTGAAAACAATTAATACTTTTCAGTGGAAACAATTAATACTCTTTAATGAAAACAACTGATGCCCTTCAATAGTTCATGTATGAACCAATTTTACTCTATGCATACTCTTTGAATTGATATGTTTATTTGTATTTATTCTCTTAAGTTATTTGTTTACTCTTGAGTCTCTATTTACATTAAGGGATTGCATTTATTAATGCATTAATTATCTAATTATTATGTGGAAAAAAATATTAGATACAATTTCTTTTGATATGAATACAAGTTTGAGTAAACCCTGTAATATCATTATTAGTTTTACATAATAAATTTAAATACATTACCTTATACATTTCATTCAAGCTTTTAAAGTAATATAATAATTGCATCATTAATTTTTTATTGGTTATTGTTAGAAAAAATAACACACACATATATATATTTTTAAATGTAATTTAATAAGTCTTTAAATACAATATCATTATTACAAGTCATAGAAACAAAAAAATATTTAGAATATCTAATTTGCTATATGTATTTTAGCACAGGAAATGTTAGCACCTCATATTATAATCAAGAGTAGGTTTTATATGAAAACGCTTCATAATAAACTTAACATGAAATAGTTTTAGAGTATCATTAATCTCATCATGAGTATCATTAAACCTGTCAGAGGTATCATTAGTCTGAGTTCCAGAAAATTTAAAATAATTTTCTTGAATTCAGACTAATGATACCACTGATGAAATTAATGATACTCCCGATGAAATTAATGATACTTTAAAATTGTTTCATGATAAGTTTATCATGAACTATTTTCATATAATACTTTGCCTATAATCAATATATTAATTGAATTATTTGTTTATATCTTACTATAACTATAACAAAATAAATTATAGCATTGGTTAATTAATTATAGTATGTAAGTTGAGGTTTTTTGAGTTAAAATATTGAGTACTTTATAAATTTATTTTTTGAATATAACTAATTGCAAATAATATCATAACATTTTCGCAAATTGCAATCTAATCTAAACGTTTGAATCTTTGCAAACAAAACTCCAACTTTTCATTTGATTGCAATTCTAACCAAAAGATAAATTTCAATCAACCCGAAAATGATGATTAAGTATGTGTTGTCACCCGAACCAATATAAACACATTAATACAATTAATTATTTATTGTCAAGTAATTGAAATATCATTTTCGAACAATAAAAATTGTGTTTGTTGGTTCGAATTGCAACCAAATGTAAAGTTGAAGTTTTGTTTGCAAAGATTCAAAAGTTTAGATTAAATTGCAATTTGCGAAAAGGTTGTGACTTTATTTGCAATTAACACAAATTATTATGCCTAAACTTGCCTGAATAAATTGATTGATATCAAATTTTATTTTTAAAAAACATGTTTAGAAGTTTTAATTGTATATTCTTATCTCAGCAACATAAATGTTAAGAAAATCAAATTAAAATAAATGCATTATTTTTGTTGATAGATTAATTATTGCATGTGAACAAATATATCAACTTAAAAGGTTGTTCATCAATTTATCTACAATCATACCTCTTTATACTCAATTATGTATATATATATATATATGTGTGTGTGTGTGTATTATAATGATTTCAATTTGTAATATATTGTATTTAATGGGAGTCCTTTATGTTTTCAAAATTATAAAATGTTAGTAATATATAAATCATCATTTAGCAAACTCTATTTTGATTAGTATTCGTTACATAAATAATGAAAAAGTTTACCAATGGATCTTTGATTTTCGATTCTATAAGCACTATTTGCCTTATTAGTTGCAAATTTGGGCACAATTAGCCCTAATAAACCAAAAAAATCACTACTTTTAAAAGTTAGTGTCCTTAAATTGTCAGTTTGGAGAGTTACAGTCCTCATTTTGCCAGTCCAAATAGTTTTTGTCCTCATTTTGCCCCTTCCCCCAACTAAATAACACCTCGAAAAGTTAGTGTCTATCACTCAATCCTCAAGGTGAAAGTTAATATTTTGAAAATATTTTTTTAAGTACCGTAACTTTGGGGTTGAAAATTTAAGGACTGTAATTTCTAAGAGTTGCGAATTTAGGTACAAAAAGTCCTAATTAACCCAAAAATTCACTTATTTTAAAGTTAATATCCTTAAATTATCAGCTCGGAGAGTTACGATCCTCATTTTTTCAGTCCGAAGAGTTTTTATCCTCATTTTGCCCCTTCCCCAAAGTAAAACTAATTTTTAATGTTCATTCTTTATCATTTTTATCAAAGTCACCAATCTCACTTTTTGTGTCCGATCTAACCCCTTTTTATTAGACAATAACTCATATCTATATCAAGAAATAATTATTTTCTTGATATTCTAATACAATTCATTGGTTAGTTTTCTGTGTATGAAAGTGATATATTAATTTTGATAAGTCCAAATTACTTCAACTAAATATATAAAACATAAAAGTCATTATCTTAATTTAGAAAATTCAATTTTTTTTGTATTATGGATAATCATGTTAATTCATATAAAAGTAGATCAAAGCTATACCGCTAAAAAATTGGGTTATTGGTTTTAGAATAATAAAAATTTATATAATTTTAACAGTAAACTGTAATCCAGTAGTGTTTTTTCAAGGCTGGTGTAAAATATGTCACCATTAACATCGAGGTCTTCCTTAGTTACATAACTAATCTTTTACAACTTTATAAACAAGAATTAAGAAATATTGGAATTTATTCTCTATAGTTTACTACAAAATAAGTCAGTGCAACAAATATATGTGTTACATAATTATATTTTAAATGATTTTTGAATTGTAATTACCATAAGAATATATCACTAAATGACAATATTAACTTAAACTTCACTTATTTAGAGATGTATCTAATGACATATACACAATTCATCTAGGAATAATTTAAGTTCACTTCTTCCACAAAATCTACTCTAATATAAACCTGGTGTAATTTCTATCACTTATACATAAAAAAATATTAATGTTTTCTTAATATACAGTATTGAAAAGAACACATACAAATTTAGGCACACAAACACAAAACAGACTGATCAGAAATAAATATATTGTGAAGTGTTTGAGACAATGTTATTGATTTCAAATAATGTATTGATATTTTTACCTTATTTTTTAGTCTTTGTTATTTTGGAGCTCTTTAATCCTCCAAAGAAATTTTGTTGTTGACAATTCAAAGAACCTTAGCAAGTAGTGGATACCGTGTTGAATTTTTTTTTTAGTGTTTGTACATGCTTTGAAAAATCTGGAAACCTACGAAATGCTTTCAACTAAAATCGATCCTAAATCACTGAAAAATATTAAATACAGAGATCGATCGGTAAATTTTTAAAACTTTAAAATTTATATCTTAAATAAAAAAAAGGGGTGTGAATTTGTTAACGAAGCCCTAGAATTGAACATGCATAATTTTTATGCTACAAATGTACTGGTACTTTTTCCCACCAAGAATAAGACGATTTTGACAAAATGGTAACTAAGAACGTATATTATATAATGTGAAATGCAGATTTCTTTTTGTATCTTCCGTCATCTTCTATTTCTTCTTTGTAGAATGAAATTTTTAAATTAGCAGGTATGTGTGAGTGATTTTTTATGCTCTGTACTTTTATTACATGTATGTAGAACAGAGCTTTTGTGGGTGGAAAATGCAATAACTTTTTATTGTTGGAATATGTGGACAAATACCTATGTGTTAAATTATTTATTACTTCCAAGTTTTCCTGCTTATGAAACTAATTCTCTATGTTCGTTGCAGTTATACCACATATTTTTTGCACTGGTGCGCATCACTTAATGATAATATATATATATTATAAAGTATCCCATGTATTGTTTTGCCATTGTTTTATTTCTAAAAAAAATTAATTGATTATGTTACAAGTGTAACAAAGATTGTTTAATCATTTTTATGAGTCTGTATAGAGTGAAATTGATTCGTACATAAATTATTCTAGGGTATTAGTTATTTTCTCTAAAAAGTATTAATTATTTTTATTGAAGGATATTTGTTTCTTTTCATTAATCAGTTGATACTATTCAGTGAAATAATAAATACCATTTATTGGAAAAAAAATAATATTTTTTGGTCAAAATAACTTACATCCTTTAACCTTTCATTGTATAAATCATTTATACTCTGTGTTTTCTCTTTGTTTATATATTTTTATAGATTTTATTTAAAAAATAGTCCATTTGTCTCACAGTTTTATTAAGCGTCAAACTGTTTAAGAAAAAGTGTGTTATGTGAGTGTAGAGTTAAATAAAATAATTATAATTTTATATTTTATTCATTTTTTCTTAAGCATAATTAATATTTCATTTTATGTGGCATGCAAATATTTGTGGAATGTCTTAGTTAGATAAATATCAAAGTAATTACGAGACGGAAGGTAATATCTTCCAAACTCCGTTTATTTATATTTTATTGCACGATATTTTTCAATAACCTCTTTATCAATTAACTTAAATTTATTAAATAAAAAAATGATCTAATAAATTCTCAAATTTTCACTTTTTAATAGTAAAGAATAATTTGTGTGTTATACTTGCCTTATTTGACATATATAATTTAAAAGTCTCACTACTCATATCCCAAAATCCTCTAAACAAACCCTATAATTTTAAAGATAAAAATAGACATAAATAAAATAACTAAGTTATCCTTTTATATATATGGAATGAATTATCCTCTATGTTTTTGTGGATTTTGACTTTAGACCTTTAAGTCATTTGATTTCAAAATTAGTACTTTAACTTTAAATTGATTTTTAAAAAATTCTTAATTTTTTCTAAAACCAAAAAAAAAAAAAACTAAAAAACATGTTTTAAAAATGAATTAAATATTTTAATAATCAAAATAATTGAAATTTAGAAATCCTTAATACAAAAGAAAAAAAATCAACTAAATCTTCAAATTAATTTAATTAAAAATATCCATTTTTTTTAAAATAAAACTAAAAAATAGTTAAAATGATCAATTAAATCTTAAAAAATAATTAAATAAAGAAATTTTTACTAAAAAAATCTTAAAAAATTCAATCGAAGCTAAATAAAAATAATTTTTTAATTATTTACGACAATTTAATTAACATTTATAAAATGTTTTTCTTATTTTATTTATCTATAGTCTTTTCCTTTTTGAATTTTCTTTATTTATCTTTTAAATTTTTATTTGTTTGGATTTGGATGATTTTTCTTATATTTATATAGTTGTTATTTTCCAATTTTTCTTTTCCAATTGAATTTTTAGTTATTTTAGATTCTTTATTTAGTTTTTGTTAGATTTTATTTAGATTTAAATGATATAAAAAAATTTAACTATATTTTTTTAGATTATTTTAAAAAATTGTCAAATTTTTTTAGTTTTTTTAATTTCAATATATTACACAATTTAATTAATTATTAAAATTGTCTTTATATTTATTTTATTTTTTGATACTTTTTCGATATTTATTTTGAGATATATATTTTTAGAAGATTTAATTAATTATTTATAAAAAATTCCAAAATATATTTAATTTTAATTTTGATTTAAAACCAAAGAATATGAAAGAATAAAAAAAATAGAATATAGATTTTAATGAGAATATGGAATTGTGAGAATTTTTAGTATGTGGGGTAGATTTAATGGAATTGTGGGAATGTTTTAATGGAGGAAGGTTATTATAGAAATAAAATGGGGTATGTCTGGTAATATATGTTGATATTTAAATTTTATCGGGGTATGTTTTGTAAGTGGGGTAAATTTATAGGATTTTGGGGTTTGACTAATGACACTCATAATTTAAATCTTATCTAAATGTCCACTCTTTAAATGTAAAATTAACAAATTTTATTTTTTTAATGTTATTCTGTTAAAAAATTAAAGCAAACCTATAAATATATTAGTAATTTTCATTCATAATAATAATAAATAAATGATAACATTTTATTTATTTTAGTGAATATAAATAGTTTTTCTGTAACAATTAGTTTTATTTTTATTTTTTTTGCTAAAGAAAAGAAAAAGTCCATTTTAAAATTATCCAATATATATATATATATAATTTAAAATATTTTTTTTTTAAAAATGACTTCCGTGCGAAGCACGGGTCGATCTGTTACTAGTTGAATTTATAATAGATACATTTCTCTTTAAACACACTACATAAAATTGTTCAGCTTTCCAAAATTGACCTTGTACCTTTTATTATTATTTTAACCCATTATCTCTCTTACTTTAATTCAAATTGACACTTTCTCCCTCATTATCTCAGCCAAAAATCGGTCAATGCTCTCCAAAAATCGCCCTTCTCTCTTCTCTCACTAAAAGTATGCTTCCTCCACTTTCTGATGGGGCCGGCGAACGCCGCCGGCGAGGCATACATCATCGACGAAGCCACCACCACCATCATCGCCGACTAGGGTTTTGTGGCAACGAGGGCGCCGCCTCTGCCGCTGAGGAGAAGACGTCGAGATGTGCGACACCGCCACCACATCATCGACGAAGCCGCCACCACCATTTTCGCCGATCTAAGTTTTTTAGGCAACGACACCACTGGTGATGTGAATTTTTGAAGGTCCGTGCTTTTAGACTTTTTTCCCCTCTTTGTCTTCTCTCTTTTGTACCTTGAATTTTCCGCAGCTTCGGTTTTGATTTTATCTGGGTTTTGGGGTTGACCCATTAATTTTCATCAGAAATGAGTTTTTCTTCATGCCCACTTTCTGTTTGATGTTTTGCCTGAATGAAGCCTGCGAAAGTGAAAACAAATTATTTCTCTTGAATTTGGGAATTAGGGTTTCTGGTTTAATTTTTTTCATGGAATTTGGGAATTTGGGAATTAGGCTTTCTGGTTTGATGTTCTCTTGAATTTGTCTGTCATGGAGTTTCATTAGTTCTTTCTGTGATTGAAGAAAAAAAAATGGAAGAAAGTGGGCATGTATGTCACAGAGAAGAAGTTGTCACAGAGAAAGTGGGCATAAAAAGAAATGGAAGAATTGTTAGAGGTTATTTAAAATTTCTCATGTATGTTGATTATCGTTGTAATTAAAATAAATATTTACAGATAACCGGAGACCACTCTTTGGAAATGCGACATGGATTTTGGTATTCTTGACAGAGAAGAAGTTGGAGCTAGCAAAGACGAAAACAACTTGAAGAGGCGAGCGAGAAGAGTTTTGACAAGTTTTTTTTTTTTTTTTAAAAGTAAAAGTTAGTTAGATTGTTGGACACTGTACGTTGTAGCTATGATTTTGAAGATGTTCCCCGTAGGATTTTTGGAGTTAATTATTATGGAGAGGTTTGAAAGTGATGGTTTATTGATTGCTTCAGTTTTGCTTCAATTCTAGCTTTCGGTTTGCTTTGGATTTACTTTGATTTTTGCTTCAAAATAGTATAAAGAATAGCAATTATAACTATTATAGTGCACTGAATATAACTATAGTATACATAATTACTGTTATAATATATTGTACATAACTATAGTATAATGAAAAATTGAATAGTATATTAAATATAATTATAGTATAAAAAATAAAGGTGTAGTATATTAAAAATAACAATGTAGTATACTCAACATATCAGTGGTATATAAAGTTACACTATAGTACACTAAAAAATAGTGTAGTATAAAAAATCGAAAAAGTTGCTGCAGTGAACAGTGTACTGTCAGTGAATAGTACATTATAGTCACATCAATGTCAGTGAACAGTGTACCGTCAGTGTACTGCTCACGAAATTACACTACACTACAATGTAGTGCTTGAAAATTGAAAATGCAGTTACAAGTTCTAGGTAATAAAGTTCTCTATAGTGTACCTTTAGGTAAGTACCCCAAAAAAATAGATACTAAAAATTGGAATTCTGACTCTAGAATTTTTTATTTTTTTTTATCGGTAAATGTTAGTTGTTAGTAGTTAGATTAGTTCACCAAGTCCCCAAATACTCCAAGAAATCTCCAAGCCACCTCATAACTCCCATAATTCGTTCCCAAAGAGAATCGAACCCGAGTCACTCACTAGAATGAGGAACCCGGTGGCCAGGTGTTACACCACCTGGTTTCTAACATTAGAATATAAATTATAGCCCAAAAAAAAATTGGAAGATTCATATTTATACTAGCAAACTACTTTTATCTTTCTTTTGGAATGGGAACAGCAAAATATCTTGTAACAAAAACAATTTACATTGTAAATTTTGCATATGAAATGAATATTGGTAACTTTGCTTGCCATCAAGAGACGAAAAATACATTTCATCAACTAACTACGATTAGTAGATTTTTAGTTCAAATTGTCTGTTTTGCCTTATGGGTAATTTTAGTAAAATAAATGGGTTGGAAACAATTTAGAAAACAAAAAAGATGAAATTGAGATTTATGTATAATAAACGTAGTATGTTTAGAACTTTGGTGAAATGGGTAAAGATATGTTGGAGTTTTAGACCCTTCTAATTCAGTTGAAAAATTAATATTTGTCAGCACCTACTTTTTTTTGGATCCGGATAAAAATCAAGCAACTCATCAGTCATTCAGCATGATATCACTTCAAGGAACTACAAAATTAATCAGAAAGCACATTATCAATTAGGGTTAATATCTATTTAAATCTGTACCAATTTTTTTTTTTTTTTTAATCAATTTACCATCTATAATATTTATTTCTCCAATTACAACCTATACTAAACAATATTGAACGTGTGCAACCTAGACTCAATATTGTGGTATTTTTTTACCACATGGCTGAGCCAATCACAAAATAAAAAAAAAAGAAAAAAAAATTAGACTGCATTCGGTCAACTGTCAATATCGTATAGTATGGATTGCAATTAGATAATTTTTTTTGAACAAATTGCAATTTAATAAAAGGACCATGGCACAATTGCAAATTGATATAAAAGTCCAAAGAATTGCCGAATAACTAGGTCTACATCAAGAACTATGTAGCACACAAAATAGACTCTTCTCTTGAGATTACATGTGTTCAAATCCTTACCATACTCCGCAGCATGTCCAAATGGCTCATCTTGCACAACACTCCAAATAAACTGCAGATTAGAATAGAGTAACACAGCAGCACATGTAAATACCAGATATTGTTTTCCAACAAGATTTCTGTGCGACATAGCGAACTACAGACGATGAACTCCACAGTGGAATCAACCATCACGAAATATATAACTACATCCTCTTTCATATTGTTCTGAATGAAAAACTATTTGATACGGATCGCACCAATATTGCAACAATTTGGCGATATCACAGAGTGAAGGTACCCATCATGAGCAAAAATTGATTAATGGTACAAATACAATATAGTACATTCTGAGAGATCCAATATTGTGCTCCTAATTGAGGAAAAGGAATAAAGAAGAATATATAAGGAGCTGATAAAGAGGAGAAAGAAAAGGGTTTTATCTCGAGCCCCATGAATTGGGACTTTGATCCTCGTTTTGAAACTCAGTTGATCTTTCAGCTGCTCCACAATTTACCAGAATGTGCAAAAGAATCTGTATGGTCGTGAGTGGGTGGAGGCCAGGATTTTTTTTATCATTTTTTGTGAAGCAAGAAATGCACTTACTTGCAGCATAGTTGCTTGCTGTCTCAGTTCTGAGATTAAATCTTTATGCTTTTGTAACATCTTGAATGTGTTGAGAATGGTTTTTACCAGGTGGAATGAAAATTAAGTCATCCCATCCAGAGTTCTTCCCACTTATCTGCCATAAGGAAAAGAATAAGCAATAACTCGGATATTTAGAAATCAAAACGAAATTAGTAAGCTCAGTTTAACGTAGGAAATTTTAAGTGAATTACCTCCATCTTTTTGAGAACATCCTCCAAACTCCCAACCTGTAATGCTCAAACACATAGAACAGTTGAAAGATACGACTTCAAAATATTTTTCACACATTTATTTAATCAACTAGACATATAATCCAAACAAATACTACTAGTTAGCTTCAAGGTTCGATGAAATTATTTGTCCTTAATTATATTATTCACAGGTCTTTCATCCGCATACATCCAGCCTAAATGCACTTGCACTGATGCACATGCTTTATTGAAAAAAAAAAATAGATGAAGTTGAAAGTGAAGAGCAAGTTGTACCAAGATATGCTGGGAAACACCAAGTCCTCTGGAAGATCTCGACACTGATGAAAGCGCTTTCTCTATATCTTCCTGTAAAATAAAAAATGGATATTAAGGCAACAGATCCACAGTTAAGTAGTATTTTCTAATGGTGTATATATATAAAGAAAAAGTGTACCTTTTGAAAATAAATGGGACAATAGCGCTTATTTTTTTTCTTTACGATTAGAAGATCTGACTGCATATAGAAAAAGTTCCTTACAAGTTAGATGAGAAGAGCAATGATGTGAAAGACAACTGTGGAACACGAATTCTGAATATATGGAATCCCTACCCCACAATACATCAGAAAGAACGTTACTAGAATACCTAACTTAAACTTTACAAAATTGAACTTGTTTTTCTATCTCTATTTGTACATACATGACTGCATGTGCGTGGAATTTCTGTACATTTGTGTTAAAGTAAAATACATAGCCAAAATTATAAAATTACCGACACAGAAAGGATAGAACAATTAGACACTGATGACAAAGCCAAACCACAAAATGCATAGTAAGTTGGTTGACATCTAAGCCTTCAACCATCTATGTGATGGACTTCAAAATGTTTTTTCAATAGACTTCAGAACGTTCACTAATTTCTATCAAGAAAAAATGTTACTTCTAGGACCACTGAGTTGGCTAAAAAAGGGACAGTAAATTCAGCTGGTTGTCTTCAGAATACAATGATTTTGGAATTTGTCAATGAAACCACCTGAATAATATTCGGATGAATGTTTAATTACATTCTCTGTCCATGAACATGATAGTGGCATTTGCAGGAGTTAATTTAATTAATAGCAAAAAGAAAAAAAAGAGTCAAACGAGCTTATGCATATTAGATTATACCTGAAAAACAGGAACTCCATCAAATCCACTCTTGGTCTCTGATGCTCTTATCTAACAATGAATAATGTGATCATACATATGATGAATATCATTTAACAGACTTTTAGCAAGAAACAGCGAGATTAGCATCGTCTACAAAAGACACTAATGAGCATTAGGTGAATATGCACTCGTTTTTTTATACTTTTAACCCCTTGGACCTAAGTGACAGTCAGTCATGAATGAAAGTGTTTACATAAAGATACTAAAAGTAGTTTCACGCGGTTAATGGGTATCGATATGCTCTTTCTGGTCAAACTCAATTATGCAGTCATATATCCTTGCATAACAGGTAGAAAAAAAGAAGCTATAAACGCTACTGGTTGCATCTATATGAATGTATAATTATTATTCAATTGCAGATGCAGTCGTGTCTCACCAAGTATGAACCAATTTCAAATATTTTCTTACAAATACTGAAAAAAATTCAGCAGTAATATGCATTACTCAGAACTAGTTAGATACAGTACTTGCACACACATAATTTGAGTCACAATAAATGTTGGAGTCAACTTTAAAACTTGATTTGTGAAAACCTCCCTACAGTTTGGCCCATTAAGCTCTTATTAGCTTTAACAATTTATATTTTATAAAAAGGATCTTGAATCAATTATGATATTATATTATCGAAATAGTTTTTCTCTTAAAAACAAATAATAATATGTTTTTTTTTTGTTCAACAAATAATAATATGTTAATAGTAAAAGAATTTGAGAAATTTTTACTTAAAAAGATTTTTAAAATTATTTTTTGAAGCGAAAAAACTATAGAATTTATATATATATACATACATATACTCCCTCCGTCCACGAGTAAGTTTCCCACTTCTTTTTGTTGAATGGTTTAAGAAAGTGTATTTGTTTATTAATATATGGTGGGCCACATGTTGACTTTTGGGATAAAGTAATGAATAGTGTTGAAAAGTAAATTGAATGAGTGGCATTTTTGGTAATATTGTGTGAGTTTGAAGGTTAAAGTTTATAAATAGTAGAGTGTTGCTTTTTCCATTTATGGAATGGGAAACTTACTTGTGGACGGCCCGAAAAGGAAAGTGGGAAGTTTACTCATGGACGGAGGGAGTAATATATATAGTATATACATATAATATATTTAAATATTATATAGATACATATATTATAATTTTTTTTATTAAATATTGAATTGCATATATCCCACATCACAAGATTATATATTTTAGTATGTTCTTAAAGTATTTTCAGGAAAAGTAAACTTTAAGCAAATAGAAAGGAAGAAAAAGAAAAAGTATCAATGTGAAGCCATATATGGACTCAATGCTTTTGATAGCTGGCATGAAATGTGGGAGGTGTGGACATTACCCAACCCTCCTGCATTCTAAAATTTCGAAATATAACAGAACATGATCAAAATAACTGCAGTTTTACCAACCTCTAATGCATTTTTTATTTGGATGGGATCAGGTAAAAACCGGAATGCTATTCCTTCAACTTTCAACATATAAACCTGCCAACAAAATCAATGCTTGGATAACTCCTGCTATATTGAAAAGAATATAATTTGTAAACATATCAATTAATCAGTTTCGCTAAAATATAAAAGTAACTTTTTAAGTTAGGCCTTACTTTATACCAGCAAATCAGGTGTCTGTAATGTACAAGTGAGGCCTTATTTCACAAAGCCATACTAAACAAACTATTTATTTGAGACTCAATCTAGCTAAGTGAAGCTATCAAAGAGAGAGTACGGAGAAGGTTAATAGCTTGTGAAATGAAAATATTAGGACCGACATATTCCAACAAAAACTTCTCAAGTAATCCTCCCCAACACAAATCTTGTGTCTAATCTTCAAGCAAGTCAAGATCTTTTGAACAAAGGGAAAGAAGAAGGTTAATAGGCTGTGAAATGAATATATATTGACCCACACAACTTGTGCTAAGCCTCCAAGCAAATCAAGGCATTTCGAACAAAGAAAATATGTTGACACACATGTCCAACAAAATTTCTCGAGTAAACCTCCCTAGTCCCTACACACATCTTTTGTCTAAACCATAAAAAATTTCAACGCCTTTTGAACAAAGAGAGGGTAAAACTTAAAAGAAGGTTAATAGCTTGTGAAATTAAAATATTTTGTCCCACACAAAAAAAATTCTCGAGTAACCCTCTCTACGAAGAATTTTTTTTTCTAAACCTCCAATCAAGACAAGACTTTCTGAACTAAAAAATCCATTGTATCTTCAAAAAGTTACATTACATAGTTCCGGCATACTTTCATTTAAACTAAACTAATCCAAAGACTTCAGCACATCCCTTCTCCATAATTGTCAGACTAAATGATCCTTCAGATTCTCAAGGATCTTAACTTAATTTACACCACTACATCTCTCTCTTCGAAGAAACTATTATGTAAATGCACTACTATTCTGAGATCCAACTTTATATTCCACACAGTAACATATAAAACTTAAATATTCCTCATTCTTTCTTACTTAACAATCAGCATTAGAATCTGAAAATACAAATGCAAGAAAATTTAGCCTTTCTAAATAAGAATTCTTGTATTCTGAGATGCTCACCTGGTCAAGAGTAATGGGCACCACTTTCACCCCGCCTTTCACTTCTCCTCTTCTTGCTCTCACCTACAAAATTGTTAAGAGCTAATGAAATAGAATGATGAATCATAGAAGCAGACCAAAGGCAAGCATAATTCAGCTCAAGGAAAAAAAAAAAATTCACCCATATCAATAATTCAGCATCAATTAACTATGCAAAATTAAAGCAAAACTACAGAATAAAAATATCCATCATTTGGTAGGTAAGAGAAAAGGCATTAATCATTCATAATTTAAATAATTACCTGAGCAAGGAAAGCTTCGGCATCTTCCTGGCGAAAACAAAGCAACCCAATGGACTTAGCCCCATCGGCGTCAGATATCAACACAAACTCATTGTTCGTGTTGCTGACGGTGTAAACCGAAGTTCCGGCGAGCCTTCTCGCTACATGCTCCGAGTTAACCGAAGTTTCCGATGCGGCGGCTTGTTTCCCCTGCCGCTGCGAGACAGAGGCGAAAGGCGGAGGAGGAGGCAGGACGGCAGGAAAAGCGGCGGCGGCGAACCGCCTAGTGTCGTCGAGTCGGGTGGCGAGTTGAGTGCCGACTCGGTGAATGAAGGTAGAAAGCGATAGGAAGGGGTTGGGGTGTGAGGGTTTTGCAGAAGAGGACTTCTCCATTGTTGTTCGGTAAGGTACGAGAGTAGAGTGGAGTGGATGATATTGTTGGGCTACACCTTTTTTCTAGCAGGGCCAAGCCCAATTCAATTTTCATATGGCCCGGGCAAGTAAATTGAACACTAAGAATTGGGCCTTGTTTGGCCCAATATCTAGATTAAGCCCATAACAAACATATAGGAATGCCCATATTATGGCAACGGTTACTTGCAGTACCCTTTTTGTTAAATACACTATTCTCGACTTTTTTTTTTTTTAAATATCGATTTTTTTTTTTTCAATTTCACTATTTTTGAATATTTTTTGCGAAAAGATGAAAAAATTTCGAATTTTTTTTCAAACGCCGAATAGTGTATTCATCCTGGTAATTTATTTAACAAAGAGGCTAGTGCAAATAACCTGTGCCCAATGTTATTTAAACCCCAATATTTTGAGAAGTATACGCCATATGATAAATACGAAAGGAGTAATATATGACAGATAATGATGTCAATTGACAGATAAGAAATGAGTAATATGATAGATAATGATATCATCTGATAACGGTTAGAATTAAAGGCATAAAATATAAAATAATTGATTTATTTATACATCGATGAGCAGCGGAATGAGAACACGTGGATCTAATATGACTCGCTTATAGCTCTCGCTAAGAGATGAATATTACTAGAGTATTCACCTATATTCCACTTTTTAAACTAATGTAGCTCTAATTGCTTTATCAGAACTGTAACTTAAGGTGTTGGTAAAATAAGGACCGTAACTTTTCAGATTGGAAAAATGAGGACTGTAACTTTTCATAATGACAATTTAACGACCATAACTTTTAAAAGTTGCAAAATGAGGTCAAATTCAGCCAAAATCAGATCAATTATTCAAATTTGCTTTGATTCGAGCTGATTTGTCCCCAATTCACCACATTTTAATGCTATTGCCCTCATTTTGCTAGCCCGAAAAATTACGTTCCTTATTTTGCCACCCCCTTAAGTTACTGTTCTAAAAAAACAATGTTCTCGTCCATCACCCCTGGACCTTGGTGAGTTTAACATGCTTATTTTGTTGCTTGGTATGCAAATACATCTCATATATATAGTGCAGGTGGTATGCAAAATTTGTCTATAATAGCCACCTCAAGGTTTAAGCATTATTTTTTCAGCTTTCTCTCTGGTCATGCATGGCGAGAATAGCTCCTGGAAGAGTAATTTTTTTTAAAAAGGCAAAATCTGAAGGGCAAAGGCAAGTGATATGGTGTGATTTGGCTCATGAAATGATTGCGGAGTTCCTTGGTAGTTTAATATAGTTTATTGTATTGTTGACATAACGTATTTGTATGTATCGAATGGGGTGTATTTAGCAAGATGATTGATTCGGCTTTGTGTTTCAGTTTAAGAGTTTGATGAACCGTTCTCAATTACTTTTCATAACAGAACTAACCGCTGTGAAAGTTGAGTTGTTAGCAGAGGTTGCAATAACCAAAATTCAAGGCCGTTGGATCGTGAGCGTGGAAGATATAGATCGATTACCCATTGTGCTCTGTTGGACATATATATACAACACTATTATCATAGTTTCCTTCATGTAATCCATTAAGAACAATTATCAATTTGGAAATTAGGGTTCTTGAGTTTACAGTCTAAATTGAGTGAAAAATCTCTAAATTGAGAGAAATCTGTAATCATTGAAATTGTGAGTGCAATAGATTGAAGTCTTGATCCCCTGTGGAAGTAGATCGTTACGATTGAACTACTTAAATTCTTTGTATATTGTTTTCGTTTCAATTTTGTTTTTGTTCTATAATTTTCATAGCTGTGGAAATTTGAATTCTTCGATATAAATTGTAACATGACATTATTTTCGACATCTTTTGGACATGCAATTGTTATGTATAGTTGAATTTATATAAGGATGTGTACGTAATGCATTTGAAATTCAATGTATAAAGAATTACGTTGATTTGGTTAGTTTATGAAAATTTATTTGTTATTTAAAATTATTTTTAAAAACTAACATTTTCGGTATAAAATTGTTTGCTACACAAACTGGTAAAAAAAATTAATTAGTTATAAAATTTACGTGACGCAAAAAAACATCACTAAAACACTATGCAGTGACACCAATTCGCGTCACATAAGAATGTCACTAAAGAACGTTGATAAGTTGTATAAAAACGTCACAGTACACATCGGTAGTTACACTTACTAATCCATAAATGACAACAATCATTTTATCTTCACCCTCTACTTTATTGATATGGATTTTACAATACCCTTATTTTATGTAATTGACGTACTTTATTCATTTTATCTTAAAATCTATGCCCAAGCATTTGACATTGTTCTTATGAACGAGGAAGTATATAAATTCTTAAAATAAAAATTATTTAGAATTATATGAAATGTCATCAAGAATAGAAGAACATAAAGAATTTAAAAGCTTGATCTAAACTAAAAAACGAAAATAAATTTATTCCAAATATCTACGGAATGTATTGATTGATAGTTATTGAAAAGTTATAAACTCTATTTTTTAATGACTCGATATTCGGTCAAAACATCGACTAATTCAGGGGCCCAATCCCACTTTTCATGGGTCCAATAAAGTTAGACCTTTGTTCTGATGAACTGCATCATGGAGTTTTGAACCTGAGATAAGATGTGTTAAGGGAAATATTAAATGAATTAATTTTACACCCTTCTAAAAGTTCAGACTTTTGGATGAGGCGAAATTCTTTCATGATATCAGAGCCTAAAAGGCTCACGCCCGGACAAAGATCCTAAGTTTGATTTCTGTTGAGAGCACCTCTCACTACAAAAAACTATTAAATTAAAAAGGGTATTGAAGAGGGTATTAAAGAGGGAAATGAGTTTAATTAAAGAGGGTATTGAAGAGGGAAAAATTCTCTCTTCAAAATGTTGGTCGCAAACAGCTATACGAGGGAAAAAACAAACCCTCGCGGTTAACGAGGGTTTTGAAGAGGGAAATGGGGCCCTGGTGATAGGAGGCGAGGGAATGAAACCCTCTTCACATCTGACACATAGCGAGGGAACAACCCTCGTGTCAGTTGTCGAGGGAATCAAATCCCTCGCGTAGCCATCTCCATAAAAAATAAGCATTTGGTGGATTTCGAACCCACGACATCTCACTATTTCGCACCCCGGCGAAACCGCTGGGACACTTCAACTTAGGCATATAATTGGGCGAAATTCGCCCCCCATGAAACTTGAACACGCGACCTCCATGTATGTGGAGACCTTGCGTGTTTTGCCTTGCCGTTTGGGCAAAATAATTTATTGGTAATGTTATTCTTTGTAAGTGTATATGTATCATATATTTTTTGTTATATATTTTACTTGTAATACTATTTATTATTAATGGTTTGTTATATACCCTATTTAATTATTATAATTACATATAAATTTAAACTATCACTTTTTTAAATTATTTTTCACAATACACTTATAATATTAAAATATTTTCAATAAAATTGTAAAATAAATATATTTTAAATTTGTTTTCACTATTTACTAACATGTGTACATATATACACTTATATTGATATTTTTTATCAAAATATTTTCAATAAAATTGTAAAATAAACACTTTTAAAATTCTTTTTCACTATTTACTAATATGTGTACATATATACACTTATTATAAAAAAGAACTGTCTGTGCCAGCTCTTCACCTTATTTGGCACTCCTTCGATCAACTTTACGCCACTACGGGCCTTAATATAGTACCATCCCAATCCTTCTTCATTAGCAGCCGAGGAAATGGTGATCACATAATGTATCTCGACGGTACTTATCTTGTTCTTATAACCCTCAAGTCCGAAGAGAATTATAAAAGCAAGTAAGTTACTCCATCCATTCGGAGTAATCTGAGTAATTTCCAGGTTTGTATCCTCAAGAAATCGGCTAATTACGGGGTTTAGAGGCAATGGGAATCCGGCATTCAAAACGTCAAGGTTAATGGTGGTACAACCGGGAGGCGGACGGTCAGCTGTTTCTCCTTTTTGCGGGGCATACAAATAGATGTCGTAAGGGATTTTGAAGGATGAACAAATACGGGCCAAGTCACTTTCTGTAATCAGACTTGGTATCCTGCTCACCGTATATGGGGTCTCTTGAGCAGCCATAATAATTCTTTCGGTGGAGGAAAAGAGTTGTGATAACGGTTGGCATAGTCGATCCATTCCTGCCTACGAACAATTGCTTCAGGAATTTGGGACTCAGGAGTTGGTTTGGAGATGGGGAAGTTAATCTCTCTAAGAAATTTTCAAGTCACTCCTTGAGAGGGCTGATCCAGCTGGTCGCCTCTCGATTGGACCACCTGCTCGCTGCTCGTCCCAACAACTTCTGGGACGCTCATTTCTTCAATCTCAACAGCGACCTCCGAAGAACCCTTCCCCAAATCTGACGAAGTGTTCCCCTCTGTAGCTGGGCGAGCAACTGGTTGAGCAACTTCTTGCTCGCCCGAGCTGTCCACCGCATAATATGCATCAACGGAGCGAGCAACGGAGATCGTTTTAATTTTTAAAAAATCAATAAAATTGTAAAATAAATACTTTTTGAATTCTTTTTCACTATTTACTAATATGTGTACATATATACACTTATATTGATCGTTTTAATTTTAAAAAATCATTAAAATTGTAAAATAAATACTTTTTGAATTCTTTTTCACTATTTACTAATATGTGTACATATATACACTTATAACGATCGTTTTAATTTTAAAAAATCAATAAAATTGTAAAATAAATATTTTTTAAATTCTTTTTCACTATTTACTAATCTGTGTACATATATACACTCATATTGATCGTTTTAATTTTAAAAATTAATAAAATTGTAAAATAAATACTTTTTATATTCTATTTCACTATTTACTAACATATATAAATATATACTCATATGATCGTTTTATTAAAATATATTCAATAAAGTTGTAAAATAATTTTTAATTTTTTTCACTATGTATCAATATAAACACTTATATTGGTCTTTATTTATTATAAAATTCAATAAAACTATAAAATAAATACATTTTCATAATTTCTTCACTATTTACTAACATGTATTTGTTAAATACAGATGAAAATACCTGCTTCCACTAGAGCTCGGGGTCAGTGAAACCTATGAGGTTGCCGATCGTACATATTCTACAACACATATTCAACAACAAACAACACTTATTCATCATCGATCACCACTCCTTCCACTCAACATGTATAATTCTTTTCATCAAAATAAACCAAATTCATTTCCATAATTAATATAATATAGATAAATATATATATATATATATATATATATATTAACAAAATTAATCATTTAATTAATGTTCACTAATGATCTAATTATAATACTACACAAGTATAACAACTATTTACTTAAACAAATTAATTAACTAATCGGTCTTATACCTTCATGCATGTATGTATTATAACAAAATTAATTAATTTTTGCTAATTAATTATCTAATAATATATATATATATAATTAACAATTAATACTTAAATAATTAAACAAGTTAATTATATATATCTACATGCAAGCGCACACACACACACACATATATATATATATACACGTATATAGATATTATATATACACATGCATATACTACGTCATATAATTAACATATATATACATATATATAATTAACATATATATGAAAATGCATGCATGATATATACGTACACTTAATTAATATATATAAATACACTTAATTAATATATATATATATATATATATATAAATGCACGCATAATAATTAACAAATAGTTTAAAATGGTGAGGGAATGAAAACCTTCGTGAAGAGGAACTCAAAGTTGGAGATGAAAATTTCCCTCGGGAAATGGAATCCAAAGTTGGTGAGGGAAATTTCCCTCGTGAACTGGTCGTGTCAGACCTGGACGAGGGATAAATCCCTCGTGAATTTGCAGAGGGTGTTTCCCTCATTAAATCCCTCGTCTTATGCTCGTGGGACCATACTTTACTCGCTAGTTCCTTCTTTGTAGGCGAGGGAAATTGTACCCTCGTGAATTCCCCCATTCAAAATATTTGCTCGGGAATTCCCTCATTAATGTCGAGGGCTTCATTTCCCTCTTTAAATTCCCTCGGCAAATAAGGTTTTTTTTTGTAGTGTCTACACATATTAAATTGTACACTCATTGGACCTCCCCAAAGAGGGTAATAATAAATGAATTAATTTCACTTTCTTTTATAAGTTCAGACTTTTAGATGAGACATAATTGTTTTAAGACGGCCTATTAGATTACCGATAACACATGGCACAATCAAGCACAAGCAAACAAGATCCTAATACTAAGTGTGCTGCAGCGGATGTAAATCCTCAGGTTGTTAGAGTGGTCCATTTATCTCATCTGTTAATCACAATTTTGGATTCACAAGAAAATTTGTTTCCGGGAATCGGAATCAAATGCAATAAGAACAGAATTGAAAGTCACACAAGAACACCAGAATTTTACGTGGTTCGGAGATGAATACTCCTACGTCCACGGGATCCGAGAGGATAGACTTTTCACTAAGCAAGAAATGGAAGTTACAAGTTACAGAGCACTGAATCTCACAGTGTTTTCTCTCAAAGATGATCTCACTCTAATTGTATTTCTCTCAGCTATGAAACTCCTTTTATAGTTACAGAGATTGAGATGAATCTAGACTTGATTCAGTTGTAACAAACTCATAAGTGAAGCAGTTATCCAGCTGGCTAACAAACTTCAATAACCGCTTCAGTTGATTCAGTTAGAACCGCCTTCGCGTTAGCTTCAACTTGGTGTTTCGCGTCTTTGTACTTTATATCAGATGACTTGACCTCAGCTGACTTGGTCACTTAACATCAGATGACTTCCGGTCTAGGCCTCCACTGATAGGACTCCAATGTTTAAACCTCATCTGATGAACCTCATCTGATATAACTCTGCTGATACCCCAAATAGACTAACTTCCACGGCTAACACTTCATCAACGTAGCTCCTTATTGAATTAAGCTCAGTAGACTTCATACTTCACATATGACACTTCACAATTCTCCACCTCAGATGAGAAGTATCAATCCTCTCCTCCTCTCCTCCATGCTCTAGCTTGGGCCTAAGGAACATCCCATACACTCATCTTTACCAATTCAACACAAAACTTGAATTTAGTACCTGGTAAAGACTTTGTACACATATCTGCAGCATTGTCATCTGTAGATATTTTCTGGATGAGAACCACTCCTTTATCAATGATTTCCCTCACAAAATACAACCTTACATCAATGTGCTTTGATCTCTCATGGAACACTTGATGTTTAACCAGATGTACTGCACTCTGATTATCACAATGAACGACCACAGCCCTTTGGTTATGCCAAAATCCTTGATTATGCCTTTCAACCACAAAGCCTCCTTAACAGCCTCTGACACTGCAACAAACTCTGCTTCTGTAGTAGATAAAGCAACTCCACTCTGCAGAACAGATCTCCAGCTCACAGCAGTATTGTAAAGTGTAAAGATATACCCTGTTAAAGATCTTCTGGTATCCAGATTAGCAGCAAAATCAGAATCTACAAAACCTTCCAGTGGACTCTTCTGGTCAGTCATCCTCTCAAACATCAATCCCAGATCAGATGACCCTTTAAGGTATCTGAAGATCCATTTCAAAGCTTCCCAATGTAATCTTCCAGGATTAGCCATGTATCTGCTCACCATACTCAATGAATAAGCTAAGTCTGGTCTGCTGCAGACCAGAGCATACATCAGGCTTCCAACCCCACTTGCATAAGGTACTTTCATCATAGTCTTCTTCTCTTCATCAGACTTTGGTTCCATTTCCTTAGATAGTTTGAACTGTTGTCCCAGAGGAGTTGACACAGCTCTACTCTCATGCATGTTAAACCTCTTCAGGACCTTCTCAATGTAACTCTTCTGGGATAAGAATAGTCTTCCAGCCTTTCTGTCCCTAAGAATATCCATTCCAAGAATCCTTTTAGCATTTCCCAAGTCCTTCATATCAAATCTAGCACTTAGCTTCCTTTTGATACTCTGAATCTTCAGAAGACTTTTACTGGCAATAAGCATGTCATCCACATAAATCAGAAGATAGGCTATCACATCACTACCTTGCCTTTCCAGGTATACACAAGTGTCATACTTGCTTCTTACAAAACCAATGGATAGCATAACTTCATTGAACTTCTTGTGCCATTGTCTTGGACTTTGCTTGAGGCCATACAAAGATTTCTTGAGCAGGCACACCTTTCCTTCACTCCCTGGTTCAACAAACTCTTCTGGTTGGTGCATGTACAGATCCTCAATAAGATCACCATGCAGAAAAGCTGTCTTTACATCTAGTTGTTGTAGCTCCAGATCCTCTTGGACAACTCTACTGAGAAGTAGCCTGATTGAACAATGCTTAACAACAGGTGAGAAAACCTCATTGTAATCAATTCCTTCCCTCTGAGTGAATCCTCTGGCAACTAGCCTGGCTTTAAACCTCACCTGATCTTTCAAACCAGATTCAAGCTTCCTTTTAAACAGCCATTTACAACTGATTAGCTTCTGCCTAGGTGGCTTATCAACAAGAATCCAAGTTTGATTCTTCTTAAGAGACTCCATCTCTTCTGTCATGGCTGTAATCCATGACTCCCTATCATCACACTCAAGGGCTTCCTTGTAGTTCTTAGGTTCTTGGTACTCTATGGCTTCTGCTATAACAAGTGCATAAGAGACCAGATCCACACGGCCAAACCTTGCTGGAGGATGTATTTGTCTTCTGGATCTGTCTCTTGTCAGACTATAATTTCTCAAGTCTGCTTCTGGCACTCCTTCTTCCTCATCTACTGGTGCACTATCCCCATCTGATGACTCATTCTCCCCTGGTGCTTGCTCTGGTTCAGAACCAGATGAGCTATCATGCTTGTCATGATCAGGCTCCACCTCTACTTGAGTAATTGGCTCAGAAATAACACCATCCATCTCTTCAGCTGATGGCCCTCCATCACCTCCACCAGACTTGTATCCCATCTGTGATTCATTGAACACTACAGGCTCTAGACACCACAGCTTGTACCCCTTAACACTCTTTGGATACCCAATGAAAATACATTTTAAAGCTCTAGGTTCAAGTTTATCTTGCCTCACATGAACATAAGCCAGGCACCCAAATACTTTCAGCTTAGAGTAATCAGAGATCTTCCCATACCAGACCTCATCTGGGGTTTTAAAATCAATAGCAGATGATGGCACTTTATTAATGAGATACACAGCTGTGTTAACAGCTTCCCCCCAAAAACTCTTAGGTAAATGAGCATCAGATAACATACACCTAACCCTTTCCAGAATAGTTCTATTCATCCTCTCTGCTAGACCATTCTGCTGGGGGTTTGAAGGAACAGTTTTATGCCTAGTAATACCCTTCTCCCTACAGAATTGTTGAAACTCCTCTGATAGGAATTCAAGCCCATTATCAGTCCTTAAGTGTTTGATAGTCCTGCCCCTCTTATTCTCAAGTTCAATTAACCATTCTTTGAACTTAGAGAAGGCATCACTCTTCTGTTTAAGAATGTAAACCCAAACTTTTCTGGAATAATCATCAATAAGGGTAAGGAAATACCTGCCTCCACCATGAGTGGATACCCTTGCTGGGTGACTTGAAGCGATTTTACTTACTTCTACTAATCGCTCACCCGCAAGCGAACGGGTTCACTATAGTATTGGCAAGTATAACGACCAAGTATATCGTACCCACGGGATAGTGTATATGCGAATAGATCCCTGAAGATCTACGCGTCGTAGTTAATATGAGTGTATTGTTTTTGGATTTTTTTAAGAAAGATTAATTAAACTAAAATAAACTAACTAAATTAAAATACCTAAGCAGACGAATTAACTAAGGGTTGGATTTAAATAAGAGATGGTGATGCTTAGGATAGAAATCCCTACGTATACTAACGGAGCAGGTACATAATCAAAATAACTGTGACACACGAGAATTAACCTAAGTCTAAGAATGCAAGGTGAAAGCTCAAGATTCTAAACCCTAATACTTTACCCTAACACTCGACTTCACGAATCTACTAACAAGTTACTAGATTGTGCTTAATTAATGAGACCCTAATTTAACTAAGGTGATGCGGTCGTCCTCCTTCGCTAAACCGGTAGATGAATTAACCTTTCCTAAACCCTCTCGTTAAGTCTACTTGTTGTTAAAGAGTGATACGGTCGTCCTCTCTCTAACACCTTTCGAACGAAACTCAAGAGTGAAATCTAGATTAATTTTAAGAATTCATTAATTAAGAGAATTAAAACCTAACGTCACAAGTTATTCTAATTACATACCCACAACCTACTTCTACGAGTTCATCCTACCCTAAGCATGCAAGGGTTTTAGCTAGACATAGTTTGAACGTAAACAATAGAAATTAAACAAGTGACGAACATGAACATGATGACGAAAACGAAGAAAAGAACGAACATAAAATGAGGTTTTAATATGTAAAAGATTAAACTGAAATTAATTAACAAAAACTAGGTCTCAACGTATTTAAGAACAAAAGTTATTAAGAATCGAAGCTAACACGTGAAATCGTAAAGTAAATTCGTAAGCAAAAAACCTCAAAACCGTAAATCTATAGCTCGCTCGTCTCTTCTCTTCCTCCTCACTCTAAAAACTCTATGAAACGTGATGTCTAAAAGTTGGGGATCCTTCAAAACGTGTTTGGACGAGGTATATATAGGCACGGGTCGAAACGGGAGTTAATGGGCCGAAAATACGAATCCGGAGGCAAAAGTATATGGGCGCTCGAGCAAAACGCTCGAGCGGTCCCGCTCGAGCTGTGTAGCTCGAATGATGCATTCGCTCGAGCGGTCGCGCTCGAGCTGCTCGAGCGCTGAATCTTCACTGTATGTTTTGGGCGCTCGAGCAATTCGCTCGAGCGGTGGCGCTCGAGCTGCTCGAGCGCAAGAATTGTTCTGTACATTTGCGCGCTCGAGTAAGGCGCTCGAGCGGTGGCGCTCGAGCAATGCGCTCGAGTGATCTCTAATCCTTCCAAATGATACTTTTCCTCGTCCGCACTAATACCAATCGTATTTCTTCAATATCTTCTCATCCGGGCATCCGTTTGAGTCGATTCAAAGTCCTACGAACTCCGTTTTTCGTCCTCTATACACCTATGAGCATCAAAGAGACAAATTTATCAATGTATTGAAATAATGCTCATTTGACTCTAAATACTCTATAAACTCGACCAAAACTAGGGCGTTTCTAGCTACGAATCATGACAATTTCACGCCTAATCAACCCCCCCAAACTTACCATATTGCTTGTCCCCAAGCAATGAAATAATAAGTCAAGTGAAATTGTTAGGAATGAGTAGGAAAACTCAATCATGCAAGCTAATGAACTCAAGCTTCAAAAGTCAATCACCCGTATACTCACTCACTTTCCTTCATCATACTCATGCAACAATAACAAGAATCACCAAGATCAAGCATGGATGTGCACTCAACGATGTGTTTAACTCCCTCACAAGTGTATAACAATGATAAAGGGACTCACTCAATCAATCAATCACACAAATTGGCAGCCATAGGCTTGTAAATGCTCTCAACTTCGACCATACTCTAGAAATCAATGCCGAATCAAAAAGGACTTTCAAAAGGTTGTAATGTAGGCTCTTTGGACAGGTGGGATAACAATATGGTAAAGTGACTCAAGTGAATGGAGAATAGAAATTCAAAACTTCGGTACTTCGAGATTAAGAACGAACTACTTCAAACGTATTCAATCACTACACTTTCTCTTTCAATTCTCTCAACACTTCAATTTTTTATCTTTCTCACTCCTTCACTTTTTCAATCACTTCATCATTTTTTTTTTCTTTTCTTTTTCGCACAAACACATGAGCTCATTTTTTTTCTTGTGCTCATTCTCAAATTTTTTTGTTCTTTTTCCCACATCTCAAAACTTCTTCACACCTTCTTCTCATATTTACTCAACAAACAACATTTTCCTTTTTCAACTCAATTCACTCCCTTCATATTCACACTTTCCTATTCTCCACTCAAATTGGGACAAAAAGGCTTAGGAATTGGAATAGTGTTCATATGTGCTAGCAAATAAAATAGGCTTTAGGCTCAAAGGAGCTAACAAGGGATCAATGTCATTGGTAAGGAAAATTTTGGCTAAGTGACTTATTCAATTCAAAAATGGCCTAAGATCCTATTCGGCATATCAAACTAGACACAATCTAGAAGCAAGAGCACATGCAAGTTCTAGCATCCTCTAAGGTGACGATCCACTCACAAACGAAGAGATTAAATCATGCATTTAAATCTCGTAAGGCTCAACTCTCACGGCTTTCACATCCAAGCTAGCCCTAGTGAATTCTCACTCTCATCACACAAGCACTCAAAAGAAAACTCATAAGCATACGGGTTCTCTCCCTAATCAGCTCAAACTCATATACTTACACAAAGAAATTTTCAACTCACTTTCACAACTTCACTCTCCTCACTAAGTCATACTCAAGAATAAAAATAAGCAGTCTAGAAGAGTTAATAAGCATGAAATCATCAATCATCAATCAAAGCAAATCGAAACAAATCCCTCAAAAGTTAAAAGACTTCCAATACAATCCCCAAGAACATGCACTCACGCAATCACTACAATTCATACTCAGGAACAGAAATAAATAAGAAAAGAAAGGAAAAAGAAGAGGAAAGAAAAAGGAAAAGAAAATTGGGGGCATCCCAGGTCTCTCAAGCGTCTGGAGGTGGTGGTGGCCGGTAGCTAGGGTGATCGGATCCTAAGTGGGAGACAAAGAGTGCCTCCATCCAGCGTTTTAAATCTGAAACCTCCGATCGAACTCCTTGAAACTCCCCTCTCATGCTAGAAGCTTCCGCGTACCACTGATTTTGAGTGGTGCGAAGCTCCGTGACATCTGCCCTCAGGCCCTGAATGTCGGTTCGCATTCCGTACCACTCCATCTGGTTCGGGTACCACGGCTCTGGAGTCGGTGCATCAGGCATCCCAAACTCCATCTCTTGAGGTCCCTGACCTCCTTCACCCACATCCGCTTCTTCCTCATCAGCCATGTTTCCTCCTTCTTCGTACTCTTGTTCTTCCTCCTCTTGTAGCTCAGCTGCTCCACTCGATCCGGCACCACTCGTGCCTTCTCCTCGGCTCCTCTTGACCGGCCTAACGTCCCGGAGTCCTTTGCCATCTATCTCTGATGTGTACTTAGCACCTATAGCGAGGTGCTGCTCTCCGTTCATCCCGACGTTCTCCTTCTTCATCCCCACCAGCGTCACGAGCTTTTTGTTCGGCAACGGGAACAAGCCATCATCATTGTATCGGATGCAGTACTTGCCCAACCAGTGCTCAAACATCAAAGTGTTGTTCATCTGCTCGAATCCCAAATCCATGCCCTTGCAAGGCCCCGAGCACGGCTCAAATCCGAGGTGCTTCATCAACACTGAGATCAGCCCTCCTCCTCGGATCTTCGAGGTTCTCGTTCCAAGCTTGAACGGAGCCTCGAAGTGGTGCTCTAGGAAGTCCCTTCCAAAGTCATGGTCCTTTTTATGCAAAAGGCACCAGATTCCGTAGAGCTGCTTGCTCGTCACCGTCCCCGTCTCAGATCTGGCATAAATCGTGTTCCCCAGTATCCGCTCCAGATATCTGATCACCGGGTTTCGGATAGCCGATGCCCTCGCATACTGCCCCTTGTAGTCCCCAACCAAGCCGCCCGTTATTTCCTTCCAAAACGCGTTAGCGTTGTACGCCTTGTTCTCACGGTTGGGACGAGATAGGGCTGGGAGCCCGAATGCGAGGTTGACAACCCCCACCTCGTGGTATTGCCACTCGTTCTGGTACTTGAATTTGAAGGTGTCGGTGCGCGTCTTTTCTACTGTGGCCAGAAATTGCTCCACCAGATCGCCGTTAGTCTCCATGTGCAGCAGCATGTCGAAGAACTCAGCCATGTTGTTCCTGGTGAATATTCTTCGTATTTCCTCTTCAATCCCCAGGTCCTTCATGAAGCTCACTACTGGTCTCCGGGTTTTCTCAACTTTCCCGGTTATGAGGCTCCATCTGTAAGCCACATACTTCCAGTCATCGTGATAATCTAACCCTCCCCATCTCGCGGGCAACAAGTTCTTCTGTCTAAGCTGTTCCGTGAGCACTCTCACTTCTTCGTCGCTCAGGAGTTTGTGTTTAGGAGCCATTGCACCTAATCATGAAATAGCAAGGATTTAAGCAACATTCTTGAAGTTCACAACAGTTCAATCATACATTCAAACTCAAGCAATTCCAAGTAATGCATCTCAATTCGATTCAACTCACTATTCATGCTCTTCTCAAGCTCAAAGCAATATTCATTTCAAAGCATTCAATCAAGTTCAAAGCAATTCACACAATTAAACCATGTTTTTCGTTCAAAGTTCTCAAGCCTTCAACACTTAATTCTCCATTTCAACCCAAAATTCCCCACATTTAAGTCTATCATGAAGTAACATTACCCAAGTTAAGTAATTTTCATGCTCAAGACTCAACTCATACTCATTCATGCTCAATACCATCTCAATTCACAAAAAATTCTTCTCAATTTGCAAAACCCATTTCCTTTTCTCAAATTCCTACTTCTCACTCTAGAAATTCACCCCTTCTACTCATTCAATTCCAAAATTGAAAGTAAAACAAGCAAACCCATAGCATATTATCAACATTCATCAATCAAGGAATCAAGAATCAACAAGTTTCGCAAAAATCCCCAAAAATTTCGACTAACTCATGAACCCTAGTTCATATGCATCAACTCATGCCTAATTCAACCATAAACTACGAATTGAATCACAAAAGTTAGAGATTACGTACCTTGTTCGAAGATTTAAGGAGGATTGTGAAGAAATTCGAGCAAAAATTGTGAGAAATCGTGCAAAATCGTATGAAATGCTCCAAATCGCCCCAAATAGTATGTGAAAGTGTGTGTAAATGGGTGGAAAGGGGTATTTATAGAGGGGGAAATCCGATGGGTCAACCCGCGACCCGCTCGAGCGATTCGCTCGAGCGGTCGCGCTCGAGCAATTCGCTCGAGCGTCTAAAACACTCTGTAAGATTTGGGCGCTCGAGCAATACGCTCGAGCGGTGGCGCTCGAGCTGCTCGAGCGCGAGAATGGTTCTGTATGTTTTAAGCGCTCGAGCAATGCGCTCGAGCGGTGGCGCTCGAGCTGCTCGAGCGCGCCAAAATTTCAACATCGTTTTTTTATGTTCAACACTTGAAATTTCCATCCGAACCAAGCTCGACAACTTATCACATTCAACCCAAAACACGACTAACCTGAGAACTCCTCGATTTAAGCCAGGTCGCTCATTCGACCGAGGAGTTGGGGTCTCTTCCATACGTGCAAATCACCAATCCACTTCAAGTCGAACTTAGCACTCTCACTCAATTCGACTCAACGACCCTCAAGCATTGATGTTTTCGAAAAAATTTGACCAACCAATTTTTTTCATAGAATTTCGTGTACGAACCCGAAGTACGAATACACCCCCCCCCCAAACTTTGTTCTTGCTATGCGATGACAAAGTTTGAAACGAATGAGTACGTAAGAGTAAGTACACAAAATTCGTATGAACTCGACTTCTACCAATGCAGACTAATGAACGAAAAGAAACATCACCCCCCCAAACTTCGACTTCGCAAAGAGGTCGACGTTTGGGGTTCGGTTACCTCTAACTTCAAGAATTGAATGCTTTCCTATTCGAAACGTGCTCCACTTCCTGACTTTCCTCCTTAAGCTCCCTCTCTCAGAATTTCACTCCACGAAGCAAGCCTACATCACAAATCTCAACAAACGAAGTTAACACTTACGATTCCCAAACTACTAAAAATAAACAAGACACTAAAAAGCAAGTAAAAATGGGTTGCCTCCCATTAAGCGCTAGTTTTAAGGTCCTAATGTCGGACCGAGCTCAAAGGAGCTTACGGGACTTGAGAATCTAAAATACCTCCCTTATTCTCATAAGAGAAGTTAAAGAATTTCTTCACTCTATGCCCGTTCACCAGGAATTTATGTCCATCGTCCGTCTCAACTTCAAGGAATCCACTCTTGTGCACTCCCCTTACAATATACGGTCCGTTCCACTTGGACTTTAGCTTTCCACCAAAAAGCTTCATCCTCGAATTGAATACGAGGACTTGATCACCCACCTTGAATTCCTTCTTCTTCAACCATGCATCATGCCACTTCTTCGTCTTTTCTTTGAAAATTCGGGCATTCTCGTAGGCAACGTCTCGAAACTCTTCCAACTCATGAAGTTGGAGTAATCTCCTCTCACCAACCAAGGCACTATCAAAATTCAGCTTTTTGATCGCCCAATATGCCTTGTGCTCCAACTCCACGGGCAAGTGACATGCCTTTCCAAACACCAATTGATATGGAGACATACCAAGAGGAGTTTTGAAAGCTGTCCTATATGCCCAAAGTGCATCATCCAACTTCATCGCCCAATCTTTCCTACTTATGCTCACCGTCTTCTCAAGGATCTCCTTGATTTGACGGTTAGAAACCTCTGCAAGACCGTTAGATTGAGGATGATAAGCAGTAGAGATGACTTACCTCGTATTTTGACAGCAGCTTTTCCATCCATTTGTTCACGAAATGGCTTCCCCCATCACTTACCAAAGCTCTTGGAACTCCATATCTCGCAAAGATGTTCTTCCTCAAGAATTCGATGACGACACGGGAATCATTCACGCGAGTTGGGACAGCTTCAATCCACTTCGAGACATAATCAACGCATACGAGAATGTATAAGAATCCATTGCTAGGAGGAAATGGACCCATGAAATCAATCCCCCATACGTCGAATATCTCGACTTCCATGAACACGTGCATAGGCATCTCGTCCCTCTTAGTAATGGAGCCGAATCGTTGGCACTTCTCACACCTCTTAACCCATTCCATGCAATCTCTCAACAAAGTTGGCCAATAAAACCCGGATTGCAGGACTTTCCTTCCGGTCTTCTCTCCACCCAAATGTCCTCCACATGGCAAGGCGTGACAATGCCTTATGATATCACTCCACTCCTCCTCTGGCACACACCTTCTCAATACGTGATCGATCCCTCTTTTGAACAAATAGGGGTCATCCCAAATGTACTCCCGAACCTTCTTCAAAAATGCCTTCCGATGCACCGAGTCTATCTCAACGGGCAACTCACCACTTGCTAAATAGTTAGCATAATCTGCAAACCAAGGTGCCTTCCCCTCAACTCTATACACAGGGAAGTCTCCTAAGCCAAAGAGCTTCTCATCAGGGAATTCATCGTTCACCTCTCGATCCTCCACGGTGTTCTCCTTTGTGAGCTCCAATCTCGAAAGGTGATCGGCTATCACGTTCTCGCACCCCTTCTTGTCTCGAATCTCTACATCAAACTCCTGGAGCAACAAGATCCAACGAATGAGACGGGGCTTTGCATCCTTCTTGCTCATAAGGTACCGAATCGCTGCGTGGTCCGTATATACAATTGTTTTGGTCCCTACTAAGTAGGGTCGAAATTTATCAAAAGCATACACGACCGCTAACAGCTCCTTTTCGGTAGTCGTGTAATTCACTTGAGCAGAATTCAGCATCTTCGAGGCATAATAAATAGCGTGAAAACGTTTCTCTCGAATTTGCCCCAAAGCAACCCCCATCGCATAATCGCTAGCATCACACATGAGCACGAACGGGCTAGACCAATCCGGTGTGACAAGTATCGGGGCATTCACCAACGCTTCTTTCAACCTATTAAAAGCCACTAAACACTCATTAGTAAACTCAAAGGCGACTTCTTTTTCAAGAAGCCGCGAAAGGGGTTTAGCTATTTGTGAAAAGTCTTTTATGAAACGTCTATAAAAACCCGCGTGTCCTAAGAATGACCGAATCCCCTTCTCGGTCGAAGGTGGTGGAAGCTTCTCGATAGCAATCACCTTTGCCTTGTCCACTTGGATACCTTTCGAGGACACATGATGTCCAAGAACAATACCCTCTCTTACCATGAAGTGACACTTCTCCCAATTAAGCACTAAGTCCGTCTCTTCACACCTGCTCAACACAACTTCAAGATTGATTAGACATTTATCAAATGACTCCCCGTAAACGGAGAAGTCGTCCATGAAAACCTCCATAATCTTCTCAATCAAGCCATGAAAAATTGCCATCATACACCTTTGAAAGGTGGCGGGTGCGTTACACAACCCAAACGACATTCTCTTAAAAGCAAAAGTCCCATAATAACAGGTGAATGTGGTTTTCTCTTGATCCTCGGGGGCTATCATGATCTGATTATACCCCGAGTACCCATCTAAGAAACAGTAATACTCAAAACCACCTAATCGATCTATCATTTGATCAAGGAACGGTAAAGGAAAGTGATCCTTACACGTTGCCTTGTTCAACTCTCTATAATCAACACATACACGCCAACCCGTCACTAATCTAGTGGCTACCAATTCGTTAGACTCTGTCTTAATCACTGTGGTACCCCCCTTCTTAGCAACTACGTGTAACGGACTCACCCATGGACTATCAGAAATGGCAAAAATCATGTTGCTGTCTAACAACTTCAATACTTCCTTATGTATCACCTCTTGAATAACCGGATTAACTCTACGCTGATTTTGCACTATCGGTTTTCTACCCTCTTCTAATCTAATCCTATGCATGCAAATCGAGGGGCTAATTCCCTTAATATCCGTGATCGACCATCCTATAGCAGATTTGTGCTTACGAAGCACCACTAAAAGTCTATCAAGCTGATCATCAGATAAAAGGGCAGATACAATTACCGGATATTTGTCGGTCTCATCCAAGTAAGCGTACTTGAGGTGGTCGGGCAGCGGCTTCAACTCCTTCTTCGCCTCCAATGGTGGTGCCTTATCGAACATCTTCTCGAAAGTTGACTTCTCGGCCTCCAAGTCATCATCATCCTCTACTTTCTTCAACTCCAAGAACTTGACGTCTTCATTGTCTTTCAAGCTGTCAAAATAATCAAGATTATAAGAATCATAAGACATATCGTCAAGAATAGGATAATCAAATTGATGAACATAAAAAGAGCAAGGGTCTAGAAGTGTGTCTTCAACACAAGCATCCGTGATGTCAATGAATTGACAACTCTCATCTCCCATGGGGTATTTCATAGCTTCGTAGATAGCTATCTTCACTTCTTGATCATCAACTTTGACCGTGATCTTCCCATTCGCTACATCAAGCACCATCCCGACAGTAGCTAGAAACGGCCTTCCCAAAATCAGCGGAACATGCTCATCCTCCTCCATCTCAAGTACTACGAAGTCGGCGGGAAAAACGTGATTCTCCACCGTCACTAGAACATCCTCCACTACTCCTTGAGGTCTAGTAATGGACCTATCAGCAAGCTGGAGAGTCATCATCGTGGGTTGCAGCTCAACTCCCTCCAACTTCTTGAACAATGAAAGGGGCATCAGATTAATGCTCGCCCCGAGATCACATAAAGCTCCTTTCTTGATCCCGTTCCCGATATCGCAAAGAATGATGAAGCTCCCGGGATCCTTCAGCTTAGGCGGAAGTGCCTTGTGCACCATAGCACTCACTTCGTGGTTCAAGTGCACTAGCTCGGGTCCATCTATTCTCCGTCTCTTCGCAATCAAGTCCTTCAGGAACTTTGCGTAGTTCGGCATCTGTTCCAAAGCATCATAAAAAGGGATGTTAATATGTAGCTTTTTAAAAACATCAAGGAATTTAGCAAACTTTTCATCAAGCTTCTTTTTCATGAAGCGCTGTGGATATGGGACAGGTATCACCGATTTGGGTACCCCCCATTCATCTTTCTCAGTTTCTTTCACTTTCTCCCTTGCTTCCTTTGCCTTTTTCCACTTTGGAATTCTCTCTATCTCCTCGATCTCCTCATCAGGCATTTTGCTCTTCTGGGTCTCATCCATATCTTGACTCTTATCATCAATTTTCATCTTAACTCCTTCCTTCTCAACCTCAACCCCATCACTTTGAGACTCTATCCCTTCTGTCTCATCTTTCTCCTTGAGCGTCTCAGAATCAGCAGGCATCTCGGGACCATCATATTTGGTCCCACTTCTCAACTCAATAGCCTTGCAATGTTCCTTTGGGTTATCCTCGGGCATTGATGGATACTTGCCAGGCTCTCTTGGCTGAGACTTTGCGATCTGGCTAATTTGGTACTCGATGGAATTGAATCTTCTGTTGTTCTCTTGCTGAACTCGATTCCACTCGATGTCTCTCTTTTGGAGTTCTTGATCTCGTTGATCGCCTTTCTTATGCAGCTCCTTCACATCGTACTCCAAAGAGGACAATCGCTTGCTACCTTCCTCCACTTTCTGAAGGATCGCTCTCAACATCTCCTCGGTTGATGTACCGCCCTCTCCACCAGGAGGTTTAGACCCCGGATCAACACCTGCAGGCACAGTAATTCCAGCTTTTGGGTTAGCATAAGAAAAATTCTCATTTTTCCTCCAAGTGTTTTGAGGAGGCTGCTGGCCTCCTTGATACCCTTGTGTGTTCCTCCATTGATTTTGAGGCGGCTGTGGGCCTGGAGGTACAAATGGTTGACCATAAGAAGGTCTTCCATACTGGTTTCCACCTTGTGGATACCCCCCTTGTGGGTAATTAGGCCTTCCCATATAGTTGGCCTCTTCTTGCTGACTCGTGGGTGGTTCCACTTTCTCACTTGCTGCTCCATTCCCTCCAACCAAGTTCTGCCCCATCTCAAGGTTGCTGATCTTCTCCATCATAGCCATCAACAGCTTCCTTGTACCCTCATTCTCTTCCAACTTGCATACCCTCTGAAATTCTGGATCCTCGTTCCATGCACCAGCATTCGTGACAATATTGTCCACGATCTCTCTACACCTCGCTACCCCTTGGTTTAGAAAAGCTCCACTTGCACATGCATCTAGGTGGGCTTGGCCAGCCTTGCTAGCTCCACTGTAGAAGAACGCCATAATATCTCCCTCGTTGTACCCGTGTTGCGGGCACTCGATCAACATATTTGAGTATCTCTCCCATGCCTGGCGTAAATCTTCTCCAGACTTCTGGCGAAAAGAAGAGATCTCAATTCTCGCTTTAATCGTTCTCGATGGAGGGTAGAATCGCTCGAGGAACAGACGCTCGAGCTCGGCCCATGTGTTAACACCTCCCCGTGGGAGCGTGTTATCATACCATTCATTGGCTATTCCCGTAAGAGAGAATGGGAACAACCTGAGCCTCTTGGCATCCTCAGACATGCCATTGTAATTGAAAGTAGATGCAATCATGAGGAAACTCCTCAAGTGAGTGTGAGGGTTCTCCTTCCCAACCTCCCCCTTGAATTGATTCTCAGTAAGCAGCTTGAGAATTCCTGGAGAAATTGAAAAGTTATTGGCCTCAACTGGAGGTAAGGCCACTCCATCGTAGTACCTCTGCGGTTGTGCCGCGAACCTGCCCCGAATTGCCATATTCTGATCTGCGTTTTGGGGCGTAGGCTGAGGAGCGACAGGTGGTGCTGGTATGTTTTGAACTGGAGGTTGTTGGTACACAGGTGGTTGGTTATAGACAGGAGGTGGAGGATACGGGTATGGTGGATAAGGGTATGGTGGGTATGGGTAATGTTGGTATGCTGGGTTGTGGAAAGGGTTATTCGGGTTTTGTGGGTAAGCAGGATTGTTCAGAGGATTTGGGACTAGGTTCTGAGCTGGATTGTTTACATTTTGTGCACCCGGGTTCTGGCTGCTACTATCTACGAACTGGTCTTGATTCTGACCACCACTCCCTCCAGAGCCATCAACCCGGTCTACTGCCTGATTGAAATCGTTGGCAGCATCGTCCAACTCATTATTGAGGTCCATTGGTCCCTTCCCTAAGTCGGCTGCGTTCATTCTTCTCAAGTAAGCTCGGTTCCTTCTAGCTATTGTCTCAGGGTCCAACGGTATTCTCTCTTCGCTCGTGTTTCCTTGTGAGCATGTTCTCATAAACCTGACACACTAGCAGATGGATCAAAACGCAACTGCCGAATAAATAAAAATTACAAAAAGAAATAAAAACAGAAAATAGGCACTCACTACTAACTACTAAGCTATCGACAAGTCCTATTCAAAGAGCATATAACGCCATCCCCGGCAACGGCGCCATTGACTTGAAGCGATTTTACTTACTTCTACTAATCGCTCACCCGCAAGCGAACGAGTTCACTATAGTATTGGCAAGTATAACGACCAAGTATATCGTACCCACGGGATAGTGTATATGCGAATAGATCCCTGAAGATCTACGCGTCGTAGTTAATATGAGTGTATTGTTTTTGGATTTTTTTAAGAAAGATTAATTAAACTAAAATAAACTAACTAAATTAAAATACCTAAGCAGACGAATTAACTAAGGGTTGGATTTAAATAAGAGATGGTGATGCTTAGGATAGAAATCCCTACGTATACTAACGGAGCAGGTACATAATCAAAATAACTGTGACACACGAGAATTAACCGAAGTCTAAGAATGCAAGGTGAAAGATCAAGATTCTAAACCCTAATACTTTACCCTAACACTCGACTTCACGAATCTACTAACAAGTTACTAGATTGTGCTTAATTAATGAGACCCTAATTTAACTAAGGTGATGCGGTCGTCCTCCTTCGCTAAACCGGTAGATGAATTAACCTTTCCTAAACCCTCTCGTTAAGTCTACTTGTTGTTAAAGAGTGATACGGTCGTCCTCTCTCTAACACCTTTCGAACGAAACTCAAGAGTGAAATCTAGATTAATTTTAAGAATTCATTAATTAAGAGAATTAAAACCTAACGTCACAAGTTATTCTAATTACATACCCACAACCTACTTCTACGAGTTCATCCTACCCTAAGCATGCAAGGGTTTTAGCTAGACATAGTTTGAACGTAAACAATAGAAATTAAACAAGTGACGAACATGAACATGATGACGAAAACGAAGAAAAGAACGAACATAAACTGAGGTTTTAATATGTAAAAGATTAAACTGAAATTAATTAACAAAAACTAGGTCTCAACGTATTTAAGAACAAAAGTTATTAAGAATCGAAGCTAACACGTGAAATCGTAAAGTAAATTCGTAAGCAAAAAACCTCAAAACCGTAAATCTATAGCTCGCTCGTCTCTTCTCTTCCTCCTCACTCTAAAAACTCTATGAAACGTGATGTCTAAAAGTTGGGGATCCTTCAAAACGTGTTTGGACGAGGTATATATAGGCACGGGTCGAAACGAGAGTTAATGGGCCGAAAATACGAATCCGGAGGCAAAAGTATATGGGCGCTCGAGCAAAACGCTCGAGCGGTCCCGCTCGAGCTGTGTAGCTCGAATGATGCATTCGCTCGAGCGGTCGCGCTCGAGCTGCTCGAGCGCTGAATCTTCACTGTATGTTTTGGGCGCTCGAGCAATTCGCTCGAGCGGTGGCGCTCGAGCTGCTCGAGCGCAAGAATTGTTCTGTACATTTGCGCGCTCGAGTGGTGGCGCTCGAGCAATGCGCTCGAGTGATCTCTAATCCTTCCAAATGATACTTTTCCTCGTCCGCACTAATACCAATCGTATTTCTTCAATATCTTCTCATCCGGGCATCCGTTTGAGTCGATTCAAAGTCCTACGAACTCCGTTTTTCGTCCTCTATACACCTATGAGCATCAAAGAGACAAATTTATCAATGTATAGAAATAATGCTCATTTGACTCTAAATACTCTATAAACTCGACCAAAACTAGGGCGTTTCTAGCTACGAATCATGACAATTTCACGCCTAATCACTGGGCCCCATACATCAGAATGTATATAATCCATAACCTCCTTGGTGGTATGCTTCCCTTTCTGGTATGCTTGCTTCTTTGATTTCCCAAGAACACACCTCTCACAGAATTCCAGCTTACATATCCTCTTCCCTGGGATTGCTCCCTTCTTGGATAACTCCACCAGGCCCTTCTCACCAATATGTGCCAACCTCTTGTGCCACAAATTTACCTCAGAAGACCCCATGGTAACATCAGCTGATCCTGTTACAGTTCTTCCAATCAAAGTATACAAACCATTCTTGATCATCCCTTTCATAACAATTCTTCCAGATTTGGTTATTGACAGAGTTCCTTTTTCTGTCTTGAATTCAAAACCCTTAGAATTCAAAGTACCAAGAGAAACAAGATTTCTCTTCAACTCAGGAACAAACCTGACATCAGATAAGATCCTATCAACCCCATCAAACATCTTGATCTTGATAGAACCAAATCCTTGCACTCTACAGCTCTCATCATTACCCAAAAGAACAAGACCTCCATCAATCTTCTCAAGATCCAGGAACCAGTCTTCATGTGGACACATATGAAAAGTACATCCAGAGTCCAGGACCCACTCTTGACTTAGTCTCTCATGACTAACCATCAAGACCTCTGCACTATCATATCCTTCAACCTCTACAACAGCTGCATCTCCATCTTGATCACCTTGATTGTCTTTCTTCTTTCTTTCAGGGTAATTCTTTCTCAGATGACCTTCCTTATGGCAAGTGAAACACTTCCTCTTCTCAACAAAATCAGATTTCTTCCCACCCTTATTCCCTTTTCCACCATCCTTCTTCTTGGACTGAAACCCCTTCTTCTTCTTGGATTGAACATTCAATCCTTCAGCAGGCTTCTTCCCATCAGCTTGGATCTGTAGAAACTTGGTTTTCAGGGCAGTTTGAACATCATCAAACATCACCTGATCTTGCCTACCAAACAACAAGGCATCTTTGAAATTTTCCAGAGACTTAGGTAGGGCATTCAACAACATCAATGACTTATCTTCATCATCAATTGTAACATCCAAACTCTCCAGATCATCCACCAATCTGTTGAACTCGTCCAACTGATCACCAAGATTCTTATCTTCATTCATCTTGAAGACTTGAAGCTTCTGTTTCATGTATAACTTGTTCGTAACAGACTTGGTCTGGTATAACTGCTCCAACTTATTCCAGATCCCAAGAGCGGTTTCCTCCTTCGATACTTCCCTCAATGGCTTGTCCCCGAGACACAAGATAAGGGCATTGTGTGCCTTCCTCTTGTTCTCCTCCACCTTCGCCGGATTAGATCCAGAAGCCACCTGAGCCGGTGGCAACAAGGCTTCGTACAACCCATTGTGTACCAGGAGTGCCTTCATCTTGATCTTCCATAAGCTGAAATCGTTCTTCCCCGTGAACTTCTCAATGTCGAACTTAGTTGCAGCCATGATTGCTTCCCACAGACGGCGCCACTTGTTAATCACGATTTTGGATTCACAAGAAAACTTGTTTCCGGGAATCGGAATCAAATACAATAAGAACAGAATTGAAAGTCACACAAGAACACCAGAATTTTACGTGGTTCGGAGATGAATACTCCTACGTCCACGGGATCCGAGAGGATAGACTTTTCACTAAGCAAGAAATGGAAGTTACAAGTTACAGAGCACTGAATCTCACAGTGTTTTCTCTCAAAGATGATCTCACTCTAATTGTATTTCTCTCAGCTATGAAACTCCTTTTATAGTTACAGAGATTCAGATGAATCTAGACTTGATTCAGTTGTAACAAACTCATAAGTGAAGCAGTTATCCATCTGGCTAACAAACTCCAATAACCGCTTCAGTTGATTCAGTTAGAACCGCCTTCGCGTTAGCTTCAACTTGGTGTTTCGCGTCTTTGTACTTTATACCAGATGACTTGACCTCAGCTGACTTGGTCACTTAACATCAGATGACTTCCGGTCTAGACCTCCACTGATAGGACTCCAATGTTTAAACCCCATCTGATGAACCTCATCTGATATAACTCTGCTGATACCCCAAATAGACTAACTTCCACGGCTAACACTTCATCAACGTAGCTCCTTATTGAATTAAGCTTAGTAGACTTCATACTTCACATATGACACTTCACATCAATGAGAATACAGCACCTTGCAATGATCAGGACCTTTCCTAAATAAGCTATATGTCCGCGCGCACGAAATGTTACATTTCAATGAAAAAATAGTTAGCTGAGAATTAATGAGCATGTGCACTCAGCGTTTAACGTAACTAAATGTGTTATGCAAAAACTTACAACAAATATTTGATTCTCTTTCTGTTGCTCGCCTATTTGCAGCAATTTCTCCAAATCACGTATGTTTGATTTCGATAGTAAATAAATAAAAAATAAAGAGAATTACTAATTTAAGATAGTTTTATTAATTAATCAAATAAAAGTTATATACATACATATATAGGGTAAATTGTACTTTTTGTCCCAAGAGAATGAATCAATTTCAAAATGGTCTTTTTTACAGCATTTTCAGCGCCATAGTTTTTTTCGACACTTTAGGTTCCAAAAGAATTGTAATTTTAGTCACAAGAGAATGAATAAATTGCTTGGTCCTAAAAGAAAGTGGTAAAGTTGCAATCTTGGTCCTAAAGACTTGAGACCAAAACTAAAAAAAAAATGTAGTACCAAAAATATTCTTGAATCATTCGCTTGGAACCAAAAGTGCAATTTTCTATATATATATGTATAAAAGTTACACTCCCTCCATGTATTTTAAGTAATTCCACTTTTCTTTTTAGTTTGTCCAATATAAGTAATCTACATTCCTAAAAAGATACTCCCTCCGTCCCAACATATTTTTGCATACAAAAGAGGGCACACATATTAAGAAAATTGTATTTTTTTAGTAAAGTAGTGACATATGGGTAAATATGTGTATATTATTGTGAGTGTGCACGCAAATCAATGTTTCATTTTTTGGAGTATGCAAATAATTTTTTGGGAGGGACGAATAAAGAAAGTCTGCAAAAAAAAAAAAAAAAGGGGACGGAGGGACTATTATTTTACACTATCAACTTAGAATCCACTTTACTTTTACACACACTATATCTACTCAAAAGAAAAATGACATTTAATGATAAAATTATGTCACTATTGCTTCTCTAATTGAAAGTTTTAGGTGACAGAAAAATGATCTTTAATAACAGGGTGTGTCACTAAAGATTATTATTCTGTAATTAAAGACTTTTAGCTTGAAAAACAACAGTGACAACATTTCTGTCATTAAAGATCAATTTTCTTGCAGTGACTTTTTAAAACTGTGAAAAAAGATTTAGGACTATTTAAAATGAGCAGATAGGGAAAATAGTGCTTCAGTCGTGCGAGTAGCTATTTCTATTTAATTTTAATGAATTGAAAATAATCTAATTACATTCAATTGTTTACATTTTAGTGAGGTGACTAGGTCTAGAGGATGAAACATTCGGTTGGTGTTCATCCACTTGGCAGAGGAGTGTGGTTGGTCATCCACACATTTTACCGAATTAAAATGTAAAAAAAGTGAAAGCTATTGAATTACTCTAAATTCATTAAAAGTCGATAGGACTGAAATTAAAATTTGGATAACTTCTAGGGCTAAAAAATATTATTTAATTTTCTCAGTAAATTTAGAAAATAACGAGTACGAGCTTACTCTGGTAAAAGCCCTAGCTCGTTAAATGGGCAACTCCAAAATTTAATGGGTCACAATTGCAAAATTCACGGACCTTAATGAGATTCAAGGTCTAAACCTTATTCGGTTGGGTTTGAAATAATAATATATAAACGAAAAAAATTAAAAGAATATAATAATGGAATATTTGTTTTTTTTATACATTATAATGATCCAATAATTAGAAGAGACACGTGGCAAGGAATGGGTGGTACGTGTCAATTAATTCCTATATATAATCAGTTTTTCATCATTCTTTATTGCACTCCCACTCAAACCTTGCAATAAACTACGTTCTTGTTCTTCGCCCTTTCTCTCTAAATATGTTTGGTTTCGGCTCTTTCGACGCTCCCACACTTACATTGAAGTAATTCTTTATTTTTTTTTGTAAATTAACGTTTTATTTACCTTTTGTATCACTATAAATTTGTGTTTTAAATTTGCATGGATGATATATTATTAGATTTTAGTTTTGTTGTTGATGAATTTGAAATCATTCTTATTTATTTATTTATTTATTATGCAGATGGAAGCGTAACTGAAAATAATCAATGGAGGATGAGGATTATCATATATGATTGATAGAAGTTGAGCTTTAATAGGAGGTTAGATGTCTTAGAGGAGTTCATCTTTCACCTTATCCTCCATCGCAGTTAATCACTATGTGTCGTAATGTTGTTTGAGTTTGTTTTAAATTTGTGTTTTTCTTTTACTGTTGGTGTTTGTAATCGTTGCGTCATGAGATAATAATAATAATAATAATAATAATTATTGTGGGTGAGTTTCACCTATCCGCAAATTTATTTAACCTTTTACTTGTGTTTGTTTGTCCTTTTTTGCAAAATGCTATAGGGAAAATTATAATTTTGGTCATATGAGAATTTATAATAACAGTTTTTATTTTTTTATCCATTTTTTTAGCAACTTTGATCCATTCACTAGTTTTGGGACCAAACTTACAATTTTTTGGGACCAAAACTAAATTTACCTCTCTTAGGAAAAAAAATGTCAAAAAAAACTTTGAATATGAAAATATCGGAAAAAATACCATTTTACAAACCACCCACGACTAAAAGTGCAAATTACCAAAAAAAAAAAAAAAGAACTATTGAAAAAGTAGAAAAAAAAAAAACATGCAACAACTCTAAAAAGAACAAAAAGCTATACTAAAGGAAAAAATAACAGAGACAAAAGCTGAGTCCAAAAGAACCAAAAGGTATGGAGAAGAAAATAATATGAAAATAGAAAAACTAAGAAGAGATTAGAACACGTGTCAATACGATTATTCTTGTTGTAGCCATTTCATGCCAGAAGGCCGGCGCCGACCTATAACAAGCCGGAAGCGACAAAACGCCACGACCGCGACGGCACCGATCTGTCCGGACGGTTCCCAGCCTCTATGGGTTCCGACCATATTTTCTGACCTAAAAATGAGGTCGGAGATGAGCTTAAACACTTGTCAAACTTGATCAAGACACAGGACAACGGGGCCGGGACCGGACCGGTGATTAGGCGTGGAATTGTTATGTTTTGGTGCCCGATTTGCCCATGTTTTGAGTGTTTTTTATGAGTGTTTGGAGTCAATTGAGTATCATTTTTATAAACTCATTAATTTGTCTCTTTGATTTTCATAGATGGATAGAGGGCGAAAAGAGGAGTTCGTAGGCCTTTGAATCGGCCAAAACGGACTCCCGGTTGAGAAGATATGAAGATTTTACGAACAAGTGTACAACAGCCGAAAACCACTCGAGCGAGAGCACTCGAGCTCCAGCGCTCGACCGATTGCACCGTTCGAGCTACATGCTCGAGCGCCCCTGCTCGAGATGCTCGAGCACTTTCCTATTTTTGCCTCCGAATTCATTTTTCGGCCCATGAGTTTCCAGTTCGCCCCGACGCTTATATATATTCATTCCAAACTCGTTTTGGAGGAGAATAACATAAAAACACATATTTTTACATATTTTGAGCGAAGAGAAAGCTTGAGAGAGAGATTGGGAGAGTTTTATACATTGTAATCGAGGTTTTAATTTACGAATTCTTAGCTTTAGTATTTCTTTTGAACGTATTAGATTAATTCTTTCTTTCTTTACTCTTTGAGACGATAAACCCTGGTTTTTCAGATTTATATAGATTTCTTTAGAGACTTTAATTTGTTCTTTCGTTTATGTTCTTGATTTCTTTCGTTAATTTAATTATGCATATGATTATTGTTCTTGTGATTACTTTTATTATTCAAACCACCATGTTAGGCTAAAACCCTTGTATGCTTGGGGTAGGATGAACTTGTAGAAGTAGGTTGTGGGTACGTAATTAGGGTAATCCGTGACGTCAGGTTTTAATTCTCTTAATTAATGAATCTTTAAAATCAATCTTAACTTTAACTTTGAATTTCGTACGAAAGTGTTAGGGAGAGGACGACCGTATCACTCTTTAACAACTAGTAGTCTCAACGAGAAGGTTTAGAAGGGGTTAATTAATCTACCGGTTTAGCTATGGAGGACGGCCGCATCACCATTAGTTAAATTAGGGTCTCTTTAATTAAGCACAATCTATTAACTTATTAGTGGATTAGTGAAGTCGATTGATAGGATAAAGTATTAGGGTTTAAATCTTGAGCTTTCATCTTACGATCTTTTACTTAGGTTATTTCTTGCACGTCACGGTTATCTTGAGTATGTACCTGCTCTGTTAGTATACGCAGGAATTCCTATCTTAAGCATCACCATCACATACTTGCATACAAACCTTAGATACTTAGTTTAATTTTCCTTTTGCATTCGTAGAGTAATTTAGTTTAGATTATTTTCTCTTTTCAAAAATAAAAAACATTTCACTCATATTAACTACCATGCGTAAATCTTCAGGGATCTATTTGGATACACACTTTCCCTTGGGTTCGATAATACTTGGTCCCTATACTTGCCCATACTACAGTGAACCCGTACTCTTGCGGGGAAGCTTCCGGCCTCGACCATGCAAAATCAATAGAGGTCGCTGGGGGGCGGCCAGTGTTCAGGAGGGCTTCCCGACCTCAAAACCAACTAAGAGGACCGACCTCCGACCTTAAAGCATCTCTGACCTCCGAAAGGGAAAAAAGCACGTGATAGAATCTGGCGAGATCTTCCCCCAAGAGGAAAAGAGCCGCCTCCGTACTCAGTGACAGAGAGAATAAGGAAACATTTCAGAGATTCGTCCTCATCGGACACGTGTCGACACGCTAATGGCCGGCCACCTGCAGACTGTGGCATACGGGAACTCGCGCGTCCTCAGAGGCTGGAGGCATTTAATGCCTCTGTCCCCTGAGAGGTCGGGAATAACGTTTATACCCCTGTATGGAGAAAACTATCAATAGTCCCACATTTGTAACAAGAAATAGAGTTCCACACATTCAATTAAAGAAATACAATACATATTTAAGTCCAGGGACTAAAAATCCCTGGCAATTCTTGGTGTTCTTACCTTTAGTTCATCATCATCATTATTGTTCTTCATCATAATCATTCATTTAGTATTTATGATTTCAATCATTTGATGTTTTTACCAAAGCTCTCATAAATAGCCATTAATTCTCAGCCTTATTTATTTGGTAAACAACATTTGACGCTAGAAGAAGGGTATCCAACCCATCAAACTCATCTTCTCTTTACCTCTTTGAAGAACACTCACCGTTCTTCAAAGCTTCCCATCTTCAAGTCTTCAAATCTTCAATTTACAAGTCTCTCTCCACAAAACAATGACGAACCAAAGATCATCACAGGCCCACAGAGCCATCGGAGCTCCGACCACACCACGGGACCCCGCAGCTCGGGCCTCAGGGGAGCTGACCCCCGTTCGCCCCGGAAAGACCACACGCATGGCCTCTTCCATCCGATATCCGGAGGATCCCCATCCGTCGCAGGCACGAAATTTCCTCACTCCCGACCAGGCTGGGTCGGGATGATGCCGTCAGGCGGAAGAGACAAGAAAGTGCCAAAGCACCTCCTCCGCCTCAAAGAGGAGGTCGCGTGCCCGCGCCTTTAAAGGGAAGGAAAAAGCCTCGGAGCACGAGGGGGAAAGCCAGTGCCGAGTTAACCCCACTTCCGCTCGGTCCCGCGGCCCCGCCCATCCGGTCTTCGGCCGCCTGGGCTCAAGCGATCCCTCCTGGTACCCCAGTCATCTCTCCAGTTACGACACGGGATACGGAGATACTGAATCCGTTTCCAACACATGGAGTACGGCGCAAATGCCCCTCAAGAGGGCGGCCGAGGTCAGCCTGGCCCTGGTCAACTCCACTAGGCGTAAGCTTAGCTTCACCCAAAGTGGCCTGTTGGGACGCGGCACTCCTCGAGCAGTCGTGTTCGACTGAATCGGCCCCTTGGCCGATGGTGACGACCAGCTGGTCGAGACTCCGAACCCGGAGATCGTCAAGATGCAAAAGCAGCTTGATGAGATGAGGGTGCTCATGGAAGCGCAAGGCCAACCTAAGGCCCAACCATTCGTAAACGAGCTCTTGTCCGTCGACATCGAGCTCGCCCCGGTCCAACTCAAAATCGTTCCGCCGCCGGCCCCACTTTACGAAGGAAAGACCGACCCGGAAACTCACCTGAGTAAATTCCGGATTTATATGACCGGGCGTGGCGCGACCGACGCCACGAAGTGTAGGCTCTTCCCGCTCACACTGGGCGACCTCGCCCACAGGTGCTACGTCTCACTCCCGGCCCGCTCAATCGATTCCTTCGCCACTTTGAGCATCCAGTTCACATCCTATTTCGCGGCCAAAATTGCCCGGCTGGAGAACTGGCACCGGTTGATGCGAATCCGCCAAGAGAAGAAAGAATCCAACGAGGACTATATCACCCGGGTGGACGAGGTCATTTTGACCGATGAGCCGGTCGGCGACCAACTGGCCCTGTATGCCGCCCTGGGAGGCTTCCATGGCCGATCTCCGATGTTCAGGCATCTCACCAAGGACTTCCCGAAAATATATGCCAATTTCCGAGCTCGCGCGGGCGATTACCTGGCTCGGAGGAAGCTACTGGCACTCAGGCTGGGGGAGTCCGAACCAGCAGAAAAGGAGCAGGAGATCGCCACTCAGGCCTCCCCCAAGGGCGGTCCCAAGGCCAAAAAGATAGCCAAGCCGCCCGAAAACTTCAAGTCCTTCGAGGACGTTGAAGTACACCTCACCCAGGCCCTGAGGCAATCCCCAGCGCACATCTTCAACGCGATCTAACACAGGGGTGTGCTTCCCCGGCCAAGACCCTTTACGGGAGACCGGTCCCGACTGGACCTAAAAAGTTCTGCGCCTATCACGACTTAATTGGCCATAATACGAGCCAGTGTCGTGATCTCTTAAAACAGTTATGTAAACTGTTTAACGAAGGGCATCTGAACAATCTTCTACAAAGGCCAGCCGGCCGTCAGGAGCCCCAGCAGCAGCAACAACAGCATCCCCCCCGGAGGAACGAGGAAGGAGGCCGGCCTCTCAGGCCGGTCGCAGTATTGGAAGAGGACGACGATAACGACGATCTCCCACCAATGAACCCCGACGATCGGGTCAATATGATCCAGGCCGGTGGGGGAAACTTGGGCGACCTCGCTCCAATTTCCACGCTTTCTAACAGAAAGCGCAAGGCCGAAATCTGGACCGTGACCAACGTGAACCTGGTCACCCCGCCCGAGCCCAAAATCCATAAGGATCTGGAGATCACTTTCTCCAACCGAGACCGGAGCAGAGTACTGTACCCCAAGGGGGATGCTTTGGTGATCGCGGCCCGCATTTTGGGCAAAGAGGTCCGCCGAGTTTTGATCGACAATGGATGCTTCTGCAACATCATATTCAAAGCGGCCCTAGATCAGCTCGGGGATCTCGTCAGCTTTGTAAAGCCAATCGACCTCCAGCTGAAAGGTTTCGGGGATGCAACTGTCGCCGCATACGGGAGGATAAAATTCTCAGTAGAGCTCGTCTGCTTTTATGATGAGAAGGTTAGAATTACTAGGCCATTGGACTTTATCATTGTAGACCAGCCGAGTATTTATAATGGTTTCTTAGGTAGGCCTTTTCTAGAGGATTTCGAGGCCGTAGCCTCTTCCTATTACTACTGTATCAAGTTTCCCACCCCTGAGGGGGTGGTCGACATCGTAAAGGGTGATCAATAAATGGCAAGAAAATGTTTGAACTATTTCGATTCTTGTTTATTTCCAATTTGTAACGATCAAACATTAGACAAATCACAAACCGGCCTCGGGGGGATCCTTTCGACCACTGAAGTCATAATGGAGGTCGGGTCCACCTCTGCCGGTCCCGATAATAGTCCCGACCTACAACCAATGCAAGTTGACGATCCCGAGCCTAGGATCGGCTTCGAGCCCTCCGAGCTCGATCTCGATCTCGACCCAAGGTTCAACACAAGCGACCGACGAAGTTACCAACAAGCCACGACCTTGGAGGACTTGGGACACATTCCAGTCGATCCTTCGAGGCCGGAATTAGAAGTCATGATCGGCTCTCGCATACCAACTGAAATGCGGGCGGAAGTGATCGAATTCCTCAAGGCCAACATAGGAGTTTTCGCTTGGTCTCACCAAAACATGGTCGGAATAGACCCAAAACACGCCTGCCATCGATTAAAGATCGACCCTAACAAGAGGCCGGTCCACCAGAAAAGAAGAAAGTTCGGCCCAGAAAAATATGAAGCACTGGCCCAAGAGGTCAAGAAATTATTGGACAACAAACTAATCGAGCAGGCCAAAGACGAGCCCCAATGGGTCGCCAATGCCGTCCTAGTCAAGAAAACAAACAACACTTGGAGGTTGTGCATTGATTTCACCGACCTTAATGCAGCATGCCCAAATGACCATTTTCCGATGTCGCACATCGACCATCTAGTGGATAGCACGGCCGGTCACGAGATGATGTCCTTCATCGACGCCTTTGCCGACTATCACCAAATTCCGATGGTCGTCGAAGACATTAAGCACACATCTTTCCATATGGAAAATAACATATTTTCTTGGCTCTGAATGCCTTTCGGCCTGATCAACGCCGGCGCGACCTACCAACGGTTGGCCAATAAAATGTTCGCAGATCAGATCGGAAAGACCATGGAGGTCTACATCGACGACATCGTGGTAAAAAGCCTGAAGAAGGAAGACCACCTCAGAGACCTCGAGGAGACCTTCAAGATCCTCAAGGCATACAATATGAAGCTGAACCCGAAGAAATGCAACTTCGGGGTGGAGGCCAGCAAGTTCCTCGGGCACATCATCAGCCAGCGAGGAATCGAGGCCAACCCGGCCAAGATCAAGGCCGTCCTCGACATGCAGGAGCCCAGGACGATCAAACAAGTAAAACGTCTGACTGGTTGTCTAGCTTCACTGAACAGATTCATAGCCAGGCTCAGAGATAAAAGTAAGTCTTTCTTCTCGACTATAAAAAATGGCAAGTTTTCTTGGAACAAAGAAAGCCAAGTAGCCTTTTAAAAATTAAAGGAATACTTAGCAAATCCACAAATTTTAGTTAACCCGGTCCCAGGAGAGAAGCTTTACCTGTATCTTGCAGCCTCCGAGGTCGCCCTCAGCGCAGTACTTATCCTGGCGGACGGTCAGAACCACCTCCCGATCTACTTCGTAAGCCAAGCTTTGCATGATGCCGAACTCAGGTATACCCCACTTGAAAAATTGGCTTACGCTTTGGTCATGAGCGTAAGAAAACTAAGGCCCTAGTTTTTCAACCACCAAGTAGAGGTCCTTACCACTCTACCCCTGAGGCAAGTATTACACCGGCCGGACACCAGCGGCAGATTATTGAAGTGGTCGTTGGAGATAGCTCAATACGGAGTCATATATACCCCGAGAACGGCCATCAAGGGCCAGGCTCTGGTCGACTTCATAGTGGAACTTATGTTCCCCCCAAAATTCACAAGAATCGACCACCCCCGTGGAAGCACTACGTCGATGGGTCGTCGACCAGTACTTGCGCCGGGGTCGGCATCGTTCTAGTCGGACCAGAGGGCCAGAGTTTCACTCATGCAGTCCGTTTCAGCTTCCCGGCCACCAACAACGAGGCTGAATATAAAGCTTTGGTCGGGGGCCTCGAGCTCGTGATTGCCGTCGGGGTATGCCAACTGCACGTCTTTATGGACTCCCTACTTGTAGTAAACCAGATAAAAGGAGAATACGAGTCTCGGGGAGAGCAAATGGTGAAATATCTCGACCTGGTCACGACCTTGTGCGAGAAATTTTATCAAGTCTTCATAGAGCAACTCTCGAGGGAGCACAATACCCAGGCCGACGCCCTTTCCAAGCTCGCAACTGTAGAAGGAGTCGCCGATCTCGCTAATATCCAGCTCACCACGCTCGGGACCCCCACAGTGACCCGGGCATAGGTATCAACCGTTCTGAGCGCCGACGAGAATTGGATGACTCCGATCGTAAAATACCTGAAGACCGACACACTCCCAGAGGACAGAGTCCAGGCCCGGCAACTACAACTACGGTCATCAAGGTACACTCTCATTGACGACCTCATGTACAAAAGAAGTTTCACCCTCCCACTCCTGAAAGGTATAACCCCAGAGCAAGGCCAGAGCATTCTGGCCCAGATCCATGAGGGGGTATGCGGGAACCACGCCGGAGGCCGGGCCCTAGCCCATAAAGTGATCAGACAAGGATATTTCTGGCCGACCCTGAACAAGGACGCTGTCAACTTTGCAAGGTCGTGCCACAAATGTTAAATCTTGGGACCCAACATCAAATTGTCCCCCGAGCAGCTCTCCTCCATGTACAGCCCTTGGCCTTTTGCCCAGTGGGGCATCGACCTGATCGGACCAATGCCCACTGCGCCTGGGGGCCACAAATTCACCGTCGTGGCCGTCGATTATTTTACAAAGTGGGCGGAGGCCAAGCCGCTCAACAAAATCAATCAAGCCCAGATCATAAAATTCATTTGGAAAAATATCATATGTCGTTTCGGCCTACCACAAGCGATCATCTCCGACAACGGGAAGCAGTTTGACGGTCTCCAGATGATCCAGTTTTGTGAAAAATGGAAAATCGAGAAAGTTTTCTCCACCCCTACCACCCGCAGACGACCGGCCAGGTGGAGGCCGTAAACAAAATCCTCTAGTACACTATTAAAGCAAAGCTTGAGGACAAGAAGGGAAAGTGGGCAGTCGAGCTCCCCGACGTGCTTTGGTTCTATCGAACAACTACAAGAAACTCAACAGGCGAAACACCTTTCACTTTAGCTTTTAGTACCGAGGCCGTCATCCCATCGGAGGTCTCACTCCCAAGCCACTGGACAGCCCAGACGATCACTGAAGATAACGACACCACCCGGATGTCGATCTGGACATGCTAGAAGAACGAAGACTCAACTCCGATCTCCGGAACGCGGCCTACAATAAGAAATCCAAAAAAATTTCAACTCTAAGGTGAAGGCCAGACAATTCCAGGTCGGCGACCTCGTCCTCAAGAAGGTTCAAGTTCCTAAAGGGGTATTCGGCCCGAACTGGGAGGGGCCATTTAGGATATCCAAGTGGCTCTCCAAGGGAGCTTACGAGCTGGAACTCATGGATGGCACTCCGGACCAATACTCATGGAATGCGATTCACTTGAAGAAATACTATCAATGATTAAGTTGTACTATGTAATCAAAGTTCTTGTCAATATAAAGTTCTATGCGCAGCTCAATCTCATTTAATAAAAACCGAGCTCAGTTCAAAAGCATATGCCGACCGTATCGAGGTCGGCATACCACACTTGAGCTCGGAAAGGCCACCCAAGGCCATCTAAAAACCGAGCTCAGTTCAAAAGCATATGCCGACCTTATCGAGGTCGGTATATCACACTTGAGCTCGGGAAGGCCACCCAAGGCCATCTAAAAACCGAGCTCAGTTCAAAGGTATATACCGACCGTATCGAGGTCGGCATATCACACTTAAGCTCGGGTAGGCCACCCAAGCCATTTAAAAAAAACACCACAACTCGAAGACCCGGGCTCTCCCGAGTACTTACCCGTCAAGTTCAGATGACAAGGAAACTGGAAGAAACGACTTGCAAGTCGAGCCTGTCGGGTCCGGAGAATAGCTTGATTTCTCTTAGAGGCCGGCAGGGATAGTATCCGCTCTCGAACGACCGCGAAATCGAAGTTTAGCTCGCTCTCAGAGGGGCAAAGATAGCCTACAAAGAAAAATAAAAAATTAGATTAGTACTCTTAATTCAAAGTTAAGCACAAAATTTCTTACTAGGATTTTTGGGGCGAATATCGGTCGGAACCCTAATTTTCGTCCTGCCCGGATATCCGGTCCACCAGGCACCCCCTACGAAGAACCACTTCTTCCGGTCATTGCGGGCTTTGCTGGGGAGGCCGGTCACTAGTTTCTGCCCTTTGGTCTGAATGAAGACCTCGCCGGTCCCACTCTTCTCACTCTGGACCCGGTACAAATAAGTCATCTCCCCCGGGGTCGACATCCGAAACAGCCAATTCTGGCCGAAGAGCACCATGACGCTCATAATGATCATCCACGCGATCGGAAGCAGCTGGATGGGCGCCTGGTTCCAGTAGTTCAGCAGATAGGAGATGGCCGGATGGAAGGGAAACGAAGTGCGACCTCCATCATATCCTGAGTGACAGCCACCATCCCCCGAGGAGGTTGATACGCCCGTTCATTTGGCTCAGGGGCATAGAGTTGAACATCGAAGAGAATGTCCCAGTCGGCTCGGGCTTCGTCGAGATAACGCTGGGTCACCTTGCTCTGTATCTGACCAATTGTCCACCTATTGGACTCCTCCAGATCGGCTATCCGGATGGTGGCCGGGTCACAGACGGTCGGCCCCCGCGGGTAGCTGATTAGGCGTGAAATTGTTATGTTTTGGTGCCCGATTTGCCCATGTTTTGAGTATTTTTTATGAGTGTTTGGAGTCAATTGAGTATCATTTCTATAAAATAATGAATTTGTCTCTTTGTCTTTCATTGATGGATAGAGGGCGAAAATAAGAGTTCGTAGGACTTTGAATTGGCCAAAATGGACTCCCGGTTGAAGAGATATGAAGGTTTTACGAACATGTGTACAACTGCCGAAAGGTGCTCGAGCTCAATTTGTCGTGCACTCAGTGCACAAGTGGAATCAGGTCGTGCACTTAGTGCTCGACCTATACTCGAGAAAATGCGTATTTTGGCCCAAAAATGCCCAAATTCGATCCCAAGCCTATTTATACCTTTTTCCAAGCATATCGACACAGACGAACACATATTTTTACATACTTTGAGCGAGGAGAAAGCTTGGAAAGGAGTTTTGAAGAATTTTATACGTTGTAATCGAGGTTTTAATTTGCGAATTCTTAGTTTTAGTATTTCTTTTGAACGTATTAGATTAATTCTTTCTTTCTTTACTCTTTGAGTCGATAAACCCTAGTTTTTCAGATTTATATAGCTTTCTTTGGAGACTTTAGTTTGTTCTTTCGTTTATGTTCTTGATTTTATTAGTTAATCCAATTATGCATATGTTTATTGTTCTTGTGATTGCTTTGATTATTCAAACCACCTTGTTAGGCTAAAACCCTTGTATGCTTAGGGTAGGATGAACTCGTAAAAGTAGGATGTGGGTACGTAATTAGGCTAATTCGTGACGTTAGTTTTAATTCTCTTAATTAATGAATTCTTAAAATTAATCTTAACTTTCCTTTGAATTTCGTTCGAAAAGTGTTAGAGAGAGGATGACCGTATCACTCTTTAACAACTAGTAGACTTAACTAGAAGGTTTAGAAGAGGTTAATTAATCTACCGGTTTAGCTAGGGAGGACGGCCGCATCACCATTAGTTAAATTAGGGTCTCTTTAATTAAGCACTATCTATTAACTTGTTAGTGGATTAGTGAAGTCGATTGATAGGATAAAGTATTAGGGTTTGAATTCTTGAGCTTTCATCTTACTATCTTTTACTTAGGTTATTTCTTACACGTCACGGTTATTTTGATTATATACCTGCTCCGTTAGTATACGTAGGAATTCCTCTCCTAAGCATCACCATCACATATTCGAAAACACACACTTTTACGTTCTTAGTTTAATTTTCCTTTTTGCATTTGTAGAGTAATTTAGTTTAGATTATATTTTCTTTTCAAAAAAAAAAAAAACCCAAAAACATACACTCATATTAACTACGACGCGTAGATCTCCAGGGCTCTATTTGCATACTTACCTTCCCTTGGGTTCGATAATACTTGGTCCCTATACTTGCCTATACTACTGTGATCCCATACTCTTGTGGGGTAACTTCTAGTAAAAGCTAGTAAAGTCCGGTTCAAGTCAGTAACGCTCTTAGTACCCTTCAAAATCGAAATCGAGAGACTCAACCTCGTCTTTCTCTTCCACATACTCCGACCATAAGCGAAAGGCCCTCCTAACCTGGTCCCACCGATCTTGACCGACACTCCGAGCCGCGACGGGCGACCCACAGACCTCCTTGGCCTCCGACCCTGAGGCCTCGTTCGACATCCCGAGCCTCTCCTTGATTTGCTTGGCGGCGAGGTTCTGGAGTATCAGATTGTTAGCCAAGTCATCACCTTCGCCGCGTCCGCCATCGTCATCTTCTTCTTTAAGAAAATCATCCAACGGTTCCCGACTCTCCACCGGACGAGCCATCGTCTCAATCCGAGAGCTTTCAGCCGCAATAAGCGGGCCACTCTCTCTGGCGCCCTCGCCTAAAAGTGACCGGCCCGGGCTCGGGAAGAACGCATCAAGACCATCATCATCGCGGGCCTAGAGGGAGCCCGCGCTCAGGCGCGTCAGAGAGGCGCCACTTCCACCACTAGAACTCCCCCCTTCATCAAACAGCCTCCGGTGGGCTCCGCCGCCGCCGCTCGAGGAGGCGCCGCCTCTTTGCCCAGGTGGAGGACCAGTCCACCGCCGTACCATTTCGAAAAGAAGGAAGAAGTAAAAAGGTCTTTTGAAATCGGAAATGAGATTACCTTACTCAACTGCTAAATTGCCGCCGTACAAGTTCGGACGCCGCTTCAAGGGTTTCGCCGGAGTAATCGCCACGAGTTTGCAATATCTGCTATGGAAAACTCAAAGGCGCGAAAGTGAAAACTCGAAATGAAGGATGTCTCGCCTATTTATAAAGAAAGGGGAGGGGCCTATTTTGCAAATAAAGTTCTAAGCCTAGGGGCCTAGATGCAAGAAGCTGAAGCGACAGATCCCACGCCAAACGTCAGCGCACGCCAATAATAAATGTGCAGGATTCGAGGCGTCACTTGATGTCCCACACGTCTTTTTAGGCACACGGAACAATGCACGTCCACTCGAATGTCATGTAACCAAATGCCGACCCCCCGACCGCGCCGGGCAATTTAAGGCCGGCGCCTGCAAACGAAGGACAAACGACCACCTCGTCTCCCATCAACTCTGAGAGCCGAGCTGGGGGGTAATTGTTGTAGCCATTTCATGCCAGAAGGCCAGCGTTGACCTATAACAAGCTGAAAGCGACAAAACGCCACGACCGCGACGGCATCGATCTGTTCGGACGGTTCCCGGCCTCCATGGGTTCCGACCATATTTTCTGACCTAAAAAACAAGGTCGGAGACGAGCTTAAACACTTGTCAAACTTGATCAAGACACAGGACAACGGGGCCGGGACCGGACCGGTCCGGCCTCGACCATGCAAAATCAATAGAGGTCGCTGGGGGGCGGCCAGTGTTCAGGAGGGCTTCCCGACCTCAAAACCAACTAAGAGGACCGACCTCCGACCTTAAAGCATCTCTGACCTCCGAAAGGGAAAAAGAGCACGTGAAAGAATCTGGCGAGATCTTCCCCCAAGAGGAAGAGCCGCCTCCGTACTCAGTGACAGAGAGAATATTCCACCCAAATAAGGAAACATTTCAGAGATTCGTCCTCATCGGACACGTGTCGACACGCTAATGGCTGGTCACCTGCAGACTGTGGCATACGGGAACTCGCGCGTCCTCAGAGCTGGAGGCATTTAATGCCTCTGTCCCCTGAGAGGTCGGGAATGACGTTTATACCCCTGTATGGAGAAAACTATAAATACTCCCACATTTGTAACAAGAAATAGGGTTCCACACATTCAATCAAAGAAATACAATACACTTTTAAGTCCAGGGACTAAAAACCCCTGACAATTCTTGGTGTTCTTACCTTTAGTTCATCATCATCATTATTGTTCTTCATCATAATCATTCATTTAGCATTTATGATTTCAATCATTTGATATTTTTACCAAAGCTCTCATAAATAGCCATTAATTCCCAGCCTTATTTATTTGGTAAACAACAATTCTCACAATGCGTTATTTAAAAGCCAGTGTCCATTTGGCAGGAGGCCGTTGAGCTCTCCATACTTATACTTCCTCCAATCCAGAAAGAGTGTTGTTTGAGGGTAGACTTTTTAATTCAATTTTTTTGATAATTTACATATTTTTCACTTTATTTCTCTATTATACCCCTATCTCAATTCCCCAAAAAAATCACTCATATTTAAATATGTCTTTAGTAAAATATATTAGGCACTGTAATCAAGGAATATGGTAAAATTCTAAATAAACTATGATAAAATCTTCAACAAATGCTAAAATCTCACTCTTTTTGAATCGGGAGTGAGTATTGAATTATAAATCCCATCAATAACTCACACACACATTCATACCATAGTGTTTGCAAATCCAATACATAATTTTAAGATTAATGTTCAAATCCAATATAAATTTTAAAAGAGACCCACTAATCATACCTCAAAATCCTCTAACATACTCCATAATTTTAAAGACAAAAATATATAGGCATACATAGAATGACGAAGTCATCCTTATTTAAATATGGGGAAAATTAATTTATATGTCTATGTTTTGTTAATTTTGATTATAATCTTAAGTTATTTAATTTCCAAATTAATAGTTTAAATTTATATTGGTCAATTTAGTTATTTATATTAAACATGGAAAAATAATTGAAAGAATCCAATAAAATTTGACATATCTTAAAAAAATGAATATATTAAAAAATAATCAATATATAATCAACTTAAATGAAAACATAATAATTAATATATTCAAAATATCTAAAGAAATGAATAAAATCTAAAAAATTGTTAAAATAAATCAACTAAAACTTCAAACACTTCAATTATACTAAAAAAACCACAACCAATTCTTAGAAAAATAGTTAAACTAAGGAATTGATTAAACAAAACTTTAATATTCAACTAAAGCCAAAAAAAATATTAAAATATAATTAATTTTTAATTTAGTTATTTATGAAGTTTTAATTGACTTTTTAAAAATATTTTTCTAATTTTGTTTAGCTTTTAGCCTTTTCCTTTTTGAAGTTTTTTTTATTTTATAATTTTTAAATTTTAATAATTTATGAAGACTTCGTTGATTTTTCTAATATATGTTTTATTTTTAGTATTTTCTTGTATATTAATTATTTTTTAAAAAAATATTTGTTTTATTTAATGGTTTATTTAGGTTTCAATGATTTTAATCAATATTTTATAAATTAATTATTTTTTAAAATTATATTTTATTTTCTTGAGTATTAACATATATTATTAGTATTTCTAAGATTTTTTTTAAAATTTGATTTTTTAAATTGTTTTTATAGAAAGTCAAGCTATCAAAGAGTGGGTAAGAGAAAAGGTTATTATCCTTGTGAAACAAAAATATTTTTACCCACACATTCCCACGCAATCTCTATGTCTAATAAATAACTCTTAGCACTGTAACTATAGGGGGGGGGGGGGGGGGAGGGTTTATTATTTAAGGACATTATATGTTTAGAATGGCAAATGTAGGCCATTAAGGTAAAAAACAAAATAGAATACAAAAATTAATAATATCGGGATCGGGAAAATTTATTATTTTAACGAGGTATTAATTTATTAATTTAAAGTATGTTTCAACTACGATAAATAATTCTCTTTAATATAAAAGTGACTCATTGAATTAATATATGACTAATAGTATAATATATATATTTATCATACGTGACATAAAAAATATATATATGCATTATATTTATTGTTGTGGCACAAATAATTACGTATTTGGCCTAAATACTATCTCAGAACCGGGGTATACCGGAACCGGGGTTTAGGCCCCGACAATAGTATTTCGGCATTAAATAACCCGACAAAATCGAGGGTCAACACCAGTGAGATTTTGAAGTCTGACAAGATATTGTAATAATAGATTTATTACTGTTCATTACTGTTTATTAGATCTACGGTTGTAATAATACCCTAAAATAAAGGGTCAGGATTGCTTCCTTAGTGAGGAGCTTGAGGCTCTATAAATAGAGGCTCCAACCTATTGTAAAAAGAGAGCTCATTTTAGCTTTCTCCTCCCCACAAATTCTCCCCACATAAATAAAACACTAGGCAAGGGAGACCCTCTGGAGGGGACACCCAAAGCCATCTTCAAGGGAAGCCATTCTTGTGTTCTTCGTGTTCATATTATTTTATATGTTTGTTACCCGTTAATCGGGACTACCCCTATAGCCACATAAATTCGTCACCTAGACTCAATAAAACCGGTAACAACATTTAGCAATGTATGTATGAAGTTGAAAGTCATTACATTTAATTAATATTCACTATATATGATATCTATCAACCAAGAAATTTTTTTGTAAACAAAATAAAATTCTTAAAAATCGTACTCCATCCGTCCCAAACTCGTTTGCTAGGTTACTGTTTGCACGGGTTTTAAGAAAAGAGTTGTTTATTAGTATTTAAAGTGATAAAGTAGATGCTTTTAGTTATTTGTGTATGGAGAACATAATATTAAAAAATATTATTGCTTTTTTGCCAAAAATTGATGTAGCAAACAAGTATGAGACATACCTTTTTGGCAATGTAGCAAACAAGTATGAAACGAAGGGAGTACAGTACAACGACTTCTCATTTAAAAGGTATTCCAAAATCAACAATGATGAACCGAATTTGCAAAACATCGTGTGAGTACATAAGAGATCATTTCACATGTACAAAAAAGATATGGTATCATAATTTGATGGGATAAATTGCACAAATGGTCACATGAGAATTTGTACTCGGCAGATCTAGTCCCATGTTCTTTATTGGTCCCTTTTTTTTTTAACAAAAATGGTCCCGTCCATTAAGTTTTGGACGAAAACCGTTAGTTGGCAAAATTGAATTTTAGAAATAATATTAAAAATTCATTAGTTATATAATAAAAATGATTTTTGTAAAATCTGTAAATTGTATAGAGGATCTATATACTATAATTTAAAATATCAAAAATAATTTCTTTGAAATCAAATGATAATTTAAAAACAATCAAATCGAGCAACGGGAAGACTGAATGTTTGAAATTGAGGATTGGCGAAGGTAGAGGAGAAGCAGGCGAGCAAAATAGTGTATGGTATTAGTCGTGAATTGCTGGATGAGGCCTGGGCAACAAAGGGGATCATGGAGTGACGCAGAGGAAACGTATAACGCAAGAGAAGGAACGGGATGAAACCCTAATTGATAATAATATTAAAACTGCTGTTCAATGAAGATACTGAAAGTATAAATACTGAAATCTGGGACACAAAGCCCATAATCCAAATTGAAAAACAACTTAATTTAAATAAAGGCCCAATAATTAAATAAATTCCACATGAAATATCTTAGCCCGCGGTCTCTTCTCCATCATCCTCTCCCCCATCGGAACGATTCGTCCTCGAATCGGGATGGGTCTCTTCTCCAGGAGCATATGGGATCAAGTGCTTTACGTTAAAGACATCCGAAGTGCGGAGATTCGGTGGTAGGCGAAGGCGGTAGGCATTAGGATTGATCTTGGAGAGGATCTCCACCGGGCCAATTTTACGAGCGGCGAGCTTGTTGTATTCGTGTGATGGATAGCGATCCTTGGTCAACACCGCCCAAACCAAGTCGCCCACTGCGAATTCTACATGTCGACGTTTGGTATCGGCCATCGTTTTGTACTTAGAGTAACTCGCCTCAAGGTTTGAACGAACTGTAGCATGGATGGATGTAATATCCTCCCAAAAGGACGACGCCGCTGGGTTCGCATGCACGGGCGTAGGCAGCTGCATGAGGTCTACCAGCCCATGTGGAATGCGTCCATAAACAACTCGGAATGGACTGTAGCCGGTGCTCCGATTCAAGGCAGAATTGTGGGCAAATTCGGCCTGACTCAATTTTTTATCCCACGACTTGATGTGATCACCCACAAGACAATGAAGGAGGTTCCCCAACGACCGATTCACCACCTCGGTTTACCCATCAGTTTGAGGGTGGTACGCGCTGCTAAAGTGGAGTTCGGTGTTAGCAAAACGCCACAAAGAACGCCAAAAATGGCTAAGGAAGCGGGTGTCGCGATCCGACACAATAGAAGTAGGCAAGCCATAAAGACGAAACACATCACAAAAGTAAAGTTGCACTACATGTAGGGCATCCGTCGTACGTTTGCATGGTATAAAATGAGCCATCTGCTAAATCGATCAACAACCACGAGGATAGAGTTGAAGCCTCGTTGAGTACGCGACAATCCAAGAACAAAATCCATACTCACACCGAGCCACGGACCATCGGGGATGGGCAAAGGTCTGTAGAGGCCTGCGTTAGTGGCCGTACCCCTGGCGATTTGGCATGTATGGCAGCGCTCAACAAACCGAGCGACGTCGCGGCGCATCGAGGGCCAAAAATACCGATCCTGGAGAAGGCCATATGTGCGGTCCCTGCCTACATGGCCCATGCCGTGGAGTTCTTTAATGAGACAGATGCGGAGGCTGGAATCCGGAATACATAAGCGCGTTCCCAGGAAAAGAAACCCATCCGATAGCACAAATTTGGACGTATCACCCATGCGAACCTGCCCGAGGATCGTCGCGAAGTACGGGTCGGCTTCGTATAGGGCTATAAAGCTGTCAAAGCCGGGAACAGCAACCCGCATGTCCACAAGCAGATTGGCACGATGACTCAGGGCATCCGCGACACGATTTAAAGTCCCCGATTTGTGGCGAATCACAAAATTGAACTGCTGCAAATAAGCTGCCCAAGAGGCATGGCGAGGGGAAACATTGTCTTGACTAGAGATATACTTCAGCGAGTCATGATCGGTGAACAGGACAAACTCACGCTGAAATAGGTAGTGCCGCCAATGGCGCACAACACGAACGACGGCGTAAAATTCCACATCATAAGCACAATAGCGAGAACGAGGGCCCGTAAGTTTCTCGCTAAAAAAAGCAATAGGGTGGCCATCCTGGCTTAACACAGCGCCGATGCCGACTTTCGAGACGTCGCAGTGGAGTTCAAAGGGGACATCGAGATTAGGGAGGATCAAAATAGGAGCTGTGGTAAGTCTTTCTTTGATGAGGTTGAACGCATCATTAGCAGCAGACGTCCACTAAAACGTCGTACCCTTCATGCAATCCGTGATAGGGGCCATGATCGAGCTAAAGTGTGAGATAAAACGTCTGTAGAACGAAGCAAGGCCATGGAAGCTGCGAACTGCTGTGATGGACGTAGGGGTCGGCCACTCTTTAATAACAGCCACCTTAGCATCATCAACCGAGATGCCCGAAGCCGAAATGCAAAATCCCAAGAAGATAACCGAAGCAGTGAAAAAGAGACACTTATGCGGGGCTCCGTAAAACTTCTCGGCGCGTAAGATAGTAAGGACCTGGCGTAAGTGATCGAGGTGGGCGGCCTTAGACTGGCTGTAGACGAGTATATCGTCAAAGTATACGACCACACAGGATCCGATAAGAGGGTGTAATGCTTGGTTCATAACTCGCATGAAAGTGCTCGGAGCATTAGACAAGCCAAAAGACATAACCAATCACTCAAACAACCCCTCCCGTGTCTTGAAAGCTGTCTTCCATTCATCTCCGGGTCGTATACGTATCTGATGATAACCACTTCGCAGATCAAGTTTCGAGAAGACTACGGACCCACACAGCTGATCAAGCAAATCATCCAGGCGAGGGATAGGGAACCTGTATTGAATCGTGATTTTGTTGATTGCCCTACTGTCGACACACATTCGCCAAGACCCGTCTTTCTTAGGAGTCAAAAGAGCCGGCACAGCACAGGGGCTCAGGCTTTGACGGATCTGACCCCGAGCTAGTAAATCCTCAACCTGACGACGAAGTTCCGCGTGTTCAGACGGGCTCATACGATAGTGCGGCCGGTTAGGCAGCGGTGCACCCGGAACAAGGTCGACTTGGTGCTGTATATCGCGGAGTGGAGGGAGTATAGCAGGTAGTTCGTCTGGGAACACGTCACAAAACTCATCCAAGAGTGACTGGACAATCGAGGGGGCGCTTGCCGAGAAGGATGTATCATGGGCGATCAAAAGAAACCCCTGGGATCCGGCGGATAGCTCACGTTCAAAAGCTGACCGAGACAAAAGTGCAACCAAAGGAGCCACGGTCGGTGTCGGCATCGGCCTGCAAGAAGAGTGTAACACAAACTTGGTGTCCTCAAAAGTGAAAGAATATGTATTCAGAAAACCGTCATGCTGGACACGACGATCGAATTGCCATGGGCGACCCAAAAGGAGGTGGCACGCGTCCATAGGGACCACGTCACACCAAATAGTATCAGAGTACTTGCCACCCACCGAAAAAGGAACTTGAACGTGGTTAGTGACAGAAACTCGAGTATCATGATTCAACCAAGCAAGATCATAGGGTTTAGGGTAAGCAGATGTAACAAGAGATAATTTATTCACAGCATCACCAGAAATTACGTTCTCTCAAGCACCCGAATCAATAATGAACTTACAAACCTTACCCTGAACAGTGCACGTGGAGTGGAAAACACAGTTACGTTGATCCGCTGAACCCTCCAACTTGGGCGAGCATAAAGTACGCTGTAACACAAGGAGAGGACCCGAATCCCCTTGTAAGTGAGTCTCGAGTTCATCAACATGTAGTTCTTCATCGAACATGGGAGGTGTATCAACAACATCAGGGACGTCACCCTCAAGCAAGAGAGCGCGTGCACCCCGCGGGTGCGGGCAATTCGTCATACGGTGCCCTGGGTCTCCACAATTGAAACGACCCTGAAAAGCGGGCCGGGGCCCTACGGTGGGTGAGGCCGGCGGCCGAGGAGGCACTGGAGAACCCGGTGGAATAGGGGCCTGTGGGCGGCCAAGGGCAGTACCCGAAGCGGGAATAGGTGGAACACGCCGTTCCGAGGAGGCTGTCCCGAAAGACGAACGGCGGGCGAGCTGGGTTTCCACAGTCACGGCCTGGCGATGGGCGTCGCTCAGGGTAAGAGGACATAACATGTTAACCGTATCTTGAATGTGAAGACGGAGACCTCCGATATATCAGGAAACGAGCTGTGACGGTATTTTACGACTATCAATGCGGGTCAAGAGTTCATAGAACTCGGTGGTGTAAGTGTCCACCGAACGGGTACCTTGGCGGAGGTGTTGGAACCGTTGGTATTGAGTGTTATCATAATTCAGTGGCAAAAACTCAGCGTGCATGTTAGATTTGAATTCCTCCCAAAGGGTTATTGGCAAGAGGCCGTTATGAAGATGGGCTAGCTTGAGGTGGCGCCACCAAGCCGCCGCGCGCGCCCTAAATCTGGTCGTAACGAGGGCAACACGGTACGGAGTGGGGACAGCTTTGAAATCCAACAGGTCCTCCGTGGCATGGATCCAGTCAAGATAGGCGTCAGGCGAGCCGTCGCCAGAGAACTCGGGAATCTCCAGGCGGAAACCCAATTCCCACTTATCGGCGGGCGGAACGGGAGCGGGGCGATCGCGGGGCGCAGCAAACGGGTTCTCACACGTCATCGTTTCCTCATCGTCGGAGGCATGGGCCTGATCAGACGACTCGTCCCGAGCATTGGCAGTGGGTGGCGCAGGGTTCGACGCCCCACGTTGCGCTGTGACTTCTACGCGCAGAGAATTGAGGGCGGCTGTGAGCGTCGCGACCTGGTCGCGAAGGGCAGCGATCTCGTGGTTATGTTGTTTCGGGGGCATCGTGGTCCAAGGAACTGACTCCGAGTACCAACTGACGCAGAGGAAACGTATAACGCAAGAGAAGGAACGGGATGAAACCCTAATTGATAATAATATTAAAACTGCTGTTCAATGAAGATACTGAAAGTATAAATACTAAAATCTGGGACACAAAGCCCATAATCCAAATTGAAAAATGACTTAATTTAAATAAAGGGCCAATAATTAAATAAATGCCACATGAAATATCTTAGCCAGCGGTCTCTTCTCCATCATGGAGGCAAAAAAAATTTAACGGTGAAAAATAAATTTGCAAATTAGAGATATAAAATAAGGTTTGAAATTTTAAATTGAGTAGGGGCTTTGATTCTTGATACTTAAATGAAGCTACATAATTGTGCTTGTTTTTCTCTCCAGGTAAAATTAGGCTTTTTAGAAAATTAACCTGCTGCAAAAATTTGGTAATTACACTACAAAAAAAAATGGTGTTTAGCGACGGGAGATTTGCGACGGACGTATATCCGTCGCAAATTAGGACATTTGAGACGGACTTTTCACACATTTGCGATGGATTTTGTCAATTGGTCAATTTTGACCGATTTTGCGACGGCAAGAGAAGCCCGTCGCAAATTTGCGACGGAGATATAAAACGCCGACGTTTTGCACCCATTTGCAATGGACGCCTTCGCAAATTCTAAGCAAATCATTTGCGACGGACCACATTTTCGTCGCAAATTCGGTCGGGTTACATTTTGCGACGGCTTTCCATCGCAGCTTTTAAATTCAAATTTGCGACGGACCACTTTTCCGTCGCAAATTTAAGCGGTTGAATCTTGTCAGGCGGGTTGGTGACTAATAATTGACCCGGGTCGTCGCAAACTCTCTCTGCGACGGAAAAGCCGTCGCAAATATGCTATTTGCGACGGAAATTAAGGCCATCACAAATTTGCGCAGATTTATAACAGCCCACTTCCTTTTCTTTCCCTTTCACTTTAACTCACGAAAAAATTAAGAAATGATGCGGTTTTCATATGTTCTTCACGTATAATTGGTGTATTTGTCATTGCCTTCAACCTCACCGTACGTATTTGTCATTGTCTTCAACTTCACCATACGTTTTCACATTTTTAACCGTTTAAATGTCATATTTTTATTGTTTCAACTTTTTTAGTACACTATTAGGTAATGAGCATGATATATGTTTATTTGATGGGTTTTAGTATGATTGATGATATATGTTTATTTGATGGGTACGTTAATTTTAGTTTGTGTGATATTTATACATTTTTTTAGTCGAAACTCTGCTCAATTTTTTTGTACACTATTAGATAAATTGTGTGATATTTGTTTATTTGATTGGTTTACTATGATTGATATATATGGTTTGTTGGATTGATTTTTGTGAAGGAAAATTTTGTATATCCTTATTTTTAGGCAAACTCTGCCCAATTTTTTACAACTCACGTGATATTTACTTTAATCTGTAACAGATGCAATTTCCAGATCGTGGTTGGATGTACTCAATACCTAGAATGATAGGAGGAGGCATTAACTCTGCCTTTTGTAATAAAATTGATGAGTTTATTGAGTTTGCACTACAACATCCATGCAGTATGGATTGTATGGGTAATATTAGGTGTCCGTGTAAAGACAGAAGATGCAGAAATATGAGATTATTGAGTGTTGATGAGGTTAGAACTCATCTTGTGATTTCTGGTTTTGTTCCCCGTTATTACAACTGGACCAGTCACGGTGAACAACGGTGGAATGTTAACATCGAAACCGTAGAATACTGGTATACTGGGTGGAGCGGTGGTGGAAGTTCCGATGTTGGTGGTTCAAGTTATGTTCTGTATACTCAATTTGAACCACAAATAGAGGATGAACCTGATAGATATCGGATGATGATTGCAGAATCTGTTTTGGGTGGTCAACCACAATTTAATGAAACACCTATGGAGGAGGAACCAAATCATCGGTCAAAGAAGTTTTTTGATATGCTTAAAACCGTTGATCAAAAGCTGTTTCCTGGTTGTGAGACTGAGACACAATTGTCATTTAATGCTCAAATGTTGAACATCAAAACTGAAGGCAAGGTCAGTCAAAAAGTGTTCAATCAATTTGCTAAATTGTTCAAACGAGCTCTACCTGAAGACAACACGGTGCTTGATAATTTCTATCAATGCAAGAGGCTCTTGAAGGATATGGGTCTACCCTTTGAGAAGATTGATTGTTGTACAAACGGTTGCATGTTGTTTTGGGATGAGGATGAGGATGAGGATCATTGCAAGATGTGTGGTCACCCACGGTACAAACCATCTGGTCGTACAAAAAGTATGAAGAAAGTGCAATTGAAGGCTTATAAGGCAATGTATTACCTTCCCATCACTCCTCGTCTAGAGAGGTTGTATCAGTCTAGTGTCACGGCTAAAGACATGACATGGCATGCTGAGGAGTGTTCTGGTAAGAATTCTGGAGAGATGCGGCATCCTGCAGACTCGGAGGCATGGAAACATCTTGATAGAGAGTTTCCAGATTTTGCAAGGGAGACGAGAAATGTGAGGCTAGGCTTGTGCACGGATGGTTCTGCTCCATTTGGAATGCACGAAAAAAAGTATTCATTATGGCCTGTGCTGTTGACCCCGT